>JAKELP010000014.1:0-2400000 GCA_029929735.1 Mimosa pudica | reverse complement strand
TGATTTCGGCACCGAAACAGCCTGGGAACGATCGATGTTTACCTTGCTCCATTGATCGAGGACTTGAATATGTTGTGGAATGAAGGTGTTGATGTGTTTGATGCATACAAAGAGGAGACATTCAAGTTGCGAGCTTTGTTGTTTACCACAATAAATGACTTACCTGCATATGGAAATCTTTCAGGATATAGTGTCAAGGGACATAAGACATGTTCTATTTGTGAGGATGACACTAATTTTGTACAGCTCAAGTATGGAAGGAAGACCGTTTACCTCGGTCATAGGAGGTTTCTTGATCGTCACCACCCGTATTGTCGATTGAGGAAGCGATTTAATGGCTTACCTGGGCATGCATCTGCTCCAGTTCCGCTAACCGGTGAAGAAGTTTATCGTCGTGTTGTGAATGTTTCTGTGGAGTTTGGTAAAGGAAAGAAGAAGAAGAAGTGGACTAACATTTGGATGAAGAGGTCAATCTTCTTTGATCTCCCTTATTGGCGTTGTCTTGATGTGAGGCACATTATTGATGTGATGCATGTGGAGAAAAATCTTGCAGAAAGTATTGCTGGAACGTTGTTACACATTCCAGGAAAAATCAAAGATGGACTCAATGTTAGAAGAGATTTAGTTGAGATGGGCATAAGACAGCGGTTACATCCGAAAATTAGTGAAGATGGAAAGAAAGCATATAAGGAACCTGCTGCTCATACACTTTCCAAACTTGAGAAAACACGATTGTGTGAGTGTTTACGTGGGATGAAAGTGCCACATGGATATTCCTCTAATATTAGCAAACTTGTGTCAATTGATGATTTGAAGTTGACGGGAATGAAGTCACATGATTACCATGTGTTGATGCAACAACTTTTGCCGGTAGCTATAAGAGGAATTTTGGAAGATGATGCGTGGAAGACTTTAACAAGGTTGTGTAAGTTTCTGAATGCCATTTTTAGTAAGGTAATTGACAATGAAATAATAGATGAGCTGGAAAAGGAAGGTTATGTTATTTTGTCGCAATTAAAGATGCATTTTCCTCCAGCATTTTTTGATATATGAGTTCATTTGATTGTTCACTTTGTTTGAGAGATAAGACTTTATGGTCCGGTTTCTCTAAGGTGGATGTACCCTTTTGAGCAATTCATGAAAGTTTTGAAGGGTTATTCAAAGAACCCATATCGGCCGGAGGCCTCGATTGTTAAGAGATATCTTGTTGAAGAGACAATAAACTTTTGCAAACCATACCTACTAAAACCTGACGACGATGAAATCAACTTGGATGAAGATGCGCTTTCTGGTAAAGGGGTGCGGGGCATGAAAGTAAAGGGTGTAGCGAGAGTGGAGTTGTTACAGGCACACCTATGATTTATAATTGATAGTTATACTAGTCTTTTTTAACATTGTTTAATTATGTTACAACTTTTGGATTGACTGTATGGACTCAGTACTTACCCGTTTAGTAAAGATGAGGATATTGGCTTGGTACGAAACCTACTTGCAGAATATTTAATCACTATGTGAGGCAGAACTTTATAGGCTTGTAATACTTGTTTAAGCAGTCATCTTAGTATAGACTTGTCTTGGCTTAGATTGTACCTTTTAGCATCTTTGTTGTAGCTGAATGTTGAACTTATTATTGGTAAGCCAAAGTTAGAACTTAGATTACGCCTTTAGTATTTTGTTGTGTAAGTATGGTAAGATATTATTGGATACATAGATGAGATACATTTTTGGAATAGTTCTGGTATTCTGTATATTCTGTACTGGCAGCCTTCAAAGTGGTATGTAAATGATCTGCAAAATGCAGATGACTATACAATTTAATCACAATTTTTTTTTAAAAAAACACAATTCATGACCAAACTTTCGCAAGTTCGGTCGTGAATCACATATAACGACCAAACTTACCAAAGTTTGGCCGTGATAGGTAGCACCTATCACGATCAAACTTTGGTAAGTTTGGTCGTGATAGGCAGCACCTATCACGACCAAACTTTGTAAGTTTGGTCGTGATAGGTGCTACCTATCACGACCACAATATTTTGGTCGTGAAAAAGCACTTTTTTACGACGCTTTATTCCACGACCTCATTTGTTTTAGTCCTGAAAGGCCCCATATTTTGGTCGTTAAAGACCTTATTTCCAGTAGTGTCACTCCAATGCATTATGCTCATTTTCCTCTTGCCAAATATGCCTTTCTTGAAGCTTTATGACTTGAATTTTGAATTTTGGCTCCAAGTTGCCTCTTTTAGTAATGTGCATTTTCCTTGTTTTTGTCAAAAGAGGCAACTTTTGTCTTCTAGCCTTTGCCTTCCTTATCCTCAAGCTACTTGCCCTCCAAGCTATCCCAAGCGTATGTGGGGCCCACTTGTTATATCAAATCTAAGAGTGATTACCTGTGGTGCTCCAACTGCCTTTCCTTACCATTTCCTTGCTAGATTCACCTTCAAGTGATTTCTTCTTAGTTCCTCCTCTTATTACTTAAGGTAATAATAGTTATAAGAATCAATCGTATATATACATACGAGTAAATGTCTCTCTCAAACCTATATTACTACTCATTCCCATCCTACTTAAATTATCCTATAAAATCATATAAATTATCAATTACTATTTGTGCATTCACAATTTCTCATCATATTTAAAGATACTTCAACATTATTCCACATCATCACAAATCCAAGTAATATATCTCATTCAAGGAGATTCAAGGTCAATTTATCTCTCATCAATTCATAACCACATGTCATCATAAATTAATTATTAAAATAATTCATCTTTAAATCAATAATTTCCATTATTTTCCACGTCAACCAACATGTTTATTCAGAATAAGCATGCGCATACCAGTTAGGGACTTATTAACAAATAACAAAACAATACCACTTATTCAAATCAACCAACTACATTTCAAAACCCTTAGCAAAACTTAATATCCAAGTTTAAAACTAAGACTTCACATGAAAATGACTATTCTATTTTGTTGAAAACAAAGGTTCACAAAATAGTCTTCACTTTATTCATTGTTGTGATTACATATTTATAATATAACAGTTTCCTAAAAGACAATAGACAATAAACTTCTACAAGTTTACCTAACATAATTCCCTAATAAAAACATAATATTCATATACTCTAAATATTTCCTAATACTATAATTATTTCCTAATAATCTTCTAACACTCCCCTTCAAGTTGGAGCATCCAACTTGTTACAAAGACAATCCCAAAAACAAACAAAACTCAACACTCCCCATGAAAGTTATTTATGAAACCAAGGATTGCAACACAGTGGCGCAACCTCGGGTCATCTCTCTTGAGGAGTCTTGTAAACTACCCTGAGATGAACTAAATGCAATTGAAATGAGTAAAAGTGTAGGAGGTTTTTGTTTGGTTTTATAAATTATCTAACTAAACTATTAAGGAAATATAAAAGATTGTTTTTGGTATTTTCAAGTAAAAGTTGTGAATGTTTATATCAATGAAATGGAAAGGGGCTTTGGTGGTGATACAATGGTTCAATTGCTTCTTTAAAAAGATCGTGGGAGTTATATCATTCATCAAGTCTATTAGAAAATCCCAAAGAAACCACTATGGGTTCTCCAACACTAATTAATAGCTAATCAATCAACCACTTAAAACTAGCTATTACTTAGGGTTAGAGTTAGGTTCCACTTGATGTGTATTAGAAACAAGTTTGTAAGTCAAAATCCTCTTCAAGGAAGTGCAACCACAACAACCTAATTAAGACACTAGCTATTCAAGTCAAGCAACCACTTAAAGCATGTAAAGCATCATGAATCAATTCACATAGGAAATAAGGAAATACACAACATTTGACATACAAATATAGTATCCAATACATACGATATCAATCCATAATAAATAGAAAGATAAACCATGTCTCTACCCAAAATACACAAGGAATTACAACTACAAATCCCAAATATACAATGAAAGAGCATGGAACAAGATAAACTCCCCTATGAAGCCCATTGAAGCAATTGACCATCTTCACACCACCAAAGCACCAAGAACTTAGCCTCTCATGGTAGGAGAAGAGGAATTTCGCCCAAAATGTACCCAAGAAGTGGCTGTGATGAGGAGGGATGAAATGGAGAAGAAGGGTGGTGAAAATGGAAGAGGAGATGGAGATGAAGAAGCAAATATGAAAGATTTGAGGAGAAATGTCATGGAAATGGAAGTGGGATGAGTAGGTTTGAGAGAATTTGAGTGAACCCTAGCATAGCCACCTTATTTTCGTGCAAATGGGGGCTTGGAGAGAGGTTTGGGGGGTGTTAGGAAGCTTATATAGGGTGTAGAAACCCTAATTTCGCGAATCTGAATTTTTTGCGTCAGAATGGCGCCCATGCGTTGGGCACCAATGGCGCCCAGGTGGCGCCCAAGGGCGCGCCTAGGGAGCCACCAACCTGTAATGGCGCCCAGATGGCGCCTGGGGCGCCAAACTAATCATTTCCCCCCTTTTTTGCCCTTTTTTGCTATCCTTGCTTCCTCATTCTTGTGCTTTTCTTCCATGATCTCTTTGAGTGTTTTCTTCCATTAATCTACAAGAAATTAATACTTGAAGTAGCATCACAAAGTTCTCAAAAAGATGAATGACAATAAATCAAGTTAAATATGACAAAATTGCCCTTAACTAGAACAAATTCCAACAACTTAAGCAATAGCTAGAATCTATGATAATTAGGTGAAATTATAATCAAAACATGCATTAATTCAATGGATTTTAACAAATCATTTCCCCCGCACTTAGACCTTTGTACTCCTGGACAAAGGGTAAATTGCAAAGAATCCAAGATTTTAACAAATCAATAGTCATCAATTTAGTATGAACTAGGGCTTTTCAACAAACCCGGGAACCCGGTCAACCCGACCCGGCCAGATCCAGTCTGGTCACGTCCTGCAAGAACAATTTTGGCCCGACAAGGTTTTGGACTGGACCAGAGTCTGGCCCGAACTTCGGGTAAGACCGGGCCTCGGGCTAGGCAATCAGACCAATAAGTATGGTCCAGTCCAGTAGTATATATATATATATATATATATATATTTATATATATGTTTTTTATAAAAAATTCAATGCATACACGTGGCTCAATGAGGGCCAAGTATTCAAAAATATTTTCCCCCATCACCAAGTGACCTTCTTTCTTCTTTTCTTCTCTTTCTTTCTTCTTTTCTCATCTTCCTCTCTCTTCTTTGGACAAACAGAACCGTTCACTCCATCTCCATCTTCTGCTTCACTTCATCTTCTATCACTTCATTTTCTCATCTCCCTTTCTCTATGCTTTGGTTCTTGACTTCAAATATAGGAGGCCACTGCTAAAAACTTTATCTCTCTTGCACTTAGTGAACCTTTGCCACCGTCACCAACATCTACCGCCACCGTCACCGCCGTTTACCGCCACCGTTCATCTCATCATAGTTACCATTCATCTCGCCGTCGTCACCGTTCATCTTGCAGCGGCCGTTCGAAATCAGATTTGTTTTTCCAATATCTTCCCTCTTCTTCCTTTTAATTTTTTTGTGTGCTTTGTTCAGATCTGTATATATATTTTAATGTGTATACTGAAGTGGTGTTTGGGTGCCTTTCAACTGAAGTGGTGTATCATATTTTTTCATTTTTGTGTGTGCTTTGTTTGGATTTGTGTATATATTTTTTGTGTGTGTCTTCTTGTTTTTGGCTTCTTTTGGACCACAAACCCGATCCAGCCTGGTCTGGTCTGTCTGGCCCGGGGTCATCGGGTTTTTCTCCGGGAAAGACCGGGCTTCGGGCTGCCATAACTAGCCCGAAGGCCATACCAGACCAGACCTCGGGCTAGGGGGAAGCCCGGTCTGGTCTGTCCGATGAACAACCCTAGTATGAACCAATAGACAAGAATATGCATAGTGAGAATTGACAATGCAATTGGACATGACTTATGACGATGAGAACTCTCAAGGTAATAGTGTTTCACACTCATCTCCTAATGTGGAATTTGTCACTCTACTTGCTCAATAGACAATTTAACCATAGACTTGTGACTACTCTAATATCTCCACTATACATGCACTCATGAGTGGATCAAGAGGACTTTGTGGGGTTGAAATAATGGAGAAGGCTAGATAGACAAAATGAGATGAAATGAAAGGTTGCAACGCAATTACATATCACATATAAAGTACAAAACATAGGAGCATTTTTCATATAATTTGGAGCCAATAATGGAATGCCTTATTTCTTTTTCAACTCCTTTTTTTCAAATTTTTCACTTTTGTATTTTTTTTCTACTTCTCCTTTCTCTTTTTTTTTCACAAACTTCTATATATCCATATCATACACTTGGTATTTACATAAGATAGGTGTGATTCACAACTCATTGCACCAAACAATATTCATGTAAAATGCATTGCAACCAAAGAATGGCTCAAAGGGGTTAGCAAAGGATAATTAGAGTTATGGCTTGTGTTTGGGGACAAAGGGTGATGAAATGAAGGCCTCAATCATATTCGAACTTGAATGCATAAGCTTTGACTAAGAGTAGATACAAGTTCTATAAATTGAATACTTGAGCAAGTCACTCATGAAATGAATTAAAGGCTCAAAAATCCTCACAAGAAGGGCTACTTGTAACATTCCTTATCCTTCAAATCAAGGATCTTTGGATCTTGGTAAATTTGTCAGATCTTTGGATCTTGGTGATTTGCTGAACCTTTGGACACTTTTAGACTTATTGGACCTTTATGGTTTGTTGAATTTCTGGATACTATTAAATTTATTGAGTCTTCGCGCTCTGTTGAGTTTTCATATATTATTCGATCATTGTGCTTTGTTGAGTATTAGGACAATGTTAATGATTAGATTTTGGATTATGACCATTGGTTAGATCCTTGGATCTATGTTTTTGGTTGGCCTTTGGGCATTGATTTGACTTGTGGGTCTTTTGTGCTTTGTTGAGTATTTGTAATATACTTAGTTTGTTGGGTCTTTGGACTTAATGCTTATTTTGTTTTGTTTTATCGAGCTTTTGGTTATTTGAGTCTTTGAACATATGTGCTTAAACATTGTTCAATAATAAAATATAAACATTAGATGATAGTTGAACATTTACCTTAGCTTATGGGCAAGGTAAAATATGTTATGTGGTGATGAATTTTAGGGACAAAATTCCTAAAAGTTTGGGAGAGTTGTAACATCCCAAAATTTTAAATAATTGATTAAGGTTTGAAGGCTCATTTATGATGTTAGAATTGAATTAGTGGGTGGTTATAATAATTATTAGGAATTATTATACAATTTGATTTATGTTAAGGTTATTAATTTGGAAATTGAACCAAGAAAATTGGATATTTTAGAATAAAATATTGGATAGTGCTAAAAAAACATAGCTCATGCAATTGATTTGTATGATTATAGGTTAAACAATATGATTTAAATTATATATGTATACATAGAAAAAACAGACCCTTCAATTGTGGGTGGCACGTGGGCCACCCACAATGAATTTTAAAAGGGCCGAATAAGGCCGAAGTGGACAGCAACGTGCTGGCTGTAACATCCCAAATTTTAATTAAGGATAATAAGAAATTATTGAGGTGTCATTTAGGAAATTCAAAATTTTAGCGAGGAATTTAGAGAAGAATTTATGATGTTGGAGATGATTTAGGATATTAAATCTTAATTATCTTAGAATTAAAGAAATATAGATTAAGGAGTTATTTGGAGTTAGAGATATACATAAAAATATTTTGAAACTTAGATAATATTATGATGGAATTAAAGGAGTATATACAAACTTTTTGGGCTAGAAATATAATTAAGAATAAATAATAGGGTAGTTATTTGGAATTCTCTAGTATATATATACACACACACACACATATGACAAACCCTACCTCCTCCTCCCCATTCCAAGCCGTCGGCCCTTCACCCCATCTCCTCCATTTCTTCATTTTTGTCCTCCTCCCGGCGGCATCTCCGGCAAGCTGGCGGCGACGACCACACCTCCCCTCACCATTTTGTTTCTTCACCTCCACCACACTAACATAACATGTTTCTTCAATCTCCAACCATACCCATTTTCGTTTTGCATATCCTTTTCACCTTAAAGCTTTGTTAAAGCCGAATCCGATCTATGCCTTGCTTATCCTCTTCGTGTTCCTCTCTTTCTGGCGAGTTCCTTCGCTCTTTCCACTGTCTTCTTCGTGTCTCCAATGATGATAGGGAGAGGTAAAGCTTCTTCTTTTCTTGGGTTTCTTGAGCTATGTTTCTTTTTAATGTTGATTTCTCATATTTTCCCCTTCTTTCTTGGTTTCTTTTCGGTCTTGCCACTACTTTGGCATTTTTTCGGCGAGTATCACGGTGGCTCCGACGTCAAAACAGCACCCAACTCAGGTGAAGCTTGTTTCTTCATTTCTACCTTTTCTTTACTGCGATTCTAGGCGAAATTTGAGAGGAAATCTGAGTTAGGCTTGGGTTATGGGTTGTATAAATGAGTTAATTGAGGACGAGGATTTGATTTCTAGTGTATAAGAAAGGATTTTATGGTTAGCTTGTGGAATTGGAATATTGTAGTTTGCTTCTTTCTACATGAATTGATTTATTTTGCTCTGGATATGATTTTTATAAATCTGTTTGTTTTCTGGTTTAAATACAATGATGATGCTTCATCAAATTTCTGGGTTGATTTCTAAATTTTAGGAGATATTGAGGTTTGAACTTTAGCTTTCTTTTGTTGGCCGAATGGGTACTAATAATTGGAAAAAGGTGTAGTTTGTTGTGGCAGTGTCAATGTTTAGGCAATGTTAGGGTGATATTTATTTTATCAATTCAGTTTTGAGGTGAGGAGTAATTGAAAGATCTGACTCTCCCTTGCTCTTTAGTCTGATTCATATTTTGGGGCTATTTGGTTTAGTCTAAGTTCTTCTCTGCTCTTTTGAAATTATGTGTTGAATTTGAGTTTGATATTATAGGTTGTTCTTCACTTTCATGGTATATCTAGTCCTGTTCTATTTGTTTGAGTCCAATGAAATAAAAGATGACTTTGAGGGAATTAAATGTTAATGAAAGGAAGTTAGGACAAAGTGTATGAATAGGCGGGTTACTTATGCTATTGAAACTGAGGGTTGTATAAAGAGGTTAAGTGTAGGTTTATTTGGTTAGATGTGTAGGTTAATGAAAATGTAGACTTAGGAGAAATAAGCTAGAAATTCTCAGGATTTATTATTGAATTGCATATTACTTAGGGAGTAATTATAATTCTATTATTCGGTGGTCTAATTGAATGAGTATAAATAAATTAAATTGACATCATTTTGAATCTATTTATGGATTTTGAGCTAATAGGTGATTCTTAATGAGAAACAGTGGGGAAGTAAGCGATTACAAGAAAAAATTGTACAAGGTTGGTAATGTGTAATATAATCTAGGAAGATGTTATAATAGTTAGAACTTAAGGAATGAAACTATAGGAATCAGGTTTTGGGAGTATAGTGGAGATGTATGAAGTATGAAGAATATGATGATTTATGCTTAGTATGAAGAATAGGTATAGGTATGTTACAATATGTGTGTTTATTAAATTTTTCTGCTACCACTACACGTGTATCATACCATACTCATTTTGAAAAAAAGTTTAAGATTTGAGAATGGGGTTTGGGTAGCAATATTAGAATGAGAGCGACGCTAAGATATATGCCTCAAGGTAGTTACTTATGTTTCGTAAATAAGGATGACACTTGAAGGAAATCTACAAGAAAATGGGGAAAACAGCAGAGTGCTAAAGGCAGTAGGTAACCACGCTTACCTGACTATAACATTGAGATTGATGTTAGTCGAGATTTTCATATCTCTTTTCTATATATATATGTATGAAGTTTTCAAAGTTAGTTTGATATCAAAACAAGCTATTGGGTGCCTTTCAACCAAAGCTATTTTCATACAGCGATTTCAACACACACACACACATATATATATAGCATCTTCTTGATGGGATTTGATTGTGGATAGTTGTTGCATGACACTGCTTGTACCATCGGCCGATGTAACCGTTCGATAGCGTAATCGACGGTTAGTTGTACTAGTCCTATTGAGTAGAGACAGGGACTTACGGTTTCCGAATAGAGACGGGCTCCGTTAATGATTTCCTTTTGATTAAAGACAAGAGAAATATGCCTTTCAGAGTAGAGACTGGGGCACAGTGTCAATCATGTTTATTTTGGATGTTGTAGATGGATGAATTGGTTTTGGTTTACTTGCATTTGGAGAGGTATGAATATAGGTATATCTGTTATGTGTGTGCATGTATACTGTATACAGGTGAATTATTTTAAAACTGTGGTGCCCTTTAGACGCTCTGTTAACTACACTTCTCACTGTTATAGTGAGTTAAGTGTTGGTTACTGAGACATTGTTTGTTTCACCCCATTCCCTTTATTTTTTTCCAGGTGATCATGAACAAGCAGCGAGGACCAGGAGAGGGATATAGGTTATAAATGTTAGTAGGATGTATATTGCCAACATATTATAGGCTTGCATTCGCTTCCGCATTTTTGTTACATTTAATTAAAGAATTAGTTATAAATGAATGAGTTTGTTTTTATTAACCATGTTAGATTAATCCCTTCTAACATGGTTAGCTTTAGTTATTGATTAAATGTGTTTGATTTTATTAACCATGTTAGACTAATCCTTTCTAACATGGTTAGCTTTTAATTATCCATGATAGTTTTCGTATGATATTAGGTGACTCTTTTCTATCATGGATAATACTTAAATAGTTAGAAAGTTCTTTTTCTAACTATGATAGGGTTACAATAATAGGAAAATCATTTTTCTATCATAGTTAGCAAAGTAAATATGTTTAGGGCTAATGATATTGGTTAATCAGGATATTAGTAACAGAATGTTACAACTTGGTTATCAGTATTTGGTAAACGATAACCTTGGACTGTATTGCATTGCATATAGATTGACAATATACATTCTCTGAATACCCCTCCATTTGTGCATGATCACAGGTTCTTTTTGAGGTATATCGTTTATCCCTTGGTGGGGAGAGTGGTAAGGTCGAGAAGGACATAATCATGCAATGGATTAGGTTGTTTTGACTGAAGTTGTGATTGCAAGTAAAAGTCACGTTGATAAGTAAAGGAGATTATGGATTGTTAAAGATTAAGGATGTGTGTTATCTATTGGTTAAGGGAGAGTTTAGTCATGAATTGAAATTCAGTTTGTAAATAGTTGGTAGCAGGAATGACTAGTCCGTTGGATTTTTGGTAAGGATTTGAAAAGGGAGGTTAACGGACTAAGGATTCTTCTCAGGGGTCGCGATTATAATTATGTGCCGGCCATAATTATAGTCGAGGCATCATGAGAGACCTTATTTTGTTAAAGGAGTTAGAATGTTTCGAGTTGGTTTCATTGAGGATAGAAGAATAATATATGTGAATGATTAAAGACATTGGGTTATATTTGAACATTATTGAAGAGAGTTGACTAATAAGGTTATGGGAGTATTTGAGTAGATAGTGGAACTTATGAGTTCAGGGGGAATGTAATTATGACTAATGGGAATTTACTAAGGTTTGGGATATTGGAGATTTATGTTTTGCGTTGTGGGGCTTATTCGGAGAATTGATGACTCATAGAGGTTTAATTAGGGCCGTATGATGATATTATATGGATTGTCTTGTAGGGATTCTCAATTATGAGAATATTGTGATGGAATGTGTGGAAGTAAGTTGGATTCAATTAGAGAGGTCTTTGCTTTTGAGGAGTAGAAGTTGGTTGTAAATTGTGGATTTTGGAATATTATGAGTTGATTTAAATTGACTAACATATGACTTGGAGTATTTGAAGTGTGGTTTTGGAGTTCTAGGATTGGTTTATAATATCAATAAGGTGATGAGGTGATGATGATGTGGCTAAATTGAAGGATTTGATTTTTATATTCGATTGTGTGCTTAGAGTCAAATTCTGTAGTATGCAGATGTGTTTTGTTTTGGGTTGTAGGTAATGGTCTGAGAATAAGGGGGTTTTTGTTTGAACCTGTGAAGCTTAAGAAGACTTAAGCAGGGTTAATCACATAGAGGGTGTTTGCAGATTTAATCAATCTGATTGATTTGAAGGAAAACTGATTTTAAAGCTTAAATTTTAAGTGGTTAGAGATTTAGTAACAGGATTTTCTTTTGTGTTAATTGTGGAACTTTTATTTGGCAAGTGGATTAGTTTTATTATTGTTTTGAAGAGATTCATTGTGATCCTTCTATTACTAATTATTGAAGGTATCCTTGCTAGTTCTTTGATTGATGGTATGATAGGTTTATTGATCATTTTGATGTGATATTGAAGGATTGAAAATGTGATTTTAGATGAAAGTAATGGAAGAGGAATTGAAAGATGTGAAATATTGGTGATTAAGTGGAGCTGAATGAAGTTTTGATGTTTTGACGTTTGAATACTATTTGAGTGCTTATTACTTATTTGAGATTGGTTGCAAATTGTAGGCTTTCAAATAGACATTTTTTTTATTTATTTAGAGGATCAAATTGTGGTGAATGTTGTAGGGAAGAATAATAACAAAGTATAGTTTCTGGTTTGGAAAATTGATGCAATGTGTTATAATAAACGAAAGATTATAAAAGTTTGTTGATGTTAGAATTATGTCCTTTGTAGTTGAGCATTATGATGAGAACGGTGAACTCTTGTTTATTTTTGTATGTTGGTGATGTTGAAAAAAAAAGAAAAGAAAAGAGAGATTTAGCTTAAGGGAAATTTAATTAGTGAAGTTTTGAGTTGGAAGAAAATCTTGAGTTGACTTGTTGGTTGAATTTTCTCCATGATGAATAGGAATTAATGATGTGGTTGTCTTTGGGAATTGTTTCTGCATATGTGAATTATTACCAAGAGAGGTTGATTGTTTTGAAGTGATGATTATGGATTGATGATTGATTGGAGAAATTTAGGTTATGGGTTGAAATGGATCAAGGGGATTACTTGAGATTTAACTGTTATTTGATGACTTAGAGTCATAGTTTGGTTATGGATTGAGGACTAAGAAGGATAACTTGTTGAAATTGAGGTTTTTAATGTGGTTTGGTAATGGATAATGCTTTGTTGATCATGTTTGAGCTTAATGGATTGAGAAACTAGTTAAGTTTAAGGGTTATTGTTAACGCTCTATCTAATATTTCTAATGGATTTATTGGGATTGAAAACAATTAGGAATGATATCGATAATGAAGTTGATATGTCTGGAAACGATTGAGTTGGAAGGTGAAACTAGGAAATGTAATTCGGTTAAGGGTAGCTTTTGTTGCTTGTTTGGAAAGAGATAATGGATGATTAAGGTAACTAAAGCGTGGTTAGTTGTGAAGTTATACTGAGAGAAACCGATTTGTTTGAGCAAATGGGGAGGTATTCAATAGTTGATGGAGTGATATTAGCATAAGTTTTAAGATTATTCTCATATCTATAGAAATTGGCCTAAGGAAGTAGCAATGTATAAGTATTTGAGGTGAAATATTTTGGTAGGTGACAAAGGAATGACTCTAGTTGTCCTATAAGTCAAGGAAAAATTTGACAATTAATGTATAGCAAAGTCAGAATATGATTGCTATTAGTGATGAATTTTACAGTTAAGCTTATGGTTGGGCAAAATAGATAAAGAAACCAGTAGAGTGTAATATGATTGGTTGGAAGTCTAGCGAAAGTCTTGTATTGATTTATTGAAATTGGAAGCAATAACTCACAAATTTGATGATAAGTTGATATAGATGAGTACATATATATTGAGTTAGAATCATGAGCCAAAGTTAGAAATGAAATTTAAAGGGTTGCTATCTTACAATCAAGAAGTGAGGTCTTGGAATATGATTGAGGAAAACTATGCGGGTTTGAAGAGGATGTTGTTGTCATTTATGATGGACTTAAATACCAGTGATTTGGGTTTAGGTTGCAAATAAATGAAGGATAGCGAGGGAAAGTAGGATGAGGAGTGATGGATGATTTACAGTTTGAATGAAGATGCAGGATGAAGGATGGTGTTGAATACATTAAGTTGTGTTTGAATAGCGGGAGTTTCATAGATAGTAAGAGTTTGTAAGGATAATGCAGTATAAAATGAGTATTTTGTATGTAATAAATGGTATGTTTAGCGAATTTTGGGGACAAAATTTCTAAAAGGTGAGGTGAATTGTAACATCCCAAATTTTAATTAAGGATAATAAGAAATTATTGAGGTGTCATTTAGGAAATTCAAAATTTTAGCGAGGAATTTAGAGAAGAATTTATGATGTTGGAGATGATTTAGGATATTAAATCTTAATTATCTTAGAATTAAAGAAATATAGATTAAGGAGTTATTTGGAGTTAGAGATATACATAAAAATATTTTGAAACTTAGATAATATTATGATGGAATTAAAGGAGTATATACAAACTTTTTGGGCTAGAAATATAATTAAGAATAAATAATAGGGTAGTTATTTGGAATTCTCTAGTATATATAAAAACACACACACACATATGACAAACCCTACCTCCTCCTCCCCATTCCAAGCCGTCGGCCCTTCACCCCATCTCCTCCATTTCTTCATTTTTGTCCTCCTCCCAGCGGCATCTCCGGCAAGCTGGTGGCGACGGCCACACCTCCCCTCACCATTTCGTTTCTTCACCTCCACCACACTAACATAACATGTTTCTTCCATCTCCAACCATACCCATTTTCGTTTTGCATATCCTTTTCACCTTAAAGCTTTGTAAAAGCCGAATACGATCTATGCCTTGCTTATCCTCTTCGTGTTCCTCTCTTTCTGGCGAGTTCCTTCGCTCTCTCCACTGTCTTCTTCGTGTCTCCGACGAATGATGATAGGGAGAGGTAAAGCTTCATCTTTTCTTGGGTTTCTTGAGCTATATTTCTTTTTAATGTTGATTTCTCATATTTTCCCCTTCTTTCTTGGTTTCTTTTCGGTCTTGCCACTACTTTGGCATTTTTCCGGCGAGTATCACGGAGGCTCCGACGTCAAAACAGCACCCAACTCAGGTGAAGCTTGTTTCTTCATTTCTACCTTTTCTTTACTGCGATTCTAGGCGAAATTTGAGAGGAAATCTGAGTTAGGCTTGGGTTATGGGTTGTATAAATGAGTTAATTGAGGATGATGATTTGATTTCTAGTGTATAAGAAAGGATTTTATGGTTAGCTTGTGGAATTGGAATATTGTAGTTTTGCTTCTTTCTACTTGAATTTGTAACATCCTGGAAATTTAATACATGATTAGAGAGTGTTTTGGGAAACAATAAATGTAGAAATTGGAAATTTTGGAATTTTTAGGAATTTTTGGTGATTTTTAGAATATTTTGGAAGTTTTAAGTAATAAGTGTCTAAATAATTAATTAAATAATTGAAGAATTAGAAATATGAGAGTGTGATGGAATCCAAAATATTTTTAAAGCTAAGGAGAATGAAAGCTAGTTTTAGTGGATTTAAATTAAATAGGACATTATGATAATTTTACCTAATAGTTATTCTAACTTATCCAAATAAAACACAAAAAACCACACACTCCCTTATCCTTTCTCCTTCCTTATCTTCGGTCAAACCTCCCTCCCCCATTCTTCACTATTTTTTTTTTCAATTCTTCCTCAACCTACACACACCCATGCTCATTTCTCTTCTCCTCCACCACACAAATTTCATTTCTTGCACTCTCTTACCCTTAAATCGGTCAAGCTCGTTTCAGATTTGTGCCTCCCTTTGCCTTCCTTCTTCTCCGGCGTTGAGCCTCATTTTTCCGGCGAGTGCTTCGTTTCCGGCGACGGCCAACATTTTGGAAGGTAGGTTTCACATTTTCCTTTGGTTCTTTGAGCTAGTTTTCCTCTCTAACTTCGTTTTCTCACTTCTCCCTCTTCTTTAGTTGCTTATTTCGGTCCACCACCATGAGTGACCATTTTCCGGCGTACTTGGACGGCGCTCACGGTGTGGTACTCCCCTCTTCGCGTAAGAGCTTTTGTAAGCACTTCTAATTTCTTGTGGTCTGGATTTGATATGAAATACCATTTTGGAAGTTAGGGTTTTAGATATACCAAAACTTTTGGAATGTTAATACTTTAATATTGGAATTAAGGCATTGAATTTTAGTATTCTATGGAGGAATTGAATTTTGTGAAAGAGATTAAGTATTTGGGAATTTTGGGTAAGGTTTAGGGTTTGGTCATACTTAATTGTTTTGGAGCTTTAAACAAAATTTATTAATGTTTGAGTGGTTAAATGAACATTTGTGAAGGTATTTGATTCTTCTTGAAGTTGGAAGAGTATTTTGGGAATTTTCGGACATTTAGGGATATTTGAAATTGGGTTTTGTTAATGAATGATGATTGAATGAGATGGTGGTTAATAAATGTTTGTTTAGATTATTTTAGGATGTTGGAATGTTGGTTTTGGGTGAATTGGTGTTTGGTAAGAAGTTTGGTACTTAAAGTGTTGGATTTAAGAGGATTTGACTAGGTAAGATATGTTTGGAGTTGGTGGAAAGTTTATGAAGTTGGGAAGTCATTTGGAGTTGTAAATTTGATATTAATATGGTGTTTGGTGGTTGGTCATTGTTTTGAAAATGTTATGAGCATATTTGGTTTCTTTAAAGTAAAGGAATGTTTTGTGGACGGTATGAATTAAGTTGAAGGTAAAGAAATGTTGGTGTTGGTATTATGAAAGTGTAGGAGTGGTGAAATCATTTGAAATCGTGTTTAGGAAGGAGTTTGGAATTAAAGTGATGGATTAAAGGGAAATTTGTTAAAGAATGGTATGTAAGGGAGGTGGTGAAAGTTCGTGAGTTATGAAAGTCACTTTGAGTGGCCAATTTAATATGAAAGGTTGTTTTAATCGGGGTTAGCATGGTGGGCTAGTCTTGTAAGAATTATGAAAATGGTGAAGTTTAATACTTTAGAAAATATAAATAAATGATTAAGGGAATAGTGGGTACAAAAGAATATAGAAAAGTATAGATGTTAGAAGTGATTTATTACTTCAATGATTGTTTTAGAATTAGTTTGAATGGTAGGTCAAAGTCACTGATATTGTGCCTTGACCAACAGTAGCTCATTGTATGATTGTTGACGGTGGAGACTCGAGTGAAGCTTAAGGAGGACATTAGCTGCGTAAATTTATTGCTACCAAACTTGACAGGTAATCACGCTTAACTGACTGTGATACTGAGGGTGACGGTAGTTGAGAATTTCTAAAATTCTCTTCTACTTTATATATAAATGAAATGTGTTTTGATTACTTTATATTTAAACGTGGGCTATAGGGTACCTTTCTAATAAACTGTACTTTATATATATACATATTCATATAAATCTTTTGTATGCTGCATGGCACTGATTATTAGTACCGTCGGCCGATGTAACCATCGATTTGCGCAAATCGATAGGTTAATTGTACAGGTTCCTCGGATTGTAAAGGAACCAGGGATGTTTTCACATTTTAGAGTGCTCCCTTTTTCATGCTTTCAGATTTGAGACTGGGCACAGTGTCAATCACGTTTATTTTTGCCTATTGAGAGATGGATGTATCTGTTCTGTATATATATGTGTGTATATATTACGTGGTTTATGCAGGTTTTGAAAACTGTGGTACCCTGTAGACGCTTCACTACCCCACTTCTGAGTCTCACAGTGAGTTAAGTAGTGATTACTGAGACATAGTTTTGTCTCACCCCATTCCCTTTATTTTTGCAGGTGATCATGCCCAGAGGTAGTCTGAGAGGAAGGGAAAAAGGGGCCGGCCAGCTGCACTGAGTCAGTGAGTAGGCCGGAGGTAAACCGTAGGGATATATATATTGCCATTTATTAGGCTGCATCAGCTTCCGCATTTGTTGTATATTTTGGGTGAAATGTATTGCTAATTGACTGTTTAATTGATTCTGTTAATTGCTGTTTTAATTACTGATATTGTCATAATGTGACAGTTTTGGCTGTATCACACACTTTGTTAGTGTGATGATTGATTATATACTGTATGTGATCATTTGCTACAGAAGGATTGCCTGCTAATGGAAAGGCAATCCCTTTTACTGATTGAGCTTAGCGACGTTTGATTTCGCTTTGTGATACTGACATGTTAAGTCAGAGAATTGTGTATTGGTGATGTGTTGATTTAATGAAGCTAATGACTGGTGTTGTTGACACATGCTGTGTTAGGTGATTAAGTCACCATTGTATTGGATAATATTATTAGTTTTACAGGTGAATGGTCATGATCAAGTTAAGGAAATTCTCTTTTCCTAACTTGATTATATTATGTGAATGTTGATTGTTTGTAGGTTAATGGAGGTTGTTTGTCTCATATAACCATGTTAGATGGGCCCCACTCTGATATGGTTAACTTTTATGTAGCTTGCTTGGTTTCTTTCTAACCATGTTAGGTGATTCCTTTCTAACATGGTTAGATTTGTGTTCTTACGTTGATTGTATAATTTGGTTAGGATGATGATAGTTCTTTTGCTAACCATGTTAGGTGAATCCTTTACTAACATGGTTAGGGCATCTAATTTTGATTGATATCGTTTTTTTTTAACCATGTTAGATGTACTTTTGCTAACATGGTTAGACACCATTTGGTTAGACTATTTTGAGTATGTGTTTTATTAGGTGGAAGTGAGTAGGTTAATAAGGTGTTATTAGGAGGTATGTTACAGAATTGATTGATTTTGCTCTGGATATGATTTTTATAAATCTGTTTGTTTTCTGGTTTAAATACAATGATGATGCTTCATCAAATTTCTGGGTTGATTTCTAAGTTTTAGGAGATATTGAGGTTTGAACTTTAGCTTTCTTTTGTTGGCCGAATGGGTACTAATAATTGGAAAAAGGTGTAGTTTGTTGTGGCAGTGTCAATGTTTAGGCAATGTTAGGGTGATATTTATTTTATCAATTCAGTTTTGAGGTGAGGAGTATGTAACATCCCAAAATTTAAATTAGAAATAATTGAGAATTAATTAAGGTATTAGGGTGAGATTAGTAAATTAAAAATAATTGTGAATAAATAAATAAAAGTAAATATATTTTTAAGAATTAATGTGTCTATTTTCTTTTGAAAGTTTAAGAAAAATAGTTATAGTTTAAATTTTAGATTGGAAATTTGATTAAAAATAGTTGAAGGCTTGGGTAACACCATGGCGGAATCTAAAAATATTCTGAAGGTTAAGGAGATTAGAGAAATAGGAATTATGAGAGTTTGTTGGGATTTAAATTATTTTGAAGGTTAAGGGGATTAGAATTCTGGCTTAGCAAATTAAAATTTAAAAGAGGACATTATGGTAATTATCTTATATGTTGCCATAGCCTTCTAATTAAGCAAACCAAACACTCCCTTATCTCTTTTCTCAATCAAAACCGTCGGCCACCCTCCCCTTCACCATTCTCTCCATTTTTTTTTTCTCCCACCACAACACATACATACTTGCCTCTCCCACTCTCCAACCACATCCATTTCATTTTTACCCTTCTCTCTCACGTTTCTCACTTCTTTTCCTCCTCTCAAAGCTGTGTAAACTCCTCTGCTCCCCTCATTGTTGCTGTTCTTCGTCCAGCACCCCTCACCCTTCGTTCTCTTCGGTTTTCCGGCGAGAAACGGCGGCCGGCGGTGATAGAGAAGTAAGCTTGGTCCTTTCTTTTGTTACCCAAGTCGTTTCTTCCTTCCAACTTCATTTTCCTCACTTTTCTTCCTCCTTTGATCTTTGCTCTGGCCAGCCATTATAGTGGCCGATTTCCGGCGGATTTCCGGCGGCCACCGTCGGAAAAATGGTGGAATGTCATCTCTTTTTCACCTTGGAACTCCGTAAGCAACTTCTACCTCTCTTTGATTTAGTTCTTTGGATTTTTGGTTCTTGAAAAGTTAGGGTTTTTGTGTAACCCGAAATCTGTACATTTTGGGAAGGAATTGGTGATTGGAATATTAAATTAAGGTGATTTCTAAGTTGTATATGGGTAGGATTGTTTAATTTTGGGTTAGAATGAATTTTGGGCAAAGTAAGTGTTGAAAAGTTAGGGTTTGGTTAGGATTTCGAAAATCCTTCATTCTTTCTAATTATTGGTGGTTCCTTGTGATTTGTAATTGTTAAGTGATGTTCCTAAAATGTTGGATTTGTTGGGGAAACTATTGAACCAAACTTTTGAGTTTTTGAAGTGTGATTTCTTCCTTAGATTTGGGGTTCTCTTGAATTCTGATTCCAATGACTGTGGTGTCTTGTTTGTTGTTTGAGAACCGAAATAAGGTAATTTCTAAATGGTCTATGAGTTAGGATTGTTTAGTTTTGGCTTAGAACGAAATTTTTGGGCAAATTAGGTGTTAAAAGTTAAGGTTTGTGGGTGATTTCGAAAATGGAGCAAAGTCTTTAAGAATGGATGGTTTTAATCTGTTTAATTAAGATATATGATGATGATAATTGGTTTAAGTAGTTAGAGATAATCTTATGTGAGGTTTCCCCTACTTGAAGTTGGTTTAAGATGAAATACGGTAATTGAATCCTTTAAATATAAGCTTCCAAACTTGATTTATGGTTGCTATAGGGTAAGTAGAGCATAATGATAAAGTTCTTAGGTTTGAAATTGTTGGATTATATTTTGGTGATGAGAGTTATTGGGAAATATTGTTGGTCCCTAGAATCTTACTAAGGTTATATAAGGGCATTGAAATGGTGAAAGTGATTGGATTGGTGTTGGAAGGAAATTTAGTAGTTAAAGTGTTGATTAATAGAGAATTTGATTATGTAAAGGTGTGTTTGGATTGTGGTGTAGTGTTGAGGAGTTAGGAATATCACTTTGAATGCCAAATTAATATTAATGAGGTGGTTTTGGTGAGTTTTACATGATTGGTAAATTTGCATATCTAGTGCATTTTCTTTGTAACTTGCATTGGATTCTTATTTGGCTGGACATTTTAGGCTGTTTTGGTGGTAATTTGGCTGCTCTAGTTGGCCAAAATCATTTTTGAAAGGTCCTTGAAAGTTGCTGGAAAACTTGTGAAGTGCTCATTTTACTTAGGGCTCTAGATCCTAATCTTGTGAATTGAGTACTTTGAATTTTGAAAAACTATTTCTGTGTGTTGTAGTGCTCATATTGATTATTTTGGAACTGTTTTTACCCTGCTTAAACTGCTTGAACATTTTCTGGAATAAATTGTTGAAGTTGGAGAAATTCTGTGAAGTTCACTGCTGGAACAGTTTGCTTGTCTTCATCACTGTGGCTTGCGTACTTGAAGATATTGCAAACTGTTTTAACTGGATAAACTAGGAGATATTAGCTTTAATTTGATATACTACTTGCTCTGAATCTCCTTCTCTGCTATCCGGAATCAATTTTTCAAGTTGACCTGTTTTTCTGCAAGTGCTGTTTGGTCAGATCGCTTGTTTGTAAAACTGGGAATTAAGTACAACGAATTTTTGTAAACTGTTTCAGTGGGTTATACTACGAGATATAAGCTTTCATTTGATATATTGTGTACCCTGAAACTAGTTTTCTACTCTTTGGAATACATTTTTGAAAAAAAGACTGTTTCGCTGAAAAGTTCTGGAAATTCAGTCTCACTATTTCTGACTTTGTGACTTTGTTAGTTGGAATTTTTGAAAACTGTTTTAACTGGAGATAGTACGAGATTTGTGCTTTCATTTGATATATTAAGTGCCTCAAAACTCAATCTAGGCTGTCCGAAATTAATTTTTGAAGTTGCCCTGTTTTTGCTGAAAGTAGTCATCGGTTGGACGGTTTTGCATGCAAATTGTTTTACCTTGCCCTGCACTATCTTGAGTGATATTTGGAATGTAGAAAAGATGGACTTGATTTGTTTTGGACGTGACAGAGGGCCTGAAGTGTTAAATGGAAGGAGGCTTGGTTCCCGTATATATATATATTGATTTTAAAACTGTGGTACCCTTTAGACGTCTTTACTACCGCACATCTCACTGTTATAGTGAGTTAAGTAGTAGATTACTGAGACAAGTTGTCTCACCCCACGATTACTTACATTTTTGCAGGTGATCATGCACAGACGCGAGCAACAGGGAAGAGAATTTAGTTTCAAAGGTTGTTTTGATTATTTAGACATGTATATTGCCAAAAATGTATAGGTCTGCATTCGCTTCCGCATATTTTTATTTGTATTGATATTATTGGTTAATTGGAGGATTGTAGTAGGTTGCTCCTTTTTCTAACCATGTTAGGTGATTCTTTTCTAACATGGTTAGCTATTAATTATCCATGATAGTGTTCAAGTTATATTAGGAAATTCTTTTCTATCATGGATAATGATTATTATTAGGAAATCCTTTTTCTAACTATGATAGATTTATTGATATTATGGAAATCATTTTTCTATCATAGTTAGTAACGGTATTATTGAATTAATCAGGAAATTAGTAACGGTATGTTACAACTTGGTTATCAGTATTTGGTATTGAATCATTGACAATGTCATCGGTCACATTTGTGAAGATCTCCACATTATTTTTGATCATATCACCAATTGTTAAGGTTTCCCCCATACCTGCTCTATGAACTCCATATAATTTGATCATCTTATCATAGCGTGGAAAAGACTTGTACCTCAACGTTGCAGCAATTGCCTTGGACTGTAATTGTACAATTATATAAAAATAAGAACAGAATGCAATTATATAAAAATAATGTCAGAATGCAATCATATTTTGCCGTCATGAATAAGAATTTTAAACATTAATATTTGCATTCAGCAAACATCAACAATATGACAGATTTCAAATGAACTAATTCCTAACAAACTAGTCAACAATATGCATGAACTAATAACTACATTTATATACAACATGTATATTTGTAAACAAACCTCAATCAGTTGAGCCCAAACTTCATCCTCAGCTTCCCAAAGTTGGGTTGATGGGTTCCAAGCAAACCCACTCATTCCACCTTTAAAAACATCATAAGCTTCAGAAAAATTTTTCTTCAATGTCTTCCACCTATTCTTTATCTTCACTTTGTCAATATCAACATCTAGTAAAGCACTCATTTCTTTGACAATGTTCTCATAAGCCTTGGGAGTGAATGTGCCTTTCACTTTGTTGCCACATTTATCTTGTTCCATAAAAGCATCCACTAAATAATCATCCATGGCCCTTGTCCAAGTCAAAGCTTGTTTTTCTTTGCTTTGGTCCGTTGGTGCCATGCTAAAGGTAAAGATAAGAACCAAAACAATTTAAAAAAAAATATTAGATCATGTTAAATCTAACACATAACATAATCATTGAAAAATAAGGAGTTACATCCATGTCTTGTCATAAATCTGATTATAATACAAACCCATAATAAAACTAGAATAACAGAAAACATACAAAGTAAAACAACAATACCAAGCACACTTGAAAACATAAATCCCAACAAATCATACAACAAATTCAAACCGAAGTTTGATAATCCAGCCAAATTGCAGTTGCTATTGAATCCCTATTGAGTCGAGCTTGAGTAGTTTCATCATTGTGACCATGTTGGTCATGATTATCATCAAGTATTTGGGATTGAGCTGCAAGCTCTTGATCAACTTGTGCTAAGAGATTTCTCTCTTCTTCATCGAGATCCATGCCCATTAAATAATTATGAATAATACAACAACATCCAATTATAAGACTTTGAGTTTTTATTCCATATGTAGGCTCAGTTGAGTTGGCTAAAATAGAAAATCTCTTTTTCAAAACACCAAAAGCTCTTTCAATCGCATTACGTAGTGATGCATGACGCAAATTGAACAATTCTTTGTAATTCTGTGGAGGATTTCTTTCTGAATACTCTTTCAAATGATACCGAACACCTCTATATGGAGTAATAAGTCCACCAGTCAGCATGAATCCAGCATCTACGAGATAGTATTTACCATCAGGAATTATGAGCTTATCTTCTCGTATTAGTGCATCTTTAATAATCCTAGAGTCTGAAGCAGTTCCTTCCCATCCAGTGAGCACATAAGTAAATTTCAAATCAAATGTACAAGCTGCTAGCACATTTTGTGTCGGAAATTCTTTTCGTCCACGATAACGAGGAGCATCGTTAGCATATACTTTAACACGAATATGTGTACCATCTATAGCACCAACACAATTCTTAAAGAATGGGTCGAACCTACTATGACCTTGGATTTCAGGGGGGATTGTTTTTCCATCTGGTTGTACAATGAATTTATCTCCTATCGTAATGATGGCTCGCAAAACATTATGGAGATGACGACTTATAGTCTCACCAGATCGTCTGAAGAAGAAATTTACAACCCGATTTGTAGCTGTATGTCCTAATATGTAAAGGGTTTTTCCCACTTGCTCTTCCACAGTTGACCGTCTTGTGGGTTTTAATCCCCCTGCTCTTTCCAACAAATCACATAATTTTAGGAAAGCTTCATAATTCATTCGAACAATATCGTGACTCTTACCAGGTTTGCTTAATTCACCCATTAGTTCTTCCCGCGCTCTTTCCCTTTCAGAACTCATACTATAGCATATTTTTCTCTTACGAGAGTTTCGAATATAGAAGTATACAAAGATGCAGGTGAGCAGTGCAACGGCTTTTTGGCGCAAATTCAACCATTGTTGCAAGGCTAAATTGTTTTTGAAATCCAACCTCATCTAATAATTGAAGTCAACACATATCCAATAAATACAAGATCACTAGTAAAAAAATAAAAGAAGTGAATCTTTCATCATAATGCAGCCCATAAGTAAAGAGAAATAAAAATCTGAGCAGCAAGCAAACTTTGCGGACCTATAAAAAGATTGCTCTAATTCATCTAAAAAAATTATAGGCGAATCACACAAATTAAAGTTGATAGATATCACTCTCTCCAATCACACAAACACATATTGATATTATACAAATTATTACCAAATAAAGTTCTTTCTTCTTCACCTATTCTAATCCCTCACTGATATCCCTTCCCATCTATATTCCTCACTACCTAACACATAAGAGGGGAATACATATATATAATCTTTTTTTAAAAAGATTAAAAAAGATTAAAAAAAGATTAAAAAAGATGTGGTTTTAAACGATGGGTGAGCACTAGGAAATTATAATCTTTAATTATTTCAGTTAAACAATATATACCAAAACAAAGAAACTATGGGTGAGCACTAGGAAATTATAATCTTTAATTTCCTAATTCTTATTCACCCTATGCTTGAAACTTGGTAGTAATCCAAAATGGTAATGAAGCCACCGAAAGATTCCAGAATAAGCCTTGTTAGTTGTTACTCCATGGCTGAATTATTTTCACTACGCACACGCACAGGGAGGGAGATGAAGAAGAAGGGAAAAAAGATGTGGTTTTAATTAATTTTCTCAGCGCAGGGAGGGAGAAAATCCAGAACCGTGTTTGTCTTTATGTGTGTGTGTGGGTGAATAACACATGTATATCAGTATATGAATAGGCGCACAGTTTGATACACTCACCTTTGAAGAGCAGTGAAGACGAAAAAATGGACAGAACTGATGCCTCTGGCTCTGTATAGGCGCAGTGTAGATGAGTGAAGATGAAAGTGAAGCGGTAAGGTTTTGAACGATGGGATAAAGGCGTGTTAATTGATGGGGGTAATTTTGGTATTTAGGAAATATGATATGGGCAATTTAGTCCAGATTTTTCACCCCTCCAAAAAACCCCACTTTTGGGGGTGAGGAGAGAGAGAGCAAGGGGCCACAAAAGGACAAAATTTTTTACCTCCCCTCCCCTCCACTTTTTTCAACCAAACAAGGTATCTTGCATTTCATCCCTCACCTCCCCTCACCTCCCCTCCAAAACCCTCCAACCAAACAGAGCCTAAAGGAACTTGAGAATTGGTGTTAATATTCGTAATCTCACATTTATCCTAAGATAACATCTCTCCTACCTCGCACTTCTCTACTTTTCTAGAAAATTTTGATCAAGAACTTTAATTAGGATGTTCAAGTTTTTCTAAATCCTTGAAATCATCTCTATGGTGTCACATGGATTATATTTATGACAATGAATTCTCAATACCAATGACTTCAATATTCTCAAATTTATATTCAAATTCCCCTTTCTCGTACTCAAACTAGGATTATCTGTTGAAGAAATCGTCCATTTCTTTGTATCTAATGATAGATTTTACTAATTTCGAGGACGAAATTATTTAAGGGGGGAAGAATTGTAACATCCCGAATTTTAAATTAGAGATAATTGAGAGTTAATTAAGATATTAAGATATCATTAGTAAATTAAAAAGCCTTTTGAATAAGTGAAAGAAGATAATTATATTTTTAAGAAAATAATATGCCTATTTCTTTAGAAATTATGGAAATATAGTTAAAGGAGTTATTTGGAGTTAGAGACTTTGAGGACAAGTATTTTGGAAACCTAGATAATATTATGAAGAAAAGAAATGAGTACAATGATATATATAAACTTTTGGGTTAAAAATATAATTAAGAATGAATAATAGGGTAGTTTGTTGTAATTTTTCCCTAATATATATATATAAATACTCACCTTTCACCTCCTCCCTCATTCCCGCCGCAAATCCCCTTCCCAAAACCCTACCCCTTCGGCCACCCACTCTGAAAGCTCCGGCGGCCTACGGCGCTGCGGCTCCGACCAAGGAGTGGTCATGGATTCCCCTTTCATCTTCTCTTTCACCACACACACACATGCTTCGTTCTCTCACTCCCAATCACACTTATCTTTGATTTTCACTTCCTCTTCCTTCCCAAAAACTTCAAAATCGTGTGGGTTTCTTGTGCTTCTCACTGTTCCTCGTCATCTTCCTCGGGTTTCATCTCCTTTCTATCATCTTCTTCGGTTTTCCGGCGTGACCTGGTGGTGGTGGACGGCGGCCGACGGTGTGTATAGGTAGAGTTGTTGTTTCTTTGAGTTTTGCAAGTCATTCTTTCCTTTCCAACTCTGTTTTCTTCATTTCTTCATCTCCCTTATTCTTCCTTTCTTTTTACTGTTTTGGGTCGGCCAGCCCTTGATGGCCGATTTCCGGCGAGCTTCACGGCGGCGGCGGCGGCCTCCCACAACTCATACAACACCAAAACTATACTGAGGTAACTTTATTTCCTCATATTCATACCTTTCTCCATTCATTTTCGGTGAGCTTGAGAGAAATCCGAAAATGAGTTTCTATTTTGGGTTTGATAATCCACCAAAAAGCATGTTTAGACGTGGGTTTGAAGTTTTAGAAAATGATTAAAATGTTTGAGAATTTACTTGTGTTTTGGCATTTTGTTCCTCTCCTTTGTGTGGGCACTTTTATGAAATGAAGTGTTTGATTTGTGAAGCATTTGTAATGGTGATTGTATTATTTCTTTGACCATATTGGGCTGGTTAGTTTGGTGTTGTACGTTTAAGAAATGATTATGGGGTATTGGGGTTCAAGATTTGTAATTTGTTGTTGTAAAGGTTGTTTGAATGATATTAGGATATTTATTGTGTGATTTTGTTGGATTTTCTGGTTTGGCTAGGCATTAGGAAAGGAGTTTGTTAATCTTTTAAGTTGGATGAGAGGCTTATAATGATGAAATAAAAACAAATGTAAGTGGTTGCATGTTGAATCTTACTGACTTGGTTTATCCTTGAGGCTTCATATGTATTTGCTTTGTTTTGCTATTTCAAGTAGATTTAATTTACTAAAAGCAGGTGCAAGTGAGTTTCAAGTTTTGTGCTACTTTCTCGTTATGGCTGAACTTATTCTTGGCTTCTCTCCTTCAAATTTTTGCTGAAAAGTGATTGCGTTGGAGTGTTATTTTGAATTACTGATTGGTCATGCTTAAAAGCTTTGGTAATTAAAATGTACTAAATGTAAACAGAATTTGGTGGTTATGTTACAATGTTTAAGAGTAGCATGTGTTAATTGTGGTTTTCTATTGTCATGACTGTTTGGATTTGTGAAGTAATGGAAATACTTGTTCAGCTTGCTTCTTTCTGTTCGATTATCTTGCTTTGTTTGGTTGTGACAATGGATTTCTTATGATATTGCTTAATAACTGTATGCAGGATGTTGTTCTGCTTTGGGTAAATTTATAGGTGTGTTTTGATTAGAATATGAGAATGAGATAATTGTTTTGCCTATTTCCACATGTGGTGCAAGGTTTTAAAAGTCATCAACTTGATTTAGGTCTTTCACTCCAAGAATCTGTTTTCACTCTTTAAACAGTAAGAATCTAATCAAGTTTTGTTGCATAAATGGCTGTCATGTATTACTCTAATTGGCTGTTTAGTTGTAGTGATTAAATGCTGGAAATCTAGAACATAAAACACTCTGGAGGATTTAATTTGTAATCTGAATGTAAAATGGTAGTTCGAACTATTACTGTGGTTAAATGATTGGTAAGGCCTTATTTCATGATTTAATATGCTGTTTTGGTTTAGTGAAGGCATGAAAAATCAGTATTTAAAGTGTGCTTAATTGTCTTGCGTTTGGATTATTTGTTTGAAATAACCTTGTATACCTTTAAAACAAGTTTGGAATGAGGCAATGTGTTCTATCCTTTTTCCCTGTTTTGGCCGAAATTTTCAGTGAGGGAATTTGAATGACTTTCATTTGATTCTTGTTTTATTAGTGCTTAGTAATCAAATACTTTGTGGTGGCTGAATTGACTCTTGACGTAATGATGTCCAAGCTGGTTATTAGAGTATGGTAAATGTAGAACTATGACAACCGGGACATACTTATTTAATACTAAATTAAAGTTTCAGTTTATTTGAGCGGGCATGGTTTCCTTTAAATTGTGAAGATTCTAATTGGTTGAATGATCATTACCTTGTAATTGAATATCTTATTCATATGTATCTCTAATGGTATTCTGATAGTCATGTGTAAAGAGCTTAATACTGATGTATTGAAATAAGTAGGAAAGACATATTTTAAAAAATCAATATGCGATATAAAAGTGGCAATTAAGCTTAAGAAACATGATTTTATTTAACAAAAAGGGGTAAATCCGATTAATTGGTAGGTATTGACTTGATTCCCCTTATTATAAGTTTTTGGAATGTGAATCAGTTAATGTTGTTGATTGGGTGCCATGTTTGTTTAAATGGATTTTAATAATGGTTTCTTTGGGATAATGTGATTGAAGTGTGTGATGCAACTCAATTTTGAGAATCATTACTCTCTTTGATTTAGAGACTTGTGTTCAACTTGGGTGTATGTGTGTCAACTAGAGAATAACTAAAAAGGAAGGATTAGGATTGGGTAGTAACATATAAGAACGAGAGAGAGACGTCGAACTACGATAAAAGGGAAATGATATTAATTTATCATTTGGCTATCTATTATTATAGGAGTGGATGCAGTAGGCTTCCGTGGCATCGAGGAAGAAAGGTTAAGAAATCGCGTGTAAATTGTTAGAATCTTAAGTTTTGATGAAGACTAAAATATGAAAGAATAGGTCTAGTACTTAGAAAGCAATAGAATAACACAGGATCCCAAGTAAGAGTGCAACCGGATGTGGATTTACTTCCGGATAGACCAGGACTCGCGCACGCGGATAAATGTTTCATCCCCCAGCGGCAGCGAGTAACTCACTAGGGATTTAACTTAGTCCATGAACGCTAGATATACAAAACCTAAGACTAAGCTATGATTCAACCGGAAGTGAAGTTGCTTCCTGTTAAACTTAGACTGACGCAGACTGATAAGATAGATATCACCCCAAGCGTCAGTAAGTTCACCTCGTCAAGTAAAAATGCTTCCTGTTAGACTTAGACTGGCACAGGCTGATAAAATAGAATACCCCAAGCGTCAGTGAAAAAGCCACGTCAAGTGAAATAGCTTCCTGATAGATTTTGACTGGCGCAGACTGATAGAATAGATATAACCCTAAGCGTCAGTGAGTTTACCTCGTCAAGTGAAAGTGCTTCCGATAGCTTAGTGACTAGCGCTGACTGTTGGATTGAGGGACACTGAGCGAGAGTGAGTATTAGTAAACAAAATCCTTCATCCAGTAGTTTTACTTCAGGATGTAAAAGTGCTTCCGGATACATCATAAGCTAAGAGAACACTCACTGCATATGACTATGTGCTTATATTGCTAAACTAACGTTCAAGTGCAGAACACTAAGTAAGGTTGCTTCCGGATGAGAAGTTGCTTCCGCAAGCAATCAGAATGTCAGAACGTTCAGAGATGCAGTGTCAGAATGCTTTGTCAGAGCAGAGGTGTCAGGACTACTTTCCAGAGATAAAGCAAGTCAACCCTGCTATGCATTGATGAAGCAATTAATGGGCAAACGGTAACATGGGAAAAACGGACATATTCAAACGGCTAGCCCACCTACCAAGAGTTCAAAATGCTTGAAGACTATATAAGGGAGCTCAACTTCATTTATGATGTAATTAATTATCTTTGAATATTCTTGAGAGAAGTTAGAGCGAGAAACTAAGAACATCTTCAAGCATTCAAAGCTGCCCAGGAAAACGAAGAGCATTTAACACTCTGAGTGATCTTTTCATCTACTTATTCTGTACTCATAGTTGTTAAGTCTCTTACTGTTATAAGAGCATTTATTGTACTTAAGTGTGTAACACCATCTGTTCTTTGAGAGAACTTAGTCAAAATCCTTTAAGTGTAAAGGTTAACCCCTTGCTTGGTGTGAGGGGGAGCTAGTTAGAAAGGTTACAAGTGAGCCTGTGTAAAACTTGTTGTAAGGTTGCAAGTGATCCCGTGCAAAACTTGCGGTTGTAAGGTTTCAGGTGAACCCGATTTAAAACCTGAGTTATAGTGGAACTCTCGGCCTGGGTGGTTGAGGACTGGACGTAGGTCAGGTAGACCGAACCAGTATAAATCTTGTGTTGTTTTATTTGAGTATTTATTGCACAATTCACCCCCCCTCTTGAGCTATGAGCACTGCTTGCTATATCTCCAACAGAACTTATGTTCGCAAGGGCTTGGATAAGACTCCATACGAGCTATACAAAGGAAGGAAGCCCAACATCAGCCACCTCAGAATATTTGGATCAAAATGCTATGTGCATAATAATGGAAAGGTAAATTTGGGTAAGTTTGATCCAAAGGCTGATATAGGTATATTCATAGGATATTCCCTTAGGAGTAAAGCATATAGGATATACAACATGAGAACTAAAACTGTAGAAGAATCCATGCATGTTGTATTTGATGAAACTCCTACATGGGGACAATCCACAGAAGATGATGAAGCACCTAATCTTCCAAAACTATCATCATCTTCCTCACCATCAAAAGAAACACCAATAAGCCATCCCAAGGAAGAAGGTGAACCCAGTGATGAACCTGGAGTGCAACCCATGCCTGAGGAGGCGCAGTTGCCAATAGATAGGAGACATCACAGGGATCATCCTCTTGATCAAGTGCTTGGTGATGTTTCTTCTGGTGTCAGAACTAGAGGACAAGTTCAAAATGAAGTTGAGTTTGGAGCATTCCTATCTCAAATCGAACCAACTTCAATTGAACAAGCTCTTGAGGACTGCGACTGGATTATTGCCATGCAGGAAGAGCTAAATCAATTTGAGAGAAGTCAAGTGTGGGAACTAGTCCCAAGGCCGTCTCATCAATCCATCGTGGGGACCAAGTGGGTCTTCAAAAACAAACTGGATGAGACATGTCAAATCACCAGGAACAAAGCCAGACTAGTAGCCAAAGGATACAACCAAGAAGAAGGCATTGACTATGAAGAAACTTTTGCTCCAGTCGCTAGACTTGAAGCAATAAGGATTCTTCTAGCCTTTGCATCCATGAAAGGTTTTAGATTATATCAAATGGATGTAAAGAGTGCATTTCTTAATGGTTATATTAAAGAAGAGGTATATGTAGAACAACCTCCTGGCTTTGAGAACCATAAACACCCCAAACATGTGTATAGATTAAAGAAAGCTTTATATGGCCTGAAACAAGCTCCTCGAGCTTGGTATGAGAGACTCAGCAGCTTTTTGCTGGGCAAGGGTTTCTCAAGAGGCAAATTAGATAATACACTGTTTATCCTTCACAAAGATAGAGATATGTTAATTGTCCAAATTTATGTTGATGATATTATATTTGGGGCAACTAACGAGAAGCTTTGTGAAGATTTCTCTAAGACTATGCAGGGTGAATTTGAGATGTCAATGATGGGAGAACTAACATTCTTCCTAGGCCTGCAAATCAAACAGAAAAGGAATGGAATCTTCATCTCCCAAACTAAGTACTGCAGAGAACTACTCGAAAAGTTTGGGATGGATGAATGCAAGGAGTATGACACTCCTATGAGCATCACTGCCGCACTCGACGCTGACGCAAAGGGTAAATCTGTCAGCCTGCCCATGTATAGGGGAATGATAGGTTCCCTCTTATACTTAACCGCGAGTAGGCCTGACATTCAATTTAGTGTAGGCATGTGTGCTAGGTTTCAAGCCAACCCCAAGGAGTCACACTTAACATGTGTTAAACGTATCCTAAGATACCTTGAGGGAACACAAGAACTTGGTCTTTGGTATCCCAGAGGCAACCAAGAGTTCTTGTGGGCTTACTCTGACTCTGACCATGCAGGTTATAAGACAGATAGGAAGAGCACCAGTGGACAATGCGCCTTCCTTGGTGGTTGTCTGGTGTCTTGGGCTAGCAAAAAGCAAACCTGTGTGTCTTTGTCATCCACTGAGGCAGAATACATTGCTGCAGCAAGTTGTTGTGCTCAAGTGCTGTGGCTGAAGAACCAGTTGAGAGATCTTGGCTTGGAGTTCCCTGAGGCACCTATTCTCTGTGACAACACAAGCACTATCAGCCTCGCCAAGAATCCAGTTCAGCACACTAGGACAAAGCACATTGACGTCAGACATCACTTCATCAGAGACCATGTTCAAAAGAAGGATGTCAAGGTGCAGTTTGTCCCCACACAACAACAGCTTGCTGACATCTTCACCAAGCCTCTGGGGTTTGACCAATTTACTTTCATTAGAGGTGATTTGGGAATGGTAAACCCAAATGAAGTGTAAATTCTATTCATTATACTTGATTGTTTATCACTTACAGCAATACTAACTTAGGCATCGGAGTGCCAATATATGTTTTTGCAGGTACTCAATGTTAAATCTTAAGCAAGTGCAACCGGAAGCAAAACCACTTCCGAATGATCACTCACTGACACTGGATGATCAAGCCAAGAGAGCGCCAGCACTAGTCAAGAGACACGTCACTTCAGAAAACTCTTCAACTTCCCAAAAGAGACGTTATGTCTTCTCTGGTAATGTGAAGCAACACGTGTTATCAGGTGTGTCGTTCCAACTTAAGTTGTTTACGCTACCCAATGTGTGAAAATATGAAAAAGCATGACCATTTTACCCTTAGTAACTGTACCTATAAATAGGACATCATTTTTCACTTTCACTTTTCACTTATACTTACAAATTCTCTGCATACAAAACTCTTCATCTTCTTCTATGTTCTTCATCTTCTTCGCATTTTACCACAAACCCGCACAAAAATGGCCGGATCCCATGAAACAAACCCAGTTTCAAAGAAACCTTCCTCATCTAAGAAACACAAGTCAAAATCTGGGAAATCAAGCCTTCAACATTCTGGAAAATCTGGGCATCGTGAAGAACATCGCAATGAACATCAAGAACACCATGAAGTTTTCTGGGCAGAATACACCGGGGCAGAATGAAAATATTCAAGGTCAGCCTGAAACTTCTGGTAGAATGGCAGAACAGTTAGTGGGTTCTTATCAAGCGAAGCTTGATAAGAAGAGGAAGTCCATCCCTAAGGAGGAGGCTGCAGCGATCAAATCTGCCGGAAATACAAAAGGAAGAGCTTCCTTTTAGGCTGGGAACAAATCCAGCAGCTTAAGGACAGAATGTACCAAGTCGAGAATCATCTTCCTCTTTGATGATGCCAAAAGGGGGAGAGATGTAATGTTCACTCTATGTTCACACGAGGGATGTCTCGCGAAGAGAACGGCTGAGCAAGGACCACATTGTTGAGGAAACCATGATGAAGTACGGGCTGAAGAGATAAAAGGAGAGGGAGAGGAAAAAGAAACATAGACCAATCCAAATTTTTTTTCTTTTCATGCATACCTTCATAATTGCTTGGTGTTACTTACTTGTAAATGCTCTTTACTTCGAAATGATAGTTGATGATATACTCTGACCTATAACTTATGTTTATTAATAATATTTTGTTCAAGTTACTTGTTCTTATCTATTGCTGTTATTCTCTTGATATTCCTTCCTTATAAATCTAATCGATAAAACTAAGTTTGTCATCATCAAAAAGGGGGAGAATGTTAGAATCTTAAGTTTTGATGAAGACTAAAATATGAAAGAATATGTCTAGTACTTAGAAAGCAATAGAATAACACAGGATCCCAAGTAAGAGTGCAACCGGATGTGGATTTACTTCCGGATAGACCAGGACTCGCGCACGCGGATAAATGTTTCATCCCCCAGCGGCAGCGAGTAACTCACTAGGGATTTAACTTAGTCCATGAACGCTAGATATACAAAACCTAAGACTAAGCTATGATTCAACCGGAAGTGAAGTTGCTTCCTGTTAAACTTAGACTGACGCAGACTGATAAGATAGATATCACCCCAAGCGTCAGTAAGTTCACCTCGTCAAGTAAAAATGCTTCCTGTTAGACTTAGACTGGCACAGGCTGATAAAATAGAATACCCCAAGCGTCAGTGAAAAAGCCACGTCAAGTGAAATAGCTTCCTGATAGATTTTGACTGGCGCAGACTGATAGAATAGATATAACCCTAAGCGTCAGTGAGTTTACCTCGTCAAGTGAAAGTGCTTCCGATAGCTTAGTGACTAGCGCTGACTGTTGGATTGAGGGACACTGAGCGAGAGTGAGTATTAGTAAACAAAATCCTTCATCCAGTAGTTTTACTTCAGGATGTAAAAGTGCTTCCGGATACATCATAAGCTAAGAGAACACTCACTGCATATGACTATGTGCTTATATTGCTAAACTAACGTTCAAGTGCAGAACACTAAGTAAGGTTGCTTCCGGATGAGAAGTTGCTTCCGCAAGCAATCAGAATGTCAGAACGTTCAGAGATGCAGTGTCAGAATGCTTTGTCAGAGCAGAGGTGTCAGGACTACTTTCCAGAGATAAAGCAAGTCAACCCTGCTATGCATTGATGAAGCAATTAATGGGCAAACGGTAACATGGGAAAAACGGACATATTCAAACGGCTAGCCCACCTACCAAGAGTTCAAAATGCTTGAAGACTATATAAGGGAGCTCAACTTCATTTATGATGTAATTAATTATCTTTGAATATTCTTGAGAGAAGTTAGAGCGAGAAACTAAGAACATCTTCAAGCATTCAAAGCTGCCCAGGAAAACGAAGAGCATTTAACACTCTGAGTGATCTTTTCATCTACTTATTCTGTACTCATAGTTGTTAAGTCTCTTACTGTTATAAGAGCATTTATTGTACTTAAGTGTGTAACACCATCTGTTCTTTGAGAGAACTTAGTCAAAATCCTTTAAGTGTAAAGGTTAACCCCTTGCTTGGTGTGAGGGGGAGCTAGTTAGAAAGGTTACAAGTGAGCCTGTGTAAAACTTGTTGTAAGGTTGCAAGTGATCCCGTGCAAAACTTGCGGTTGTAAGGTTTCAGGTGAACCCGATTTAAAACCTGAGTTATAGTGGAACTCTCGGCCTGGGTGGTTGAGGACTGGACGTAGGTCAGGTAGACCGAACCAGTATAAATCTTGTGTTGTTTTATTTGAGTATTTATTGCACAATTCACCCCCCCCTCTTGTGCATCCATTACATTCATAAATTGCTGGGCGACAGGTAATCACACTTAACCTTACTATAACATTGAGGGTGATGTTAGCTAGGATTTTGTAAAATCCTTTCTCACCCTCTATATATATATATTATCTTTGAAATGTTATTTTTATACAAAACAGGCTATCGGGTGCCTTTTAAACACGATTATTTCTATATAAAAGATTTTTACACATTATATATATACTATTATCCTGCCTGGTGGTGGCCATTGATCTGGAATGGCGTGGAATGTATATAGGGATAGTGTTGGGTAGTGGTTTAAGAGGTGATGAGGATAGAAAAGAGAGTTACATGTTGAGTTGAGAGTTATGTTGATGAAATATAGAATAGGGATTGTGAGTATTGCATGACACTGATTATTAGTACCGTCGGCCGATGTAACCTATCGATTTGCGCAATCGATAGGTTAATTGTACAGGTTCCTCGGATTGTAAAGGAACCAGGGATGTGTACACTTTTTATAGTGCTCCTTGATTTTCAGGGACGTTTTCACTATTTAAAGTGCTCCCTTTTTCATGCTTTCAAATTTGAGACTGGGCACAGTGTCAATCACGTTTATTTTCGTCTGTTGAGTTGACTTGGAACTGACTGAGGGATTTGAGTGATATGTGGGCAGTAGAGATGATGAATTTGAGTTTATTTAGACGGAGGGACTTGAATGATGAATGAAAGACTTGACATGTATATATATATTATTGGTTTTAAAATGTGGTACCCTTTAGACGCCCTCGCTACCGCACATCTCACTGTTATAGTGAGTTAAGCGGTGATTACTGGGACAAATTGTCTCATCCCACGATTACTGACATTTTTGCAGGTATTCATGCACAGGCGCAAGCATCAGGAAAGGGAATTAGGTTGCAAAGGTTATTTAGATTAGTTAGTTGTGTATATTGCCAATTTGTATAGGCCTGCATCTGCTTCCGCATGTATACATATTTATTTATTATTTAATATCAATTAGTTCTGTTTAATAACCATGTTAGGCAAATCTTTTCTAACATGGTTAGTAAGCATATATTTATATGTATTTGATATTATTGAACATTAGGTTGTTTATTTTTCTAACCATGTTAGGTGATTCTTTTCTAACATGGTTAGCTATTAATTATCCATGATAGTATTCAGGTTGTATTAGTTTATTCTTTCCTATCATGAATAAATTATAAAAGGATTAGGATAATCTTTTCTAACTATGATAGAGATATTAATATTATGGAAATTCCTTTTTCTATCATAGTTAGTAAAGAGCTTAATGAATTGAAATAAATATTATTGGTTAATTAGGTAATTAGTAACAGAGTGTCACAGATGCCACGGAAGCCTATATGCATCCACTCCTATAATAATATAGAGCAAAATGATAAATTAATATCATTTCCAATTTATAGTACTTCAACGTCTCTCTCATATCCGCATTACTACCCAACCACTTTCATTTAAGCTAATTCTTCCTTGACTATTAAAATCATTCATTTTCACTTGTTTCTTTTGGTTCTCAATATTTAACACCAACATAGTTCACATCAAGCATAATCATTCATCCACAATAACCATTATTAAATCACTATGAATGATTAATCCAAGTAAACATATAGCCTACTAACAATTCTTCAAATGACTTCCAATCAATAACATGTTAACTAAAGTAAGAACCATAAAGGGAAAGAACATCAATAATAGCTCTCATCATTCTCATCTTCCCAATCAATCATTAAATATAAAACACAACACACACACATTTTCAAAGAATCAACCCTACCACTCAACTAACCCTCCAATTATACAAACAAGAATCATTTTAAATAAGTCAACAAGCATAACTTTAACATCGTATACTTGCTAGCCACATTTTATATTGTCTTTTCAATGGCTTAACAACGAACCAAATCATACAATGAAGAAAAAAGGAAGTCCAGATTTACACATTAGTAAAACAACAATCCTTACGAAAAAGAACATCCATCAACAAAAATCATTTATACATTTTCAATTGATGAGCTTAACTCACAAGATAAGCCTCACCACACACATCAACATTAAGGATAATCGAAAGATAACCCAAATGAAATTCAACCACTCCAAATCACCTAAAAACTTAATATGTGTGATAGTTTATTAATCCAAAAAGATAGTATCACCCTTTTCCCCCATATTACATATTATATTCCCAAGCACTGAAGATTCATTTTGGTTCTCACTTACCACACAAAATAGAATCATAGCAATACTTACAAATAAAGCCTACCATTTTCATTCTAATACTAGCAGCCATTGTAATAGAATGCTTAAATTTACATTTATATTTCTAACACTATCATCATTTTACTCATGCTTAATTTCCTTCATTTCTCTATGTACAACAGCAACAATTTCCTCACAAAAGAAATAGAAAATCTAGAAAGAACAAGTTCAGCCATTAACCTATAAGAAGTAGAGAACTTTGGACACATCACATCTCATCAAATACACAATTTAATCACTCGTGTAACACATAAATTTGCTCCATTGTACTCATGACCAACTGAACATGAAATCAATTACGTATGCCCTTTAAACAAATCTAAACAAACACCAAAACAGTGGTGAAATATCAGTCAGCCTAACCAATAACCCATAGTAATCATCAAATATTCAAAATTGAATAACTAGTTTCAAAATCCTCAATACCTTAATTAAAACAACTTTAGAATCCAAGTGATTTCATCCACTCATAACCTCATTCATATCCATTGATATTATAACCAAATCCAATCCACACTTTCTAGCAGTTATCTTACCTCCATACATCATGTTCAACAATCTCCTATCTAAAGGATTCCCAATCATTTATTATTTTAATCATCAACCATCTATATCCAATATCAACACACAAATCCCAACTTCATTCCAATTTTCATTCCATAAATCATCATCAAATCTAACACTAAGACCTATCTATAAATTAAACTCAATCAAACAATTCAAAATAAACAAACAAATCAACTCTTGCAAAGATTTTGCTAACCTTTCTCATGTCCTATCCATACCTTCTAAGCATTAATCACCAATCCAACAATTCCACATAATAAATAACCAACAAGAATACTTGCCCTCACACCAACCACTTCAATCTCATCAAATATTAAATTCTAAGCATAGTGTGGCCTCCCAAAAATCTACTTGTTATCCTCCAACATTCTCATCACACCATTACATAACCAAATTTCTCATTATTCCACACTTTATTCACTAACCTTTTACCTAAACCTCAATTCAATTAATTCCACCATTCCAATATCATTAGATAACCTTAATAAGTATATATTAACTAACAATTTTCACCAATAAATCACACATCATCAAAACACCTAGTTTCAAGAAACCCTAAAACCTAGAAATTCCAAAATAAATAGAAAACTTCACCAAAAGTCAATTGCTTCAAGGAAACCTCAAATTAAATACTTGACACTTATTATTATAGTTTTAAAGCTCCAAAAATCCAAACTTTAACCAAAACCCTAACCTTACTAACAAAACAAATCCAAGAAACTAAATCAAAACCAAGTAAAAATGCTTACGGAAGCTTCTACGAGAAGAAGGGTGCACCACCGCTGCCGGCCGCCGTTCGACTCGCCGGAAATCGGCTATTGAAGGAGGTGGGTGAAATCAAAAATTCAAAGGAAAAAGAACAATGAGAAAACCAACATTGAAGGGAAGTAAAAGCTTGAGAAACAAAGGAACATGCAAGAACTCTCACCTCGTCGTCGGCCGCCGCTGCTCGCCGGAAAAACTCGAGCTTCGCCAGAAAACTAACACAGAACAGAGGAGCATAAAGAGAAGCTCGATTCACATGGATTTGAGGAGAGGAGAAGATGAAGAGATAGGATGGGAGAGGGAGGTCGGCGCCGCCGCGCCTTGGGCCGCCGGAAATGATGTTGGCCGACGGAGAAAAGAGAGAGAGATCGAAGGAGAGAGGGTCGGAGGCGGAGGGAGTTTGGGAGTGAAGGAGATGGAAGGAGTTGAGTGTTTATATATATATATATGTGAAAATTACCACTAAATACCCTATCATTCATTCTGAATTATATTTTTAGCCCAAAAGTTTGTATATATTATTTTACCCCTCTCTTCCTATCATACTATTTTCTAGGTTTCAAAAATACTTGTTTATGAAAGTTTATGGCTCCAATTAATCCTTTTAACTATATTTCTTTAAATTCTATACTAACTAAGATTTAATATTCATAAATTGCCCAGAATATCGTAAAATTCTTCCTCGAACCCTTACATTTCCTTAAAGACACCTCAATAATCTCGTATTATTTTTAATTTAAAACTGGGATGTTACACTTATCAACCTTAAGCACCCCAAAATTTGGGTTTCACCTAAACTACTCCAAACTTCAACCAAGGCTCAATTTCACATTCAAAACAATGAGAATAAAGCTTAAGTTTCAGCTCCTAGCTATTAGACAAAACAGACCCCATGAATCGTTTCAGCCCTCACTCAAAACTCTCCCTAAAACTCAAGGAAAAGAAGGGTAAAAACGGAAAAGAGCCTCACGTAAGCTGAACCAACTTGTAGACTCCGTTGGGACTTGCCGTCGACGAAGACTCGCCGGAGATCGGCCATTTAGGTGGCTGGCCGAGCAGGAAAACCAAAAGGAAAAGGAAAAGTAAGAAATCGACATGGGAAAGAAGAACAACACGCGAAAAACAAGTCAAGGCCGAAGCTTACTCTTACCCCACCGCCGTACGTCGTCGAGCTCGCCGGAAACATGGAGGAAGACGATGGCGAGCGAAGAAACAGCACGAAGATGACGAGTGAAGGACGCGAGGGAGAGAAAAATGCATAAGATTTTAATGAGGTTGAAAGGAGAAGTGAGGGGTAACGGCGGTCGCCGCCGTGTGCCGTCGGAAGGGAAGGAACGGAGAAGGCGACAGATGGAGGAGAGGGGGAGGTTGGGTTCGAAGGTGAGGGAGGGGTGGAGGACGGCTAGGGCATCCAGAATGAAGAGGAAGTGGGAAGGAAATGAATATATATATACTTTAGAGAAAATTACAATTAACAACCCTATTGTTTATTCTTAATTACATTTCTAGCCCGAAAGTTTGTATGTACTTCTTTAATTTCATCATAATATTATATAGATTTCAAAATATCATTTCATAGAAATTTCTAACTCCAAATGACTCATTTAACTATATTTCCTTAAATTCTAAAGTAAATAAAATTTAATAAGCATAAATCATTTAAAATATCAAATTTATTCCTAACATTTTTAAATTTCCTAAATAACATCTCAAAAACTTCATAAATTATTTATTATCTCTAATTTAAAATTCGGGATGTTACATGTCTTTTTGGGGATATGTTATTAAAGTGGTTGCTTAGTTATGTTGCCATTCATTTGTTAAATTTTCTGTGAGATTGGTCAATGGTGAATGATTGAAGGGGGCTGTACTAGTTGGCTAGGATTATAATTAATTTCAAGTTGAAATATTAATTCAGTGTGTTGTTTTGCATGTAAAATCTCCGTGCTTTCATCTATGTGTGTTGACTGTGAAGTTTGTATGAGGTATTAAAATTAACTTTGTGTACATCCATGTAAAGTTGTTTACAAATGGAAATGTTAAAATTTATTTGATTATGACATTGTTTCTATGCTTTACAGTGAAAATTTTTAATTGCTTGGTAGCCTTGAAGCTGTTTGAAGGGTGAATGATGTGAGAGTGAATAGTAGTTTAAGTTCATGTAAGTTTTGGGTAGTTGATGACTGAATATGGTACAAATTTTTAAATAGAAAGGGCTTTATCATATATGGTGTGGATAATGGTTTATTTCTGATTGGTGTGCATTATTGTAGTAATATTAATTATTCGCGTTCCTAGTCCTTTATACGTGTGTTGGTTAATGTGTATGTGGCTGACTTTCAATTGGAGTATTTAATTACTTAACTTTGTCTCTTGTGATTAAATAGGACGAATGATATTGATGAAGAGGAAGTGATTAGCTTTACTTATTTTTTTAGCCTATATACAAAATGTTTAATTCTAATGGTGTGTTATATTTGATGTGGTTCATTAAGATAGGATACATAAATGGGGAAAATTGGGTAGTAAAATATGAATGAGAGCGACGTTATTTAGTATATAGCTTAGAATGATTATTCACTTATTATTATATGGTGAAATAATAGGAAAGAAGGTGATATACATATATCCCTCGAGACATGGTAAAGGAAAAACAAAACGACAGAATGCTAAAGAGCGACAGGTAATCACACTTAAACTTGCTATAACATTGAGGGTGACGTTAGTTGGGGATTTTTAAAATCCTTTCTCACCCTCTATATATATATTATCTTTGAAAAGTTATTTTTATACAAAATAGGCTATCGGGTGCCTTTCAAACACGATTATATTCATATAAAGAAATTTGAAACACTATATATATATTACTCTGGCTTTGGTTGATATTGATCTGGAATGGTTGTGGAAGGTATATAGATAGGTATAGTGTTAGACAGTGACTTGAGAAATTATGGGAATAGAAAAGAGTGATAGATGTTGAGTTTGAGATTATGGTGAGCTATGTTGAGGAAAACATGAAATGTGAGATTGAAATATTGAATGAGGTTGAAGTTGATGGATATTGTGAGCATTGCATGACACTGATTTATTTATGTACCATCGCGCGATGATAACTGTCGATTGGCCAATCGACACTTATTTGTACTGATGATCCTTTTCGGATTGATTAGACCGGGGATCATAGGTCAACTTATTGAGAGAAAGTGACCTACGGTTGTTTGGCATTGGAGAGCCCAACCGTTCCCGTTCTACAATGGAAACAGAATTGAGGTTTCCTCTCTGGAGATTGCCAGAGAGGGAAATTGTCCCCTCATTATGGAGAGGGACACATTGTCAAATCATATAGTAAAGATTAGATGCTTGAATGCCCCGTGATGGCACAATGCATCTATAGGTGAGTGTGAGAGTTGTGGTGGTAGTATATCATTAGATTGGAGACTGGGGAGATGGTATTTAGTTATTGTGGAATTGACTGAGGGATTTGAGTGATATGTGGAAAGTAGAGATGATGAATTTGAGTGATTTGGGCGGAGGGACTTGAGTGATGAATGGAAGACTTAATATGTTTATATATATATTATTGGTTTTAAAATGTGGTACCCTTTAGACGCCGTCTGTAACATCCTGAAAATTTATTACATGATTAGAAAAGTTTTTTAGTAAAAGTCATTATGAAATTTGAAATTTTTAGGAATTTTTGGGGATTTTTGGATATTTTAGGAAGTATTGGGGAAATAAGTGTGTAACACCCCAATTTTCAAATTAGGGATAGTAAAGAATTAATTAAGGTCTCAGGATATCATTAGAGAATTACAAAGCAATTTAGAAAAAATTAAATGAGGATTATAATTATAAATTAGGAATTTTAGAAATTGGGTATACAAATTAATTATGGAGTATAGGAGTAATGAAAGAAAATAGAATTTGAGGGTAGTCTTATTAAAAAAAATTGGAAGGGAAGAATAGTCATTAGTATATAGAAAGCAAATGACACAAGTGCCCTCTTCTCCTTATTAAAAAAAAAAAAAACAAACAAAACAAAACACACACACAAATACCCATCTTTTTTTAAAAAAAAACTACACATATATATACACTCTCATTCTCACTTTCTCATTTCCATTTTTTTTCCATCTTTCTCTTCTTATTTTCGTCCTCCCTGCTGCCCCTCCATAAACATCACATTTTCCAGCCACAAACCTAGCAAAACTTGGTCCAATCTCACATGCAATTGGTGATTTAGCTTCAGGTGTGAATTTCCTTACTTTCCCATATAATTTTTCTTAGTTTTGGTGAGGATTTGGGAGATTTCAGTTTGTGGGTTTGCTAATGGACGAAATTAAAAGGGTTCCTAAGTCTATTTAATTTAGTTTTAGTACATGCATGCTAGTAACCAATTGATATGTCAACAATATGTGAAGGAGTAAGCATTATGTTGGCTTGTTGGGGTAAATAAATATTGTGTCTTCTTTGATTTGATTTTTGCTACTTTCATGAGTATGGAAAAAGGGTTTAAATTGTCATGCATGTGTGTTTTCTTTATATTAGGGGCTGCTGAAATGGTGTATGGGTTAGAGAGTTGATGATGGAAATTTCATAAATAATGTATATATCATTGCACATAAGGTGTTTGTTAAAATGCCTAAAAGAAACTTTTAGTAAGTAGTGATAGTTTTCTTTCATTTGGGTATGATTCTACATTGTTTATGATTTAGGAAAATGAAATGAACCTTATGTTGATTATTTTGTTGATATTGTGACTCTTAATGTTGTTTATGGTGAGTTGTGTGTTACATGTTAATTTGGAATATGATTTTCCTTTGCTACATTGATTGAAAAGTATTGGTTATATTTTGGGGAGCTTAAGTTTCCCAACTTCAAGTTTGATAATGTATGCTTAGAAGATAGAAGATTGCATGTAGTTGGGAATTTCTGTTTTAAAAGATGTTTAAGAAAAAGGTTTGAAATGCTAAAGAGTTGTTGAATGAATGTTTAAGAACTTGCTACATATTACAATATTATGGTTGTTTGCTTAGGAAATAAATTTGTGAGTACATGCTACTCTTATGCTCTCATGGTTTTCTAAAAGTTAATTTGAACTATAAACTAAAGTTTTAATTCATTTCCCTTTACATTAACTCAATGAAGAGTAAACAAAGATTTTAAGTTTTTTTAGGTGTTCATGGATAAAGATTATGTTGCTGGAAATGTTATTGTCTTATTGAACATATGTGAGAGGTATAAATAATTGAATTTATTATGCATGCAACTAGGGAATTTTCTAATTTGTTTGCAGTGACTAAACTTAAGTGAGAATTTCTTGTTGAAAGTATTCTAGTTGTTGCTGAATTATATATGGAACTATAAATAGATATGCTTTTAGTCTTGACATTCTCTATTTTGGAGATGGTGTGAAATTACATGGATAGTTGCTACTTGACTTAGTATTTATTGTCATTTAATATATGGTTTGTGTGATTTTCTGAAATCTAATTCAACTGAGAGATTCTTAGGTAAAGAAGTCATCATGTTAACCCTGTTTAAATTGTTTAAGGAGTTGTGGATGAATGTATTTTGAGTGGCTACATGCATGATTGAGTTTATAGTTTATTTGAGCAAGAGTTTTGTTTCAATGTGTATATGCATGGTCTATTACATAAACTGATTATTGATTAAATGAAATGATTGAAGTGGTAGTTTCATTTAGTCCTTATTGATTTGGATTGTGGTATGATTTAATAGAACTATGTGAACTTACTTTTGGTTTGATGATTAAGGAAGTAGATGATAGGGTAAAGATAAGTGGGAATTTGGTAGTAATATAGGTTCGAGAGAGACGTTGTTTCATGTATAAGAAATTTATTTACAGTAACTATTACTTTATGTAATACTAGGAGGAATTAGAAGTCAAGTAATTGGAGGCAGCAAGAAGAAAAGGAGGAGTATTGGTAAAATGAAGGACAGGTAACAGTTTAATTCAATAGTAATAAGCGCGCATGAATATTTTGTTTTTAAAGCATGATAATGTTTACCCAAGAGGAATGAGGTATATTTATCTCAGATAGATAAATATTAAAGTAGAGTACTCTAGGCATCAGGTGGGTCGCTCCCCCTATGCCAAACATTTTCAGAAACCCTGCAGGTAAAGAATACCTCCATTAATTAACGAACATATCGTTAAAAATGGTTGGTATAGTGAGGCAGGTTCCAATAAGAGATTGGAAAGAGGCAGGTTCCAATAAGAGATTGGAAAGAGGCAGGTTCCAATAAGAGATTGGAAAGAGGAGAATATTATCATGATTTAAAGGTAAACTATTGAAATAAACTGTTATTGGGATTCTTTGAATCTCACTGTTGTTTAAAAATGTTTTTACAGATAAGCCGGGAGAAGTTAATTCTGAGGGAAGCTCTAGGAAGGTAGGAAGGATGCTTGTTAGGCCCGAAGCTCAATAGTTAGATATATTTGTATTATATATTAGTTGTTATATATATTCTTATACAAGTTTATAACTTGTGATGTATATAGGTATAGGCTATCACCTGCGATAGCCGAATTATATTATATAAAATTGTAATAGTTAGACTCAAATATGTTAAGTATTTAGTAACAATAGATAGTACAGGTGTATAAAATAAAACTAAGTAGTGATTACTAATTTAGCTATTTAATGAATTTATAATCCGCTGCGAATTTCAGGAAACAGATATAATTTCATAAATTGTTTAGAAGCCCAAGTTTATGTTGGAAATTCTTTTAATGTAGTTTTTGAAATAGAAAAGTTTTAATTTATTCATATTTTTGGGCTTCTAACATTAGAAAGTGGTTATAAATTGATTAGAAGGCTATAATAGAGTTATAAAAAGCTAGGATTTTACAAAGTGTCTAAATAATTAATTTAACAATTGATGAAATAGAGAAATGAGGGTATGGTGAAATCTAAAATATTTTGAAGGTTAAGGAAATTGGAGGTTTGATTTAGTGGATTTTAATTAAAAGAGGGTATTCTGGTAATTTATTCCCAAACATTTGTACACCATGAAAGTAATGGATGCACAAGAGGGGGGGGGGTGAATTGTGCTACAAAATAAAAGCTCAAATAAAAACAACGCACGAGTTTATACTGGTTTGGTCTTCCTGACCTACGTCCAGTTCTCAACCACCCAGGCCGAGTTCCACTATCCCCAGGTTTTACAACAGGTTCACCTGGAACCTTTACAACCGCAAGTTTTGTACGGGATCACTTGCAACCTTACAACCACAAGTTTTACTCAAGGCTCACTTGCAACCTTTCTAACTAGCTCCCCCTTACAACCAGCAAGGGTTCAACCTTTACAAATAAAGGATTTTCTAACTAAGTTCTCTTTAAGAACAGATAATGATACACACTTAAGTACAAAGAATGCTCTTAATACAAGAAGAGACTTAACTACAAAGAGTACAAGATAGGTAGATGAAAAGATCACTCAATGAGTTAAATGCTCTTTCTCTTTTCTGGGCAGCTTTGAATGCTTGAAGGTTTTCTCGATTTCTCTCTCTAGCTTTCTTCAAGTTGTCAAAGATATTAGTTGGCTTCATAAATGAAGGTGAGCTTGCTTATATAGTCTTCAAACATTCTCACTCTTGGTAGGTGGGTTAGCCGTTTGAATATGGCCGTTTTTCCCAAGTTACCGTTTGCCCAATTAATGCTTCATCAATGCATAGCAGGGTTGACTTGCTTTATCTCTGAAAAGTAGTCCTGACAACTCTGCTCTGACAAAAGCATTCTGACACTGCACTTCTGAACATTCTGACATTCTGATTGCTTGCGGAAGCAGGTTCACATCCGGAAGCAACTCTACTTAGTGTGCTGCACTTTGAATGTTAGTTTAACAATATAAGCACATAGCCATATGCAGTGGGTGTTTACTTAGTCTAAGATGGCTTCCTTGGATCCGGAAGCACTTCCACATCTGGAAGCACTACTACTGGATGAAGGGTTATATGTACTTTTACTCACTCTCGCTCAGTGTCCTTCAATCCAACAGCCAGCGCTAGTCACTAAGCAATCGGAAGCAATTCTACTAGACGTGGCTCATGTTCACTGACGCTTAGTGTTCTTCAATCCAACAGCCAGCGCTAGTCACTAAGCAATCGGAAGCAATTCCACTAGACGTGGCTCATGTTCACTGACGCTTAGTGTTATCCATTCCAACAGTCAGCGCTAGTCACTAAGCTATCGGAAGCAATTCCACTTCCGGTTGAATCCTAGCTTAGTCTTAAGGTTTTGTATATTTAGTGCTTCTTGGACTAAGTTATTTCCTTAGTTAATTACTTGCTGTTGCTGGGGGATGAGATATTCATCCGCGAGCGCTAGTCCTAGTCTATCCGGAAGTAAATCTACATCCGGTTGCACTCTTACTTGGGATCCTTATATTAACCTAATGCCTAAGTGCTTGGTTCATTCTTTCATACTTTAGTCTTCATCAAAACTTAAGATTCTAACATTCTCCCCCTTTTTGATGATGACAAACTATGTGTATCGATTAAGTTCATATTAAAGAGTAAAAAGCAATAATTAAATAAGGCATAAATAACTTAGACAATTGTCATTGATAAACAAAGATTACACGTTAGTGTTACACAGATAGATAAAATATACAAGTAATCTACACTAAGCAAAAATGAATTATGCATGAAAATCAAAGAAAAAATTCTAAGGTAAAAGGGTTGAAGTGGGGGTTCAGAGTTGATGTTTCTTTTTCCTTTCCCTCTCTCTCTGCCTATCCTCATTCTCTTTCTGGAGCTGGGCTAGATGGGCATTCTGCACATTCTGGTCAATCTGAGCAATGATACGTTGGAGCTCTTCCTCTTCCCTTTCCCTTCTGAGTCTCTCAGACTCAACAGACTCCTCGAAGGCTCTCTTCAAGTTTTCAACTTCCTCATAGCCTGGGAACCCTGTTGCATCTGAGAAGGGAGTGTCCTCGCCATTGGGATAGTGGACAGCCCTGATCTTTACATTCCATACTGGGAAGTTGGGGTCCTCCTCAACTTCCTGGGCTTTCCTCTTCCCTTTGCCTTTGCCCTTTCCTTTCCCCTTGCTTATCGTTTGGGTAGGCTTGGCTGCTGCTCTCTCAGTGTCCAGGCAAGCCATCTGACCAAAAGAGATCTTATCCGTGTACCCATACTTCTCAAACTCTTCAGGAGTCATGTCCTCTATCTCCAACTTGACTTCCTTCAGAATTGGAATGGCTTGTACTGATGGGATCTCTTGCTCAGCTTGGACAGATGTAGTCTCTTGCTCAGGTTGGTCTGATGGAGTCTCTTCCTCATTCTCAGCAGATTCAGTGGAGGTAGCACCTCTGTTGGCACGCTTTCTAGCAACTGCCTTCTTTCTTGACTCACTGAATTTAACTGCTGGCTCAGATGGAGGAGTAGCAGATGTTGGCTCAGTACGAGGAGGAGGAGCAGAGGTTGTTCCAAAGGTAGAAGGGATTGGCTTGGCTATCACAATTGGAGGATGGTTAATCTTCTTCAGCCCGTACTTCATCATGATTTCCTCAATGTGACATATTGTTACAAATTTCCTAATTAATTCAATAATACCCTGACTAACTATGATAGAAAAATGATTTCCCTAATATTAATAAATCTATCATAGTTAGAAAAAGGTTTTCCTAATAATGATCATTATCCATGATAGAAAAGAATAAACTAATACAACCTGAATACTATCATGGATAATTAATAGCTAACCATGTTAGAAAAAAAAATCACCTAACATGGTTAGAAAAATACGCAACCTAATGTTCAATAATATCAAATACATATAAATATATGCGAAAACGAATGCAGGCCTATACAAATTGGCAATATACAACTCTAAATAAACTATATAACCTCTACTACCTAATTCCCTTTCCTGATGCTTGCGCCTGTGCATGAATACCTGCAAGGATGTCAGTAATCGTGGGATGAGACAATTTGTCCCAGTAATCACCGCTTAACTCACTATAACAGTGAGATGTGCGGTAGTAAGGGCGTCTAAAGGGTACCACAGTTTTAAAATCAATAATACATATATATATATTTCCCATTTCCTTACATCCATCCCTTAAATCCTTCTGTCACGTCTCAATCAACTCAAATTCATCATCTCTACTTCTCATGTATCACTCAACATCCCTCAGTCAATTCCACACTAACTAAATTTCATCTTTCCATACTCCAATTAAATAATACTACCACAACAGCCCTCACACTCACCTAAAGATGCATTGTGCCACCACGGTGCATTCAAGCATCTATTCTTCACTATATGATTTGACATTGTGTCCCTCTCCATAATGAGGGGACAATTTCCCTCTCTGGCAATCTCCAGAGAGGGAACCCCAATTCTGTTTTCCATTACAGAACGGGAACGGTTGGACTCTTCAATGCCAAACAACCGTAGGGGCGGTTGGGCTCTTCAATGCCAAACAACCGTAGGTCACTTCTCTCAATAAGTCGACCTATGAATCCCGATCGAATCAATCCGAAAAGGATCATCAGTACAAATAACTGTCGATTGGCCTATCGACAGTTATCATCGCGCGATGGTACGTATGTATATCAGTGTCATGCAAACCTCACAGTATTCATATCCATCAATTTCAATCTCATCATCAATATCATGAACCATTATCAATCCCTTCACTATCTCAATCTCAACTTATTCAACTTATTCTCTCAACCTAACTATCAACATCTCTCACATAATATCATCTGAACCTCACATATCATACCAGAATAAACATCAGCCAGGATAATATGTATAATATTTCAAATTCCTTTTATATGAAAATAATCGCGTTTGAAAGGCACCCGATAGCCTGTTTTGTATAAAAATACCATTTTAAAGATAATATATATATAGAGGGTGAAAAGGGATTTTACAAAATCCCTAACTAACGTCACCCTCAATATTATAGCAAGGTTAAGTGTGATTACCTGCCGCCCTTTAGCACTTTGACGTTTGTCCTTACCATTTCTTTAGATTTCCTCCAAATATTTTCCTCTTAGTTCCTCCTATAATGATAGGATACAAAATGATAAATTAATACCATTTCACTTTATAACACTTTGACGTCTCTCTCGTATGATATATATTACTACCCAAACCCCTTATGTTCATTTTTCTAATAAATCAATTCAACTCAACCAATACAATTCACTTCCATCCACATAAGTCACATCAACAAATAATCATAATCACACCAAGTAAAACTAACAAATTCTTAACTTTAACACATAAATTTCCACTCAAAACAATCACCATTCATAACAATCAAATGTCACTTCCACTTCCAATTCAAAACAATCACAATCTATAACAATTATTTCAATAACTTTAAGCATCACCTTGCTAGCAATATCAATAATGCCCATTTTTATCCTAATTCGAATCTTGGATAGCTCATACATCAAGTATAACACAAATTTCAGAATTTCACAAAGAACACAATTAAATTTCTAGACACAAGCATAATAGCAACCTTCCTCTTCTATATCACTTTCCAAACCATCATCACATACTTCATCCCATTCAATTTAAACTTAAAACATTGATCAGCCATGAAGGAATTAAAACCATGTAATTTCCTCATATTGTTCCCGCACATACTTACCACCTACACTATTTGCATCAAACTTTTGAAGGTTTCAACCCATAATCAAATCCATTATAATTCAAGCTTTCAACACATTATACATATCGTCAAATACGCAATTTTAACCTCTCATGTAGCACATATAATTCACAATTAAGCATCTCTCAATTACTCCATCTAGTTCAACAAAAATCCCTACATTTCCTTTGTACTTTGAAATTACAAACCACATTGTTCAGAATTAAGATCCAACAACATAAGAAATGCTAAGTCCAAACAGTCCAATAACAAGGTAATCAAATTAAAGCAAGTTCAACAAGTAATATACTTCGTCCTTCCTTCCTCTTCGAATACACAAGTACTAATCAAAGTCAGATTTTTGCCTCCTAAGTTTCAATCCTAAATTAAAAATCCTATATTTTAAACATAAGACAATAACACTCCAATTCATTAGCATACTATTGTACCTTATTTAAACCCCTTAATTATTCAAATATGGTTCAAATTACCATACACTTGATTTTAAACTAAGCACAATCAGCAAGCCAGAGAAAAGCATCCAACATCTATATCATATTTCATATATCTACCTATACCTTAAACATTTACAACAACAATTTCAATAACAAAAATTATCCAGCCACGAAAGCTTAAAACTTGACATCAACTATCATATTTATAAGACACTAAAACACAATTTTGAACACCAATCAACAGCCCATCAACCAAAGGACACTGACTTCAACCATAAACCAGAAAAGAAAAGGGCCTATACAAGCTAACAATAACAAACAATCAAGCTTATCTTTCATTTAGAATTCTCAAATCCCCAAACTCATTCCGCATCTCACATAACTCGCCTAACATTGCAGAAAAAGTAGAGCTTGGAAAAGAAAGCTTACCTAAACTCTATATTCAGAGATTGTAGGTAATTCATGGGCCAAAAACCGCCGGAAATTTCGCCGGAAAAATGCCAAAGTAGAGGTAGACCCGAAAAGAAACCAAGAAAGAAGGGAAAAGTATGAGTAATCAACATTAAAAAAAAATATATAGCTCCAGAAATCCAAGAAAAGACGGAGCTTTACCTCTCCCTGTCGCCGGTCGCCGGAGACGCGAAGGAGAAAGTGGAGAGTGAAGGAACTCGCCGGAAATAGAAGAAAGAAAACGGAGGGAGCAAAATGACGAAGTGGGGGCATAGGAAACTGAAGAACCAAGGAATAGAGGTTTTATTCTGACCACGTCGTAATCAGAAATTATGCCCGCGTCGCCGCCTAGCTCGTCGGAGACGCCGACCGCCGCCGCCTTTGGCTCTCCTGGAACGACGACTGCACAGGGAGAAGAAGAAACAGTGGGAATGAGTGATGATGAAACAGAGGAAGGTGGAGGAGGCTCGATCGGCCCGCCTCGTCGTCGTTGACGTCGGCCTCCGCTGCCCGCTGTGGGAGAAGAGAAACGAAGAAGAAGGCGGAGGGAGGAGGGAGGGTTTTCGAGTGAGAGGGAGGAGGGAGGCCGATTTTTAAAGGAATAATGAGGAAGGGGTGTGTTTGGTTAGGGAGAAATAAGGGTGGTTTTTGATAATTAAAGCCTAAACTCGCCATAGTGTACTCATTTTGATTTAAAACCACTTAAACCAGCCTCCAATCTTCTTAAACTTCAAAATATTTTTAGCTTTATCATTCCCTCATATTTCAAACTCTTCATTTCTTAATTAATTATATGCACATTTACTGCTCACAATTTTCAAAATGTCCCCAAAAATCACCAAAAATTCCTAAAAAATTCCAAAATTCCCAATTTCTCCATTTATTATTTCCCAAAACACTCCTTGATCCTGTATTAAATTTTTAGGATGTTACAATTCTCCTCCTCTAAAATAATTTCGTCCTCGAAATTAAGGGAATTTCCATTAGAAATAAGAAAAGAAACAGTTTCTTGGACTGATAATCCCATCTCAAGAAAAAGAAAAAGGAATTTGGTTATAAGTAAGGAAGACTGAACTCATTGGCAATGAGGATTTATTGCCATAAGTGTCATCCATATGACACCGCAGAGATGCTATCGATGATTTAGAAGAACTATGAACACTTTAACTAAGGTTGTTGTCGCAGTTTTCTAGTCAAATGTAGTCAAGTGCGAAGTAGGAAAGGTGTTTCTTATGATAAAAGTGAGGTTAAGGATACTAGATCCCATTCTCAAGTTCATTAAAAGGTTTAAAAGAGGTGAAATCAAGTCAGATTGACTTGAATGTATATAACCTTTTGAACAAGGTTAGAAACACTACGCCAGAAAACTAGGAGTATAACTAAAATTCTATTCAAAACCACAATTAATTCTGCCATACTAGCAGATTATTGAACGAATCTGTCAGAAATCACAATATACCAGCAGTAGCACAATCAATTTCACTACAAGAATCTGATGCATGAATCTAATACACAATAAGATCCAATCAATTTATTCACTTTAACATCAAGTTCACAGGAAGTATCCCACAACAAATCTCCTTTGTATCCATTCCAGTACTTGCAGCAATAAAAGTAAACATTCTCTAACTCATTATTCGTTTTTCATAGACAAAGTCATATTCAAATATGTGTGAGAATTCCCATTTCATTGAGAATTTATTCAGCCAAGTAGAGAAAAGGAAATGAAACTAATTCTTATAGTCCAAACTTGATTTCAAAGCCTACTAGAATTTAAAAGTACGTCAAACGAAACTTTTCAAGGGACCATTCAGCCAATGTCTAAAAAGACAAACCCCAGTCAATGTACTTATAAGCTGTCAAACTCTTGTAGTCAATGTTATACATAACTCCAGCCAAACCTTACATAACCAATGCATCTAAACCATGAAAATCAAATCTTCGTTTAAACTATTCCTCGACTTTAGTCCATCATCCTTCAACTATTTAGATCCCACTTCCAATCACAGTTATTCCTAAAGTATGTCATTTAACATTTGGAACAAAATTTCCATCGAACTCCAATAAATTTGATTGTCCTACATACTGAGGTCGTAATTATAACCTCGGATGGGTAACAAGCCTTAAACCATCTTACCACTTCAAATCGAAACTTCCTTTGATTTCTCAAAATACCTCAACCAAGACCCAATTAATTATTAATATTGTACATCCCTTTTTCTTCCTCTGCCCTTATCGCCCTTCAAAATCATGTTTCCAATTCTTATCATGACTAAACCACCAACAAATCATAAGGTCATATTCTAGTTTTCATATTACCAATCATCCTCATGCAACTAATTTACCGAACCAAAGGTCTATTATCATTACTTTCAGCCATCCTTCCATTTAAAAAAAATATCTAATAAACTCTAATCTAAACAAACAAACAACATCTCATTTCATTCTTCAAGCCAAAGTTCCAGAAAATGAAATAAATACTTCCTATATCATAATACACTTTGCATACCACCTGAATACTTATTTATTTAAAAACCAAACCAGAAATTTGTACTAACCATATTAACCCATAAAGACCAACCAACCATACCTCAAGATCACCATACCCTTTAGACTTGCACTCTTGGTCTCACGTCAACCACAATAAAACATCATCGATTCAATTCAATCATGCTTATAATTCAGCTAAACAAAACCAACTCACAAGTAACAAACATGCATTAAAAAGTTCAATTACTATACCAGTCATTAATAATCACAGCCACTTCTAATTAAAGTGACCACTACTACCCCATTAACGAATTAGTTCAGCAAAACAGAGATAGAAACAGAGATCCTCCAATCCATTTAGCTCATACACAATCTACAGATTGTATCCATATTCAACTAATCCAACTTGAAATGGAATTTACCCCAATTCTCATTGCTCTTTCCAAACTTAAGATTCGCACTCTCTAAACATTAAATTTACGCTCTATTCCTGTATATTCAGCTACCTCTTAAGTAATCCACCAATTCTCATTTGAATAATCGGAAATTAATTTCTTCCTATTCTTATCCATGTTCAGCCATCTTCAAAAGAGCCATAAATTTCCAATTCAACAGCTAATAATTATCCGTAAGTCTCAAATTCTAGCATAAATATTCATATCATTATAGGGTATATAGTGGAGATGTTAGCTATTCAATTGATTTTTAAAATAGAGATTGGGACAATCTGTTGTTCATTGTGGCTGAACCGGTGTGTATAATTTTTAAGATGCTAATTATTGAGATCATTTGGAAAGTGTTTGAAAAGTCAAGAAATAATAAAATGAAATTAGATGTAAATGTGGGGTTAGTCTTATTAATGGTTAAGAAGTGTGATGTTAAGTGTCATATAGAAAGGTTGCGAAAAGGGAGTGTTAATCGGAAGTTATGCCCGCGTCGCCGCCTAGCTCGTCGGAGACGCCGACCGCCGCCGCCTTTGGCTCTCCTGGAACGACGACTGCACAGGGAGAAGAAGAAACAGTGGGAATGAGTGATGATGAAACAGAGGAAGGTGGAGGAGGCTCGATCGGCCCGCCTCGTCGTCGTTGACGTCGGCCGCCGCCGCCCGCCGTGGGAGAAGAGAAACGAAGAAGAAGGCGGAGGGAGGAGGGAGGGTTTTCGAGTGAGAGGGAGGAGGGAGGCCGATTTTTAAAGGAATAATGAGGAAGGGGTGTGTTTGGTTAGGGAGAAATAAGGGTGATTTTTGATAATTAAAGCCTAAACTCGCCATAGTGTACTCATTTTGATTTAAAACCACTTAAACCAGCCTCCAATCTTCTTAAACTTCAAAATATTTTTAGCTTTATCATTCCCTCATATTTCAAACTCTTCATTTCTTAATTAATTATATGCACATTTACTGCTCACAATTTTCAAAATGTCCCCAAAAATCACCAAAAATTCCTAAAAAATTCCAAAATTCCCAATTTCTCCATTTATTATTTCCCAAAACACTCCTTGATCCTGTATTAAATTTTTAGGATGTTACACTCAACAATATTTCTACTCTGCTCAGTTGAAGGAGGTTCTGAAGATGAAGACTCAGGCTGTGAGGTTTCCTCATTCTGCTCAAATACTACCATGTCCCATTTAGACCTGTGCTCATCCGACCTCTGCTGTTGCATAAACCGGATGGCTTCCCTTCTGATCAGACTCTCAGCACCACCCAGTCTCTAAGATTCCATGGCTCGACGGAGGGCAGTAGTGATGTCTTCATCTAGCCAGAGGGATGGCTGAGTCAGAACATCCCTTGTCTCCATGGTATGGCGGAGTGCCATAACAGCATCTCTCCCCTTTTGTCATCATCAACAAGGGCGAGGGCCAGAGAGGATGGACTGGGTGAAGAGGAGGGTGGAGGTTCAGGGCCAAATCTTCGAGGTGGTGAGGGTGTGGATGAAGAGGATGTGGGTGAGGTTTGTTCTGGTGATTTAGGAGGGTTGGGTAGGAGGGCTGCGTTTCTTTCCCAGAAGGAGGGGTGTGTGAAGAGGCCATCAAATGGGTAGGTAGAGTAGTAGACATCGGGTTGTCTAACTTTCCACCGAATAGGGGATTGGTCTCGGAGGTAGTAGGTCTGATTTGGGTGATTAGGAGAGGTGAAAACAATGTTTTGGGCTGTGGTAGGTTGAGGTGTGGTAGGATTAGGATTGGAAGGCCCGGTGGAAGTGTTGGATGGTGAGCGATTGGGGGAGTTATGTGGAGATGGAGAGTTATTGGGGTGAAGGGGTGATTGGCGAGGAGATTGTTGGGGTGAGTCTTGTGTTTGGTGGTCATGGTTGGGTGAAGGCTGGGGTTGTTGGTCGTTGTTTGGTGATGTGTGTGGTTGTTGGTCATTTTGTGGAGGTGGCTGTGGTTGTTTAGTGTTTGGGGGAGGAGGAGGAGGAAGTAAGGGTTGATTAGGTGGAGGAGGGGGAGGTGGGTTTTGAGGAGGGGTGGTGGTAAGTTACCTTGTTGGGGTTGAGGGATCTGAAGGTGTTGGAGGATAAGATCTAACTTGGCATCCACTCTGGCAAGTTGAGTCTCAACCTGACCCACTCTATCCTCGAGCCTCTGGATTCTTTCCCCCTGCTGTTGGAAACCAGCGTCGCTCTCATTACGGAGGGGAGCCACCAATGAATCAGTCAGCCTAAAGAGGATCTCCTCCTTTACATCTGCAGCAAAGGCCTTGACTGTTGCTGGCACCTTCGCGAACCGGCTGGGACCAGGCTGAGAGTCGACTTCTTGATCCCCAGCACCTGACACAGAGGGGGCTGAGGTATGAGAGGCACTGCCTGCCTGAGACCCTGAGCGAGTGGGCTTGGCCTTCTTAATATACTTGATGCCCATCTTGCTGATATTAGTGGCACCCAAAGGAGCACACTTGACATTCTCTTCCTCCACATCAGATGTAGCCTTGATCAGATTCTTCTCAAGGAGGAAGGCAAGGATGGTGGGGTAGGGAAGAAAACCAGCCTTATTATTCATCATCCATCTATGCAGTTCAAGACTGATCAACTGCCCGGGGTTGATTGGCTGCTGGGTGAGAAGTCTGGGGAACCACGGGTTGTCCAGCAGAGTGAACTCGTTGAAGTTACCCCCCTTGTGTGTCATCATGCGGGAGTAAACATAGTACAAGAGTCTGTTGGAGTCAGACATCTTGGACACCTTCTTCCCTTGGGTGTCATAAATCTTCCCGAGTTCCTCCTTGCTGTATTTGAGTGACTCAGGGTACAGCCATTCATTCATTCCCTCTTCTGTGATCCCCATTAGGGCATTTATGTCCCTCCAGGTGAAACTGAAGGTTCTCCCCCTGACAGTGGCAGTGAAGGTGAGTCTGCGGATCTGCTCTTTCCCATCCACTTTCTTATGCTTCACCTTCCCAGTGAGAGACTCGCAGAAGACCCTCAAGGCATTAATGTTGTACTCCTGGTTGATCCCCAGCCAGGGCATGTACTTCTCCAGGTATGGCCGCAAGTGGGGAAACCCTAGTTCGTCAATCTTGGCCAGATCTAGGAATAACCCATTGTTGAAGTAGGGTTTGAGAGTTTCAAACTTGGAGGAAACAGCCTCCAAAGGCCCATCTCTATAAACTAGAGGATCATCCTCCTCAACCCTCTGTCTTTTGGAAGAAGGCTCCTCGCTAAATTGAACCTTCTTCTTCCCTCTTCTCTTGGCCTGTTCTTGTTGTTGTTGCTCAGTCTGCCCAGCCTGTTCTTGGACTCGCCCAGAATGTCCAGGCTGTTCCTGGACTTGCTCATCCTGCCCTTGTGTCTGCCCAGAAGGTTCTTGGCGTTCATGGTGTTCTTCATGGTGTTCATGGGATTTCCCAGATTTCCCAGAGTGCGAATGCCCAGATTTCCCAGTTTTGGACTTTGATTTCTTAGATGAAGTGGCTTTCTTTATGTTTGGGTTGGATTCATGTGAGCCGACCATTTTTGTGTGGGTTTAGAGTTTATGGAAGATGAAATGCGAAGAAGAAGACGAAGAAGATGAATAACAAGGTGTAGAAGATGAAGAGAATATGCAGAGAATTTGTGGGTAAAAATTTGTGCAAGTAAAAAGTGAAAGTGAAAGTGACTTCCTATTTATATGCAAAGTTACAGAGGGTAAAATGGGTAATGGCTCTTCAGATGAAAGCATATATTGGGCAACGTAAACATTTAATTGGAACGGCGCACCTTATGACATGTGTCGCTTCACCTTATCAGAGAAGGCACAACTTCTCATGGAGGGAGATGAACCGTTTTCTGAAGTGACGTGTCCCTTGGTTCAGGCACTGGCGCTCTGTTAGTTCAACATTCAGTGCCAGCGAGTGGTCATCCGGAAGTGGTTTTGCTTCCGGTTGTACTTGCTTAAGATTTAACATTGGGGACCTGCAAAAACAAGTATTGGCACTCCGATGCCTAAGTTAGTATTGTTGCAGGTTTTAATCAAATAAGCACATGGTTATTTAAAGAATTAAACTTCATTTGGGTTTACCATTCCCAAATCACCTCTTATGAATGTAAATTGATCAACCCCCAGAGGCTTGGTGAAAATGTCAGCAAGCTGATGCTTAGTAGGGACAAACTTCACTTTGACATCTTTCTTCTGAACATGATCTCTGATGAAGTGATGTCTAACATCAATGTGCTTTGTCCTTGTGTGCTGAACCGGATTCTTGGCAAGGCTGATGGTGCTTGTGTTGTCACAGAGGATGGGTGCCTCTGGGAACTCCAAGCCAAGGTCTCTTAGTTGGTTCTTCAGCCACAGCACTTGGGCACAGCAGCTTGCGGCAGCAATATATTCAGCCTCTGTGGATGACAAAGACACGCAGGTTTGCTTCTTACTAGCTCATGAGACCAGACAACCACCAAGGAAGGCGCATTGTCCACTGGTGCTCTTCCTATCAGTTTTATAACCTGCATGGTCAGAGTCAGAGTAAGCCCACAAGAATTCTTGGTTACCTCTGGGATACCAAAGACCAAGCTCTTGTGTTCCCTCAAGGTATCTTAGAATGCGTTTAACACATGTTAAGTGTGACTCCTTGGGGTTGGCTTGAAACCTAGCACACATGCCTACACTAAATTGAATGTCAGGCCTGCTTGCCGTTAAGTATAGTAGGGAACCTATCATTCCCCTGTACATGGGCAGGCTGACAGATTTACCCTTTGCGTCAGCATCGAGTGCGGCAGTGGTACTCATGGGAGTGTCATACTCCTTGCATTCATCCATCCCAAACTTCTTGAGTAGCTCTCTGCAGTACTTAGCTTGGGAGATGAAGATCTCATTCTTCTTTTGTTTAATTTGCAGGCCTAGGAAGAACGTTAACTCTCCCATCATTGACATTTCAAACTCACCCTGCATAGTCTTAGAGAATTCTTCACAAAGCTTTTCATTAGTTGCCCCAAAAATAATATCATCAACATAAATTTGGACAATTAACATATTTCTATCTTTGTGAAGAATAAACAGTGTATTATCTAGTTTGCCTCTTGAGAAACCCTTGCCCAGCAAAAAGCTGCTGAGTCTCTCATACCAAGCTCGAGGAGCTTGTTTCAGGCCATATAAAGCTTTCTTTAGTCTATACACATGTTTAGGATGCTTGTGATCCTCAAAGCCAGGGGGTTGTTCTACATAAACCTCTTCTTTGATGTAACCATTAAGAAAAGCACTCTTTACATCCATTTGATATAATCTAAAGCCTTTCATGGATGCAAAGGCTAGAAGAATCCTTATTGCTTCGAGTCTAGCGACTGGAGCAAAAGTTTCTTCATAGTCAATGCCTTATTCTTGGTTATATCCTTTGGCTACTAATCTGGCTTTGTTCCTTGTGATTTGACCTGTCTCATCTAGTTTGTTTTTGAAGACCCACTTGGTCCCCACTATGGATTGATGAGACGGCCTTGGGACTAGTTCCCAAACTTGACTTCTTTCAAATTGATTTAGCTCTTCCTGCATGGCAATAATCCAGTCGTAGTCCTCAAGAGCTTGTTCAACTGAAGTTGGTTCGATTTGAGATAAAAATGCTCCAAACTCAACTTCATTTTGAACTTGCCTTCTGGTTCTGACCCCAGAAGAAACATCACCAAGCACTTGATCAAGAGGATGATCCCTGTGATGTCTCCTAGCTGTTGGCAACTGTGCCTCATCAGGCACTGTCTGCTCTCTAGGTTCATCACTGGGTTCATCTTCTTCTTTGGAATTGCTTGCTGGTGTTTCTTTTGGTGGTGAAGAAGATGATGGTGGTTTTGGAAGATTAAGTATTTCATCATCTTCTGTGGATTGTCCCCATGTAGGAGTTTCATCAAATACAATATGCATTGATTCTTCTACAATTCTAGTTCTTATGTTGTATATTCTATATGCTTTACTCCTAAGGGAATAGCCTATGAATATGCCTACATCAGCTTTTGGATCAAACTTACCCAGATTTACCTTTCCATTGTTATGTACATAACATTTTGATCCAAAGATTCTGAGGTGGCTGATGTTGGGCTTCCTCCCTTTGTACAGCTCATATGGAGTCTTGTCCAAGCCCTTGCGAACATAGGCTCTGTTAGAGATGTAGCAAGCAGTGCTCATAGCGTCCGCCCAGAACACTTGAGAAACCTCTTTCTCGTTGAGCATGCTTCTGGCCATCTCAGTCAGAACCATGTTCTTCCTCTCGACCACTCCGTTTTGCTGAGGAGTTCTAGGAGCTGAGAAGTTGTGTTCAATACCGTTCTGCTCACATAGCTCAGAGAAGCTATGGTTCTCAAATTCTCCTCCATGGTCTGTCCTTATGGCTGTGATTTTGAGGTCTCTCTCATTCTGCACTTTCTTAGCCAGGACAACAAAAGCATCAAAAGCATCTTGCTTAGAGGTAAGAAACATAGTCCAAGTGAACCTAGAATAGTCATCCACCACCACTAGAGCATACAGGTTTCCACCCAAGCTCTTCACTCTTGCTGGCCCTACCAAATCCATATGGATTAGTTCCAAGGGCCTGTTGGTGGAGACTCTCTTCTTGGTTTTAAACGAGGATTTTGTTTGCTTCCCTCGTTGGCAAGACTCACAAATAAAATCATGTTTTACCTTAAAGGATGGAATACCTATAGCTAGCTCCTTTTTAATTAGCATGTCAAGTTGATTAAAGTTAACGTGTGCTAGCCTCTTATGCCAAAGCCAACTGTTCTCATCACTAGATATGAAACATTTTTCTTCCAGTTGTTGACACAAGTCTAGAGTATATAGGTTTCCATTTCTATTTGCCTTAAGTTTGCATTTTAAGTTGGCCTTATCTAAATTCAGATCCTGCTTATCAACTATTATGCACTCATGTGAATCAAAGATTACCCAATTTCCTTTGTCAGTGCTCTGGCTCACGCTCAGCAGGTTGTGACAGAGACCGTCCACCAGATAGACGTCTTTCACTGGTCCAACTTCTCCAACTCCAGTGATCTTTCCACTTTGATTTCCTCCAAAGGTAACTGTGGCTCCGTCTTTGATCACCAAAGATTTGAATTTGTCTCTGTCTCCAGTCATATGTCTCGAGCATCCGCTGTCAATGTACCATTTCCTATTCCTGGATGCTTTGAGACACACCTGAAAGAATCAAGTAAGCTTAGGTACCCAACCTTTCTTGGGTCCTCTGTCATTAGTTTTCAGTGCCCTTGGTCTAGTGTTAGCTTTGACCTTGGGCTTATGATCATTCTGTGCCTCTGGCCTAGTGCTGGATCTGGGCTCTTGGGTTTTCCCTGTGGATTGTTTCCAGGCTTGGGATCCCTGCCCTCCCTTAGTTTCTTTTCTTGGGGGAGGATCCTTTGTAGCCTTGGTTCCTTTTGGAACCCATTTGTAAGAGCTATTAACCCCATGCTTCTTTGCATTACAGGTGGACGTGGAGTGTCCTTTCCTGTTACAATAATTGCAGAAGCTGAAAGGTGTGGAGCTGTGACTAGTGGCTTTGTGGAAGAATTTTAAGTAGGGCTTCACTTTTGGTTCCACCCACTTTTTCCCTCTAGGAGTATATCCTAAGCCAGTCCTGTCCCTATATGCCCTTTGATTCATTAAAATAATATTTAGCATTTCTGATCCATTTGTAAATTTCTGCAGGGCATTTTGCAGCTTGTCTCTTTCAGCTGAGATTTTGCTGCAACTAGGGCAGCTCTCAAGTGTTGGGGCATTGGGTTCTGCTTGGGGAGAACCCTTGCCATCCGCTACCGGAAGCTTTCTGGCTTCCGCTAGCTCTTCACTTAGTGAGTCCACCTTGGACTCAAGTGATTCCTTCTTAAGTTTTAACACTTTATAGGCTTTACATAATCGAGAGAATTCTTCATGAACCTCATTGTAAGCCTTTTGTAGTTCAGAGAAGGTTACCTCATTGTCCTCGTGGGTGAGATCAAAATCTGAAGATGCTTCCTCATCATCTTCTCTGGCCACTAGGCAGAGATTGGCAACTTCTTCCTCATCACTTGCTTCGTCATCTGAGCTATTCACCCAGATAGAGGATACGAAGGCCTTTCTTTTATCTTTCCCTTTTGACCTCTGCAGACTTGGACACTCAGCCTTGAAGTGGCCAGGCTTTTTACATTCAAAGCACACGGGGGCCTTTTCCTTCTTGTATCCCTTCCTCTGACTGGAATCTCCTTTCTGAAAGCCTCCTTTCTTCTTGAAGAACTTTCTGAACTTCCTCACCATCATAGCCATCTCCTCATCGTCCAATTCCTCCTCCTCATCATCATCATCATCAATCTCCTTGCTGGGAGCAACAAGGGCAAGATTCTTGGGTTTGGATGAGGCTTGAGGAGCTCTCTGAGCCAGCACGGTAGGTTCATATTCAGCCAGAGAGCCAAATAATGCAGTGATGGAGCTGGTTGATTCTCCTTGGACTTCCTGCAAGATGGTTACCTTGGTGATCCAATCACCTTTCAAGACCTTTAAGATCTTGCTAACTTGCTCTCTTTCAGGAATGTCCTTGCCCAGGGAGGCCAGGTTATTGATAAGGTGAGTGAACCTGAGCTCCAGCTCTCTGATTGGCTCAGTTGGACTAATCTTGGCGAATTTGTGAAACTCTTCCACCAGCATCTCAACTCGTCTCGCCTTCACTCCCCTGGTTCCAGAGTGAGCAGCCTCAAGAGCCTCCCACATATCCTTAGCATTTTTGTGGTGGCTGATCCTGTGAAACTCTTTAGGGCTGAGAGCACACTGAATGCAGTGCATGGCCCTGAAGTTTAGTTGGACTAGAGCATAGTCCTCATTGGTGTACCTGGATCGCTGCTTGGTGAAACCATCCTCATCTAGTGGAGTGTGATCCCCACGTTCAATTACATCCCAGAGTCTGATGTCGCTGGACTTGATGTAAGTCTCCATTCGAAACTTCCAGAATGGATAGTTATACCCATCAAAGCCTGGGGGCTTGTTGGGTTGAATAGAGACATCTGGCAGGGAGTAATCTGTATCCATTACTGGATCTTTGCTTTCTGGATTCGTTGGAATCGAGTGAGAAAGACCTGCTCTGATACCAAATGAAAGTAATGGATGCACAAGAGGGGGGGTGAATTGTGCTACAAAATAAAAGCTCAAATAAAAACAACGCACGAGTTTATACTGGTTCGGTCTTCCTGACCTACGTCCAGTTCTCAACCACCCAGGCCGAGTTCCACTATCCCCAGGTTTTACAACGGGTTCACCTGGAACCTTTACAACCGCAAGTTTTGTACGGGATCACTTGCAACCTTACAACCACAAGTTTTACTCAAGGCTCACTTGCAACCTTTCTAACTAGCTCCCCCTTACAACCAGCAAGGGTTCAACCTTTACAAATAAAGGATTTTCTAACTAAGTTCTCTTTAAGAACAGATAATGATACACACTTAAGTACAAAGAATGCTCTTAATACAAGAAGAGACTTAACTACAAAGAGTACAAGATAGGTAGATGAAAAGATCACTCAATGAGTTAAATGCTCTTTCTCTTTTCTGGGCAGCTTTGAATGCTTGAAGGTTTTCTCGATTTCTCTCTCTAGCTTTCTTCAAGTTGTCAAAGATATTAGTTGGCTTCATAAATGAAGGTGAGCTTGCTTATATAGTCTTCAAACATTCTCACTCTTGGTAGGTGGGTTAGCCGTTTGAATATGGCCGTTTTTCCCAAGTTACCGTTTGCCCAATTAATGTTTCATCAATGCATAGCAGGGTTGACTTGCTTTATCTCTGAAAAGTAGTCCTGACAACTCTGCTCTGACAAAAGCATTCTGACACTGCACTTCTGAACATTCTGACATTCTGATTGCTTGCGGAAGCAGGTTCACATCCGGAAGCAACTCTACTTAGTGTGCTGCACTTTGAATGTTAGTTTAACAATATAAGCACATAGCCATATGCAGTGGGTGTTTACTTAGTCTAAGATGGCTTCCTTGGATCTGGAACCACTTCCACATCCGGAAGCACTACTACTGGATGAAGGGTTATATGTACTTTTACTCACTCTCGCTCAGTGTCCTTCAATCCAACAGCCAGCGCTAGTCACTAAGCAATCGGAAGCAATTCTACTAGACGTGGCTCATGTTCACTGACGCTTAGTGTTCTTCAATCCAACAGCCAGCGCTAGTCACTAAGCAATCGGAAGCAATTCCACTAGACGTGGCTCATGTTCACTGACGCTTAGTGTTATCCATTCCAACAGTCAGCGCTAGTCACTAAGCTATCGGAAGCAATTCCACTTCCGGTTGAATCCTAGCTTAGTCTTAAGGTTTTGTATATTTAGTGCTTCTTGGACTAAGTTATTTCCTTAGTTAATTACTTGCTGTTGCTGGGGGATGAGATATTCATCCGCGAGCGCTAGTCCTAGTCTATCCGGAAGTAAATCTACATCCGGTTGCACTCTTACTTGGGATCCTTATATTAACCTAATGCCTAAGTGCTTGGTTCATTCTTTCATACTTTAGTCTTCATCAAAACTTAAGATTCTAACACACCACACATACAAAACACTCAAGCCAAACACTCCCTTCCCTTTCCTTTCTTATGTCTTGGTCGATACACCCCTCCTCCTTATCACTTCCATTTTCTCAAATCAAACCCACACACACACATACATTTTCATTTTCTTCTCTTCTCCTTTCTTCAAATCCATGTGAATCGAGATCAGTGGCCATGAGCTTCTCTTTTCTGCTCCTCTGTTCTGCGTTAGTTTTCCGGCGAACTCGTCATTTTTCCGCCGAGTATTCACGGCGACACGGCGGCGAGTGTAGGTGGTCCGTTTTCTTCCGTTTTCTCATGCCTCTTTCTTGTTCCAATCCTGTTTTCTTATAGTTTTCCTCTTCCTTTTTGAAAAATTCGGTCCAGCCACCTTGAGGTGTTGATGTCCGGCGATTTTGGCGGCGGCCGGCGGTGGTGACACCCTCTTTTCTCATTCTTGAACTTTGTAAGTATTTTCCACACTCTTTTTACCTTAGTTTTTGCAATTTGAGCCTTTTGAGAGTTAGGGTTTGAGATGGGTTTATGTTTTAATCATGATATTGAATTAAAACTAAGCTAAAAATTTCATCTTTTAGTGTCCTAATTGTTAAATTGAATGTTTATTGAAGTTTTGTGAAGTTTTTGCAAAACCCTAAAGTTGGACATTCTCAAATCCGACGGGTTTAGGGATATTAGTGACTTAAAGGTTCAAACTTTTTGATACACATATTTATCAAAGCTATAAAATGACTCTAAATGTTTGATTTGTGTTTGGGTTGAAGATTTCCAAGTTTTTCTCCCTCTTTTGTATTGGCCAAATGAATTTTTGACAAGTAATGAAGCTCCATGTTTTATTTGGGCTAGATTCTAATTAAATTATGATTGGTAAAATGCAATAATGTATGTTTTATGCTTGTATGCAATTGATGATCATGGTTTGGTAAGCAAGAAAGTAATGATGTACCTATGCTTGTTGGTTGAATCTTGTCAAGTATTGTGATTCTTGAAGTTTTAGATGTGATTTACTTGCCTGGATGTGTGATTTTAATTGCTGTTCAAATTGGGTTTTATGTTTGAGATTCAAATGTTTGAATCTAATGAATATGGAAGTTCACTTAAGTTATAACCTTGGTGGGCATGTATGATAACCAGAAATTATGTACTATTTTACAGTTATAATTGAATAAAAATTTAATCATAAAAGGACTTGGTGACATGTGGATTGAGTTCTTGATAATTTGCAAATTTGGGTATTTGGGAATCCAATAGGTTTCAACCAAGTTTTAGAGTTTCAATTTCAAATTAGTGAACCTATAAGCTTGACTATGTACTGCAGTGACTATGAATGTGCGTGTTTAGATGAGTTGACAGATTATGTTGCTTAAAGGTTTCGATTTGAAATTGTTTTTGGTTTCCATATTTGATTGGAAGATAGTATAAATGTAAGAGAGGGTTATGCATAGGAATTCCTAATTTTACTACTGTGCTGTTATGGACCAAAACTGATTCTTCATGGATTTTTTATTTCCCACTGCTTTGTTTGATGAATGTCATGGATTGGTTTGGTATAAATTTTGCTGCATGCTGAGTTTGGTTTGGTTTTGGAATTTTGTCTGATTTGGCTGAAACTTTGTGCTTATGGTATTATGAATATACATGTAAAGTTTAAAGTTTTCAGTAAAAATTGTGTTAGGTTTTGTAGTAAAAATGAGAATGTTTGGATGGAGATTCAACCTAAGCAAATGGAAGCTTTGAATCATGGTTATCTCTGCTTACTTTGTTGGCATTATTTTATGAGGATGTGCAGGATAATAAATGGATTTTTGCTGCATGTATGCTGGTTATGGTTAAATAGGATTGTTTGTTTTGAATAAAATATGATAAGTTTGACATTAGGAGTTGAGAAGCTTGGACTTTCTTGGTATATGAATAGTGATAAAGGTAATGTTTCTAAAGTAGTTATTGAAGCATGTTATCGATTTTGCAAAAAGGACTTTAAAACAAAAGAAATTAAGAGTGAGCTGTTTTAAAGTGTTCCATATTATAATCATTGCAAGTTATTGTTTGAAATAGAGGTGTTTGTCTTACTTGAATGTGATTTGATCTAATTTAATGAATGGTGAATGAAATAGAGATGAACAAATTGTGATAAATGTGCTGATTTTTGTTATATTAAGTATATGTGTGTATGTTAAATCAACCAAGATAATCTAAATGGCTTTATAAGATAGTGTAAAGATATAGGGTTGGGTAGTACTATAGTAACATAAACGAGAGAGAGACGTTAGTTAATCTATGACTTAGAATGATTATTAACCTACTATTATTACATGGTGTAATAATAGGAAAGTATGTGGAGGAAATCTACAAGAAATGGTAAGGAAGAACGGCAAAGCGCTAAAGGGCGACAGGTAATCGCACTTAACCTCGCTATAACATTGAGGGTGATGTTAGTTGGGGTTTTCAAGATCCTTTCTCACCCTCTATATGTATATATTATCTTTGAAAACTTATTTTTATACAAAATAGGCTATCGGGTGCCTTTCAAACGCGATTACTTTCATATAAAGAAATTTGAAACACTATATATATTATCCTGTCTGGTGGTGATTATCATGGAATGATGTAACATGTATGCAGTGTAGTGATTTGATAGTGGTATGGAGAGGTTACGAGGATAGGAATTGATTATGAGATGAGTGAATTGATTATGAGATGAGTTGCAGAGAGTTATGTTGAGAGATATTGATAGTTAGGTGGAAGAAAGGAATTGAATGAAATTTGTGAATGAGATATGAATATGGTGAATGAGATATTGACAAGGATTCAGTGAGGATTGCATGACACTGAAATTGATGTACCATCGCGCGATGATAACTGTCGATTGGCCAATCGACAGTTATTTGTACTGATGATCCTTTTCAGATTGATTAGACCGGGGATCATAGGTCAACTTATTGAGAGAAAGTGACCTACGGTTGTTTGGCACTGGACAGCCCAACCGTTCCCGTTCTGCAATGGAAACAGAATTGGGGTTTCCCTGTCTGGGGATTGCCAGAGAGGAAAATTGTCCCCTCATTATGGAGAGGGACACAGTGTCAAATCATATAGTGAAGATTAGATGCTTGAATGCCCCGTGATGGCACAATGCATCTATAGGTGAGTGTGAGAGTTGTGGGGTGGTATAATTGTATTGGAGGTAGAGATGTTGAAGTGCATTGATTTGGAAATGACAGAGAGACTGGAGTGATACATGGGAAGAAGGTTTGGATTATATATATATGTATTATTGATTTTAAAAATGTGGTACCCCTTAGACGCCCTCACTACCGCACATCTCACTGTTATAGTGAGTTAAACGGTGATTACTGGGACAAATTGTCTCATCCCATGATTACTGACATTTTTGCAGGTATTCATGCACAGGCGCGAGCATTATGAAAGGGAATTAGGTAGTAGAAATTATATAGTTTATTTGGAATTGTATATTGCCAATTTGTATAGGCCTGCATTCGTTTCCGCATGTATATATATCTATTTATTGTTTAATATCAATTAGTTTTGTTTATTAACCATGTTAGACAAATCCTTTCTAACATGGTTAGCTTTTAATTATCCATGATAGTATCCATATTGTATCAGGGAATTCTTTTCTATCATGGATAATATTTAACATTAGGTGCTTCCTTTTCTAACCATGTTAGGTGAATCTTTTCTAACATGGTTAGCTGTTAATTATCCATGATAGTATTCGTATTGTATTAGGCAATTCTTTTCTATCATGGATAATATAATAAATGATTAGGAAACTCTTTTTCTAACTATGATAGAGATGTTGATATGAATATTCCTTTTTCTATCATAGTTAGTAAAGAGATTAATGAATTGAAATAGATTATATTGGCTAATTAGGGAATTAGTAACAGTATGTTACAACTTGGTTATCAGTATTTGGTATACGCTAACCCTGGACTGTGCTGCATTGCATATAGATTGGCAATATACATATGATAGCTTCACTTTCTTATGTGCATGAATATCTGCCCTTTTGAGAGGAATATCACTCATCTCGTGGTGGGGAGAGAGTGTAAGAGCAATTGAATAGGTAGTGTGGCGAGATTGAGATGAATATAGTAAGAATAACTATAAATAAAGTAATTGATAAGAAATTTAGGAAGAATTACGAAATAAGGATGCTTCTCTGGAGTTTCGATTATAATTATGAGTCGACCATAATCATAGTCGAGGCATCATGAGATACCTTATTGGGTTAAGGGATTAAGGAATTTTGAAAATAACAATTAATACTGAATACAATGTGAAATAATAATTGTTTACCTTGTTTCTTGGTTATTTAGTTATTTGTTAAATTGTTTTGTTAATTGATGAATAAACATGTTTGTTGATTGTTTTAATTGAAATTCTATTAAAATTGTTATTTTGTTAATATTTGTGTTATGTAAATGTCCAAATTAGTCGGAGTACTTGCTTGATTTTGTTGACAGATGATAAATTTGTTAACTGATGATTAAGTTATTTTATCCAAGTGATTTTAATCAAATTTTTATTACGAAATTTGTTTATTTTGTTCACTCTTTAGTGTTTTGATTATCTTTCAATTAGTAATATGGTTGGAGATCACCATCATTGGTAGTAAAGGTTGTTGCCCATTTATATTAAGTGGCTGGAGGCTTCCTCACTATATTTAGTGATTGGAAGCAGCCCCCTTAATAATAGATGTTGGTTGCCCTCACTACTTCATGAGTGGATGTTTCCGAAAGGTAAGCTTTTGTTTAAAAGTGATTGTTAATTGAATTTTTATGTAGCTAATTGTAGAAAATTGAAAAGTTTTGCAAGTCAATACTATGTAGTTGGAAGAATTTGGCTATTAATACTCTATTTATGGAAAATTCATAGTTGATAATTGTTGGTAAAATTGTGAAGTGTAGTTATAGATGCAAAGTTATTTCATTTTGATTGAACTTTTGTTCGTCAATTGCAAAGATGTTGATGTTTGTTAAAGTTACTAAAGTTGTTAAAAATATAATTTTTACTCATGTGTTTGTCTTAACAACAAATTAAACTAGATTTTGTGAATTCAATAGCAAAGCCTGCTGTTTATTATCATACTCTTTGATGTTAAATAAAAAATAAAGCTGATTGGGATGGATTTATGATTTAATGAAAATTAATTTCAGGTTTGTTGCATGTTCAATATGTGTGAGTTTGGTTAAATTCCATGTTTTGAAATTTCTCTTTTGATGTATGATCGATCAAATTCTTGCCATTTATATTGAATTTTAGAGATTTGGAAGTGATATATGAGTGACCTTGTGATGAAAGTTCCCACTTGCCTATGTTATTAAGATGTTGGTATGCAAATATGATGATACTAAATTGTAATACATTGAGGTGTTAAGATTTTTCTGATATTTCTTCTAGCAAGCTTAACTGCTATGGAAAACAAAGTGCTAAAAACCATCATTTAATTTAAGTAATATTGAATTACAAGATGAAACTACATATGAATTGGCATAGTAGGTTTCAATGCAAAATTTTAAATCTCTTAGATGAATTGGTGATTCTTATCTTGAAGTGAATGTTCGGTTTTGATAGGTGTTTTGAAATTTCCTTGCTCATTTTAACAATAACTCTAAAGAAGAGTTAATGAAGTAAAAGTTGAAAGGTTGAATGTTCGGTTATGTGAATGTTTTGTTCTGTTACTATTTTATTTTGGTCATGATTGTCCTTTAATGAAAGACTTGAATTTCATTTTGGCTTTAACATGAAGATTGTATTGAAGGTAATAGGAAACATATCAAGGTTATTTTGAGAGTGGCATGCGGATTTGTGGTTTCACAAACTTTGAAGTTTTCTCTTTTCCTCTATTTTTGGCAATCTGTTGTGAAAATGGAAATTTTGATTTCAGTTTTAAACATATAGATACAAAATGTTATGATTTTGTTAGCATTGCATGTTAAATTGCTTGGTGATTTGAAATGATATTAAATCCTATTGGCTCAAAATGAAAATACAAAGGAGATGAGATATGTTATTACATGATAATCTTTAAAGTATGACCTAGGATTGGAGTCATAGCTACTAAGGTAATCCATGTTCCATTGCTGTTCTAATTGGAACCTAATGTTTGTATGTTATGTTGCTGAATTTTCTCAATAAGTTGTGCATTTTCCTATTGAACATGCTGTCATTTAACGAAAATTTTTATTGCTTTTGATTGTTATGTTTTGTGGTTATCTTGTCACGATTTGTTGTTGTGAGTATGTTGCTCAATGTTACAGAATAAGTGTTTATTTGTTCACCATAAGGTAAGCTGTTATTGTAAAGTTCACAAAGAGATATTAAATTATGTAAATTCTAAGGCCATTTTAATGAGTTAAAGGTGAATCTAAAATCATTATTGAAGTTTAAATTGAGTTTGTTAAATCTTTTGGATATTTTAATTGATTCATGGTAAGAAAAATTGTTAACCTTATAACCTATGCCTTAATCTGTCTGTGGTAGTTTTGATGAAGTTAGTATTCATTATATATGTATGGTTCATCATGAAGGGTGCTATGATTAATGATATGCAATGCCTTTCAAGGTAGTGAACTGCTTAAGTTTGGTTGCCTTGATGTGTGATTGTGTTTGAGAATTAGTGTTCTACCAATGGTAATTAACTTCTTTTTGTTATACATTATAGGAATGTGTCGATTTTGAACATTAGTCACTTGCACCGGATTATGAACATCTGCATTAGAATTTAACATATGAATTCTTGGTTTCCTCATGCATTGAGATTTTCTATTGGAAATGTGTACATAAAATGTGTGTTTTACTGAAGTGCTGTATTGGGTAGTGTCAAACTGCTATTTGGAATCTATTCAGATCGTTGTTGAGAAAACTGCTCAAGGGGTATTAAATTTACTGTTCCTTCTCCATATGTGCTGAACAGGTTCCTTGGTAAACCAAGGACTAGATACATGAAAAGTATCCTTGACTATTCTTGGGTAAGCCATTTTACTATTTGGCTCACTTGATTCTTTAGTCGCGTTGTAGTATAGTGAATTTTGAGGGCAAAATTCTTAAAAGGTGAAGAGAATTGTAACATCCCAAAATTTAAATTAGAAATGATTGAGAATTAATTAAGGTATTAGGGTGAGATTAGTAAATTAAAAATAATTGTGAATAAATAAATAAAAGTAAATATATTTTTAAGAATTAATGTGTCTATTTTCTTTTGAAAGTTTAAGAAAAATAGTTATAGTTTAAATTTTAGATTGGAAATTTGATTAAAAATAGTTGAAGGCTTGGGTAACACCATGGCGGAATGTAAAAATATTTTGAAGGTTAAGGAGATTAGAGAACTTAGCAAATCTAAATTTAAAAGAGGGCATTATGGTGAATCTAACTATATATACACTACACCCAAATAAAGCAAAAACCAAACAGCCCTTCCTCCCCCTTATACACATCTTGTCCGACACCCCTCCCCCATTTTCTACCATTTCATTTCTTCTTCAACTCACACACATACACCCATACTCGGTTCTCTCCTCCACCACCATACATATTCCGTTTCTTGCACTCCTCCTCCTCAAATCATTTTCTAACATGTTAGATCTGTGATTCTCCACCTCTCCTCGGGTTGTCACGCGTTTTCCGGCAAGATAGGCGACGGTCGGCGATGGGGAAAGGTAAAGTTCCCTCCTTTCTTGAGTTTCTTGAGCTACCTTTATTTGTAATGTTCATTTCTCATATTTCCCCCTCCTTTCTTGGTTTCTCTGCGGTCTATCATTGCTTTGGCATTTTCCGGCGGGATTTCCGGCGAGAAAACCGATGAAGCTCGGCTAGAAGCTTTGGTAAGATTTTCTTTTCTTTTCCCACTCCTTTTCTGTTGATTTTAGGCGCGTTTTGAGAGAGATCCAAATTAGGGTTTGGGTTTTCAAGAGTTTCAATTCGATTAAAGAAAGATTTAAGCCTTGAAATGAAAACTTTTTCAAGAGATTTTTGTGATTTAAGGTAGATTTGATTGAGTTTGGTTGCTTTGGAAATTCTGTGATTTTCTCTTGCTGCCATTTTGTTTGATGATAGTTAAGATGTTTGAAATTGAAGTAATGGGGAATATAAGTGCTGGATAATATGGTTTTCATGTTCTTCTTGCGTGGTGAATTAATGGACTGTTTTGGCAAAAAGGGATTATTAGTGTTTAGTCTTCTAATCAAGGCAGGAAAGAATGGTTTAGTATGGTTAATGATAAAGAATTTGTGAAGTGGGTGGGTGTGTGCCTATATATATAGTGTTGTTTGTTGAAACTTGGTTCATAGGATGTTTTGAAAGGCTCTTTACACTTCCTTGTTTTTGGTTAGTTGGAATGGATGACGTGATGTTCTAAGCTTGGATACATAAAGTGTTAGATGTGATTGTTTGATTTGTATGTTTTGAATCTGACACTTTTTCACTACATTTCTGGGCTTGTCTTTTTGGGGATATGTTATTAAAGTGGTTGCTTAGTTATGTTGCCATTCATTTGTTAAATTTTCTGTGAGATTGGTCAATGGTGAATGATTGAAGGGGGCTGTACTAGTTGGCTAGGATTATAATTAATTTCAAGTTGAAATATTAATTAAGTGTGTTGTTTTGCATGTAAAATCTCCGTGCTTTCATCTATGTGTGTTGACTGTGAAGTTTGTATGAGGTATTAAAATTAACTTTGTGTACATCCATGTAAAGTTGTTTACAAATGGAAATGTTAAAATTTATTTGATTATGACATTGTTTCTATGTTTTACAGTGAAAATTATTAATTGCTTGGTAGCCTTGAAGCTGTTTGAAGGGTGAATGATGTGAGAGTGAATAGTAGTTTAAGTTCATGATAGTTTTGGGTAGTTGATGACTGAATATGATACAGATTTTTAAATAGAAAGGGCTTTATCATATATGGTGTGGATAATGGTTTATTTCTGATTGGTGTGCATTATTGTAGTAATATTAATTATTCGAGTTCCTAGTCCTTTATACGTGTGTTGGTTAATGTGTATGTGGCTGACTTTCAATTGGAGTATTTAATTACTTAACTTTGTCTCTTGTGATTGAATAGGATGAATGATATTGATGAAGAGGAAGTGATTAGCTTTACTTATTTTTTTAGCCTATATACAAAATGTTTAATTCTAATGGTGTGTTATATTTGATGTGGTTCATTAAGATAGGATACATAAATGGGGAAAATTGGGTAGTAAAATATGAATGAGAGCGACGTTATTTAGTATATAGCTTAGAATGATTATTCACTTATTATTATATGGTGAAATAATAGGAAAGAAGGTGATATACATATATCCCTCGAGACATGGTAAAGGAAAAACAAAACGACAGAATGCTAAAGGGCGACAGGTAATCACACTTAAACTTGCTATAACATTGAGGGTGACGTTAGTTGGGGATTTTTAAAATCCTTTCTCACCCTCTATATATATATTCTTTGAAAAGTTATTTTTATACAAAATAGGCTATCGGGTGCCTTTCAAACACGATTATATTCATATAAAGAAATTTGAAACACTATATATATATTACTCTGGCTTTGGTTGATATTGATCTGGAATGGTTGTGGAAGGTATATAGATAGGTATAGTGTTAGACAGTGACTTGAGAAATTATAGGAATAGAAAAGAGTGATAGATGTTGAGTTTGAGATTATGGTGAGCTATGTTGCGGAAAACATGAAATGTGAGATTGAAATATTGAATGAGGTTGAAGTTGATGGATATTGTGAGCATTGCATGACACTTATTTATTTATGTACCATCGCACGATGATAACTGTCGATTGGCCAATCGACAGTTATTTGTACTGATGATCCTTTTCGGATTGATTAGACCGGGGATCATAGGTCAACTTATTGAGAGAAAGTGACCTACGGTTGTTTGGCATTGGAGAGCCCAACCGTTCCCGTTCTGCAATGGAAACAGGATTGGGGTTTCCTCTCTGGAGATTGCCAGAGAGGGAAATTGTCCCCTCATTATGGAGAGGGACACAGTGTCAAATCATATAGTGAAGATTAGATGCTTGAATGCCCCGTGATGGCACAATGCATCTATAGGTGAGTGTGAGAGTTGTGGTGGTAGTATATCATTAGATTGGAGACTGGGGAGATGGTATTTAGTTATTGTGGAATTGACTGAGGGATTTGAGTGATATGTGGAAAGTAGAGATGATGAATTTAAGTGATTTGGACGGAGGGACTTGAGTGATGAATGGAAGACTTAATATGTTTAATATATATTATTGGTTTTAAAATGTGGTACCCTTTAGACGCCGTCGCTACCGCACATCTCACTGTTATAGTGAGTTAAGCGGTGATTACTGGGACAAATTGTCTCATCCCACGATTACTGACATTTTTGCAGCTATTCATGCACAGACGCAGACAACAGGAAAGGGAATTAGGTATTAGAAGCTATATAGACTATTTTGAATTGTATATTGCCAATTTGTATAGGTCTGCATTCGCTTCCGCATGTATATATATTTATTTATTGTTTAATATCAATTAGTTTTGTTTATTAACCATGTTAGGAAAATCCTTTCTAACATGGTTAGCTTTTAATTATCCATGATAGTATCCATATTGTATCAGGGAATTCTTTTCTATCATGGATAATATTTAACATTAGGTGCTTCCTTTTCTAACCATGTTAGGTGAATCTTTTCTAACATGGTTAGCTGTTAATTATCCATGATAGTATTCGTATTGTATTAGGCAATTCTTTTCTATCATGGATAATATAATAAATGATTAGGAAACTCTTTTTCTAACTATGATAGAGATGTTGATATGAATATTCCTTTTTCTATCATAGTTAGTAAAGAGATTAATGAATTGAAATATATTATATTGGCTAATTAGGGAATTAGTAACAATATGTTACAACTTGGTTATTAGTATTTGGTATACGCTAACCCTGGACTGTGCTGCATTGCATATAGATTGGCAATATACATATGATAGCTTCACTTTCTTATGTGCATGAATATCTGCCCTTTTGAGAGGAATATCACTCATCCCGTGGTGGGGAGAGAGTGTAAGAGCAATTGAATAGGTAGTGTGGCGAGATTGAGATGAATATAGTAAGAATAACTATAAATAAAGTAATTGATAAGAAATTTAGGAAGAATTACGAAATAAGGATGCTTCTCCATACCCAACGCCAGGGATAACATGAATTTTTTTTCTCTGTTATAAAATCTGAAATTTATTAGGGAGGTTGAGATAACTCTTGTAGGATGTGTCTATAGTTTTTCTGCTAGTTGGTGTTACAGGTTTTGGCTTTATCATTTTCTTCTTAGGTGCACCAAAAGCAAAATTTAAAATTCTATGAATGATGAAGTATGCTTTGGATGATGTATGAAGAATATGATGATTTATGCTTAGTATGAAGAATAGGTATAGGTATGTTACAATATGTGTGTTTATTAAATTTTTCTGCTACCACTACACGTGTATCATACCATACGCATTTTGAAAAGAAGTTTAAGATTTGAGAATGGGGTTTGGGTAGCAATATTAGAACGAGAGCGACGCTAAGATATATGCCTCAAGGTAGTTACTTAAGTTTCGTATGGTATGATATGATATTAGGAAAATTAAATAAGGATGACACTTGAAGGAAATCTACAAGAAAATGGGGAAAACAGCAAAGTGCTAAAGGCAGTAGGTAACCACGCTTACCTGACTATAACATTGAGATTGATGTTAGTTGAGATTTTCAAATCTCTTTTCTATATATGTATGTATGAAGTTTTCAAAGTTAGTTGATATCAAAACAGGCTATTGGGTGCCTTTCAACCAAAACTATTTTCATACAGCGATTTCGACATATATATATATATATATATATATATATATATATATATATATATATATATATATATATATATATATATATATAGCATCTTCTTGATGGGATTTGATTGTGGATAGTTGTTGCATGACACTGCTTGTACCATCGGGCGATGTAACCGTTCGATAGCGCAATCGACGGTTAGTTGTACTAGTCCTATTGAGTAGAGACAGGGACTTACGGTTTCCGACTAGAGACAGGCTCCGTTAATGATTTCCTTTTGATTAAAGACAGGGGAAATATGCCTTTCAGAGTAGAGAATAAGGCACAGTGTCAATCATGTTTATTTTGGATGTTGTAGATGGATGAATTGGTTTTGGTTTGCTTGCATTTGGAGAGGTATGAATATAGGTATATCTGTTATGTGTGTGCATGTATACTGTATACAGGTGAATTATTTTAAAACTGTGGTGCCCTTTAGACGCTCTGTTAACTACACTTCTCACTGTTATAGTGAGTTAAGTGTTGGTTACTGAGACATTGTTTGTCTCCCCCCATTCCCTTTATTTTTTTTTCAGGTGATCATGCACAAGCAGCGAGGACCAGGAGAGGGATATAGGTTATAAATGTTAGTAGGATGTATATTGCCAACATATTATAGGCTTGCATTCGCTTCCGCATTTTTGTTACATTTAATTAAAGAATTAGTTATAAATGAATGAGTTTGTTTTTATTAACCATGTTAGATTAATCCCTTCTAACATGGTTAGCTTTAGTTATTGATTAAATGTGCTTGATTTTATTAACCATGTTAGACTAATAATTTCTAACATGGTTAGCTTTTAATTGTCCATGATAGTTTTTGTATGATATTAGGTGACTCTTTTCTATCATGGATAATACTTAAATAGTTAGAAAGTTCTTTTTCTAACTATGATAGGGTTACAATAATAGGAAAATCATTTTTCTATCATAGCAAAGTAAATATGTTTAGGGCTAATGATATTGGTTAATCAGGATAGTAACAGAATGTTACAAGTAACAGAATGTTACACTGGCCACTGTAGAACACTTAAAAGGGAGGAATCCCCTCATGAGTAAAGACAAGTGAGAGGGAGAAATGCGCCGAAAATCAAAACAGTGAGAGAGCAAGAAAGGAAAAGAAAAATGGAGGTTCTAGGGTTTGGGTTTTGAGGAGATTCAAAAATCTTTTGGAGCTTAAATTTTGGAGGTAACTTTCTCTTCTTCCTCTCCTTTGTTTAACTTCTATATTTTGGGCAAATATCTCACTTTGTAAGGCTAGGAAAAATTTAGGGTTTAGTCTAGATTTTAAAATTTACTTGTTGTAAGAGATTATTTGTCATTGGAAATATGTTTGGTGATGATTCTTGAAATCTTTAAGCCTTAAAAACTTTGGGTTATGTCTTAATTGAGTTTTGTCTTATCAAAGATTCAAAAACAGTGAGACATCTTCTTTATTGTTGTAGAGAAGTGAAACAAGATGGTATTGATAATTTAGAATGGCTTATTTGAGTGGAATAAAGACTTTGAGATCTTAATTCCTTAGTTTATTGATTGATTTAAGTCAACTTTGGAAACTTATCTTTTGAGAGGAAATTTGGAATGATATTGTTGGATTAAACTTGAAATTAAGTTTTGGTTTCTATTGAATTTATGAACGACAAATCTTGGTGAATTATAGGAGTTTTCTTGATTCTCGAAATTTAGTGTTGCTAAAAGATATTTGATTTCTTACAAGAAGTTCAATGGTGATGATTAATAATTCTTAATTTTTGAAATCCTTTGGATCTTGGCTAAATTAAGTTTTAGCTTGTTAAAGTATCAAGAACTTTGAGATATTTGTATTTGATTTTGAAAACAAGTGTTGTCAAATGGTTCTAAAATCTTGAATAGGTTTATTGGTGTTAAATGGATATTTCTATTTCTATAAAGTCTTGAATGGTGTTTTAAGTGAGATTTTTGCCAATACAAGTTTTGAAAATTTGATTATGGAAAGATGTTTTTTTTAAGCATAATCTGTTTTTGGGAATTGAATGGTTATTGTAAGTTGATATAGGTTTGTTGGTGATATTTAGATGATTGGATTATGATATGTTGGATTGAAATTGAATTTGTGGAAGTGGCCTAGAGTTAGATTGTGTATCAGTAAATGTTTAAGTATTTGAATTGCGTTTGTAGGATTATAGTTAACAATTTCTCTTTAAAGCTTGGGATATGACTCTTGAGCATGGGTTATTTCTAAATAACCTTTTTGTGTATGAACAAGAAATTGATACTGAATTGTTGACTTTCATTGAATGTAGAGTCTCGATTTTAAATATGTTGAGCACCAAACCGACCTCACTTCGATAACAATTATTTGCTTCAGAAAGGTAACCACTTCCTTGTCTTATGGGTGTGTGTGTGTGTGCATGATTGATAGATTAAAGAAGGTTTTTGAGCCTTTATAATGGTGATATTGGACTATATACTCTTTGTGATTATCTATATATATACACTCTGCTATGAAAATTTGTAAATTGTTGTGGCATTTGAGACAATATTTTGAATTCACTATATAACTATGATGGTATAAATGTCTAAATTCTTATTGCAAATGTGTTATAATATATTTGTTAAATCTGCTGTTGATTTGGCGCCCTATGAGCTTTGACTCACTCCCCTTCACGTGATAAGGTTACCCGATGTCCATCGGGTTAACCTTTTGGGCTAGTACTGACGTTTGGAACTAGTTCTGGTGGTTCTGCCAGTACTTGGATATGTCTCTATGGAGACGTTTGGATCTTATTGGATCTGCCATTTAGGGCGTTTGGATCTCGTTGGATCTACCCTTTGGGGTGTTTGGATCATTCTTGTTAAAATGAATTGCTTATTATATGAATTATTGCTTTGGCATATTTTGGATCATTCTTGTTAAAATGAATTGCTTATTATATGAATTATTGCTATGACATATTTTGGATGATTCTTGTTAAAATGAATTGCTTATTATATGAATTATTGCTTTGGCATATTATGGTTTCATAATAGATACTGATATTAGGACTTGATTGTTTTCATGAGTACCTTGTTATACCTGTTGGCATGTAAGGCAATATGGGAAGAATAAGTGTTACTGGGACTCTGTCTCACTGGTTGCTTTTTATTTTCAGGTTTGAGTTCAAAGTTAAATGAAAGGGCAAGGAACTAGAGGAAACTCACATAATATGTGATCATTGAGTATTCTCTCGTATTATGTATATTGGCTAACACTAGGCTAGGCATACATGCATATCCGCTTCCGCATATTTTCTTATGAAACTGAAAATAGACTCGGGAATGTTGATTATGGATTGTAATATAGGTAAAGTATTTTTCTAACTATGATAAGTTTGTAATAATACGAAAAATCTTTTCTATCATAGTTAGATAATTAATAATGATTATAATTGATACTTTTAGTTTAACGGTAAAGTGGCAGGACATCACAATTTAATATTAGGTTGCTTCTTTTTCTATCCATGTCAGGTGAACCTTTTCTAACATGGTTAGCTATTAATTATCCATGATAGCATCCATATTATATTAGAAAATTCTTTTCTATCATGGATACATTATTCGTTATTTTACAAGTTTTTTTTTATTAACTATGATAGATCTTTTTCTATCATAGTTAAGTTTGGACATTGAAGAATGTTTTAATTAACTACGATAGGTTTTGCTATCTCATTTTTCCTTTCTATCGTAGTTAAGGTATAAAGGTACTTACCAAGGATATAACTATATTTAGATTGTGTTAAAATTGTAATTTCTTAGAAGGATTTTACACTACTCTCATGCCAAAGATAAGTATAATTGTAAGGCCAATTAACAAAATGCATATGCTTGGTATTGATTCATTACTAACTTGTTGAAAATTGAGAGGTTGAAATACATGATTCCTTGGTAGGTTCTAATATTACCCCATGGTTTTCAAAAGTTTTTCCACATTAGGTTTGAAAGAAATTTTTTTTTTGTTCTTTTTGAAAAAATGACACTAATATGGAAATGACACAAACCCAATGAATAAAGCATGGCTACCACAAGTCCCTCCCCACACTTAAATCTTGCATTGTCCTCAATGCAATGTGGTGCACCAAGAGAATGACAACATAAGGGGTTCTTATTGACTCAACTAACACTAAACTACATTTTCCTACTAGATGTGTCCCTCCCCCACACTTATCCTAACATGCATCACAAGATATCACCAGCTAGCCAGAACATGTATAATAGTATGACTAGAGAGGAAAAGGACAAAATGACCTCATGGAGGCTTGTAGCTTGAGAGAAGGATTAAGAGGAGAATGGTTTATATGGGATCCTCTCAAAATGATAGGCTTGAAAAGAGTTAGCCAATACAAAAGCAACACTACCGACTCCAAGTACACCACATGAGTCAAAGTACATAAATCCATGGAAAGAATTAGCACAAGTAAAGTGACAAAGTGGTGTATGCAATGTGAGAAGCTTAGGTTTAGGCACATAGGAGAGTAGATGCTTCTCACAACCAATGAAATCAACCACATTTAAACATCTATCAAAGCATGTTATTACAAAGTCAATGTGGTTTGCAACAATGGTAGTATCACAGGTAGGTACTACCTTCTCATCAACAGTAGCATCACTCAAATCAACAATATTTATACCACAATCAAGTGCAATTATATCAGGAGGCAAATCACATGATAAGATTTGAGAATAAGAAAGCTCATGTGCACATGTATCAACCAAAGGACTAGTGATCAAATCTAAATCATCATTGTTATCCCCAATCTTGGGTGGAAGCAAAGGGTGTACCTTAACATCATGCGACACATGCAATTCACTAAGTCCTATAGAATGGTTATTCTCAAACTTATCATCAACACTAGCACTTGGACTAGACTCATCTTCTTCAAAAGATTCATGCTCATTCGTAATAGCAATTATAGTATTATGCAATGCATGTTCACGGAATTGGACAAGCAAATGAAACTTACGATCAATGCAATTCATACAAATTATATGCTCATCACAAGAACATGACAATTGATCAATTTTTTCAGCATCTTCAACATTGCTATCAATAGGAAGATAAGCATGATCATCACAAGAAGAATCAACAGTGCAATTGGTTGCAGGTATATGGGGAGATTCAACAATGATTTCCTCATCTACCCCATTATCATTCTCACTAGCCAAAATAGTTGTATGAGGAGGATAAGCCTCTTCTATAATAGAAGAGGTATTAATTATGCTTGAAAGTGCATCCTCTTGCACTTGAGGTAGCACTTGCTCATTCTCTTCACTCTTAGGATCATAGGGCCAAGGGGTTCCCTCTTCTCCTTTAGTTCTTTTCCAAAGCTCATGCATGTAAAATGCATTGAGGTATTCCCCTTAACTCTTCCAACTCTTCCTCCAATTGCTTGGAGAGTCCACATGCAGTTTTCTTATTATATTGTTCTAGGGATCGAGCTTTATTAACTGCATACATCCTCTTAAGCTCTTTTGTATGGTCATCCATGTTGGGATAGTCAAAGAAAACATCAAGAGGAGTTTGTTTACGGGTGATGGGTTTGGGTGGGGGTGGAGGTGGTTGGTATGTAGTTTGACATGAATGGTGATATGGTGATGGACAAGATAGAGATGGAGAGTATGGTTTTGTATATGGTTTATGTGGTGGAGGTGAAGACTCATATGGTGAGGTTTGATATGATAAAGTATATGGATGATGATATGGCTCATGGTAGGTAGAGGGATGTGGTGGAGAAGCATAATCAAAGTATGTGTGATATTTTGGTGGGGGTAAAGGTGGATCCTTACATGGTGTGATATTGGATTTGGAGGAGGAATTGAGAATGACCAACATTTTGTCCCTTTCTTTGTATAATTCATGCATGATTGAAGAAGGTGTCTCTTCATCCTAGTGGTATTTCTCACAAAAGAGTTTGAATTCTCAGGTGGATTATGATTGTAACCGAAGTTGTTATAATTCCAAGACATGAGAATTCAATGACTTAGTCCCACATAATGACAAGCAAACAATATATGTGCAAATAATAAAAAAACAGACCTAAAAAGAAGTAAACAAAGTGAAATGCATCTATCCTAATCCTAATGATGAAATGATGCAATTATGGCCTAAACCTAAGTCTAATGACTCATACCCCTTGTCAATGTTTCAATTGACACTTAGCTACCTTAGGGAGTCAAAAATGACTCCCTGGCAACGGCGCCATTGATTTAACCGTTTTCTAATCGTCTTGGGGTTAAATGCAAGTTATTGATGAAACCAAGGATTGCAACACAGTGATGCAACCTCGGGTCGTCTCTCTTGAGGAGTCTTCTAAACTACCCTGAGATGAACTAAATGCAATTGAAATGAGTAAAAGTGTAGGAGGTTTTTGTTTGGTTTTATAAATTATCTAACTAAACTATTAAGGAAATGTAAAAGATTGTTTTTGGTATTTTCAAGTAAAAGTTGTGAATGTTTAAATCAATGAAATGGAAAGGGGCTTTGGTGGTGATACAATGGTTCAATTGCTTCTTTAAAAAATCGTGGGAGTTATATCATTCATCAAGTCTATTAGAAAATCCCAAAGCAACCACTATGGGTCCTCCAACACTAATTAATAGCTAATCAAGCAACCACTTAAAACTAGCTACTACTTAGGGTTAGAGTTGGGTTTCACTTGATGTGTATTAGAAACAAGTTTGTAAGTCAAAATCCTCTTCAAGGAAGTGCAACCACAACAACCTAATTAAGACACTAACGATTCAAGCCAAGCAACCACTTAAAGCATGTAAAGCATCATGAATCAATTCACATAGGAAATAAGGAAATCCACAACATTTGACATACAAACATAGTATCCAATACATACGATATCAATCCATAATAAATAGAAAGATAAACCATGTCTTTACCCAAAATACACAAGGAATTGCAACCAAAAATCCCAAATATACAATGAAAGAGCATGGAAGCAATTGACCATCTTCACACCACCAAAGCACCAAGAACTTAGCCTCTCATGGTAGGAGAAGAGGAATTTCGCCCAAAATGTACCCAAGAAGTGGTTGTGATAAGGAGGGATGAAATGGAGAAGACGGGTGGTGAAAATGGAAGAAGAGATAGAGATGAAGAAGCAAATATGAAAGATTTGAGGTGAAATGTCATGGAAATGGAAGTGGGATGAGTGGGTTTGAGAGAATTTGAGTGAACCCTAGCATAGCCACCTTATTTTCGCCCAGGTGCAGAATTGAATATTTTCGGTGAAGAGAAATAAATTCAAGTTGCCTATTTATAGTCCTTAATGAAGGATATATCTGTTTGACACAGAAGGATGAAGGCTTGTATCCGTTAAGCTCCATTAAATGCTTGGTACTTGGTTCTTCTCATGTAGCTTGAAGAGGATGATAAACATTAAATGTGCCTTCAATCTCTATCAGAAAATGTTCCTTCTTTTAGGAGAGAAGTTGCCTTGAGTGCATATATGCCGGAGGAATGAGTCTAACGTCTTCTGAAAAGCATTCTGAACATGACAGTGTACTTTTGTACTTGATTTGCTTTTTACTCTACGCTCCGATCAGGCGCTGATCGCACTTACTTCAATCACTTGCTGCACACTTAACTCACATGTTAAAAGCATAACAGTTTCAATCACTCGACACTTCAATCACTATTTGATTATGGTTCCGATCAGTCCGTGATCTAAGATTTCCCTTTTTGCTTCTTAATCCAATTTGACTTAGATTGCTCTGATTGATATTACGATCAGACTACACTGATCGCTATTCCGATCAGTATTTAACTTAGAAAAATATTTGTTATACTTGTTCTTGATCGCAACTTTTAGTGATTGCTATGTCTTTATCCTGATTGCAACATTTTGTGATTGCTATGTCTTATCCTGATTGCAACGCTTTGTGATTGCTATGTCTATGATGTCCATTAGTTATCATCAAAACTTAAAATTCTAACATTCTCTACAATTAAACACAAGTTAATCATGTTATTAGTCATTTAACCTCTCATACATGTTGAATACCAACAAATCCATCATTCTCAATGCCTAACCAAACTAAACAGACCAGCCACTGAAAAACAAAATAGAAATCCTTCAAAACATTCCATAAATCATAACTCTAGTTATAAGTTTCCAAATTTCAGCTTCAATATCAGCCCTCTTTGTTAGAATCTTAAGTTTTGATGAAGACTAAAATATGAAAGAATGAACCAAACACTTAGAGAATATTAGGTTAATATAGAACCCCAAGTGAGAGTACAACCGGATGTGAGTTTACTTCCGGATAGACTAGGACTAGCGCTCGCGGATGAATGTCTCATCCCCAGCGACAGCAAGTACTTCACTAAGTCATAACTCAGTCTAAGAGCATTAGATGTACAAAACCCTTGAGACTAAGTTAAGATGCAACCGGATGTGGATTTGCTTCCGATTGTCTTAAGACTAGCGCTGGCTGTTGGTATGAATAACACTGAGCGTCAGTGAGTATAATATGAACATAACCCAACGTCCAGTGAAAGTGCTTCCGGATGTTGAAATGCTTCCGGATGTAAGAGAGCTTCCTTAGACAATTGAAGTCCCACTGCATGTGATTTAGTGTTGTTATACTACACATCCCATAGCATAAGTAAATGACACACCAAGTCACTTGGAAAGACTTAAGACTTAGAGTAACATAACGAGACTCACGCTGACTATTGGATTAGACATTCCCTTGCGTCAGTAGACAATACACTAAGTCAGAACATAGTCTTAGTAAGATTGCTTCCCATAGCAAACAAGCTTCCCACAGCATGTATAGTTCTTACTCCACTTGATTATATATGCTAATCTGTTGGACTAACAAGTATGTGCAGAACTAAATTCTACTTCCGGATGCAAATGAGCTTCCGGATGCAAATACTCTTGGCACTGGGATTCAGAGACTAACACTTGCAGAGCAAGATTGCCACTTCCGGATGAACGATGATCATCCGTCAGCAAGAGTACAAGAGCCAACGTCACATACTCAGAGGTCAAAATGCTTTTGTCAGAGCAGAGTTGTCAGAGTTGCTTTTCAGAGATAAAGCAAGTCAACCCTGCTAAGCATTAATGAAGATGTACCTCTCAACGGTAACATGGGATTAACGGCTATATTCAAACGGACATATTCCATCTGCCGCCCAAGCCTAAATGTTGAGGCCGAGTATAAAAGGAACATCTACATTCAGAAGAGAAGTTGGAAGAACTGAGTCCATTGTCTGAGATATTGTAATCTACTTTCTTCTCATCTTCTACTCTCTAATCTTAGATTTGTAACATTCTTAGAGAGTGATTCATTTTGTACTTAAGTGAGTAACATCATCTATTCTTAGAAAGAATCATTTGTACTTAAGTGTTTATCACAATCAGTTCATAGAGTGAACATATTATCAAATCCTCTAATTGTTAGAGGCTGTTCTAAAGCTTGTGCTTGAAGAACAGAACTATTATCTTACAAAAGTGAGGGGGAGCATTTAGAGGGTTTCTAAATCTCCATAGGTTGCAAGTTAGCCCGCAAAACTTGTGGTTGAAAGGTTGCAGGTGATCCCGTGGTAAAACCTGTGGTTGTAAAGGTTAGCAGGTGATCCCGCTGTAAAACCTGTGGGTTGTTAGGTGAACCCGTGCTCGTAAAACCTAAGGTGTAAAGGCTTTCTTGTGCCTGGTTCAAACAAGAAGTTTAGTGGATTGAAAATCTCAGGTGGAGCCTGGGGACTGGATGTAGGTCTGGAAGTGACCGAACCAGGATAAATTTGTGTGTGCTTATTCTATTTGTTTTAATCTACACATCACGCACCACACCACTAGATACTCACTTGTGCTTGGGGTAATACATCGTCACTCTCATCAAGCACAAGGAGTAATGTTTCCAAAAAGGAGAATTTCTATAAGTTTTATTCTGCCACCCAATTCACCCCCCCTCTTGGGTGACAGCCACGCATTTCACTTGGTATCAGAGCAAGGTCACTTGTTTAAAGGATCCAACGATCTCAAGTGCAAAGACCTAGGCTGCTTGGGATATAAAATGTGTTTTGAAGGTTTTGATCATACTACCCCACCCTTGTTAGAAGATAATGATTTTTACTTATGGAAGGCAAGGATGAAGAAAAGTTTTGTGTTATACTCGAGTTTCAAAATGTGGGATGTCTTTGAAAACGATTCTGATTTCAAACCAAAAGTAAACTGGACTGAAGAGGAGAAAAACTTATTTTACTTGAACATTAGAGCAATGCAAATTTTGTATAAGAGCTTAACTGACAGTGATTTCCAGAAAATTAAACATTGCTCTAATGCTAGAGATATTTGGAACACTCTTGATGCTATGCATGCTTCTGATCATTCCCTTAGCAGTAAAGCTGTCCAAAGCTCCTTTTGTGCCCCTTGTGAATCAACTGGTGGTGAGCTACAGGAAGCTGATATTGAGCAAGCCTGCGGCAGTGAAGAGAGTGTTGATCTCTGCCTAGATTCAGAAGCCGAGGAGAATGAGGTATCTCAACTTGAACCTTCTGAATTGCAAGATATGTATAATGAGTTACATATTGAATTCTGTAAACTTGCAAAAGAAGGTCTAGGATTAAGGAAAAAGAATAGGAAACTTGAGGAACTCATTAATTCTTCTACATCCAAGGTTTCCAGAGTTCCCTCCATAGCAAACCAACTAGTGCAGCCCATAGAAAAACAGCTATCAAGAGCGGAAGCTTCAACATGTACTGAAAATTGTTCCAATTGTGAATCTCTGTTGAAGGAAAAAGAAAAGTTTTCAAAAGGCCCTGAAACTTCAAAAGTTGATTTAAAAGAACAGAGAGTCTTTGAAAACAAAATTGACCAACAAGATAATGATGGGAAAACCCATCCTGAATATCATTCTATTATCTGTCATTATTGTGGTAGGTCAGGTCATATTTCTCACACATGTAGTCTTAAGAAAAATTTACATGTGAGAAATAAATTTGTATGGATCTCTAAAGGACAAGTAAGGTCCAGAACTAACCATGTAGGACCCAAGTACAAATGGGTACCAAGACTTCCTTCCAGTGCCTTACTTGTGCAGGAAAGATTAAGAGTTCCTCTTGCCCCAAAGAAGAGAACTCGTGGTGATGTCACTGCTGCGACCACCTGGTCCAATCATAAGAAGCAGTGCACTACCACAAGGAACAAAGGTTCTGTCTCAAGGATGAGCTATCACAGAGTTTCACTCAACTATCCTGAGAAGAACAAGAGAGAGAGGATTTCTCAATCATCTTGGAGAAAGCCTATGAACTTTGTCTCTCATAAGAAAGTGCTTCAGGCCAAGGATAAGTATAGAAGATCTCCTTGGGTAAGCAAGGGATCACTGAGAGTCAAAGCATGCGAAAGTGAAATCTCTTATGCAAATGTTAGATGGGATTATTGAGATTCTACATCAAGCATCATAGATATGAACATTATATTCCTAATAGAAGAAAGTTTAAAGAAATTCACAATGTTCATAATCTACATACTATCTAACTATCATGATCAAAACCACATATATATATGTATATCCTTGTGCATATAGTCATGATTGATTTGCAATGCCATATTCACAGTGAATAATCCTTAAGTGCATGTGAATTACATACTTCCTACAAACTGACAAGTCAGATCCAAGTCTGGATACTGAAAAAGGAAAAAGGGGATTATTTGATATCTTGTAGGAAAGAAGATCAGAAGCAACGGCAAGATTCAAGACTGTACATCAGCTGAGATATTTGTCGTATCTCGATGAGCTGTCCTTCATGCCTGCTTCCTAATGCACAAAAGTCGATGACCGTGCAAGTCTGTTCATTTCTCACTTGAATGACATACTAGGGGTCTAGAGTTAGAACTTAATGACCAAAAAGCAAAAAGGAGGGGAAGAGAGAATTGACATTCATTACAATACAAATGATGTTCAGTCATACTAAATCAATCAATGGAAGACTTCTCTCTTGATATCCTTTTTGGTTTTCAATGACAAGTATGATGATGGAGAAGAAAAATGGGTGAAACATTGTTCCTCTCATCACCGAATACTTTTGGTGGGTGATGGTGAATTCTCCTTCACTCTTTGCCTGGCTCAGTCCTTTGGTTCAGCTTTCAACATTGTTGCTTTTTCCCTTGACACTCATGATGAAGTTGTGAGGAAGTACAAGAAGGCAAAGTCAAATTTAACTGCCCTAGCTGAGCTGGGAACAGATGTGTGGCATGGAGTTGATGCAACTCAAATGAAATCTCATCCATACTTGAAAATGAGGAGATTTGATAGAATTATATTCAATTTCCCACATGCAGGCTCCCATGGCAGAGAAGATTATTTCTCCATGATACTGAGAAGATAATTTCTCCATGATACTGAAACACAAGAACCTCATACGCAGGTTCTTTATGAATGCCCTAGCATGCTAAATCCTATGGTGGAATTCATGTTAATCACAAGACTACACCGCCTTTTGATGTCTGGCGCATAGAGGAGATCAGGATAAAGGCCTCTGAGGCCAATTGAGTATGTGGAACTCAAGAAAGAAGACTACCCGGGCTATTACAACAAGCGAGGCGATGGGTCCAAGTGAAGGGAATCCAAGTCTGACAGCATCTACAGGCTACACAACCGATAGGAAGCACCAGTGACCAATGTGCTTCCCTAAGAAGTTGTCTGGTGTTTTGGGTTAACAAGAAGCGAACCTGTGTGTCACCTTCATCCAGAAGCAGAATATATTGCTGCCGCAAGCTGTTGTGCACAAATGTTGTAGCTGAAGAATCAACTAAGGGTTCTTGGCCTGGAGTTTCCTAAGGCTCCCATTCCCTGTGATAACACAAGCACCATCAGCCTTGCCAAGAACCTTGTTCAGCACACAAGAACAAAAGCACATTGACATCAGTTTGTTCCCACTCACCATCAGCTTGCAGATATCTTCACCAAGCCTCTGGGGGTTGATCAATTTACATTCATGAGAGGTGATTTGGGAATGGTAAACCCAAATGGAGTTTAATTCTTCAAAATAAACCTGAGCTTTATTGATTAAAATCTGCAACTGTGCTAACTTAGGCATCGAAGTGCCAATCTTTAGTTGTTGCAGGTCCCCCCCCCCAATGTTAAATCTTAAGCAAGTGCAACCGGAAGCAAAACCACTTCCGGATGATCACTCGCTGGCACTGAATGTTGAACTAACAGAGCGCCAGTGCCTGAACCAAGGAACACGTCACTTCAGAAACGTTTCATCTTCCCCTATGAGAAGTTGTGCCTTCTCTGATAAGATGAAGCGACACATGTCAAAAGGTGCGCCGTTCCAATTAAATGTTTACGTTACCCACTGTATGAACATATGCTTTCATCTGAAGAGTCACTGCCCATTTTACCCTCTGTAACTTTGCATATAAATAGGAAGTCACTTTCACTTTCACTTTTTACTTGCACAAATTTCTTACCAACAAACTCTCTGCATACATTCATACTCTCTTCATCTTCTTCATCTTCTTCTTCGCATAAACTCTAAACCCACACACAAAAATGGCCGGCTCACATGAATCCAACCCAAACACAAAGAAAGCCACTTCATCTAAGAAATCAAAGTCCAAAACTGGGAAATCTGAGCATTCGCACTCTGGGAAATCTGGTAAATCCCATGAACACCATGAAGAACACCATGAACGCCAAGAACATTCTGGGCAGACACAAGGGCGGGATGAGCAAGTCCAGGAACAGGCTAGACATTCTGGGCAAGTCCAAGAACAACCTGGGCAGACTGAGCAACAACAAGAACAGGCCAAGAGGAAAGGAAAGAAGAAGGTTCAATTCAGCGAGGAGCCCTCTTCCAAGAGACAGAGGGTTGAGGAGGATGATCCTTTGGTCTATAGAGATGGGCCTTTGGAGGCTGTTTCCTCCAAGTTTGAAACCATCAAGCCCTACTTCAACAACGGCTTGTTCTTAGATCTGGTCAAGATCGATGAACTAGGGTTTCCACATCTGAGGCCCTTTCTGGAAAGATACATGCCCTGGCTGGGGATCAACCAGGAGTACAATGTGAACGTCCTGCGGGTATTCTGCCAGTATCTCACTGCCAAGGTTAAGCATAAGAAGGTGGATGGGAAGGAACAGATTCAGAGACTCACCTTCACAGCCACAATAAGGGGGAGAACCTTCAGTTTCACTTGGAGGGACATCAACTCCCTAATGGGGATTACTGAGGAAGGAATGAATGAGTGGCTATACCCTGAGTCACTCAAACTCAACAAGGAGGAACTTGAGAAGGTTTATGACACCCAAGGGAAGAAGGTGTCCGGGATGTCTGACACCAACAGGCTCCTATACTACATCTACTCCCGCATGATGACACACAAAGGGGGGAACTTCAACGAGTTCACTCTCCTGGATAACCCTTGGTTCCCCAGACTTCTCTCCCAGCAGCCAATCAACCCCGGGCAGTTGATCAGTCTTGAACTGCATAGATGGATGATGAATAATAAGGCTGGTTTTCTTCCCTACCCCACTATCATCGCCTTCCTCCTTGAGAAGAATCTGATCAAGGCTACATCTGATGTGGAGGAAGAGAATGTCAAGTGTGCTCCTGTGGGTGCCACTAATATCAGCAAGATGGGCATCAAGTATATTAAGAAGGCCAAGCCCACTCGCTCAGGGTCTCAGGTAGGCAGTGTCTCTCATGCCTCAGCCCCTTCTATGTCAGGTGCAGGGGATCAAGAGGTTGATTCTCTTCCTGGTCCAAGCAGAGTTGCAAAGGTGCCAGCTACTGTCAAAGCCTTTGCCCAGGAAGTAAAGGAGGAGATTCTCTTTAGGCTCACTGACTCCTTGGTGACTCCTCTCGGTGATGAGTGTGACACTGGCTTCCAGCAGCAAGGGGAGCGAATCCAGAGGGTCGAGGATCGCGTGGGTCAAGTCGAGGCTCAATTAGGACGGCTAGACGCCAAGCTAGACCTCATTCTCCAACACCTTCAGATCCCTCAACCCCAAGATAACTTACCACCACCCCCTCCTCCAAACCCACCTCCACCTCCTCCACCTAATCAACCACTACTACCTCCTCCTCCTCCACCCAACACTCAACAGCCACAGCCACCTCCTCCTCAGAATGACCAACAACCCCACACATCACCAAACAACAACCAACAACCCCAGACATCACCTAACCACGACCACCAACCACAAGACTCACCCCAACAGTCCCCTCGCCAATCACCCCTTAACTCCAATAACTCCCCATCTCTACATAACACCCCTAATCGTTCACCACCAGCCGGGACTTCCCACCCTAACCCTACCACCTCTCAACCCACCATCGCCCAAACCTTAGGTTTCACCTCTCCTGATCATCCACTTCACACCTACTACCTCCGAGACCAATCCCCTATTCGGTGGAAAGTTAGACAACCCGATGTCTACTACTCCACCTACCCATTTGATGGCCTATTCACCCACCCCTCCTTCTGGGAAAGAAACGCAGCCTTCCTACCCAACCCTCCTAAATCACCAGAACAAACCTCACCCACATCCTTTTCATCCACACCCTCACCACCTCGAAGATTTGGCCCTGAACCTCCACCCTCCTCTTCACCCAGTCCATCCTCTCTGGCCCTCGCCCTTGTTGATGATGACAAAAGGGGGAGAGATGCTGCTATCGCACTCCGCCATACCATGGAGACAAGGGATGTTCTGACTCAGCCATCCCTCTGGCTAGATGAAGACATCACTGCTGCCCTCCGCCGAGCCATGAAATCTCAGAGACTGGGTGGTGCTGAGAGTCTGATCAGAAGGGAAGCCATCCGGTTTATGCAACAGCAGAGGACGGATGAGCAAAGGTCCAAATGGGATATGGTTGTATTTGAGCAAAGTGAAGACATACCACAACCAGACTCTTCATCTTCTGAGCCTCCTCCTTCTGAGCCTAGTCGCAACATAATTGAGGAGATAATGATGAAGTATGGGCTGGAGAAGATTAACCATCCTCCAATTGTGATAGCCAAGCCAATCCCTTCTACCTTTGGAACAACCTCTGCTCCTCCTCCTCGTACTGAGCCAACATCTGCTACTCCTCCCTCTGAGCCAACCTCTGCTCCACCTCCTTCAGCAGTTAAGTATAGTGAGTCAAGGAAGAAGGCAGTTGCCAGAAAGGGTGCTAACAAGAGTACTGCTTCTACTGCATCTGCTGAGAGTGAGCAAGAGATTCCATCAGTCCAAGCTGAGCAAGAGATTCCTTCAGTACAAGTCATCCCAATTCTAAAGGAAGTTAAGCTAGAAATAGAAGATATGATTCCTGAAGAATTTGAGAAGTATGGGTACACGGATAAGATCTCTTTTGGTCAGATGGCTTGCCTGGACGCTGAGAGAGCAGCAGCCAAGCCTACCCAAACGATAGGCAAAGGGAAAGGAAAGGGCAAAGGCAAAGGGAAAAGGAAAGCCCAGGAAGTTGAGGAGGACCCCAACTTCCCAGTATGGAATGTAAAGATCAGGGCTGTCCACTATCCCAATGGCGAGGTCACTCCCTTCTCAGATGCAACAGGGTTCCCAGGCTATGAGGAAGTTGAAAACTTGAAGAGAGCCTTCGAGGAGTCTATTGAATCTGAGAGACTCAGAAGGGAAAGGGAAGAGGAAGAGCTTCAACGAATCATTGCTCAGATTGACCAGAATGTGCATGATGCCCACCTAGCCCAGCTCCAAAAAGAGAATGAGGATAGGCAGAGAGAGAGGGAGAGGAAAAAGAGACATCAACTTTGAACCCCCACTTCACCCTTTTTCCTTAGAAAATTTTTCTCTTTTTCATGCATAGTTCATTTTGCATAGTATAGATTACTTGTGAATTTTATCTGCTTTTGTAACACTAACTTGTAATCTTTTGTTTATCAATGATAATTCTCTAAGTTATTTGTGCTTGATCTAATTGTTATTTTAATTCTTTCATATGATCTTAATCGATAAGACTTAGTTTGTCATCATCAAAAAGGGGGAGAATGTTAGAATCTTAAGTTTTGATGAAGACTAAAATATGAAAGAATGAACCAAACACTTAGAGAATATTAGGTTAATATAGAACCCCAAGTGAGAGTACAACCGGATGTGAGTTTACTTCCGGATAGACTAGGACTAGCGCTCGCGGATGAATGTCTCATCCCCAGCGACAACAAGTACTTCACTAAGTCATAACTCAGTCTAAGAGCATTAGATGTACAAAACCCTTGAGACTAAGTTAATATGCAACCGGATGTGGATTTGCTTCTGATTGTCTTAAGACTAGCGCTGGCTGTTGGTATGAATAACACTGAGCGCCAGTGAGTATAATATGAACATAACCCAACGTCCAGTGAAAGTGCTTCCGGATGTTGAAATGCTTCCGGATGTAAGAGAGCTTCCTTAGACAATTGAAGTCCCACTGCATGTGATTTAGTGTTGTTATACTACACATCCCATAGCATAAGTAAATGACGCACCAAGTCACTTGGAAAGACTTAAGACTTAGAGTAACATAACGAGACTCACGCTGACTATTGGATTAGACATCCCCTAGCGTCAGTAGACAATACACTAAGTCAGAACATAGTCTTAGTAAGATTGCTTCCCATAGCAAACAAGCTTCCCACAGCATGTATAGTTCTTACTCCACTTGATTATATATGCTACTCTGTTGGACTAACAAGTATGTGCAGAACTAAATTCTACTTCCGGATGCAAATGAGCTTCCGGATGCAAATACTCTTGGCACTGGGATTCAGAGACTAACACTTGCAGAGCAAGATTGCCACTTCCGGATGAACGATGATCATCCGTCAGCAAGAGTACAAGATCCAACGTCACATACTCAGAGGTCAGAATGCTTTTGTCAGAGCAGAGTTGTCAGAGTTGCTTTTCAGAGATAAAGCAAGTCAACCCTGCTAAGCATTAATGAAGATGTACCTCTCAACGGTAACATGGGATTAACGACTATATTCAAACGGACATATTCCATCTGCCGCCCAAGCCTAAATGTTGAGGCCGAGTATAAAAGGAACATCTACATTCAGAAGAGAAGTTGGAAGAACTGAGTCCATTGTCTGAGATATTGTAATCTACTTTCTTCTCATCTTCTACTCTCTAATCTTAGATTTGTAACATTCTTAGAGAGTGATTCATTTTGTACTTAAGTGAGTAACATCATCTATTCTTAGAGAGAATCATTTGTACTTAAGTGTTTATCACAATCAGTTCATAGAGTGAACATATTATCAAATCCTCTAATTGTTAGAGGCTGTTCTAAAGCTTGTGCTTGAAGAACAGAACTATTATCTTACAAAAGTGAGGGGGAGCATTTAGAGGGTTTCTAAATCTCCATAGGTTGCAAGTTAGCCCGCAAAACTTGTGGTTGAAAGGTTGCAGGTGATCCCGTGGTAAAACCTGTGGTTGTAAAGGTTAGCAGGTGATCCCGCTGTAAAACCTGTGGGTTGTTAGGTGAACCCGTGCTCGTAAAACCTAAGGTGTAAAGGCTTTCTTGTGCCTGGTTCAAACAAGAAGTTTAGTGGATTGAAAATCTCAGGTGGAGCCTGGGGACTGGATGTAGGTCTGGAAGTGACCGAACCAGGATAAATTTGTGTGTGCTTATTCTATTTGTTTTAATCTACACATCACGCACCACACCACTAGATACTCACTTGTGCTTGGGGTAATACATCGTCACTCTCATCAAGCACAAGGAGTAACGTTTCCAAAAAGGAGAATTTCTATAAGTTTTATTCTGCCACCCAATTCACCCCCCCTCTTGGGTGACAGCCACGCATTTCACTCTTTTCACATTATAACTAATCCAAATGAATGCAAAACAGAACAAGAACAAGAACAAGAATAAGTATTCAATTTATTTACAGTACCCCTTCCAAATTTCTAAAAAATGTAGCAATAATAAGAAAATTATCATCCACGATTATTTTGCCATTAAATCCACTTTACCTCTTGATGCTACCAAAATTTTTGATTAAAACCCCGCAAGTATACGACTCGTAAAATAGTAAAATCAAGGTCGATCCCATAGAGACTCGGACAATTAATAACTAGGCATTAAATTTCCTACTTTCATTGAAGTTGAGTAAAGACAAGGAAATTGATTTTATAACTAGTGAAAAAGATTAATTATAATCTAAAAGAAACTACATTAACACGGGTGAAATTCACGAGATAAAAGGAACAACCTAGGGCCACTATTCCCTTATTTGCATCTTAGATTTTATTCCCACTAATTTAATTACGAATTAATTCAACTAGCTAATCTAGAGTACTAGTGTCTATAAATGTCTTCCGGTCCACTTATATCCTTACCTAGCTTAATTATGTAATGCCTTACTATAATTTATTAGGTCTAATTCATACCGGTACTGCTCTAATGTGATTATGTAGGGCTTCTAGGTATATTCCTATCCTAGTCACAACTCTGATTACAAATCCAATTCTACACTACTTAATCTCATGGTCTACTTAAAATTCCCTCTTCTGAGTCCAATCCTAAATTTTAGGGTTGTCCATCGGACAGACTGGACCGGGCTTCCACCTAGCCCGAGGTCTGGTCTGGTGTGGCCTTCGGGTTAGATATGGCAGCCCGAAGCCCGGTCTTGCTCGGAGAGAAACCCGGCAACCACTGGGCTGGACAGACCAGACCAGGCTGGATCGGGTTTGTGGTCCAAATTAAGCCACAAACAACGAGACACGCACAAAACATATCTATACAGATCTGAACAAAGCACGTACAAAATATCTATATCTGCTTCAGTGGAAAGGCACCAAACACTTCAGACCAAAAACAAGAAAGGCACCAAACACTGCTTCAGCCTACACACTAAATATCTTTACAGATCCGAACAAAGCACTCACAAAAAAATTAAAAGGAAGAAGAGGGAAGATGGGAAAGACAAATCCGATTTCAAACTGCTGCTGCAAGATGAACGGTGAGTCGGTGACGACGGTAGGAACGGTGATGGCGGCGAAATGAGCGGTGACAGCGGCAAAGGTTTGCTAAGTGCAAGAGAGACAAAGTTATGCTCAGTGGCCTCCAATATTTGTTATTCAAGAACCAAAGCATAGAGAAAACTTAAAGAGAATTTCTCTCATAGATGATAGCATTGATGTAAAAGTTTAGAAAGAAGATGAAGCAAAGGATTATTGAAAGAAGATGAAGTAAAGGTTCTGTTGGCCAAATAAGAAAAAAGGAAATGAGTAAAGCCTGTAAAGGTCACGTGGTGATGTGATCTGAAGTAAGCAAATTTTTTTGAATACATGGCCCTCATTGTGCCACGTTATGCATTGATATTTTTTATAAAAATTATATAAATATATATGCTACAACCGGGTTAGACTTGACTAATTGGTCTGAGTGGCTAGCCCGAAGCCCGGTCTTACCCAAGGTTTGGGTCAAAATCCAGTCCAGTCCAAAAGCTAGTCGGGCCTAACTTGCTCTTTTCGGGCAGGACCAGACTGGACCGGACCAGGTCGAGTAATGGTGGTCAATCACTAAACAATAAACAATAATAGCAAGATTAAATAAACTAGATTAAATTAACCATAACTAAATAGTGGGAAATAAAGTATCTAAGTAACAAATAAGTTCATAGTATCTTAGGTTGTAAGAGAAAATTAGCCACACATGGGGTCCAAGTTAATCCCAATAATAATTGAAACTAAATCTGAAAACATAGTGCTAAATGAAATTCTAATGAAGAAGTACCAAGTAGCAACAAATTCCTCTCAAATCTGATTCCAATTAGCTCAAGAAGAAATTAGCAAGCATTCTTTCTCTCCTTCTGCGTGCGTAGATGAACCCAGCCACAATTCCTCTTCTTCCCTCGCGTGGCTATTTGAAGAAAATCTACGAGGAAACGGTAAGGAAGAGCAACAGAGTGCTAAAGGGCGACAGGTAATTACACTTAACCTTACTATAACATTGAGGGTGATGTTAGTGTGGATTTTTAAAATCCTTTCTCACCCTCTATATATATATATATATATATATATATATATATATATATATATTATCTTTAAAAAGGTATTTTTATACAAAACAGGCTATCGGGTGCCTTTCAAACACGATTATTGTCATATAAAAGGAATATGAAACATTATACATATTATCCTGGCTGGTGTTTGTTCTGGTATGATGTGAGAGGTTCAAATGGTATTATGTGAGAGATGTTGATAGTTAGGTTGAGGGAATAAGTTGAATAGTTGAGATTGAGATAATAAAGGGAATGATAATAGTGCATGATATTGATGATGAGATTGAAATTGATGGATATGGATATTGGGAGAGTTTGCATGACACTGTTATATATGTACCATCGCGCGATGATAACTGTCGATTGGCCAATCGACAGCTATTTGTACTGATGATCCTTTTCGGATTGATTAGACCGGGGATCATAGGTCAACTTATTGAGAGAAAGTGACCTACAGTTGTTTGGCATTGAAGAGTCCAACTGTTCCCATTCTGCAATGGAAACAGAATTGGGGTTCCCTCTCTGGAGATTGCCAGAGAGGGAAATTGTCCCCTCATTATGGAGAGGGACACAGTGTCAAATCATATAGTAAAAATTAGATGCTTGAATGCCCCGTGATGGCACAATGCATCTATAGGTGAGTGTGAGAATTGTGGTGGTAGTAATATTAGATTGGAGACTTGGGAGGTGATATTTAGTTATGTGGAATTGACTGATGAATTTGAGTTGATTTGGAGGGATGGACTTGAATGATGAATGAAAGGCTTGACATGTATATATATATTATTGGTTTTAAAATGTGGTACCCTTTAGACGCCCTCGCTACCGCACATCTCACTGTTATAGTGAGTTAAGCGGTGATTACTGGGACAAATTGTCTCATCCCACGATTACTGACATTTTTGCAGGTATTCATGCACAGGCGCGAGCATTAGGAAAGGGAATTAGGTAGTAGAAGATATATAGTTATTTGAAATTGTATATTGCCAATTTGTATAGGCCTGCATCTGCTTCCGCATGTATATATATATTTATTGCGTAATATCAATTAGTTCTGTTTATTAACCATGTTAGGCAAATCCTTTCTAACATAGTTAGCAATAAATTATCCATGATAGCAGCTGTGTTGTATTAGTTTATTCTTTTCTATCATGGATAATATTTTAATCATTAGGATATTCTTTTTCTAACTATGATAGAGATATTGATATTCTTGAAATTTCTTTTTCTATCATAGTTAGTAAAGATATTATTGAACTAAAAGAGATGTCACAAGTTAATTATGGAATTAGTAACAGAATGTAACAACTTGGTTATCAGTATTTGGTATACGATAACCCTGGACTGTGCTGCATTGCATATATATTGGGAATATACATGTGATAGTATTCCCTTCCTTTTGTGCATGAATATCTGCTTTTTGAGAGGAATATCACTCATCCCGTGGTGGGGAGAGAGTGATAAGAGCAATTAAATAGGTATTGTGGAGAGATTGAGATGAATATAGTAAGAATAACTATATAAATAAAGACATTGATAAGAATTTTGGAAGAATAGCGAAATAAGGATGCTTCTCTGGGGTTTCGATTATAATTATGAGTCGACCATAATCATAGTCGAGGCATCATGAGAAACCTTATTATTGGGTTAAGGGATTGAGATAATTCAAAAATAACAATGAATAATGAATATGATGTGGAATAAGAAATTATTGACCTTGTTTCTTGTTTTGTTTATTAAACTGTTTGATTTATTGATGAATTGACTGTGTTGTTTGCTTGTGTGGAATAAAATTCTCTTGAAATTGTTTGTTTTTATAAGCTCAACACGATATATGCCATTGTTTTAGAATGTGTCTTGATTATCTATCACCCCTAGTAATGGTTGGAGAGTATATCATCATGAGTAGTAAGAGGTTGTTGCCCATTTATATTAAGCGGCTGGAGGCTTCCTCACTATATTTAGTGACTGGAAGCAGCCCCCTTAATAATAGATGTTGGTAGCCCTCATTACTTCATGAGTGTATCCCCACCGTTACTAAACGAATTGACGGTAAGTTGTTTGTTTAAAAGTAATTATGAATTGAATTTTTATAGATTATTGAAAAGGTTTTGCATGTTAATCATATGTAATTGGAAGGATTTGATTGTTAATACTCTCTGAATGGGAGACTCATAGTTGATAATTGTTGGTGAACTTGTAAACTGTTGTTATAGATGTGAATTGATTTCAGTCTGTGTGAATTTTGGTTGGTTGATCACAAAGATATCAAGGTGTGTTAAAGTAATTAAAGTTGTTAAAACCGAATTTTGTTCATGTCTTTGTCTTAAACAATTACTTGAGCTAGATTTTTGCGAATATAATAGCAAAACTTTCTATTTTTCTTCTTACTCTTCAATTTAAATTTAAAACAAAGTTGAATTGGGTGTAATACAAGTTGGTTATGAATTGGAAAGTAGTTATGGAATGATAGGTATGATTTCTTATATGCATTGAAGATTTGATTTGACGTCAATTGTGATCAGTTGTATTAAATTGTTGTTTGTTTAAGGGTAAGTATTGCTCATTATAAATTGTTAATAGTATGTGATTAAAAGGTTAGTTTATGAACTGCTTGTGAAATAGTGATTATGATTATAAATAGATAAATATATATGAATTATTATTGAGTTTTAGTTATGAAGGCTAAATTTGGTCGGTTTGAGACCTCAATTGATTCTTGAGTTTAAAGAGTTTTGGACATGTATGCATCATGGAATGTTGTGTGTGTGTTAAATTGTGGCATAGCTTCGATTGTGTTTCCTTTAAATGAATGAGCTGCCATTTGGATGTTTGGAATTGGTGCTTATTTGTTGATCTTAGAAGATGGATACAATCATGGATTTTCTATTCTGTTTCACCTTTGTCGCATGGTTTTGCTTTAGTTGTTAGAGTTTTTATTGATCTGACCTGATTCTTGGCATTAGGATGTGTCAAATTGCTATTTAAGCATGACATAGACATGGTTATACTTAGTCTGGCGCATACTTGTTAAATACTAACTTAAAGTTACCATACTATTGGGATGCAATGAATTATTTGGGTTTGCTAGGGTTGATATAAATTGTGAAGATCCTTAGGTGCTTACATGTATTGGAAACTTTTTGTTTCTTGTTATTGCTGCATTAACTGAATGGGTGATTAGATGAGGATATTGTGATATATGGGTTGAAAGTGGTTGAGTGTGTCGAAATTATCATGTACTTGGCTTATGTGGATTTTCTCGGTTTCTAAAGGGTCCAATTTCATATTGGGTAACTCATTAAGCTTAATAAACTTATAAATATCTTTGTGTGGATTGAAATAGAGGTAATTGCGAGGAGTTTTGACTTTAAGGATTAACCTACTATATGTTGCCTATGAACCAATGAGTGACCAAAAATTTGGCTTAAAGATGGAAATTTAGGAACTTATGTTTTGAATGGATGATATGGTGATTACTTAGTTGTACACTGCGGGTTAGTGACTTAGCGAAATGTATTAGTATTGTGAGATATTATGACTTGACGATATGTTAGCATTAGGCTTTTATGGATGATAATGAGATGATTTGAATCAATGATGAAATTTTAAACCTGTGCTTATGATTGAGCAAAATAGATAAAGGAACTAGTAGAGTGTAATATGCCAGACTGGAAGTGTAGCGAACATCTGTTTTATTGAAATTGGAGGTAATTAACCCCAAATTTGATGTTGTAGTAGACATGGATGAGTGTATATTAAGTTGGAATCATGAGCTAAAGTTAGGAATGAAATTTTATGGAGTTGTTATCTAACAATTAGAAGCAAGATCCTGAATTATAACTGAGGAAACCACTAGATTTTGAAGAGGATGTTGTTGTCACTCATGAAGTTGGCTTTCAATACGAGTAATTTGAGGTTGGGGTAGTTAGTAAATGAAGATTAGTAAAGGGAAGCAGGATGAGAATTGGTTGAGTACTAATAATGTCTTGGTTGAGGATGAATAGTGAAAGATGGTGTTGAGTGGTGAAATGATTAGAGTTGATATGAGGAATACAAAGTTCAATTGCATATTTATTTGTGTTAGGAGATATGTTTAGCAAATTTTGAGGACAAAATTCCAAAAAAGATGGGGAGAATTGTAACATCTCAATTTTCAAATTAAAAATAATACGACATTATTGAGGTATCATCAGAGTAATTTAAAGTTTTAGGGAGGATTAAAGAGTTTCTTGATAAGTAATAAATAGAAAATTAGAAATAATGAGGATGTTTGCGAAATTTAAATATTTTTGGGAGCTTTATGTAACATCCCATAAATTTAATACAGGATTAGAGAATATTTTTATTAAAGGACCATTAGAAATTGGAAGTATTTAGGATATTTGGGGAAGTTTTGGGGAAATATGTGCTTAATATAATCGATTAAACAGTTGGAAAACTAGAAACTAAGAGGGTTTTTGTGTAAATTAAAATACTTTGGAGCTTAAAGAGTTGGATGCTTGACTTAGTAAATGAAATTAAGAGAGTATTATGCTCCTATATGTTACCTTAACCTTTCTAATTCAACAAAACCAAACACTCCCTTCTCCTTCCTTAAAACCTAAACCCGTCGCCCCCCCTCACATACACCTCCATTTTCGTTTTTCTCACTCCTTCACACACCCATCACCATTTCTTGCTTCCTCCTCCTCCTTAGATCCTTGCAAACTCGAGCTACTGCCCGTCTCTCACCCCACTCGGTTCGTTCTTTGGCGGGTCTGCCATTTTCCACTTCATTCATGTTGTTTCCTACGGCTCTCCGGCGAATAGAGTGGTGGTCGGCGCGTTGGGCGTGCACCGATGAGCTTCCGACCGGCTTGGAAGTGAGCAATTGAGTATATCATGGTGATGGTATTTGAAGAAAATCTACGAGGAAACGGTAAGGAAGAGCAACAGAGTGCTAAAGGGCGACAGGTAATCACACTTAACCTTACTATAACATTGAGGGTGATGTTAGTGTGGATTTTTAAAATCCTTTCTCACCCTCTATATATATATATATATATATATATATATATATATATATATATATATTATCTTTAAAAAGGTATTTTTATACAAAACAGACTATCGGGTGCCTTTCAAACACGATTATTGTCGTATAAAAGGAATTTGAAACATTATACATATTATCCTGGCTGGTGTTTGTTCTGGTATGATGTGAGAGGTTCAAATGGTATTATGTGAGAGATGTTGATAGTTAGGTTGAGGGAATAAGTTGAATAGTTGAGATTGAGATAATAAAGGGAATGATAATAGTGCATGATATTGATGATGAGATTGAAATTTATGGATATGGATATTGGGAGAGTTTGCATGACACTGTTATATATGTACCATCGCGCGATGATAACTGTCGATTGGCCAATCGACAGCTATTTGTACTGATGATCCTTTTCGGATTGATTAGACCGGGGATCATAGGTCAACTTATTGAGAGAAAGTGACCTACAGTTGTTTGGCATTGAAGAGTCCAACCGTTCCCGTTCTGCAATGGAAACAGAATTGGGGTTCCCTCTCTGGAGATTGCCAGAGAGGGAAATTGTCCCCTCATTATGGAGAGGGACACAGTGTCAAATCATATAGTAAAAATTAGATGCTTGAATGCCCCGTGATGGCACAATGCATCTATAGGTGAGTGTGAGAATTGTGGTGGTAGTAATATTAGATTGGAGACTTGGGAGGTGATATTTAGTTATGTGGAATTGACTGATGAATTTGAGTTGATTTGGAGGGATGGACTTGAATGATGAATGAAATACTTGACATGTATATATATATTATTGGTTTTAAAATGTGGTACCCTTTAGACGCCCTCGCTACAGCACATCTCACTGTTATAGTGAGTTAAGCGGTGATTACTGGGACAAATTGTCTCATCCCACGATTACTGACATTTTTGCAGGTATTCATGCACAGGCGCGAGCATTAGGAAAGGGAATTAGGTAGTAGAAGATATATAGTTATTTGGAATTGTATATTGCCAATTTGTATAGGCCTGCATCTGCTTCCGCATGTATATATATATTTATTGCGTAATATCAATTAGTTCTGTTTATTAACCATGTTAGGCAAATCCTTTCTAACATGGTTAGCAATAAACTATCCATGATAGCAGCTGTGTTGTATTAGTTTATTCTTTTCTATCATGGATAATATTTTAATCATTAGGATATTCTTTTTCTAACTATGATAGAGATATTGATATTCTTGAAATTCCTTTTTCTATCATAGTTAGTAAAGATATTATTGAACTAAAAGAGATGTCACAAGTTAATTAAAGAATTAGTAACAGAATATTACACCCGGGTCGAGCGTACCTAAGTGAGAGGAAGTTTCTAGCGGTTTCCCAGAGGTTTTACAACCCTGAGGTCACCGTGAAGACTTCATCCTAGTTGTTACCCATAAGTCTAGGTAACCGTGAAGTTAATCTCTGAGGGGTTTTCACAACTCCCTGAAGGTTAATTTTTGTTAGTGGGCATCATCATGATGAGGGCAACTAAGAGACCTTGTGAGGATTAGAACAACATTAAACCCTTTCACTTATTAGCATGAATTTAGAAGCCAACCCAATTAGTTGGCACTTTCCTTTATAGGGTACATGACCCACCCTAAGGTTATCCCTAACATAGGACATTAGAGGGCTTTTTTATCTTCTTTCTTCATAATCATTCACATTCATTAACATTTAAACTCATGTAGGTGCAATATTTTTTTTAAAAAAAATTCTTATGATTCTCATAATATAATAATCTGAGAAAGTCAAGTTTTTATAAACAAATAAATAAAATAAATAAAAACCAGTTAATAAGAAATATTACATTTGCATTATCCTCATCGCATTATTATTCACATCTTCCACATAGGATAAAAAACCATTTTTTTTCATAATCTTACAAAAAACTCATAAACTTAATATAAGCTATAAATACAATAAAGATTTACAAAACCCATAACCACTCATAAAAAAATGACATATTTAGTTCATATCATTACATGTAGCATGTAAATACACTCTAATTTTTCCTTTTTTTTTCCAGAGGTGAACTTGTTATCAGATAAGTTTGGCATAAGGTTTGATGGCACAAGAGATGTATTCAAGCCGAGTACCCACCAGGAAAGTGTATGGAGGAGAGGGCATAAGATTAGAGGTAAAAGTTGAATCACTTGACAGCCTGATACAAATAAGTTGTTCCATGGATACTCCTACGAATTTGGCTTTCAGATATAGATAAGTAGCATACTTAACCTCCTCAAAGTACGGGTACACAAAGCGTCCCTCATCGAGCTATGCCAATATTGGGATGTCTACTTAAGATGCTTCACATTTCCGTATTTCCAACTGACCCCAATTATTGAGGAATATGGGGCAATTCTAAGGATGTCAAATGAGAAGAAGAGCACAGTATATCAATATCAAGGTTGTCTACCTTCTGAGGCAGCGGTAGCCAAACTCTTAGAAATTCAAAGCAGAGAAGTTGAAATATTGGGTAATGGACGAAACAAAGGGATCAGAAGGTCGGCCGTAGAGGCCCATTTATTGAAGATGGCAAAAGACTGAAGATGTGAAAGTTTTCAAAGAATCCTAGCTCTAGCCATTTATGGCATAATCCTTTTCCCTTTTTCAGTAGGAATAATTGACCTCGAAACTATAAGTGTCTTCCAATAAGTAGAATATTATAAAGTCAATCCTATACCTGCTATTTTAGCAGAAACCTTCATATTACTGTCTTACTGTCATACAAAAGGGAAAGGAAGATTAAGATGCTACCTAGAGCTATTAGAAATTTAGATGTTGAGTCATATGTATGATTTGGAGCGGTATCAAAAGTACAAATTAAACAAGATTTGGTCACCAACCCCCTTAGGGAATTTCGACGATTCAAGAAAATTGATAAGATGTTTGAATATGGTTAGGAGTCATTTTTCACGCGACAAACGAAAGATTCTATCAGATGGAAAATAGATTGGTGGTATGACGAAGAGATCATCTACTGTTGCGGAGACTTTCCCAATGTACCCCTCATGGGACCTAGAGGTTGCATCAACTACAATCCCGTGCTAGCATTAAGACAACTAGTTTTCCGCCAAAGGATCCCTTCTGAGAAAAAAGTGAAAGCCATGTACATCTCGTATGAGGACAAAGATTCCATCAATCTATGCCACAAAATCAAAGAAGCTTGGAGGAATATAATCTTCAAAGGGAGAATCGGGTTGGGGAAACGACTCGCATATGCAGATCCTGATTACCAAGTATGGATTGAGAGAAGAACTAAAGGAGCTAATCCTACCTATATTCCACAAGATCCCCTATTAGGTAACGATGCCCTAAATTTAAACAAGGAGTTAGCAAAGCGCCTGGAGATGAAGGAAAAGGAACTGGAAAATTTGAATGAGCTAAACTCAGAAAATAAGCGGAAGTTGAGCGAACTTCAAGGAAACTATGATGCCATACAAGGAAAACATATGGAGAAAAGAAGAAGAAAAGATCAAGAAGAAGAGTCAAGACTTGTCAAGTTACAAAAGGATAATGAAAGATTGAAAAAAGCTATGCGAGAAAATGACAGACGAATGCAAGAAATTGAGACGCAAATGAAGAACAAAGAAGATGAACTAAATAATCTATTTCAACTCTTAGAAAATAAGGAGGATGAATTGGCTAACGAGAGGGAAGATATAGCTGAAATCATTCAAGACCTCATGAATAGATTAAGTCTGGAAAGAGAAGTCTCCCGGAATTTCATGGAATGGATACTTAAATTCGAGAAACTGCTCATCTTTCTCAACAACAATATCCTAGGATTTAGAAGAGCATTTCCTCAATTTTTGTAATGAAATAGCGGAGGCATTTAAGAATGTATTGAATAATTAATGTTGTAATGGATTTTATCATTGTATAAAGAGCATTTTCTTTCTATATGTAAGATCTTAGATAGAATGAATCCAATTTTCTTCTTTTCTAATGATCAACTCTAAATCTCCCCTGAAGAATAATATATTCTCTGAGGAATTAGAGGATCTTACGCCCAAAGAATCGCATCATTCAGTGAAATATCTTAGGTCAAAATAAGATGAACCTTTTGATCTAACGATCAACTCTTGACCTCCCTATAGAATAGTGAATTCTTTGAGGAGTCTAGAGGGTGCTCATCTCCAGACCTTATGCCAACACTTCGTAGATGACTCGTGTGCAAGCTGGATAAAGACTAAAATAAACTAACATCATATTTCATTGTTTCTTTTTAACAGAGATAATACAATATTGCTCCATCTAAGCGTCGTAACCAGGTTCCCTTAAAGCATTTGTATAACACACGTTCAAGAAACCGCAAAATGGCTACTAGTTCGAGTGAAACCAACTCTTCTCAAAATGAACGGTTGTCACAGTTAGAATCGCAAATCAACAATCTACAGGAGATGGTAGTGGGTTTGGTTACGATCCTTAATGAAAAAAAGGGAAGGAAGCTGAGGTACCAAACCTAGAGGAAAAGGAAGAGACGAGCAGGACAGAGAAAGAAAAATCCCCTAAGAAACCTGAAAACCCTAAGGATGAAAAGGAGGAAAAGCCTGGTGAAGAGGCGCAGTACACATTCTCAATATCAGGGAAGAAAGAGGAATGGGAAGAAGAATTTGGTGAAATGAGAGGTCAAGTGAAAGCTTTTCAAGGATCAAAAAATTGGAGTTTACTTGATATGAAGGAATTATGTTTAGCCCCAAATGTCACAGTACCCAAAAACATCAAAATGTCAGACTTCGACAAATATAATGGCATAGGAAATCCAATCCACCACCTCAAATCTTATTGTACTAAGATGCTCGTTTGGTCCCAAGATGAAAATTTCCTATTGTTGTTCTTCCACGAAAGCTTGAAAGGGCCAGCATTGTAATGGTACAAGCAATTCAACCGGTCGAAGATCAAGCAATGGAGAGATTTAGTCGATGCATTCATGAAACAATAAAAATTCAATCTGGACATTGCCCCTACTAGGGAACAGCTAAAGGCAATGACTAAGAAAACCACTGAAACATTCAAAGATTATGCTCAGAGGTGGAGGATGATTGCCTCACAAGTTCAACCTCCTCTTATTCAATATGAGTTGTGTTCCTATTTCATCTGCACCCTACAGGATCCTTACTATAAATATATGGTTGGAACACATGTTACAAATTTCTCCAATTTGATTGATATAGGTGAGAGGATCGATGCAGACGTGCAAGAAGGGAAAATTTTCTATCAAAATGAGAACCGCAAAGATCAAAATGGAAAAAAGAAAGGATGTGATGTCAGTTTTGTTGAGACTACTGGACAATTACAAGCAATACCTCTTATCAACACCCAAGGTGGAGGTGGGTTTAGACAAGCACGGAATAGTCCAAGCAAATAAGGACAAGTAAAACCGGCAACCGGCTCCAAGGACGGTCCGTAAGGTGCCTAGCTCGGCCAAGAATCTAACCGGAATATTACGGCCAAACTCAGCCGGGCGAACCGGAACCGGGACCCGGACTATTTCAGAATAAAAAACCAGATCAGATCGACAGGAGACATCACATAACAATAAAACAAAACCTATTCAAAGTCGACTCCTTACTCTTCCCTTTCTTTTTCACTCTCTCATTTGTTCTCCTTGTCTCTGGCGAGCTCCAGCAGCGGAACCCGACGATTCCAGCGGCGGCGAGCTCGGGTAACATGTATAAGTCCAGAATTCATCTTAGGCGAGTCTCTTTTTTCATTTACCTACAGTTTATTCTGAAATTTTGAAGAGATTGAGAGGGGATCCAAAATGGGTTTAGGTTTTTGATGAACTGAAACCATCAAATTAAAATTTGGCTTTTTATTTACTGTTTTCTTAAAGAGATTTGGACTTGCATGATGTTTTCAGTTGAGTATTAATTGGCTATTGTGTGTTTATGAAAATTTTCCATTTTTGTGGTGATGGCCGAATAAGAATTTGGAAAGGAATGAAGATCTTGATTATTCTCGTTTTGGTTCTATTTGTTATATGATTTGGTAATGAAATTATTGATGTGACGATGTTTACATGTTGAAAATTCTGCATTTCCTTCTTGGGTCGAATGATCACTGATTTGATGAGAGTATTTGTGAAATGTATGAGCTTAAGAACATATTGTTACTTCCCTATTTTGGCTGGAACTGTGTTTATGATGATAGTGTAAAATTAGTTGTGACGAGAAGAAGTGAATGGTGAGGCATGTCGGTTTAAAAACTGTTTTGCCCATTAGTTCCTGATAACGGAATGGTTGGAGAGATGAAATTCATTTAGGGTCATTCTGAAAACTCCAAGCTTTAGTGTGTGTACATATATTCCAATTGTTGAGAAGGTGAAATTTTGTTAAGATGACTGTACATAAAGTGAATGGTGATGGCACGATGTATCTACAGGTGAGTGTTATAGTTGTGGGGGTAGTATTGTTGTTTTGAAGATAGAGATGGTGAAGTGCATTAATTTGGAAATGACAGAGAGACTGGAGTGATTCATGGGAAGAAGGTTTGAATTATCTATATGTATTACTTATTTGAAAACTCTGGTACCTTTTAGACGCCCTCGCTACCGCACATCTCACATTTATAGTGAGTTAAGCGGTGATTACTGGGACAAATTGTCCCATCCCACGATTACTCACATTTTTGCAGGTATTCATACACAGGCGCAAACATCAGGAAAGGGAATTAAGTAGTGGAGGTTGTATAGTTTATTTAGAATTGTATATTGCCAATTTATAGGTCTGCATTCGCTTTCACATGTATATATATTTATTTATTGTTTAATATCAATTAGTTTTGTTTATTAACCATGTTAGGCAAATCCTTTCTGACATGGTTAGCTTTTAATTATCCATGATAGTATTCATATTGTATCAGAAAATTCTTTTCTATCATGGATAGTATTTAACATTAGGTGCTTCCTTTTCTAACCATGTTAGGTGAATCTTTTCTAACATGGTTAGCTGCTAATTATCCATGATAGTATTCATATTGTATTAGACAACTCTTTTCTATCATGGATAATGTATAAAATGATTAGAAAATTCTTTTTCTAACTATGATAGAGATATTGTTAATATGAATATTCCTTTTTCTATCATAGTTAGTAAAGAGATTATTGAATTAAAATGGATATCTTAGTTTAATTAGGGAATTAGTAACAGTATGTTACATTATTCATTCTATAGTTTAAATTGGTTATTAACTTACTATTATTACAAGGTGTAATAATAGGAAATGATTGTGATAGACTTGTAAACTTCTCAAGGTCTGGTAAAGAAAAGAAAAGGGGAAACAATAGAGTGCTAAGGGATGCAGGTAACCACTCTTACCTGACTATAACATTGAGTCTGATGTTAGTCGAGATTTTCAAATCTTTTTTTCTATGTATGTATGGATGAAGCTTTCAATGATAGTTTGATATCAAAACAGGCTATTGCGTGCCTTTTAAACACGGCTATTTCCATACAACAGTTTTGATATATATGTAATATCCTGCTGATGGAATTGAAATGTGAAATTGGTTGTTGCATGACACTAATATATATATGTACCATCGCGCAATGTAACCGTTTGATAGAGTAATCGACAGTTATTTGTACTAATCCTTTCTGAGTAGAGACAGGGGATCATTCCTCCACTAATTAGAGACAGTGACCAATGACCTTTCTTAGTAGAGACTGGGGTCATTCCCTCTCTGATATTAAAGAGATTGGGGATTCCTTTCTGATTAAAGACAGGGGAAAGCCTTCCTAACCATGACAAGGGGTATGCCTGTCTGAGTAGAGACAGAGGCACAATGTTAATCATGTTTATTTTGGATAATTGGAGATGGATGGCTTGATTGTGATTATGTACATTTCGAGATGTATGAATATCTATCTGTTATGTGTGTGCGTGTATACTGTATACAAGTGAATTATTTTAAAACTTTGGTACCCTTTAGGCTTTCTGCTACCGCACTTCTTACTGTTGTAGTGAGTTAAATGTTGGTTAATGAGACATTGTTTGTCTCACCCATTCCCTTTATTTTTATAGGTGATCATGCACAAGCGCGATGATTAGTAAAGAGGTATAGGTTATAGATATTAGTAGGGATGTTAATTGCCAACAGATTTTAGGCTTGCATTCATTTCCGCATCATTATTTATATTTAATTATGGACTAGTTAGTGATTGAATAGGTTTGTTTGAATAACCATGTTAGATTAATCCTTTCTAACATAGTTAGCAATTAATTATCCATGATAGTGATCAGATTGTATTAGTAAATTCTTTTCTATCATAGATAATGATTTAAACCATTAGGTTATTCGTTTTCTAACTATGATACGGATTTTGATATTATGGAAATCTTTTTTCTAACATAGTTAGTAGAGGAATTATTGAATTGGAATTTATATTATTGTCTAATCAGGGAATTAGTAACAGAATGTTATAGAAGGCGCCTAATAGGACTAACTCTCGAAAGAAGGCGCCGAATGCATCTCAATGGCAAAAGATATCTCCAGATGTTGAAGAAGCTCATTAAGTGTCACGGGTTCGTGTAAGTGGTGTGGTATATTTAAAATTTTTCTTTCTTGTCATTCTATAAAATAACTATAATTCTTGTTATTGATAAAGAACATTTAGAAAGAGGTTGCAGTGGATTATCTATCAATACTGCACAATAAGCAATCTGAGGGTTTGGAGTATCACGGGCTTTCCATGCCTCAACGTATATCTAGTCGTCTGGAATACAATTTAGCGTTGTTGGGAATGACATCTATGAATTTTTGACGATGAAGGAGCTTGACAATGGATGGCTTGAGTTAGCAGTTTTGTAAGTAAAAGTTTCCTTTTCAATTATCTAATATTATAATTTCAGTCTTCTTCTATTTTTAATATTACATATCGATACAAATACTCTAGCGAGCTATGCCAGACTTTAGGTAGGAGATCAGTCCACGATTTCTCGTGAAATTTTCATCCGATCAATTTAATACTCTAGATAAGGAAGTTGAATACTATGTAGAAATGGAGTAATATATCAAACTCACATGATGGTGAATCGGGGTTCTTGTTATCTTGCATCTATGTGGATCAGAATGTTTGATTATAATAACTTTTCATATCATGAACATCATATTTTTTATTTTTTATACAACGTTGTATTTTTTATTGTTTTGTTCACTTTATTAATGTTTATGTAATGGTATACTTTAGCACGGACAATTCCGAGCACTGGACTTTGGCATTAATTTGCCCCTTGGATATTACGATTTTTGTTTTGACTCGTCGTACTTTTTCATAACTAGCATCAATAAGCAATATTTCAAACAATAAGTATTGTTACTAAGCTCACTTTTATTATTTTCTTTTATATATAAGATTAGCTAGCTAACTTTTGTTACAAATCAGGGTTATTCAACAGTGGCATCTAAAGCACGGGAGTCCTGTAAATAAGATGAAAAAGTCAAGGTAATAATGACTAAGTGTTCAAAGCAGCTACCGACTTCTTCAAATTGCAGATATTATATGATGAAGTTTATGGATGACATTATTTGTTCTGATCGTCTCACGAATTTTGCACATGTATGAATTCAAATACTTATTATACAATATGATTATTGATACTAATACACATATATGTATGTTGATTGTTGTAACTTATAAATCATTGATTTATGTGTTGTAATTATATGGTTCATAGCACAGCTTTGATCAACAACAACAAAGCCTTATCCCATTTAAGTGGGTAGGCTACATGGATCACACAGTGCCATTTTGCACGATCAATAGTCATACCTGGTGATAAACCTTTCACTAAAAGATCTCTTTGAATAACTTCATTAAGAGTTCTCTTTGGTCTCCCTTTCTTTCTTATATAGGGATCCCATACCATTGGATCAACTATTCTTACTGGTTCATCTAATTCCCTTCTTTGAACATGTCCATACCACCTTAAACGATTTTCTACCATTTTCTCAGAAATTGGTGCTACCCCAACTCTTTCACGAATGTAATCATTATGAATCCTATCTTTCATTGTATACCCACTCATCCATCTCAACATTCTCATTTCTACCACATTCATCTTATGTTCTTGTTGTCTTTTAATTTCCCAACACTCACTACCATATAACATTGCCGGTCTAATAGTTGTTCGATAAAATTTTCCTTTTACTTTATCTTGAACCTTACGATCACATATAACACCAGAAGCTTTTCTCCATTTAAACCAACTAGCCTGAATTCTATTATTAACATCTCCATCTACTTCACAATCTTCTTGTATAATTGATCCCAAATATTTACTTATCTACCTGTTGTATAACATGATCTCCCAATGTAATTTCTATGTCCTCATGAGTTTGTCTATCGCCAAAACTACAGTGCATATATTCCGTCTTGCGCCTACTTATTCGAAAACCTTTTGACTCTAGAGTCATCCTCCATACCTCTAATGTCCAATTAATTTCATCTTTTGAATCCCCTAAAATGACTATATCATCCGCGAAAAGCATGCACTTAGGAATTTCTTCTTGTATACTTGCAGTTAAGGCATCCCAAACAAGGTTGAACAAATACGAACTCAATGCCGAACCTTGATGCAAACCAATTCTTATTGGGAAATCAATTGTTTCTCCTGCAGGTGTTCTGACTCTAGTCATTACTCCTTCATACATATCTTGAATGACTCTTATATATCCAACTTGTACTTCTTTCTTTTCTAAAACTTTCCAAAGTATTCTCTTGGCACCCTATCATATGCTTTTTCTAGATCAATAAAAATCATATGTAAATCTTTCCTTTTACTACGATATATTTCCATTAAACCTCTAATTAGATAGATTGCTTCTGTATTTGACCTACCCGACATGAAACCAAATTGATTTTTCGATATGCTAGTCTCACTTCGTAACCTACGCTCAATTACTTTTTCCCACAACTTCATAGTATGACTCATAAGTTTTATTCCTCTATAATTTGCACAATTTTGAATATCTCCTTTATTCTTATAAATAGGAACTAATGTACTCTTCCTCCAATCATTTGGCATTTTCTTAGACCTTAGAATTTCATTGAATAGTTTAGTAAGCCATAACACTCCATTTTCTCCCAAACATTTCCATACTTCAATAGGAATACCATCGGGTCCAACAACTTTGCCACTTGTCATTTTCCTTAGAGCATCATCAACCTCACCCACTCTAATCTTAATATTACATGTAAAGTTGATATTCCTTACACTAATCCCCAAATCATCTATATCGTAATTCAAGTTTCAACTCTATCATTGAACAACTTATAAAAGTAATTCTTCCATCTATCCCTAATATTATCATCTGTAACCAATACATTACCTTCTTCGTCCTTAACACACCTTACTTGATCTAAATCCCTTGATTTCCGGTCCTTTATCTTTGTTATTCAATAAATTCTTTGTTCCCCAACCTTTGTTCCTTACTCTTTATAAAACTCCTCAAAAAAATAGCACGAGCTACACTGACAGCTTTTTCGCCTCCTTTTTTGCTAATCTATATTTGACCCAATTTTCCTCATTATCACATATATGTAAATCCTTAAAACACTGTTTCTTGAATTTAATTTTCTCTTGAACATTATTATTTCACCACCAGGTCTCCTTTTCACACCTAATAAAACCCTTTGATTCACCTAAAATTTCTTTGGCTACTTTTAACATGATCATAATTGCCACCATCTAATTCTTGGTTGAAACATTTCTCGCTTCTTCATTCGATTAAACTTCACACGAACATCTAAAACTAAAGGCCTATGTTGTGTTGTCACACCGTCACCTAGAATCACCTTGCAATTTGTATAAATTCTTCTGTTCCAATTTCTTACTAAAAAGAAATCAATCTGTGATCTATTATCTCCACTCTTATATGTAATCAAATGTTCTTCTTGTTTCTCAAAACAAGTGTTAACAATTTTGAGATTGTGAGCCATGCAAAATTCAATAATAGATTGTCCTTCATTATTAATCGTACCAAATCCAAAACTACTATGAACATGTGTGTATTGTCCTGCATCTTTACCAACATGTCCATTAAGATCACCACCAATAAAAACCTTTTCAATGATAGGTATTCTTTGAATCATCCCCTCCAATTCGTCCCAAAACTGTTCCTTAATGTGCAATTCTGCCCCAATCTGAGTGGCATATGCACTGATAATATTAATTGTTTCCTCTTCAACTACCATTTTTATCCATATTATTCTATCTCCAATCCTATAAACTTCGACCACATTCTTCTTCCATTCTTCATCCACAACTATACCAACATCATTTCTATAACTCACTTTACCAGTGTACCAGAGTTTCTAACCACCAATTTCCCTAGCCTTTTCACCGACCCATTTAGTTTCTTGTAGACATAAAATATTTATCTTTCTATCCCTCATCACTCTTATTACCTCCCAAGATTTGCCTCACAAGGTTCCAACATTCAACGTACTAAATCTAATCTTACTCTCTTGAACTTGCTTCTTTATATATCCTTTCCCATAAGAGTTTGATAACCCTTGTAAAATACCAGGTGATGACATATTGTTAAAATTGTTAGAATCTTAAGTTTTGATGAAGACTAAAATATGAAAGAATGAATTAAGGACTTAGAAAGCAATAGGTTAACATAGAATCCCAAGTAAGAGTGCAACCGGATGTGGATTTACTTCCGGATAGACTAGGACTAGCGCTCGCGGATGAATGACTCATCCCCCAGCGAGAGCAAGTAATTAACTAGGGAAATAACTTAGTCCATAAGCACTAGATATACAAAACCTCAAGACTAAGCTAGGATTCAACCGGAAGTGATTTTGCTTCCTGTTGTATTTAGGATGGCGCTGGCTGTTGGAATAGATGACACTAAGCGTCAGTGAACATAAGCCACGTCCAGTAGAATTGCTTCCGATAGCTTAGTGACTAGCGCTGACTGTTGGATTGAAGGACACTGAGCGAGAGTGAGTAAAAGTGATTATAACCCTTCATCCAGTGGTAGTGCTTCCGGATGTAGAAGTGCTTCCGGATCCAAGGAAGTCCTTTTAGACTAAGTAAACACCCACTGCATGTGACCATGTGCTTATATTGTTGAACTAACATTCAAAGTGCAGCACACTAAGTAAAATTGCTTCCGGATGAGAACTTGCTTCCGCAAGCAATCAGAATGTCAGAATGTTCAGAAGTGCAGTGTCAGAATGCTTTTGTCAGAGCAGAGTTGTCAGGACTACTTTTCAGAGATAAAGCAAGTCAACCCTGCTATGCATTGATGAAGCATTAATTGGGCAAACGGTAACATGGGAAAAACGGCCATATTCAAACGGCTAACCCACCTACCAAGAGTCAGAATGTTTGAAGACTATATAAAGGAGCTCAACTTCATTTATGAAGCAAATGAATTATCTTTGACATTCTTGAGAGAAGTTAGAGCGAGAAACTAAGAAAATCTTCAAGTATTCAAAGCTGCCCAGAAAAGAGAAAGAGCATTTAACTCATTGAGTGATCTTTTCATCTACATATCTTGTACTCTTTGTAGTTAAGTCTCTTCGTGTTATAAGAGCATTGATTGTACTTAAGTGTGTAACACTATCTGTTCTTTAAGAGAACTTAGTTAGAAAAATCCTTTATTTGTAAAGGTAGAACCCTTGCTGGAAGTAAGGGGGAGCTAGTTAGAAAGGTTGCAAGTGAGCCTGAGTAAAACTTGTGGTTGTAAGGTTGCAAGTGATCCCGTTCAAAACTTGCGGTTGTAAAGGTTCCAGGTGCACCCGTTGTGAAACCTGGGGATAGTGGAACTCGGCCTGGGTGGTTGAGAACTGGACGTAGGTCAGGAAGACCGAACCAGTATAAACTCTTGTGTGGTTTTTATTTGAGCTTTTGTTTTATAGCCACAATTCACCCCCCCTCTTGTGCATCCATTACTTTCATTTGGTATCAGAGCGGGTCTTTCTCACTCGATTCCAACGAATCCAGAAAGCAAAGATCTAGTAATGGATACAGATTACTCCCTGCCAGATGTCTCTATTCAACCCAACAAGCCTCCAGGCTTTGATGGGTATAACTATCCATTCTGGAAGTTTCGAATGGAGACTTACATCAAGTCCAGCGACATCAGACTCTGGGATGTAATCGAACGTGGGGATCACACTCCACTAGATGAGGAAGGTTTTGCTAAGCAGCGATCCAGGTACACTAATGAGGACTATGCTCTAGTCCAACTGAATTATAGGGCCATGCATTACATTCAGTGTGCTCTCAGCCCTAAGGAATTTCATAGGATCAGCCACCACAAAAATGCTAAGGATATGTGGGAGGCTCTTGAGGCTGCTCACTCTGGAACCAGGGGAGTGAAAGCAAGAAGAGTTGAGATGTTGGTGGAAGAATTTCACAAATTCGCCATGCTTAGTCCGACTGAGCCAATCAGAGAGCTGGAGCTGAGGTTCACTCATCTCATCAACAACTTGGCCTCCTTGGGTAAGGACATTCCAGAAAGAGAGCAAGTCAGCAAGATCCTAAAAATCCTGAAAGGTGATTGGATCACCAAAGTAACTATCTTGCAGGAAGTCCAAGGAGAGTCAACCAGCTCCATCACTGCACTCTTTGGTTCTTTGGCTGAATATGAACCAACATTGCTGGCTCAGAGAGCTCCTCAAGCCTCATCCAAAGCCAAGAATCTTGCCCTTGTTGCTCCCAACAAGGAGATTGATGATGATGATGATGAGGATGATGAGGAGGAACTGGACGAAGAAGAGATGGCCATGATGGTGAGAAAGTTCAGAAAGTTCTTCAAGAAGAAAGGAGGCTTTCAGAAAGGTGACTCCAGCCAGAGGAAGGGATACAAGAAGGAAAAGGCCCCGGTGTGCTTTGAATGCAAAAAGTCTGGCCACTTCAAGGCTGAGTGTCCAAGCTTGCAAAGATCAAAGGGGAAAGACAAGAGAAAAGCCTTCGTGTCCTCTATCTAGGTGAATAGCTCAAATGACGAAGCAAGTGATGAGGAAGAAGTTGCCAACCTCTGCCTGGTAGCCAGAGAAGATGATGAGGAAGCATCTTCAGATCTTGATCTCACCCACGAAGACAATGAGGTAACTTTCTCTGAACTGCAAGAGGCTTACAATGAGGTTCATGAAGAATTCTCTCGATTGTGTAAAGCCTATAAAGTGTTAAAAACTAAAAAGGAATCACTTGAGTCCAAGGTGGACTCACTAAGTGAAGAGCTAGCGGAAGCTAGAAAGCTTCCGGTAGTGGATGGCCAGGGTTCTCCCCAAACAGAACCCAATGCCCCAACACTTGAGAGCTGCCCTAATTGCAGCAAAATCTCAGCGGAGAAAGACAAGCTGCAAAATGCCCTGCAGAAGTTTACAAATGGATCAGAAATGTTAAATATAATTTTAATGAATCAAAGGGCATATAGGGATAGAACTGGCTTAGGATATACTCCTAGAGGGAAAAAGTGGGTGGAACCAAAAGTAAAGCCCTACTTAAAATTCTTCCACAAAGCCACTAGTCACAGCTCCTCACCTTTCAGCTTCTGTAACTATTGCAACAGGAAGGGACACTCCACGTCCACCTGTAATGCCAAGAAGCATGGAGCAAGTAGCTCTTACAAATGGGTCCCTAAAGGAACCAAGGCTACAAAGGATCCTCTACCTGTAAAGGAAACCAAGGGAGGACAAGGATCCCTAGCCTGGAAACAATCCACAGGGAAAACCCAAGAGCCTAGAGCCAGCACTAGGCCTGAGGCTCCGAATGATCATAAGCCCAAGGTCAAGGCTAACACTAGACCAAGGGCACTGAAAACTAATGACCGAGGACCCAAGAAAGATTGGGTACCTAAGCTTACTTGATTCTTCCAGGTGTGTCTCAAAGCATCCAAGAACAGAAAATGGTATATTGACAGCGGATGCTCGAGACATATGACTGGAGACAGAGACAAGTTCAAATCTCTGGTGATCAAAGATGGAGCCACAGTGACCTTTGGAGGAAATCAAAGTGGAAAGATCACTGGAGTTGGAGAAGTCGGACCAGTAAAGGACGTCTATCTAGTGGACGGTCTCTGTCACAACCTGCTGAGCGTGAGCCAGAGCACTGACAAAGGAAATTGGGTAATCTTTGATTCACATGAGTGCATAATAGTTGATAAGCAGGATCTGAACTTAGATAAGGCCAATTTAAAATGCAAACTTAAGGCAAACAGAAATGGAAACCTATATACTCTAGACTTATGTCAACAACTGGAAGAAAAATGTTTAATATCTAGTGATGAGAACAGTTGGCTTTGGCATAAGAGATTAGCTCTTGTTAACTTTACTCAACTTGATATGCTAATTAAAAAGGAGCTAGCTATAGGTATTCCATCCTTTAAAGTAAAGCATGATTTTATTTGTGAGTCCTGCCAACGAGGGAAGCAAACAAAGTCCTCGTTTAAAACCAAGAAGAAAGTCTCCCCCAGCAGGCCCTTGGAACTAATCCACATGGATTTAGTTGGGCCAGCGAGAGTGAAGAGCTTAGGTGGAAACCTGTATGCTCTAGTGGTGGTGGATGACTATTCAAGGTTCACTTGGACTATGTTTCTTGCCTCTAAGCAAGATGCTTTTGATGCTTTTGTTGTCCTGGCTAAGAAAGTGCAGAATGAGAGAGAGCTCAAAATCACAGCCATAAGGACAGACCATGGAGGAGAATTTGAGAACCATAGCTTCTCTGAGCTATGTGAACAAAATGGCATCGAACACAACTTCTCAGCTCCTAGAACTCCTCAACAAAACGGAGTTGTCGAGAGAAAGAACAGGGTTCTGACAGAGATGGCTAGAAGCATGCTCAATGAGAAAGAGGTTTCTCAAGTGTTCTGGGCGGACGCTATAAGCACTGCTTGCTACATCTCTAACAGAGCCTATGTTCGCAAGGGCTTGGACAAGACTCCATATGAGCTGTATAAAGGGAGGAAGCCCAACATCAGCCACCTCAGAATCTTTGGATCAAAATGCTATGTGCATAACAATGGAAAGGTAAATCTGGGTAAGTTTGATCCAAAAGCTGATGTAGGTATATTCATAGGATATTCCCTTAGGAGTAAAGCATATAGAATATACAACATGAGAACTAGAATTGTAGAAGAATCAATGCATGTTGTATTCGATGAAACTCCTACATGGGGACAATCCACAGAAGATGATGAAATACTTAATCTTCCAAAACCACCATCATCTTCTTCACCACCAAAAGAAACACCAGCAAACAATCTCAAAGAAGAAGATGAACCCAGTGATGAACCTAGAGTGCAGACCGTGCCTGATGAGGCACAGTTGCCAACAGCTAGGAGACATCACAGGGATCATCCTCTTGATCAAGTGCTTGGTGATGTTTCTTCTGGTGTCAGAACCAGAAGGCAAGTTCAAAATGAAGTTGAGTATGGAGCATTTCTATCTCAAATCGAACCAACTTCAATTGAACAAGCTCTTGAGGACTGCGACTCGATTATTGCCATGCAGGAAGAGCTAAACCAATTTGAGAGAAGCCAAGTCTGGGAACTTGTCCCAAGGCCGTCTCATCAATCCATAGTGGGGACCAAGTGGGTCTTCAAAAACAAACTGGATGAGACAGGTCAAATTACAAGAAACAAAGCCAGACTGGTAGCTAAAGGATATAACCAAGAAGAAGGCATTGACTATGAAGAAACTTTTGCTCCAGTCGCTAGACTTGAAGCAATAAGAATTCTTCTAGCCTTTGCATCCATGAAAGGCTTTAGGTTATATCAAATGGATGTAAAGAGTGCTTTTCTTAATGGTTATATTAAGGAAGAGGTATATGTAGAACAACCTCCTGGCTTTGAGGATCATAAGCATCCCAAACATGTGTATAGATTAAAGAAAGCTTTATATGGCCTGAAACAAGCTCCTAGAGCTTGGTATGAGAGACTCAGCAGCTTTCTGCTAGGCAAGGGTTTCTCAAGGGGCAAACTTGATAATACACTGTTTATCCTTCACAAAGATAGAGATATGTTAATTGTCCAAATTTATGTTGATGATATTATTTTTGGGGCAACTAACGAAAAGCTTTGTGAAGATTTCTCTAAGACTATGCAGGGTGAGTTTGAAATGTCAATGATGGGAGAACTAACGTTCTTCCTAGGCCTGCAAATCAAGCAAAAGAAGAATGGGATATTCATCTCCCAAGCTAAGTACTGTAGAGAGCTACTTAAGAAGTTTGGGATGGATGAATGTAAGGAATATGACACTCCCATGAGCACCACTGCCGCACTCGATGCTGACGCAAAGGGTAAATCTGTCAGCCTACCCATGTACAGGGGAATGATAGGTTCCCTCCTATACTTAACGACAAGCAGGCCTGATATTCAATTTAGTGTAGGCATGTGTGCAAGATTTCAAGCCAACCCCAAGGAGTCACACTTAACATGTGTTAAACGTATTTTGAGATACCTTGAGGGAACACAAGAACTTGGTCTTTGGTATCCCAGAGGTAACCAAGAGTTCTTGTGGGCTTACTCTGATTCTGACCATGCAGGTTATAAGACTGATAGAAAGAGCACCAGTGGACAATGCGCCTTCCTTGGTGGTTGTCTGGTGTCTTGGGCTAGCAAGAAGCAAACCTGCGTGTCTTTGTCATCCACTGAGGCAGAATATATTGCGGCTGCGAGCTGTTGTGCTCAAGTGCTGTGGCTAAAGAACCAACTGAGAGACCTTGGCTTGGAGTTCCCTGAGGCACCAATCCTCTGTGACAACACAAGCACAATCAGCCTCGCCAAGAATCCAGTTCAGCACACAAGGACAAAGCACATTGATGTCAGACATCACTTCATCAGAGACCATGTTCAAAAGAAGGATGTCAAAGTGCAATTTGTCCCAACTCAACAACAGCTTGCTGACATCTTCACCAAGCCTCTGGGGGTTGACCAATTTACTTTCATAAGAGGTGATTTGGGAATGGTAAACCCAAATGAGGTGTAACCTTTTATTTATTATACTTGATTGTTTAAAACCTACAACAATACTAACTTAGGCATCGGAGTGCCAATACGTGTTTTTGCAGGTCCTCAATGTTAAATCTTAAGATGTTGCAACCGGAAGCAAAACTACTTCCGGATGATCACTCGCTGACACTGGATGTTGAAGCTAAGAGAGCGCCAGTGCCAGACCAAGGGACACGTCACTTCAGAAAACACTTCATCTCCCTCCATGAGAAGTTGTGCCTTCTCTGATAATGTGAAGCGACACGTGTCATAAGGTGCGCCGTTCCAATTAAAATGTTTACGTTACCCAATGTGTAAACGTTTGCTTTCATATGAAAAGACATGACCATTTTACCCTTAGTAACTTTGCATATAAATAGGGTGTCATTTTCACTTTCACTTTTTACTTGCACAAACTTCTTACCCACATATTCTCTACATACATTCATCCATTTCTTCATCTTGTTCTTCATCTTCTTCATCTTCTTCTTCGCATTTCACCATAAACAAACCTTAAACCCTCACAACAATGGCCGGCTCACATGAAACAAACCCCAACACAAAGAAATCAACCTCTTCCAAGAAATCAAAGTCCAAAAGTGGGAAATCCGGGGATAAACATTCTGGAAAATCTGGGCAACGCGATGAACATCATGAAGATCGCCATGATTTTTCTGGGCAGACACAAGGAGTAAATGAGCAAGCCCAGGAACAGCCTGGATATTCTGGGCGAGTGCAAGAACAACCTGAGCAGACTGAGCAACAACAAGAACAGGCCAAGAGGAAAGGGAAGAAGAAGAAGGTTCAATTCAGCGAGGAGCCTTCTTCCAAGAGACAAAGGGTAGAGGAGGATGACCCTTTGATTTACAGAGATAGGGCTTTGGAGGCTGTCTCCTCCAAGTTTGAAACGATAAAGCCCTACTTCAACAATGGGTTGTTCATCGATCTGGGCAAGATTGATGACCTAGGGTTCCCTCATCTGCGCCCATATCTGGAAAAATACATGCCCTGGCTAGGGATCAAACAGGACTACAACATCAACGCCCTGCGAGTCTTCTGTCAATCCCTCTCTGAGAAAGTCAAGTACAAGAAGGTGGATGGGAAGGAGCAAATCCGCAGACTCACCTTCACTGCCACAGTCAGGGGGAGAACCTTCAGTTTCACCTGGAGGGACTTAAATGACTTAATGGGGATCACAGAAGAGGGCATGAATGAGTGGCTGTACCATGAGTCACTAAAGTACAGCAAGGAGGAACTCGAGAAGCTGTATGGCACCGAAGGGAAGAAGGTGTCCAAGATGTCTGACTCCAACAGACTCTTGTACTATGTTTACTCCCGGATGATGACACACAAGGGAGGAAACTTCAACGAGTTCACTCTGCTGGACAACCCGTGGTTTCCCAGATTTCTCTCCCATCAGCCAATCAACCCCGGGCAGTTGATCAGCCTTGAACTTCACAGATGGATAGTTAACCACAAGGCTGGATTTCTTCCCTACCCCACCATCCTTGCCTTCCTCCTTGAGAAGAAACTGATCAAGGCCACATCTGACGTGGAGGAAGAGAATATCAAGTGTGCTCCAGTGGGGGCAACTAACATCAGCAAGATGGGCATCAAGTACCTGAGGCCTGCTAAGCCCACTTGCTCAGGATCACAGGCAGGCAGTGCCTCTCAGACTTCAGCCCCTTCTACATCTGGTGCAGGGGATCAAGAGGCTGACTCCCATCCCGGCCCAAGCAGAGTTGCAAGGGTACCAGCTACAGTCAAAGCCTTTGCTGAGGAAGTAAAGGAGGAAATCCTATTTAGGCTGACTGACTCCCTGGTGGCTCCTCTCCGGAACGAATGTGATGCTGGGTTCCAGCAGCAAGGGGAGCGCATCCAGCGCTTAGAGGACAGAGTGGGTCAGGTTGAGACTCAGCTTGCCAGGATGGATGCCAAGCTAGATCTTATCCTCCAACACCTCCAGATTCCCCAACCACAACAAGGTAACCTACCACCACCCCCTCCTCAAAATCCTCCTCCTCCTCCTCCTAATCACCCTCAACTTCCCCCTCCTCCTCCTCCCAATACTCAACAACCACAGCCACCACCATCACCAAACAATAACCAACAATCCCAACCTTCACCTGACCATGACCAGCAAGCCCAAGACTCACCTCAACAATCTCTTAGCCAATCACCTCTCAACTCCCCATCTCCACTTAACTCCCCCACTCGCACACCACCCAACGCCCCTACTCGCTCACCACTCAACCTCTCTGCCGGACCACCCCATCCTAACCCTACCAACCCCAACTCTGGACCAAGATCCAACCCATTGGCCGAGCAACTTGGCTTCAAAACTGCCATTCACCCCCTCAGCCACATCTATCTGAGAGATTACCCCCGCCTTCAGCGAATCCCTGAGGATCACTTACCATTTACCTCATTTACCCCACACTCTTCCACTGCCTTCACTGAATATTCCTCCACCTATCCCTTCGAAGGTCTATTCGTAGATCCCACTTGGTTCCCCAACACTCCTGAATCCCCAGAAACTACCTTACCTACATCCTCCCCTGAACCCTCACCCCCAAAGAGATTTGGCCCTGAACCTCCACCCTCCTCTTCATCCACTCCATCCCTGGACCTCGCCCTTGTTGATGATGACAAAAGGGGGAGAGATGCTATGTCCACCCTTCGCCAGAGCATGAACACAAGGGATGTGTTAGAATCTTAAGTTTTGATGAAGACTAAAATATAAAGGAATAGGACAAGTACTTAGAAAGCAAAAGGATAACATAGGATCCCAAGTATGAGTGCAACAGGATGTGGATTTACTTCCGGATAGACTAGGACTCGCGCATGCAGATGAATGATTTATCCCCCAGCGGCAGCAAGTAACTGACTATGGAAATAACTTAGTCCATGAGCATTAGGTACACAAAACCTTAAGACTAAGTTATGATTCAACCGTCAAGTGAAATTGCTTCCTGTTGGATTTTGACTGACGCAGCCTGATAAAATAGAATAACCCCAAGCGTCAGTGAATCAGCCTCGTCAAGTGAAATTGCTTCCTGATAGATTTTGACTGGCGCAGACTGATAGAATAGATATAATCCTAAGCGTCAGTGAATCAGCCTCGTCAAGTGAAATTGCTTCCTGATAGATTTTGACTGGCGCAGACTGATAGAATAGATATAATCCTAAGCGTCAGTGAGTCTACCTCGTCAAGTGAAAGTGCATCCGATAGCATAGTGACTAGCGCTGACTGTTGGATTGAAGGACACTGAGCGAGAGTGAGTAAGAGTAAACAAAACCCTTCATCCAGTGGTTTTACTTCCGGATGTAGAAGTGCTTCCGGATACATCATAGACTAAGAGGACTAACGTTCAAAGTAAATAATACACTAAGTCAGAACATAGTCTAAGTAAGACTACTCCCCATAGCAAACAAGCTTCCCACAGCATGTATAGCTCTTACTATATTTGATTATATATATTGCTATGTTGAACTAACCAGTATGTGCAGAACTTGGTCACACTTCCGGATGCAAATGAGCTTCCGGATGGAAAGACTCTTGGCATTGGGACTCAGAGCATTAACACTTGCGGAGCAAGATTACCCCTTGCGGATGAATGATGATCATCCGTCAGCAAGAGTACAAGAGTAAACGTCACATACATAGAAGTCAGAATGCTGTTGTCAGAGCAGAGGTGTCAGGACTACTTTTCAGAGATGAAGCAAGTCAACCCTGCTAAGCATTAATAAAGATGTACTTCTCAACGGTAACATGGGATTAACGGCTATATTCAAACGTTCATATTCAACCTGCCGCCCAAGAAGCCGAGTATAAAAGGGAACAGCTACATTCAGAAGAAAGTGGGAAGAACAGAGCATATTATCTGATGTATTATCTTCTACATTCCTCTCATCTTCTACTCTCAGATCTAGAGTTGTAACATTCTTAGAGAGTAATTCAATTGTACTTAAGTGAGTAACATCATCTACTCTTAGAGAGAGTCATTTGTACTTAAGTGATTATCAAAATCAGTTCATAGAGTGAACATATCATTAAATCCTCTAATTAACAGAGGCTGTTCTTAAGCTTGTGCTTGAAGAACAGAATTGTTATATTACAATAGTAAGGGGGAGCATTTAGAGGTTTTCTAAATCTCCATAGGTTGCAAGTTAGCCCGCCAAACTTGTGGTTGTAAGGTTTGCAGGTGAGCCCGTTGTAAAACCTGTGGGTTGTTAGGTGAACCCGTGCTTGTAAAACCTAAAGTGTAAATTCTTGTGCCTGGTTCAAACAAGAGGGTTAGTGGATTGAAAATCTCAGGTGGAGCCTGGGGACTGGATGTAGGTCTAGGAGTGACCGAACCAGGATAAACTCACTTGTGCATATTCTGCGTATTTAAATCTCACACCAAGCACCACACCACTGTATACTCACTTGTGCTTGGGATGATCCATCGTCACTCTCATCAAGCACAAGGAGTAAAGTTTTTATAAAGGAGAAAATCATAAGTTTTATTCTGCCACCCAATTCACCCCCCCCTCTTGGGTGACAGCCACGCATTTCATTTGGTATCAGAGCAAGGTCACTTGTTTAAAGGATCCAACGATCTCAAGTGCAAAGACCTAGGCTGACTTGGGTTACAAAATGTGTTTTGAAGGTTTTGATCATACTATCCCACCCGTGTTAGAAAATGCTGATTTTTACTTATGGAAGGGAAGGATGAAAAGTTTTATACTATCCACGGATTTCAAAATGTGGGATGTCTTTGAAAAGGACTCTGATTTCAAACCAAAAGTAAATTGGACAGAAGAGGAGAAAAGTTTATTTTACTTAAACCTTAGAGCAATGCAGATTTTGCACAAAAGCTTATCTGACAATGATTACCAGAAAATTAAACATTGCTCTAGTGCTAGAGATATTTGGAATACTCTTAATGTGATATATGCTTCTAACCCATCTCTTGAAAGCACAGCTATCCAAAGCTCAACTCGTGCCCCTTGTGGATCATCTACTGATGAGCTTCTGGAAGCTGATATTGAGGAAGCAGGCTTCAGTGAAGAGAGTATCCATCTCTGCCTAGAAGATTCAGAAAGTGAGGTATCTGGATCTGAAATTGAATTCTCTGATTTACAAGATGCATACAATGAGTTATATACTGAATATTGTAAACTTGCAAAGGAACTTCTAGGCTTAAAAGAAAAAGATAGGAAACTTGTAAAACTAATTTCTTCTTCTACATCCAAAGTTTCTGAGGTTTCTTTTAAAGAACTAGTGGTTCCGATAGCTAGCCCACTATCGGTAGGGAAAACTTCAACATGCCTTGAAAAATGTTTTGACTGTAAACACGTGTTGAAGGATAAAGAAAAGCTTTCAAAAGAAACTGAGATTTCAAAGGAACAAAAAGCTTTTCTAAAGAAAACTAATCATGATAATGATAGAAAACCCCATTTTGATTATCATTCCATTATCTGTCATTATTGTGGTAGATTAGGACATATTTCTCACACATGCAGTCTTAGAAGAAATTCAAATGTGAGAAATAAGTTTGTATGGATTCCTAAAGGACAAGTAAGGTCCAGTGCTAACCATGTAGGACCCAAGTACAAATGGGTACCAAAACATCCTCCTAGTGCCTTACTTGTGCAGGAAAGATCAAGAGTTCCTCTTACCCTAAAGAAGAGAACTCGTGGTGATGCAACTGCTGATACTCCCTGGTACAATCATAAGAAGCAATGCGCAACCACCAGGAACAATGGTTCTGTCTCAAGAATAAGCTATCACAAAGTTCCATTCAACTATCCTGAGAAGAACAAGAAAGAGAGGATGTCTCAACCAACATGGAGAAAGCCTATGAATTCTGTCTCTCCTAAAGTGCTTCAGGCCAAAGATAAGTATAGAAGATTCCCTTGGGTAAGCAAGGGATCACTTAAGGTTGAAGCATGCAATAGTAAAATCTCCTATGCAAGTGTTAGATGGACTTATTGAGATTTTACATCAAGCATCATGTATATGAACATTATATGCCTTATAAGAGTTTATCACAATGTTCATAATCTACATGCTATCTATGACTATCATTATCAGTGTATAACTATGTGCATATAGTCATAGTTGATTCGCAATGCCATATTCATAGTGAATAATCTTTAGGTGCATGTGAATCACGTACTTCCTACAAACTAACAAGTCAGATCCAAGTCTGGATACTGAAAAGAGAAAAAGGGGGTTATTTGATATATTGTAGGAAAGAAGACTGGAAGCAACAACAAGATTCAAGACTACATCAGCTGAGATATTTGTCATATTTTGGGAGCTAGAGTTAGAGCTTAATCGCCAAAAAGCAACAAGGAGGGAAAGAAAGAAGTGACATTCATCACAATACAAATGATGCTTAGTCATACTAAATCAATCTATGGAAGATTTCTCTCTTGAGACTCCTTTGGCCTCCAACGACAAGGATGATGATGGAGAAGAAAGATAACTCTCAACATTGTTGCTTCCTCTCCTGACACTAATGTTGAAGCTGTGAGGAAGTACAAAAAGGCAAAGCAAATTTAATGGGCTGAGAGCAGATGTGTGGCATGGAGTTGATACAACTCAAATGAAGTTTAAACATCTGTGCTTAATTGATAAGACCTGCTAACTGTACTAACTAGGCACCGAAGTGCCAATCCTTAGTTTTTGCAGGTTCCCCACAATGTTAAATCTTAAGTGAGTCCAACCGGAAGCAAAATCACTTCCGGATACTCTTTTGCTGGCGCTGGATAATAACTCAATGTGATCAAGAGCACCACTCCAACCGGAAGCAAAACTACTTCCGGATGATCACTCACTGACACTGGATGATCAAGCCAAGAGAGCACCAATGCCAGCCCAAGGGACACGTCACTTCAGAAACGCTTCATCTTCCTCTCTGAGAAGGTGTGCCCTATCTGACGAGATGAAACGACACATGTCATAAGGTGGGCCGTTTCAATTAAAAGCTTTACGTTATTCAATGTGTGAAAAAAACTGAAGAGACATGACCATTTTATCCTCAGAAGTTTTACCTATAAATAGATGTCATTTTTCACGTTCATCTTTTACTGCATCTTTTTCACTCACATCATTTTCTCTGAAAAGTCTCTTCATCTTCTCCATCGTGTTCTTCATTTTTCTCTATATACTCCTCGCATTTCATCTCTATTTACCACAACATTCATACAAAAAAAATGGCCGGTTCGCATGAATCCAACCCAGTTACCCAGAAAGCCTCTTCATCCAAGAAACACAAGTCGAAATCTGGGAAATCAAGTCACAAGCACTCTGGTAAATCTGGGCATCATGAAGAACATCGCGATGAACATCATGAACACCGTGAAGTTTCTGGGCAACCACTGGGACAGGATGAGAATATTCAGGGTCAGCCTGGAACTTCTGGTCGAGTAGAACAGTTAGTGGTTTCTGAACAAGAGAGGGATGCTCAGAGAAAAGGAAAGAAGAAGAAGGTTCAATTTGCTGAGGAGCCTTCTTGCAAAAGGCAAAGGGTTGAAGAAGATGACCCTTCAGTTTACAGAGATGGGGCTTTAGAACCTGTTGCCTCGAAGTTTGAGACTATCAAGCCCTACTTCAACAACGGGCTGTTCGTAGATCTGAGTAAGGTAGATGATCTAGGGTTTTCTCATCTTCGCCCATATCTGGAGAAATACATGCCCTGGCTGGGGATCAACCAGGACTACAACGTCAACGTCCTGCGAGCCTTCTGTCAATCCCTCGTAGGCAAGGTTAAATACAAGAAGGTTGATGGAAAGGAGCAAATCCACAAACTCTCCTTCACTGCCACTGTACGGGGGAGATCCTTCAGATTCACCTGGAGGACGTTGAATGAGTTGATGGGAATCACAGATGAGGGTATGAACGAGTGGCTGTACCCTGAGTCATTGAAGTACAGCAAGGAGGAACTCGAGCAGCTGTATGGCACCAAAGAGAAGAAGGTGTCCAAAATGTCTGACTCTCACAGGCTCCTGTACTACATCTACTCCCGGATAATGACACACAAGGGGGGTAACTTCAATGAGTTCACACAGTTGGACAACCCATGGTTCCCCAGACTCCTCTCCCAGCAGCCAATCAACCCGGGGCAGTTGATTTGTCTTGAGCTTCAGAGATGGTTATCTAATGACAAGTCAGGCTATCTACCCTATCCCACCATCCTTGCCTTCCTCCTTGAGAAGAAACTGATAAAGGCGACATCTGATGTGGAGGAAGAAAATGTCAAGTGTGCTCCTGTGGGGGCAACTAACATTAGCAAGATGGGGATCAAATATCTGAAGCCTGCTAAGCCCACTCGCTCAAGATCACAGACAAGCAGTGGCTCTCAGACTTCCGTCCCCTCTTCATCTGGTGCAGGGGATCAGGAAGTTGATTCCCACGCTGGGCCAGGCCGTGCTGCAAGAGTGTCAGCATCAGTCAGAGCCTTTGCTGAGGAAGTAAAGGAAGAGCTCCTCTTTAGGCTGACTGACTCCTTGATGGCTCCTCTCCAAGATAAGTGTGATGCTGGGTTCCAACAGCAAGGGGAGCGGATCCAACGGCTTGAGGACAGAATTGGCCAAATCGAGAATCACATAGCCGGGGTGGATGCAAAGTTGGATCTCATTCTTCAACACCTACAAATTCCCCAACCATCTCAAGGTAACCTACCACCTCCTTCTCCTCCTCCTCAAAACCCACCTCCTCCTCCTCCTAATCACCCTCAACTTCCCCTCCTCCTCCTAACACTCAACAACCTCAGCCACCTCCACAAAATGACCATCAATCCCCTCCATCACCAAACAATGCTCACCAATCCCAACCTTCACCCAACCATGAACACCAAACCCAAGACACACACCAACAATCTCCTAGCCAATCACCCCTACACTCCAACAACTCCCCATCTCCACAAAACTCCCCATCTACACCTCCCTCATCCACTCGCACACCATCCAACCCCTTAGCCGAACACCTTGGATTTCAAACTGCCATTCACCCCCTCAGCCACATCTATCTACGAGATTACCCACGCCTTCAGCAAATCCCTGAGGATCCTCACGTACCCTTTACCCCATTCACCCCTTCCACTACCTTCACTGAATACTCCTCCACCTATCCCTTTGAGGGACTCTTTGTGAATCCCAGTTGGTTCCCCGAGACTCCCTCATCCCCCGAGCCTAACCTCCCTACCTCCTCCCCAGAAACCTCACCCTCAACACAATCTGGCCCTGAACCTCCACCCTCCACCTCATCCGCTCCATCCCTGGCCCTCTCCCTTGTTGATGATGACAAAAGGGGGAGAGATATGCTGTTTGCGCTCCGCCTACATATGGACACCAGGAATGGTCTTAGCCAGCCATCACTTTGGGTTGATGAAGATATCGCGGCTGCCCTTCGCCGTGCTATGGAATCCCAAAGGTTGGGTGGAGCTGAGAACCTAATAAGGGGGGAAGCCATCCGGTTCATGCAGCAGCAGAGGGTGACTGAGCAAGGATCACAATTGGAAATGGCTGTTGTTGAGCCAAGTGAAAATCCCTCACAGCCAGAGTCATCTTCATCAGAACCTCCTCCAACTAAGATAAGTAGAAAGGATATTGAGGAGATAATGATGAAGTGGGGACTGAAGAAGATCAATCACCCTCCTATTGTGATAGCCAAGCCTATCCCCTCATCCACTGGGCAAGAGTCTGAGATCTCCTCGTCTGAGCAATCATCTGCCCCTCCTCCCTCATCTGAGCCAGCAGTCACCTTCAGTGAATCTAGAAAGAAGGCCGTTGCCAAGAAGCGGACCAGGAAAATTATTGCCACCACTGAAACTGCTGAGAGTGAGGAAGAGACTCCATCTGACCAACCTGAGCAAGAGACCTCATCTGCCCAAGTTGAGCCTGAAACCCCAGTAGTTCAAGCAGTTCCTATTCTAAAGGAGGTCAAGTTGGAAATTGAAGACATGACTCCTGAGGAATATGAAAAGTATGGGTTCACGGACAAACTCTCCTTCGGTCAGATGGCCTGCCTCGATGCTGACAGAGCAAGTGTCATGCCCACTCCTCCGATTAGCAAGAGCAAAGGGAAGAGTAAGGGGAAAGGGAAAAGGAAAGCCCAGGAAGTTGAGGAGGATCCCAACTTCCCTGTATGGAACGTAAAGATTCGGGCTGTTCACTACCCCAATGGAGAGGTGGCCTACTTCGATGATGCTACAGGGTTCCCTGGGTATGAAGAAGTAGAAAACATGAAAAGGGCATTCGAGGAGTCCATTGAATCTGAAAGGCTCAGAAGAGAGAAAGAGGAAGAAGAGCTTCAGAATATCATTGCCCAGATAGACCAGAATGTGCATGAGGCAGAGGTAGCCAGACTCCAGAACGAGTGTGAAGAGAGACAGAGGGAAAGGGAGAGGAAAAAGAGACACCAAGTCTGAACCCCCAATCCAAAACAAAACCCCAAATCCAAACTTTCGTTTTAACTTGGAGATTTTCTTGTTTTGTTTTCATGCATACTTTCATACCTGCTTAGTGATAATTACTTGTAGATATTCTTCACCTGTAAATGTTATTTGATTGTATACTCTGACTTGTAACTCTTACTTGTCAATAATATTTGTTCAAGTTACTTGTTCTTATCCATTGCTTTTACTCTTTTGCTAATCCTTCCTTAGGAACTTAATTGATAGAACTAGGTTTGTCATCATCAAAAAGGGGGAGAATGTTAGAATCTTAAGTTTTGATGAAGACTAAAATATAAAGGAATAGGACAAGTACTTAGAAAGCAAAAGGATAACATAGGATCCCAAGTATGAGTGCAACAGGATGTGGATTTACTTCCGGATAGACTAGGACTCGCGCATGCAGATGAATGATTTATCCCCCAGCGGCAGCAAGTAACTGACTATGGAAATAACTTAGTCCATGAGCATTAGGTACACAAAACCTTAAGACTAAGTTATGATTCAACCGTCAAGTGAAATTGCTTCCTGTTGGATTTTGACTGACGCAGCCTGATAAAATAGAATAACCCCAAGCGTCAGTGAATCAGCCTCGTCAAGTGAAATTGCTTCCTGATAGATTTTGACTGGCGCAGACTGATAGAATAGATATAATCCTAAGCGTCAGTGAATCAGCCTCGTCAAGTGAAATTGCTTCCTGATAGATTTTGACTGGCGCAAACTGATAGAATAGATATAATCCTAAGCGTCAGTGAGTCTACCTCGTCAAGTGAAAGTGCATCCGATAGCATAGTGACTAGCGCTGACTGTTGGATTGAAGGACACTGAGCGAGAGTGAGTAAGAGTAAACAAAATCCTTCATCCAGTGGTTTTACTTCCGGATGTAGAAGTGCTTCCGGATACATCATAGACTAAGAGGACTAACGTTCAAAGTAAATAATACACTAAGTCAGAACATAGTCTAAGTAAGACTACTCCCCATAGCAAACAAGCTTCCCACAACATGTATAGCTCTTACTATATTTGATTATATATATTGCTATGTTGGACTAACCAGTATGTGCAGAACTTGGTCACACTTCCGGATGCAAATGAGCTTCCGGATGGAAAGACTCTTGGCATTGGGACTCAGAGCATTAACACTTGCGGAGCAAGATTACCCCTTACGGATGAATGATGATCATCCGTCAGCAAGAGTACAAGAGTAAACGTCACATACATAGAAGTCAGAATGCTGTTGTCAGAGCAGAGGTGTCAGGACTACTTTTCAGAGATAAAGCAAGTCAACCCTGCTAAGCATTAATGAAGATGTACTTCTCAACGGTAACATGGGATTAACGGCTATATTCAAACGTTCATATTCAACCTGCCGCCCAAGAAGCAGAGTATAAAAGGGAACAGCTACATTCAGAAGAAAGTGGGAAGAACAGAGCATATTATCTGATGTATTATCTTCTACATTCCTCTCATCTTCTACTCTCAGATCTAGAGTTGTAACATTCTTAGAGAGTAATTCAATTGTACTTAAGTGAGTAACATCATCTACTCTTAGAGAGAGTCATTTGTACTTAAGTGATTATCAAAATCAGTTCATAGAGTGAACATATCATTAAATCCTCTAATTAACAGAGGCTGTTCTTAAGCTTGTGCTTGAAGAACAGAATTGTTATATTACAATAGTAAGGGGGAGCATTTAGAGGTTTTCTAAATCTCCATAGGTTGCAAGTTAGCCCGCAAAACTTGTGGTTGTAAGGTTTGCAGGTGAGCCCGTTGTAAAACCTGTGGGTTGTTAGGTGAACCCGTGCTTGTAAAACCTAAAGTGTAAAGGCTTTCTTGTGCCTGGTTCAAACAAGAGGGTTAGTGGATTGAAAATCTCAGGTGGAGCCTGGGGACTGGATGTAGGTCTAGGAGTGACCGAACCAGGATAAACTCACTTGTGCATATTCTGCGTATTTAAATCTCACACCAAGCACCACACCACTGTATACTCACTTGTGCTTGGGATGATCCATTGTCACTCTCATCAAGCACAAGGAGTAAAGTTTTTATAAAGGAGAAAATCATAAGTTTTATTCTGCCACCCAATTCACCCCCCCTCTTGGGTGACAGCCACGCATTTCAGGATGTTCTCAGCCAGCCATCTCTCTGGCTTGATGAAGATATTACGGCCGCCCTGCGCCGAGCCTTGGAGTCCCAGAGATTGGGTGGTGCTGAGAACCTAATCAGAGGAGAAGCTATCCGTTTCATGCAGCAGCAAAGGACGGAAGAGCAAGGATCTAAATGGGACATGGTGGTGTTTGAGCAGAATGAGCAACCCTCACAGCCTGAGTCATCTTCATCAGAGCCCTCTTCAACTAAGAAGAGTAAAAACATTGTTGAAGAAATCATGATGAAGTGGGGGCTGAAGAAGATCAACCATCCTCCCATTGTGATCGCCAAGCCAATCCCTACATCCTCTGGGCAAACGTCTGAGATTCCTACTTCTGAGCAATCATCTGCCCCTCCTCCTCCATCTGAGCCAGCAGTGACATTCAGTGAGTCAAGGAAGAAGGCCGTTGCTAGGAAGCGTGCCAAAAAGGTTATTGCCTCCACTGAACCTGCTGAGAGTGAGGAAGACACCCCATCTGACCAACCTGAGCAAGAAACTTCGTCTGCCCAAGTTGAGCAAGAGATCCCAGTAGTACAAGCAGTTCCAATTCTGAAGGAAGTCAAGTTGGAAATAGAGGACATGACTCCTGAGGAATTCGAAAAATATGGGTACACGGACAGACTATCCTTTGGTCAGATGGCTTGCCTGGATGCTGAGAGAGCATGTGCCAAGCCCACTCCATCAATACCTAAGATCAAAGGGAAGGGTAAAGGGAAGGGGAAGAGGAAAGCCCAGGAAGTTGAGGAGGATCCCAACTTCCCTGTATGGAATGTGAAGATTCGGGCTGTCCACTTTCCTAATGGCGAGGTTACCCACTTCTCAGATGCAACAGGATTCCCAGGCTATGAGGAAGTAGAAAATATGAAGAGAGCCTTTGAGGAGTCTGTTGAGTCTGAGAGACTCAGATGGGAAAGGGATGAAGAAGAGCTTCAACGGATCATTGCCCAGATTGACCGGAATGTGCATGAAGCCGAATTAACCAAACTCCAGAAAGAGAATGAAGAGAGACAGAAGGAGAGGGAGAGGAAAAAGAAACACCAAATCTGAACCCCCAATCCAACCCTTTTAACTTAGAAATTTTTCTTTGTTTTCATGCATATTTTATTCTTACTTAGTGTAGATTACTTGTATATGTTATTTGCTTGTATACTCTAACTTGTAATCCCTGTTCATCAATAATATCTGTCTAAGTTACTTGTTCTTATCTATTGCTTTTATTCTTCTACTAATCCTTTCATATAAACTGAATCGATAAAACTAAGTTTGTCATCATCAAAAAGGGGGAGAATGTTAGAATCTTAAGTTTTGATGAAGACTAAAATATGAAAGAATGAATTAAGGACTTAGAAAGCAATAGGTTAACATAGAATCCCAAGTAAGAGTGCAACCGGATGTGGATTTACTTCCGGATAGACTAGGACTAGCGCTCGCGGATGAATGACTCATCCCCCAGCGAGAGCAAGTAATTCACTAGGGAAATAACTTAGTCCATAAGCACTAGATATACAAAACCTCAAGACTAAGCTAGGATTCAACCGGAAGTGATTTTGCTTCCTGTTGTATTTAGGCTGGCGCTGGCTGTTGGAATAGATGACACTAAGCGTCAGTGAACATAAGCCACGTCCAGTAGAATTGCTTCCGATAGCTTAGTGACTAGCGCTGACTGTTGGATTGAAGGACACTGAGCGAGAGTGAGTAAAAGTGATTATAACCCTTCATCCAGTGGTAGTGCTTCCGGATGTAGAAGTGCTTCCGGATCCAAGGAAGTCCTTTTAGACTAAGTAAACACCCACTGCATGTGACCATGTGTTTATATTGTTGAACTAACATTCAAAGTGCAGCACACATAGTAGAATTGCTTCCGTATGAGAACCTGCTTCCGCAAGCAATCAGAATGTCAGAATGTTCAGAAGTGCAGTGTCAGAATGCTTTTGTCAGAGCAGAGTTGTCAGGACTACTTTTCAGAGATAAAGCAAGTCAACCCTGCTATGCATTGATGAAGCATTAATTGGGCAAACGGTAACAAGGGAAAAACGGCCATATTCAAACGGCTAACCCACCTACCAAGAGTCAGAATGTTTGAAGACTATATAAAGGAGCTCAACTTCATTTATGAAGCGAATGAATTATCTTTGACATTCTTGAGAGAAGTTAGAGCGAGAACTAAGAAAATCTTCAAGTATTCAAAGCTGCCCAGAAAAGAGAAAGAGCATTTAACTCATTGAGTGATCTTTTCATCTACATATCTTGTACTCTTTGTAGTTAAGTCTCTTCGTGTTATAAGAGCATTGATTGTACTTAAGTGTGTAACACTATCTGTTCTTTAAGAGAACTTAGTTAGAAAAATCCTTTATTTGTAAAGGTAGAACCCTTGCTGGAAGTAAGGGGGAGCTAGTTAGAAAGGTTGCAAGTGAGCCTGAGTAAAACTTGTGGTTGTAAGGTTGCAAGTGATCCCGTTCAAAACTTGCGGTTGTAAAGGTTCCAGGTGCACCCGTTGTAAAACCTGGGGATAGTGGAACTCGGCCTGGGTGGTTGAGAACTGGACGTAGGTCAGGAAGACCGAACCAGTATAAACTCTTGTGTGGTTTTTATTTGAGCTTTTGTTTTATAGCCACAATTCACCCCCCCTCTTGTGCATCCATTACTTTCAAAAATGGTTGTGTGTGTCCATGCTCGATAGATTCGACAACTTTTTACATTGGCTGCCGAAGCCTAACACAACCTACTCTTTTTATCCGGGCTTGGGACCGGCTATAAATATAGGCAGAGTATTTCTTACAATAAACAATAAAACAATACAATAAAAAAATAAAATACAAAAAAAACAATAAATAAATCCAACAATATTAATAATGAAACTGACACAAATAATAACAATAAAATAATACGATAAAACAATAAAACAATATAATAAAACCATAAAATAAATCAATAAAATACAACAATAAACAATAAAACAAAACAACAACAACGCTTTCTCCCAACAATAAAATAAAACAATAATTAAGAATAAATAAAAAGGATAAAACTAACACAAGAAGATAATAATATATATAAAAGAATATTATGATAATAGGCAAAATAAAGGGGAAATAATAAAAGAGGACACTTTAGTTTGAGGTAAGTAATATTAATAATGATATTTTAGTGAATAATTTCTTTATTCAAAGGTCAAGATGTGTATGGAAAACAGAAGATTTAAGAAAACTATAGAAATTTTAGTGAAATGACTTAAAAGAAAATCAAAGGAACTCGGAAGCCAAACCAGAGATTTTTGATGATGTAAATTGTGGGTGTAGCAAAATGTTTATGATGATGGACGTAATGAACTTCTCCGAAAGATTGAGGAGGGGGAAGATTGTAAGAATGAGAGGAAGAAGAGAAAAGAGCAGATATGGATTAAAGAAGAAAAAGATCTTAATGATATATATGCGTAAAAAAATGTTTGTAAAAAAAAAGGTAACATGCAAAAACGTAATTTTCGAAGGCTAACGGGCAGAAACTGTAATTTTCGCATGCTAAAAAATGTAACTGGAAAAAACGTAATTTTCGCAGACTAACAGGTATAAACTGTAATTTTCGCAGGTTAAAAAATGAAACGGACAAAAACGTAATTTTCGCAGGCCTAAAAAAATGCCGAAAAACTTAACCACTCCGTCAACATTTGCCGAAAAAACTTGAGCACTCCTTCAACATATTCCTTAAACTAGGCAATTAATTCTCGGTACATGTTTTTTTAAGTAGAGCTTTGATCAAAGTGGATATTTTGATCCAATTCATCAATATATTGCCAACTATTACCTTATTTATGGACCAGGGTTAGAATAGATTGTATTATTGAAATTGTTGGTGTGTTTATGAACATTCTATTGTGTTGCTTTAGTGCTTGTGTTTTATCTTCATGTTTAGAATATATGATTGTATTGAAATTGATTATTGAATTATGGGCAATTGCATCCGTATAGATTGACAATTTTGTGTATAGTGTAAGAATAGATTATAAGATATAGGGTTAAGGTGCATTTTTAGTACTCTAGAATATAGCAAAGTGCACCTAGCGTAATATACAATATTGTGGTCCATTTGTGATAACCAAGAATTATTTTCGTGGCTTATTTAGTAACGACGTTAAATAAGTCAAGTTTGACCGTTATGTGTCAAATTTTGACCGTTAAATTGTGGGGTAAAGGAGCATTTTCAGTACTCTGGAATATAGTAGGAGCACCAAACATAATATACAATATTTTAGACCATTTATGATAACCAAGAATTATTTTCATTACTTATCTAGTAATTCGTTAGCTAAAACTCAATTTTTTAAGATAAAATCTGATGTGAAATAATGATGTAATATATGTATGTTGAAATGACAATTTAATGAACATTTATTGTAAGTTTATAACTAGGGTTAAGGGTCAAATCTAGCACTCTACTATTGTCAAAAGTTCACCCAACATAAACAAGAATTTGATGGCTCAAATGTAGCACACATCTTTTCAAAAATGGCCCAAATCTAGCATTTCCATCAACTTTAACAGGTTTGACCGTTAAGTCTGACTTGACCACGACACGTCACCCGCCATGTCACCCAATTTTGCCACGTGGCCCGCCACGTCACCCAATGGGCCCACTTACTAACCATTATTGGGTGATGTGGCAGGCCACATGACAAAACTGGGTGACATGGCGGGTGACGTGTCATGGTCAAGTCAAACTTAACCGTCAGACCCGTTAAAGTTGACGGAAATGCTAGATTTGAGCCATTTTTGAAAAGATGTGTGCTACATTTGAGCCATCAAATTCTTGTTTATGTTGGGTGAACTTTTGGCAATAGTAGAGTGCTAGATTTGACCCTTAACCCTTATAACTATGTAATAAGATAAAAGTAACTCTTCTTCTATTACATCATAGAGCCATTAATTCGGGTCGAGCCAATATGGCCAACCCGTTTTAATTCGGGTCGAGCCAGTATGACCAAACTGTTTTAACTCAGTAAGGCCAACCTATTTAGTTTATGATTCTTTGCTTACTTTTTTGATATATGTAAAATACTAATGACTTATTAATTTATACATGCATGATATTAGGATATTCTATGGATCTTTATAACTTTGTAGTGTTTAATTATTTGACTCTTTGAATAATATTGTGATTTAGTTGTTTATGGTGTTTAAATATTGTATATTATGTTTGGTGCTCCTTCTATATTCTAGAGTACTGAAAATGCTCCTTTACCCCACAATTTAGCGGTCAAAATTTGACACATAACGGTCAAACTTAACTTATTTAACGTCGTTACTAAATAAGCCACGAAAATAATTCTTCGTTATCACAAATGGACCACAATATTGTATATTATGCTATGTGCACTTTGCTATATTCTAGAGTACTAAAAATGCACCTTAACCCTAAGATATAATATTGGGTATTCTTGGTACGAAAGTTAAAATCAAAAATAAACATTTAAAAAACTATTAATATCCCATAAAAAATATGTGAATAACACCTTTTACGTCACTTTTCTAGGGAATTGAAAGGTGTTATTCACGTCGCTAGTTTCCCATTTAATGACGTGAATACACCATTAGACGTCGTGTTTTAAGATAAGCGACATGGTAAGTATAGTTTTACGTCATTTTTTTTAAATAAGCAATGTGAGAAGTGGACTTTTTATAGGTCGCTTTTTTTGCGACGTTAAAGGCTCTAAAAAAGGAATGTGAAAAATGGTATTTTTGTAGTAGTGATCCAATAGATTCAAAGAAATTGAATCTTACTTATAAGTATTACTAGAATGCCTCTTGGCAATAAAATGCATCTCACTCACGATATCATCATTTTGTCTTTTTCGGTTCTGTCCAATATGTATGTCTTATTGTTGAACAATTAAGTTGATGCAAAATATCATTAATAGCTGAAGGAATTTGTGGTTACCCGGCTTATCGGTGTTCCCGGATCCCAGAACTTCGAACTCCAGTAACAATAAGAACAAAGAAAGCCGTAGAAACATGGAGCCAAGAATCCCAAAGGATTCAGCTCACGCAGAATCGGGTTACAAGAACCCGGATTAGATTCGCACAGCGAATCACCCTCTCAAGAAAAACCATATGAGAGATAGGAACGTTGGAGAGAGAGAACTCGTTCTCTCAGAGACGGCCTCTCCACAAATGAAAGCCTCTCACCACCATCGTTAATGCTAGGGATACTCTTCTCCCTATTTATAATGGAATTAATAAAACTCTTTTTGTTTTATTTAATAAATAGAATTTTATTTAATTAAATCATTTAATTGATTTATTAAATAAAATTCTATATTTAATTCTAGAATATTTAATGTGCCCATAAAGGGCGTACTTTTTCCAACATCTCTCACTCGCACTTTGATTGACACATTGCCTTGCGATTCGTTTTCTTGAGCATTCGTATCGGGCGTCCGCTGTGACCGCGTGAGCACAATCTATGCAATTCAGGTGTTTATAAACTAGAATTCCTTGAAATAGGATCAGAATACAAGGACATCAATGCATATGGATTCTCAGTCTGTTTGTCTCAGATTCCCTAGTCTAACTCAGACACAAGTGGCATTCTTAATCCCTCACGAGCTAATATGTACGCATTAACTCAAATGCCTTCATGTGCACCTAGAATTCCACACTTACTAGCACTTTTAGTAAGGGATTGATCATGGAAATATAGCGTTACATGTGTGTTTCAAGTTAAGACCATTCCTTTCTGATTGAACATCAATTTTGCTTGAATTTGCCGCAGCCCAGCTATCACTCGTTAGGTCGGATCTCTCATGACCATAGAGTTTCGGCTAGAGTAGCAGTCACAAATACAAGCATCCTTGATAACGTCTGAGTCACAAGGGTATCGGTAGAAAGGACAATTTCCCTTCCTACATATGTCTGGTACTCACACCGTTATGGATTAGAGATTTTCCATCTATGTCCCAGTTGCGGTTAATTGAGCACATGTAATACGATTTACATGTTACGCTGATCGACCAACTGTCGTATGTCGATTTCTAAATATAATCACCGTACAGGCATCAGTCCCTCAACAGACTCCTAAACTCCCACGGGAGAATTTAATGCCTGGCTACAGACCCGACGGAATACATGTGTGCTCCTTATCATGACTTGAATTGTCATATCCCAAACTAATTGGGTCGACCTATGTGAAGTATTCATCAACACATGATGATATCTTACACGTCTTATCTTCCCATACCTCCAACAAATAAGGAAGACGGTTATCCGTGTGAGTGGACTAACCTTCCTTGGGTCTGTACGACATATTGCATGCTTTACATTCACATTTTTACATACAAACACATAGTTTTGTATATATGTGCGAAAACAATTACAAATTGAAAAATGCATCATTTTATTTTAGAAACCAAAATTGTTCAATACATCAAATGTTGCTTATGCCTAAGCCATTTTTAAGCTTGTGAGTGGATCAGCAAACATTTAGTGAGTGGAAATAGTACTGAACAATCACTTGTTTCTAAGAGATCACATCTCTTATAAAATGACATTTGATGTCTATATATTTAGTCTTTGATGATCCTTAGGGTTCACAGTGTAGGCTATCGCGACTTCACTGTCGCAATGGTATCCATACAATTTATGCCTAAACGCTTTTAAGAATCTTTTAAGTCACACATCTTTTTGAATAGTAGCAGCACAAGCTATATACTCAGATTCTATAGATGATAGTGTCATCAAGTTTGCTAAGTTGAGTGTCCTCCATCCAGATCTCCTGCCCAGTTGGCATTAAAGTATCCTTCAGGATGGAGACTTTCTCATATATAGCACAACTTTTACTTCATTACCATTTTGTCATCATATAATTTGATTTTCACCTTCACAGACTGAAATTGGTTTACAAAGCCAACGACAAAACATATGTCTAGTCTAGCACACAACAAAGTGTACATTAGACTTTCAATCACGCTTGAGTATGAGACTCTTTTCACGCGTTGTACCTCAGATTCTTTCACAAGACACATATCTCCTCTAAGATAATGTCATTTCACCATAAGGGTATGCATAGGTTTGCAGTCACTCAATATTGAATCATTCTGGGATTTTCGCTATGTATGTCTGTTAGGACATCGACAACATCCTCTTTGAACAATACTTTTATATCTTGACATACAAGATATTTATCGCTCTACCAATTTAATTCACTTAGCAATTCAAAAACAATAAGTCCTTGATTGTTTTAACTTCTTAGGTCTAGTCTTAGGAAGGAAAATAAAGAGATGAATTCACAAAATTACATCGCAACTGTAACACCCTAAATTTTATTTCATAATATAATAAAATTTAAAAGGGAATATATAAATTATAAGTTAAAGTTTTATGAAATGGAATAAAAAAGAAATTTTTGGACAAATTATAAGAAATTATGAAAATAATAATGTTAATATTTCCTATTTTACATTAATAGACTATTTGTAATTTTAGTCATAATTGTGAACTATAGTTTTAGGAAATATTTAGAGTATAAAAGTATTTGTTATTATTAGTAATTATTATTGGGTAAACTTGTAGGATAAGTTTATTATCATTTATGATACTTTTGTATTTTAAATTATAAATATAAATTATGAATATGTTATCATATCAATGGAATAATGCTTAGACTATTAACTCAACTTTGTTTCCACCCAAATTAAGTTTTATTAAAAAAAATGGGAAGAAATTAAATGGAAAGAAAGGGTATGAGTGTCATAGAGGATATTGGGTTCTAAAGTATAATTAAAATAAACAATGGGTAGTTGATTAGAATTTTCCCTAATTATTATATATAAGTACTCATACAACAAAAACCCTAGCTCTTCCAAAACAAAACAGCCGTTCTCCCCTTCCTCCCTAGTCTACGTATTCCTATTTTTCGTTCTCTTCTCTTTTTCCTCTGCAAAAAAAAAACACGATAACTTCCTCTCAAACCAAACTCTTCCATTCATCAAATTCTCAATCCATTCGTTCTTTCTCCCCACTTCCTCACTATAAAATAACATCACAACCTATTCATAATCACTTGCTTTCTTTGCTCACCCAGCTTCGTTTTGGCATGGAATCCCAGGAGTATTCGGCCTCTATTTTTCAAGAAGTTGAAGGATTAAACATATGTGAGGATTCTCTTCATTTCTGTCACCCATTTTTACAGTATTCTAAGCGAGATTGAGAGGGGTCTAGTATGGGTTTCTTTCGTTTAGTTATACAATTTTAAAAAGATATAACTAAAAGCTTGTTTATGTGAATGATTGTTTATGTATGTGAATACATGGCCAGGTTATAGTTTATGGGAAATTTGATTTGCTCGGTTTCATTGTGTTATTGATTTGTTGTGTTTGTGATGCTGGATTTTATATTCACAATGAGACTTAAATTTTAAATAGCTAATAGATTGGTAAGTTAGTGTAACATACTGATTTTGTTGTGATTATTATTTTCTATGCACTGCCAAACAATGGTTAGGTAGGATAAAAGAAATGCAAGAGGGCTTAATGATTAATTATGGTTAAATAAGCATTGTTACATCTATAGTATTTGCATTTTGTTTTCTTCTTCTTTTCTTACTGTTATGACAGAATACACAAGGATAATGGAACATCTTTCTTTTTGGTGTAAACTAGTTAAATGATGAGTGTGAAAGGGTATGATAAATTGTTGTGATATGCATGGTTGATTTTAGAAATTCTTAATGTTATTTTGTAGTGATTGAACTGATATGAAAGGGTCTTTTATTTCTCAGTTTTGAGAATTTGACTGAATGAGCAAATAAAAATTCATGGTGTATGTTAAAAAAAAAGGGACCAGAAGAATGCTTACAATTTTACCCATGCATGTGTCCAAAAATTTTGCTATCTATGGAGCTAAACAACTTTTGTATGATCAATATCCTTGTTTGGTGTGGTTTACTCTTGATACCTAAAGAGGACTAAACTCTTGACAGTAAGAATGTTGTGTGTAGGAAATATAATTCCCTTTTATGGCTCAATTTATTATCATTTGTCATTTGTATTGAGACTGAATTTGTGCAGTTTATGTCCACGGTGTAATTACTAAATTTCTGACTCTTAGACACCACACATTGAATAGGCACCTTTGGTAATGGATACTCTTGAAAATCCCGTGTAGCTAAGAAGATTTGTTTTTGTAAAGTTTACTTCATTAATAATTTGTTATGTAACTAATTAAGTTAAGATTTGTTTCATTGATTTTCTGTTTCAAATTCTTTGATGAAATCATATGTATAGTTTGGAAGTACTTATATTGAAACTCTAATTCTTACATGTGCCTTGGGTTTATTAGAACATTTTTTTATGATGATAATTGTAGAAATTAAGATTTAGAAATTGAGTCACTTAATTCCCAATTGATTAACTTGTCTTTATAATAGTTTTGTTAACGCTATGTTGAAATAATATTATTTTCCAGATTTGAGTGTCTCTCTTTTTGAGGCTTCACTGAATGTTAAATTACTGATCATTAAAAATTGTTCTTAGCATGTGTGTGTATGAGAGAGTCACATATATAGTTCAGGTGATAGATTGAATAACCATGAGTAATCTTAGGATCTAATAGACTAAATTTGCAAAATCTGGTTGTTGTCAAGAATAATTGCAAGTATTAAAATACATTTCAAATATATATAGAATCAAAGTTTTCAAGTTCTTTAGAATATATATATACTTATTGTTGGAACTCTTGTATTTCATGGGGTGATATGAAAATATTCTTATATTCTTTTATTTAGAAATTTAATTATCTTTACATTTTGATTGACTTTAGATGTGAGATGTGTCATTGCTGATTTTCTAGAATATTTATTTGCTTGTTGATAAATAAATTGTTTTAGGTTACAGATGAGAACTTAATTTCTATCCTTTTGCCATTTAGGTACATACGTGGTAATGACAAAGATTATTATATGAATTTTATTTTTTATAATAAACATTGTCCAAATATGACGTATTGATTAGTTTGAGGATCAAAAGTAATAAGCAAGTAATATTAATAACCAGAATTGATAATTTGGGAATACACATAATTAAAAGGTGTGATGTTAAATTAAATAAAGATTTAGAAGTAAAATTTTATTGGCCTTACCTCGACAAGTAAAATGGGGATATATATCTATATAAGCAAGTTGAATGTCTTGTGGATATAATATGGTATTCAATAGTTCTAGGATGATTTGAGTTTTGTACATTGGTTTCTTTATATGATTTAGTTGAAAGAGAAAAATAAATTTTGTGATTGAGTAATGTCCGTAGGTGTAACATCCTAAAAATTTAATATACGATTAGAGAGTATTTAGGAATAATAAATGGGAAAAAATTAGAAATTTAGGGAATTTTTAAAATTTTTGGACATTTTTAGGATATTTTGGGAAATATTGGATTTTTTATAGGTTTTGGAGAAATAAGTACCTAAAATAATAGATTAATTGATTTGGAAGATTGATATAGAATTCAAATTGTGAGAGACAATTGGAGGATTTTATGGTCAAAAATATGGGAATAAGAAAGAATATTCCAAAGCATAAAGCATATTCCTTTTACTTTTTTATTTACTTCTAAATTAAATAAAGATTTAGAAGTAAAATTTTATTGGCCTTACCTCGACAAGTAAAATGGGGATATATATCTATATAAGCAAGTTGAATGTCTTGTGGATATAATATGGTATTCAATAGTTCTAGGATGATTTGAGTTTTGTACATTGGTTTCTTTATATGATCTAGTTGAAAGAGAAAAATAAATTTTGTGATTGAGTAATGTCCGTAGGTGTAACATCCTAAAAATTTAATATACGATTAGAGAGTATTTAGGAATAATAAATGGGAAAAAATTAGAAATTTAGGGAATTTTTAAAATTTTTGGACATTTTTAGGATATTTTGGGAAATATTGGATTTTTTATAGGTTTTGGAGAAATAAGTACCTAAAATAATAGATTAATTGATTTGGAAGATTGATATAGAATTCAAATTGTGAGAGACAATTGGAGGATTTTATGGTCAAAAATATGGGAATAAGAAAGAATATTCCAAAGCATAAAGCATATTCCTTTTACTTTTACAAATTTTCTTTTCTTTTCTTTTTTTTCTTTTCTTCCTTCTTTCTTTTCTTTTCTCTCTTTCTCTTCTTTCTCTCATGGCCGACACCTCTCTCTCATTTCTTCATATCTCATTTCATTTCATTCTCTTCCTCACTCAAGCAAAAAGCCCACGCCTCTTGCTCACTTCCCACTACACCCATTCCATTTTTCACTCAGTCTCCTCCTCAAATCGGTATTAAACATACAAGATCCGTGCAGCACTGCCTCTCTTTGTTCTCCTCCATTTTCTTGTGTTTTCCGGCGAGCCTAGGCAGTGAACGACGACGGACGACGTCGGAGTAAGGTGGGTCTAGTTGTTTTTGTTGTTTTTCGGACTAAACATCTTCCCAACTTTATTTTCTCATTTTCTTCTTTTCCTTAGTGCTCATTTCGGTCCACCACCAAAAGAAGCCGAATTCCCCTCATTCTTGAACTCCGTAAGTTTTTTGTGATGTTGATTTTGAATAAAGTTTCCTCTTTTGGAAGTTAGGGTTTTAAGAAAAATTGGGTTTTTGAGTTTCGCAAGCTACCACAATTATCATTAAACTGTTAATTGAAATTTTGTGAGGATTATTGATGTTTAGGATTATTTTGGGAATTCTAGGAGCATTTTTATGGTACTTTAAGTTGGGATTTTGTTAATGTAAGATGACTTGAATGGAATGATAGTTTATAAATGCTTGTGAAGCTTATTTTAGAATGTTGGTTTTAGTTAGATTGGTGGTTGTGAGGAAATTTGAAAGTTAAAGTGTGGATTAAAGTGAGAGTTAATAGATGTTTGTGTAGATGTTACGGAGATGTTCAATGAGTGAAATTGTTTGAAAAGGTGTATAAGAAGAAGTTGGTCAATTAACTTTAGAAAATTTGGTTATGTAAAGTTATGTTTAGGAATGCTTGTTGAAGTTATTTAATGATGTTGGAATGTTGACTTTGGTTTGGTTGGTGTTTGGAAGGAAGTTTGGAAGTTAAAGTGTTGAAGAAAAGAGAAATTTATCATGTAAGAGTATGTTGGAAAAGTAATAGAAGGTTATGAAAGTTTGTGAGTTATGGAGGTCACTTTGAGTGGCCAATTTAATATGAATTGAAATGAGTGGCTGTCACCCAAGGGGGGGGGTGGGTGAATTGGGTGGCAGAATAAAACTTATAAAATTAAAGTTCTCTTTTGAAACAGTACTACTTGTGCTTGATGAGAATGACTATGAATCATGCCATGCACAAGTAAGTATATAATGGTGTGGTGCTTGAGATGTAAAGATTAACAAAGCAGAATAAGCACACACAAATTTATCCTGGTTCGGTCACTTCCAGACCTACATCCAGTCTCCAGGCTTCACCTGAAATTTTCAATCCACTAAACTTCTTGTTTACTCCAGGCACAAGAAAGCCTTTACACCTTAGGTTTTACGAACACGGGTTCACCTAACAACCCACAGGTTTTGCAACGGGCTTACCTGCAAACCTTTACAACCGCAAGTTTTACAACGGGATCACTTGCAACCTTACAACCGCAAGTTTTACACGGGCTCACTTGCAACCTTGGAGATTTAGAAAACCTCTAAATACTCCCCCTTACTTTTGTAATGTTACAACACTGTTCTTCAAGCACCAAGCTTTAGAACAGCCTCTCTTGATTAGAGGATTTGATAATATGTTCACTCTATGAACTGATTATGATAAACACTTAAGTACACTGAATGCTCTCAATAAATGAAGAGTACAAGAGTCTTAACTACAAAGAGTACAAGATGAATAAATGACTAGAACTCTCAATGTATTAAGTTCTCTCTCGCTTTTCTGGGCAGCTTTGAATGCTTGAAGAATGCTCTCAGTTTCTCTCTCTAGATTTCTGCGTTTTTCTGAAATTCGTGGCTGTCACCCAAGAGGGGGGGGTGAATTGGGTGAGGGAATAAAACTTAGGCTCTTTTCGAAAGACTGCTTGTGCTCGGTGATGATGATAATAAATAATGCTATGCACAAGTCAGTATGCTATGTGATGCAAAATAGAATGATCAAGTATAAATATATGCACACATAAATTTATCCTGGTTCGGTCACCCAGACCTACATCCAGTCCCCAGGCTACACCTGAGATTTCCAATCCACTATTCTTGTTTAAACCGGGCACAAGAGAAGCCTTTACACTTTAGGTTTTACGAGCACGGGTTCACCTAACAACCCACAGGTTTTACACCGGGTTCACCTGCAAACCTTACAGATGCAAGTTTTACGGGCTAACTTGCAACCTATGGAGATTTAGACAACCTCTAAATGCTCCCCCTTACAAATTGTAAGTTTACACTATGTTCACTCTATGAACTGATTGTGCTAAACACTTAGGCTCAAAACTAACTCTCTCTAAGAGTGGATGATGTTACTCACTTAAGTACAAATGAATCACTCTCTAAGAATATTACATATCAAAGTCCGAGAGTAGAAGATGAGAGGAATGTAGAATAGTGTTTCAGATAATAAGCTCCGTTCTCTCTGTCTTTTTCAAGCCCACTTCTTCAGAAATGAAGAACATCCCTTTTATACCAGCCTCTGAATATCTAACCGTTGGAGAGGCAATAAGACCGTTTGATTATAGACGTTGGGACCTTGTTTACGTTGTCCTCATTAGTGCACAGCAGGGTTGACTTTGCTTTATCTAAAAAGGTGCTCTGACCAAGCTGTTCTGTCAACACTGTTCTGGCAATACTATTCTGACAAAAGTCGTTCTGACATCTGAACATTTTGTACGGTCCGACTCTTGCTTGCTGTCAGAGAGGACTTCGTTCCTCAAGCATAAGTCCAGGATGTTAAGAGACTCATTATCGGAAGCTCTCTTGCTATCTGAAGCTCGTGGACTCTAACATTTTGCTTGCTATCACATAGAGGAACTTTGTCTTCCAAGCACTTGTCCATGAATGATAAGAGTGCTTTGCTATTGGATCCTCTCTTGCTATCAGAAGCTCTCTTATGGACTCTGACTTTTGTGGGCAGTATGAGCTTTGACACCTTGAGTGAATCTTCAGATTATGTTCTCATACTCCTCATGCTTGGTAGGTAACAATGTTGTTTGAATGTGTCTGTTATCCTCTTGTTACCGTTGGAAGGAACATCTTCTTAAATGCTTCAGCAGGGTTGACTTGCTTTATCTCTGAAAAGTAGTCCTGACACCTCTGCTCTGTTAAAAGCATTCTGACACTGCATCTCTTTGAACGTTCAGACATCCTGATTGCTTGCGGAAGCAACTTCTCATCCGGAAGCAACCTTACTGAGTGTGCTGCACTTGAACGTTAGTTTAGCAATATAATCATATAGTCTCATGCAGTGGGTGATCCTAAATCTAAGGTGTATCCAGAAGCACTTCTACATCCGGAAGTAAATTCACTTGATGAGGGATTTAGTTCACCATGACTTGCTCTCGCTTAGTCTATTTCATTCCACCACTCAGCGCTAGTCACTGAGCTATCGGAAGCACTTTTACTTGACGTGGTGAATTCACTGACGCTTAGGGTGAAATCTATTCTATCAGTCTGCGCCAGTCAAGATCTAATAGGAAGCAACTTCACTTGATGTTGCATTTCCGCTGACGCTCGGGGTTATATCTAGTCTATCAACCTGCGCCAGTCTAAATCTAATAGGAAGTGCTTTCACTTGGCGAAGTAGACTTACTGACGCTTGGGGTACTAACTATTCTATTGCTCTGCGCCAGTCTAAGTCTAACAGGAAGCGCTTTCACTTGGGGAAGTAGACTTACTGACGCTTGGGGTACTAACTATTCTATTGCTCTGCGCCAGTCTAAGTCTAACAGGAAGCGCTTTCACTTGGGGAAGTAGACTTACTGACGCTTGGGGTAATATCTATTCTGTCGCTCTGCGTCAGTCTAATTCTAACAGGAAGCAAACTCACTTCCGATTGAAACATAGCTTAGTCTTAAGGTTTTGTGTACCTAATTCTCATGGACTAAGTTAAATCCCTAGTGATTTACTTGCTGACGCTGGGGGATGAAAGCATTCATCCGCATGCGCAAGTCCTAATCTAACCGGAAGTGATCTTGCATTCTCAAGTGATCTAACTCAGGATTCTAACCATGTCATCTAATCCCTCCTAAGTGTTGATTATGTTCTCTTAAGTACTAGACCATATCATACCTTAGTCACCATCAAAACTTAAGATTCTAACATTCTCCCCCTTTTTGATGATGACAAACCCAATAGATGACTAGAGAACATAATTAAACTTAGATCACTCATCCTAGAGCTATATTCCTTTCCCCAGTTCTCTCCCCAAAAATCTAGGCATCTTATCTATCTCTCAGCTCTAGACATCTCATGTCTCATTTCTCGCTAGACATCTCATATCTCATCTCTAGACATCTCATCTCATCTCTAGACATCTCATCTCTCTCCCCCTTTTGGCTTCATCAAAATCCAACAGGTGCAAGCTAGCCTTAGGGATGGGGATACTTTTATCGTTCTCCTAGGAATGGGCTTTCTACCTAACATTACTTTTCTCCCTATGTATCGCTAATAAAGATTTGTTCTAGACTATTCAATACAATGTACGAGAATTAACAAGGAACAGCAATAATGGCTCATGATCCTAAATGATTGTATATTCCCTAAACACTATGTAGGATAGTTAAACATGTTTTTCAAAGGAGATATTGATACATCAAATCTAATCATAATTAAATTAAGATCAAAACATACAAAACAGTTTTCTTTTTGAAGGTGAAAATTCTTTCCAAATGTAATTTTGATATGTTTAAAAATGGTGATTATGATATCAAATGAAATATGTGATTTTAAATTCAAATGAGATGAAATCTGATACCAAATGTAATCAAATGAGATCTGTGAGTTTGAACCTGTGGTATCAAAGGAAATGATTGAATGCCAAATGAAATTTGTGATACCATATGAAATGAAATCAAATCAAATGAAATTTGTGTTTTTAAAAGTGCCAAAAATATTTTCCAAACAAATTGCATCACAGCATCTTAAGAGTTTATTATCGATGACAGCATGTGACTCTCTATTTTCAAGGGATCATTAACAGGTAATGTCCACTTACTTCTCTTCTATATTAAGATTAATCATCATTAAATCAAGAAAGGAAGCATATAAGAGAGGTATGTTATCAATTACTTTCCAGCATGTCATTTAGAGGATACAGATGTGTGAGCTAGGATGATTTTCTAAGACAGTGAATGATTTTGAAGTCAATGCAGATTGAGAGAAACATCCTAAGTTGACACCCTTACCAGTGCCATGTATGCATCATATGTAAGAGATGGTAAGGTGTAAATGTTACCACAGATGAGGGGTACTCATACTCTATTAGACTCAGGAATCTGAATCATACGCAGATAAGCATGCTTCCTGACATCTTCAAGAGGTGTGCTATCTCAAGTGGAAACCCCTAGCGCAAGTGCTTTGATGATTCGCTTCGGCAAGCTGAGCTACAACCACAAGTAGACATGACTGGGCAGTCACTCTACTCTTCCCATGGTTCAATAGTTGGCCTGCTATCGAAGGCGCTGATTGTTGTGAAAGCAACCTTGCTCAAACTTGATGATTGGTCCTGCATATGCTTGAGGAAACAAATGCTTTCTGATGGTCAGTGAAAGAACTTAAGATTTAACATTGAAGACCATCCTCAGGACATTCAAGTCAATCTGTGTTAATCAGCACAAGCTAATAATTTTAAGAAATCATGCTTGCTAATTGGTTTAAGAAGATATGAGCAATGATTATGTGAAAACTAATTTTGAAATTATCTATACATTCACATAGTTTCACTATCAAGACATGAACTTTATTTATACTCTCATGGATAAATATCAATGTGATAGTACAGAGAATATTAAACAGGTGGCATATTTTCAGAGTTTCATAAGCAAGTATAGTTCAATACATATGCCTCAAGGATGTTCATGTTAGATCATGAAGACATGTGAATTAATAACATAATGAGATTTTGAAAAAGGGAATCTTCATCCTCACAAAATAATTTGATTAGGATTGAATTCGTTTTACAAAAACAACCAAATTTCAGCATATGATTACGAGAATAATTTCCAAATTTTAGCCCAAGTTCTTCTAGATATGCTCAGTGTGATCTCATTGTTCTTAGGACATCAACAAGCTTGAAATTAATACAGATTATAGCATGCTTGTGATACTATGCCATGTTTTACAGATCTAGCAGAGTTTAATTCAAGGCATTTCCTAAGATTTCTAATGCATGTCAGACAAGAGAGAGACTATCCATTTAATTTCACAACAGAATATGTAAGGGATAGAAATGCTCATGTGTATTGGCGAGAGTTTCTCAGGTTTGGTATAGCCATTCCACACATCTTGATAAGAGACATTTTCGTTGCCATTCTCTCTTGGTGATATTCATTGTTCAAGCTTCAATGATCTGTGTCAACATTCTTAAACCACAAACTTGAACTGAGATCATTAGTAGATTGAGAACTTAAAGATGTAATTAAGAGGGATGTATTGTTCTCGAAACCATAGCTGCTTATGCATTGAAAAAGTTGATGCAAGAGATACCACATGAAATGGAAAATCAGAAATAGCTTTTGAGTGCTATCATTAGGTACGGTTGTCATGTAAGTTTAAAGAGGATCGGAATCTGTTTTGAAAGTTTGCATTTCAAAAAGGATCTTTCAAAAATCAAGGTGAATGTATAAACTGTTTTCTTTTCTGAGCGGCGCCCAAAAAAAAATTGCTAAGCATATATGAGTAAAACGATTTAGACACCATATGAAAAACTCTGAAGAAGGTTTTTTTTTTTTTGTTTGTGTCAAAATTCTGAAACTAGTTCTGAATCTTCTTAACAATGTCAGAAATCTTGGAACACAATGATTCAGCATGCACAAATTTAGTAGGTTTTGAAGAAGGTTCAGTTTCAAAGTGTCAGACTTCTTGAATCTGTAAAATCAGTATGCATTATATCAGAAAATGAATTTGATATGATAGGATCATTTTTACAGAAAATAAGGTTATCACAGATAAGGGAAATCATATCAATTTCAGAGAAATAAAATCTGTTAAGCTCATCATGCATTTACTACCCAAAAGATTATTCAAGTAAAGAGGAGGGTAAGAATGATATCACCATAGCTCCATTCGCATCAAGCAGTAGCTCGCTTGATTTTGGTTGACAATGCAAGGATTCTATTTTCAGAGCAGCACCAAAATCTATGCGTGACGAATGCTTATCAAGACTTGACTAATTGTTCAGATGAGGTACAGTCCTGAGTCCTGTTGAGGCTAATAGGATGAATTGGAGCTGGTGCAGAGGGATGAATTCACTTGGTGATCACTACTACTCGCATCTCTCGCCTCTTGAACCCATACTTCTTACACAGCTCTTCACTCAGATTAGGTGCTGGCGCAGAGAGAGACACAGGTTCAGCAGAGGGTATCTCCGCAGGTTGATCACTCAGTGCTATCTCAAGCTTGCCTCTGTGCCAGCAGACTGTTGGGGGCACATGAAACAGATGGCTTCCCCAAGGGCGAGCCTTCCTGCTTGGGCAATCCGCTTCATTTCAATTTCCCTTCTGAGGGCAGCAGTGACATCCTGGTCAAGTTCGAGGGGTGGCTATCTTAGCCTATCTCTCTCTGATTTTGTTCATGTTCCTTGTTCATTTTAGCCCATAACTCATCTTCACCCTTGTCTTGCTGAACCTCCGGATTGCCTTTCCTACAAAATATCAGATAGTTCCTTCCTTTTGTATCCAAGTCTGGATCTGAAGGTCAGTTTGTAGGCTATATGTAATTCACATGCACTTAGAGATTACTTGCTATGTGTATGGCATGGTGAATCTATCATGACTATATGCACAAGGATATACAAGGTTTTTGATCAAGATAGTCATGGATCTCATGTAGATTATGAACATTACTTATTTCTTTAAGCTTTCTTCAATGATGAATATAATGTTCACATCTTAGGAAGCTTAATGTAAAATCTCAATAAGTCCATCTAATATTAGCATAGGAGATTTTACTATCAAATGCTTCGTTGCTAAGTGATCCCTTGCTTACCCAAGGAGATCTTCTATACTTATCCTTGGTTCGAAGCACTTTCTTCTGAGAGGTAGGATTCAAGAGCCTTTTCAATGTTGATCGAGGAATCCACTCTCTCTTGTTCTTCTCAGGATAGTTGAATGGAACTTTGTGATAGCTCATCCTTGAGACAAAACCATTGGCTCTTGTGGTGGCCGACAGCTTCTTATGATTGTACCAGTGGATTTCAGCAGTTGCATCACCACGAGTTCTCTTCTTTGGGATAAGAGGAACTCTTGATCTTTCCTGCACAAGTAAGGCACTAGGAGGATGTTTTGGTACCCATTTGTACTTGGGTCCTACATGGTTAGCACTGGACCTTACTTGTCCTTTAGGAATCCATACAAACTTATTTCTCACATTTGTATTTCTTCTAAGACTGCATGTGTGAGAAATATGTCCTAATCTACCACAATAATGACAGATAATGGAATGATAATCAAAATGAGATTTTCTATCATTATCATGATTAGTTTTCTTTAGAAAAGCTTTTTGTTCCTTTGAAATCTCAGTTTCTTTTGAAGACTTTTCTTGTTCCTTCAACACGTGTTTACAATCAAAACATTTTTCAAGACATGTTGAAGTTTTCTCTGCCGATAGTGGGCTAGCTATCGGAACCACTAGTTCTTTAAAAGAAACCTCGGAAACTTTAGACGTAGAAGAAGAAATTAGTTTTTCAAGTTTCCTATCTTTTTCTTTTAAGCCTAGAAGTTCTTTTGCAAGTTTACAATATTCGGTATATAACTCATTGTATGCATCTTGCAATTCAGAGAGTTCAAGTTCAGATTCAGATACCTCACTTTCTGAATCTTCTAGGCAGAAATGGATACTCTCTTCACTGAAGCCTGCTTCCTCAATATCAGCTTCCAGAAGCTCATCAGTAGATGATCCACAAAGAGCACGAGTTGAGCTTTGGACAGCTGTGCTTTCAAGAGATGGGTTAGAAGCATATATCATATCAAGAGTATTCCAAATATCTCTAGCACTAGAGCAATGTTTGATTTTCTGGAAATCATTTTCAGTTAAGCCTTTGTATAAAATTTGCATTGCTCGAATGTTTAAGGAAAACAAATTTTTTCTCCTTTTCAGTCCAGTTTCCTCTTGGTTTGAAATCAAAATCATTTTCAAAAATATCCCACATTTTCAAACTAGTGGATTTTATAAAACTTTCCATTCTTGCTTTCCACCAACAAAAATCAATATTTTCTAACACAGGTGGAATGGTATGATCAAAGCCTTTGGAAAACATTTTAACCCAAATCAGCCAAGGTCTTTGCACTTGAGATCGTTTGATCCTTTAAACAAGTGACCTGCTCTGATACCAAATGAAATTCGTGGCTGTCACCCAAGAGGGGGGGGTGAATTGGGTGAGGGAATAAAACTTAGGCTCTTTTCGAAAGACTGCTTGTGCTCGGTGATGATGATAATAAATAATGCTATGCACAAGTCAGTATGCTATGTGATGCAAAATAGAATGATCAAGTATAAATATATGCACACATAAATTTATCCTGGTTCGGTCACCCAGACCTACATCCAGTCCCCAGGCTACACCTGAGATTTCCAATCCACTATTCTTGTTTAAACCGGGCACAAGAGAAGCCTTTACACTTTAGGTTTTACGAGCACGGGTTCACCTAACAACCCACAGGTTTTACACCGGGTTCACCTGCAAACCTTACAGATGCAAGTTTTACGGGCTAACTTGCAACCTATGGAGATTTAGACAACCTCTAAATGCTCCCCCTTACAAATTGTAAGTTTACACTATGTTCACTCTATGAACTGATTGTGCTAAACACTTAGGCTCAAAACTAACTCTCTCTAAGAGTGGATGATGTTACTCACTTAAGTACAAATGAATCACTCTCTAAGAATATTACATATCAAAGTCCGAGAGTAGAAGATGAGAGGAATGTAGAATAGTGTTTCAGATAATAAGCTCCGTTCTCTCTGTCTTTTTCAAGCCCACTTCTTCAGAAATGAAGAACATCCCTTTTATACCAGCCTCTGAATATCTAACCGTTGGAGAGGCAATAAGACCGTTTGATTATAGACGTTGGGACCTTGTTTACGTTGTCCTCATTAGTGCACAGCAGGGTTGACTTTGCTTTATCTAAAAAGGTGCTCTGACCAAGCTGTTCTGTCAACACTGTTCTGGCAATACTATTCTGACAAAAGTCGTTCTGACATCTGAACATTTTGTACGGTCCGACTCTTGCTTGCTGTCAGAGAGGACTTCGTTCCTCAAGCATAAGTCCAGGATGTTAAGAGACTCATTATCGGAAGCTCTCTTGCTATCTGAAGCTCGTGGACTCTAACATTTTGCTTGCTATCACATAGAGGAACTTTGTCTTCCAAGCACTTGTCCATGAATGATAAGAGTGCTTTGCTATTGGATCCTCTCTTGCTATCAGAAGCTCTCTTATGGACTCTGACTTTTGTGGGCAGTATGAGCTTTGACACCTTGAGTGAATCTTCAGATTATGTTCTCATACTCCTCATGCTTGGTAGGTAACAATGTTGTTTGAATGTGTCTGTTATCCTCTTGTTACCGTTGGAAGGAACATCTTCTTAAATGCTTCAGCAGGGTTGACTTGCTTTATCTCTGAAAAGTAGTCCTGACACCTCTGCTCTGTTAAAAGCATTCTGACACTGCATCTCTTTGAACGTTCAGACATCCTGATTGCTTGCGGAAGCAACTTCTCATCCGGAAGCAACCTTACTGAGTGTGCTGCACTTGAACGTTAGTTTAGCAATATAATCATATAGTCTCATGCAGTGGGTGATCCTAAATCTAAGGTGTATCCAGAAGCACTTCTACATCCGGAAGTAAATTCACTTGATGAGGGATTTAGTTCACCATGACTTGCTCTCGCTTAGTCTATTTCATTCCACCACTCAGCGCTAGTCACTGAGCTATCGGAAGCACTTTTACTTGACGTGGTGAATTCACTGACGCTTAGGGTGAAATCTATTCTATCAGTCTGCGCCAGTCAAGATCTAATAGGAAGCAACTTCACTTGATGTTGCATTTCCGCTGACGCTCGGGGTTATATCTAGTCTATCAACCTGCGCCAGTCTAAATCTAATAGGAAGTGCTTTCACTTGGCGAAGTAGACTTACTGACGCTTGGGGTACTAACTATTCTATTGCTCTGCGCCAGTCTAAGTCTAACAGGAAGCGCTTTCACTTGGGGAAGTAGACTTACTGACGCTTGGGGTACTAACTATTCTATTGCTCTGCGCCAGTCTAAGTCTAACAGGAAGCGCTTTCACTTGGGGAAGTAGACTTACTGACGCTTGGGGTAATATCTATTCTGTCGCTCTGCGTCAGTCTAATTCTAACAGGAAGCAAACTCACTTCCGATTGAAACATAGCTTAGTCTTAAGGTTTTGTGTACCTAATTCTCATGGACTAAGTTAAATCCCTAGTGATTTACTTGCTGACGCTGGGGGATGAAAGCATTCATCCGCATGCGCAAGTCCTAATCTAACCGGAAGTGATCTTGCATTCTCAAGTGATCTAACTCAGGATTCTAACCATGTCATCTAATCCCTCCTAAGTGTTGATTATGTTCTCTTAAGTACTAGACCATATCATACCTTAGTCACCATCAAAACTTAAGATTCTAACATTTTCTTCAAGTTATCTTCATAAATGAAGATGAGCTTCTTTATATATGTCTTCAAGTATTCTCACTCTTGGTAGGTAACAAGGCCGTTTGAATGTAGCCGTTATTCCCTTGTTACCGTTGCTCATTAATGCTCCATTAATGCTCAGCAGGGTTGACTTGCTTTATCTCTGAAAAGCAACTCTGACAACTCTGCTCTGCCAAAAAGCACTCTGACACTGCATTGCTGTACGTTCTGACATTCTGATTGCATCCGGAAGCACTTCCACATCCGGAAGCAACATCACTCAGTGCTGCACTTGAACGTTAGTCTAGCAATGTATTAACACATAGTCACATGCAGTGGGAGTTCATTTAGTCTTAGGAGGTTCTCTTACTTTCGGAAGCAATTCCACATCCGGAAGCACTCCTACTAGATCTAAGTTATGTCTTAGAGTTATACTCACTGACGCTCGTTGTTGCCTAGTCCAACAGGCAGCGCTAGTCACTAAGCATCCGGAAGCATTCCTGCATCCGGTTGCATCCTAACTTAGTCTCAAGGATTTTATACTCCTAATGTTCCTAGACTGAGTTATGACTTAGTGGGTTACTTGCTTCCGCTGGGGGATGAGTCATTCATCCGCGAGCGCTAGTCACTAAGCATCCGGAAGCATTCCTGCATCCGGTTGCGTCCTAACTTAGTCTCAAGGATTTTATACTCCTAATGTTCCTAGACTGAGTTATGACTTAGTGGGTTAGTTGCTTCCGCTGGGGGATGACTCATTCATCCGCGAGCGCTAGTCCTAGTCCATCCGGAAGTAAATCCATATCCGGTTGTACTCTTACTTGTGGTTCTATATTAACCTAATTTTTCTACGTTTAACTTGTTCTTTCATATTTTAGTCTTCATCAAAACTTAGATTCTAACATGAATAGGTTGTTTTAATTGGGGTTAGCATGGTGGGCTAGTTTTGTAAGAATTATGAAAAATTGTGAAGTTTAATACTTTAGAATTATAAATAAATTATTAAGGGAATTGTGGGGTACAAAAGAATATAGAAAAGTGTAGATGTTAGAAGTAATTTATTACTTCAATGATTATTTTAGAATTAGTTTGAATGGTAGGTCAAAGTCACTGATATTGTGCCTTGACCAACAGTAGCTCATTGTATGATTGTTGACGGTGGAGACTCGAGCGGAGCTTAAGGAAGACATTAGCTACGTATATCTATTGCTACTAAACTTGACAGATAATCACGCTTAACTGACTGTGATACTGAGGGTGACGGTAGTTGAGGATTTCTAAAATCCTCTTCTACTTATATATATATAAATGAAATGTGTTCAGATTATTTTATATCCAAAGGTGGCCTATAGGTACCTTTCTAAATAAATTGTACTTTATATATATACATATTTATATATAAATCTTTTGTATGTTGCATGACACTGATTATTAGTACGTCGGCCGATGTAACCATCGATTTGCGCAAATCGATAGGTTAATTGTACAGGTTCCTCGGATTGTAAAGGAACCAGAGACTTTTCACATTTTAGAGTGGTCCCTTTTCCATGCTTTTTCAGATTTTAGACTGGGCACAGTGTCATTCACGTTTATTTTTGCCTATTAAGAGATGGATGTATCTGTTCTGTATATATATATATATATATATATATATATATATATATATATATATATATATATATATGTATATATTACGTGGTTTATGCAGGTTTTGAAAACTGTGGTACCCTGTAGACACTCCACTACCTCACATCCGAGTCTCACAGTGAGTTAACTAGTGATTACTGAGACATAGTTTTGTCTCACCCCATTCCCTTTATTTTTTTTACAGGTGATCATGCCCAGAGAGGGAAGCAGAGAGGAAGGGGAAAGGATTGGCCGGCCCACACGAGTAGGCCGGAGGTGATCTATAAGGAATATATATTGCCATTTATTAGGTTGCATCCGCTTCCGCATTTGTTTGTATTATTTGGAATGAATTGTGTTAGTTGTTTCTGTTGATTGTTGGTTAGTCACCGATATTGAAATAATGTGACAGTTGTGGTTGTATCACACAATGTGTTAATGTGATAATTGATTATGTACTGGTGGATTGACTGTTACAGGAGAATTGTCTGCTAATGGAAAGACAATCTCTCTTTCTTGATATGGACGTATCATATAATTGTGATTAACGATGTTTGACTACGCTTTGTGATATTGACATGCTTAAGTCAGATAGTTGTGTTGATATGTTAATTGATACAGGTATTTCGAATAACTGTGTTAAGGAAAGTTCTTTTTCTAACATGGTTATATCGAGTGATTGTGATTTACTGTTGTGATGAGTGTTGTTATTTTATATAACCATGTTAGATGGGCCCCTCTCTGCCATGGTTATGTTTTCTAAATGTTATGTTATTCTCTTTTTCTAACCATGTTAGGCAAATCCTTACTAACATGGTTAGCAATTAATTATCCATGATAACATTTGTATTGTATTAGGAAATTCTTTTCTATCATGGATAATGTATATAAAATATTAGGAATTCTTTTCTAACTATGATAGTGATATTGATATTACAGAAAAATCTCTTTCTATCATAGTTAGTAAAGTCAATTATTGGATTGAAAGTGTTATTATTGTTAAATTAGGGATTTAGATATAGAATGTTATAGTAGGATAGATTAATTGTCAGTTTATTTTTGTACTTTTAAAACTAATCATTTGTGCAATTAGTTGGTTTTTGGGTAATGATTGGAATGTTAGAGAATTGTGATGATTAGGTCTTACAGTTAATGGAATCAACATTAATTGGATGATTATTAATAAGTTGCTGCGGGGGTGATTTTAAATTTTGTGTTCTAAAATGTACCGACAAGAAATAGAGATTGAAAATATATATCTTAAAAGCTGGTTTGAGTTATACTATTAGAATGATTATGATCGTTTGAATTTGAATCATAAATTTTGTTTATAAAATATCATTTGTAGTTTTCATGGGAGATTTCCTTTTTGGTTGAATAGAGTCTTTGTAAATTGCAAAGTGATCATTGAGTTTTAAACAGAATATGTGGTAATTAGTATGTTTGGCGGTTGTCTGCCTTAGTTGCAATGATTTAAAATATGTAATTTTATGATTTGTTATGAATGCTGTAGTAAAATTATGAAACATACATGCATACCCTTTTAAAGATATTGTGTGGATGTAAATAATGGATTATTATCTACAAATATTATTTTGATTAATCGTGGTAATAATACTTTACTAGTATTGATGGACATAATGACTTAATAAAGTAGAGGATACATATTTCACACGTGAATGGAGCAAAAGGAAATTTTGAGTAAGGGTTGTCAAGGATATATAGAGTTCCCCATTCAAGCTAAACTTCAAACCAAAATAGTTGATAATTTAATTTAGGAAATTTCCTAATATATTCCCAAATGAAAATGTGGGCTTATCAGCTTTCTCTTCTATATTTATTCTCTATAATGTTCCTCCTTGCTTTTGCTTCCCTCATGATGCTCAGATCCTTATGTAGATCTTTATCAATAACAGTAATCATGTTTTCTTCTCATCATGTTTAATGAAATCAATCTGATTTGATTTTACTTTTGTTTGAATTCCCTAAAGATTTCAATTCAAAAAAAAAAATTCCATATTAAAACTTTGAAACTGTCCTTTTGTCAAAAAAATTTCCATGTTGTGCTTCTTCATATGATTTGGGTAAAAAGTTTAAAGAGCTAACTTATCTCTTTGCACATATTAATGTCATTCTTTTCTAATTTCGAGGACAAAATTATTTAAGGGGGAGAGAATTGTAACACCCCAAATTTTATTTCATAACATAATAAAATTTAAAAGGGAATAAAAATATAAATTATAAGTTAAAGTTTTATGAAGTGGAATAAAAAAGAAAATTTTGGACAAATTATAAGAAATTATGAAAATAATAATGTTAATATTTCCTATTTTACATTAATAGACTATTTGTAATTTTAGTCATAATTGTGAACTATAGTTTTAGGAAATATTTAGAATATAAAAATATTTTTTATTATTAGTGATTATTATAGGGTAAACTTGTATGATAAATTTATTATCATTTAGGATACTTTTGTATTTTAAATTATAAATATAAATTATGAATATGTTATCATATCAATGGAATAATGCAGTCTATTCACTCAACTTTGTTTCCACCCAAATTAAGTTTTATTAAAAAAAATGGGAAGAAATTAAATGGGAAGAAAGGGTATGAGTGCCATAGAGGATATTGGGTACTAAAGTATAATTAAAATAAACAATGGGTAGTTGATTAGAATTTTCTCTAATTATTATATATAAGTACTCATACAACAAAAACCCTATGTAACATCCCAAATTTTGATCAAGTTTAATTGGAAATTATATAGGTGTTATTTAGGAAATTTGAGATTTATGGAGGAATTTATGGAGAGATTTATTGTTATTAAATCCTAATTTTTGGAATTTAAGGAAGTATAGTTAAAAAAATTATGTGAAGCTAGAAACTTTCATGAACAAGTATTTGGAATCCTAGATAATATGATAATGGAAAAAGTGAGGTACAATAATATATACAAACTTTTGGGCTAGAAATATAATTATGGATAAACAATGGGGAATTAGTTGTAATTTTTCCTAAAAGTATATATATATATTCTCATCATCTCCTTCTTCCTCCCAAACTCAACCCTAGCCGTCCCCCACCCAAACGACCCTCTCTTCTTCTTCCTCTTCCTGCCTCAACCAAACTCGTCGCCTCCCTCCTTTCTCTTGAGCTCCAGCCCTGCTTTCCTCCGCCGTTCATCCCCTTCTTGTTCCGGCGAACTCGAGCTAGACCGGCCACGTTTTCTTCTCGTCGTTCTCCCTCACTTTTCCGGCGTGTTTGGCTTCGTTTTGGGTGGAGGACGGCGGCGGGAGTTGGTGAGTTCCTCCTTTCTTGCTGTTCTTCAAGCTTTTCCTTCTTTCAACTTCCTTTTCTTACCTTTTTCCTTCTCCTTTTACTTGTCTGTTCGGTCAGCCACTTTAGTGGCCATTTGCTGTCGATTCACAGCGGCTCCGGCACCTATGGGGCATGCAAATACATAACCATGCTTTGGGTAAGCCTTCTCTTTCATCTACATCTCTTTTATTCGAGTTTTGGGTGAGATTTGAGAGGAGGCCGAAAATGGGGTTCTATTTGGGTTCAAAATGTGTGATTTGTTGTTGTAGGAGGTTGTTTGAATTATATTAGGATTTTTCTTGTGTGATTCTGCTGTATTTCTGTTTTGGCTAGGCATTAGGAAAGGAGCTTGTTGATGTTTTGAGTTGTATAAGAGGTGTACAATGATGGAATGAAAATAAGTATAAGTTCTTGATCTTTGAAGTCTCATGTGGTTGCCTTATTTGCTATTTGATTTTTAATATGGCTGAATGTAGAAGAAAAATAATAATAATGACATTAAGATATGTATAGGAAAGTGGTATTCTTTGTGGTTCATGACTAATAAGTAAAATTATAATATGTAAGGGTAATGCTTGATGGTTCAAATGGTTAAAGTTTAAAAAGGATTGAACTGAAATGAAAGAAGCGTGAATACCTCGAATTCTAATTAAAACTTGGAATAAATACTAGGGTAATTTTCTATGAAATTTTATGCTATACTTTAGATGTAAAGCCATATTTTTGTGGGATTGTTGGTTGATTTTTATCACCTATTAGTATGCCCTGTTTTGAAGGATTTTGGAGTTCAAATCAATAGTTAATTTACATTTGAGAGTAATGGAGATAAAAGTGTTCTTTGGATGTTGATTTATGTGGAATTAATTATTGGATTGCTAAAGTAATTTGTTTGATGTTGTTTGTTAATTTCTGGATTTTGTTCATAGCTTTGCACTTGATCTAATTGATTTAATGTATGAGCAATGTCTGTGGTGTGAACAAAGATGGTAAATGGGTGTTGTATGTGTGTTTTCAAATGTTTAGCTCTTTGTCTCATACCAACCCTTTTCACTATTGCAAAACACCATCATTTTCTTCCTACAATTGGCACCAATTTTTACGGCTAAACATTCCTTTGTTTACTTCAATTGTTTCAGCTGCATTTTTACTATCCCGGTGAAGTTTCTGCTATTGATTTTTGCTGCATTTTGGCAGCAACACTGCTGAATTTTATGCAATAATAATTGGGTTGTTTTTCACCATGCATGTGTGTTGAATTAATGTTAAAATGTTACTTCTCTTGGTGTTTGGACTTTGAAGTTTGTAACAGTTGCAAAAATGGATGTTGATTGCTTATCCGTACATATTACTGCTATGTGTGGTTGTGCTTTGTACTTTGCTTGAAGAAGTTCAAGAAGGAAACATAATAAGCATGAGTTCTTTTAGTTGGTTGATGTGTTTTTGCTGATTATGATATTCTTGGATCTAAAATGCTACTTTGAGGGGCTGATTCATTGTTTTGAAGTCCTACTTAGTATTAAGAATATTGCTTGTTGATGTAATGCTATGAAATAGTTAATATAAAGATGACGTGAGTTATAAAGGTGATTGTAGTTTAATTTTTGGTTAAACGGTATGATGTTTGATATCAATCATGATTAATGTTTTGGTAATATGGTTAAATTGTGAAATAAGTGTAAGGTTGGTGTGAGAATTTGGTTTGTTTATTCTTCTTGATTATGGTTGAGAATTATTGCATTGATTTGTTATATCCTCTTAGTGAAATAACTCCCTATATAACAATGAATAAAGTAAGGGGCTGGGTACTAATATATGATACGAGAGAGACGTCAAAGTGTCATAAAGTGAAATGATATTAATTTATCATATTGTATCCTATCATTAAAGGAGGAACTAAGAGGAAAATATTTGGAGGAAATCTAAGGAAATGGTAAGGAAGAATGTCAGAGTGCTTAAGGCGACAGGTAATCACACTTAACCTTGCTATAACATTGAGGGTGACGTTAGCTGGGATTTTCAAAATCATTTTTCACCCTCTATATACACATTATTTTTGAAAACTTATTTTTATACAAAATAGGCTATCGGGTGCCTTTCAAACACGATTATTTTCATATAAAGAAATTTGAAACTATATATATATATATATATATATATATATATATATATATATATATATATATATATATATATATTATCCTGTTTGGTGGTGGCCATTGATCTGGAATGACATGAAATGTATATAGGTATAGTGTTTGTAGTGGTTTGAGAGTTTATGATGATAGAAAAGGGGGAGTTATGTTGTGGAAAATATGAAATGTTGAAATGTTGAGATATTGCAGAGAATTGCAAAAGAACATGATACTAATATTGATATTGTGATATTGAATGGAACTGTGGTTGATAAGTTGAATATGGTAGATGAGATAGATAGGGATATGGTGAGCTTTGCATGACACTGATATATATATGTACCATCGCGCGATGATAACTGTCGATTAGTCGATCGGCAGTTATTTGTACTGATCCTTTTCGGATTGATTAGACCGGGGATCATAGGTCGACTTATTGAGAGAAAGTGACCTACGGTTGTTTGGCATTGTAGAGCCCAACCGTTCCCATTCTACAATGGAAACAGAATTGGGGTTCCCTCTCTGGAGATTGCCAGAGAGGGAAATTTGCCTCCTCATCATAGAGAGGGGCACAGTGTCAAATCATATAGTGAAGACTAGATGCTTGAATGCCCCGTGATGGCAAAATGCATCTATAGGTGAGTGTGAGAGTTGTGGTGGTAGTAACATTAGATTGGAGACTGGGGAGGTGATATTTAGTTATGTGGAATTGACTGAGGGATTTAAGTGATATGTGGAAAGTAGAGATGATGAATTTGAGTTGATTTGGACGGAGGGACTTAAATGTTGAATGAAAGACTTGACATGTATATATATATTATTGGTTTTAAAATGTGGTACCCTTTATACGCCCTCGATACCGCATGTAACATTCTGTTACTAATTTCCTAATTAACCTAAGTTATCCCTTTTTAATTCAATCATCTCTTTACTAACTATGATAGAAAAAGGATTTCCATAATAACAATGTCTATCATAGTTAGAAAAAGAATTTACTAATGGTTAAATACTATCCATGATAGAAAAGAATTTCCTAATACCACCTGAACACTATCATGGATAATTAATAGTTAACCATGTTAGAAAAGGTCCACCTAACATGGTTAGAAAAGAAGCAACTAATATCAATCATTATTAATTATCTAACTATGATAGAAAAGACTTTCCATATTATTACAAACCTATCATAGTTAGAAAAGCACTATGCTTATATTACATTCCATAATAAACATCACTGAATCTATTTTTCATTTTCATCAGAAAACATGCGGAAGCGAATGCAGCCCTATAAATTGGCAATATACATTTCTACACAAATTAAATAACCTCTACAACCTAATTCTCATTCCTGATGCTTGCGCCTGTGCATGAATACCTGCAAAAATGTCAATAATCGTGGGATGAGACAATTTGTCCCAAAAATCACCGCTTAACTCACTATAATAGTGAGATGTGCGGTAGTGAGGGCGTCTAAAGGGTACCACATTTTAAAATCACTAATAAATATAAATCCGTGTCAACTTTTCTTCCATTCATCGCTCCATTCCCTCCGCCAGATCTAAATCAACTCAAATCCATCATCTCTACTTTCCATATATCACTCACAATCCATCAGTCAATTCCACATTTACTAAATCTCATCTCCTCAGTCTCCAATCTAATGCTACTACCACCGAAAATTCTCACACTCACCTATAGATGCATTGTGCCATCACGGGGCATTCAAACATCTAATCTTCACTATATGATTTGACACTGTGTCCCTCTCCATAATGAGGGGACAGTTTCCCTCTCTGGCAATCTCCAAAGAGGGAACCCCAATTCTGTTTCCATTACAAAACGGGAACAGTTGGGCTCTCCAATGCCAAACAACCGTAGGTCACTTTTTCTCAATAAGTTGACCTATGATCCCCGGTCTAATCAATCCGAAAAGGATTATTAGTACAAATAACTGTCGATTGGCCAATCGACAGTTATCATCGCGCGATGGTACACATATATAACAGTGTCATGCAAAGCTCACCATACCTTTCAATATATTAACCACCACTATGATATTTTCCAGCAACACATCTTTCCAATCTCAACCACAATATGCAATTCTTCTAATCCACATCACTATTCCTCAATTTAACATTCCAAAATCTTAAACTCAACACCTATCTTTCTATTTTATCCTCGTAACCTCTCAAGTCAATATCTGAACACTATATCTATATACTTTTCACAACTATTCCAGATCAATATCATCCACCAGCCAGAATAATACATATATAATATTTCAAATTTCTTTATATGAAAGTAATCATGTATGAAAGACACCCGATAGCCTATTTTGTATAAAAATAGGTTTTCAAAAATAGTATATGTATATAGAGGGTGATAAAGGATTTTGTAAATCCCAACTAACGTCACCCTCAATGTTATAGCAAGTTTAAGAGTGATTACCTGTCACCCCTTTTTAGCACTCTGTTGCCTTTTCCCTTCACTTTACCATGCCTCGAGAAATATATGCAATTCACATCCTTTCCTATTATTACATCATGTAATAATAGTAATTAATAACCATTTAATATAGATTAAATAACGTCTCTCTCGTATCTCATATTACTACCCATTTCCCCCTTCTTCTTAGTTATATTATTTTAGAAAGTTATGTGGATTCCTCAGTATATACACACACAAGTCAACAATTTGGTTCATGATTCCTCTCAACTAATCCATATAGAATGATCCATTAACACTTAGAAACCATATAGGAGTACCAAAGCTCAAGGAATCAAGGGAATATTTGAAATCCATAAAACAAACTTAACTTATCAACACTTCCATTTATCAATGACTATCTTGACAATTGGCAGTACATAGAATAAACTAATTTCTGCTTTAAACTTCACTTCATTGCAATATTCATAGTCAACTATTAAAGAGAAAAATAAAGGGGACAGAATTTGACATGATGCATCACATTTAAACCAAACCAATACACCCAACTTCATTACAAATTCAGTATTTCATTCGCCATATATTAGCTTTAGATTAACCCTCTCAAAGCCTGCAAAACACTCTCCACAACTAATTAAATTCCTAGATTAAGTCCCCTCAAATCAGATTTAAATCTAGTGACTAAACAAGGTTCAAGTTAAGAAAATATTGTAACAACAGAGCATAATCCAATTGAAAAGTGCACAACACCGTTCAGCTATACCATGATTTATACACACATGCCGAAAATTCATTCGGACAAAGGAAGAGACAAGAACATCAAAACTTACACCTCCAAAACATGCAACTTCCATGATTTGATATGTAATAGTGACAGTAATTACTATCCTACTTTTGTAAAACTTTGCTTATGGTGGAAACATTCCCCCATATAAATACCAATTTGATGAGAGAAAGGAAAGGATGATTGAAATTTAGTAAATAACAAAACTTCACCAATCAATCATGCAGCACACAAAATCTTTACACTCCATTACCCTTCTCCCAAATAAGTTAATGATTTTTGAATCCAAAATCAACTTAAAACCCATCAGCCGTGGAAGCTCCCAATTTTTAGGATTTTGTGAAATCTTTATAAGCATTAAATTCGCACTCAAAGCAACCAAGAATCCCTTCATTCTTTCGAAAATCAATTAAGCTATAACAGTAGCAATAACAGAATTTTGCAAACATACATGCTATATGTAACATTCTGTTACTAATTCCCTAATTAACCTGTGACATCTCTTTTAGTTCAATAATATCTTTACTAACTATGATAGAAAAAGGAATTTCAATAATATCAATATCTCTATCATAGTTAGAAAAAGAATATCCTAATGATTAAAATATTATCCATGATAGAAAAGAATAAACTAATACAGCACAGCTGCTATCATGGATAATTTATTGCTAACCATGTTAGAAAGGATTTGCCTAACATGGTTATTAAACAAAACTAACTGATATTAAACAATAAATAAATGTGTATACATGCGGAAGCAGATGCAGGCCTATACAAATTGGCAATATACATAACTAACTAATCTAATTAACCTTTGAAACCTAATTCCCTTTCCTGATGCTTGCGCCTGTGCATGAATACCTGCAAAAATGTCAGTAATCGTGGGATGAGACAATTTGTCCCAGTAATCACCGCTTAACTCACTATAACAGTGAGATGTGCGGTAGCGAGGGCGTCTAAAGGGTACCACAGTTTTAAAAAAACAATAGTAATATATATATATATATATATATATATATATATATATATATATATATATATATATCCAGATCTTCTTTCATTCCTTACTCAAGTCCAACAATCACCTTCAAAACAAATCAATTCAACATCTCCATACTCCAATCAACTAATACTACTACAACAACTCTCACACTCACCTAGAGATGCATTGTGCCACCACGGTGCATTCAAGCATCTATTCTTCACTATATGATTTGACACTGTGTCCCTCTCCATGATGAGGGGACAATTTCCCTCTCTGGCAATCTCCAGAGAGGGAACCCCAATTCTATTTTCCATTACAGAACGGGAACGGTTGGACTCTTCAATGCCAAACAACCGTAGGGGCGGTTGGGCTCTTCAATGCCAAACAACCGTAGGTCACTTCTCTCAATAAGTCGACCTATGAACCCCGATCCAATCAATCCGAAAAGGATCCTCAGTACAAATAACTGTCGATTGGCCAATCGACAGTTATCATCGCGCGATGGTACAAATATAAACCAGTGTCATGCAATGCTCACAATATCCTTTTCAATATCTCACAATACTCAACATTTCAATCACCATTTCCTTTCGATATCACCATCCTATTTACAACCATTCAATTCCTTCCCTCAACCTAACTATCATTATTCGTAACCAAGTACTACATAAATCCCTCACAATCTCAAACTCAACAATTCATGCCCTTTCAAACCACAATCCTCTTTAATCAGAATATGGTACCTGTATGTCATACTATTCAAGAACTACCACCACCACCAGGATAATATATATATAAAATGTAAATCAATCATTTATATAAAAATAATCGTGTTTGAAAGGCACCCGATAGCCTATTTTGTATAAAAATAATCTTTTAAAGATAATATATATATATAGAGGGTGAGAAGGGATTTTACAAAATCCCTAACTAACCACACCCTCAATGTTATAGCAAGGTTAAGTGTGATTACCTGTCGCCCTTTGCACTCTGTTGCTTTTCTCTTACTTTTTATCGTAAATTTCCTCCAAATACTTTCTCTTAGTTCCTCCTATGATGATAGTATACAAAATGATGAATTAATATAATTTCCACTATATAACACTTTGACGTCTCTCTCGTATTCCATATTACTACCCACTTTCCCCATTCATGTACTATATCTTAATGAACCACATCAAATATAAACATACCATTACAATTTAGCATTTGATATATGACATCAACAAACTATCCCAATCATTCACAACCAATAATCAATCACTAACTTTGGGATCACAAAAATACCTACTACAGTTCTCCACATACAAATCAGCCAATAGCAGAAAATTATTAATAATACATGCAATCACCGCATTTAGCTTTATCAAACTAATATGCCCACATACAACTGAAATTCATTTAAGCTCTTACCACAACAACGGTATTCAGAAAAACGAAGAGATTACAAGTTTCCAACAACTAAAAGCTTACTATGTATACAAATTTACCTTTATCAACAAATTCTATCTAGGTTCCATAAAATCAGCGAGAGATACTCATAATATATGAACTTTCACTAAAAGTCTCAACTTTGAAGAAACGTGTGTAGTAGTTATAAAGCTACATATAACCACCATTTATTCATCTTCCCAATAACCAAACTTCACAGGTTCTATTAACTTCACACCTAATCACTCTAGATAATTCTTTCACATGAACAACACCAAATGTTTCTGCCCCACTACCTAAACTATTCGGCAATTAAGAGTTAAAGGGGAAAAACAATTCTAAGTACACCTGCATCACCATTCTCTACATTTCCTCCCAATTAATATTACTCCTTTACCCATACTAGTAACCAATATCCAACCCATTAACATGCATCGATAATTTATTCTCTTAACTATATTGAAACCACATAATCATTTGTTCCCATTTGTCCATCAAACCCCCATAACTCATTATACCTCTTGTTAACTTCACTTATCATACAATCGCCCATTTCACGTCTTATCCTAACTTGAGACCATCCAACACCCTCTATTATCCTCATGAACATAACTTTTCTATTCAAATCCTCATGTCCAACTCATCACTTCAGCTAGTATAATTCAAACGATTTAGGAATGAAAATTTAAAGCAAAACAATGACTACCAAGCAGCCATCCTAATCAGAACTTCATTGTTTAAAGGTACCAATACATTCTCTCATCTCACCTATGTCAACCTATTTGGAAAAGCAGATATTTCTAGGAAAAGAAATCGAGTAAACAAAACACATCATTCAAATCACATGTGTTAGAGATTGGTTTCAAGTGTAAACTGATTACAACATCCAAACAACACTTTAAATTTCCAAAAATCCTATATACATGGAGTTGAAGCAGAAAATACAAATACCATCTCAAGCCAAATCAAACAAACATCATAAACACAAAGTTGCAGCCAAAATAGAGTAAACCAACTTTCAACAATTAATTACAACTCACAAATTTGACTCACAAGCTTCATAAATCCTATAATCTTTCTTTTAAATGACCTTAATCATAGCATAAAGCCTCCTAAACCAGAAAATCATATCGGACAGCAAAGAGGAGAAACAAAATCACCAACAATGAAACTAGAACTTTGCTTTTCATGATTATTGAATCAAATCCTAAAACATAAGTTTTTGTCACATACATGTATCCACACCGAGATCAGTCCTAAAACAGAACAAAGATTATTCCAATCCACTGCAAGAAAAACAATGACGAGCAAGAACTTTACTTTAATCCCAAACTATGCAAAGTATGTTTCAAAATCGATCTTACCCTCTCTTTACTATAATTTCACTCAACCAGCAAGATCTAAATACCCAAGTAGCAACTTTCATGTTTATAGGAATCAAAATCAACCATCAAAAACTGAATTTGAAAGAAATAATCCAACTTCAACTTCTACTTTACTAATGTCATCATTCTATAAACTCCCCTTTTTTTTTATTCATACTCACCTTTTGTTTACAAACTTAAATTCTGACCAAGTACAACAATCATGTAAAAAAAATCTAAACCATCAAACTCAACCAATCAATTCGATTTACACATGGCAGCAGAGAAAGAAATCGAATTTCACAAGCAACACAAGAGCAGAACCATAAGACATGCACCACAATAATCCATCTTTAATAAAGTTTGTATCTTAGTTAGTTTTAGGTGGATTTTGAACCCAAATTCGGACTCACACTCACACTCGCCCAAAAACACAATGAATTAGGTATACAAAGAAAGAAAGGCTTCACCTTTTCCATGATTTCGAGCTTGAATGACAGTGGCGGCCTCCGCCGTACTGAAATCTCGCCGGAAACCGCCTCGCCTGCCGGAGATCGAAGGAAAACGAAATGGAAAAGTGAAGAACAGTGGGGAACAACATGAAAATTAAAGCATAGTTCGAGATAGGCTAGAAAGGTCGAATCTTTACCATATTCATGTCGTCATTTTGCCGTGGGTTCGCCGGAAAAGAAGAACAGAGAAATGTTAGGCATGAAGGAAGAGAACGAAGATGATATTTGGGAAGGGTGAATGACTTGAAGAACATCAAGAAATAGTGAAGCTCACCATCAAAGTCACCGTTCGCCGCCATCCGCCGCTGCTACTTGTAACATCCCAGTTTTTAAATTAAAAATAATACGAGATTATTGAGGTGTTCTTAAGGAAATTTAAGGGTTTGAGGAAGAATTTTAGGATATTCTGGGCAATTTATGAATATTAAATCTTAGTTAGTTTAGGATTTGAAGAAATATAGGTAAAAAGGATTAATTGGAGCCATAAACTTCTATGAACAAGTATTTTTGAAACTTAGAAATAGTATGATAGAAAGAGAGGGGTAAAATAATATATACAAACTTTTGGGCTAGAAATATAATTAAGAATAAATAATAGGGTAGTTAATGGTAATTTTCACAAATATATATATATACACTCAACTCACTCCCTCTCAACAGACATATCTCTCTCTCTCTCTCGAGCCTTCCTCCCTCTCACCAGACCCTCCCTCCGTCTTCTTCTTCTTCTTCCTCTCCCTTCTCCGGCGACGGCCACCGGCGACGGAGGCAACTAAGCCGTCCGTCCTACTTCTCCTCTCATCCTCACCGAAACCCATCTCTTCTTTCTCTTTCCTGTATTCTTCATCCTCGTCACTCTCTGCCTCCACCGTCTCTGTTCCTTCTTCGTTCTCCGGCGAGATTGGCCGCGGCCAGTGGCGGAAAGAGATAAAGCTGAAGCCTTTCTTGTGTTTCCTCGAGCTATTCTCCTTTCCAACGTGATTTCTCATGTTCCCTTCCTTTTTGGTTCCCTTTCTCGGCCTATCTATACAGTGGGTGTTTTTCCGACGAGCACAGTGGCGGACGGCGGCGGCAAGGGTAAGCTTTCATCATTTCTTGTATTCTTCAACTTATTTCTTCCATTCAAGGTCGGCTCCTCACTCTTCTTTCTTTTCTTTCGGGTTCTGGTTCTTCCTCACTGTTTGGGCATTGTTTTCCGGCGAGATAACCAATGGAGATGACCACCGTCGAACCTGCAACTCCACAATTAAGCTAGGTATATTTCTTTTTCCCATTTCATAGCCATTTTCCTCTGAATTCGTGTGAGGCTAAGAGGGTTCAAAGGGATTTTATTATTTTAAGTTTAGAAATCAACTAAAACAATGATTGAGTTTCATTTTTGGTGCTTTGATGTTAATGAACTGATCAAACTGAATTGTCTGTTTTGCTTTTGCCTAAAATTTATTTCTTGCTTACTATGTATGTGAAGATCTTGAAATTGGTTCTTTATGCCTCTGTTTTGTTGTTGTTTTGTGTGTTTGGTGTTCTTGGCTATGTGGTTGTTCAATGCCTGTGAATAAGCATAAGGAAGAATTGATGAAGAAAAAGCTGTCATTTTTTTTATTGGGTTGAGACTTGATAAAAAAAAATATGTGTCTACTTTGTCATGGAACTGAATTGTGAAGTAATAGTATTGGTGTTAATAAAATGGAAAGCATGAAATATGATTTCTTTTATTGATTTAGTTAGTGGGAGATGGAGTTAGTAAGTGACTTTTGGTGATGAAGAAAGGATGGAGTGGTTGTTGATTTTTGTGTTGGATGTCAAGGAGAGGGATTGCTTTATGTTGATTTTGATAAGGTTAAGGAATGAAAGAAATTAATTTATGAAGCCATGGATAATTTTTACCATTAATGTTTGTTAAGTCGTTCCTTGAATAGGATCTTTGGGATTTATGAATATTATGGATAAATTGATAGCTCTAATTTGTTGATTGAAGTTATAAATTGATTATGAAATAAGGAAGTTAGGAAGGATTGAACTAAATTGAAGTTCTTGACGTTTTAGGTGAGTCGTGGTCTAATAAGGCTTCCGGTGATTTAAATCTGCATTCTTTGGTAATTTATGGGCCATTGTTAAGTAGTTTAGACTTAACGAAAGTTGTTAATCATAAAATGTGATTGAAGAAAGTTTGGAGTAAAATAGAAGTATGTCTTATTAGGCTTTATCCTGGTAATTATGGATGTTAATTGTTAGTTTGAGTTGGTGCTAGTATGAAGTAGAGATTGAAGGAAAGCCATTGTATTATTCTTTGTGGATTGTAGTATTGAAAACTGATTCTCTGGAAACAAAAACAGATGTTGATAAGACTTTTGTTGATTTCTTTTAGTTCATAAGTTTTTCTTTGATATGGATGTAGTAGTGTATAAACTGTTATTTGAGATTGTTAAGTTATTAGTAAAGTTTGTGTGGTGTGTGTACAGTATTTTATTTTGTAGATGAGTTGAGGTAAATGTGGATTTTGAAAACCCCTTTTTATTCTCATAGTTTTTGGCGACCCTATATGGTTTCTAATTGGTAGTTCATATTGAATGGGATTAAAATGGTACTAATGAGTACCAGAATATTCTGATTGTTATTAATTAGGTTGGTGTGATGGTTACCTATTAACATTATTGCACTAAGAGAATCGGAATGTGAGTAAATGGTGTTATGAGCATGCTAGAAGTTGATTGTTATTTAAAGGTGTATTTGTTTAGTGGCGTATGGTTTTGATGATGCAGGAACTTTAAATGTAAAGATAATAGAATCTTATAACTTGAATGTGGTGTCATGTTTGTGCATTTGGTGTTTAAGAGTTTGTCTTATATTTTTACTTAAATCAGGGATTCCTTAAGGATTGAAGATTGTGTTTTGAATACAAGAAGACGTTAAATTCTGTTCTTTTTGGATGGTTGAGAACTTCATTTGGAGAATATATAAATAAGTATTATGATGAGTATAAATGTAGTGTGAAGTTGGAATATAATTTGGGTGCTTCCTTTTGTGAAACCTTGCATTGAACAAGGTATTGATCGTCTTGTGGATATGTTGATTATTGTTAATGTTGTTTACTGTTGATTGGTTATATTTTCTGGAGTGAAAAGTTGTGGTGTGACCAACTAGGTGATTGTAAGTATACTTGAATGATGTGATTCCCTTGGATTGAAATTGATGATTTTGAAATTCATGAAACTTAGGATTCGAATTGGTTAAAGGATTTGAAGTAAGAAAAAGGGGAAAATGGGTAGTAACATATAAGAACGAGAGAGAGACGTTGAACTACGATAAATGGGAAATGATATTAATTTATCATTTGGCTATATATATTATTATAGGAGTGGATGCAGTAGGCTTTCGTGGCATCAAGGAAGAAAGGTTGAGAAATCGCGTAGAATTGCTAAAGGGCGACAGGTAATCACACTTAACCTTACTATAACATGGAGGGTGACGTTAGTTAGGGATTTTGTAAAATCCTTTCTCACCCTCTATATATATATATATATTATCTTGGAAAGATTATTTTTATACAAACCAGGCTATTGGGTGCCTTTCAAACACGATTATTTTCATATAAAGAAATTTGAACACTATATATATATTATCCTGTCTGGTGGTGGTCATTGATCTGGAATGGCGTGAAAGGTATATAGGAATAATGTTCAGGTTGTGGTTTGAGATGTCATGAGGATAGAATAAGGAGTTAGTTATTGAATGGAGATTGTGGAAGTTACGTTGTGGAAAACATAAGATGTGATGATTGAGATATTGAATGAGATTGAGATATTGAACAGAATTGTCAGGGAGATATTGATATTGTGATATTGATTGGAAATTTGGTTGAAAAGTTGAATATAGGGATATGGTGAGCATTGCATGACACTGCTATTTATGTACCATCGCGCGATGATAACTGTCGATAGGCCAATCGACAGTTATTTGTACTGATGATCCTTTTCGGATTGATTGGATCAGGGTTCATAGGTCGACTTATTGAGAGAAGTGACCTACGGTTGTTTGGCATTGAAGAGCCCAACCGCCCCTACGGTTGTTTGGCATTGAAGAGTCCAACCGTTCCCATTCTGCAATGGAAAACAGAATTGGGGTTCCCTCTCTGGGGATTGCTAGAGAGGGAAATTGTCCCCTCATTATGGAGAGGGACACAGTGTCAAATCATATAGTGAAGAATAGATGCTTGAATGCACCGTGGTGGCACAATGCATCTGTAGGTGGTTGTGAGAGTTGTCGTGGTAGTATTAGTTGGTTGGAGTATGGAGATGTGGAATTGATTTGGTTTGAAGATGATTGTTGGACTTGAGTGATGAATGGAAGAGGATTTGATAGATATATATGTATATATTACTGGTTTTAATATGTGGTACCCTTTAGACGCCCTTACTACCGCACATCTCACTGTTATAGTGAGTTAAGCGGTGATTACTGGGACAAATTGTCTCATCCCACGATTACTGACATTTTTGCAGGTATTCATGCACAGGTGCAAGCTTCAGGAAGGGAATTAGGTAGTAGAGTTGGTATAGTTTATTTAGACTTGTATATTGCCAATTTATAGGTCTGCATTCGCTTCCGCATGTATATATATCTATTTATTTTTAATATCAATTAGTTTTGTTTAATAACCATGTTAGGCAAATCCTTTCTAACATGGTTAGCAATAAATTATCCATGATAGCAGCTGTGTTGTATTAGTTTATTCTTTTCTATCATGGATAATATTTAATCATTAGGAAATTCCTTTTCTAACTATGATAGGACATTGTTATTATGGAAATCCTTTTTCTATCATAGTTAGTAAAGAGGTTATTAGAACTGAAATGGATATTATTGGTTAATTACGTAATTTGTAACACTATGTTACAACTTGGTTATCAGTATTTGGTAAACGATAACCCTGGACTGTGTTGCATTGCATATAGATTGGCAATATACATTCTTTGTATTCCCTTCCCTATGTGCATGAATATCTGTTATTTTGAGAGGAATATCACTCTTCCCGTGCTGGGGAGAGAGTGATAAGAGCAATTGAATAGGTATGTGTGGAGAGATTGAGATAAATATAGGAATACTAACGAAATAAATAATGATATTGATAAAAATTTAGGAAGAATAACGAAATAAGGATGCTTCTCTGGGGTTTCGATTATAATTATGAGTCGACCATAATCATAGTCGAGACATCATGAGATACCTTATTGGGTTAAGGGATTAAGGAAATTTGAAAATAACAATTAATAATGAGTACAATGTGATATAATAATTGTTGACCTTGGTTCTTGCTTGTTTAGTTATTTGTTAAAATGTTTGGTTGATTGATAAATTAACTTGTTTGTTTGATTGTTTTAATTGAAATTCTATTAAAATTGTTATTTTGTTATTATTGGTATTATGTAAATGTCCAAAGTAGTTGGATTATTTGCTTTGTTTTGATGATATGTTGGTGCATTTGTTAATTCATGATTAAATTACTTATCTAATGCTTATTACAAATAAAGTGTTTATTTTATTATTTTCTATTGGTATTTGATTGTCCACCAATTAGTATTGATGGGAGGTCACATCACCATTAGTAGTGAAAGGATGTTGCCCATTTATACTAAGTGGCTGGAGGCTTCCTCACTATATTTAGTGATTGGAAGCAGCCCCCTTAATAATAGATGTTGGTAGCCCTCACTGCTTCATGAGTTGATGTCTCCGAAAGGTAAGTTTTTGTTCAAAAGTGATTGTTAACTGAATTTTTATGTGGTTAATTATAAAAAATTGAATGATTTTGCAAGTTGATCATAGGTAATTCGAAGGATTTGACTATTAGTACTATGTGAATGGGAAATTTATACTTGATAATAGTTGGTGAAATTGTAAATTGTTGTTATAGAGGTGAATTGATTCAAGTTTAAGTGAATTTTTGTTGGTTGATAGCAAAGATAATAATATTTGTTAAGGTAACTAAAGTTGTTGAAACTGATTCTATTTGTGTTTGTTTTGGCAATGAGGTAAATTGGTATAGTGAAAGGAGGTTATGCTATTGTTTTATGATCTCTTTGGTTCTAACTTTGTCAAATCTTAGCGGTGTGGTTATTTATAAATCCTGAAATGTTCAAAGGAAACAAGGATTTTCTGTTTGTTTCTGGAGTTAACAGGTATTGTGGTTTGGAATGGTTTCATTCTTATCTGTTGTTAAATGGGAGGTTTGATGTCATTTAGCAAAGGTGTCCTAAGTTATTTGTTTGGGAGATGTACTGTGAGGGGAATTTAATTGAAGTTGTGAGTGTTGAAAAATTTTGAATTGACGTGTCGGATGAATATTTTCATGGTAAAGAGGATTATTTTGGAATGTGGTTTTGTTGTTGTGGATTGCTTTTGAATATGCGAAAATACATTAGGAGAGGAGTGTGATATTAATGGTTAGATTATATAATAATGACAAAGGGAAGATGTTTGATTGGTAAATTGATTGAATAAGGATGATCAATATTGTGAAAAATAGAATATGACCTTGTGAATTGCTAGTGGTTGATTATGGTAAGGATTGGAAATGTGATTTTGGATGAGGGTAAAGGATGAGGTAGTAAAAGGACATGAAATTCAGTTATTTATTGGATTTTGACTGAAGAGTTATGAGATATCAAATGAATTTTGGATTTTAAGTCGCAAGATGGTGTAAGATTTGCTAACCATTCTAGGTTACAATTACGATTTTGGTATGTAGGACAAACATATTTTATTGTAGTTCGATTTAAATCTTGTTCAAAATGTTAAATGACTTACAATAGGTACATGGGTTCCATTATTAACGATAATTAAGATATTGTGTGTTTGATATCAGGATTTGTTGAATAAAATGTCAAGAGCCATAGGTTTTTGTTAGACATCTATGAAGACTATTAGGGTCAAGTCTAATGAGAAATGTTGGTAATTTGTGAAATGTTAGAGAAGTGGATTGTGAAATTATTTCATAGAAGTTTGATAGTTACCTCATACTTTAAGGGAATTTTTGTCAAACACTTGAAGAAATCATGGATAGTTAAGGAAGGTAGGATGGGAATTGGTGGGTAATTTACATATTGAATGAAGATGCAAGGTGAAGGATGATGTTAAGAGTATTAAATTGTGGTTTGATAGTGGAAGTTTTATGAATAGGTAGAGTTCATGAGAAGAATGCAGAGTTGAAGTGAGTGTTTCTTATATGCTAGGTTGTATGTGTAGCGAATTTTGAGGACAAAATTCTTAAAAGGTGGGGTAAATTGTAACATCCCAGTTTTTAAATTAAAAATAATACGAGATTATTGAGGTGTTCTTAAGGAAATTTAAGGGTTTGAGGAAGAATTTTAGGATATTCTGGGCAATTTATGAATATTAAATCTTAGTTAGTTTAGGATTTGAAGAAATATAGTTAAAAAGGATTAATTGGAGCCATAAACTTCTATGAACAAGTATTTTTGAAACTTAGAAATAGTATGATAGAAAGAGAGGGGTAAAATAATATATACAAACTTTTGGGCTAGAAATATAATTAAGAATAAATAATAGGGTAGTTAATGGTAATTTTCACAAATATATATATATACACTCAACTCACTCCATCTCAACAGACATATCTCTCTCTCTCTCTCGAGCCCTCCTCCCTCTCACCAGACCCTCCCTCCGTCTTCTTCTTCTTCTTCCTCTCCCTTCTCCGGCGACGGCCACCGGCGACGGAGGCAACTAAGCCGTCCGTCCTACTTCTCCTCTCATCCTCACCGAAACCCATCTCTTCTTTCTCTTTCCTGTATTCTTCATCCTCGTCACTCTCTGCCTCCACCGTCTCTGTTCCTTCTTCGTTCTCCGGCGAGATTGGCCGCGGCCAGTGGCGGAAAGAGATAAAGCTGAAGCCTTTCTTGTGTTTCCTCGAGCTATTCTCCTTTCCAACGTGATTTCTCATGTTCCCTTCCTTTTTGGTTCCCTTTCTCGGCCTATCTATACAGTGGGTGTTTTTCCGACGAGCACAGTGGCGGACGGCGGCGGCAAGGGTAAGCTTTCATCATTTCTTGTATTCTTCAACTTATTTCTTCCATTCAAGGTCGGCTCCTCACTCTTCTTTCTTTTCTTTCGGGTTCTGGTTCTTCCTCACTGTTTGGGCATTGTTTTCCGGCGAGATAACCAATGGAGATGACCACCGTCGAACCTGCAACTCCACAATTAAGCTAGGTATATTTCTTTTTCCCATTTCATAGCCATTTTCCTCTGAATTCGTGTGAGGCTGAGAGGGTTCAAAGGGATTTTAGGATTTTAAGTTTAGAAATCAACTAAAACAATGATTGAGTTTCATTTTTGGTGCTTTGATGTTAATGAACTGATCAAACTGAATTGTCTGTTTTGCTTTTGCCTAAAATTTATTTCTTGCTTACTATGTATGTGAAGATCTTGAAATTGGTTCTTTATGCCTCTGTTTTGTTGTTGTTTTGTGTGTTTGGTGTTCTTGGCTATGTGGTTGTTCAATGTCTGTGAATAAGCATAAGGAAGAATTGATGAAGAAAAAGCTGTCATTTTTTTTATTGGGTTGAGACTTGATAAAAAAAAATATGTGTCTACTTTGTCATGGAACTGAATTGTGAAGTAATAGTATTGGTGTTAATAAAATGGAAAGCATGAAATATGATTTCTTTTATTGATTTAGTTAGTGGGAGATGGAGTTAGTAAGTGACTTTTGGTGATGAAGAAAGGATGGAGTGGTTGTTGATTTTTGTGTTGGATGTCAAGGAGAGGGATTGCTTTATGTTGATTTTGATAAGGTTAAGGAATGAAAGAAATTAATTTATGAAGCCATGGATAATTTTTACCATTAATGTTTGTTAAGTCGTTCCTTGAATAGGATCTTTGGGATTTATGAATATTATGGATAAATTGATAGCTCTAATTTGTTGATTGAAGTTATAAATTGATTATGAAATAGGGAAGTTAGGAAGGATTGAACTAAATTGAAGTTCTTGACGTTTTAGGTGAGTCGTGGTCTAATAAGGCTTCCGGTGATTTAAATCTGCATTCTTTGGTAATTTATGGGCCATTGTTAAGTAGTTTAGACTTAACGAAAGTTGTTAATCATAAAATGTGATTGAAGAAAGTTTGGAGTAAAATAGAAGTATGTCTTATTAGGCTTTATCCTGGTAATTATGGATGTTAATTGTTAGTTTGAGTTGGTGCTAGTATGAAGTAGAGATTGAAGGAAAGCCATTGTATTATTCTTTGTGGATTATAGTATTGAAAACTGATTCTCTGGAAACAAAAACAGATGTTGATAAGACTTTTGTTGATTTCTTTTAGTTCATAAGTTTTTCTTTGATATGGATGTAGTAGTGTATAAACTGTTATTTGAGATTGTTAAGTTATTAGTAAAGTTTGTGTGGTGTGTGTATAGTATTTTATTTTGTAGATGAGTTGAGGTAAATGTGGATTTTGAAAACCCCTTTTTATTCTCATAGTTTTTGGCGACCCTATATGGTTTCTAATTGGTAGTTCATATTGAATGGGATTAAAATGGTACTAATGAGTACCAGAATATTCTGATTGTTATTAATTAGGTTGGTGTGATGGTTACCTATTAACATTATTGCACTAAGAGAATCGGAATGTGAGTAAATGGTGTTATGAGCATGCTAGAAGTTGATTGTTATTTAAAGGTGTATTTGTTTAGTGGCGTATGGTTTTGATGATGCAGGAACTTTAAATGTAAAGATAATAGAATCTTATAACTTGAATGTGGTGTCATGTTTGTGCATTTGGTGTTTAAGAGTTTGTCTTATATTTTTACTTAAATCAGGGATTCCTTAAGGATTGAAGATTGTGTTTTGAATACAAGAAGACGTTAAATTCTGTTCTTTTTGGATGGTTGAGAACTTCATTTGGAGAATATATAAATAAGTATTATGATGAGTATAAATGTAGTGTGAAGTTGGAATATAATTTGGGTGCTTCCTTTTGTGAAACCTTGCATTGAACAAGGTATTGATCGTCTTGTGGATATGTTGATTATTGTTAATGTTGTTTACTGCTGATTGGTTATATTTTCTGGAGTGAAAAGTTGTGGTGTGACCAACTAGGTGATTGTAAGTATACTTGAATGATGTGATTCCCTTGGATTGAAATTGATGATTTTGAAATTCATGAAACTTAGGATTCGAATTGGTTAAAGGATTTGAAGTAAGAAAAAGGGGAAAATGGGTAGTAACATATAAGAACGAGAGAGAGACGTTGAACTACGATAAATGGGAAATGATATTAATTTATCATTTGGCTATATATATTATTATAGGAGTGGATGCAGTAGGCTTTCGTGGCATCAAGGAAGAAAGGTTGAGAAATCGCGTAGAATTGTTAAAGGGCGACAGGTAATCACACTTAACCTTACTATAACATGGAGGGTGACGTTAGTTAGGGATTTTGTAAAATCCTTTCTCACCCTCTATATATATATATATATATTATCTTGGAAAGATTATTTTTATACAAAACAGGCTATTGGGTGCCTTTCAAACACGATTATTTTCATATAAAGAAATTTGAACACTATATATATATTATCCTGTCTGGTGGTGGTCATTGATCTGGAATGGCGTGAAAGGTATATAGGAATAATGTTCAGGTTGTGGTTTGAGATGTCATGAGGATAGAATAAGGAGTTAGTTATTGAATGGAGATTGTGGAAGTTACGTTGTGGAAAACATAAGATGTGATGATTGAGATATTGAATGAGATTGAGATATTGAACAGAATTGTCAGGGAGATATTGATATTGTGATATTGATTGGAAATTTGGTTGAAAAGTTGAATATAGGGATATGGTGAGCATTGCATGACACTGCTATTTATGTACCATCGCGCGATGATAACTGTCGATAGGCCAATCGACAGTTATTTGTACTGATGATCCTTTTCGGATTGATTGGATCGGGGTTCATAGGTCGACTTATTGAGAGAAGTGACCTACGGTTGTTTGGCATTGAAGAGCCCAACCGCCCTACGGTTGTTTGGCATTGAAGAGTCCAACCGTTCCCATTCTGCAATGGAAAACAGAATTGGGGTTCCCTCTCTGGGGATTGCTAGAGAGGGAAATTGTCCCCTCATTATGGAGAGGGACACAGTGTCAAATCATATAGTGAAGAATAGATGCTTGAATGCACCGTGGTGGCACAATGCATCTGTAGGTGGTTGTGAGAGTTGTCGTGGTAGTATTAGTTGGTTGGAGTATGGAGATGTGGAATTGATTTGGTTTGAAGATGATTGTTGGACTTGAGTGATGAATGGAAGAGGATTTGATAGATATATATGTATATATTACTGGTTTTAATATGTGGTACCCTTTAGACGCCCTTACTACCGCACATCTCACTGTTATAGTGAGTTAAGCGGTGATTACTGGGACAAATTGTCTCATCCCACGATTACTGACATTTTTGCAGGTATTCATGCACAGGTGCAAGCTTCAGGAAGGGAATTAGGTAGTAGAGTTGGTATAGTTTATTTAGACTTGTATATTGCCAATTTATAGGTCTGCATTCGCTTCCGCATGTATATATATCTATTTATTTTTAATATCAATTAGTTTTGTTTAATAACCATGTTAGGCAAATCCTTTCTAACATGGTTAGAAATAAATTATCCATGATAGCAGCTGTGTTGTATTAGTTTATTCTTTTCTATCATGGATAATATTTAATCATTAGGAAATTCCTTTTCTAACTATGATAGGACATTGTTATTATGGAAATCCTTTTTCTATCATAGTTAGTAAAGAGGTTATTAGAACTGAAATGGATATTATTGGTTAATTACGTAATTTGTAACACTATGTTACACTACTGCTCAGGTTCGCCGGAGAAGGAACACGAAAGAAGAAAAAGAAGGTCCCTGAATGGACCTGCGGCGGTCAACGCCGCAGTGTCCCACCGGAAGCTCACCTGGACGGCGAGCACGCAGGTAAGGGAGGAGAGAGTCCGGTGAAAAAGTGGGGGAGGACGGCTAGGGTTCAAATGAGGGGGGAGGGAGAAGAAGATGATATTTATATATTTTATTTAGGGAAAATTACATTTAATTACCCTATTGTTTATTCTTAATTATATTTCTAACCCAAAAGTTTGTATGTATTCCTTTAATTCCATCAAAATATTACCTAAGTTTTAAAAATACTTTATGTAAGGTTCTAACTCCAAATAAATTAAACTATATTTCTTTATATTCTAAAGTAAATAAGACTTAATATTCATAAATTGTCCAAAATATCATAAAATTCCTCCCTAATACTTAAAATTTTCTAAATGACACCTCGATAATTTCTCATTATCCTTGAATCAAAATTTGGGATGTTACAATTCACCCAACCTTTTAGGAATTTTGTCCTCAAAATTTACTAGACATATCACCTAACACAAATACATATGCAGTTTAACTTTGTATTCCCTATATCAACTCTAATCATTTCACCAATCAACACTATCTTTCATCAGGCATTTCCTATTCCTCGACTTTAGCCCTTCATTCTCCAACTATTTAAATGTGCACATTTCCAATCACAATCATGCCTAGAGTAAATCATTTAACATTTGGAACAAAATTTCAATCGAACTCCAATAAGATTTGATTTACTACATGCCAAAGTCATAATTTGCAACCTAGGATGGGTAACAAACCTCAAATTATCTTGTCACTTCCAATCGAAGATTACTTTAATTTCTCATAATTCCTCAATCCATATACAAATAATCACTAATATTTTACATCTTTTTACTTCCTCTTCCCTTATCATAACTAAACCACCAGCAAAGGTTTATTACCATTACTTTCAGCCATCATTCCATTCCAATAACCTAATAAACTCTAAGTCATTAACCTGCAGTGTACAATCAAGTATTAACCCTAACTTCAACTCTAAATATAATCTTCCTAATTCCCTTCTTCAAGCCAAATTTTTCAATTACTCATCAGTTCATATCCATAATACAGTGTTTTAGTCCTTAAAGTTAAAACTCTCAATTACAATCCATACCAACTCGACAATTGCGACCGCTCATAATTCCCTAAATGCCTCAAGTCTTCCAATTATGAATTCCTACCATTTGATTTCAATTATTCTCCATTCTAACTAATACATTCTCCAATTCTTCCCTTATACACAATTTATAATTATAATTTTGGAACTCAACTCCAACTAAATCCCAATTTAACTACATCCTCTATTTAGCGCCCTTACTTGACCCATTAGAGAAATCAATATTCACTTATCCTGATCAACTATGTCGAACCAAATCATTCCAATAACTCTTAATTCTTTTCCTTTAATCAACTTAATCCCTATACATGACACCTTCCTTTGACATGCTTTAATGAAAATTTGAAGCATCCTAAAAAAAACAAAATCATTTTACAATTCCTCTTATTTCCTCTTCATTTATAACATTAATCACACTATTTTTTCATACTTTCACCAAGATCGTCTCTTAACATTATAACGCGGCACAACTAGTACCAAAGAAAAAGGAAATCAACTTCATCAATACAATCAAAAATCATAACACAACAATCAATTTAATGTCAATCACATAAACATACTGATCACAACATTTTCTCAACCATCATTTCACATACACATCCAAACCCTCTAAACTCCAGAATCAATTTAGGTCTCAAACAACCAGAGTCAGCATTCACAATCAAACTCAATAATAATTCATATATATATATATCATGTATTCTCCACTAATCATCATCACTATTTCATGGACAATTCACAAATTGAACTTTTTAATCACATAATAATTAACAATTCATAATAAAGAATACTTACTTTTAAACAAAAAAAACAATAGAATACAGTCAATTATAATCGACTTTTTATTGCACCAAACTCAACTTTGTTTTAAATTCAACTCGAAGAATATGACAATAAACAGAAAGTACCGCAAATAAATTCACAAAATCCCGTTTAATTCATTGTTGAGACATACATATGAGTAAAATTCAGCTTTTAACAACATTAATTACTTCAACAATAATAATATTTTTACTATCAGCCGACAAAAATTCACTCAAACTGAAATGGATTTGCATCTACAACTCCAACTCACAATTTTACTAACAATTATTCTCCAAAAATTTCTCATTCACATAGTATCAATAACCAAATTCTTCCAATTACATAATAAATTTTTAAATTTTCTACAATTAGCCACATAAAAATTCAGTTAAAAATCACTTTTGAACAAAAACTTACCTTTCGAAGACATCCACTCATGAAGTAGTGAGGGCTACCAACATCTATTACTAAGGGGGCTGCTTCCAATCACTAAATATAGTGAGGAAGCCTCCAGCCACTTAATATAAATGGGCAACAACCTTTCACTACTAATGGTGATGTGTCCTCCAACCATTTCTTTACTAATTAATAATTAATAAATAAAATACAGATTAAAATTAAGAATAATAAAATTATTGTAATAAGAGTATGATCAAATAAAATTGGATCAAATAACAATGATTAATCATTAATTAACAAATTTAGCACTTATCAACAGAATAAAACAAATAATATAAATAATTTGAACATTTGAATAACACAAATAATAGCCAAACAAACCATAATTGCAATAGGATTTCAATTAAAACAATCAAACAACACAAGTCAAATCATCAATAAATCAACAATTTAACAAACAAAACAAGGTCAATCATTTCTTATTCCACATCGTATTCATTATCAATTGTTAATTCCAATTTCCTTAATCCCTTAACCCAATAAGGTATTTCATGATGCCTCGACTATAATTATGGTCGACTCATAATTATGATCGAAACCCCAGAGAAGCATCCTTATTTCGTCATTCTTCCTAAATTCTTATCAATTACTTTATTTATATAGTTATTCTTACTATATTCATCTCAATCTCTCCACAATACCTATTCATTTGCTCTTATCACTCTCTCCCCACCACGGGATGAGTGATATTCCTCTCAAAAAGCTAGATATTCATGCACATAAGAAAGGGAATACTAAGAATGTATATTGCCAATCTACATGCAATGCAGCACAGTCCTAGGTTATCGTATACCAAATACTGATAACCAAGTTGTAACATTCTGTTACTAATTCCCTAATTAACCTGTGACATCTCTTTTAGTTCAATAATATCTTTACTAACTATGATAGAAAAAGGAATTTCAATAATATCAATATCTCTATCATAGTTAGAAAAAGAATATCCTAATGATTAAAATATTATCCATGATAGAAAAGAATAAACTAATACAGCACAGCTGCTATCATGGATAATTTATTGCTAACCATGTTAGAAAGGATTTGCCTAACATGGTTATTAAACAAAACTAACTGATATTAAACAATAAATAAATGTGTATACATGCGGAAGCAGATGCAGGCCTATACAAATTGGCAATATACATAACTAACTAATCTAATTAACCTTTGAAACCTAATTCCCTTTCCTGATGCTTGAGCCTGTGCATGAATACCTGCAAAAATGTCAGTAATCGTGGGATGAGACAATTTGTCCCAGTAATCACCGCTTAACTCACTATAACAGTGAGATGTGCGGTAGCGAGGGCGTCTAAAGGGTACCACAGTTTTAAAAAAACAATAGTAATATATATATATATATATATATATATATATATATATATATATATATATATATATATATATATATATATCCAGATCTTCTTTCATTCCTTACTCAAGTCCAACAATCACCTTCAAAACAAATCAATTCAACATCTCCATACTCCAATCAACTAATACTACTACAACAACTCTCACACTCACCTAGAGATGCATTGTGCCACCACGGTGCATTCAAGCATCTATTCTTCACTATATGATTTGATACTGTGTCCCTCTCCATGATGAGGGGACAATTTCCCTCTCTGGCAATCTCCAGAGAGGGAACCCCAATTCTGTTTTCCATTACAGAACGGGAACGGTTGGACTCTTCAATGCCAAACAACCGTAGGGGCGGTTGGGCTCTTCAATGCCAAACAACCGTAGGTCACTTCTCTCAATAAGTCGACCTATGAACCCCGATCCAATCAATCCGAAAAGGATCCTCAGTACAAATAACTGTCGATTGGCCAATCGACAGTTATCATCGCGCGATGGTACAAATATAAACCAGTGTCATGCAATGCTCACAATATCCTTTTCAATATCTCACAATACTCAACATTTCAATCACCATTTCCTTTCGATATCACCATCCTATTTACAACCATTCAATTCCTTCCCTCAACCTAACTATCATTATCCCTAACCAAGTACTACATAAATCCCTCACAATCTCAAACTCAACAATTCACGCCCTTTCAAACCACAATCCTCTTTAATCAGAATATGGTACCTGTATGTCATACTATTCAAGAACTACCACCACCACCAGGATAATATATATATAAAATGTAAATCAATCATTTATATAAAAATAATCGTGTTTGAAAGGCACCCGATAGCCTATTTTGTATAAAAATAATCTTTTAAAGATAATATATATATATAGAGGGTGAGAAGGGATTTTACAAAATCCCTAACTAACGACACCCTCAATGTTATAGCAAGGTTAAGTGTGATTACCTGTCGCCCTTTGCACTCTGTTGCTTTTCTCTTACTTTTTATCGTAAATTTCCTCCAAATACTTTCTCTTAGTTCCTCCTATGATGATAGTATACAAAATGATGAATTAATATCATTTCCACTATATATGTAACATTCTGTTACTAATTTCCTAATTAACCTAAGTTATCCCTTTTTAATTCAATCATCTCTTTACTAACTATGATAGAAAAAAAGGATTTCCATAATAACAATGTCTATCATAGTTAGAAAAAGAATTTACTAACGATTAAATACTATCCATGATAGAAAAGAATTTCCTAATACCACCTGAATACTATCATGGATAATTAATAGCTAACCATGTTAGAAAAGAATCACCTAACATGGTTAGAAAGAGGAGCAACCTAGTACATTTACCCGATTAACCAATAATATCAATACAAATAAAAATATGCGGAAGCGAATGTAGACCTATACATTTTGGCAATATACATGTCTAAATAATCAAATAAAACCTTTGAAACGTAATTCCCTTTCCTGACGCTCGCGCCTGTGCATGATCACCTGCAAAAAGGTAAGTAATCGTGGGGTGAGACAACTTGTCTCAGTAATCTACTGCCTAACTCACTATAACAGTGAGATGTGCGGTAGTAAGGGCGTCTAAAGGGTACCACAGTTTTAAAATCAATATATATATATGTATATATAAGAACCAAGCATTCTTCCATTTACCGTTCCAGGCCCTCTGTCACGTCCAAAATAAATCAAGTCCATCATTTCTTCCTTCCAAATATCACTCAAAACCCCTCAATCAATTTCTACATCGATAACTTCACCATCCAATCTCCAAATCCATGCAGTCATTATTGTAAATTTCATACACATAGTTCTCAATCCAACTTCTCGGCTCTCATCCATGTACAACCCTGGTGCTCTACTCCCAGGGAGGGGTCCCAGTCTGTCTCAAATCAGAAAGGGAGCAGTCCCTGTCTCAAATCAGGAGACTGCTGGTCACAGTCTCAAATCTGTTGACCATTACAAATAACCGTTGATTGGCCTATCAACCGGTTATCATCGCGCGATGGTACAAATCTCAGTGTCATGCAATGCTTACAATTCTTTTCAACATCTCAATCACAATTTTCAATACCTTCCTTCAACAAAACTTTCCGATTCCTCAACCACAACGTATGATACTTCCAATTCACATCACTTTCCAATACCCCTGTCCGAGTACCAGTTATATATAACACCACCACAAACTCCATCATTTTCCATCGAATAACCTATCAACACTGCTGTCAAAGAACCACACCTATATATATATATACATATATCTCACTATTCCAGGAAAAATCACAACCACCAGACAGGATACTATATATAATGTATGAAGTTTCTCTGTACAAAAGTACTCGTGTTTAAAGGCACCCGATAGCCTGTTTTGTATAAAAAATAACTTTTAAAGATTTGAAGGTTAGAAAGGATTGAAAATTCCAACTAACGTCACTCTCAATGTTATAGTAAGGTAAGAGTGATTACCTGTCGCCCTTAGCATCTCACTGTCTTGCCTTACCATTCCTGGTAGATTTTTCCTTCCAAGTATATTCTCCCAAAGCATGGTTATGTATTTGTATGTCCAATAGGTGCCGGAGCCACCGTGGGTTGCCGGAAAACGACGAGAAACGAAGGGAAGCCGTGAGGAACGGTGAAGAAAAGCAAAAACAAGAAGGAATGTGTGTCAAGAACATTGCAAAACTCCAAGAATCAAGAAACAAAACAAGGAAAAGGAGGAGAGAGCTTACCCACGGCTGTCAACGTTCAAGCTCCGCCACGTCTTGCCGGAAAACTCGATGGCGACGGAGGGAGTGAGCCGTGAGAGAAAATGGAAGGGTTTAGATCAGGTTCTGAGAGTGAGGAAGACGAATGGAGAAGGTATGGGAGAGGCCACTCCGATGGCGGCTTGCTCCGCCATTCCCCGCCGCCGCTGGCGACGGACACAGAGAAGAGAAGAGAGAGGGATCGAAGGAGAGAGAGAGGGGGAAGAACGCGAATAGAGACGGGGAGGGAGAGGCCGTGCCGGATCCGCCTCTGCCGTGTGCCGCCGTTCATCGTCGGCGTACAGGCGGAGGGAAGGAGAGAAAACGAAGAAGATGAAGAAAGGGGAGGAAGGGTCCGTCGGGTTTTATGAGAAGGAAGAGGGATAAGGCTGCGTTTGGTTAGGTGAATTAAGGGGGGTTTTTGATTATTTACAGCCCAAACTTGTCACAGTGTACTCTTTTTAATTTAAATCCACTTAAACCAGTCTCCAATTTCCTTAATCTTCAAAATATTTTGGATTCCACCATTCCTTCATATTTCAAATTCTTCAATTGCTTAGTTAATTATTGCCCACTCATTACTCAAAATTACTAAAACATCCCAAAAATCACCAAAAATTCCAAAATTTCCAATTTCTCCATTTAATATTTCCCAAAACACTCTCTAATCCTGAATTAAATTTTTCAGGATGTTACAATATAACACTTTGATGTCTCTCTCGTATTCCATATTACTACCCACTTTCCCCATTCATGTACTATATCTTAATGAACCACATCAAATATAAACATACCATTACAATTTAGCATTTGATATATGACATCAACAAACTATCCCAATCATTCACAACCAATAATCAATCACTAACTTTGGGATCACAAAAATACCTACTACAGTTCTCCACATACAAATCAGCCAATAGCAGAAAATTATTAATAATACATGCAATCACCGCATTTAGCTTTATCAAACTAATATGCCCACATACAACTGAAATTCATTTAAGCTCTTACCACAACAACGGTATTCAGAAAAACGAAGAGATTACAAGTTTCCAACAACTAAAAGCTTACTATGTATACAAATTTACCTTTATCAACAAATTCTATCTAGGTTCCATAAAATCAGCGAGAGATACTCATAATATATGAACTTTCACTAAAAGTCTCAACTTTGAAGAAACGTGTGTAGTAGTTATAAAGCTACATATAACCACCATTTATTCATCTTCCCAATAACCAAACTTCACAGGTTCTATTAACTTCACACCTAATCACTCTAGATAATTCTTTCACATGAACAACACCAAATGTTTCTGCCCCACTACCTAAACTATTCGGCAATTAAGAGTTAAAGGGGAAAAACAATTCTAAGTACACCTGCATCACCATTCTCTACATTTCCTCCCAATTAATATTACTCCTTTACCCATACTAGTAACCAATATCCAACCCATTAACATGCATCGATAATTTATTCTCTTAACTATATTGAAACCACATAATCATTTGTTCCCATTTGTCCATCAAACCCCCATAACTCATTATACCTCTTGTTAACTTCACTTATCATACAATCGCCCATTTCACGTCTTATCCTAACTTGAGACCATCCAACACCCTCTATTATCCTCATGAACATAACTTTTCTATTCAAATCCTCATGTCCAACTCATCACTTCAGCTAGTATAATTCAAACGATTTAGGAATGAAAATTTAAAGCAAAACAATGACTACCAAGCAGCCATCCTAATCAGAACTTCATTGTTTAAAGGTACCAATACATTCTCTCATCTCACCTATGTCAACCTATTTGGAAAAGCAGATATTTCTAGGAAAAGAAATCGAGTAAACAAAACACATCATTCAAATCACATGTGTTAGAGATTGGTTTCAAGTGTAAACTAATTACAACATCCAAACAACACTTTAAATTTCCAAAAATCCTATATACATGGAGTTAAAGCAGAAAATACAAATACCATCTCAAGCCAAATCAAACAAACATCATAAACACAAAGTTGCAGCCAAAATAGAGTAAAACAACTTTCAACAATTAATTACAACTCACAAATTTGACTCACAAGCTTCATAAATCCTATAATCTTTCTTTTAAATGACCTTAATCATAGCATAAAGCCTCCTAAACCAGAAAATCATATCAGACAGCAAAGAGGAGAAACAAAATCACCAACAATGAAACTAGAACTTTGCTTTTCATGATTATTGAATCAAATCCTAAAACATAAGTTTTTGTCACATACATGTATCCACACCGAGATCAGTCCTAAAACAGAACAAAGATTATTCCAATCCACTGCAAGAAAAACAATGACGAGCAAGAACTTTACTTTAATCCCAAACTATGCAAAGTATGTTTCAAAATCGATCTTACCCTCTCTTTACTATAATTTCACTCAACCAGCAAGATCTAAATACCCAAGTAGCAACTTTCATGTTTATAGGAATCAAAATCAACCATCAAAAACTGAATTTGAAAGAAATAATCCAACTTCAACTTCTACTTTACTAATGTCATCATTCTATAAACTCCCCTTTTTTTTTATTCATACTCACCTTTTGTTTACAAACTTAAATTCTGACCAAGTACAACAATCATGTAAAAAAAATCTAAACCATCAAACTCAACCAATCAATTCGATTTACACATGGCAGCAGAGAAAGAAATCGAATTTCACAAGCAACACAAGAGCAGAACCATAAGACATGCACCACAATAATCCATCTTTAATAAAGTTTGTATCTTAGTTAGTTTTAGGTGGATTTTGAACCCAAATTCGGACTCACACTCACACTCGCCCAAAAACACAATGAATTAGGTATACAAAGAAAGAAAGGCTTCACCTTTTCCATGATTTCGAGCTTGAATGACAGTGGTGGCCTCCGCCGTACTGAAATCTCGCCGGAAACCGCCTCGCCTGCCGGAGATCGAAGGAAAACGAAATGGAAAAGTGAAGAACAGTGGGGAACAACATGAAAATTAAAGCATAGTTCGAGATAGGCTAGAAAGGTCGAATCTTTACCATATTCATGTCGTCATTTGCCGTGGGTTCGCCGGAAAAGAAGAACAGAGAAATGTTAGGGATGAAGGAAGAGAACGAAGATGATATTTGGGAAGGGTGAATGACTTGAAGAACATCAAGAAATAGTGAAGCTCACCATCAAAGTCACCGTTCGCCGGCATCCGCCGCTGCTACTGCTCAAGTTCGCCGGAGAAGGAACACGAAAGAAGAAAAAGAAGGTCCCTGAATGGACCTGCGGCGGTCAACGCCGCAGTGTCCCACCGGAAGCTCGCCTGGACGGCGAGCACGCAGGTAAGGGAGGAGAGAGTCCGGTGAAAAAGTGGGGGAGGACGGCTAGGGTTCAAATGAGGGGGGAGGGAGAAGAAGATGATATTTATATATTTTATTTAGGGAAAATTACATTTAATTACCCTATTGTTTATTCTTAATTATATTTCTAACCCAAAAGTTTGTATGTATTCCTTTAATTCCATCAAAATATTACCTAAGTTTTAAAAATACTTTATGTAAGGTTCTAACTCCAAATAAATTAAACTATATTTCTTTATATTCTAAAGTAAATAAGACTTAATATTCATAAATTGTCCAAAAACAATATTCATGTCCAAAAATCCTCAGTTTTTAATTCATAACCAAAATATTACTTTAAGATATCCAAGCACATTTTACTCAAGTATTTCCCCTAATGAACTTTAACCTGAAACCTAAATTTCTTCAATCAGTCATCAATTCATAGTTGTCACTTCAAAACCATCAATCCATATTGGTAGTAATTCACATATTGATAACAATTACAATTCCCAACAACACACCAACATCACTAATTCCTCTTCATCATGGAGCAATTCAACCAACATATCACTCACGATTTCCTTCATATTCAAAACTTCACCAATTAAATTTCCCTTAAACTAAATCTCTTTTTTTTTTCTCTTTCATCATCACCAACATACAAAAATAAACAACAGAGTTCACCGTTCTCATCATAATGCTCTACTACAAAGGACATAATTCTAACATCAACAAACTTCTATAATCTTTCATTTAATATAACACATTGCATCAACTTTCCAAACCAGAAATTATACTTTGTTATTATTCTTTTCTATACCATTCAACACAATTTGATCCTCTAAATAAAAAAAATGTCTATTTGAAAGCCTACAATTTGCAACCAATATCAATTAAGTAATACGCACTACTCAAGCAGTATTCAAACATCAAAACATCATAACCTCATTCAGCTCCATTTAATCACCAATATGTCACATGTTTTAATTCCTCTTCCATTACTTTCATCTAAAATCACATTTTCAATCCTTTAATATCACCTTAGAATGATCAATAAACCTATCACACCATCAATCGAAGAACTATCCCAGAAAATTATTGGTCCTTCTTAATCTCCTATCACTTAACCTTGTAACAAAAACTTTTAAGGATTTTCTAAATATCTCCTGACTATCTCTTCAGCTATTGCTGTACCGAAATTGCAGAAAATTTCTAAATATACATGCAAGCACCAACATTGACAATTTTTCAAATAAATCCTTATCCACCGATTGCTAATAGAACTTCAACATTTTCAACGAGATCCTATTTCTTTTCATATCCTATTAACATCTCATATTATAAGGAACATAGCACTAACCACAATTTCCTAAATCCTTTTCTTCATTCCCTTTAGTCATACTTCCTATAATTTAACATGTAAAACATAAACCTCATCAAAACTTCCTAATAATTGAAACATCACACCAAACCAAAATAATTTAGTTCAAAACAAAATCAATGCACATTTATAATCAACTCACATCACAATCAAAAATCACAACAACATGCATCATGGCGGCATTTTTCTAAAGAAAACCTTTCAAGAAAGTCTTACAAAAACATCAAACTTATTTAGTTTACCAATGAAGTCCAACAAAAGACTATCAATCATTCTTCAATAAAATCTAACATTGCTATAACACATTTAACATAATATGTAACTTAGCTTATTAATCACCATCATCAATTACACTTAAACAACACTCACTTATCATTCTATAAAGATTTTGTCTAACTATACAAACAAAATTTGAAACAACAATTACCTTCAAATAACCACTTATAATCAAACATCAAAGTATAGATTTCAAAACAACCAATATCCATGGAATTTCAATTAAACCAATTAATAAGCAAGTCAATTTTTCCACTAATCAAACAATTTAACTAAATAAACAACGATCAGAAGACAAGATCAACAATTCTTATTTCATATTGTACTCATTATCAATTGTTATTTTCGAATTCCTTAATCCTTTAACCCAATAAGGGATCTCATGATGCCTCGACTATGATTATGGCCGGCACATAACTATATTCGAGACCCCAGAGAAGCATCCTTATTTCGTCATTCTTCCTAAATTCTTATACATATCAATATTATTTCGTTATTCTTTCTATGTTCATCTCAATCTCTCCACAGTACCTATTCAATTTCTCTTATCACTTTCTCCCCACCACGGGATGAGCGATAATCCTCTCAAAAAGCAGAGTATCATGCACAGAAGGAAGGGAATACTAAGAATGTATATTGCCAATCTACATGCAATGCAGCACAGTCCTAGGTTATCGTATACCAAATACTGATAACCAAGTTGTAACATATCGTTACTAATTTCCTGATTAATTCAATAATACCGTTACTAACTATGATAGAAAAATGATTTCCATAATATCAATAAATCTATCATAGTTAGAAAAAGAATTTCCTAATAATAATCATTATCCATGATAGAAAAGAATTTCCTAATATAACCTGAACACTATCATGGATAATTAATAGCTAACCATGTTAGAAAAGAATCACCTAACATGGTTAGAAAAAGGAGCAACCTACTACAATCCTCCAATTAACCAATAATATCAATACAAATAAAAATATGCGGAAGCGAATGCAGACCTATACATTTGGCAATATACGTATCTAAAGAATCAATACAACCTCTACTACCTAATTTCCCTTTCCTGCTGCTTGCGTCTGTGCATGAATACCTGCAAAAATGTCAGTAATCGTGGGGTGAGACAACTTGTCTCAGTAATCTACTACTTAACTCACTATAACAGTGAGATGTGCGGTAGTGAGGGCGTCTAAAGGGTACCACATTTTAAAATCAGTAATATACATATATAAGTCAAGTCTTCTTCCATTTATCACTTCAATCCCTCTGTCACGTCCAAATCAAAAACGAGTTTATCATCCCAATTTTCCAAATATCACTCAAAATCACGCAATCGATTTCCACATCGACTAAACTTCGCCATCCAATCTCCAATCCATGCTCTCATCATTGTAAATCTCATTCGCACTTTCGCAAATCCAACTTCTCGGCTCACAACCGTGTACAACCCTGGTGCTCTACTCATGCCATCCTGGAGGCACTACACTCGAGCCCTATATATATATTCTAAATGAGTTGACACTGTGCCCCTCTCAAAAGTGTGGGGGCAATTTCCCTCTCTGGTAACCCCATGAGAGGGAAACCCCAATCTGTCTCCAATCAGAAAGGGAGCAGTCCCTGTCTCCAATCAGAAGACTGCTGGTCACAGTCTCCAATCTGTTAACCATTGGTCACAGTCTCCAATCTGTTAACCCGTACAAATAACCGTTGATTGGCCTATCGAACGGTTATCATCGCGCGATGGTACATATCTCAGTGTCATGCAATGATCACAATGTCCAATAAATTTCAACCTCGTCAGTATCTCAATTTCTATATCAATATCTTGCACTCTTACCATTCCCTTCGATATCTAAATCTCAACATATCATTGTTTCCACAAGTTCAATTCAATATCCAACTCTCTTTTCTATCATCATACCTCTCAAACCCCTATCTAAACAATATACCTATATATCCTTCACACCATTCCAAATCAATAGCAACCACCAAGCAGGATAATATATATATGTATCAAAGTCTTTTATATGAAAGTAATCGCGTTTGAAAGGCACCCGATAGCCTATTTTGTATAAGAATAACATTTCAATGATTTATATATACAGAAGGTGAGAAAGGATTTTGAAAATCCCAACTACATCACCCTCAATGTTATAGCAAGGTTAAGAGTGATTACCTGTCGCCCTTTAGCACTCTCTTGCCTTTTCCTTTTACCATGCCTCGAGTAATATTTGCAAAGCACATCATTTCCTATTATTACATCACGTAATAATAGTAGATTAATAATCATTTTAAGGCATAGATTCACTAACGTCTCTCTCGCTCTCTTTCTCGTATCATATATTACTACCCAATCCCTTGTTTATATTCTTTATCCTCAAAATCTATATTTCAATCTTAGTCAAAGTTCACAATTACATAACCAGTGACATCAAACTACCACATCATTAGCATTCACACATTCATATAATACTTGCATGCATCTATTCAGCCTTTGTTAAAAAAACAAATGGAATTTCATCACATATATGTAAGTATGAAGTTTTGATCATTCTTTCCAAATACCTTTTTAATTGATGCAACAACAACAAAGAGCAATTTGTTCCCGATTCGCATGAAAAACACGTAAAGTACATCATTGCATTCCCCAATCATTAACAAACTTAGCATCCCAAAATATAACTGACACTTCTCATCCATAATTAAGCTGAACCACGTTCAACAAGGAAGGCACAGTAATTCCTTTACAAATCAGAAACTTAAGAACACCAACGATAGCAAACAATGGCACACAATGAAACGAAATAGGAATCAATCAGTCCTTCAATCCAATGGAATTCACACATAGCACATTAATGTTCCCCATTTACTAAACTTGTATAATCACACTTCAAATATGTCTGTAGTTTCTTTATCTATATATATATACATGACGCCAACCATGTAACCAAACAAAAATAAACAAAAAGAAGTGAACAAACACCATCCATAAGGATACCTTTCACACCAATCAAAGGTCATTAATATGAACCACACAACTAGAAATCCATACACATTCATTTCAATAATAACTACCATTAGCCTTTATGACAACTTAAAGGTATCTCTCAACTTTCAAAGCACAAGTTAAACACCATAGTACATCTTAAAAGGTTTTCCTTTCTAAGTATATTTTATCCTCAAAGTTTAACCACTTAAGGGCTTAGACTCCTGGTTGTATTTAAAAATTTCTCCATAACAAGTCAAGTATACTTATTTCTCATATCACTACCAACAAGTTCAAGTAACATTAATCTTATTCATAAATGCACACTTCCATCAACAATTTCTAACCATAACTATGTTTCTCCATAACCATCCTGGATGCATTTGTTTTGTATATATATGTATGTATTGCGTGGTTTATGCAGGTTTTGGAAACCGTGGTACCCTGTAGACACTCCACTACCCCACTTCTGAGTGTCACAGTGAGTTAAGTTGTGACTACTGAGACATTATTTTGTCTCACCCCATTCCCTTTATTTTTGCAGGTGATCATGCCCAGAGGGAGATAGAAGGGAAGGGAAAGGGATTTGCCGGCCCACACTGAGATAGTGAGTAGGCCGTAGGTGATCTATTATGAATATATATTGCCATTAATTAGGTTACATCCGCTTCCGCATCTGTTTGTAGTTATTTTGAATGATTGATTTGTTGGATGATTGTATTAGCTGTTTTTGCTGGTTTGTTGTTTGGTCACTGATAGTTAAGGTGTAACTATAACAGATGTCATAGTTGTAGCTATGCTACATATTCTGTTTGGTGTAATGGTTGTTTATGGAGAAAATGAGATATTGATTTGATGAATAGGGTTATGATGCAGAAATGTTCGAACAGAATTATTGGTACCAGAGATTTGCCTGATAATGGAAAGGCAATCCCTATTTCAACTGCCTGTTAATGGAAAGGCAATACTTGTTTTCCTGGTACATATGTAGCAGATGATTATGGCTAAGAATATTTGTTTGTGCCTTACGATGATGACATGTTTAAATCAAATGTTTGTTTTTGATATAATTATTTGTACAGGTGTTTTGTAGTAACCATGTTCAGGAAATCCTTTTCCTAACATGGTTATATAAAATATTGACGACGTGATTGATTTAATGTGATTTCTTTTGCTAACCATGTTAGGTGAATCCTTTACTAACATGGTTAAGACATCTAATTTTGATTGATATCGTTTTCTTTTTCTAACCATGTTAGATGTACTTTTGCTAACATGGTTAGACACCATTTGGTTGGATTATTTTGAGTATGTGTTTTATTAGGTGGAAGTGAGTAGGTTGATAAGGTGTTATTAGGAGGTATGTTTCAATTTGGTATCAGTTTTATGGTAAACGATACCCTGCCTGTTGCATTGCATATAGAATGGCAATATATATTCCTTTCCCTTCCTGTTGTGCATGATCACTAATCCTTGTTTTCAGGATATGTGCAGTTGAATTTTGTGGACAAAATTCCTATGGTGGGGAGAGTTAGTATTGGTGGATATAAGCTTTTCAGTTAAAGCTTATGAGTGGGATGTTAACTGTTAAAGTAAGTTAAGTTTTTAGTATACTATAATATAATTGTGGTGGGAATCGAGATGTTTGAAGCAGGAAATTGATTTGGAAGTAACTAAAATGAATAGATGTGTTGAGGTTGTTTTAGAGGTTAAGTGAATTAGTTGACTATCTTGTTTGAATGCAAATGGAATGTTTTGGACTTAAAGAAATTATTGCAATAAGTTGTGTACGAATTAGTAGAAAGAAGTTAAACCTTATGGCGATAATTAAATCGATTATCGTTGTTGGTTAGTAACATTGTTGAATTAATGGTTCGAGTGAGATAGACATAGCTTAGGGAAGGTATGAAACCAAAGATGACATAGATTTTGGGAACTGTACTGACAGGATGTAGATATACGGATTTATTTGACAAAGCAGGGGATAGAAATTCAATGTATTGAGAGATTGATAAGGAGTTAGGACGTTAACCGAATAAGGATTCTTCTCGGGGGTCCCGATTATAATTATGAGCCGGCCATAATCATAGTCGAGGCATCATGAGAGACTTTATTTGGTTAAAGGAGGTAGAATGTTGCGAGTAGGCTTCATTGAAGATAGAAAGATAATTTATGTGAATGATTAAAGACATTGGGTTATATTTGAATAATATTTAAGAAAGTTTTGACTCATAAGGCTATGGGAGTGTTTGAGTAGCTATTAGAACTTAGCTATGGGGAAATGAAAGTATGCTGCATGGAAATTTATATTTTGTAGTATGAGACGTATGGGATAATGGGTGACTCCTAGAGGTAATTTAACATTGTTTGATGAGATTAGATAGATTGGCTCGTCAGGATCTTGAAATTTGAAAGTATTTTGATGAGAATGTTTGGAGAAATAAATTGGATTAAGTTAATTAAATCTTTAATTCTTATGATTAAAAGTGAGTTGTAAATTATGGATCTTAGAATAATATATGAGTTTGGTTTTGAATTGAAGAACATATGAGTTGGAGTATTTTAATTGTAGTTTTGGAGTTCTAGATTTATTATATAATACCTATAAGGTTATGAGATGAAAATAAGTTGGTAGGAATTCTTTGAAAGAGAAAAGCCTAAGTATTATCGGAATTAAGGGACTGTTATTATTGGATAGTTATTATATGTTAGAAATTTTAATTCTGTAGTAGAATATAAAGGCAATGTTTTAATTTTAGTAGGTTTAATGGAAATTATGTTCTAGAAGAAGGCGCAGTTCAACAATAATTTTGGTTGGAATAATTTAGTTGAGATTATAGTAGAATGTGATTGTTGAAATCAAGGGGTGATCTTGAAATTCGAATTGTTGAGAGATTCATGGGTTACATTTGAGTTAGATGAGTTTAATTATGTGGTTTTACTGGAATCAAATATAATTTATGTGGGAAAAGGTTACATTAATGGTTAGAGGATACTTATAGTTGACTCTAGGTGAGACTTAGCTTGTTTGAAGTTGGATGTGAGTTTGAATTTTTCTCTGAAATGTTAACTAAGCTTGGTTTTCATTAAGGTATTTTAATTATGGGCATTTGAGTTATGGTTATGTAATCTAAGGACTTATCTTTGTTCAAAGATTATGGTTGAAGAGGTTAGTTTGGCTAACTTTGATGTAGACTTTAAATGGGAAATTGAAAACGCCCTTAGGTTTGAAACTGAGTTAACTGTACTAGGAAGGTGTGAGCAATTAACTTTGGTCCATATTTAGAAAAATGGGTGCATGGACACAAATTGAGTAAATGAGGTTCCTTTTGACTTGGAATTTAAATTAGCTAGAGTATAATGATTTTAAATTCTCTTTAATCATGAGGTTTCTATGGTTCCTATATTACTAAGGGTAGGTATGGATATAAAATTAAAGAATTATGAGGATGGTATTTAAGTTGATTTCTGGTTGTTCATAGGGACGTAAATCATGTATGGGACTTAGGAAACTGATTCATAAAGCGTTTTTGGAATGTAATTCTTTGATTCTATTGAGATTGTGTAAGAGTATAGATGATAGGCGTTAAGTATATATTGGTGGTGATATTAGAAATTGAGGATTGTTGGTTGGGAAGGATAATAGTAAGACTTGAATGAATTGCTGTTCTTACCATCTTGAGTAGTTAGATTTAAATTTATTTTGATGGAGTGGAGGATGAAGGAGAATATGGGACGGTGAAACCTAAGTTGTATTGAGTGAATGGAGCAATTGGAGTATAGTTGTGAACGTGGTGATGATGATGCGATGGTATGATAAGATTAGAAGTTAGTTTCATGATCAAAGATTTCTTGGGGGTTTTGAAAAGATGAGGTACTACACAGGTAGATAAAGGTAGTAGTTCACGATAGTATCGTACGATGCTTAAATAGTAAAGTAATAAATTGGGGTAGCCTAGAAGGCGGGTGATAAGAATAGTGAGGGGATGTATATAAAAGGGTATGGTGATTTGGAAGGCACGTAATAGGAAATATTTTTGAACAATTAAAAGATGGTTTGTATTAGTTATCTGGTTCAGAATCCGTTGAAGGAATATAGATAGAGGAAGTATAATCTTAATTTTAGGCTTGAATTTAATAGTTAAGCAATTGTCGTTTAAGTGATGTGATGAAAGAGTAGGATATATATATAAATAAAGGTCGAGTAAATAGGCAATTGTTGCAAAAGAAAGGGATCTATAAAGAACAACGTTAAATAAGAGTAAATGTTGATCGATGGAGTTATGAGGAATTAGTAAGAACTTCTAGCTTAGGAGTGTGATTCCTTAGAAATTGTATACAATCAAAGAATAAATTGTTTAAATAGATTTAGTACGAATTCATGAGCTTAAATATAGGTGAAATTTTGTTGAGAAATGGTTTATGCAAATAAAGGTTGAAGTTGGCCTTATGAGTGGAATACAAGGAATGAGAAATTTGGATTAGTGATCAATTCAAAGGATTATGAGTATAGAACTTGTGATTTTAAAAATAGGTAAGTTATTATCAAACTGTTATTAAGGTGAGTTAATTTAATGTTGAAATTAAAGTTATGATCAAGGTTAAGATTATTAGATAAGGAAAATATTACAAATTGAAATCTTCCTGTTTGAGGCTTAGTAAGAATTTTGGTTCATTTATTAAGATTATGAAAGACATGGGAAATAGCTTAGTGAACGTGTTGGAGAAACTATTGGATATAGATTTAAGTCCATCATACTGGTAGAAGAACTCTATCCTAACTAGGAATATGGAATAGTAGAAACCACTGTAGAGAGCAATCTCAAGAGTCCAAAATGGATAAAATGATCGAGAGTATTTTGTGTGAGATCAAATTAAGAAAGCTTAAGTGTTGATATAGATTGGTGAGCTAGTTGTTCGCTAGAAGATAATGATTTTCAAAGAGGTGAAAATTGTCTTTAATTATGAGATCTTATCACAGGAATTGATCTAAGGAATTGGCAATGTATGGTCATTAGGGGTGAAATTTTTGGTAGTTGATTAATGAATGACTCTCATGGTCATATAAGTCAAGGAAAATAAACAATTAAGGGGTAGTAAAGTTGGAATATGACATGAAAATTTGGAAATAATAGAGGTAATGTATATTAGTTTGACTAGAATTTGGAATTTTTCTTCCCAAATCCAAGTTCTTAGGGCTGTATTGAGAGGGTTATGCAATTTATTATTTTTAAGAGTTGTTAGACATGGTGAATTTTGAGGGCAAAATTCCTAAAAGGTGGGGAGAATTGTAACATCCTGAAAAATTTAATACAGGGTTAAAGAGTGTTTTGGGAAATGATAAATGGAGAAATTAGGAATTTTGGGATTTTTAGGAATTTTTGGGGATTTTTGGCGATATTTTGGAAATTTTGAGTCATTAATATGCATATAATTAATTAAGAAATTGAAGAGTTTAAAATATGAGGGAATGGTAGAGCTAAAAATATTTTGAAGGTTAAGAAGATTGGAGGCTGGTTTAAGTGGTTTTAAATTAAAAGAGTACACTATGACAGGTTTGGGCTACAAATTATCAAAACCCCTCCTTATTTCACCCAACCAAACACACCCTTCCTCTTTTCTCCTTAAAAGGATCGCACTCCACTCCTCCTCCTTCTGCAAAAACGCGTCACCCCCCACCACCATTTCTTCATTTTCTCTTCCACACCTCACTCACAATTCGGCCACTTCTCACCAAAAAGCTCCCTCATTTCGTTTTCCCTTCCTCTCTTCTCGACGGGTCCGTGAAGCTCAAGTCTGATCAGTGGGTGTGTGTGTTTTTCATGTTTTCTCTCTCTCCGGCGGCGGCGATTGATTTTTCCGGCGAAGGGAGTTGTGTTGAAGGAAGGTGATAGTTTCTCTTGTTCTTTTTGTGATTTCTTCTGTTCCAACTTCATTTCTCATCTTTCCTTTCTCTTCCCTTTCATTTCTCGGCCAACCACCTAGGAGGAGGTGTTTTCCGGCGTGCTAGGCGGCGGCCGATGGTGGTGGTACTCCTCTTTTGCACCTTGAAAAACTAAGTAAGCATCTTCCTTCACCTTTGGATTTTGGAATTTTTGGATAGAATTGCCTATTTGGAGTTAGGGTTTTGGAGTATATTGGAATTTTTAGATTATTAATGTCTTAATATTAAAATTGGGATATTGAACTTAAGTATTCTTGGGAGTAATTAGAATTTCTGGAGGTAATGAAGCAATTAGGAATTTATGGAGTTGGTAGGGGTTTTTGAAGTGTAAGTTTAATCATTTTTGAACTTTAGGAGCTTAATCAAAATATTAGGAATGCTTAGTTGGGTAATTGGAGATTCTTGGGAAAATATTCATGTTGTTTTTGAAGTTGGAATATAATTTGGGAATATTATGGGCATTTTATGACTCTTTGAAATTAGGATTTGTTCATAAAGGAGTTTTAGAATAAATTGGTGCTTAAGAAATGCTTGATGAAGTTATTTAGTGATGTTGGAATGTTGGTTTTAGATGGATTGGTGTTGTAAGGAATTTTGTTAGTTAAAGTGTTGGTTAAAAGAGATTTTGGTTGAGAAAAAGAGTGTTTGAATAAATTGGTGGGTTATGAATGCTTGTTAAGGTTATTTTAGGATGTTGGAATATTGGTTTTTGGTTGGATTGGTGTTTGAAAGGGAGTTTGAAAGATTAAGTATTGGAAAGGAAAATGTGATTATGTGAAGGTATGTTAGAATGTGGTGATATGCTTGAGAGTTAGGAAAACCATGTTTAGTGCCAAATCAATATTAATGGAGTGGTTTTAGTGAATTCTGCATGATTGGGCAAATTTTGGCCAAGAGTGATGTGAAATGGTAAAGTTTAATACTGTAGAAATTATAATTGGTTAAGGGAATTATAGAGATGTAAAGGATATTGTAACAAAGTGTTACTAATACCCTGATTAATTCAATACTACCTTCACTAACTATGATAGAAAAATGATTTCCATAATATCAATAAATCTATCATAGTTAGAAAAAGAATTTCCTACTAATAATCATTATCCATGATAGAAAAGAATTTTCTAATATAACCTGAATACTATCATGGATAATTAATAGCTAACCATGTTAGAAAAGAATCACCTAACATGGTTAGAAAAAGGAGCAACCTAGTACATTTCCCCGATTAACGAATAATATCACTGAAAATAAAAATATGCGGAAGCGAATGCAGACCTATACATTTTTGGCAATATACATGTTTTCATAGTCTAAATAACCTTTGAAATTTAATTCCCTTCCTGTTTCTCGTGTCTGTGCATGATCACCTGCAAAAATGTGAGTAATCGTGGGATGAGACAAAATTGTCCCAGTAATCACCGCTTAACTCACTATAACAGTGAGATGTGCGGTAGTAAGGGCGTCTAAAGGGTACCACAGTTTTAAAATCAATAATGCATATATATATCAAGTTTTCTCCCAAACGTCATTCAAATCTCTGTCACTTCTCAACAATAATCTCATCATCTCTATCTTCAATCCATGCGTATTACTACCCCAACTCTCACACTCACCTATAGATGCATTGTGCCACCACGGTGCATTCAAGCATCTATTCTTCACTATATGATTTGACATTGTATCCCTCTCCATAATGAGGGGACAATTTCCCTCTCTGGCAATCTCCAGAGAGGGAACCCCAATTCTGTTTCCATTACAGAACGGGAACGGTTGGACTCTTCAATGCCAAACAACCGTAGGGGCGGTTGGGCTCTTCAATGCCAAACAACCGTAGGTCACTTCTCTCAATAAGTCGACCTATGATCCCCAATCCAATCAATCTGAAAAGGATCCTCAGTACAAATAACTGTCGATTGGCCTATCGACAGTTATCATCGCGCGATGGTACACAAAATTCAGTGTCATGCAATGCTCACATATTCCTGTTAATATCTCATCCACAGCATTTCATATCTCAATCACAAATATCCTTGAATATCTCAATTTCATTAACTATCTCCTTCACCACAACTCAACTCTTTCCCACAACCTACTATCACTATCCTTGATAGCATCTATATAAATCCCTCAAACAACTATCTTAACACTATAATCATAAACCTTTCACACCATTCCAATTCGATAACCACCACCAAACAGGATAATAGATATACAGAGTTTCAAATTTCTTTATATGAAAATAATCGTGTTTGAAAGGCACCCGAAGAAAATAACAAGAAACAGTGAAGAGCACAAGAACCCACGCTATTTTGAAGTTTTGGGAAGGAATAGGAAGTGAATCGATGAAGAGAAATGGTGAAGAGGAGAAGACATGGAAGAGATTGAATGGTTGAAGAAGGAAGGGGGAGAGGTGCCACGCGTGTGATTGAGGAAGAAGGAGGGGAGTCCGCAAATTTTTAAGTTGGAAAGGAGGAGGGGCGCGTTTGGTTGGGGAGAAATAAGGGTGGTTTTTGATAATTAAAGCCTAAACTTATCATAGTGTACTCTTTTAAATTTTAAACCACTTAAACCAGCCTCCAATCTTCTTAAACTTCATAATATTTTGAGCTTTACCATTCCCTCATATTTCAAACTCTTCAATTTCTTAATTAATTATATGCATATTAATTACTCAAAATTTCCAAAATATCCCCAAAAATCCCAAAAATTCCTAAATAACACCTTATAATTTCTAATTATCCTTAATAAATATTTGGGATGTTACAATATAGTTTATTTCTGATATTGGAAGTAATTGTTACTTCAATAATTGTTTAGAATTAGTTTGGATGAGTGGTCAAAGTCACTGATATTGTGTCTTGACCATTAGCAGCTCATTGTGCGATTTTTGGTCGGCGATGCTTCGAGTGGAGCTTGCGGAAGGCAATAATTGAGGATATATAGTGCTGTTTTTGAGCTTGAACAGGTAATCACGCTTAACTGACTGTGATACTGAGGGTGACGGTAGTTGAGGATTTCTAAAAATCCTCTTCTACTTTATATATAAATGAAATGTGTTCTAATTACTTTATATTTAAACGTGGGCTATAGGGTACCTTTCTAAATAAACTGTACTTTATATATATATATATCTATATAAATCTTTTGTATGTTGCATGACACTGATTATTAGTACCATCGGCCGATGTAACCTATCGATTTGCGCAAATCGATAGGTTAATTGTACGGGTTCCTCGGATTGTAAAGGAACCAGGGATTTTCACATTGATTAGAGTGGTCCCTTATTATGCTTTTCGGATTGTAGACCGGGCACAGTGTCACACACGTTTATTTCTGCCTATTGAGAGATGGATGCATTTGTTTTGTATATATATGTATGTATTGCGTGGTTTATGCAGGTTTTGGAAACCGTGGTACCCTGTAGACACTCCACTACCCCACTTCTGAGTGTCACAGTGAGTTAAGTTGTGACTACTGAGACATTATTTTGTCTCACCCCATTCCCTTTATTTTTGCAGGTGATCATGCCCAGAGGGAGATAGAAGGGAAGGGAAAGGGATTTGCCGGCCCACACTGAGATAGTGAGTAGGCCGGAGGTGATCTATTATGAATATATATTGCCATTAATTAGGTTACATCCGCTTCCGCATCTGTTTGTAGTTATTTTGAATGATTGATTTGTTGGATGATTGTATTAGCTGTTTTTGCTGGTTTGTTGTTTGGTCACTGATAGTTAAGGTGTAACTATAACAGATGTCATAGTTGTAGCTATGCTACGTATTCTGTTTGGTGTAATGGTTGTTTATGGAGAAAATGAGATATTGATTTGATGAATAGGGTTATGATGCAGAAATGTTCGAACAGAATTATTGGTACCAGAGATTTGCCTGATAATGGAAAGGCAATCCCTATTTCAACTGCCTGTTAATGGAAAGGCAATACTTGTTTTCCTGGTACATATGTAGCAGATGATTATGGCTAAGAATATTTGTTTGTGCCTTACGATGATGACATGTTTAAATCAAATGTTTGTTTTTGATATAATTATTTGTACAGGTGTTTTGTAGTAACCATGTTCAGGAAATCCTTTTCCTAACATGGTTATATTAAATATTGACGACGTGATTGATTTAATGTGATTTCTTTTGCTAACCATGTTAGGTGAATCCTTTACTAACATGGTTAAGACATCTAATTTTGATTGATATCGTTTTCTTTTTCTAACCATGTTAGATGTACTTTTGCTAACATGGTTAGACACCATTTGGTTGGATTATTTTGAGTATGTGTTTTATTAGGTGGAAGTGAGTAGGTTGATAAGGTGTTATTAGGAGGTATGTTTCATGTAACATTCTGTTACTAATTCCCTAATTAATTCAATAATACCCTGACTAACTATGATAGAAAAATGATTTCCATAATATTAAATAAATCTATCATAGTTAGAAAAATGATTTCCTAATAATGATCATTATCCATGATAAAAAAAAGAATAAACTAATACAACCTGAATACTATCATGGATAATTAATAGCTAATCATGTTAGAAAAGAATCACCTAACATGGTTAGAAAAATAAAAAACCTAATGTTCAATAATATCAAATACATATAAATATATGCGGAAACGAATGCAGACCTATACAAATTGGCAATATACAATTCAAAATAGTCTATATAACTACTACTACCTAATTCCCTTTCCTGATGTTTGTGCCTGTGCATGAGTACCTGCAAAAATGTCAGTAATCGTGGGATGAGACAATTTGTCCCAGTAATCACCGCTTAACTCACTATAACAGTGAGAAGTGCGGTAGCGAGGGCGTCTAAAGGGTACCACATTTAAAACCAATAATATATATATATGTCAAGTCTTTCGTTCATCATTCAAGTCCCTCCGTCTAAATCAACTCAAATTCATCATCTCTATTTTCCACATATCACTCAAATCCCTCAGTCAATTCCAAATCAACTCAACAGACGAAAATAAACATGATTGACACTGTGCCCAGTCTCAAATTTGAAAGCATGAAAAAGGGAGCACTTTATATAGTGAAAACGTCCCTGAAAAAGGGAGCACTATATCTTGTGAAAACATCCCTGGTTCCTTTACAATTCGAGGAACCTGTACAATTAACCTATCGATTTGCGCAAATCGATAGGTTACATCGGCCGACGGTACTAATAATCAGTGTCATGCAATACTCACAATCCCTATTCCATATTCCATCAACATAGCTCTCAACAATCTCAACTCAACATGTAACTCTCTTTTCTATCCTCATCACCTCTTAAACAACTACCCAACACTATCCCTATATACATTTCACGTCATTCCAGATCAATGGCCACCACCAGGCAGGATAATAGATATACAGAGTTTCAAATTTCTTTATATGAAAATAATCGTGTTTGAAAGGCACCCGATAGCCTGTTTTGTATAAAAATACCATTTTAAAGATAATATATATATATAGAGGGTGAAAAGGGATTTTACAAAATCCTAGCTAACATCACCCTCAATGTTATAGTAAGGTTAAGTGTGATTACCTGTCGCCCAGCAATTTACACGATTTCTCATTCTTTCTTTATGCCACAAAAGCCATATCGCAATCAATCCTATAAATCCTCATTGATTAACTAGGTAAGAGTCTAATATTTTCTGATGATGTATAGAAATCTTGTAACATCACAATAAAGCATATACATTCCGTCATTAATCGATAATTAAATCTTCCTTCATAAAAGAACAACCAAACAAAGCCAATAACAAAATCTGAAACTTCAATAGTCATTATGCTCCATTAGATTCTCATATAAGCATACAAGCATTCAACAAATAAGTCAGCTTTATATTCTTTTATCACCATAAGAATGTTTCTAAATCTTTTATTCATGCGTCTAGTCCAAACAAAAACTTCTCAAACCAACCTACAAACATATATAATCTCACATATGCAAGCAATCAAGCAATTTCATCAAGTTCAAACAACAATTAATACTTCCAACATCCTTTCGAATCCGACACAACGACAAAATGTGAAAATCAGATTTATTAAGGTGAAGGCAAATTGATTTAACCCATCAAAACTCTCAAATTTGATTCAACTGCAGTAGTAACAACACAGAAATTTATAGATGTAAATTGCTTGAACATTGAATATCCTATGCGCACATTCCTTCCACTTCCAAACAAAGACAAGTTCTTAAATTTTAAAATCATTTCTTCACCACTATGCACACACCAAAACAAGGTACAAAACAATCATTATTGATATATAGAAACTTCAACTCATCATTACAGCAATACAAATATACCAAATCACCTTATCATTGACAATTATCCACTCCCAATCATTTAACACTTAATTAACCCCATTTTTCCTTTAATGACGCATGTCTCACATTCTCCTTTATGCCCAATTCAGCAGCTACCTTATTCATATAGTACATACAATTCACCATTTGTTTCATTTTCATTCGAACCAACCACCCAGCTAGTACAAAGAAACACATATATCCTCGCAAGCCCACAGTAAATCATTTATAACATCTTAAACTAACCCAAACAACATCATCATAATAGTAATAATCATTTTCCTAAATCTGACCAAACAAAGAAAAGAAGAAAATCACTATAAATCAACATGCAAGCATTCCTAACATTTTAAATCTTACACAAAACAGAATAAACCAATAATATATTATGTACAAAGCTCAACTCAAAGTCTACATGCTTCACCAAAGTAGGAAAAGAGAAAGGAACATATTTTCATAATTCACCCAAATCAAGGATCAACAGAGAAGAAAGAAAAGAACATCACCACCTTTAATCAAAGTTGAAACATCTAAATAAAATGTCAAAACCTGAACCACAACTTCAATATACCACATGCTTAACAAACAAATAATTCTCAACCTTAAACAGCCCAAACAAACACCTCTTTGGTTAAAACAAGGCCAAATTCCTAAAACCCAACAAATCAAACTGAAAATGCTAGATTCAGACTCAAATGATCTACCACAACAGCTCCATACTCAATCAAACCATAACTTATAATAATATCATATTAACCCCAAGCTTTCACATTTATATCTCACTTAAGGCCAATTTCATAATAGAAAATAATAACTTGTTTACAATTTTAAGCCCCAATATCACCACCAAACATCAATACCTGTGACAAGTCAAAGCATAAAACCATTGGAAATAAAGAACAATAAGTTTTCAATTGGAAAAATGCACCCAACAGAAACACACACGCATATACAACCCTGCACACACACACACAAGGCTGAGCAGAGAAAGGAATCGAATTCCATGAGTCACACAACAGCAGAACCATCAATCATGCCCTACAATAATCCATCTTTAATAAAGTTTGTATCTTAGTTGGTTTTAGGTGAATTATTAAACCCAATTCGGACTCCCTCTCACAAATTCGCCCAAATCAGAAAGGAAGGACAGAAACGGAAGAAAAATATTACCTAACTTGTTTTTGACCCTCCATGACTCACCGGAGCTTCACCGTCGCAGGAAACCCGCCGGAAATTGGCCATTAAAGTGGCTGGCCGAGAATAAAAAGCAAGGAAAGGAAAGGTGACTAAAAGAAGTTGAAAGTAGATGATCTTGAAGATTCAACAAGAAAATGGCGAAACTTACCTTCTCCAATTGCCGTCCGCCGCAGTGGAAGCCGGAAAAACTCGCCGGACTTACAGAAAACGAAGAGGACGGTGGAAGAGTGAAGGAGTTGGGGTTTGGTGAGAGGGGCGGAGAGCTCAATTCACATGGATTTGAGGAGAGGAGAAGATGAAGAGATGGGATGGGAGAGGGAGGTTGGCGCCACCGCGCCTTGGGCCGCCGGAGATCGCGAGACGGAGGAGAGAAAGAGAGAGCAGAGGGAAGTCGGTGAGGGAAGTGAGGAAGAAGAAGAAAATGGAAAAATGAAGGGGAGGGTGTGTTTGGTTTAGTGTTTATAGGGTGGGTTATTGATAATTTGCAGCCCAAACTTGCCATAGTGTACTCTTTTAATTTTAAAACCACTTAAACCAGCCTCCAATCTTCTTAAACTTCAAAATATTTTTAGCTTTATCATTCCCTCATATTTCAAACTCTTCATTTCTTAATTAATTATATGCACATTAATTACTCAAAATTTCCAAAATATCCCAAAAATATCTAAAAAAATTCCAAAATTCCTAATTTCTCCATTTATCATTTCCCAAAACACTCTTTAATCCTGTATTAAATTTTCAGGATGTTACATTTCACTTACAAGCTTCCGCTGTGGGATGAGCCTTTCATCCGCGAGCGCTAGTCCTAATCCATCCGGAAGTAAATCCACATCCGGTTGTACTCTTGCTTGGGGTTCTATATTAACCTAATTCTTTCTAAGTGTTTAACTGGTTCTTTCATATTTTAGTCTTCATCAAAACTTAAGATTCTAACAGAGCTTAGGATTTGGCATACCAGAATCTAGCCTTTTAGTAGCAGCTGAAAAGGCTTCTAGTTGGAGACCGTGAGCCTACGATAAAAAAGAAATATGTAAACTTTCTGTAATCAATAAAAGCCCAATGAGCTACCACAATTGGTTGTGCCTCCCACTCACAATTGGTTAATATTATGTTTTGCCCACCTTCTCCGGTCGAAATTGTGCAACAGATATAATTACTGGAGTTTCAGTTGGTCTTTCCAAAGGAAGCACCTGTTCAAATTAGCTAGAAACAGTAAGCAAAACATCTCATACTGTCTTAGTGAAAAGTACTTAAACTGATATCATTACCATAAGCAAGAGGTTACTTAAAGTCCAAGCTTGATTTGAAGCTTGAGAGAAATAATGCAAAGAACACTAGCACATAGTAAATATATTCCTTAAGGAGGCAACAAAGGAGAAAGGAACTTAAGGCAACATGTGCATTGCAGTCCAAGCTAATTGTTGAATTTGACACATAGCAAGGCAAAGAAGGAAAATAATATATGAGCAGACCAACAATGTTTGTGGAAGACAAGAAATAGCAAAACCACAAACCTGAAGCCCTGAAGTATCACAAGGAGGATAAACTCTTTTAATGCAGTCCAAAATTCCAAAGCTTTTCAATATGGGATTGGGTCCATGTGGAGTTTACCATAGCTAGATGTGCAAAAGATCCTACAAACCAATACATCCAGCTGAACAGTGTATAATAAATCAATTTGCACCAAGAAAGCCAATTACAGCAAGAAAAATAGTGTTAGGTTCCAAACAGGATAAAATTTGAGAACATGAAATCCTATAACTATATCAAAGTTAGCTCCAACAAATTATATTAGTTCAAAGATTATAAGTTAATAGTTTCAGGAAAGTAGAAACATTAAGAGAAATCATGAAGTTGCTAAACCCTAAACATTGCTAATATGCAAGGATTTAATACATTGCTAAATCAGCAGGTCAGTATCCTATATAAACTACTCCTAGCCTAATTGTATGACATTCTTGGATTATATTTATAATACACTTACTATTTTTGACAGAACTCTCTCTCCCTCCGTCTCTTCTCACATTTTCTACACATCATCTAAAAGTTAAATAATGATAACAAACAGAACAACCAATACATATTAACACCAAATTGTAAAATGATAATTTCCAATACAAGTCCACCAGTCATCAGTGTTCTAACTCAACAACCAAGCTACCAAGGCAGGAAGATATAGCCAATCATTCATTACTACACACAAACTCTTAAGGATCTAGTTCAACCCATGTATAACAAAGTAGGTTGAGAGTGGCAGCTTCTACTGTCAAATACAGAATTATGTAAATGAAAATAAAAATTAGAAGTTAGTTAGGTGTTAATTGAGTTAGGGATACTAGCACTATTAGATTTTAGGTCTAAGGGTACACAATATGAGTCTTGTCATTCCACCACAAAAGCTTAAGCCAATGTGGTGGAGACTCAACTCATATATATACCCTTAGTCTATCTTTGATTTAGGCAATGTGGGACTTATGACTTATGAGTTTCTCACATTCACCCTACTTTCTTTTCTTTTCTTTTTTCTTTCTTTTTATTTTTCATTCTTTTTCGCCTGGGCTGTACTCCTTTTTTGGGTCAGTCCTTCAGGTCTGCCTGGGCCGCCTTTTTCTTTTTTTCTTAGGTCGATCCTTCAGGTCTGCCTGGGCCGTACTCCTTTAGGGTCAGTCCCTAGGTGATCTTCATTTTTTTTTTCTTTTTTTTATTGGGCTTTGTGTATTTTTTTTCGTGGTTCCCATCGATCAAGTGGCTCTGATACCATATTAGATTTTAGGTCTAAGGGTACACAATATGAGTCTTGTCATTCCACCACAAAAGCTTAAGCCAATATGGTGGAGACTCAACTCATATATATACCCTTAGCCTATCTTTGATTTAGGCAATGTGGGACTTATGACTTATGAGTTTCTCACAAGCACCCAATTACATATTCATGTTCCTGTATCATATACTCCAAATTTGTCAGCATTTTCCTTTCTTATTGTACCTCAATCAAAAAAATGAACATAATTTAAACAAGCATAACCAAGAGGCAAAGCTTGTCAGGCTGCAATTCCTTTTATTTCATATCATTTTCTAAAACAAAAAAAAATTCTCACAGACAAGCCTACAATGCACATCTTTCCTTCAAAACTATTGTAATTTCAATTTTTCAACAGTCCTTATCCCATCAAATAACAAATGCAGACCCTACAAATATCTACCAACTTAAATATTCCAATATAATTAAAGGCAGAAAGTTTAAACCTAAAAAAGCGAAACCCTAAAAATTGGAATAAGAAAGGAAAGGAGAATGTAGAAAAGGGACCTGAATGTGAGAATTGAGGAGGAACATGTCTGTGAAAAGCAAGGAGAGAAGCGAGAGTGGTCTTGAGGTGGTCGGAGAGAGTAGATCGGCGTTCCAATATCTCTTCTGCCATTCGCTTCACTTGAGACTCATCGGAGGAAGCATCTTCTGCGGCGGTCGCAGCATCTTGTTCGCCGGAAAAGCCATGCTTTTTGTGAAGCAGTTCATCTATATATGGAGAGTGGTGAAGATTGAAGACATGGTGTGGCGGTGTGGGTATAGGAGAAGAAAATCTCGGAGGTTAGTTCATGGGGCTGAGTTCTTTTACAAGGTCATCGAGAAGATGGGGATTTTACAGGTCTCTCATATTTACAAAATTGCCACTGCACATACATTCTTACTTTCTAAACCACATATATAAAAAAAGTGGTTTAAATAAGTTTTTTAAACCACATGTTGTATATGTGGTCTAAATAAGGTGGTTTAAATTGCTCTTTTTGTAGTAGTGTTTGTAGTGATTGAATTGATTTGAAAGGGTCTTTTATTTCTCAATTTTGAGAATTTGACTGAATGAGCAAATAAAAATTCATGGTGTATGTTAAAAAAAGGGACTAGACGAATGCTTACAATTTTACCCATGCATGTGTCCAAAAATTTTGCTATCTATGGAGCTAAACAATTTTTGTATGATCAACATCCTTGTTTGGTGTGGTTTACTCTTGATACCTAAAGAGGACTAAACTCTTGGCAGTAAGAACGTTATGTGTAGGAAATATAATTCCCTTTTATGGCTCAATCTATTATCATTTGTCATTTGTATTGAGACTGAATTTGTGCAGTTTATGTCCACGGTGTAATTACTAAATTTCTGATTCTTAGACACTTCACATTGAATAGGCACATTTGGTAATGGATAATATTGAAAATCCTGTGTAGCTAAGAAGATTTGTTTTTGTAAAGTTTATTTTGTGCCATTGTTGTGAATGTTGAATTTATATGGATTGAGCTGAAATGTTATGCTAGGATAATACATATAAGTAAATAATGGGGTAGTAAATAAGATGGAGAGAAACGTAGTTAAGAACATATAAATAATTGTTAGTTTATTCCCTATTTATATCATGCAATAATAGGACAAAGTATTAGAGGGAACACTTGGAGACAATGATCCAACAAGGAGAAAGTATTAGTGATTTGCAAAGTTCAGGTTGCGGTTTATTTCATGCACATTAGCCAACAATACCAAAGGATTCAGCTCACGCAGAACTGGGTTACAAGAACCCGGATTAGATTCGCACAGCGAATCACCCTCTCAAGAAAAACCATATGGGAGATAGGAACATTGGAGAGAGAGAGCTCATTGTCTCAGAGACGGTCTCTCCACACATGAAAGTCTCTCACCACCATCGTTAATGCTTGGGATACTCTTATCCCTATTTATAATGGAATTAATAAAACTCTTTTTGTTTTATTAAATAAATAGAATCTTATTCAATTAAATTATTTAATTGATTTATTAAATAAAATTCTATATTTAATTCTAGAATATTTAATGTGCTCATAAAAGGGCGTACTTTTTCCAACAATAGCTTATTTTTATATTTATGTTTATGTTTATTTTTATGTTTATGTTTATGTTTATGTTTATAGTTATGGTTATGGTTATGGTTATGTTTACGTTTATGCTTGTACCATAACTCACCCTTGACAGATCTTAATATTTATATAATTTTATGGGTTAATTTGAGGTTTTTAATATATTTATATGAAATATTTAGCCGTTATTTGAATTAATCAAATTATAATAATGGTTAGAAAAAGATGGGATATTAAAAAGTGATTTTATGAAAATAATAAATATTAGATATAAAATAAGGGAGAATGTTATGTGAAACATAAGGGAGGAGAAGTAATATATATATATATATATATATATATATATATATATATATATATATTACTTCTCCTCCCTTATGTATATATATATAAATGTTGGACCCCGTTAGGCCTTATTGGGACGATTAATACAATTATTGGAGGATCAACGATAAGTGGGACGTCTTATTCCGCTGCAAAGAGACATGCCAGATCCTTACCAAAAGAGGTAGAGTGGACCTCCAGCAATGTAAGTAATGATCAGGCCGTCGAAGGTCCCATAACCTTCGACGACACTGACATCCAAAACGTCCAGCTCCATGACGATGCCCTGGTAATATCTTTACTTATAGCCAATTGTTTGACTAAGAGGATATTAGTAAATGCTGGTAGCTCTGTTAACATTATTTACCTTCAGACTGTTAAAGAATTGCAATTAGAATCTCAGATAATCAAAGCCCCAACCGTCTTGGTGTTCGGGAATGGGACGCCAGACAGACGGTTGGAGAAATCAAATTTTCTACACCTTTGGGTGTAAGAGAAATCAGAGTCGATCAAAGGATGGCAAGGGAATGCTACCAAACCGCGTTGAAGGGCTTGGAGAAATCCCCCGCATCAGTTTTAGATCCCAAAAATCCAGAAAGGCTCTTATCCATAGGAATGGACCTGGCTCCTGAGGTAAGAAAGGAGCTTATTTTATTTCTAACTAACAACTTAGACTGTTTTGCGTGGTCCTATGAAGATATGACAGGTATAAACCCAGACGTCATTGAACATCAACTAAACGTTGACCCTACGTACAAGCCAGTCAGACAGAAAGGACAAAAATTTGCACCAGAACAGAACATAATCATTAACGAGGAATTCCAGAAGTTGTTGAAGATTGGATCCATCAGAGAGGTGAAGTATCCAGATTGGCTCGCTAACGTTGTGGTCGTCCCAAAGAAGAACGAGAAGCACAAGGTATGTATTGATTTCACCGACCTGAACAAAGCCTGCCTAAAGGATTCTTTCCCCTTACCACACATCGACAGCCTAGTCGACGCGACGTCGGGCCATGAGTTGCTGAATTTCATGGACGCCTTCTCCGGATACAATCATATTTTGATGCATCCAAGTGACCAAGAAAAGACATCATTCATTACGGATCGTGGAACTTATTGTTACAAGGTAATGCCTTTTGTACTAAAGAACGCTGGTGCTACATACCAAAGACTAGTCAATCACATGTTCGCAGCCCAGCTGGGGAAGACGATGGAGGTTTATATAGACGAAATGCTAGTCAAATCCTTAAGAGCTGAGGATCATGTCAATCATTTGCAACAGACGTTTGATCTTTTGAGACAATATAACATGAAGCTCAACCCTTAAGTGCACTTTTGGAGTTCAGTCTAGTAAGTTTCTAGGGTATTTAGTGTCCAAAAGAGGAATCGAAGCAAATCCGTCACAAATCAAGGCCGTTTTAGATATCCCGTCACCCATGTGTGTGAAAGACGTCTAGCGCTTAATGGGTAAGGTAGCCGCCTTAACCAGGTTTATATCTAGATCATCTGAAAAGTACCAGCCTTTCTTTGACATCCTGAAGAAGAACAAGGAGTTCGTTTGGAACGACGCCGCTAAAAACGCACTCCAGGATTTAAAAGTGTATCTAACAAGCGCCCATTTGCTTTCGAAACCAAACCCACGTGAAACTTTGTATTTATACTTGTCTGTCGCCTCTAATGCCGTTAGTTCAGTGCTTGTTAGGGAAGAAGGTAGACGACAGAGCCCAGTATAGTATGTCAGCAGAACCTTATTAGACACTGAAACGCGATACTCAATGATGGAGAAGATAGTCCTGGCCCTGGTAGCATCGTCTAAGAAGCTGAGACCATATTTCCAATGTCACCCCATTGTGGTCGGCACGTCCTACCCTTTGCGGAACGTCCTCCACAAGCCTGACTTGTCTGGGAGATTGGTGAAGTGGACGATTGAAGTGAGTGAATTCGATATATCTTATATTCCAAGGACTGCCATTAAATCACAAGTGTTGGCTGACTTCCTGGCAGAGTTCAGTCCCAACCTCCAGGTAACAGCTAACAACAGATCTTTCTCTGTTAAGCAACAGGTGTCGTCGTCGCCTTGGACCCTCTATGTTGACAGATCTTCAAATACGAAAGGAAGCGGGTTGGGTGTTGCACTTGAAACACCCGAAGGTGATCAAATTGTCCAGGCGATAAGGTGTTGTTTTAAGGCGACGAACAATGAAGCTGAATATGAAGCCCTAATAGCTGGACTTAAGCTCGCCTCAGAATTAGGCGCCAAAGTCCTTGAAGTGAAGAGCGATTCACAATTAGTATCGAAGCAGATCAATGGTTCATATCAAGCAAAAGATTAAAGGATGAAAAAAAATCTTGACGTTGTGTCTGACTTAACGACGAGATTCGACGCCCTAAAGATCACCCAGATAGGCAGAGACGACAATCAGAAAGCAGACGCTCTAGCTAGCATTGGATCTTCCATAGAAGTGACAGAGACTAAACAAATTCCTTTATTCTATCTGAAGACACCAGCGATTGAGGTAAATAACTGAATTGTACTGAGTAATAGCCTAACATGGGATTGGTGATCCCCTTTGCTCTCATATCTACTACAGGGAAAATGGCCCTCAGACAAGAATGAAGCGCGGCGGATAGTTGTTCGAGCCGTCAGGTTCACCACAGTGGGCGACAACCTATATAGACGCACTTTCACAGGCGGACCCTTGCTAAGATGTGTCTCCCCCTCAGAGTCGAGTTACGTGTTAAAAGAAATCCATGAGGGTGATTGTGGTGACCACAGCGGAAGTCGTTCGCTAATTAGGAAGGTGACAAGAGCAGGATACTTCTGGCCGACTTTGCACAAAGACGCAATGAATATGGTAACCAAATGTGAGCGATGTCAGAAGTTTTGCACGGTAGCAAGACAACCCCCTGAGCAGCTGCACGTGATAGTACCTTCATGGCCTTTCCTCAAATGGGGAATGGACATTGTAGGCAAATTCACCCCAGCACCAGGACGACTAGTGTTTCTATTGTTTACTACTGACTACTTTACTAAATGGGTAGAAGTCGTCGCCCTGAGTCAGGTACAAGAACCCCAGGTAATCGATTTTGTTTGGAAAAACATAGTTTGTAGATTTGGCTTGCCCCAAGAAATTGTATGCGATAATGGATCTCAATTTATAGGAAGGAAATTTAGAAAATTTTGTGATAAGTGGCATATTAAACTTAAATTTTCCACGCCTAGGATTCCACGATCTAATGGGCAGGCCGAAGCTAGTAATAAGACTATAGTTACTTCTTTGAAAAAGAGACTAGATAAGGCTAAAGGCCGATGGACTGAAGAATTGCCCTCCGTCTAGGACGTCTACTGGTGAAACGTCTTTCTAGAGTCTACGGATCTGAAGCCATGATACCAGTAGAAGTTGGAATCCCCTCATTAAGGAGACAATGGACTAGAGAAGAATTTAATAATGAACATTTAGCTCAGGACTTAGATTTGTTAGATGAACGTAGCGAACAAGCTTTAATAAGAATTGCAGCCTATCAACAAAGGGCGACTAAATTTTGCAACAAAGGTGTTAAGGAGCGCCATTTCCAAATAGGAGATTGAGTTCTTCGAAAAATCTTTCCTAACACACCTAAACACAAAGATGGGAAACTAAACGCTTCGTATGAGGGCCCATATAAGGTAGTTGAAATAACTGGCCCTGGTGCTTATAAGTTAGTTGACGTCTATGGTAAAGACATCCAAAGGAGTTGGAACGCCATCCATCTCAAAAGGTATTATTTCTAAGTCACTTGAGTACTTGATTTAAAGGACAATGGTACTGACATGATTAATCGAGAAAGTATGCAAGTGATGAGTAACGCCTGTAGGCGACGAACCCAACAAGAGGACCTAGTCGTCCAGTGATATACTCAGCTGTGGTCGTGTCACTCTGATGCTACCTGACCCCTTATCACAAGGTGTTTTCAGAATTTTGAATGACAGATTTTGACGCATGGAAGGCATGATAACATGACGCCCAAATAAAGATGGTCGTCAGACAAAGATGAATGACCAGGCTGATCGATATAATATATGGCCAAGTGATTAAACAACTTAAAGAAGGGGGAACAGCCTAAAGGAGGTATGTATTACCGAAATTTTCACAAGTCACTTTGAAAAGATTGTGAACGCCAGATGTTAAACTTAGTACTAACGGCTGATAGTCCCTTGGTAGGATTGCTGATGTTTGATTAAGGTATGAAATACCAGTGATTAGTATTTTATTCGATGTTTTAGATCTGATTAATCCCCCTAATGATTAAGCGAATTTTTACCAGGTTATCGCCCATACCCGTTGGAGGTGTTAGAATCTTCCTTTTGATGAAGACTAAAATATGAAAGAACTAGTTGATCACATAGGAAGAATCAAGTTAAAAGTGAATCCTAAGTTAAGTCACAACCGGATGCAAAATTACTTCCGGATGGATTAGAACTAGCGCTCGCGGATAGAACATACATCCCATAGCGGAAGCAAGTGAGACACTAAGTCAGAACCTAGTATAGGCTGATAGAGTATTGAACCTTGATGAAGACTAAGTTAGGACACAACCGGATGCAAAATCGCTTCTGAAAGACTTAGAGTAAAATAACGTGACTAACGCTCATGGATGAAGAATACATCTCTCAGCGGAAGTAAATATCATACTAAGTCAACCTAGTCTAAGTAAGATTGCTTCCCATAGCAAACACGCTTCCCACAGCATGTATGGTTCTCACTGTATTTGATTATATATATTACTATGTTGGACTAACATTTGTGTGCAGAACTTAGTTTTACTTCCGGATGCAAATGAGCTTCCGGATGCAAATACTCTTGGCACTGGGATTCTGAGACTAACACTTGCAGAGCAAGATTGCCGCTTCCGGATGAACGATGATCATCCGTCAGTAAGAGTACAAGAGACAGAACGTACATATGCCCAGAAGTCAGAATGCTTTTTGTCAGAGCAGAGTTGTCAGAGTTGCTTTTCAGAGATAAAGCAAGTCAACCCTGCTGAGCATTAATGGAGCCAACGGTAACAAGGGAAAAACAGACATATTCAAACGACTTTCCTACCTACCAAACATTGGAGTATGAGAAGATGATATTTAAGGAATTACTTCATCATTTATGAAGCACCAAAACATAATCTGAAAAATCATTCAAGCATTCAAAGCTCATACTACCCAGAAAGCAAGAGAGCACTTATTGTATTTGAGAATTATTCTCTAGTCTTCTTGTACCTCTTGTATTTAAGTCTTTTCATTTATTGAGAGCATTTATTGTACTTAAGTGAGTAACATTATCTGTTCATTGAGTGAACTAAGTTAGAAAATCCTTGTTTAAAGGTTGAACCCTTACAAGTAGTAAGGGGGAGCGAGTTAGGTTGTAAGGTTGCAAGTGAGCCCGGAAAACTTGTGGTTGTAAAGGTTGCAGGTGAACCCGTTGTAAAACCTGTGGATTAGTGGAACTCAATCTGGGTGATTGAGAACTGGACGTAGGTCAAGAACTTGGATCGAACCAGTATAAAAGTGTTGTGCATTTTAATTTTCTAGTTTTTAATTTGTAGCACAATTCACCCCCCTCTTGTGCATCCTCACTTTCATTTGGTATCAGAGCAAGGTCTTTCTGACTTGATTCCAACGAATCTGGAAAGAAAAGATCCAGTGATGGATGCTGATCAGATTCAGAGTACTCTTCCTGATGTCTCGATGCCTCCAAACAAACCTCCTGGATTCGATGGGTACAACTATCCATTCTAGAAATTCAGAATGGAGAACTTTATTAAGGCTAATGGCCTTCGTATCTAGGATGTCATAGAACGTGGTGACAATATTCCATTAGATGATGAAGGCTTTGAGAAGCCTAGGTCCAGTTTCGCCAATGATGACTACTACAAGGTGGAACTGAATCATAAGGCCATCAACTTCATTCAGTGTGCCCTGAGTCAGAAGGAGTTCTTCAGAATAAGCCACCACAAAACTGCAAAGGAGATGTGGGAGGCTCTTGAGACAGCTCATGCGGGGCCTCGGGTGTGAAGGACAGAAGAGTTGAAATGTTGGTGGAGGAATTCCACAAATTCACAATGCTTCCTGATGAGCCAATCAGAGACCTGGAGCTCAGATTCACTCACCTTATAAACAACTTTGCCTCATTGGGAAAAACCATCCCAGAGAAGGATCAAGTAAACAAGATTCTCAAAGTATTGAAAGGTGATTGGCTTACAAAAGTTACTGTCTTGCAGGAAGTACGGGGAGATTCAACCAGATCTATCACTACTCTATTTGGTTCCCTGGCTGAATATGAGCCAACTCTGTTGGCACAAAGAGCACCCCAAGCAGCCACAAAAGCTAAGAACCTTGCTCTAGTGGCTTCCAGCAAGGAAAAGGATGATGATGATGAGGAAGATATTGATGATGAAGAAATGGCCATGATGGTAAAAAGATTCAAAAAATTCTTCAAGAAGAAAGGAGGGTTCCAGAGAGGAGAATCTAGCTATAAGAAAGAAAAGACTCCTGTCTGCTTTGAATGCAAGAAGCCTGGTCATTTCAAGGCTGAGTGTCCTAGCCTGCAAAGATTCAAGGGAAAGGACAAGAGGAAGGCTTTCATGTCCTTTATCTGGGTTAACAGCTCCGATGAGGAAGCTAGTGATGAGGAAGAGGTTGCAAATCTCTGTCTTGTTGCTAGGGAAGATAGCACAGAAGAAATTCTCTCAGATTTTGATTCTGTCCATGGTGACGAGGTAAGCCTTACTGAACTTCAAGAAGCTTACAACGATATTCATAGAGAGATTTTTCGACTATGTAAGGCATACAAGGTTTTAAGAAAGAAAAACGAATTACTTGAATTCTCTGTGAACTCACTGAGTGATGAGCTAGCGGGAGCCAAGAAGCTTCCGGTAGCGAACCAATGCCTCAGTCTCAGAGAGCTGCACCAACTGTAGCAAGATCTCTAGTGAAAGAGATAGACTTTGCAATGCCTTGCAAAAGTTCACCCAGGGTTTTGAAATGCTTAATGTTATCTTAATGAACCAAAGAGCCTATAGAGATAAGACAGGGTTAGGCTATAAGCACAAAGAGAAAAAGTGGGTTGAACCTAAAGTTAAACCCTATTTAAAATTCTTTCACAAAGCCTCTAGTCATACGTCTTCACCTTTCAGTTTCTGTAACTATTGTAACAGGAAGGGACACTCCACGTCCACCTGTAATGCTAAAAGGCATGGAACCAATAGCACTCACAAGTGGGTTCCAAAAGAAACTAAACTGCCTAAGGACTTTCCAAGGCAAGACACTAAGGGTGTACGTAGGTCTAGGGCTTGGAAACCTTTTCCAAAGGAAATCCATCCGCCTAGAGCACACTCAAGGCCAGAATAACAAGTTACTCACAAACCTAAGGTCAACACTGGACCAAGGGTTTCTGGCACTAATGATAAAGGACCCAATAAAGGTTGGGTACCTAAGGTTGTCTGATCCATGCAGGTCTGTCTCAAGGCATCCAAGAACCGGAAGTGGTACATTGATAGCGGATGCTCGAGACACATGACAGGGGATAAGGACAAGTTCAAATCACTGGTGATCAAAGATGGAGCCAAAGTGAACTTTGGAGGAAATCAAAGTGGAAAGATCACTGGAGTTGGTGAAGTTGGTCCTATCCAGGACGTCTACCTGGTTGATGGTCTCTGCCATAACCTGCTGAGCGTGAGTCAGAGCACGGACAAAGGAAATTGGAATGAGAGAAATCTCAAGATAGCTGCTATAAGGACAAATCATGGTGGAGAATTTGAGAACCACAACTTCTCAGAGCTGTGTGAAGAGAACGGGATTGATCACAACTTCTCAGCTCCTAGGACTCCACAACAAAATGGAGTAGTTGAGCGAAAGAACAGAGTGCTGACTGAGATGGCCAGGAGCATGCTGAATGAGAAGGAGGTGTCTCAAGTGTTCTGGGCTGACGCTATGAGCACTGCTTGTTATATCTCCAACAGGGCCTACGTTCGCAAGGGCTTGGACAAAACTCCATATGAATTATACAAAGGAAGAAAGCCCAACATCAGCCACCTAAGAATCTTCAGATCAAAGTGCTATATCCACAATAATGGAAAGGTAAATCTGGGTAAGTTTGATCCTAAGGCAGATATAGGAATTTTTATAGGATACTCCCTTAGAAGCAAAGCCTATAGGGTATACAATATGAGAACTAGAACAGTTGAAAAATCCATGCATGTTGTATTTGATGAAAACCCTCATGGGAAGGATCCACAGAGGATGATGGAATCCTAAATTTTTCAAAACCACTATCATCTTCACCACCCAAAGAAACACCAGCAAGTGATCCTAAAAGAGAGGATGACCCCATTGATGAACCTAGAGTGCAGACGGTGTCTGATGAGGTACAGTTGCCAACAGCTAGGAGACATCACAGGGATCATCCACTTGACCAAGTGCTTGGTGATGTTTCTTCTGGTGTTAGAACTAGAAGGCAGGTTCAAAATGAAGTTGAGTTTGGAGCCTTTCTATCTCAAATTGAACCAACTTCAGTTGAACAAGCCCTAGAGGATTGCGACTGGATCATTGCCATTCAGGAAGAACTCAACCAATTTGAAAGGAGTCAAGTCTGGGAACTAGTGCCTAGACCGTCTCACCAATCCATAGTTGGGACCAAATGGGTCTTCAAAAACAAACTGGATGAGACCGGGCTAATCACTAGAAACAAAGCCAGATTAGTTGCAAAAGGATATAACCAAGAAGAGGGCATCGACTATGAAGAAACCTTTGCCCCAGTTGCAAGACATGAGGCCATAAGGATTCTTCTAGCATTTGCATCCATGAAAGGTTTTAAATTATATCAAATGGATGTAAAGAGTGCCTTTCTTAATGGCTATATTAAGGAAGAGGTGTATGTTGAACAACCTCCTGGCTTTGATGACCCTAAACATCCAAAACATGTGTATAGGTTGAAGAAAGCATTATATGGCCTGAAACAAGCTCCTCAAGCTTGGTATGAGAGACTTAGCAACTTTTTGCTAGGAAAAGGTTTCTCTAGAGGCAAATTGGATAATACACTGTTTATTCTGCATAAGGATAGGGAGATGTTAGTTGTTCAGATATATGTTGATGATATCATTTTTGGAGCAACTAACGAGAAACTCTGTGAGGAGTTTTCAAAGATAATGCACGGGGAATTTGAAATGTCAATGATGGGAGAGCTAACCTTCTTCCTAGGCCTGCAGATCAAACAAAAGAAAGATGGCATCTTCATCTCCCAAACCAAGTATTGTAGAGAGCTTCTCAAGAAGTTTGGGATGGATGAATGCATGGAGTATGATACTCCTATGAGCACCACTGCCGCTCTCGATGCTGATGTTAAGGGAAGTTCGGTCAGCCAGCCAATGTATGGGGGCTAGATAGGCTCCCTATTATACTTAACAGCTAGCAGACCTGATATTCAATTTAGTGTTGGCATGTGTGCTAGATTTCAAGCCAACCCCAAGGAATCTCACCTAACATGTGTTAAACGTATTTTGAGATACCTTGAGGGAACTCAAGAACTTGGTCTCTAGTATCCCAGAGGTAACCAAGAGTACTTGTGGGCTTATTCTGACGCTGACCATGCAGGTTACAAGACTGATAGAAAGAGCACCAGTGGCCAATGTGCCTTCTTAGGAGGCGGCCTGGTGTCTTGGGCAAGTAAAAAGCAAACCTGTGTGTCACTGTCATCCACAGAGGCCGAGTATATTGCTGCTGCAAGTTGCTGTGCTCAAGTGCTGTGGTTGAAGAATCAACTTAGAGATCTTGGCTTAGAATTCCCTGAGGCTCCCATACTCTGTGATAACACAAGCACCATCAGCCTTGCCAAGAATCCAGTACAGCACACAAGAACAAAGCACATTGACGTTAGACATCACTTCATCAGAGACCATGTTCAAAAGAAGGATGTCAAGGTGCAGTTTGTTCCTACTCAGCATCAGCTTGCAGATATCTTCACCAAGCCTCTAAGGGTTGATCAATTTACTTTTATTAGAGGAAATTTGGGAATGGTAAACCCAAATGAAGTTTAAACTTCAGAATAAACCTGTGCTTAATTGTTAAAACCTGTAAATTGTACTAACTTAGGCATCGGAGTGCCAATCTTTAGTTTTTGCAGGTCCCCTAGCATGTCAATGTTAAATCTTAAGTGGGTCACTTTCGGAAGCAAATCCACTTCCGGAAGCTCCTTGCTCTACTCAGCATGGATGCTGACGCTTGCTCTTGGCGTTCAGCAACCGGAAGCACTAGTGTTGGGAAAAGGACACGTCACCTCAAACGTTTCACCTTCTCTGACAACCAGAAACGACATGTGGCATCAGGTGCGCCGTTTCAATTTTAAATGTTCACGTTTTCCCATAAAAATGTGTGTTTTCCATAAACTGCCATCATGACCTTTCGCATCAAAAACATCAAAATGCATAAATAGGTCATTCATTCATCACTTCTCTCACACACAAACCCCAAATTATCTGAACTCTCTCGTCTGTTCTTGTGTTCTTCATCATCTTCATCATCTTCATCTCGTGTTCTTCATCTTCCTCCCTACCTACCTACATTCTCTGCAACTGCTCTCCTTCCTCCACAAAACCCACACAGAAATGGCCGGTTCAAACGAATCAAACCCCCATCTCCAGAAAGGTTCCTCCTCCAAGAAATGTGGGAAATAATGGAAAGGGAAGGGGAAACGTGTACAGTTTGCTGAAGAACAGCCTTCAAAACGCCAGCGAGTTAAATGTTACACTCTGTTACTAATTACTTAATTAACCAATAATATCCATTTTAGATCTAATAACCTCTTTACTAACTATGATAGAAAAAGGATTTCCATAATATCAATGTCCTATCATAGTTAGAAAAAGAATTTCCTAATGATTAAATATTATCCATGATAGAAAAGAATAAACTACTACAACACAGCTGCTATCATGGATAGTTTATTGCTAACCATGTTAGAAAGGATTTGTCTAACATGGTTAATAAACAAAACTAATTGATATTAATCAATAAATAGATATATATACATGCGGAAGCGAATGCAGACCTATAAATTGGCAATATACAATTCTAAATAAACTATACAACCTTCACTACCTAATTCCCTTTCCTGATGCTTGCGCCTGTACATGAATACCTGCAAAAATGTCAGTAATCGTGGGATGAGACAATTTGTCCCAGTAATCACCGCTTAACTCACTATAACAGTGAGATGTGCGGCAGCGAGGGCGTCTAAAGGGTACCACATTTTAAATCAGTAATATATATGTGTATATTCCAAGTCTCCTTCCATTCAACATCTCTACTCCTCATGTCTCATTCAAAATCCCCCAGTCAATTCCACATTAACTAAATTTCATCTCCCCGTACTCCAATCAAATAATATTGTCACATCAACTTCCACACTCACCTATAGATGCATTGTGCTATCACGGTGCATTCAAGCATCTAATCTTCACTATATGATTTGACACCGTGCCCCTCTCTATAATGAGGGGACAATTTCCCTCTCTGGCAATCCCCAGAGAGGGAACCCCAATTCTGTTTCCATTGCAGAACGGGAACGGTTGGGCTCTCCAGTGCCAAACAACCGTAGGTCACTTTCTCTCAATAAGTTGACCTATGATCCCCGGTCTAATCAATCCAAAAAGGATCATCAGTACAAATAACTGTCGATTGGCCTATCGACAGTTATCACCGCGCGATGGTACATAATTATATCAGTGTCATGCAATCCTCACAATATCCCCATCAAATCTCATCCATAATCTCAACATTTCCATCACAATTCTCTTCAATATCACAATGTCATTCACAACTATTCAATTCATTCCCTCAACCTAACTATCCACAATATCAAACTCCACATCTCGTTCTCATTCCATTCTCAATTCTCTCAAAAGCACAGTCATAATTCAGTACTTATATATCTATCACACTAACCAAGAACTACCACCACAACCAACCAGGATAATATAATATATGTATATGTATACAAAATGTGCCACAGTCCTTTGTACGAAAATAATCCAGTTTGAAAGGCACCCAATAGCCTATTTTATATGAAAATAACTTTTCAAAGATAATATATGTATGGAGGGTGAGAAAGGATTTTAAGAAAATCCCAACTAACGTCACCCTCATTGTTATAGCAAGGTTAAGTGTGATTACCTGTCGCCCTTTAGCACTCTGACGTTCTTCCTTACCATTTCTCGTAGATTTCCTCCAAATACTTTCTCTTAGTTCCTCCTATAATGATAGGATATAAAATGATAAATTAATATCATTTTCACTTTATAACACTTTAACGTCTCTCTCGTATTCCATATTACTACCCATTTCCCCCTTTTTTTTTCTTAATTCAAATACTTAAACCAATTTAAATCATAAATCACATGAATGAAATATGAACACACCATTTTGGACATCCAATTGCTGACCATATCCTATACTTCACGTATTAAAACAATAACCAGCCAATAAATTCGGAACTGAAACTACTAGTATCTCAAATAATCAGTACTGTTAACCTCTCACACTTTATTTCCTTTAATTCTTTGTTCAAACATTCAACATGCTTACACACTATAACAAACAAAATATGTTATAATTCACATATAACCTTAACTCAATCACATATATGTAAACATCATGCCAACCTAATTGATTACAACCAGAATATTCTGGTACTCATTAGTACCATTTCAAATCCCAAAATTGAAACTAAACTTATGAGTTTAGTGCTGATAGTAAAACAGAAAAATAAATAATTCCACAAACACTACCTATTTTCTCCAAAATGGACATGCAAACTTGCATTGAAATTCATTTCATCACTTACACATTTCAGCAAGGATTCAAAACAGAGAAGCCAATGAGTAAAAGAAACCCAAAGCATTGCAACTTTCATATACAACTTCATAGTAACCTAAATAACTTCATTGATTTAATCAAAGAGATCAAGATGGGCCATTAAACACTCTAATTGAAACCAGCCCCCCACACACATGTTATCCAATTAAATTCATAAAAGAAAAATATATCCACAGTTAATAATTCAATTCAAGTACAAAATATGAAAACAATGCAAGTTTAAGAAAATTATAGCTTTAGGTAAATACTTGACAAGCATATCCAACAATAGTCATAGCCCAACCCTTGTCATGCTTCAATCGCAAAAGTATAAACCCTTGATAACAATGTTCACAAGCATAACATAAATCTTGTCCAAATTACACATATCAAGCTCAAATCAATTTCTATACTCTCCTAAGCATTTCAACAAACACCATGAGTGCAATGAGATTCGACAATAGTTATTAACTTCCTAATCAATAACCTCAAATTAACAAGGTACCCAAGAACACATAATCAAACAAGAAAGCAAGAAGGCAATCAGTCCACTTTCATTTAATCCACTTACATCGCAAAATAAAACGCTGCACATACATTCTCATCAAGAACAAATTGAAGAACACAAGGCAAATCAAAAATCCCAAATGATAGAAAAGCATATCATACATATATAATTTCCCATACATGTCTTAATGCCATTATTATCCTTTTCTTCTACATTCAGCCATATTAAAATCACATAGCAAAAATAAGGCAACCACATATGAAACATCAAAGATCAACAAATTCAGCAAGGTTCAATATGCAACAACTTATATTCATTTTCATTTCATCATTGTAAGCCTCTTATCCACTTAAAAGATCAACAAACTCCTTTCCTAATGCCTAGCCAAAATAGAAATCCAACAAAATCACACAAGAAACATCCTAATATCATTCAAACAAACTCCTACAACAACACATCACATTGTGAACCCCAAACAAGACCCCATTTTCGGATTCCTCTCATATACCTCGGCCAAAACGAAAAACGAGTGCAGAAGCGAAAGAAATGAAGTTACTTGCACTTGTTTTTGGTCCTCCATGACTCGCCGGAACTCGCCGTCGCCGGAAAATGGTCGGGAATTAACCATTATAGGGCTGGCCAAAACAAAAGAACCAAAACAGGAGGAAAACATGAGGAAACAAACATTGAAATGAAAGCCTAGCTCGAGATATGCTAGAAAGGTTGAGCCTTTACCTCTCCTCGTCGTTGTCCGCCGCCGATCTTGCCGGAAAACCAAAGGGTCGACGAGAGGAGATGAAACTCGACGAATAAGAAAAGAAACAGTGAGGAACATGAGTAACCACACAATTTCGAAGAGTTGGGGAGGAAGAGAATTTGGTTGTAGGGAGGACGGAGGTCACAGTCGCCGAAAATGGCTTTCTCCGCTGCCGGAATTAAGAGGAGTAGAAGAAAGGAAGATAGGGGAGAGGACAACGCCGCCGCGCTGCCACCGGAGTCCGCCGTCGCTGAAGGAGGGTGAGTTGAGAGGGAGGCCAATTGGGTTAGGGTTTTGGGAGGGAGGTGTCGGGTGAGAGGGCTTGAGTGAAGAAGGAGTTGGAAGGAGGTAAGTGTTTATATATATGTTTTAGGGAAAATTACCACTAACTACCCTATTATTTATTCTTAATTATATTTTTAACCCACATGTTTGTATATATTATTGTTTCCATTTCTTACCTTCATATTATTTTTTTTTCTCGATTTCAAAATATTTTCTATAGTAGTCTTTAACTCTAAATGACTCATTTAACTACATTTCCTTAAATTCTACAGTAAATAATATTTAATATTCATAATTCGTCAAAACTATCATAAAATTCCCCTCTAAGCCTTTGAATTTTCTAAATAGCATCTCAATAATTTCTCATTATTCTTAATTTAAAATTTGGGATGTTACATTCAAGAAGATGATTATTTTGAATATAGATCTGGGCCGTTGGAAGCTATTTCCCAGACTTTTGAAAACAGAGTTCCCTATCTCAACAACGGCATCTACATCGACTTGAAGAAATTAGCAGATCTGGGGTATGACCTTGCTGAGTATCTCCAGAAATACATGACTTGGCTGGGGATTCAAAATGAGTACAATGTTCAAGTGCTGAGGGTGTTCTTTGAATCTCTGACTGCAATGGCCAAGTACAAGGACATTAGTAAGAACAAGACTGCAATTGGCCGGATTGACTTCAAGGCCACCATCCGGGGAAGAAGCATTAAGTTCAACTGGAGAACAATCAACCGCTTCCTGGGGATCACTGACGAAGAGTTGAATGTGTGGTCCTTCCATGAGCGTCTGGACCAAGCAGAATTGGAACTTGCCTATGGGACTGGTGGAAAGAAGGTCTTGGGTATGCCCTACACACAGAGGGTGCTCCAGTATATCTACTCCAGAATCATGACCCACAAGGGGGGTAACTTCAACGAGTTCACTCAACAGGACAATCCTTGGCTGGCCAGGTTCCTTACCAAGCAGCCTATCAACCCTGGGCAACTGATCTCCCTGGAGTTGTACCGATGGGAACGCATCTCTCCCCTACACTCAGCTCATCGCCTTCCTCCTGGAAAAGTTCAATATCAAATCAACAGAGGAAGCCGACAACAAGAAGTGCTTGCCCATGGGATCGATGAATTTGGGCAAAATGGGAGTAAAGTATATCAAACATGTGAAGGCCACTCATTCTGGCTCTCAGGCTGGGAGTGCCTCTCACACCTTTAGACCCTCTGCATCTGGAGCAGGGGATCAGGAAGTAGACTCCCAGGCTGGCCCCAGCAGCACTCGTGCTCCAAGAGTGTCTGCTGCTCAAAAGGCCCTTATTGAAGAATTGAAAGATGAGCTTCTCTTTCGCCTGCCGGATCCGTTGTTGGTTCCCATCAGAGAGGAATGTGCAGCAGCTTTTAACAGTCAGAACGAGAGGATCCAGGGATTGAGACTCGTCTTGCGAGGGTGGAAGCCAAGCTAGACCTTCTCCTTTACCATTTCCTTGAAACACCCCCTCAGCCTCCTCCTCCACCTCCTTCTCCTCCTCCTCCTCCCCCACCGTGCCCCCAAAATGACTCTGACCCTGACCACTTACCCTCACCCCACAACTCTCCATCACCCAGCCCCTCTTCATCCCCTAGCCACTATCATTCCCCCAGCCCCTCTCCTACTCCCACTCACTCCCCTCCCTTAGACTTTGACATCCACACCTCCTCACCTCCACCTCCTTCACCCAGATATGGCCCCGAGCCTCCTCCCACCATTCCCTCATCCTCTTCCGCCCTGGCACTCACCTTCTTTGATGATGCCAAAAGGGGGAGAGAAATGCTGACTCAGCCGTCCCTTTAGCTGGATGAGGAAGTTGCTGCTGCTCTCCGAAGGGCCATGGAAATGAAACATATGGGCCAAGCAGAAAGGCTAATCCGTGGTGAAGCCATTCGCTTTATGAGCCAACGTCAGTCTGCCAACCTTGAGATGGTACTGGCTGATCAACCTGAGGTGCCACCTACTACTGAGCCTGTGCCAGCCTCTTTGCCTATTGCCAACCTGTTTGAGGAGCTATGCATGAAGTATGGCTTTAAGAGGCGAGAGCCGCTAGTGAGGGTTATAGCCAAGCCAATTCGTCCCTCTGTGCCAGCCCCTGCTCCTCCTCCACTCAGCTTCAGTAAGTCAAGGGTTAAGACTGTGGCTAGAAAGAAGGCTGCTTCCTCCCCTAGTGCATCCTCAGGTAGTGAAGAGGAGCCCATTGTTGCTCCTGAGGATATTGAGATTGAAAGGGTGCCACTGCAAGGGGAAGCTTCTGCTCCTCAGTCATCCACCCAAGAGCAAGCTCAGGCAGTAGACAGTGAAGTCCCACCAGAAGTGGTGGTCAAGCTAGAGGTGGAAGACATGACACCAGAAGAGTTTGAGCGCTATGGTAACACAAATAGACTCACATATGAGCAACTCTTCGTTCTGGATGCTGAGAGGGCTCAGGCTAAGGATCTTCAAGACAAGAAAGGGAAAGGGAAAGGGAAGGGAAAAGGGAAAGCAAAGTCAAGCCTATCTCATGACCCTGATTACCCTGCCTGGAATGTTAAGGTTAAGGCTGTCCATCTCCCTCACGGATCCATCCCCATCGGAGATACAGAGCTTGGAAGTTCCTTTGGTTTTAATGAGGCTAGTGATCTGAAGAAAGCCATTGTTGAATCCCTTGAAACGGAAAGACTCAGAAAAGCCAATGAGGAGAGGGAGCTTCAAGCAATTCTTGCCCAGATCGACCAACAGCAAGTGACTGAGATGTGGGCCAAGATGAATGAGGAGCATGAGGAGATACAGAGAGAGAAAGAGAATAACAAAAGAGACAAACTTTAAAACCCAGCCACTCATGCATGACATTTTGTTCTTTCATTTTTCATACATAGTTATCTGTCATACTTGTAAATCTGCTTACTGTTTTTGTTGCTTATACATGTAGTTGATTTACATATTAATGAAGTTCGCTTTTGAATTCATATCTGTGTGTTATTTAATGATTTGCCTTTAAGTATAAATTCATAAGTTAGCTTAGTTTGTCATCATCAAAAAGGGGGAGAATGTTAGAATCTTAAGTAAGATTCTTTAGCGGAAGTAAATAACATACTAAGTCAACCTAGTCTAAGTAAGATTGCTTCCCATAGCAAACACGCTTCCCACAGCATGTATGGTTCTTACTGTATTTGATTATATATATTACTATGTTGGACTAACATTTGTGTGCAGAACTTAGTTTTACTTTCGGATGCAAATGAGCTTCCGGATGCAAATACTCTTGGCACTGGGATTCTGAGACTAACACTTGCAGAGTAAGATTGCCGCTTCCGGATGAACGATGATCATCCGTCAGCAAGAGTACAAGAGACAGAACGTACATATGCCCAGAAGTCAGAATGCTTTTTGTCAGAGCAGAGTTGTCAGAGTTGCTTTTCAGAGATAAAGCAAGTCAACCCTGCTGAGCATTAATGGAGCATTTATGGAGCCAACGGTAACAAGGGAAAAACGGACATATTCAAATGGCTTTCCTACCTACCAAACATTGGAGTATGAGAAGATGATATTTAAGGAATTACTTCATCATTTATGAAGCACCAAAAATATAATCTGAAAAATCATTGAAGCATTCAAAGCTCATACTACCCAGAAAGCAAGAGAGCACTTATTGTATTTGAGAATTATTCTCTAGTCTTCTTGTACCTCTTGTATTTAAGTCTTTTCATTTATTGAGAGCATTTATTGTACTTAAGTGAGTAACATTATCTGTTCATTGAGTGAACTAAGTTAGAAAATCCTTGTTTAAAGGTTGAACCCTTACAAGTAGTAAGGGGGAGCGAGTTAGGTTGTAAGGTTACAAGTGAGCCCAGAAAACTTGTGGTTGTAAAGGTTGCAGGTGAACCCGTTGTAAAACCTGTGGATTAGTGGAACTCAATCTGGGTGATTGAGAACTGGACGTAGGTCAAGAACTTGGACCGAACCAGTATAAAAGTGTTGTGCATTTTAATTTTCTAGTTTTTATTTTGTAGCACAATTCACCCCCCCCCTCTTGTGCATCCTCATTTTCAGGAGGTATGGACGTCAAGCGAGGTATTGGATTGAATGAAAACTACTGGATATATACACAACAATAAAAGATGATTAGAAAAGGTGATTCAAACATACATATCAGTTCATTAAACATGAGTTAGGCCGAAAGCGTGGCCACAAAAAAGAAGATAAAGAGTACAAGAGTACAACTTAAGCATCACCGCCGCCCTCCTTGTCGCCTGGCTGGCCGTCAGGCTGCGCCCTCATCTCGTTGAGGGTTAAGTTGTCTTCCTGGTTAGGACTAACGACTAACTCCCTTTCGCCGTCGCCCTGCAGGTTAGCAGCCTCAGGAGTATTTGATTCTGAGAAGAGCATGTAATAGTCATTGATGACCTCATCTGGCTTCCACTGCAAATGATCGCCGCTTTTATATTCCTTCATTAACTCCATATGAGTGCGGGGGTCAATCTCTAAGAGATGAGTCTGGTAGTTCTCCTCCACAGCGACCATGTATTTCTCCAGTTGAGCATAAGCGGCCTCCATTTCGATCTTGGCTGAACTTAGAGCCTTGATTTCCTCGTCCTTGGCGGAAGACTCACCTCTGGCTTGGTTGACGAAGTCTTTGAGCATGGCGATCTCTTTCAAAAGCTCAGCCTTCTCCAAGTCAAACGCCACTTTCTGTTCTTGTTGTTTTTTATTACAGTGACACAGCAGGTCTTCGGCCTTCCTTTTGTCTTCATTGGCCTGCGTTTTAAAAGCTAGAGCAGACTTCAAGTCTGCCAAGATCCTATCTCTGTCACCCATGACCTCATCTTTCTGAGCAATGATCGACGTTATGTCGCCGTCGACCGAGTTGGCATGATGAAGAAGAACTTGTAGCGACTGAAAATAATCCCATTAATGAATGAGTTCTACGATAAATTTAAGAAAACTAGATTTATGATATCGAATTCCAAAAATAATACCTTCATCTGATGACGGATTGCTTTCTGAAAGCTTGCCTTGCTTCCCAAGGACTCCAGAGCCCCCCTGTCATAGTCGAACTCCAGTTTATGAAGTTCAGAATAGACGTTATCCCAGCCGTCCTTGTTTCTGACAGCTGAGTTGGGTGGGAACGTGAGAGTCACCTCGCCAGAGTCTTCAGTTTTGCCCTTCTCTTTGACAGGTTTGGACGTCTTTGATGATTTGGGTTTCTTGGTAACGGGCTCTTTAGGCGCGGTGTCGCAAGATATTTTCCCCTTCAAAGGGGGAGCCTTACTTTTCTTGGGTGACATTTGCTTATCGCCCTTCTTACTTTGAGGGGAAGAGGCTAGGACAGTCTCAGGATCCGGGGGAGGAGCTCCCCGTGAATCATGACCTTCTTTGGCCGTTTCTTGATCATATTCCCCTCTTTTTGCTTTCAGCTTGGCTAGGCGTTCTGCAGCGATCTTATTTAGAGCCCCGCGATTGAATTTTTTCTCAGACGCCTTGGGAATAACCTTTTTTCCTGAAAGATGAAATCATGGAGATGTCAAAAATTAAAAGATGATAGTCAAAAGTTTATGTTAGCTAAACGACACAAGCACTAAACCACGACACTTACTATGCATCATGGCAGAAAACTTCCGCTCCTTCGCAAGAAGTTGTAAGATTTTTTGAATCTTCTTTTTGGTGTCAGGATTGACATGAGGAGGAACTCTCAACTCGTAATGGCTGCACAACAGACGAGGCATTGTAAGATCAGCTAACAAATAAGATAAATTAGACACTAGCTGGACGACGACTTACTTAGGCGACGCCATGTAGGAGACACATAGTCATCTTGAGTAACTGCCTGAAAAGGCACCATGACAAATCGTGTGTCCCAGTGGCGATTGTTGGGCAGTGATCCGTACGTCCAGGACGGCAGCCCATCCTGAGCTTGAATGAAAGTATAGACTCCCCGCCTGATTTCGTGTAGTTTGTAGGAGCCGAATAGATTAATCATATCTAAGTCGACTCCTAATTCCTCGTGCATTAGTTCAGCCATGGCAACTAGACGCCAAGCATGGGGGGAAGCTGTGAAGGAGAAATCTCGTAGAAAGCACACAGTTCTAGGGCAATACCAAGAAGAGGGAAAGAATTGACGTAACGGAAACTCTCAAAACTTAAGGCAATCGTGTTGTCAGACCAAGAGTCAAGGGCCTCCCCTTCCCCAGGTAGTTTAAAAGGCACATTGGCATCGAAATAATATATTGAGGGCATATTAGATATTTCTTTAAACCTTAAGTCGGCCTCCTTGATGTTATTCAGAATGTTGGACCTAGACGTCAGGGTCCCCCCGGTTTCACAAGCATAGGGGGCATTCACAAGTTGTGGGTAAGGGTTAGATTTCCTTCCTGAACTGGATGAAGGTGAAGAACCCGCATCAACCCACTCCCGATATCGACTAGAGTAAATCTTTAAGTACCTACAAGGGACGATTGAAAGAATAACTGGGACTTCTTGATGGGTATGGTTGATAAGTAGCGAAGAAATGGAGATGATGAGTTCAGAAATGGCAAAGTGGGAAGTTGAGTAGACAACCAAGAGTCAAATAGGAACCGTTTGACGCCGTTAAATGTCAGAGTCAAATAGGAACCGTTTGACGCCGCTAAATGTCCGTTTTTCCCTTGTTACCGTTGGCTCCATAAATGCCCCATTAATGCTCAGCAGGGTTGACTTGCTTTATCTCTGAAAAGCAACTCTGACAGCTCTGCTCTGAGAAAAAGCATTCTGACTTCTGGGCAGATGTACGTTCTGACATTCCGATTGCTACCGGAAGCAAGTCCACATCTGGAAGCAACACACTCAGTTCTGCACTTAAACGTTAGTCCAACAATATTAACACATAGTCACATGCAGTGGGAGTTCATTTGTCTATGGGAAGCTCTTTTGCTACCGGAAGCAATTTTGCTACCGGATGCACTCCTACTAAAACTATGTTATGACTTAGTGTTATATACACTGACGCTCGGGGTTGTCTAGTTCGATAGACAGCGCTAGTCACTTGATTTTAACTCTAAGACTTCCGGAAGCAATTCTGCATCTGGTTGTGTCCTAACTTGGTCTCAAGGATTTGGTACTCTAACACTCTTAGACTGAGTTCTGACTTAGTGACTTACTTGCTTCCGCTGTGGGATGAGTCTTTTCATCCACGAGCGCTAGTCCTAATCCATCCGGAAGTAAATCCACATCCGTTTGTACTCTTACTTGGGGTTCTATATTAACCTAATTCTTTCTAAGTGTTTAACTGGTTCTTTCATATTTTAGTCTTCATCAAAACTTAAGATTCTAACATTCTCCCCCTTTTTGATGATGACAAACTAAGCTATCTAATAAGTTCATAATTCATACTTAAAGGCAGACAATTTAAATCAAATACAAGTATGATAAGAAAAGAGTAAGTACAATACTGAAAGATTTACAGTTAAGGCAGATAACTATGCATGAAAAATTTGGAAAATGAAAAATCCTAAGCTATATGAGAGGTTAGGGTTCTAGAGTTTGTGTCTTTTATTCCTCTCTTTCTCTCTTTGGCTCTCTTCAAACTCCTCATTTGCCTTGGCCCACATCTCATTCATCTGCTGTTGGTCGATCTGGGCAAGAATAGCTTGAAACTCCCTCTCCTCATTGGCTTTTCTGAGTCTTTCCGTTTCAAGGGATTCAGCTATAGCTTTCTTCAGATCACTGAGCTCATCCAAACCAAAAGCCCTTCCATCCTCTGAATCTCTGATGGGGATGGTTGCGTGAGGGAGATGAACAGCTTTGACCTTGACATTACATGCAGGGAAATCAGGGTCTTGAGATGGGCTTGCCTTTGCTTTCCCTTTTCCCTTCCCTTTCCCTTTCCCCTTCTTCTCTTGTAGACCCTTATCATTAGCCCGCTCAGCATCCAAAACGAAGAGTTGCTCATATGTGAGCCTATCTGTGTTACCATAGCGCTCAAACTCTTCTGGTGTCATGTCTTCCACCTCAAGCTTGACCACCACTTCTGGTGGGTCTTCACTATGTATATTCTGAGGTTGCTCTTTGGTGGATGATTGAGGCTTAGATGCTTCCTCTGGTTGAGGTATCCTTTCTATCACAATGTCCTCATGAGCCACAATGGACTCCTCTTCACTATCTGAGGATACTCTTGGGGAGGAAGCGACCTTCTTTCTAGCCACTGTCTTGACTCTTGACTTACTGAAGCTAATTGGACGAGGCTCAGGGGCTGGCTCAGAGGGAGGAATTGGCTTGGCTATCACCCTTACTAGCTGCTCTGGCCTTTTAAAACCATACTTCATGCGTAGCTCATCAAGCATGTTTACAGCAGGCACAGATGGAGAAGGCTCAGCAGTTGATGAAGGTTCAGAGGGTGGTGCCTCAGCAGGTTGATCAAATAACACCATTTCCAGATTTGACTTTGATTTTGTGCTGGCGGACTGCTGTTGACGCATGAATCTGATGGCTTCCCCACAAATTATACTTTCTGCTCTTCCCATTCTTTTCAGATCCATGGCACGGCGGAGGGCAGCAGCAACGTCCTCGTCTAGCCACAGGGAGGGTTGATTGAGCATTTCTCTCCCCCTTTTGGCATCATCAAAGAGGGCGAGGGCCAGGGAGTAGGATGAGGAGGGAATGGTGGGAGGAGGCTTAGGGCCATATCTGGGTGGTGAAGGTGGAGGTGAGGAAGTGTTGGTGTCAAAATCTAAGGGAGGGGAGTGAGTGGGGGATGGAGAGGGGCTGGGGGATTGAGAGTGGCTAGGGGAATGTGAATGGCTAGGGGAATGTGAGTGGCTAGGTAATGAGATGGAGAGTTGTGACGTGAGGGTGAGTGGTGAGGGATATCCTGGTGAGTGTCAGGGTCATTCTGTGGTGGAGGAGGAGGAGGAGGTTGATTGGGAGGAGGTTGAGGGTAAGGTGGAGGGGCAAGAAAGTGGTGAAGGAGTAGATCATGTTTGGCTTCTATCCTCCCTAAACGATCCTCCAAACCCTGGATCCGCTGCTCTTGATTGCGGAAGGCTGTAGCACATTCTTCACGCAGAGGGGGCATCAAGGGATCGGGCAGTCTAAAGAGAAGCTCTTCTCTCAATTCTTCAACTAGAACCCTCTGAGCTGCAGATGGTCTTGCAGCGCGAGTCCGGCTGGGGCCAGCCTGAGAGTCAACCTTTTGATCCCCTGCTCCAGATGCAGAGGGAACGATGGTGTGAGAAGCACTCCCAGCCTGAGAGCCAGACTGAGTGGGCTTTGCTGGCTTGATGTACTTGACTCTCATTTTGCCTAGGTTCATCGACCCCATGGGCAGGCACTTCTTGTTATCGGCTTCCTCTGTGGATTTGATGTTGAACTGCTCCAGGAGGAAGGCGATGAACTGAGGGAAGGGCAGAGAAGTAGTCCCTTTGTTCTTGGCTTCAACCCATCGATGCAGCTCCATTGAAATCAATTGCCCAGGGTTGATAGGCTGCTGGCTAAGGAACTTGGCGAGCTAAGGGTTGTCCAGTTGGGTGAACTCATTGAAGTTGCCACCCTTGTTCGTCATGATCCTTGAGTAGATGTACTGGAGCACCCGCTGTGTGTCGGGCATTCCAAACACCTTCTTTCCCCCAGTGCCATATATCTGCTCCAACTCAGCTTGCTCCAGCCGCTCAGCGAAGGACCACTTGTTCATTTGCTCATCGGTGACCCCGAGTAAGCGATTTATATCCCTCCAGTTGAACTTGATCCTTCTTCCTCTGACTGTGGCCTTAAAGTCAACTTGGCCAATGGCGGATGTGTTCTTGCTGATGTCCTTGTATTTGGCCTTGGCAGAGAGAGAATCATAGAACACTCTGAGTACTTGGACGTTGTACTCATTCTGAATCCCCAGCCAAGTCATGTACTTCTGGAGATATGCAGCAAGATCATAACCCAGTCTCTCCAACTTTTCCAGATCTACAAAGATACCATTGCTGAGATAAGGGTTTCTGTTCTCGAATGCTGGAGAAACAGCCTCCAGAGGCCCAAACATGTACACCGATTAGTCATCTTCAACCCTCTGGCGTTTGGAGGAAGGTTCCTCGGCAAACTGAACCTTCTTCCTTTTTCCAGATTCCCCAGATTTCCCAGATTTTCCAGAACCCTTCGACTTCTTGGAGGAGGCTTGCTGAATATTAGGGTTTGATTCATGTGAACCGGCCATTGTTTATGTGAGATGGTTATGGAGTGAATGCACAGTGAATGTTATGCACAGAAGAAGAAGAAGATGAAGATGAAGATGAAGATGCGGTGAAGAAGATGAAGAATTTAAGAGAGTTTGTGGTTTGTGAGAAGTGATGAATGAATGTTTCTTGCCCTATTTATGCAATGTGACATTCGATGTGATGGTTCATAATGACTCCTCATTGAAAATATGCACCTTTTATGGGAAAACGTAACATTTAAATTGAAACGGCGCACCTTTATGCCACGTGTCTCTTCAGTCTGTCAGAAAAGGCACAGTTTTTTGTGGGAGAAGATGAAACGTTTTCTGAGGTGACGTTTCTTTTTCCCAAATGCTGGCGCTTCCGGTTGCTTAGGGTCATGCCCAAGCGGCAGCAACTATGTTGAATAGAATGATGAGCTTCCGGAAGGGGATTTGCTTCCGGAAGGACTTACTTAAGATTTAACATTGGGGAACCTGCAAAATTAAAGATTGGCACTCCGATGCCTAAGTTAGTACAGTTTACAGGTTTTAACATTTAAGCACAGGTTTATTTTGAAGATTAAACTTCATTTGGGTTTACCATTCCCAAATTTTCTCTAATAAAAGTAAATAGATCTACCCCCAGAGGCTTGGTGAAGATATCTGCAAGCTAATGTTGAGTGGGAACAAATTGCACCTTGACATCCTTCTCCTGAACATGATCTCTGATGAAGTGATGTCTGACGTCAATGTGCTTTGTTCTTGTGTGCTGGACTGGATTCTTGGCAAGGCTGATGGTGCTTGTGTTGTCACAGAGAATGGGAGCCTCAGGAAACTCTAAGCCAAGATCCCTCAGTTGATTTTTGAGCCACAGCACTTGTGCACAACAGCTTGCAGCAGCAATATACTCTGCCTCTGTGGATGATAGTGACACGCAGGTTTGCTTTTTGCTTGCCCAAGACACCAGACAACCTCCAAGGAAGGCACATTGGCCGCTGGTGCTCTTTCTATCTGTCTTATAACCTGCATGGTCAGCATCAGAGTAAGCCCACAAGAACTTTTGGTTACCTCTGGGATACCAGAGACCAAGTTCTTGAGTTCCCTCAAGGTATCTTAAAATACGTTTAACACAAGTTAAGTGAGATTCCTTGGGGTTGGCTTGAAATCTAGCACACATCCCTACACTAAATTGAATATCAGGTCTGCTAGCCGTTAAGTATAGCAGGGAACCTATCATTCCCCTATACATTGGCAGGCTGACCGAACTTCCCTTTACATCAGCATCGAGAGCGGCAGTGGTGCTCATAGGAGTATCATACTCCTTGCATTCATCCATCCCAAACTTCTTGAGAAGCTCTCTGCAGTATTTAGTTTGGGAGATGAAGATGCCTTCTTTCTTTTGCTTGATCTGCAGGCCTAGGAAGAAGGTTAGCTCTCCCATCATTGACATCTCAAATTCCCCCTGCATTGTCTTAGAAAACTCCTCACAGAGTTTCTGGTTAGTTGCTCCAAAAATAATATCATCAACATATATCTGGATAACTAACATATTTCTATCCTTATGCAAGATAAACAGTGTATTATCTAATTTGCCTCTTAAGAAACCTTTTCCTAACAGAAAACTGCTAAGTCTCTCATACCAAGCTCGTGGAGCTTGTTTCAGGCCATATAAAGCTTTCTTTAGTCTATACACATGCTTAGGGTACTTGTGATCCTCAAAGCCAGGATGTTGCTCAACATACACCTCTTCCTTAATATAACCATTAAGAAAAGCACTCTTCACATCCATCTGATATAATTTAAAACCTTTCATGGATGCAAAGGCTAGAAGAATCCTTATTGCTTCAAGTCTTGCAACTGGAGCAAAGGTTTCTTCATAGTCTATGCCTTCTTCTTGGTTATACCCTTTTGCTACTAGTCTGGCTTTGTTCCTAGTGATGTGTCCAGTCTCATCCAGTTTGTTCTTAATGACCTATTTGATCCCAACTATGGATTGGTGAGACGGTCTAGGGACTAGCTCCCAAACTTGACTTCTTTCAAACTGATTTAGCTCTTCCTGCATGGCAATGATCCAATCACAGTCCTTTAGAGCATGTTCAACTGAAGTTGGTTCGATTTGAGACAAGAAGGCTCCAAACTCAACTTCATTTTGAACCTGCCTTCTAGTTCTGACACCAGAAGAAACATCACCAAGCACTTGGTCAAGTGGATGATCCCTGTGATGTCTCCTAGCGATTGGCAACTGTACCTCATCAGGTACTGTCTGCACTCTAGGTTCATCATTGGGTTCATCCTCCTTCTTGGGATCACTTACTGGTGTTTCTTTTGGTGGTGAAGATGATGGTGGTTTTGAAAGATTTAGTATCCCATCATCTTCTGTGGATCCTTCCCATGTAGGGTTTTCATCGAATACAACATGCATAGACTCCTCTACTGTTCTAGTTCTCAAGTTGTATATTCTATAAGCCTTACTCCTAAGAGAATATCCTATGAAAACTCCTATATCAGCTTTTGGATCAAACTTACCCAAGTTTACCTTTCCATTGTTATGAACATAACATTTTGATCCAAAGATTCTGAGGTGGCTAATGTTGGGCTTTCTACCTTTGTATAGCTCATAGGGGGTCTTGTCTAGGCCCTTGCGAACATAGGCTTTGTTGGAGATGTAGCAAGCAGTGCTCATAGCGTCTGCCCAGAACAGTTGAGAAACCTCTTTCTCATTGAGCATGCTTCTGGCCATCTCTGTCAGAACCCTGTTCTTCCTTTCAACCACGCCATTCTGTTGAGGAGTTCTGGGAGCTGAGAAGTTGTGATCAATTCCATTCTCCTAACACAGCTCTGAGAGGTTGTGATTCTCAAACTCTCCTCCATGGTCTGTCCTTATGGCTGCTATTTTAAGATCTCTCTCATTCTGCACTTTCTTAGCCAAGACAACAAAAGCATCAAAAGCATCATGCTTAGAGGGAAGAAACATAGTCCAAGTGAACCTTGAATAGTCATCCAACACCACTAGAGCATAAAGGTTTCCACCTAAGCTCTTCACTCTTGCTAGCCCAACTAAATCCATGTGGATTAGTTCTAAGGGCCTGCTGGCGGAGACTTTCTTCTTGGTCTTGAACGAGGACTTTGTTTGCTTTCCTCGTTGGCAGGATTCACAGATAAAATCATGCTTAACTTTGAAGGATGGAATCCCTATTGCTAGCTCCTTTTTAATAAGCATATCAAGCTGTGTAAAGTTTACATGCGCTAGCCGTTTATGCCAAAGCCAACTATTTTCATCACTAGTGATTAAACATTTTTCAGCCAGTTGTTGACATAAATCCAGGGTGTATAGATTTCCATTCCTACTTTCCTTAAGTTTGCATTTTAGATTGGTTTTGTCTATATCTAGATCATGCTTATCTACTATCATGCACTCATGAGAATAAAAAATTACCCAGTTTCCTTTGTCGGTGCTTTGGCTGACACTTAGCAGGTTGTGACAGAGACCATCAACCAGGTAGACATCTTTGATAGGTCCAATTTCACCAACCCCAGTGATCTTTCCGCTTTGATTTCCTCCAAAGTTCACTTTGGCTCCATCTTTGATCACCAGAGATTTGAACTTGTCTCTGTCACCGGTCATATGTCTCGAGCATCCACTGTCGATGTACCACTTTCGGTTCTTGGATGCTTTGAGACAGACCTGCATAAATTAGACAAGCATAGGTACCCAACCTTTATTTGGGTCCTTTATCATTAGTTCCCATAACCCTCGGTCCAGTGTTGACCTTAGGTTTGTGAATGTTTTGTGCCTCTGGCCTTGTGTGGGCTTTAGGCTGACGGACTTCCCTTGGAATATGCTTCCAGGTTCTAGGTCCTTGTCCTCTCTTAGTTTCTTTTCTTGGAGGATCCTTAGTTACCCTGTGTAACATCCCAATTTTCTTTAAATAAGAGATAATGAAGAATTAATTAAGTATTAGGATATCATTAGTAAGCTAAAATCATAGTATATAAATAAAAAAAAGGGGAAAACATATTTTTAAGTGATTAATATGCCTATTTCTTTAGAAATTAAGGACAAATAGTTAAAGGTTGAGTTTTAAATTAAAACTTTTATGAAAAATACTCTAGGACATGTGTAATACTATTATGGGAGAAAATATGAAAATTGGTGTATAGGTTAGTGTTATACTTTGTTTTAAGATAGGAATTATAATGGGAAAATAAATAAAATAAAGACAGAAGGGTAAATAGGTCATTTTGCAAATCTGAATTACTAAACACACTTTACTTCTTCCTCACTATCACTCACTACTCGTCTTCCTCTCTCTCAAAAACGACCCAAACCCTTCCTTCCTCTTTCTCTTGCATTCATCTCTGTCTCTTGATGCCGGCGACGAACCGACGGCGATTTCCGGCGAAGAAGGTCGACTCACAGCGGAGCTGATCTCTATTCGTGCTTTCCCACCTCATTTCCTTTCTTTCTTTGACATGAAACCTGTGAAGAGAGCAAGAGAGTGATAGCCAAGAATTTTCCGGCGATTCACGGCGGAATCCGACGCCGTTTCAACATGTCATCACCGATTTAAGACAAGGTGAAGCTTCCTTCCCTTAGGGTTTGATTCAATAATCATCTAAATCAAAGCTTAGGGTTAGTTTTGAAGTTTTCCTAAAGCAATTTGAGCATATATGATGTTTTCAGTTGGTGATTGAATCTGCCATTCTTAGACAATGTCCAGTCACGAGTTTCAAGGATTTTGGGGCTGTTTTTATGATTTTTGTGTGATTGATATCAAGGTATATGTGATGCCTTATTTGTACTCTTCTATTGTGATTAAGATGTTTGTTTAATAACTATGTAAGGATGATTCAAATCTGTTTATGTTTTAAAGAATTGGTTTCAATGATTTAAGTTGGTTCTCTTGTTATTTGGTTAATTCAAGAGAAAATTAGATGTTTAAATTCAAGTTGGAATGTGGTGGTATTGTGCATTACTAGTTGTTGAAATAGCACATAATTCTTGCTGATAATTTTATAAATGGGAAGTGTGCATTTCTTGTTTGCCAGAGAGGGAAATTGTCCCCTCATTATGGAGAGGGACACAGTGTCAAATCATATAGTGAAGATTAGATGCTTGAATGCTCCAGGATAGCACAATGCATCTATAGGTGAGTGTGAGAGTTGTGGTGGTAGTAACATTAAATTGGAGACTGGGGAGGTGATATTTAGCTATGTGGAATTGACTGAGGGATTTGAGTGATATGTGGAAAGTAGAGATGATGAATTTGAATTGATTTGGATGGAGGGACTTGAACGATGAATGAAAGACTTGACATGTATATATATATAATTGGTTTTAAATGTGGTACCCTTTAGACGCCCTCGCTACCGCACATCGCACTGTTATAGTGAGTTAAGCGGTGATTACTGGGACAAATTGTCTCATCCCACGATTACTGACATTTTTGCAGGTATTCATGCGCTGACGCAGACAACAGGAAAGGGAATTAGGTATTAGAAGCTATATAGACTATTTTGAATTGTATATTGCCAATTTGTATAGGCCTGCATTCGTTTCCGCATGTATATATATCTATTTATTTTTAATATCAATTTGTTTTGTTTATTAACCATGTTAGCCAAATCCTTTCTAACATGGTTATCAATAAATTATCCATGATAGCAGCTGTGTTGTATTAGTTTATTCTTTTCTATCATGGATAATATTTAATCATTAGGAAATTCCTTTTCTAACTATGATAGGACATTGATATTATGGAAATCCTTTTTCTATCATAGTTAGTAAAGAGGTTATTAGATCTAAAATGGATATTATTGATTAATTAAGTAATTAGTAACAGAGTGTAACAACTTAATTATCAGTATTTGGTATACGATAACCTAGGACTGTGCTGCATTGCATGTAGATTGGCAATATACATTCTTAGTATTCTCTTCCTTATGTGCATGAATATTTGGCCTTTTGAGAGGAATATCACTCATCCCGTGGTGGGGAGAGAGTGTTAAGTAGTGATAAGTGCAATTGAATAGGTAATGTGGAGAGATTGAGAAGAATATAGAAAGAATAATGAAATAAACAGATACTAATAAGAATTTAGGAAGAATAACGAAATAAGGATGATTCTCTGGGGTCTCGAGTATAGTTATGTGCTAGCCATAACCATAGTCGAGGCATCATGAGATACCTTATTGGGTTAAGGGATTAATGAAATTTGAAAATAACGGTTAATGAGGAATGTAATGTGAAATAAGAGTTGTCTACTTTGTTTATTAATTGTTTGGTTGTTTGTTAAATTGTTTTCTTAAATGATGAATCGACTTGTTTTGATGGATTGCTTTTACTTGAAATTGTTTGTTTTGTGATTATATGGCTGTGTATTTTTGTGTTCAAACTATTTGTTTTAATTGTTTTGTTTTGTTTTGTTGATAAGTGTGGGTTCATTAACTGATGATTAAGTGATTTTATCGAACTGAAATGAATCAAATTCTTATTACAATAATTATTTACTTTATTATTCTTTAGTCGTATTTTGATTTTGCATCAATTAGTAATGGTTGGAGAGTACATCATCATGGGTAGTAAGAGGTTGTTGCCCATTTATATTAAGCGGCTGGAGGCTTTCTCACTGTATTTAGTGATTGGAAGCAGCCCCCTTAATGAAAGATAGATGTTGGTAGCCCTCACTACTTTATGAGTTGATGTTTCCCCACTATTACTAAACGAAATAACGGTAAGTTGTTTGTTTGAAAGTGATTATCTATTGAATTTTTTGTAGTTAATTATAGATAATTGAATATTTTTTTGCAAGTAAATCATATGTAATTAAAAGAATTTAGCTGTTAATACTAAGTGAATGGAAATTTGTATGGTGGTAATTGTTGGTGAAATTGTACATTGTAGTGATAGATATGAATTGATTTCATTTTTAGTGAATTTTGTTGGTTGATTGTCACGATATAGATGTTTGTTTAAATAATGAAGGGTGTTAAGAACTGATTTGTGCTTATGTGTTTGTTTTAGCAGTGAATTGAACTGGAATTATATGAATTCATTAGCAAAGTTTGTTGTTTATTATCATATTCTTTTATGTTAAAGCTAAAATAGAGCTGATTTGGGGATGAAATTATGATTTCAGGAAATTAATTTAGGGTTTGTTGCATGTTCAATCTGTATGAGTTGGTGTATAATTATATATATAATTCCTCTGTTCCTAACCTTTCCTTTGAGGTAGCTTATAATTGACTTTATTTGATAAGTGATTGATTTTGGTGTTGTAGCTGTTTGGATGAATTTATATTGGGCGACTGAAGTTAGTATTAAGCCTTACCCATTTAGTTAGGAAGTATACATGTTTGCAAATTTTATTCTGTTGTTAGTTTATAATCGAAAGTGATTTTCTTAGATAATTCAAAGCCGATGTAGGAACCTTCTGTTTACCGTCATATTCTTCGAATTAAATGTAAAACAAAGTTAAGTATGAATTAAAAAGTAGTTAAGGAATGGTAGGCATGAGTTCTGATATGCATTGAATATTTGCTTTGACATCGATTATAATTGAGTGTATTCTATTGTTGTTTGTTTAAGGGTAAGTAACCTCCTTTATAAATTCATAATTTTATTTGATTAAAAATTTCAGTTTATGAATGGTTTGTGAAATAATGATTATGATTGTGAATATATAGATATATATGAATCATGATTAAGTTTTAGTGGTGAATGCTGATTTGGTTGGGGCGTCTCAAATGGTGTTTCAGACTTGATAAATGAAGGATCAATGAGGTCTTAGAGCTAGCATGTTAAAATTTCAAACTCAAATAGAAGTTTCTAACATTGATATATAATCTCTATGTGGTTAATTGAATTGCATTCCCTGTTAGGATGGTGTGGTATTTGGTCTGATTCTTGGTGAGCACACACATTGGTTGCCTATATTTGATTGATTAATTGGTTGGAGTTTGAGTATTTGGATACTCGGCTCAGTTTGGTACAAGTTAGAATATATAATTCCATACTTATCTCTGCCTTTTTAGTGCTTATGATCAAATTATAACGAGGAATAGTTTAAACGAAGATTTGATTTTCATGGTTTAGATGCATTGGTTATTTAAGGTTTGGCTTGAGTTATGTACAACATTGACTACAAGGGTTTGATAGCTCATAAGTACATTGACTGGTGTTGTCTTTTTAGACATTGGCTGAATGGTCCCTTGAAAAGTTTTGTTTGATGTACTTTTAAATTCTAGTAGGCTTTGAAATCAAGTTTGGATTATAGGAATTAGTTTCATTTCCTTTTCTCTACTTGGCTGGATAAATTCTCAATGAAATGGGAATTCTCATACATATTTGAATATGACTTTGTCTATGAAAAACGAATAATGAGTTAGAGAATGTTTACTTTTATTGCTGCAAGTACTGGAATGGATATAAAGGAGATTTGTTGTGGGATCTTCCTGTTAACTTGATGTTAAAGTGAATAAATTGATTGGATCTTATTGTGTGTTAGATTTGTGCATCATTTATGCTCTGTTGCATCAGATTTTTGTAGTGAAATTGATTGTGCTATTGCTAGTATATTGTGATTTTTGACAGATTCGTTCAATAATCTGCTAGTATAGCAGAATTAATTGTGGTTTTGAATAGAATTTTAGTTATACTCCTAGTTTTCTGGCGTAGTGTTTCTAACCTTGTTCAAAAGGTTATATACATTCAAGTCAATCTGACTTGATTTCACCTCTTTTAAACCTTTTAATGAACTTGAGAATGGGATCTAGTATCCTTAACCTCACCTTTATCGTAAGAAACATCTTTCCTACTTCGCACTTGACTACATTTGACCAGAAAACTGCGACAACAACCTTAGTTAAAGTGTTCATAGTTCTTCTAAATCATCGATAGCATCTCTGCGGTGTCATATGGATGACACTTATGGCAATGAATTCTCATTGCCAATGAGTTCAGTCTTCCTTACTTATAACCAAATTCCTTTTCTTTTCCTTGAGATGGGATTATCAGTCCAAGAAACTGTTTCTTTTCTTATTTCTAATGGAAATTCCCTTAATTTCGAGGACGAAATTATTTTAGAGGGGGAGAATTGTAACATCCCAATTTATTTTAAATAAGAGATAATGAAGAATTAATTAAGTATTAGGATATCATTAGTAAGCTAAAATCATAGTATATAAATAAAAAAAAAGGGAAAACATATTTTTAAGTGATTAATATGCTATTTCTTTAGAAATTAAGGACAAATAGTTAGAGGTCGAGTTTTAAATTAAAACTTTTATGAAAAATTCTCTAGGACATGTGTAATACTATTATGGGAGAAAATATGAAAATTGGAGTATAGGTTAGTGTTATACTTTGTATTAAGATAGGAATTATAATGGGAAAATAAATAAAATAAAGACAGAAGGGTAAATAGGTCATTTTGCAAATCTGAATTACTAAACACACTTTACTTCTTCCTCACTATCACTCACTACTCGTCTTCCTCTCTCTCAAAAACGACCCAAACCCTTCCTTCCTCTTTCTCTTGCATTCATCTCTGTCTCTTGATGCCGGCGACGAACCGACGGCGATTTCCGGCGAAGAAGGTCGACTCACAGCGGAGCTGATCTCTATTCGTGCTTTCCCACCTCATTTCCTTTCTTTCTTTGACATGAAACCTGTGAAGAGAGCAAGAGAGTGATAGCCAAGAATTTTCCGGCGTTTCACGGCGGAATCCGACGCCGTTTCAACATGTCATCACCGATTTAAGACAAGGTGAAGCTTCCTTCCCTTAGGGTTTGATTCAATAATCATCTAAATCAAAGCTTAGGGTTAGTTTTGAAGTTTTCCTAAAGCAATTTGAGCATATATGATGTTTTCAGTTGGTGATTGAATCTGCCATTCTTAGACACTGTCCAGTCACGAGTTTCAAGGATTTTGGAGCTGTTTTTATGATTTTTGTGTGATTGATATCAAGGTATATGTGATGCCTTATTTGTACTCTTCTATTGTGATTAAGATGTTTGTTTAATAACTATGTAAGGATGATTCAAATCTGTTTATGTTTTAAAGAATTGGTTTCAATGATTTAAGTTGGTTCTCTTGTTATTTGGTTAATTCAAGAGAAAATTAGATGTTTAAATTCAAGTTGGAATGTGGTGGTATTGTGCATTACTAGTTGTTGAAATAGCACATAATTCTTGCTGATAATTTTATAAATGGGAAGTGTGCATTTCTTGTTTTGAAGACAATTGGATGTGCAATTTATTGAGTTATAATTCGTGTTAACCTTGAAGCTGGAAAGGAATTATAATAGTTGAAAGAAAGTAGAAGTGTAATGGAGTTTAAAGATTGTGTTACATGTTTAATTTTTGAAGTTTTGATGCTTCACAAAAGTTCTTATTATTTTCCCTATTTTTGCTGTTCGTGTGGGACACTATTTGGGGTCATTGAAACTTTTGAAATGATGATTTCATATGATGGGAATCAATATATTTTGTTGTTTGTTGTTTGATGCCTTTAATGTGGTCTTGGTATTTTTATCCCCTTGCATTATTCGTGTATTCCAGTGAAGAAGGAAGTTGTGATGCATGTGTTATTAAATTATGAATGGGCTGTTATGTATTTTGCATCTGTGCTAAAATTGTTTTTGTCCCGTATTTCTTGAATAACTAAATGGCAGAAAGGGGATAATGCTTTAAGTTTGATGGGAAAATTTAGGTAGAAGAATGATAAAATCTGCTTTAATCACACATGTTGTAGTTCAAATAACAGTTATAGTTTTCTTTGAATTTGTGGTTAAAGATTTATGTTTTTGGCCTCTTGTCCAGATTGGTTTCTTGGCCTTTTCCTAGCCGAATTATATGCATGAAGGAGGAGTATATATGGTCACTAAACTTTAAAATTGAAGAAGCATATGTACATGTATAATTGGTTTCTTATTGGTCAAAATTTCCTCATCTTCCATGTTGTTGCAATGTTGCATGTTGGATAATATATAATGAAAATTTTACAAGGCCTAGGTGTAATGAAAGGATTGTCGAAAGAATGTCAATGCATGAGTGCTCTATGATCATTCTACTCATTGTTTCCAAATGACTGAATGAATGTGAATAGCTGAACTGATATGAAGTGTATTGAAAAGTGCGTATGAATGTTTAGAAAATTAAAGAAGTAATAACAATTGGGTTTTTCTGTTTTGGTTAAATTAGTTTGTGAGAAATTATTTTCCTTTGTTAGGCTATTGCTGAAACATATGTACTTATTACTGCTATGTGTGGTAGTGCTTGGTGCTTTGTTTAAAGAAGTTCAAGAAGGAATCATGTCAAGCATGTGGGTTCTTTTAGTTGGTTAACATGTCTTTGCTGATTTTGATACGCTTGAACCTAAAATGCTACTTTAAGGGGCTGATTCGTTGTTTTGAAGTCCTACATAGTATGAAGACTATGGCTTGTTGATGTAATGCTGTGAAATAGTAAATATAAAGATGATATGAGTTATAAAAGTGATTGTAGTTTAATTCTTGGTTAATAGGTATGATGTTTGATATCAATCATGAATAATGTTTTGGCAATATTGTAAAATTATGAAAAGAAGTGTGAAGTTGGTGTTGGAATTTGGTTGTTAACTCTGCTTGATTATGGTCGAGAATTATTGCATTGATTGTTATATTCTCTTGGTGAAATGACTCCCTATATAACAGTGAATAAAGTAAAGGGTTGGGTAGTAATATGGAATATGAGAGAGACGTCAAAATGTTATAAAATGGAAATGATATTAATTTATCATTTTGTATCATATCATTATAGGATTATATAAAGGTGAAGATACTTGAAGTAAAATCTACAAGGAAACGGTAAGGAAGAACATCAAAGTGCTAAGGGCGACAGGTAATCACACTTAACCTTGCTATAACAATGAGGGTGACGTTAGCTGGGGATTTCTAAAATCCTTTATCACCCTCTCTATACATATATTATCTTGGAAAAGGTATTTTTATATAAAACAGGCTATCGGGTGCCTTTGAAACACGATTATTTTCATATAAAAGATTTTGATACATTATATATGTAGTATCCTGTCTGGTAGTGCTGAGTATCTTGGAATGATTGTGACATGGTTGCAGGTGTAGTGTTATAGTACTTATTTGAGAGGTTGTGAGTATAGAAAAGGAATTATATGTGAGTTGAGATCTTTGGAGAGTTATGTTGAGGGAAAGTATTGTGGATAATAGATTGGAAGGTGATGTGAGATGATGTGGATGTTGATATTGATGTTGGTGTTGATTATCATGGATGAGATATTGATCGAGATATGGTAAGTATTGCATGACACTGAGTTACATGTACCATCGCGCGATGATAACTGTCGATTGGCCAATCGACAGTTATTTGTACTGATGATCCTTTTCGGATTGATTAGACCGGGGATCATAGGTCAACTTATTGAGAGAAAGTGACCTACGGTTGTTTGGCACTGGAGAGCCCAACCGTTCCCGTTCTGTAATGGAATCAGAATTGGGGTTCCCTCTCTGGAGATTGCCAGAGAGGGAAATTGTCCCCTCATTATGGAGAGGGACACAGTGTCAAATCATATAGTGAAGATTAGATGCTTGAATGCTCCAGGATAGCACAATGCATCTATAGGTGAGTGTGAGAGTTGTGGAGGTAGTAACATTAAATTGGAGACTGGGGAGGTGATATTTAGCTATGTGGAATTGACTGAGGGATTTGAGTGATATGTGGAAAGTAGAGATGATGAATTTGAATTGATTTGGATGGAGGGACTTGAACGATGAATGAAAGACTTGACATGTATATATATATAATTGGTTTTAAATGTGGTACCCTTTAGACGCCCTCGCTACCGCACATCGCACTGTTATAGTGAGTTAAGCGGTGATTACTGGGACAAATTGTCTCATCCCACGATTACTGACATTTTTGCAGGTATTCATGCGCAGACGCAGACAACAGGAAAGGGAATTAGGTATTAGAAGCTATATAGATTATTTTGAATTGTATATTGCCAATTTGTATAGGCCTGCATTCGTTTCCGCATGTATATATATCTATTTATTTTTAATATCAATTTGTTTTGTTTATTAACTATGTTAGCCAAATCCTTTCTAACATGGTTATCAATAAATTATCCATGATAGCAGCTGTGTTGTATTAGTTTATTCTTTTCTATCATGGATAATATTTAATCATTAGGAAATTCCTTTTCTAACTATGATAGGACATTGATATTATGGAAATCCTTTTTCTATCATAGTTAGTAAAGAGGTTATTAGATCTAAAATGGATATTATTGATTAATTAAGTAATTAGTAACAGAGTGTAACACCCTGGTTCCTTTTGGAACCCACTTATAGGTGCTGTTAGCTCCATGCTTCTTTGCATTACAGGTGGACGTGGAGTGTCCCTTCCTGTTGCAGTAGTTGCAGAAGCTGAAGGGTGTGGAGCTGTGACTAGTGGCTTTGTGGAAAAACTTTAAGTATGGTTTCACTTTGGATTCCACCCACTTTTTCTCTTTATGCTTATACCCTAATCCAGTTTTATCTCTATATGCCCTTTGATTCATCAAAATAACATTTAGCATTTCAGAACCATTTGTGAACTTTTGTAGGGCATTCTGCAGCCTATCCCTTTCATTAGAGACTTTGCTGCAGTTGGTGCAGCTCACTAATGTTGAGGCATTGGGTTCCGCTTGGGGATCTCCCTTGCCATCCGCTACCGGAAGCTTCTTGGCTTCCGCTAGCTCATCACTGAGTGAGTTTACAGTGAATTGAAGTGTTTCGTTCTTTATTCTCAAGACTTTGTAAGCCTTGCATAAACGAAAGAACTCTCTATGAATATCGTTATAAGCTTCTTGGAGTTCACTAAGGGTTACCTCATCACCATGGATGGATTCGAAGTCAGAAGATGCTTCTTCTCCATCTTCCCTAGCCACAAGGCAAAGGTTTCCAACCTCTTCCTCATCGCTGGCTTCTTCATCAGAACTATTTACCCAGATTGAGGACACGAAGGCTTTCCTCTTGTTCTTTCCTTTGAATTTCTGAAGGCTTGGGCACTCAGCCTTGAAATGACCAGGCTTCTTGCACTCGAAACAAACAGGGGCACTTTCCTTATGGCTTGATTCTCCTTTCTGGAAACCACCTTTCTTTCTAAAAAACTTTTTGAACTTTCTCACCATCATAGCCATTTCTTCATCGTCTATCTCTTCCTCATCATCATCATCATAATCATCATCACCCTTGCTGGGAGCAACAAGAGCAAGGTTCTTGGTTTTAGCAGCAGCTTGGGGAGCTCTTAGGGCCAACAAGGTTGGTTCATACTCAGTCAGAGAACCAAATAAGGCAGTGACAGAACTGGTTGACTCTCCCTGTACTTCCTGCAAAATGGTCACCTTGGTAAGCCAGTCACCCTTTAACACCTTTAGAATTTTGCTCACCTGTTCCTCCTCAGGGATTTTCTTTCCCAGAGAGGCTAGGTTGTTTATGAGATTGGTGAATCTGAGCTCCAAATCTCTGATTGGCTCATTTGGAAGCATTGTGAATTTGTGAAATTCCTCAACCAGCATCTCAACGCGTCTGGCCTTCACTCCCTTGGTTCCGGAATGAGCTGCCTCAAGAGCCTCCCACATTTCTTTTGCTGTTTTGTAGTGGCTTATCCTGTGGAACTCCTTCGGGCTCAGGGCGCATTGAATATAGTGGATGGCCTTGTAATTTAGTTCCACTAGAATGTGATCATCATTGGTGAAGCGGGATCGAGGCTGTGCAAAACCTTCATCATCTAGTGGAACATTATCACCATGCTCTATCACATCCCATATACGAAGACCACTGGCCTTGATGAAGTTCTCCATCTTGAACTTCCAGAAGGGATAGTTATACCCATCAAACCCTGGAGGCTTGTTTGGCTGCATAGCTACATCGGGAAGGGAATGATGTTCTGCATCCATCACTGGATCTTTTCTTTCTAGATTCGTTGGAATCAAGTCAGAAAGACCTTGCTCTGATACCAAATGAAAGTGAGGATGCACAAGAGGGGGGGGGGGTGAACTGTGCTACCAAATAAAATCAGAAAATTAAAACACACAAGACTTTTATACTGGTTCGGTCCAACTCTTGACCTACGTCCAGTTCTCAATCACCCAGATTGAGTTCCACTAAACCACAGGTTTTACAACGGGTTCACATGCAACCTTTTACAACCGCAAGTTTTACAACGGGCTTACTTGCAACCTTACAAACAGACTCGCTCCCCCTTACAACCTGTAAGGGTTCAACCTTTTAAACAAAGGAATTTCTACTTAGTTCTCTCAAAGAACAAATGATGTTACTCATTTAAGTACAATGAATGCTCTCAATAAATGAAGAGACTTTACTACAAAGAGTACAAGATGGATAATGAATAAACTCTCAATGTAATAAGTGCTCTCTTGCTTTCTGGGTAGGAGTAGCTTTGAATGCTTGAATGATTTTTCAGATTATGTTCGGTGCTTCATAAATGAAGGAGAAGATCCTTATATAGTATCTTCGATGATTCTCATACTCTAATGTTTGGTAGGTAGGATAGCCGTTTAAATATGTTCGTTTTTCCCTTGTTACCGTTGGCTCCATAAATGCCCCATTAATGCTCAGCAGGGTTGACTTGCTTTATCTCTGAAAAGCAACTCTGACAGCTCTGCTCTAACAAAAAGCATTCAGACTTCTGGGCAGATGTACGTTCTGACATTCCGATTGCTACCGGAAGCAAGTCCACATCCGGAAGCAACACACTCAGTTCTGCACTTAAACGTTAGTCCAACAATATTAACACATAGTTGAAAGTCAGGATGCACAAGAGGGGGGTGAATTGTGCTACCAAATAAAACAGACAACTAAAACACACAAGATTTTTATACTGGTTCGGTCCAACTCTTGACCTACGTCCAGTTCTCAATCACCTAGATTGAGTTCCACTAAAACCCCAGGTTTTACAACGGGTTCACCTGGAACCTTTACAACCGCAAGTTTTACAACGTGATCACTTGCAACCTTACAACCACAAGTTTTACACGGGCTCACTTGCAACCTTACAGACTCGCTCCCCCTTACTAACTGTAAGGGTTCAACCTTTCAAACAAAGGATTTTCTAACTTAGTTCTCTCTAAGAACAAATGATGTTACTCACTTAAGTACAGTGAATGCTCTCAATAAATGAAGAGACTTAACTACAAAGAGTACAAGATGGATAATAAATAAAACTCTCAATGTATTAAGTGCTCTCTTGCTTTTCTGGGCAGCTTTGAATGCTTGAAGAGTATGCTCGGTTTCTCTCTCTAGTTTCTTCGATGATCTTCATAAATGAAGATGAACTTCTTTATATAGCATCTTCAAGGATTCTCTCTCTTGTTAGGTAACCATGTCGTTTGAATTTAGCCGTTAATCCCATGTTACCGTTGAATCAATTAATGCTCCATTAATGCTCAACAGGGTTGACTTGCTTTATCTCTGAAAAGCAACTCTGACAACTCTGCTCTGCCAAAAAGCAATTCTGACATTCTGATTGTTGTATGTTCTGACATTCCGATTGCTACCGGAAGCAATTCCACATCCGGAAGCAACAACACTCAGTTCTGCACTAGAACGTTAGTCCAACAATAATAACACATAGTCACATGCAGTGGGAGTTCAATTGCCTATGGGAAGCTCTCTTACTTCCGGAAGCAATTCCACATCCGGAAGCACTCCTACTAGAAACTATGTTATGACTTAGAGTTATATCCACTGACGCTCGATGTTGTCTAATCCAATAGACAATGCTAGTCACTCAAATTACTCTAAGACTTCCGGAAGCAATTCTGCATCCGGTTGTGTTCTAACTTAGTCTTAAGGATTTAGTATTCTAACACTCTTAGACTGAGTTCTGACTTAGTGACTTACTTGCTTCCGCGTGGGATGAGTCTTTCATCCGCGAGCGCTAGTCCTAATCCATCCGGAAGTAAATCCACATCCGGTTGTACTCTTACTTGGGGTTCTATATTAACCTAATTCTTTCTAAGTGTTTAACTGGTTCTTTCATATTTCAGTCTTCATCAAAACTTAAGATTCTAACAATAGTCACATGCAGTGGGAGTTCATTTGTCTATGGGAAGCTCTTTTGCTGCCGGAAGCAATTTTGCTACCGGATGCACTCCTACTAGAACTATGTTATGACTTAGTGTTATATACACTGACGCTCGGGGTTGTCTAGTTCGATAGACAGCGCTAGTCACTTGATTTTAACTCTAAGACTTCCGGAAGCAATTCTGCATCCGGTTGTGTCCTAACTTGGTCTCAAGGATTTGGTACTCTAACACTCTTAGACTGAGTTCTGACTTAGTGACTTACTTGCTTCCGCTGTGGGATGAGTCTTTTCATCCGCGAGCGCTAGTCCTAATCCATCCGGAAGTAAATCCACATCCGGTTGTACTCTTACTTGGGGTTCTATATTAACCTAATTCTTTCTAAGTGTTTAACTGGTTCTTTCATATTTTAGTCTTCATCAAAACTCAAGATTCTAACATTCTCCCCCTTTTTGATGATGACAAACTAAGTTATCTAATAAGCTCATAATTCATACTTAAAGGCAGACAATTTAAATAGCACACAGATATGAATTCAAAAGCGAACTTCATTAGTAACAGTTAAATCAAATACAAGTATGATAAGAAAAGAGTAAGTACAATACTGAAAGATTTAGAGTTAAGGCAGATAACTATGCATGAAAAATATGAAAAGGAAAAATCCTAAGCTATATAAGAGGTTGGGGTTCTAGAGCGGGTGCCTCTTGTTCCTTTCTAACTGTTTTTGCTTATGCTCCTCTTGCATCTCATCCCACTTGTCTTCCTTCGTTTGTTGATCAATCTGAGCAAGAATATCTTGGAGCTCTTTCTCCTCTCTGGCCTTTCTTTGCCTTTCAAGCTCAAGAGATTCCTCAATAGCCCTTTTCAGTTCATTGACCTCAGTAAGCCTAGCAAACTCTCCAAATGGTGACTCTGAGATGGGAATGGATCCAAAGGGATAATGGACAGTCTTGACCTTTACATTCCACACAGGAAAGTTGGGGTCTTCATCCTGACTTGACTTTGCTTTCCCCTTTCCCTTGCCTTTCCCTTTCCTTTTCTCTTGAGGAGGCTTAGCAAGTACCCTTTCTGCATCGAGGCAAACAAACTGTTCAAAGGTGATCCGATCAGTCCAGCCATACCGCTCAAATTCCTCTAGAGTCATGTCTTCCACCTCTAACTTAACTTCCACTAGTGGTGGAATTTCTTCTGGTGGCGCTTGGGTGGAGGACTGGGGCTCAGATGCTTCCCCTGCTTGAGATACCCTTTCTAACTCATGATCCTCAGAGCGACCACGTGGTTCCTCTTCTTCACTCTCAGGAGACTCAGAGACAGTCACCCCTTTTCTGGCAACAGACTTTTTCCTTGATTTGCTGTATCTGACCACTGGAGGAGGAGGGGTTGGCTCAGAAGAAGGGATTGGATTGGCAATCACTATAACTGGCGGGTCTGGCATTTTATACCCATACTTCATCAGAATTTCCTCAAATATATTCTGGGCAGGCACAGAAGGAGGAGGCTCAGCAGTTGATGAAGGCTCAGAGGGTGAAGCCTCAGCAGATGAAGACTCAGGCTCAGATGGTGGAGCCTCAGCAGGCTGATCAACCAACACTATTTCCAGATTAGACCTTTTGCTGGCTGAGCGTTGTTGCATGTATCTGATGGCTTCCCCACGAATCAGACTTTCTGCTCTACCCATTCTTTTCAGATCCATGGCACGGCGGAGAGCTGCAGCAATGTCCTCATCTAGCCATAGGGAGGGTTGAGTGAGAATATATCTCCCCCTTTTGGCATCATCAATAAGGGCGAGGGCCAAGGAGGAGGGTGAGGCGGATGGAGGGGGTTCAGGACCATATTTGGGTGGTGACAGAGGAGGTGAGGTAGTGGGTGAAGGAGTGGGGCTGGGAAAGAAAAAGGAAGGAGGGTCTGTTGATGAAAGTATACCAGTATAGATGAGGGGAGGTGAGTTGGGTGGTGGTGAAGGTATATCTCTCGCAAGGTCCTCTGATTGTGTATGAAACTGAAGGAGCTAAGGGTGTGGAGAGGTTGGTTGGGTGATTGTGAGTGGTTGGGGGAGTTTTGGTGGTTGGATGTGTTAGAGTGGCTAGGGGAGTTGTGAGGGGAGTTGTGAAGGTCATAGTCATTATGAGGGCTTGGTGTGGGTGATTGGTGAGGGATGATTTGGTCATTCTGTGGGGGAGGTAGAGGTGGATTCGGAGGAGAAGGTGGTGGTTGATTGGGGTGAGGCTGAGGGATCTAGAAGTGGTTGAGGAGAAGGTCAAGTTTGGCTTCTACTCTGCATCACAATCTGCTCTTAGAGGAGCGCCATCAAAGGATCAGGCAGCTTGAATAGGATCTTTTCTCTGAGCTCAGCAACCAGCGTGTTCTGAGCAGCAGACACCCTCGGAGTACGGTTAGGGCCAGCATGAGAATCAACTTCTTATCCCCTGCTCCAGACGCAGAGGGAACTGTTGTGTGCGAAGCACTCCCAGCCTGAGAGCCAGACCGAGTGGGCTTCACTGGCTTGAGATACTTGACTCCCATCTTGCCCAAATTCATCGACCCCATGGGCAGGCACTTGACGTTATCAGCTTCCTCAGTAGATTTATTATTGAACTTCTCCAGGAGGAAGGCGATGACCTGAGGGTAAGGAAGAGAGGCAGGTTTCCCTTTCTCTTTGCCTTCACACCATCGGTTCAGCTCCATGCTTATCAGTTGCCCAGGGTTGATAGGCTGCTTGGTTAGGAACCTGGGGAGCCAAGGGTTGTCCAGCCCAGTGAACTCATTGAAGTTCCCCCCTTTGTTAGCCATGAGCCTTGAGTAGATGTACTGGAGCACTCGCTTTGGGTCAGGCATACCAGACACCTTCTTCCCTTTGGTCTCATAAACCTTCTCCAGCGCCTCTTGACTCAGCTTCTCAGGGAAAATCCATTGGTTCATTTCCTCGTCAGTGACCCCGAGGAAACAATTCATCTCCAAGTGAACTTGTTCCTTCTTCCTCTCACTGTGGCCTTAAAGTCAATCCGCCCAATGGCAGACACTTTCTCAGAGATGGTCTTCCACTTAGGCTTGGCAGAGAGAGACTGGTAGAACACCCGGAGGACTTGTACGTTGTACTCATTGCTAATCCCCAGCCAACCCATATACTTCTGGAGATGATCATTCAGATGAGCAAAACCTAGATCTTCAAGCTTCTTTATATCAACAAAAATCCCATTGGTAAGATAGAGAATTTGGTTCTCAAACGCAGGAGAGACTGCCTTCAAGGGCCCAGAGCGATACTCGGAGAAATCATCTTCAACCCTCTGGCGCTTTGAAGGTTGTTCTTCATCAAACCGAACCCTCTTCTTATGTTTTCCAGACTTCCCAGATTTCCCAGAATGCCCAGATTGCCCAGATTTCTCAGAGTGTTTGGATTTCTTGGAGGAGGAGGCTTTCTGAATGTTGGGGTTTGATTCATGAGAGCCGACCATTTTGTGTGGAAGGGTAATGGAATGAATGATATGTATGGTGAAATGCCCAGAAATGCAGAGATGAAGAAGAAGAAGAAGATGAAGATACGATGAAGATGAAGATGAAGATGAAGATGAAGGGATTTCAAAGGATTTGTGAGTGGCGATTTGTGTGAGAAGTGATGAATGACTAGTTGTGGCCTATTTATGTAATGTGACATTCGATGTGATGGTTCATAATGACTCTTCATTGAGAATATGCACCTTTTATGGGAAAACGTATAAGTTTAAATTGGAACGACGCACCTTTATGCCATGTGTCTCTTGAGATTGTCAGAGAAGGCACAGTTTTTGGTGGGAGAAGATGAAACGTTTTCTGAGATGACGTGTCCTTCTTACCCAGAACACAGGCGCTTCCTGTTGCGTAGAGTCATGACCAAGCGGCAGCAAGTGAGCTTCCGGAAGGGGATTTACTTCCGGAAGGACTTACTTAAGATTTAACATTGGGGAACCTGCAAAATTAAAGATTGGCACTCCGATGCTTAAGTTAGTACAGTTTACAGGTTTTAACATTTAAGCACAGGTTTATTTTGAAGATTAAACTTCATTTGGGTTTACCATTCCCAAATTTTCTCTAATAAAAGTAAATAGATCTACCCCCAGAGGCTTGGTGAAGATATCTGCAAGCTGATGTTGAGTGGGAACAAATTGCACCTTGACATCCTTCTCCTGAACATGATCTCTGATGAAGTGATGTCTGACGTCAATGTGCTTTGTTCTTGTGTGCTGGACTGGATTCTTGGCAAGGCGGATGGTGCTTGTGTTGTCACAGAGAATGGGAGCCTCAGGAAACTCTAAGCCAAGATCCCTCAGTTGATTTTTGAGCCACAACACTTGTGCACAACAGCTTGCAGCAGCAATATACTCTGCCTCTGTGGATGATAGTGACACGCAGGTTTGCTTTTTGCTTGCCCAAGACACCAGACAACCTCCAAGGAAGGCACATTGTCCACTTGTGCTCTTTCTATCTGTCTTATAACCTGCATGGTCAGCATCAGAATAAGCCCATAAGAATTCTTGGTTACCTCTGGGATACCAGAGACCAAGTTCTTGAGTTCCCTCAAGGTATCTTAAAATACGTTTAAAACAAGTTAAGTGAGATTCCTTGGGGTTGGCTTGAAATCTAGCACACATCCCTACACTAAACTGAATATCAGGTCTGCTAGCCGTTAAGTATAGCAGGGAACCTATCATTCCCCTATACATTGGCAGGCTGACCGTACTTCCCTTTACATCAGCATCGAGTGCGGCAGTGGTGCTCATAGGAGTATCATACTCCTTGCATTCATCCATCCCAAACTTCTTGAGAAGTTCTCTGCAGTACTTAGTTTGGGAGATGAAGATGCCTTCTTTCTTTTGCTTGATCTGCAGGCCTAGGAAGAAGGTTAGTTCTCCCATCATTGACATCTCGAATTCCCCCTGCATTGTCTTAGAAAATTCCTCACAGAGTTTCTCGTTAGTTGCTCCAAAAATAATATCATCAACATATATCTGGATAACTAACATATTTCTATCCTTGTGCAAAATAAACAGTGTATTATCTAATTTGCCTCTACAGAAACCCTTTCCCAACAAAAAGCTGCTGAGTCTCTCATACCAAGCTTGAGGAGCTTGTTTCAGGCCATACAATGCTTTCTTTAGTCTATATACATGCTTAGGGTGCTTATGATCCTCAAAACCAGGAGGTTGCTCAACGTAAACCTCTTCCTTAATATAACCATTAAGAAAAGTACTTTTCACATCCATCTGATATAATTTAAAACCTTTCATGGATGCAAAGGCTAGAAGAATCCTTATTGCTTCAAGTCTTGCAACTGGAGCAAAGGTTTCTTCATAGTCTATGCCTTCTTCTTGGTTATACCCTTTTGCTACTAGTCTGGCTTTGTTCCTACTGATCTGACCACTCTCATCCAGCTTGTTCTTAAAGACCCATTTGGTCCCAACTATGGATTGGTGTGACGGTCTAGGGACTAGTTCCCAAACTTGGCTTCTTTCAAACTGATTAAGCTCTTCCTGCATGGCAATAATCCAATCACAGTCCTTAAGAGCTTGTTCAACTGAAGTTGGTTCAATCTGAGACAAGAAGGCTCCAAACTCAACTTCATTTTGAACTTGTCTTCTGGTTCTGACACCAGAAGAAACATCACCAAGCACTTGGTCAAGAGGATGATCCCTGTGATGTCTCCTAGCTGTTGGCAATTGTACCTCATTAGGCACTGTCAGCACTCTAGGTTCATCACTGGGTTCATCTTCCTCCTTGGGATTACTTACTGGTGTTTCTTTTGGTGGTGAAGATGATGATGGTTTTGAAAAATTTAGTATCCCATCATCTTCTGTGGATTGTTCCCATGTAGGATTTTCATCGAATACAACATGCATAGATTCTTCTACAGTTCTAGTTCTCATGTTGTACACTCTATATGTCTTACTCCTAAGAAAGTATCCTATGAAAACACCTATATCAGCTTTTGGATCAACTTACCCAGGTTTACTTTCCATTGTTATGAACATAACATTTTGATCCAAAGATTCTGAGGTGGCTGATGTTGGGCTTTCTACCTTTGTATAGCTCATAGGGGGTCTTGTCCAAGCCCTTGCGAACATAGGCTCTGTTGGAGATGTAGCAAGCAGTACTCATAGCGTCCGCCCGAGAAGTTGTGATCAATTCCATTCTCCTCACACAGCTCCGAGAAGTTGTGATTCACAAACTCTCCTCCATGATCTGTCCTTATGGCTGCTATCTTGAGATCTCTCTCATTCTGCACTTTCTTAGCCAGGACAACAAAAGCATCAAAAGCATCTTGCTTGGAGGGAAGAAACATAGTCCAAGTGAACCTTGAATAGTCATCCACCACCACCAGAGCATATAGGTTTCCACCTAAGCTGTTCACTCTCGCTGGCCCAACTAAATCCATGTGGATCAGTTCCAAGGGCCTGCTGGTGGAGACTTTCTTCTTGGTCTTAAACGAGGACTTTGTTTGCTTTCCTCGTTGGCAGGATTCACAGATAAAATCATGCTTAACTTTGAAGGATGGAATCCCTATAGCTAGCTCCTTTTTAATAAGCATATCAAGTTGTGTAAAGTTTACATGCGCTAGCCGTTTATGCCAAAGCCAACTATTTTCATCACTAGTTATTAAACATTTTTCAGATAGTTGTTGACATAAATCTAGGGTGTATAGATTTCCATTCCTACTTGCCTTAAGTTTGCATTTTAGATCGGCCTTGTCTATATCTAGATCATGCTTATTTACTATCATGCACTCATGTGAATCAAAAATTACCCAGTTTCCTTTGTCAGTGCTCTGGCTCACGCTCAGCAGGTTGTGACAGAGACCATCAACCAGATAGACATCTTTGACAGGGTGTGGAGCTGTGACTAGTGGCTTTGTGGAAAAACTTTAAGTATGGTTTCACTTTAGGTTTCACCCACTTTTTATCTTTATGCTTGTACCCTAATCCAGTTTTATCTCTATATGCCCTCTGATTCATCAAAATAACATTCAACATTTCAGAACCATTTGTAATTTTTTGTAGGGCATTTTGTAATCTATCCCTTTCAACATAGATTTTGCTGCAGTTGATGCAGCTCTCTAATGTTGAGGCCTTGGGATCCGCTTGGGGATCTCCCTTGCCATCTGCTACCGGAAGCTTTTTGGCTTCCGCTAGCTCTTCACTTAGTGAGTTCACCGAGAACTCAAGTGATTCATTTTTCTTTCTCAACACTTTGTAAGCCTTACATAAACGAAAGAACTCTTTATGAACCTCGTTATAAGCTTCTTGGAGTTCAGGAAGGGTTACCTCATCACCATGGATGGAGTCGAAGTCTGAAGATGCGTCTTCTCCATCTTCCCTAGCAACAAGGCAAAGGTTTGCAACCTCTTCCTCATCACTAGTTTCTTCATCAGAACTATTTACCCAGATCGAGGACACGAAGGCTTTCCTCTTGTCCTTTCCTTTGACTCTCTGAAGGCTCGGGCACTCAGCCTTGAAATGACCAGGCTGAAAGTAATGGATGCACAAGAGGGGGGGTGAATTGTGCTTCAAAACAAATGCTCAAATAAAACGACACAAGAGTTTATACTGGTTCGGTCTTCCTGACCTACGTCCAGTTCTCAACCACCCAGGCCGAGTTCCACTATCCCCGGGTTTTAGAACGGGTTCACCTGGAACCTTTACAACCGCAAGTTTTGAACTGGATCACTTGCAACCTTACAACCACAAGTTTTACTCAAGGCTCACTTGCAACCTTTCTATCTAGCTCCCCCTTACTTCCAGCAAGGGTTCAACCTTTACAAATAAATGATTTTTCTAACTAAGTTCTCTTTAAGAACAGATGGTGTTACACACTTAAGTACAATTAATGCTCTTATAACACGAAGAGACTTAACTACAAAGAGTACAAGATATGTAGATGAAAAGATCACTCAATGAGTTAAATGCTCTTTCTCTTTTCTGGGCAGCTTTGAATGCTTGAAGATTTTCTCGGTTTCTCTCTCTAGCTTCTTTCAAGAATGTCAAAGATAATTGATTAGCTTCATAAATGAAGTTGAGCTCCTTTATATAGTCTTCAAACATTCTGACTCTTGGTAGGTGGGTTAGCCGTTTGAATATGGCCGTTTTTTCCGATGTTACCGTTTGCCCAATTAATGCTTCATCAATGCATAGCAGGGTTGACTTGCTTTATCTCTGAAAAGTAGTCCTGACAACTCTGCTCTGACGAAAGCATTCTGACACTGCACTTCTGAACGTTCTGACATTCTGATTGCTTGCGGAAGCAGATTCACATCCAGAAGCAACTCTACTTAGTGTGCTGCACTTGAACGTTAGTTTAGCAATATAAGCACATAGTCACATGCAGTGGGTGTTTACTTAGTCTAAGATGACTTCCTTGGATCCGGAAGCACTTCTACATCCGGAAGCACTACTACTGGATGAAGGGTGATATTCACTTTTACTCACTCTCACTCAGTGTCCTTCAATCCAACAGCCAGCGCTAGTCACTAAGCAATCGGAAGCAATTCTACTAGACGTGGCTTATGTTCACTGACACTCAGTGTTACCTATTCCAACAGCCAGCGCTAGTCACTAAGCTATCGGAAGCAATTCTACTAGACGTGGCTTATGTTCACTGACGCTTAGTGTCATCTATTCCAACAGCCAGCGCTAGTCTAAATATAACAGGAAGCAATTTCATTTCCGGTTGAATCCTGGCTTAGTCTTAAGGTTTTGTATATCTAGTGCTTCTGGACTAAGTTATTTCCCTAGTGAATTACTTGCTGTCGCTGGGGGATGAGTCATTCATCCGCGAGCGCTAGTCCTAGTCTATCCGGAAGTAAATCCACATCCGGTTGCACTCTTACTTGGGATTCTATGTTAACCTATTGCTTTCTAAGTACTTGATTCATTCTTTCATATTTTAGTCTTCATCAAAACTTAAGATTCTAACATTCTCCCCCTTTTTGATGATGACAAACTAAGTCTTATCGATTAAGTTCATATAAAAGAATTAAAAGCAATAATTTAAATAAGGCACAAATAACTTAGACAAATATTATTGATAAGCAAAAGATTACAAGTTAGTAACACACAAGCAGATAATCTACACTAAGCAAGAATGAAATATGCATGAAAAAACAAAGAAAATTTCTAAGTTAAAAGGGGTTGAAGTGGGGGTTCAGATTTGGTGTATCTTTTTCCTCTCCCTCTCTTTTTGTCTCTCTTCATTTTCTTTCTGGAGCTGGGCTAAGCAGGCTTCATGCACATTCTGGTCAATCTGAGCGATTATCCGTTGAAGCTCTTCCCTTTCTCTTCTGAGTCTCTCAGACTCAACAGACTCCTCGAAGGCTCTCTTCATATTTTCGACTTCCTCATAGCCTGGGAATCCTGTTGCATCTGAGAAGTAAGAGATCTCGCCATTAGGGTAGTGGACAGCCCGAATCTTCACATTCCATACTGGGAAGTTGGGATCCTCCTCAACTTCCTGGGCTTTCCTCTTCCCCTTGCCTTTTCCCTTTCCTTTGCCCTTACCTATTGACTGAGTAGGTTTGGCACTTGCTCTCTCAGCATCCAGGCAAGCCATCTGACCAAACGAGAGTCTGTCCGTGTACCCATACTTTTCGAATTCTTCAGGAGTCATGTCCTCTATCTCCAATTTGACTTCCTTTAGAATTGGAATTGCTTGTACTGATGAGATCTCTTGCTCAACTTGGGCAGATGGAGCCTCTTCCTCATTCCCAGCAGATTCAGTGGAGGTAGCACCTCTGTTGGCACGCTTTCTAGCAACTGCCTTCTTTCTTGACTCACTGAATTTAACTGCTGGCTCAGATGGAGGAGTAGCAGATGTTGGCTCAGTACGAGGAGGAGGAGCAGAGGTTGTTCCAAAGGTAGAGGGGATTGGCTTGGCTATCACAATTGGAGGGTGGTTGACCTTCTTCAGCCCGTACTTCATCATTATCTCCTCAACAATATTCTTGCTTTGCTTAGTAGATGGAGATTCTGAAGATGAAGAGGCTGGTTGTGGAATTTCTTCACTTTGCTCAACTACCACCATGTCCCACTTGGACCTTTGCTCATCCGACCTCTGCTGTTGCATAAACCGGATGGCTTCCCCTCTGATTAGGCTCTCAGCGCCACCCAGTCTCTGGGATTCCATGGCACGGCGGAGGGCAGCCATGATGTCTTCATCAAGCCAGAGGTATGGCTGGCTGAGGACATCCCTTGTGTCCATGGTCTGGCGAAGGGCGAACACAGCATCTCTCCCCCTTTTGGCATCATCAACAAGGGCAAGGGCCAGGGATGGAGTGGATGAAGAGGAGGGTGGTGGTTCAGGGCCAAATCTCTCAGGAGGTGAGGGTGAGGATGTAGATGTAGAGGATGTGGGAGAGGATTGGTGTTCAGGAGTTTTAGGAGGGTTGGGAAAGTAAGTGGAGTATTTTTCGAAGAAGGTGGGGTGGGTAAAGAGGCCATCAAAGGGGTAGGTGGAATAGTAGACATCGGGTTGTTTTTCCTTCCACCTAATAGGGGATTGGTCTCGGAGGTAATAAATGTCGTCTGGGTTATCTCGAGAGGTAAAGACTATGGGTGTGTGAGAGGTGGTGGGGTTAGGATTGGAGGGTCCGGCGGAGGTGTTGAATGGTGAACGAGTAGGGGTGTTGGGTGGTGTGCGAGTAGGGGAGTTATGTGGAGATGGGGAGTTGTTGGAGTGAAGGGGTGATTGGCGAGGAGATTGTTGGGGTGAGTCTTGGGGTTGTTGTTCATGGTTGGGTGAAGGCTGGGATGGTTGGTCATTGTTTGGTGATGTGTGTGGTTGTTGGTCATTTTGTGGAGGTGGCTGTGGTTGTTGAGTGTTGGGAGGAGGAGGAGGGGGAAGTAGAGGGTGATTAGGAGGAGGAGGAGGAGGTGGGTTGTGAGGAGGAGGTGGTGGTAAGTTACCTTGTTGGGGTTGAGGGATCTGAAGGTGTTGGAGAATAAGGTCTAGCTTCGCATCCACCCTGGCAAGCTGCGTCTCAACTTGACCCACTCTATCCTCGAGTCGCTGGATGCGCTCCCCTTGCTGTTGGAACCCAGCATCACAGTCATTCCTTAGAGGAGCCACCAAGGACTCAGAAAGTTGAAGGAGAATCTCTTCCTTCATCTCCTGAGCAAAAGCCTTCACAGTGGCTGGTACCCTCGCAGCACGGCTTGGCCCGGAATGGGAGTCAACTTCTTGATCCCCAGCACCAGATACAGAGGGGACTGAGGGCTGAGAGGTACTGCCTGCCTGTGATCCTGAGCGAGTGGGCTTAGCAGGCTTCAGGTACTTGATGCCCATCTTGCTGATATTAGTTGCCCCCACAGGAGCACACTTTATATTCTCTTCCTCCACATCGGATGTAGCCTTGATCAGATTCTTCTCAAGGAGGAAGGCAAGGATGGTGGGATAGGGAAGATATCCAGCCTTGTTGTTGACCAACCATCTATGAAGTTCAAGGCTGATCAACTGCCCGGGATTGATTGGCTGCTGGGAGAGAAGTCTAGGGAACCACGGGTTGTCCAGCAGAGTAAACTCGTTGAAGTTACCCCCCTTGTGTGTCATCATGCGGGAGTAAACATAGTACAAGAGCCTGTTGGAGTCAGACATCTTGGACACCTTTTTCCCTTGGGTGTCATAGATCTTCGCGAGTTCCTCCTTGCTGTATTTGAGTGACTCAGGGTACAGCCACTCGTTCATTCCCCTTCTGTGATCCCCATTAAGTCATTTAAGTCCCTCCAGGTGAAACTGAAGGTTCTCCCCCTGACTGTGGCAGTGAAGGTGAGTCTGCGGATCTGCTCCTTCCCATCAACCTTCTTGTATTTGACTTTCCCAGAGAGGGACTCACAAAATACTCGCAGGACGTTGATGTTGTAGTCCTGCTTGATCCCCAGCCAGGGCATGTACTTCTCCAGATAGGGGCGTAGATGAGGAAACCCTAGTTCATCTATCTTAACCAGATCGATGAACAAGTCGTTGTTGAAGTAGGGCTTGATTGTCTCAAACTTTGAGGAAACGGCCTCCAAAGCCCCATCTCTATAAACAAGAGGGTCATCCTCCTCTACCCTCTGTCTTTTGGAAGAAGGCTCTTCGATGAATTGAACCTTCTTCTTCCCTTTCCTCTTGGCTTGTGCTTGTTCATGCTCAGTCTGCTCTGGCTGTTCTTGCACTCGCCCAGAATGTCCAGGCTGTTCCTGGACTTGTTCATTCTCCCCTTGTGTCTGCCCAGAATGTTCTTGGCGTTCATGGCGTTCTTCATGGTGTTCATCGGATTGCCCAGATTTCCCAGAGTGCTTATGCCCAGATTTGCCAGATTTGGATTTCGACTTCTTGGATGAAGTGACTTTCTTTGTATTTGGGTTTGTTTCATGTGAACCGGCCATTGTTGTGAGGGTTTATGGTTTGTTTGTGGTGAAGGGCGAAAGAAGGAATGAAGAAGACGAAGAACACAGTGAAGAAGATGAAGAGAATATGCAGAGAATTTGTGGGTGAAAATTTGTGTAAGTAAAAAGTGAATGTGAAAATGACACCCTATTTATATGCAGAGTTACTGAGGGTAAAATGGGCATGACTCTTCAGATGAAAACATATGTTTACACATTGGGTAACGTAAACGTTTTAATTGAAACGGCGCACCTTATGACATGTGTCGCTTCACCTTGCCAGAGAAGGCACAACTTCTCATGGAGGGATATGAAACGTTTCTGAAGTGACGTGTCCTTTGGTTCAGCCACTGGCGCTCTTTCAGTTCAATATTCAGTGCCAGCGGGTGATCATCCGGAAGTGGTTTTGCTTCCGGTTGCACTTGCTTAAGATTTAACATTGGGGACCTGCAAAAACAAGAATTGGCACTCCGATGCCTAAGTTAGTTTTGTTGTAGGTTTTAATCAATCAAGCATAATAATTGAAAAATTACACCTCATTTGGGTTTACCATTCCCAAATCACCTCTTATGTAAGTAAACTGGTCAACCCCCAGAGGCTTGGTGAAGATATCAGCAAGCTGTTGTAGAGTGGGGACAAATTGCACTTTGACATCCTTCTTTTGAACATGGTCTCTGATGAAGTGATGTCTGACATCAATGTGCTTTGTCCTTGTGTGCTGAACCGAATTCTTGGCGAGGCAGATTGTGCTTGTGTTGTCACAGAGGATGGGTGCCTCAGGGAACTCCAAGCCAAGATCTCTCAGTTGGTTCTTCAGCCACAGCACTTGGGCACAACAGCTTGCAGCAGCAATGTATTCTGCCTCAGTGGATGATAATGACACACAGGTTTGCTTCTTGCTAGCCCAAGACACCAGACAACCACCAAGAAAGGCGCATTGTCCACTGGTGCTCTTCCTATCTGTTTTATAACCTGCATGGTCAGAGTCAGAATAAGCCCACAAGAACTCTTGGTTACCTCTGGGATACCAAAGACCAAGCTCTTGTGTTCCCTCAAGGTATCTAAGAATACGTTTAACACATGTTAAGTGTGACTCCTTGGGGTTGGCTTGAAACCTAGCACACATGCCTACACTAAATTGAATGTCAGGCCTGCTTGCTGTTAAGTATAGGAGGGAACCTATCATTCCCCTGTATATGGGCAGGCTGACAGATTTACCCTTTGCGTCAGCATCGAGTGCGGCAGTGGTACTCATGGGAGTGTCATACTCCTTGCATTCATCCATCCCAAACTTCTTGAGTAGCTCTCTGCAGTACTTAGCTTGGGAGATGAAGATTCCATTCTTCTTTTGTTTAATTTGCAGGCCTAGGAAGAACGTGAGTTCTCCCATCATTGACAGTTCAAACTCACCCTGCATAGTCTTAGAGAATTCTTCACAAAGTTTTTCATTAGTTGCCCCAAAAATAATATCATCAACATAAATTTGGACAATTAACATATTTCTATCTTTGTGAAGGATAAACAGTGTATTGTCTAGTTTGCCCCTTGAGAAACCTTTCCCCAGCAAAAAGCTGCTGAGTCTCTCATACCAAGCTCGAGGAGCTTGTTTCAGGCCATATAAAGCTTTCTTTAGTCTATACACATGTTTGGGATGCTTGTGATTATCAAAGCCAGGAGGTTGTTCTACATATACCTCTTCTTTGATGTAACCATTAAGAAAAGCACTCTTTACATCCATTTGATATAATCTAAAGCCTTTCATGGATGCAAAGGCTAGAAGAATTCTTATTGCTTCAAGTCTAGCGACTGGAGCAAAAGTTTCTTCATAGTCAATGCCTTCTTCTTGGTTATATCCTTTGGCTACTAATCTGGCTTTGTTTCTTGTAATTTGACCTGTCTCATCCAGTTTGTTTTTGAAGACCCACTTGGTCCCCACTATGGATTGATGAGACGGCCTTGGGACTAGTTCCCAGACTTGGCTTCTCTCAAATTGATTTAGCTCTTCCTGCATGGCAATAATCCAGTCGCAGTCCTCAAGAGCTTGTTCAACTGAAGTTGGTTCGATTTGAGATAGAAATGCTCCAAACTCAACTTCATTTTGAACTTGCCTTCTGGTTCTGACACCAGAAGAAACATCACCAAGCACTTGATCAAGAGGATGATCCCTGTGATGTCTCCTAGCTGTTGGCAACTGTGCCTCATCAGGCACGGTCTGCACTCTAGGTTCATTACTGGGTTCATCTTCTTCTTTGAGATTGCTTGCTGGTGTTTCTTTTGGTGGTGAAGAAGATGATGGTGGTTTTGGAAGATTAAGTATTTCATCATCTTCTGTGGATTGTCCCCATGTAGGAGTTTCATCGAATACAACATGCATTGATTCTTCTACAATTCTAGTTCTCATGTTGTATATTCTATATGCTTTACTCCTAAGGGAATATCCTATGAATATACCTACATCAGCTTTTGGATCAAACTTACCCAGATTTACCTTTCCATTGTTATGCACATAGCATTTTGATCCAAAGATTCTGAGGTGGCTGATGTTGGGCTTCCTCCCTTTGTACAGCTCATATGGAGTCGTGTCCAAGCCCTTGCGAACATAGGCTCTGTTAGAGATGTAGCAAGCAGTGCTCATAGCGTCCGCCCAGAACACTTGAGAAACTTCTTTCTCGTTGAGCATGCTTCTAACCATCTCTGTCAGAACCCTGTTCTTTCTCTCGACCACTCCGTTTTGCTGAGGAGTTCTAGGAGCTGAGAAGTTGTGTTCAATACCATTTTGCTCACATAGCTCAGAGAAGCTATGGTTCTCAAACTCTCCTCCATGGTCTGTCCTTATGGCTGTGATTTTGAGCTCTCTCTCATTCTGCACTTTCTTAGCCAGGACAACAAAAGCATCAAAAGCATCTTGCTTAGAGGCAAGAAACATAGTCCAAGTGAACCTTGAATAGTCATCCACCACCACTAGAGCATACAGGTTTCCACCCAAGCTCTTCACTCTCGCTGGCCCAACCAAATCCATATGGATCAGTTCCAAGGGCCTGCTGGTGGAGACTCTCTTCTTGGTTTTAAACGAGGACTTTGTTTGCTTCCCTCGTTGGCAGGATTCACAAATAAAATCATGCTTTACCTTAAAGGATGGAATACCTATAGCTAGCTCCTTTTTAATTAGCATATCAAGTTGAGTAAAATTAACATGAGCTAACCTCTTATGCCAAAGCCAACTGTTCTCATCACTAGATATTAAACATTTTTCTTCCAGTTGTTGACATAAGTCTAGAGTATATAGGTTTCCATTTCTATTTGCCTTAAGTTTGCATTTTAAATTGGCCTTATCTAAATTCAGATCCTGCTTATCAACTATTAAGCACTCATGTGAATCAAAGATTACCCAATTTCCTTTGTCAGTGCTCTGGCTCACGCTCAGCAGGTTGTGACAGAGACCGTCCACCAGATAGACGTCTTTCACTGGTCCAACTTCTCCAACTCCAGTGATCTTTCCACTTTGATTTCCTCCAAAAGTTATTGTGGCTCCGTCTTTGATCACCAGAGATTTGAACTTGTCTCTGTCTCCAGTCATATGTCTCGAGCATCCACTGTCAATATACCATTTTCTGTTCTTGGATGCTTTGAGACACACCTGAAAGAATCAAGTAAGCTTAGGTACCTAACCTCTCTTGGGTCCTCTGTCATTAGTTTTCAGTGCCCTTGGTCTAGTGTTAGCCTTGACCTTGGGCTTATGATCATTCAGTGCCTCCGGCCTAGTGCTGGCTCTAGGCTCTTGGGTTTTCCCTGTGGATTGTTTCCAGGCTCGGGATCCCTGTCCTCCCTTAGTTTCCTTTCCAGGGGGAGGATCCTTTGTAGCCTTGGTTCCTTTAGGGACCCATTTGTAAGAGCTACTTGCTCCATGCTTCTTGGCATTACAGGTGGACGTGGAGTGTCCTTTCCTGTTGCAATAGTTACAGAAGCTAAAAGGTGAGGAGCTGTGACTAGTGGCTTTGTGGAAGAATTTTAAGTAGGGCTTCACTTTTGGTTCCACCCACTTTTTCCCTCTAGGAGTATATCCTAAGCCAGTCCTGTCCCTATATGCCCTTTGATTCATTAAAATTATATTTAACATTTCTGACCCATTTGTAAACTTCTGCAGGGCATTTTGCAGCTTGTCTCTTTCAGCTGAGATTTTGCTGCAACTAGGGCAGCTCTCAAGTGTTGAGGCATTGGGTTCTGCTTGGGGAGAACCCTTGCCATCCGCTACCGGAAGCTTTCTGGCTTCCGCTAGCTCTTCACTTAGTGAGTCCACCTTGGACTCAAGTGATTCCTTTTTAGTTTTTAACACTTTATAGGCTTTACATAATCGAGAGAATTCTTCATGAACCTCATTGTAAGCCTCTTGTAGTTCAGAGAAGGTTACCTCATTGTCCTCGTGGGTGAGATCAAAATCTGAAGATGCTTCCTCATCATCTTCTCTGGCTACCAGGCAGAGGTTGGCAACTTCTTCCTCATCACTTGCTTCGTCATCTGAGCTATTCACCCAGATAGAGGACACGAAGGCTTTTCTCTTGTCTTTCCCCTTTGATCTTTGCAAGCTTGGACACTCAGCCTTGAAGTGGCCAGACTTTTTACATTCAAAGCACACCGGGGCCTTTTCCTTCTTGTATCCCTTCCTCTGACTGGAGTCACCTTTCTGAAAGCCTCCTTTCTTCTTGAAGAACTTTCTGAACTTTCTCACCATCATGGCCATCTCTTCTTCGTCCAGTTCCTCCTCATCATCCTCATCATCATCATCATCAATCTCCTTGTTGGGAGCAACAAGGGCAAGATTCTTGGCTTTGGATGAGGCTTGATGTAACATCCTGAAAATTTAACACAGGATTAGAAAAATGTTTTTGTAAATGACATTTAGAAAGTTAGAATTTTTAGATATTTTGGAAGTTTTGGTAAATAATTGCTTAAAATATCAATTAAATAGTTAGAAAAATTAGAATTTATGAAGGTATTGTGGAATTAGAAACATTTTGGATGTTAAGGAAGTTGGATGCCTAACCTAGTGAATTGAAGATTCAAGAGGCCACTTTGGTAGTTTTCCCTAAATGTTACACCAACCCATTAAAATAAACAAAATAAAACACCAACTCCCTCCTCCTTCCTTACATTCGCCGACCACCCTCATCTTCACCATCTTCATTTTTTTTTCTTTTTCTTTCTTTCCTCTTTCTTTCTCTCTTCCACACACACTCATGGCTATTTTCTCTCATCCTCCACCACACCCATTTCGTTTCTTGCACTCTCTTCACCTTAAAACTGTTAGCTTGAGTTAGATCCATGGTCCCTTTGTTCTTTTTCTTCTCCGGCATCGACCTACGTTTTCCGGCGAGGGGTTAGTGTCCCGCGGCGGCCGGCGGCTTTTGGAAGTGAGTTCACAATTTCATTTGGTTCTTCAAGTTAGTTGTCCTTTATAACTTCACTTTCTCACCTCCTTCCTTTTTCTATGGAGGCTCAGCTCGGCCAGCCACCATAAGTGGCCGATTCCGGCGAGCTTCCGGCGGCTGTGAAGGATGGGTAAGCCCCCATACACTTCTATTGCTATTTAAACCTTGATTTCTTAATTTTTTTATATATGATAAAGCTAGGGTTTTGCTTGTCTGATCAAAATCTGAGTGATTGGGTTTAATTAGTTGATATGGTACATTTATTAAGGCTATATAATGATGATGATATGATTAAATTTATTAGATTTGATTGTATGAGTTATATGTGTTAGAAAAGGTTTGATTTGGGTAGGCTTTTAAGGGGCTTTTGAACTTTGTGGCAATTGTCATGGATTTGATAATTTCATTTGACCTATTAATGCTTACAAATGATTGTTAGTGGATTAATGAGTTGAGATATGAGCTAGATTTCACTGTTGGTCATATAAAGTGTTGAAATTCCTTAAGTCTTGGGGTATTTCGAAATTTACGATGGTTTTAGGTATTTTACAGATGCCTTAAGGTCTGTGTATCCAAATCGACGAATTTTAATTGTTTGGCTAGTTGGGGAAACTCTTGAATCAAATTTTGAGCTTAAAATGTGAGATCTTGCATAGAATTTGGGAATTGACATCAAATCTGATTAAGACAGCTGTTGGGTTCAATTTTATTGTTTTAAAACCATTTTTGGTTGGTTTCTAAGTACCCTATAGGTTTGAATTACTTGATTTTGGGTTAGAATGAAGTTTTGACAGATTATAGTGTTTATAAGCTACGGTTTATGGGTAATTTCGAAAATGCAGCAATATTTTAGGAATTTATGGTTCTAACTTGTTTAGGTAAGTTAAATGGTGATGACGATTGGTTTAATATAGTTAGAGATAATCGTAAGTGAAATTTTGTTTGCCAAAAGATTGATTAAGACAGGTTTCAATAAAGAAATCCTTGGAGATCCTTTGTAGTGGGGCTTTTGGATGTTATTTATAGTTGTGCAGTGGCGTTTAGGTTTAATGAAGGTGTTATTTAGTTAGAAAAATTGTTGGATGGGATTGGGAGCTCTTGTGTGCTTTATAAGGGGGGCTAAATTGTTGTAATAGATTGACTTGAGCATTGGGGACGATCTAGATTAATGATGTGAGAAAAATCAGGCTATGCTCAATTTTGGTTAAGAATGATAATTGATGTGGAAGAATTGTGGATGTTTTTAGTTAGTTACATGGATTTGTTGTGCAAGAATGAAAGATGGTGTTTCATGTGATTTATATTGATTCTAAAGATGTGGGTTAACTTGTTGATTGAAGTAGTAAAAGATTAAGTAGATGATATTCGAAATATTTTAGTAGAGTTAGGCATTGATGGTTTTAGGATGATATGAGGTCTAATTAGAGACCGTGACTTATCATAAAGGTAGTGGGAAATTACATATGAGTTGTTAAGGATCATCATGGTTGAGAATGATATAGCTAAGTTCGAGAAAAATCTTGTAGGTCTCAGATTGATGATCTAAAGTGAATTTGTCACATAGGGCCTAATATTTAAAATAAACGATGGGATTGAGTTTATAATGAATAGGGGATGATGTCACTTTAGGTTTGTTTTAATGTAGATAATTTGATTATTGATGATGGAGATTGTTGAGAATTTGGAATATCAAAGATAGGATATCAATGGTATAAGAAGAATTTTTGGCTTGTATTGAGAATGACTAATGGTTGATTGATATTGGGGATCAATAGGATATTAATAATCATAGTTAGTGATTTGGAAAGACTTTCCTAAGTATGATTTTTGGGGTTTCTTGATTCGATAAGATAATTGAGGATGAGTAGTTATCTTAGACTTTATATGGTTTTAACTTAAATCAAGTCATATAGACGTGAATTGTATTGACACAATGTTGTCGCATTGTCTAGTGATTGTGGATATCAATAGGCGAGCTACGAGCGAGGACTTCATTGATATTGTATTGTCTTGATGTGGAGCAGGTTCAGGTAATCACTCTTACCTTACTATGACATTGAGGGTGACGTTCGTTGGGATTTTCAATCCTTTCTAACCCTCAAATCTTTAAAAGTTATTTTTATACAAAACAGGCTATCGGGTGCCTTTTAAACACGATTATTTTTGTATAAAGAAACTTCATACATTATATATATAGTATCCTGTCTTGTGGTTGTGATTTTCCTGGAATAGTGGGTATATTTAGATGTGGTGCTCTGACAGCAGTGTTGATAGGTTATTCGATGGAAAGTGATGGAGTTTGTGGTGAAGTTATATATATATTTGGTACTTGGACAGGGGTGTTGAAAAGTGAATGGTATTGGAAAGTATCAAAGTTTGTGATTGAGGTATTGAATGAGTTTGAGATGTGAAAAGAGTTGTGATCATTGCATGACACTGAGATATGTACCATCGCGCGATGATAACCGTTCGATAGGCCAATCAACGGTTATTTGTACTGGTCAACAGATTGGAGACTGTGACCAATGGTCAACAGATTGGAGACTGTGACCAGCAGTCATCTGATTGGAGACAGAGACTGCTCCCTTTCTGATTGGAGACAGATTGGGGTTTCCCTCTCATGGGGTTACCAGAGAAGGAAAATGCCCCCTCACTTTTGAGAGGGGCACAGTGTCAACTCATTTGGAACATAAATAGGGCTCGACCGTAGTGCCTCCGGGATGGCATGAGTAGAGCGCCAGGATTGTACATGGATGTGAGCCGAGAAGTTGGATTTGAGGAAGTGTGAATAACATTTACAATGGTGATAGCAAGGATTGGAGATTGGAAGGTGAAGTTTAGTTGATGTGGAAATTGATTGAGTGATAATTGAAAAGTAGAGATGATGAACTTGATTTAAATTGGACATGACAGAGGGACCAGAGTGATTAATGGAAGGAAACTTGGCTTTATATATATATATATACTGTTTTTGAAATGTGGTACCCTTTAGACGCCCTCACTACCGCACATCTCACTGTTATAGTGAGTTAAGCAGTAGATTACTGAGACAAGTTGTCTCACCCCACGATTACTTACATTTTTGCAGGTGATCATGCACAGGCGCGAGCAACAGGAAAGGGAATTAAGTTCAAAGGTTGTTTTGTTTATTTAGACATGTATATTGCCAAAATGTATAGGTCTGCATTCGCTTCCGCATATTTTTATTTGTATTGGTATTATTGGTTAATTGGGGAAATGTACTAGGTTGCTCCTTTTTCTAACCATGTTAGGTGATTCTTTTCTAACATGGTTAGCTATTAATTATCCATGATAGTGTTCAGGTTATATTAGAAAATTCTTTTCTATCATGGATAATGATTATTACTAGGAAATTCTTTTTCTAACTATGATAGATTTATTGATATTATGGAAATCATTTTTCTATCATAGTTAGTAAAGGTATTATTGAATTAATCAGGGAATTAGTAACAAAATGTTACAACTTGGTTATCAGTATTTGGTATACGATAACCCTGGACTGTGTTGCATTGCATATAGAGTGGCAATATACATTCTCTGAACTCCCTTTCCTTTTGTGCATGATCACTGGCTCTTTTAGAGGTATATCATTCATCCCTTGGTGGGGAGAAGGGTAGAACCGCAAACATAAACGCTCAGGTGATATTAGTGAAGACATTAGGGTTTTCTTATAGTAGATAGAGTTGGATTAGGATTGGTAAATGGTTTAGCTTTTTGATATTGGTAAGTGAATTACAGATCGATGGACTCTTGTTTTGGGGAATGAAGTTAATGTTGTATTTTAGGTATGATATTTACAATAATGAGATGATGTTGGAGAGGCAATTGATATAGGAATATCTAAAGTTAGAGAGAAAGTGGATATAAAGGATTCTATTAAAAGTTTGTATGATTACTAGGATTTCTAATGAATTGTTTGGTGGATTAGTGATATTGAAATAGAAGAGATTTAGTATTGGTAGACATAAATTTTTCAGTTAATGTGGATGATTAGGAATTTTAGGAGAAGATTGACGGAATAAAGATTCTTCTTTTGGGGTATCGGATATAATTATGAACCTAGGCATAATTATAGTCGAGACATCATTGAAGACTTTATGAGTCAAGGGGAATAGTGAACTGTGAAAATAATAAGAGATAGTTATTATGGATAGGTAAGAATGTTTACCTAGTGGTCCAAAAGAATTGGAGTTAAAAAGGAAAGAAACAATATGCTTAGATATGTGGGTAGTAATAGTGACCTTAGTAAGTGCAAATTGTTAGAATTGATTTAGAAGATATTGCTGATAAATTGAAAGTTGAGTAGTTTGAGTTGGTATAGACGCGGAATTTAAAGGAATTTATTCATGATTTTAGTTAGTTGTGGAAAGCCTTGAGGCAAGGATTTGTGCATTGATATGATGATTAATTGACTTGGTGAAAAGCTTTGATTCAGCCATTCTAATTATAAACGAGTTTGTGATAATTTGAGTCTGGGGATTCTTGATTTGCCCTGTTTTGTTTTCAATTTGCTGCTGGTATGTGTAAAGTGAATGAGTATATTATGATTCGTGCATATTTAAGTCACGATTATAGTTAGGATGTGGTAGTACATTTGTGTAAGATCTTTGTTTGAGATAGGGATTCATGGGAGTTAAATCTTACAGGGCTGAATGCATAGTGAACAAATGGGGAATTATATTGTGAGATAACCTAGTTATATGTTGAGTATGAAATGGAATAATGTGGTGCTACAGGTTGGATTATGTGAAATCCGAATTTGTTTGCAAATTCTGATTTCTTTCTCTTATTTCTTTCCTTTGTCTGAAGCGGGTTCTGCCTTGGTTAAGAGAATTTTGTGACAATAATCTTGACAAAGTGTAAATCGGGTAAAAGCTTGCAGGATAGTTAAGGATAAATGAATTTGATTATAATTTAAAGCCTTTAAGGTTGAAATAAGTATTGGATGTGGTAAGCTTAAATTGTATGAGATGTTGGTTTGGAAAGTGATTTAGAAGTTGAAGAATTGTTGTTATGGAAGTAAGCTATCAAATTATTGTATGATGAGGACATTTGAGTGCTCTTATGGGATATAGGTGTAATTTTGTTAATGTGAACAGTTATGAATTCAAATTTTCAGAGAAGATAGATAGTAGAGCTTATAAGTTAAGGGTGAAATATTTTGGTAGATGATTAAAGAATGACTCTCGTTGTCTTATAGATTAGGAAAATTGGATAGTTAAAGAGTGTAGCAAAGTTGAATTATCACTTGAGAATTTAGAAGTACGAGAAATGATGTATCTTAGTTTGAAAAGAATTTGACACTTCCTTTCTTAATTCAAATTCTTAGGAATATATGGAGTGGTTTAGCTTTGTATTTTCCTTAGAGGAGTTAACATAGTGAATTTTGAGGGCAAAATTCCTAAATGGAGGGGAGAATTGTAACATCCTGAAAATTTAACACAGGATTAGAAAAATGTTTTTGTAAATGACATTTAGAAAGTTAGAATTTTTAGATATTTTGGAAGTTTTGGTAAATAATTGCTTAAAATATCAATTAAATAGTTAGAAAAATTAGAATTTATGAAGGTATTGTGGAATTAGAAACATTTTGGATGTTAAGGAAGTTGGATGCCTAACCTAGTGAATTGAAGATTCAAGAGGGCACTTTGGTAGTTTTCCCTAAATGTTACACCAACCCATTAAAATAAACAAAATAAAACACCAACTCCCTCCTCCTTCCTTACATTCGCCGACCACCCTCATCTTCACCATCTTCATTTTTTTTTCTTTTTCTTTCTTTCCTCTTTCTTTCTCTCTTCCACACACACTCATGGCTATTTTCTCTCATCCTCCACCACACCCATTTCGTTTCTTGCACTCTCTTCACCTTAAAACTGTTAGCTTGAGTTAGATCCATGGTCCCTTTGTTCTTTTTCTTCTCCGGCATCGACCTACGTTTTCCGGCGAGGGGTTAGTGTCCCGCGGCGGCCGACAGCTTTTGGAAGTGAGTTCACAATTTCATTTGGTTCTTCAAGTTAGTTGTCCTTTATAACTTCACTTTCTCACCTCCTTCCTTTTTCTATGGAGGCTCAGCTCGGCCAGCCACCATAAGTAGTCGATTCCGGCGAGCTTCCAGCGGCTGTGAAGGATGGGTAAGCCCCCATACACTTCTATTGCTATTTAAACCTTGATTTCTTAATTTTTTTATATATGATAAAGCTAGGGTTTTGCTTGTCTGATCAAAATCTGAGTGATTGGGTTTAATTAGTTGATATGGTACATTTATTAAGGCTATATAATGATGATGATATGATTAAATTTATTAGATTTGATTGTATGAGTTATATGTGTTAGAAAAGGTTTGATTTGGGTAGGCTTTTAAGGGGCTTTTGAACTTTGTGGCAATTGTCATGGATTTGATAATTTCATTTGACCTATTAATGCTTACAAATGATTGTTAGTGGATTAATGAGTTGAGATATGAGCTAGATTTCACTGTTGGTCATATAAAGTGTTGAAATTCCTTAAGTCTTGGGGTATTTCGAAATTTACGATGGTTTTAGGTATTTTACAGATGCCTTAAGGTTTGTGTATCCAAATCGACGAATTTTAATTGTTTGGCTAGTTGGGGAAACTCTTGAATCAAATTTTGAGCTTAAAATGTGAGATCTTGCATAGAATTTGGGAATTGACATCAAATCTGATTAAGACAGCTGTTGGGTTCAATTTTATTGTTTTAAAACCATTTTTGGTTGGTTTCTAAGTACCCTATAGGTTTGAATTACTTGATTTTGGGTTAGAATGAAGTTTTGACAGATTATAGTGTTTATAAGCTACGGTTTATGGGTAATTTCGAAAATGCAGCAATATTTTAGGAATTTATGGTTCTAACTTGTTTAGGTAAGTTAAATGGTGATGACGATTGGTTTAATATAGTTAGAGATAATCGTAAGTGAAATTTTGTTTGCCAAAAGATTGATTAAGACAGGTTTCAATAAAGAAATTCTTGGAGATCCTTTGTAGTGGGGCTTTTGGATGTTATTTATAGTTGTGCAGTGGCGTTTAGGTTTAATGAAGGTGTTATTTAGTTAGAAAAATTGTTGGATGGGATTGGGAGCTCTTGTGTGCTTTATAAGGGGGGCTAAATTGTTGTAATAGATTGACTTGAGCATTGGGGACGATCTAGATTAATGATGTGAGAAAAATTAGGCTATGCTCAATTTGGTTAAGAATCATAATTGATGTGGAAGAATTGTGGATGTTTTTAGTTAGTTACATGGATTTGTTGTGCAAGAATGAAAGATGGTGTTTCATGTGATTTATATTGATTCTAAAGATGTGGGTTAACTTGTTGATTGAAGTAGTAAAAGATTAAGTAGATGATATTCGAAATATTTTAGTAGAGTTAGGCATTGATGGTTTTAGGATGATATGAGGTCTAATTAGAGACCATGACTTATCATAAAGGTAGTGGGAAATTACATATGAGTTGTTAAGGATCATCATGGTTGAGAATGATATAGCTAAGTTCGAGAAAAATCTTGTAGGTCTCAGATTGATGATCTAAAGTGAATTTGTCACATAGGGCCTAATATTTAAAATAAACGATGGGATTGAGTTTATAATGAATAGGGGATGATGTCACTTTAGGTTTGTTTTAATGTAGATAATTTGATTATTGATGATGGAGATTGTTGAGAATTTGGAATATCAAAGATAGGATATCAATGGTATAAGAAGAATTTTTGGCTTGTATTGAGAATGACTAATGGTTGATTGATATTGGGGATCAATAGGATATTAATAATCATAGTTAGTGATTTGGAAAGACTTTCCTAAGTATGATTTTTGGGGTTTCTTGATTCGATAAGATAATTGAGGATGAGTAGTTATCTTAGACTTTATATGGTTTTAACTTAAATCAAGTCATATAGACGTGAATTGTATTGACACAATGTTGTCGCATTGTCTAGTGATTGTGGATATCAATAGGCGAGCTACGAGCGAGGACTTCATTGATATTGTATTGTCTTGATGTGGAGCAGGTTCAGGTAATCACTCTTACCTTACTATGACATTGAGGGTGACGTTAGTTGGGATTTTCAATCCTTTCTAACCCTCAAATCTTTAAAAGTTATTTTTATACAAAACAGGCTATCGGGTGCCTTTTAAACACGATTATTTTTGTATAAAGAAACTTCATACATTATATATATAGTATCCTGTCTGGTGGTTGTGATTTTCCTGGAATAGTGGGTATATTTAGATGTGGTGCTCTGACAGCAGTGTTGATAGGTTATTCGATGGAAAGTGATGGAGTTTGTGGTGAAGTTATATATATATTTAGTACTTGGACAGGGGTGTTGAAAAGTGAATGGTATTGGAAAGTATCAAAGTTTGTGATTGAGGTATTGAATGAGTTTGAGATGTGAAAAGAGTTGTGATCATTGCATGACACTGAGATATGTACCATCGCGCGATGATAACCGTTCGATAGGCCAATCAACGGTTATTTGTACTGGTCAACAGATTGGAGACTGTGACCAATGGTCAACAGATTGGAGACTGTGACCAGCAGTCATCTGATTGGAGACAGAGACTGCTCCCTTTCTGATTGGAGACAGATTGGGGTTTCCCTCTCATGGGGTTACCAGAGAAGGAAAATGCCCCCTCACTTTTGAGAGGGGCACAGTGTCAACTCATTTGGAACATAAATAGGGCTCGACCGTAGTGCCTCCGGGATGGCATGAGTAGAGCACCAGGATTGTACATGGATGTGAGCCGAGAAGTTGGATTTGAGGAAGTGTGAATAACATTTACAATGGTGATAGCAAGGATTGGAGATTGGAAGGTGAAGTTTAGTTGATGTGGAAATTGATTGAGTGATAATTGAAAAGTAGAGATGATGAACTTGATTTAAATTGGACATGACAGAGGGACCAGAGTGATTAATGGAAGGAAACTTGGCTTTATATATATATATATATATACTGTTTTTGAAATGTGGTACCCTTTAGACGCCCTCACTACCGCACATCTCACTGTTATAGTGAGTTAAGCAGTAGATTACTGAGACAAGTTGTCTCACCCCACGATTACTTACATTTTTGCAGGTGATCATGCACAGGCGCGAGCAACAGGAAAGGGAATTAAGTTCAAAGGTTGTTTTGTTTATTTAGACATGTATATTGCCAAAATGTATAGGTCTGCATTCGCTTCCGCATATTTTTATTTGTATTGGTATTATTGGTTAATTGGGGAAATGTACTAGGTTGCTCCTTTTTCTAACCACGTTAGGTGATTCTTTTCTAACATGGTTAGCTATTAATTATCCATGATAGTGTTCAGGTTATATTAGAAAATTATTTTCTATCATGGATAATGATTATTACTAGGAAATTCTTTTTCTAACTATGATAGATTTATTGATATTATGGAAATCATTTTTCTATCATAGTTAGTAAAGGTATTATTGAATTAATCAGGGAATTAGTAACAGTATGTTACACTTGAGGAGCTCTCTGAGCCAGCAGTGTTGGTTCATATTCAGCCAAAGAACCAAAGAGTGCAGTGATGGAGCTGGTTGACTCTCCTTGGACTTCCTGCAAGATGGTTACTTTGGTGATCCAATCACCTTTCAAGATTTTTAGGATCTTGCTGACTTGCTCTCTTTCTGGAATGTCCTTACCCAGGGAGGCCAAGTTGTTGATGAGATGAGTGAACCTCAGCTCCAGCTCTCTGATTGGCTCAGTCGGACTAAGCATGGCGAACTTGTGAAACTCTTCCACCAACATCTCAATTCTTCTTGCTTTCACTCCCCTGGTTCCAGAGTGAGCAGCCTCAAGAGCCTCCCACATATCCATAGCATTTTTGTGGTGGCTGATCCTATGAAATTCCTTAGGGCTGAGAGCACACTGAATGTAGTGCATGGCCCTATAGTTCAGTTGGACTAGAGCATAGTCCTCATTAGTGTACCTGGATCGCTGCTTAGCAAAACCATCCTCATCTATGGGAGTGTGATCCCCACGTTCAATTACATCCCAGAGTCTAATGTCACTTGACTTGATGTAACTCTCCATTCGAAACTTCCAGAATGGATAGTTATACCCATCAAAGCCTGGGGGCTTGTTGGGTTGAATAGAGACATCTGGTAGAAAGTAATCTGTATCCATTACTGGATCTTTACTTTCTGTATTCGTTGGAATCGAGTGAGAAAGACCCGCTCTGATACCAAATGAAAGTAATGGATGCACAAGAGGGGGGGTGAATTGTGCTTCAAAACAAATGCTCAAATAAAACGACACAAGAGTTTATACTGGTTCGGTCTTCCTGACCTACGTCCAGTTCTCAACCACCCAGGCCGAGTTCCACTATCCCCAGGTTTTAGAACGGGTTCACCTGGAACCTTTACAACCGCAAGTTTTGAACTGGATCACTTGCAACCTTACAACCACAAGTTTTACTCAAGGCTCACTTGCAACCTTTCTATCTAGCTCCCCCTTACTTCCAGCAAGGGTTCAACCTTTACAAATAAAGGATTTTTCTAACTAAGTTCTCTTTAAGAACAGATGGTGTTACACACTTAAGTACAATTAATGCTCTTATAACACGAAGAGACTTAACTACAAAGAGTACAAGATATGTAGATGAAAAGATCACTCAATGAGTTAAATGCTCTTTCTCTTTTCTGGGCAGCTTTGAATGCTTGAAGATTTTCTCGGTTTCTCTCTCTAGCTTCTTTCAAGAATGTCAAAGATAATTGATTAGCTTCATAAATGAAGTTGAGCTCCTTTATATAGTCTTCAAACATTCTGACTCTTGGTAGGTGGGTTAGCCGTTTGAATATGGCCGTTTTTCCCATGTTACCGTTTGCCCAATTAATGCTTCATCAATGCATAGCAGGGTTGACTTGCTTTATCTCTGAAAAGTAGTCCTGACAACTCTGCTCTGACGAAAGCATTCTGACACTGCACTTCTGAACGTTCTGACATTCTGATTGCTTGCGGAAGCAGATTCACATCCGGAAGCAACTCTACTTAGTGTGCTGCACTTGAACGTTAGTTTAGCAATATAAGCACATAGTCACATGCAGTGGGTGTTTACTTAGTCTAAGATGACTTCCTTGGATCCGGAAGCACTTCTACATCCAGAAGCACTACTACTGGATGAAGGGTGATATTCACTTTTACTCACTCTCGCTCAGTGTCCTTCAATCCAACAGCCAGCGCTAGTCACTAAGCAATCGGAAGCAATTCTACTAGACGTGGCTTATGTTCACTGACACTCAGTGTTACCTATTCCAACAGCCAGCGCTAGTCACTAAGCTATCGGAAGCAATTCTACTAGACGTGGCTTATGTTCACTGACGCTTAGTGTCATCTATTCCAACAGCCAGCGCTAGTCTAAATATAACAGGAAGCAATTTCATTTCCGGTTGAATCCTGGCTTAGTCTTAAGGTTTTGTATATCTAGTGCTTCTGGACTAAGTTATTTCCCTAGTGAATTACTTGCTGTCGCTGGGGGATGAGTCATTCATCCGCGAGCGCTAGTCCTAGTCTATCCGGAAGTAAATCCACATCCGGTTGCACTCTTACTTGGGATTCTATGTTAACCTATTGCTTTCTAAGTACTTGATTCATTCTTTCATATTTTGGTCTTCATCAAAACTTAAGATTCTAACACAGGCTTCTTACATTCAAAGCACACAGGAGCCCTTTCCTTCTTATAATCCTTCTTATGGCTTGATTCTCCTTTCTGAAAGCCTCCTTTCTTTCTGAAGAACTTTTTGAATTTTCTCACCATCATAGCCATTTCCTCATCATCTATATCTTCCTCATCATTCTCATCATTACCCTCATCTCTTTCTTTGCTGGGAGCAACAAGAACTAGGTTCTTGGCTTTAGCAGCAGCTTGGGGAGCCCTTTGAGCTAACAAGGTTGGTTCATACTCAGCCAGAGAACCAAATAAGGCAGTGACGGAATTGGTTGACTCTCCCTGAACTTCTTGCAGAATCGTTACTTTGGTAATCCAGTCACCCTTTAACACCTTTAGGATTTTGCTCACCTGTTCCTCCTCAGGAATGTTCTTTCCCAGAGAGGCTATGTTGTTTATGAGGTGGGTGAATCTGAGTTCCAAGTCTCTGATTGGCTCATTTGGAAGCATTGTGAACTTGTGAAACTCCTCAACCAGCATCTCAACACGTCTTGCCTTCACTCCCTTGGTTCCGAAATGAGCTGCCTCAAGAGCCTCCCACATATCTTCTGCTGTTTTGTGGTGGCTTATCCTATGAAACTCCTTCGGGCTCAGGGCACACTGAATATAGTGGACGGCCTCGTGGTTCAGTTCTACCAGAGCATAATCTTCATTGGTGAATCTGGATCGTGGCTTTGCAAGACCCTCATCATCTAGAGGAACATTGTTACCATGCTCTATCACATCCCAGATACGAAGACCACTGGCCTTGATGAAGGTCTCCATCTTGAACTTCCAGAAGGGATAGTTATACCCATCAAAGCCAGGAGGCTTGTTGGGTTGCATAGCTACATCGGGAAGAGAATGATATTCAGCATCCATCACAGGATCTTTTCTTTCTAGATTCGCTGGAATCAAGTCAGAAAGACCTTGCTCTGATACCAAATGAAAGTGAGGATGCACAAGAGGGGGGGTGAATTGTGCTACCAAATAAAACAGACAACTAAAACACACAAGATTTTTATACTGGTTCGGTCCAACTCTTGACCTACGTCCAGTTCTCAATCACCTAGATTGAGTTCCACTAAAACCCCAGGTTTTACAACAGGTTCACCTGGAACCTTTACAACCGCAAGTTTTACAACGGGATCACTTGCAACCTTACAACCGCAAGTTTTACATGGGCTCACTTGCAACCTTACAGACTCGCTCCCCCTTACTACCTGTAAGGGTTCAACCTTTCAAACAAAGGATTTTCTAACTTAGTTCTCTCTAAGAACAAATGATGTTACTCACTTAAGTACAATGAATGCTCTCAATAAATGAAGACACTTAACTACAAAGAGTACAAGATGGATAATAAATAAAACTCTCAATGTATTACGTGCTCTCTTGCTTTTCTGGGCAGCTTTGAATGCTTGAAGAGTATGCTCGGTTTCTCTCTCTAGTTTCTTCGATGATCTTCATAAATGAAGATGAACTTCTTTATATGGCATCTTCAAGGATTCTCTCTCTTCGTAGGTAACCATGCCGTTTGAATTTAGCCGTTAATCCCATGTTACCGTTGAATCAATTAATGCTCCATTAATGCTCAGCATGGTTGACTTGCTTTATCTCTGAAAAGCAACTCTGACAACTCTACTCTGCCAAAAAGCAATTCTGACATTCTGATTGTTGTATGTTCAGACATTCCGATTGCTACCGGAAGCAATTCCACATCCGGAAGCAACAACACTCAGTTCTGCACTAGAACGTTAGTCCAACAATAATAACACAGTCACATGCAGTGGGAGTTCAATTGCCTATGGGAAGCTCTCTTACTTCCGGAAGCAATTCCACATCCGGAAGCACTCCTACTAGAAACTATGTTATGACTTAGAGTTATATCCACTGACGCTCGGTGTTGTCTAATCCAATAGACAATGCTAGTCACTCAAATTACTCTAAGACTTCCGGAAGCAATTCTGCATCCGGTTGTGTTCTAACTTAGTCTTAAGGATTTAGTATTCTAACCACTACTACAGAATAACTCTATACCAGCGCACCTTTACATGCGCTTCAAGAAAAGCGCTGGTAATCTACATCTATACATGCGCTTTCAAGAAGAACAGTAAAAAGCGCATGTATATAATATATTATTACATGCGCTTCATACAAAAGAGCGCATGTATAGTATTCAATGCTATACATGCGTTTAAAGCGCATGTATATAGGTCTTTTTACATGCGCTTCTAGAGGAAATGCACATGTATATGATTGTGGCCTCTACATGCGCTTTAAGCGCATGTATATAGCACATGTTTACATGCGCTTTAACCCAGAAAGCGCATGTATAGGTTTTAATTAAATTGTTTGAACAAAAAATTTTCTAGATTGTTTAAAACTTGACTCATTGCAAATAATTTATGCCAATGCATTAGTTGACTCAACACATTTGATTTGTTTAATCTTTTCTTTGATCTGATAATTTTTTTTACAGCTCCCTATTAAATAGTAAATCAATATTTTTATAATGAAAACTGTAACACCCCAATTTTTAAATTACGGATAATAAATAATTAATTAAGGTCTTAGGATGTGATTAGTAAAGTAAATGTCATGGTAAATAAATAAAAAAGGGAAAATACATTTTTAAGAGATTAATAGATCTACTTCTTTAGAAATTAAGGAAAAATAGATAGAGATTAAGTTTTAAATTAAAACTTTTATCAAAAATACTCTAGGGCATAGATGAACCTATTGCGGGAGAAAATGAGAAAATATGTAGATTGGTGAATATATTGTTTCAAAATTTGGTTTTAAGGTAGAGGTTTAGGATTGAAAAGTAAATAAATAAGAATATAGGGACATTTTCGTAAATAGCACTGAAAACCCTAACTCTCTTCTCTCTTACTCTCTTAGCCGCCTCTCACCCCTCTCATTCTCTATCTCTCTCTGTTTCCACATCAAACCCTCCTCTTCACCTCTCCCACCATTCCTCCTCCATGGCCGGACAACGGCGGCGGCCGGCGGCGGTAATGGACGACGCCTTTGTCCTCCTTGTTTCCCAAACACTTCTTCCTCATTCCCTTTCTCTTCCTCGCGTTCGTCACTCCTCATGTTCGTTCTGCATCTTCGTCCTTTGTTTTACCAGCGATTTCTGACACGATTCACGGTGGTTCACGGAGGAATCCGGCGACGTTAATTTCAGGTAGCTTCTTTTCTTTCAATTTCGCCCTTGTTCTTCGTTAAGTTCAGGTAGATTCCATTCTCGGTGCCCTCGTGTGTTGCATTTCCCTATCAATCTTCGCCTTAACGCTGCTACATTGAATATAAATTACTAATTAATAGCATTACCGCATTACCGTAATATCGTTATCATTCCTCTCTCAGATATATACATATAAATAAATAAGGAATCTTATTTCATTTCTCTGTGAGAGAAGAGAAGAAGAACGCAAGTGATGGGATCTCAGGATTCGCAAATGAAGATTGTTCGTGGCGACTTTGGTTATATTCTTGAAGATGTTCCTCACTTCAATGACTATATTCCTAATCTTCCTGTAAAAACTCTCTTTCTTTTCTTTTGCATTAGCAGTTTGGAGAAACATAAATAACCCTTTTACAAGTTTTGATTTTTGTTCACTTGATGATTTTATTCACATTGTTGTTCATTGATTGTATTTGTATACATACCCGAATCCCCTGCGATCTAACACTGCTTATTCAGTTGTGAAGTGAGTGAAGCTTACTTGTTTGTTTATGTTAGAATGTGTGTTTGCTTGCTTGCTGTAAACTGTAATTAATATATTGATTGTTTATTTGCTTGATATAATTCAACAGGCAGTATTTTGTTGATGTTGATGACAGTGTTCCTCAGAAGGTTCTATTATGCACTTTATCTTCCTTTTGTTTTTTCCTTCTATCTGAAAGTTTTTAGTATTTAGTGTTTCCTGTTAATTGATAGTATATAAATTACTTTTCGTTGGAATTCTGGTATAAGAAAGGCTGAAAGGGGAGGAAGTTCTTCTATTGTTACATTGAAATAGTATAAGAAGGCTGAAAGGCAGAAATAGGAAAGAAAATATTTTTGGTTTTGCCTTGTCAGTAATAATAGGGTGCATTGGTTTTAACTTTTGTGCAATCTTGCCATAGGTTGTGGTTCATAAGGATAGTCCAAGGGGTGTACATTTTCGACGTGCAGGACCCCGCCAAAAGGTAGTTTTTTTCTTGTGTAGATGTGTTTTTGACAACCATTTGGATTTAACTGAAGGGAGCTTAATGTCGCGTGCAGGTGTATTTCAAGTCAGATGAAGTGCTACCGTGCATTGTTACATGTGGTGGTCTTTGCCCTGGACTCAACACTGTGATAAGGGAAATAGTTTGTGGTCTATCTCACATGTATGGTGTCAACAAAGTCCTTGGTATAGATGTAAGTGGCATATTTGCAATTAGTTTAATTTTGATATATTGTCTGTTGCCTTATGTTCTTGTTAAGTCTTTGCCCTGGACTCAACACCAAGGTTTGAAGGTGTTTGTGGTCTATCTCACAATTCATGGTTTGAAGGTGCCAAATTTGAATTACTGACTCAAGGCGAAATTTATATGTTCTTGTTAAGTCATAAGTTTGAATGGCAATTACTTTCTATTGAAAACTCACTTCAATACAGATTTTAACTGAACTAGTAATTGGATATCTTGGAATATATTCAATCTTCACTCCTCTTTTTGATCATATGAATTGATTTGTGCTACCGTGTACATTGGTTCCTTCACCAAATTCCATTTGGTTACATACAGGGGGGTTACAGAGGTTTCTACTCCAAAAACACCATTACTTTAACACCCAAGGTGGTCAATGATATCCATAAGCGTGGGGGTACCATTCTCGGGACATCACGAGGAGGGCATGATACTTCCAAGATAGTTGACAGCATACAGGATCGTGGAATTAACCGGGTTTATTATGCACTAATCTTTCTTAGATTATGTTTTCTGGATGTTGAATGTCTGAAACTAAATCCTGTTTGTCAGATGCATCTAAACCTATGTTTTTTTCTCAAAAGATGAATAATCATATGTTGGTTCACGGAGGAATCCGGCGATTTCTGACACGATTCACGGTGGTTCACGGAGGAATCCGGCGACGTTAAGTTCAGGTAGCTTCTTTTCTTTCAATTTCGCCCTTGTTCTTCGTTTTGGCCGAGCTTTTGAGAGGGAAATCTAACTTGGGCTTTCATAAGCAAATTTAAATAAAGCTAAGGTTCAATTCTTGATGTGTATGAGAGGATTTAAATTATTGAATAAGGATTTGTTGATTTTGTGCAAAGCCCTAACTTATAGGGTTATCAAATTTGAAACATTTAAATGGTGTTTGGGATGTTCTGTGTTCATTTTTCTATATTGGCCGAATAGATGTCTGCTATGGGTGTTTGAATTTGATATTTGGTTGATTGAAATGGTGACTAGTATGTGTTATGGCGCAAGCTCATAAGCGCATGTAATAAATACATATTTACATGCGCTTTTAATACAAAAGCGCGTGTATATATACATATTTACATGCGCTTTTAATACAAAAGCGCGTGTATATATATATATTTACATGCGCTTTTATTACAAACGCGCATGTATATATATATATTTACATGCGCTTTTATTACAAAAGCGCGTGTATATATATATATTTACATGCGCTTTTCTGACGATAAAACGCATGTATACGTATAGATATACATGCGCTTTTTACAAGCGCATGTAAATCCTTTCCCGGCGAGGCCATTGCCAGCGTTTTTTAAGCGCATGTAAAGGCCAAAATGAGCGCATGTAAAGGGGTTATTCTGTAGTAGTGAACACTCTTAGACTGAGTTCTGACTTAGTGACTTACTTGCTTCCGCGTGGGATGAGTCTTTCATCCGCGAGCGCTAGTCCTAATCCATCCGGAAGTAAATCCACATCCGGTTGTACTCTTACTTGGGATTCTATATTAACCTAATTCTTTCTAAGTGTTTAACTGGTTCTTTCATATTTCAGTCTTCATCAAAACTTAAGATTCTAACAATAGTCACATGCAGTGGGAGTTCATTTGTCTATGGGAAGCTCTTTTGCTGCCGGAAGCAATTTTGCTACCGGATGCACTCCTACTAGAACTATGTTATGACTTAGTGTTATATACACTGACGCTCGGGGTTGTCTAGTTCGATAGACAGCGCTAGTCACTTGATTTTAACTCTAAGACTTCCGGAAGCAATTCTGCATCCGGTTGTGTCCTAACTTGGTCTCAAGGATTTGGTACTCTAACACTCTTAGACTGAGTTCTGACTTAGTGACTTACTTGCTTCCGCTGTGGGATGAGTCTTTTCATCCGCGAGCGCTAGTCCTAATCCATCCGGAAGTAAATCCACATCCGGTTGTACTCTTACTTGGGGTTCTATATTAACCTAATTATTTCTAAGTGTTTAACTGGTTCTTTCATATTTTAGTCTTCATCAAAACTTAAGATTCTAACACCATCTTAGCCTTTCATCATGGAGGGAAAATGAAAAAATACGCCTTAAAGGTTCTGAGCCGTTGGATCAAAAGTAACCGCTACTTCCCAATGCTTGCTGATGTAAGCACTGTGAAGTGGGGGACTTAATGTTAGACGGAATTTAGTCCTTATTGGGCTTGGGCCTTCAACTGTGGCCCAAACGAATAAACGCGTACAAATGAGGCCTCAAAGCCTATGATGCCAACAGTCAGAACATGGATAAGGGAGGAGGATTCAGTCGCCCACATATCTCAGACCTATCGCCCACATATTTCGGAGCACGTGGTCGTCCACCATCCATAACTGCCGCCTACATTATCACAACTGTAAAAGGGATGCCTCAACTATAAAAGGAGCATGGATTCAATGCTAAAGGCAGGAGCAATCCACCACATTCAATCTATCTCTCTCTCTCTCTCTGAGTTCTTATAACTTCTCCAGTCTCACTCTGATCACTGTATCTTTCATTAGAATTATTACTTGTGATCAAGGCTTTGACGCCTAGTCTATAACCACCGTTGCCGGTGACCCTTATTATTGTACTCCAATTCATTGTCAATAAAGATTTATCTATTTTATCCTTTATATTATAAAGTCTCCCTAAGTGTCCTAACTAGCTAATCTAGAGTACTAGTGTCTATAAATGTCTTCCGGTCCACTTATATCCTTACCTAGCTTAATTATGTAATGCCTTACTATAATTTACTAGGTCTAATTCATACCGGTACCGCTCTAATGTGATTTATGCAGGGCTTCTAGGTATATTCCTATCCTAGTCACAACTCAGATTACAAATCCAATTCTACACTACTTAATCTCATGGTCTACTTAAAATTCCCTCTTCCGAGTCACATCCTAAATTCTAGGGCTGTACATCAGACAGACTGGACCGGGCTTCCACCTAGCCCGAGGTCTGGTCTGGTGTGGCCTTCGGGTTAGATATGGCAGCCCGAAGCCCGTCTTGCCCAGAGAAAACCCGGCAACCACCGGGCTGGACTGGGTTTGTGGTCCAAATTAAGCCACAAACAAGGAGACACGCACAAAACATATCTATACAGATCTGAACAAAGCACGTACAAAATATCTATATCTGCTTCAGTGGAAAGGCACCAAACACTTCAGACCAAAAAGAAGAAAGGCACCAAACACTGCTTCAGCCTACACATTAAATATCTTTATAGATCCGAACAAAGCACTCACAAAAAAAATAAAAGGAAGAAGAGGGAAGATGGGAAAGACAAATCCGATTTCAAACTGCGGCTGCAAGATGAACGGTGAGTCGGTGACGACGGTAGAAACGGTGATGGCGGTGAAATGAGCGGTGACAGCGGCGAAGGTTTGCTAAGTGCAAAAGAGACAGAGTTATGCTCAGTGGCCTCCTATATTTGTTATTCAAGAACCAAAGCATAGAGAAAACGGTGAGTCGGGCCTAACTTGCTCTTTTTGGGCAGGACCAGACTGGACCGGACCGGACCAGGTCGGGTTGACCGGGTTCCCGGGTTAGCTGAACAACCCTACTAAATTCCCTAAACATGTTCAATGGTGGTCAATCACTAAACAATAAACAATAATAGCAAGATTAAATAAACTAGATTAAATTAACCATAACTAAATAGTGGGAAATAAAGTATCTAAGTAACAAATAAGTTCATAGTATCCTTGGTTGTAAGAGAAAATTATACTACCTCCGGTCCTAAATATATAGGACCTAGATGACTTTTTTGTAAAGGTTAAGGTTGCAAAATAGTCTATTAAATCATGACATATTTGATATATTTTTATATTATCCATTAGTTCATAGGTAAAATAAACTAGTTTAAGGGAAAAAATTAGGTAACCCAATTTATAATTAACTTATTTTGCTTTTTTTTTTAGGATTTTCAAAAAAGTCAATTAGGTCTTATATTTAGGACCGGAGGGAGTATATATATATATATATATATATATATATATATATATATATATATATATATATATATATATATATATATATATATATATATCCAATCAGCTGTCATTCTCCTCTCATCAGTTTCCAAATATCCGTGTGTCCAATCTAGCAATTAAAGAATCCCCACTAAAAGACAAAATTTTCCTCCCATCTTTCCTTTTTCTTCTAGTCACTTCCCTAATTTCAGCTCTAACTTTCCTTTCTTTTCCTCCAATCAATTGTGCGCGTGTCTTCCTTATATATCTAGGTCTTGCTTTCTTTTCTCCAACTTTCTCTTGGGCCCCCATGTGTATGTATTTGTGTCATTTGCTTCCCAGCCCAAAATTGTGTCATTCATGTGCATGTATTTCTTTCCTTAATTTATTCTTTCCTTTGCCTTCTTTCTTTATTTGGAATCTGCACACATAAAAGGCAATTAAAAAAAATTATTGTCCCAAATATATTATTTACTTTTCTTTCCTATTTCAATTCATAAATTCCCAAACCTTATTTTACATCAAGAATCTTTTTAATTTCCTAACAAAAATCTCTTTATTTTGAATTGATGACTCCTAAATATGATTAAAATATATGTGAAACTATACTAAAACTAAGGAGTCATCACCTCCTTTTAAACCTAATTATGCTATATGTTCTAGTTGCTTTCAAGACTTAACTCTTAATGATTAAATCACTACACCATAAATTACTTTATCAAAACTATACAAGTACTTTCATTTAATTTAACCAACAACACCAAACACTAATATCTTTGACAATTTAAAGCATAAATCAATTGGCAAGAGAGAAGAATAAGTTTTCAATTGAAAACTACACCCATAATTCTTCTTTTCTTTTCCGCAGAATCAAATACAAAAAGGAAAAGAACTAAAAACTCTAATCACCAACACATAGTAGAGCAAAACATTGTAATGAACTACAACCTTTAATTTAATTTGAAACACTTTTATATGAAATTCCCAATCAGCTATTGACAGAAAAATACAAGAAAAATTGCTAGTCATATATGCACCACCACATTCAGCTTTGACCATCTATTAAATGCACATGCATTCACAAATTCATTTCCTTCCTCCACACAAAATAGCAACACGCAGGAAACGAAGAAATCACAATATGTTGGGTGAAAAATCCTAACTGTGGTGTTTAAATTTGACATGTTCTTGGAAGGTTGAAGCTTATGTTTCAAATTTATGATTGTAGTAATCTATTAAGTTCTGAAGTTTGGCTTTGTATGTGGTTGTAGTTTGAGTTTCTTGTTTCTCATAGTAGAAAAAAATATATAATTAAGGCAAAGACTTGACATGTGAATTTTGATTTGTTATCATTGCTTCACACATGAATCAAGTGAGAGAATTGTTGTCGGCTGATTTTTCTTTCCTTCCACGTTGAGAAAATGTAAAAAAAGGCAAAATCATCACATTTGAATTGGGAAAATTTGTGCTGATTCTATGGCTTAAAACAAGGAGGAGGTATTACTACAGATTCTTCTTTGCTTCAAAGGTCAAAATATAATTAAGGCACCCCCTAGTGGCATGCCTATATAAGGAGTGACTTGTGAAGTAGAGAGGGGAGGGGGATTTTGTTTGAGAGGCACCATTTAAAGCAAGAGAGAAAAATTTGTGAGTGACTTGAGATAAAAAGAGGAAGACAATCCGGTGTGTTGAAAGAAATGTGTTAGAGAGTTTCATATACATGATCATTTCATTCTCACATTGGGGGTAGTGTACCAAATAAGGATCATTTTCTTACAACTTAAAAGCGATGATTATTGCTCTAGCCGATGAATATCTCCAAGTTAGAGATATAGGCAAATTTTTTGTGAGCATTGAGTTTTTCTCATATGACTATTGCTGCTAGTTTGCTATCATTTTATGGCTGATTACTTGTAGTATTTATGGAATATGATTCCTATTGCAATTAGTTTGTCCATACCGAATTTTCCTCTTGCATATAATATTTGAGTATTCAACGTCTATATGTGAAAATGATAATTTGCTTACGTGCTATTGTTGCATATATCCCACTTATAAAATGATTAGCATATTTGAACCTCCTTCTCATAAATAATGTACGTTTTTTCCTTTTATTCAAACAAATGTCATGCTTTATGGTTTTCCATGTATCAAAATGATTTTGTTTCTTCCTACCTACATGACGTTGTGTGCATGTCTTGAATGATAACATGTTTGTCTTGTCATGCTTTATGGTTTTCCATGTATCAAAAAGATTTTGTTTCTTCCTACCTTCATGACGTTGTGTCCATGTCTTGAATGATAACATGTTTGTCTTGTTCGCTTGTTAGATTAAATCTCTTGATTACAACCATTTTTGTTATGAAAACTCTAAACCAACACTGGAGCATTTTATAAGAAAAAAAAAAGAAAATATGTTGGTTTCGAAATAAGGTTTTATGTCATATTAAGTTTTTTGTTTAAAAAATATATTTTGGACGGAACCGGTTTTAAATTTAAATAACTATGGTTTATTTTCTTAAATAAAAAATACAAACCCAACATAAATTTTATCTCAAAAATCAAATAATATTTTCCTAAAATACACTAACCAAGTGACACACCTTTCTACCCCTTCGAACTACGTGGGTTTTGATCCCTTAAGGGTACGTAGGCCCTAGGACACTCATCTCAGGTCAGGTCCAATTATGTAATTTTTTTTCTTTTTAGTTTTTATTCATATTTTATTGTTTATATTGATTTTTTTTGGTAATTTAAATAAAATTAAAATTAAGGTCATATTTATTTTTAAATAATTAGCTTAAGGTAACCGTTTTTATAGACGGGTGCATTCTTGAGTAAAAGCCCTAATGCCTCATGAGATCCCAACAAGATAGAAGCATTCTTGAGACAGTTGGCACCTATTGTGCATTGGAAAGAGTACCACATGGTAGATGCGGTAGCATGTCCCTCAATTAGACATATTACCTCGTTAGTCATAGCGGTAAGCATTGTGACCATTACGATATTATCTTTCCTCTTCCATACATTGTATGCATTTTGTTCCCTCTATGGAATAATTGCATTGTGCTATGGAAGAACACCGTTTGGGACTTAGACACTTATTGCTCCACCAGGACATATGAGATCTTATGACTACACATGTCAAAATTTTCTCCATTCATCGTCTCACTTCTGGTAAGGACAACGATGAATATGTTTTGATACATATAGACATCAAAATTGATATTTTTCTATAAAGTATGCACAAACAATCTCCTCTTGAGATTAATAGTTCTATGAATCCTCCTAAAAAACTAACAATGGTAACTTACTAGTTTTGTTTTCAGGAATCAACTAGGTTGACCCCCATCCAACTCATTCTAGTTCACTATTCATTATTGAACTTTTCTTATATTCTCTGAACTATAATAGTTTAAAATAATAATAGCAACATGTAACACCCCAAATTTTTATTCAAAAATATAATTAAATTAGATAGGAATGAAAAATATAAATTATAAGTTAACGTTTTACAAAATGGAATAAAAGAGAAAATTTTAGACAAACTTTTAGAAATTATGAAAATGGTGTTAATATTTCCTATTTTGTATTAATAGCCTATTTGTATATTTTAGTCATAATTGTGAACTATAGTATTAGGAAATAATTAGAGTAGAAAGATGTTTGTTATTATTAGGATTATTATTGGGTAAACTTGTAGGAGACATTTATTATCTTTTTGGAAACTTTTGTATTATAAATATATTAAATGAAATAATAATTAGACTATTCACTCATTTTGTTTCCACACAAACCAAGTTTAAGTTTTATGTTTATTAAATAAATAGGAAAAAGAGATATAATCAGAAAGAAAAAGGTTTAGGTGTCATATAATAGATGTTAGGTCAAAAATATAATTAAGAGTAAATAAATGGGTAATAATTGGAATTTTCACTAATTATTAATTATATATGCATAACAAACTAAAACCCTAGCCTCCCTAAAAAAAACTGTCGACATCTCTTCACCCTAGCCACCGTTTATTTTTCCTCTGTTCTCTTCTCCTCACTACCTTCTGTCAAAATCCATTGTTCTCTCTTCTCCCAAAATTTTCATTCTTGTCCTGCTTGTTGTTCTCTTTCCTCCCTTTACAGAGACCAATATAAATTATTCCATAAACTCAATTTCCTTTGTCCTAAACTCCTTCTCAATATGAAAACTTCAATCCTGTTTATTCCTCCATGAAGCTCGTGATTTCTGTTTGAATTTAGCTCCATTCTTTGAAGATTTTGGGCGAAAATCACATCAATAAAGACACCCAATGTTGGTGAGAATTCTTCTCTTTTTATACATTATCTTTTCTACAAAACGAGTGAGGAGTTTTTGGGAGGAACGATTAGGCATTGGGGATTTTTGGATCTATTATCTTTTCTGTGTTTGGGGATTTGAGAATTCTAATTGATAGTTAATGGAGTTTCTAGGCTTATTTATATATAATCTGATTGTGCTATTAATTTGTTAATAGTATGTTGTTGTTTTGAGCAATCCATTTTTGTTCTGTGATTTTCTATTAGGACTATTAAATTGTTTTCTTTGTTTGTGATTCAAAGTGGATACTCATCAGTATAGAAATATTGTATATAAGTAGTTTAGGATGTTCATTTGATTCTGCTTTGATATTCACAATACTCTTGTCGATTTGAACCTTCTTTGCCACCAAAATTGCAAATCTGATTTTAAAAAAAAAATTAACTTGGGAATTTTCCTATTTAGGGGAAATGTTTTACAGGCTTGGAAAGAGCTACCATAGATCTAATAATCCTTTTGTTATTTTCTGCAATGGCTAGATTGAGTTGGAAATAATGCACTAATAATATAAGTTAATTATAGAAAAGAAAGGAAGTAAATAGTTTTGTACAAGCGTGAGTTTATTCAAATGGAGAGATACAATAGACTACATGAATTATTTTCTTTGCTTGTAGAAGGAACATTTAGTTAACTGATTGGTGTGGAAAAAGAGATGAATTTAAATATTGTGTAGGTGTTTAAACGTGGTTGTTTCTGAAATGGTGTGTTGTGTGAATGTGAACTATTTATGACTTGATTTGAATTATTTATGACTTGATTTAATTGTTGGGAATGATATACAATGGCTGGACTATTTGTAATAGGCACAAATACTTCAATTTCTGGTTGTAGAACTGACTTTATGATAGTAGTAAAATTTTTATTTGACTGATTAGTTTTCTCGAGAAATATGTCTCATATTAGGAATTAAATTGTATTAAGAAGGTTTTGTGCTTGTATATGAATTTGTTAGGTATTGTTGATTTTCGATTGATTAGTGATTGATTGACATTGAATTACATTTTTCAATTGTAGATTAGGAAGTGTGTGATTTATATGTACTCTTTTGGAAAAGAAAGAAAATTAGGAATATTATAATTTAGAAGGGATGGGTAGCAGTACTAGGACTGAGAGCGACGTTAAATAATATATACAATTATAGTTGTTCACATTCATTCATATATGGAATAAATATAGGAAAATCTAATAAGGAGGGTGCTTGGAGACAAATTTCAAGTAAGGATAAGGAGAAACTGTGAATTGCTCGCAAACAGGTAGCGGTTTATTTCATGCACATTAGGTTAATTTTCTGTCATCACTAATATTACTGCTTCAGATATTGATAGGGTTTATTTTCAGCAATTTAAATTTATGTGGAGTACTCCAGGTATAAGGAGGGTCGCTCCCCCTATACCATATTGTTCTGTTGAATTTATTTTCCTAGAAAATCCTGTCAGGTATGCCTACTACGAAAGGTGAATATATTACTATAAGTAGTGAGGTGGTGCAATAGGCACATGTATTTAATATTCTACCTATAACAAACATATTGTTAAGGTAGGGGCCCTGTATGAGTGTTTTACTAATAGGTAGTAATCACCAACAGGTAGCGCCACTATCATTATCTGAAGTAGGATTAAATGAATCAGCTTCTAGGTGAAGTAAATGCATGAATTAGAGTGTAAGAAATAAACTGCGGTAAATTTGGTTTAGTTTCAGGTACACAATAAATAGGGGATTTTGGAGTGATGAAGGGGAAGGAGGAATGTAAAAATGTCTGCTCCTATTTGTATTTTTAATTTAATATATATTTTGAAATGAATTTGTATATTTTTTTTAGTGAATTTGTATAATTCTATTTTGGCATGTAATATATAAATTTTGTAGGAGATGAATTATGGAGACTTAATTTAATGTACTTAATTCATATTTTTTGTAATATTTTTTAGCACGTTACTTTATAAATATTTTGAAGTCATGTATAGAATATTACATACTTATAAAAAAAACTACATATTTTAGAAGCAATATTTTCCTAGGTAATCAACTAAACTTCAAAGTACATGATAAACGTTTTAGTGTAGTAAATAATAGAAATATGTTTTTAAAACCTTTGTAATTTTATAAAATTAATATGTATCATTTTACGTATCTTAAGTAACTTCATTTTGTTTTAGAAAGTTTATTCTCAACTTGTTTTAGAAAGAATTATATCAAAAATACATTTTCATTAAAAAGTTTTAATTTGGACAGTTTTTCAGTCACCTATTAAATATTTTAAAGTTCTTAATATTTATTTTATAACAAAAATCATTATTTTCAATTAAATTATATTTAGTGTTTTAATAAATTGGTAAAAATAAACTAGGTGTGACACAACACTTGCATATTATTATTAAACTCCCACTCAATTAAATTTATTAATGGAAAGACAACATATGTAATTCATTAATAAATTTAACTAAATTGAATCATCTAAAAGGAAAAACAACACATGTTATTCACTTGATGAGTTCAACTCTTACTTAATTGGAGTATTAAATTTAAGAATAATAACACATGAAATTCATCAAATAAAACTCCCACTCAATTGGAGTATCAAATTTATTAAGTTGAAAAACAACACATGTAATTCAATAAATAAATTTAACTCTTAATCAATTTGAATACTAAATTTATTTAATCAGAAAAACAACACATGTAATTCAATAAATAAATTTAACTCCCACTCAGTTTGAGTACTAAATTTATTTAATCAGAAAAACAACACATGTGTAACATCCTGAAAATTTAATACAGGATTAAAGAGTGTTTTGGGAAAATGATAAAAGGAGAAATTAGGAATTTTGGAATTTTTAGGAATTTTTGGAGATTTTTGGAAATTTTGAGTAATTAATATGCATATAATTACTAAAGAAATGAAGAGTTTGAAATATGAGGGAATGGAAAAGCTAAAAATATTTTGAAGTTTAAGAAGATTGGAGGCTGGTTTAAGTGGTTTTAAATTAAAAGAGGACATTATGGTAACTTCCGGTACGAAATAATCCATTTCTGACCCAGAAAACGCATACCAAACACGCCCCAGCCCCCCTTTTTGACTTAAAACCATCGGATCTTTTTCTTCTTCCTCATTTTTTTTTCTCTGCGCGAGCTCCCTCCTCCCTCTGATCACACCGACACTCCCTTCCCTTCACCATTTCTCTCAATTTCTCCTCACACTCATTCGGTTGACCTTGTGCAAAAGCTTCTGACTTTGTTTTTCATTTTCTCCTCTTCTCGGGTCTGATAGGCCGAGTCCGAACGGCGGCTTGCAGTGGGTGACCGGCGGCGAGGCGTTCCGGCGACGTGAAGGGCGGTTGGGGAGGAAAGGTTTGATTTTTCTTGGTTTCCTTGAGTTGTTCTTCCATTTCCAACATTTTCTTGTCATTTTCTCAACTCCCTTTCCTTTTCCCAGTTCGGCAGGCGGCTTGGAGTGTTTTTCCGGCGACGGTGGTTTTTATTTTCCGGCGAAGGGAGTTGTTGTTGAAGGTGGGTGATAATTTCTTTAGTTCTTTTGTGATTTCTTCATGTTCCAACTTCATTTCTCATTTTCCCTTTCCTTTCTCTTACTTTAATTCGGTTACCACCCAAGGGAGGTGTTTTCCAGCGTGCTAGGCGGCGGCCGACGGCAGTGGTACCTTCTTTTGCACCTTGAAAACTAAGTAAGCATCTTCACCTTTGGATTTTGGAATTTTTGGATAGAATTGCCTATTTGGAGTTAGGGTTTTGGAGTATATTGGAATTTTTTGACCATTAATGTTTTAATACTGAAATTGGGATATTGAAATGAAGTATTCTTGGGAGAAATTAAAATTTCTGGAGGTAATGAAGCAATTAGGAATTTATGGAGTTGGTAGGGGTTGTTGAAGTGTAAGTTTGATCATTTTTGAACATAAGGAGCTTAATCAAAATATTAGGAATGCTTAGTTGAGTAATTGGAGATTTTTGGGAAAATATTCTTGTTGTTTTGGAAGTTGGAATGTTATATGGGAATATTATAGGCATTTTATGACTCTTTGAAATTGGGATTTGTCCATAAAGGAGTGTTGGAATAAATTGGTGCTTAAGAAATGCTTGATGAAGTTGTTTGGTGATGTTGGAAGGTTGGTTTTAGAAGGATTGATGTTTGTAAGGAATTTTGTTAGTTAAAGTGTTGATTTGAAGTGACTTTGGTAGATTAAAGGTTGTTTATTGATGTTGGAATGTTAATGTTGAATAGATTGAGGTTTGAAAGGAAGTTGGAAAGTTAAAGTATTGATTGAAAGTGATATAAATGTTTTAAAGGATGGTTTGGTTATGGTGTGTAATATTATAAATTTTTCAAGAGATAATTAAGGTTGAAAGTATTGATATTGTAAAGATTTGGTAAAGAGAAGTTGAAGGAGGAATTGATATGGATGTGGTTTTGATATTGAAGTATTTTTATACTTTTAGTATTAATGAAAGTTATTTAAAAGGTTGAGTTAAGTCACTTACAAAGTGTCTTGACCCATTTTAAATTGTGGCATTATTGTAGACAGTAATCTTTCAAGCGGACTTTGAAGATAACTGTTATCTGCGTATATCTGCTGCAGTGAAGTTTAGCAGGTAATCACGCTTAACTGACTGTGATACTGAGGGTGATGGTAGTTGAGGATTTTCTAACATCCTCTTCTACTTATTTATATATATAAATAAAATGAATTCAGATTATGTTATACTTAAACGTGGGCTATAGGGTACCTTTCAACTGAACTGTACTTTATATAAGTTCATATTTATATATAATCTTTTGTATGTTGCATGACACTGGTTATTAGTACCGTCGCCCGATGTAACCTATCGATTTGCGCAAATCGATAGGTTAATTGTACGGGTTCCTCGGATTGTAAAGGAACCAGGGATTTTCACATTGATTAGAGTGGTCCCTTTTATGCTTTTCGGATTGTAGACCGGGCACAGTGTCACACACGTTTATTTTTGTCTATTGAGAGATGGATGCATTTGTTCTGTATATATATATGTGTATATTTGTAAATGTTATATGCAGTATGCAGGTTTTTGAACTGTGGTACCCTGTAGACACTCCACTACCCCACTTCTGAGTGTCACAATGAGTTACGTTGTGATTACTGAGACATTGTTTTGTATCACCCCATTCCCTTTATTTTTACAGGTGATCATGCCCAGGGGGAGGCGCAGAGGAAGGGGAAGGGGCCGTCTGGCCCATACTGATATAGTGAGTAGGCCAGAGGTGACCTTGTTAGGGACATATATCGCCAGTTCATTAGGCTGCACCAGCTTCTGCATATATGAATGTTGTTTGAGTGAATTTTATTGTATATGTGAACTGTATGACTTGTAATGTAACTTAATGTAATGTTTTGGTTGTTATATAACATTGTTCCTGCTACTGTGATAGTCCAGGAACTACCTTGACTAATATGTCAAACTTGGTTGATGTATATTCTGTTTTCCAGGTGATGAGAACTTGAATGAATGTATATAGGAAACTCGGTTTTCCTAATGTGTTGATGTGGTAGATGGAGAATGTATTGAGTGTTTTATGTTTTCCTGTGTGTATAATCATATTAGATGGGCCCCGCTCTAATATGGTTTATTTTTAGATAGTTTGGTTAGTTTCTTTTTCTAACCATGTTAGGTGATTCTTTTCGAACATGGTTAGATTAAGGTTATGATATTGATTGTGTGATTCATTAGGTAATGGAGATTCTTTTGCTAACTATGTTAGAGGATTCTCTTTTCTAACATAGTTAGATATGTAATCTCTTAATTATAGAGAAATTCTTTTGCTAACCATGTTAGGTGATTCTTTTACTAACATGGTTAGACTCCATTGTTTAGATTGATTTGTTTAGCAATTTGGTTTAGGTTAAGGTTAATTTTTACTTTAGTAGGAGGTACCTTACAATTTGGTATCAGAGTTATGGTAAACGATACCCTGCCTGTTGCATTGCATATAGAATGGCGATATATAAACCCCTTCCTTCCCTTCCTTATTATTATGATCACTAATTTTTTTTTATGATTATTATCATTATTCCCTAGGTGGGTGGAGAAGAAGATAGTTATAATCAATTCCAAGATTCACAACAATCTATACCGGCACAAAACTTTGGGTCGGAGTTTGTGAATCAGTTGAGGGATGTGATTTTGGAGACAATGGAAGAAAGGTTACAGAAATTTAAACAAGATATGGACCATCAGCATCAAAGTGAAGGAGAGTTTGAATTTGGCCATGAGAGTGAAACTCATGGGACCCAGCAGGAAGTTACCCAAGAAGACCGTGCTGTTAATAGAGTTTGGAAAGATGTGTCTAGGCACAATCCTGATACTTTTGAAGGGGGTCGCCAACCTGAAGTAGCAGAAGAATGGATCGATAGATTAGAGACAATTTTCCAAGCTGTTGCTTGTAATGAGTACCAGAAAGCCAGGGTTGCTATCTTACTTTTGACCGGTGATGCCAAAAGATGGTGGAAGTCAGCTGGGGGTATGGATGATTCCATGACAGTGTGGTCTGAATTCAAAGAAAAATTCCTTGAGCATTAGTTTCCCATTACAATCAGACATGAGAAAGAACTTGAATTTAATAAATTAACGCAAGGCAATATGCACGAGGATGAATTTGTTGCCACTTTCAATGAGTTATCACGCTATGTGACGTACTTGCAATATAGAGATGATCCCGAATGGAAGCATACTCAGTTGATTCAGAAGGCTAGACCTGTGTTGCAGCCATATCTGTATGCTAGGCCGTTTGTTAGTTTTGAGGATTCTTGTGAGTATCTTTGTCTTGTGGCCAGAAACTTGAGAAGTTCAGGTACCTTGGATCGTGTTGACAACCAGTTTAAATCTACTAGCTACTTAAGGCCTTCAGGAGGTATCTCAAAAAGTCACAGTGCTGGTACGAGTACTTCTGGGAGTTCTGGGAGAAGATCTCAAGGCCAAGGTCATACGCAAGGGTATAACCAGAGGGGTAGTTTTCGCAGACAACACCAGGGAAGATCTGGGCAGAGAAATCAGTTCAGGGGTGGCAGAACCCAATCTTTTGGTGGTAGAGGTCGAGCAGGTGCTAGTCAGGGGTCTTATCAGGAGTCAGCTGCCTCAGCATCTAGTGTGAGAGGTCCTTGTGATAGATGTGGGAGGTTTCATGTGGGAGAGTGTTGGAGGTGTTATCACTGTAATGAATTGGGCCATACTTACAAGTTTTGCCCTAGGATGGGGCAGCAAGGTCAGGCAAGTCATAGCAGTCGCCCTATGGCTCCTGGACGTGTGTATGTTACCACAAGAGAGGAGGCCACAGCGTCTCCTAATGTGATTCAAGGTATGGTTTCCATCCGAGGTCATAGTGTTGAAGTGTTATTTGATTCTGGTGCAACACATTCTTTTATCTCCTATGACTGTGCTAAGAAACTTGGCCTTACTTTATCTGCATTATCTTATGATTTGAAAGTAACTACCCCTAGTGGAGCTGTGTTTGTGACTGCTCACGTATGTAAAGGCTTGAACCTTCAGTATGAAGGTCGAGATTCCGTGATTGACCTTGTATGTTTACCCCTTAAAGGAATAGAGGTGATTATTGGCATGGATTGGTTGATAGCCAATAATGTCATTTTGCTTTGTAAGGAACGGGCTGTGAGATATGCAGTAAATTCTTTAACTGTTGGGGGTTCCAGTGGTTCCTTGTTACTATCCGCCACACAAGCTGAGAAGTGCGTGCGGAGGGGTTGTCAGGTGTTTGCTGTTTTCTTCTCAATTAAATCTGAGGAGGAGATTAGCATTGAGGCTATAGATGTGGTTAAGGATTATACTGAAGTTTTCGCTGATATTCAGGGTCTTCCACCTGAGCGAGAAGTGGAATTTACCATTGATTTAGAACTAGGGGCTAGTCCGATTTCTAAGGCACCATATAGGATGGCTCCGGTAGAATTAGCTGAATTGAAGAAGCAGATTGAAGAATTGCTTGAAAAAGGTTTTATTCGACCTAGTGTGTCACCGTGGGAATCTCCGAAATCAGTAACTGAAGTAAGGAGTTTTGTAGGATTAGCTGGTTATTATCGGAGATTTATTCGTGGTTTTTCGCAAATTGCCCGTCCTTTGACAAATTTGACCAAGAAAGATCGCCCTTTCGTATGGACAGAGCAGTGTGAAGCAGCATTTCAGGAGTTAAAGACTCTTTTGACTACTGCTCCAGTGTTGGTTTTGCCAGATTCGTCTCAACCGTTTGAGGTGTATACTGATGCGTCATTGATGGGTTTGGGATGTGTGTTGATGTAAAATGGCAAAGTAATAGCTTATGCCTCGAGACAGTTGAGACCACACGAAGTGAACTACCCAACTCATGATTTGGAGTTGTGTGCAGTGGTGTTTGCCTTGAAAATATGGCGTCATTATCTTTTTGGGGCTCAGTTTGAAGTGTTCAGTGATCATAAAAGTCTCAAGTATCTGATGGATCAGAAAGAGTTGAACGGTAGGCAACGTCGTTGGATGGAGTTGCTAAGTGATTATAAGTTTGAAATCAAGTATCACCCTGGGAAAGCCAATGTGGTTGCTGACGCTTTAAGTAGGAAATCGGCTCATGTCTTTGCAATGAGTCTTGAGGAACAGGCTTGGTTGGAAACTTTACGTGATATGCGAGTTGTTCCTGGGGTGGAGCAGGCCATTTTGAGAGCGATAGTAGTTGATTTTGACTTGTATACCGATTTGCGAGTATCACAGGAGAAGGATGACAAGTTGAGTAAGATTCGAAAAGAATTGGAGGATGGTTCAGTCTTAGATTTTGAGATTGATGGTCATGGGATTCTACGGTTTAAGCATCGTATTTGTGTTCCTGATTGTGCTGAGATAAAGCAGACTATTTTGGAAGAGGCTCACAGGAGTAAATATGCCATGCATCCGGGAATCACTAAGATGTATAATGATTTGAAGCGAGAGTTTTGGTGGCCAGGGATGAAAAAGGATGTGACACAGTTTGTACTTAAGTGCTTGACTTGCCAGAAAGTCAAGATTGAGCACCAAAAGCCCGGTGGATTGCTACAGAGTATTGAGGTGCCTCAGTGGAAGTGGGATGATATATCAATGGATTTCATTGTGGGGTTACCGCGTACTCAGTCAGGTCATGATTCTATTTGGGTGATTGTGGATCGGTTGACTAAGTCAGCACACTTTTTGCCTGTTCAGATTTCTAGTCCAATGGAAAAGTTGGCTCAGTTGTATGTTGATGAGATTGTGCGTTTGCATGGGGTACCAAAGAGTATTATTTCAGATAGAGATCAGCGCTATAGATCGGGTTATTGGACGTCACTACAGGCTGCTTTAGGCAGTAAGCTTAAGTTCAGTACTGCGTATCACCCGCAAACAGATGGTCAGACAGAAAGGGTTAATCAAATCCTTGAGGATATGTTGCGGGCATGTGCTATTGAGTTGCCTGGTAGTTGGGATAAGCATCTTCCACTAGCAGAATTTGCTTATAACAATAGTTACCAGTCGAGTATTGGTATGGCTCCTTATGAGGCTTTGTATGGTAGAAAGTGTCGATCGCCAATCTGTTGGACAGAAGTGAGTGAAAGGGCTGTTATTGGCCCGGATATTGTGGATGAGACTGTTAGAATCTTAAGTTTTGATGGTGACTAAGGTATGATATGGTCTAGTACTTAAAAGAACATAATCAACACTTGCGAATGCAAGATCACTTCCGGAAGTATTAGCACTAGCGCTCGCGGATGGAGTACACATCCCATAGGGGACGCAAGCGGAAGCAAGTGAGACACTTGGTTAGAACCCAGTCTAGATTGCTAACACTGAATCCTAAGTTAAGATACAACCGGATGCGGATTCACTTCCGGATGAATTAAGACTAGCGCTCACGGATGAAAGACTCATCCCACAGCGGAATCACAACCGGATGCGGAATCACTTCCGGATGGACTAGGACTAGCGCTCGCGGATGAATGTCTCATCCCCCAGCGACAGCAAGCACTTCACTTAGTCATAACTCAGTCTAGGAGCATTAGATGTACAAAACCCTTGAGACTAAGTTAAGATGCAACCGGATGTATATTTGCTTCCGATTGCTTAGTGACTAGCGCTGACTGTTGGAATGGGTAACACTAAGCGTCAGTGAACATTAGCCACGTCTAGTGGAATTGCTTCCGATTGCTTAGTGACTAGCGCTGACTGTTGGAATGGGTAACACTAAGCGTCAGTGAACATTAGCCACGTCTAGTGGAATTGCTTCCGATTACTTAGTGACTAGCGCTGGCTGTTGGATTGAAGAACACTAAGCGTCAGTGAACATGAGCCACGTCTAGTAGAATTGCTTCCGATTGCTTAGTGACTAGCGCTGGCTGTTGGATTGAAGGACACTGAGCGAGAGTGAGTAAAAGTACATATAACCCTTCATCCAGTAGTAGTGCTTCCGGATGCAAGAAAGGCTCCTTAGACTAAGTGAATTCCCACTGCATGTGATTATGTGTTGTTATACTACACATCCCATAGCATGAGTAAACGACACACTAAGTCACTTAGGAAGAGTTAGACTAAAATAACGAGACTTACGCTGACTATTGGAATAGACATTCCCTAGTGTCAGTAGACAATACACTAAATCAGAACATAGTCTAAGTAAGAATGCTTCTCATAGCAAAACAAGCTTCCCACAGCATGTATAGTTCCTACTATACTTGATTATATATATTACTCTGTTGGACTAACAAGTATGTGCAGAACTTAGTTTTACTTCCGGATGCAAATGAGCTTCCGGATGCAAATACTCTTGGCACTGGAATTCAGAGACTAACTCTTGCAGAGCAAGACTGCCGCTTCCGGATGAACAATGAACGATGCACGATGATCATCCGTCAGCAGGATTACAAGAGTCAGAAGTACATATGCTCAGAAGTCAGTATGATGTTGTCAGAGCAGAGTGGTTAGAATTGCTTTTCAGAGATAAAGCAAGTCAACCCTGCTAAGCTTTAATGGAGCGTTTAAGAAGATGTACTTCCCAACGGTAACAAGAGGTTAACAGATATTCAAACAACATTGTTACCTACCAAGCATGAGGAGTATGAGAGATAAGGAGAACATAATCTGAAGATTCATTCAAGCTGTCAAAGATCATACTACCCACAAGAGTCAGAGTCCATAAGAGAGCTTCTGATAGCAAGAGAGCATCCAATAGCAAAGCGCTCTTATCATTCATGGACAAGTGCTTGGAAGACGAAGTTCCTCTATGTGATAGCAAGCAGAATGATAGAGTCCACGAGCTTCACTTCAGATAGCAAGAGAGCTTCCGATAGTAAGTCTCTTAGCATCCTGGACTTATGCTTGAGGAACGAAGTCCTCATCTGACAACAAGCAAGAGTCAGACCGTACAGTGTATAGATGTCAGAACGACTTTTGCCAGAACAGTGTTGTCAGAACAGTGTTGACAGAACAGCTGGTCAGAGCACCTTTTCAGATAAAGCAAAGTCAACCCTGCTGTGCATTAATGAGGACAACGTAAACAAGGCCCCAACGGCTATATTCAAACGGCCTTATTGCCTCTCCAACGGTTGGATAATCAGAGGCTGGTATAAAAGGAGATGTTCTTCAGACAGAGCTTCATGGGTTCGATAAGCAAGAGAAATAGAATGAAGAAGCTCAAGCCTACTATCTGAAATATCCTTCTCATCTTCTACTCTCTGATTATAAAGTTGTAACACTCTTAGAGAAAATTAGTGGAGAGCAATCATTGTACCTAAGTGAGTAACATAATCTGTTCATTGAGTGAACCCACTTAGTTGAGCTTAAGTGTTTAGCACAATCAGTTCATAGAGTGAACATCCTATCAAACCTGTTCTAAAGTTTGTCGCTTAAAGAACAGTATTGTAATCATTGTTAAATCATTGTCTGTAAAGACTGAACCCTTCTAGGTGTGAGGGGGAGCTGTATAGGTTGCAAGTGAGCCCGCAAAACTTGCGGTTGTTAAGGTTGCAAGTGATCCCGTAAAACTTGCGGTTAGGTTTGCAGGTTAGCCGTTAGCAAAACCTGTGAGTTGTTAGGTGAACCCGTGTTCGTAAAACCTAAAGTGTAAAGGCTTCTCTTGTGCTCGGTTTAAACAAGAATAGTGGATTGGAAATCTCAGGTGTAGCCTGGGGACTGGATGTAGGTCTGGGTGACCGAACCAGGATAAATTTATGTGTGCATAAATTTACATTTAAACATTCTATTTTGTATCACATAACATACTGACTTGTGCATACCATTACTTATTATCATCATCACCGAGCACAAGCAGTCTTTCGAAAAAGAGTTTAAGTTTTTATTCTCTCACCCAATTCACCCCCCCTCTTGGGTGACAGCCACGCATTTCATTTGGTATCAGAGCGGGTCACTTGTTTAAAGGATCCAACGATCTCAAGTGTAAAGACCTTGGCTGACTTGGGTTAAAATGTTTTCCAAAGGCTTTGATCATACCATTCCACCTGTGTTAGAAAATATTGATTTTTGTTGGTGGAAAGCAAGAATGGAAAGTTTTATACAATCCACTAGTTTGAAAATGTGGGATATTTTTGAAAATGATATTGACTTCAAACCAAGAGGAAACTGGACTGACAAGGAGAAAAATTTGTTTTCCTTAAACATTAGAGCAATGCAAATTTTATACAAAGGCTTAACTGAAAATGATTTCCAGAAGATCAAACATTGCTCTAGTGCTAGAGATATTTGGAATACTCTTGATGTGATATATGCTTCTAACCCATCTCTTGAAAGCACAGCTGTCCAAAGCTCAACTCGTGCTCTTTGTGGATCATCTACTGATGAGCTTCTGGAAGGTGATATTGAGGAAGCAGGCTTCAGTGAAGAGAGTATCCATTTGTGCCTAGAAGATTCAGAAAGTGAGGTATCTGGATCTGAACTTGAACTTTCTGAATTGCAAGATGCATACAATGAGTTATATACCGAATATTGGAAACTTGCAAAAGAACTTCTAGGCTTAAAAGAAAAAGATAGGAAACTTGAAAAACTAATTTCTTCTTCTACGTCCAAAGTTTCCGAGGTTTCTTTTAAAGAACTAGTGGTTCCGATAGCTAGCCCACTATCGGCAGGGAAAATTTCAACATGTCTTGAAAAATGTTTTGATTGTAAACACGTGTTGAAGGAAAAGGAAAAGCTTTCAAAAGAAACTGAGATTTCAAAGGAACAAAAAGCTTTTCTAAAGAAAACTAATCATGATAATGATAGAAAACCTCATTTTGATTTTCATTCTATTATCTGTCATTATTGTGGTAGATTAGGACATATTTCTCACACATGCAGTCTTAGAAGAAATTCAAATGAGAGAAATAAATTTGTATGGATTCCTAAAGGACAAGTAAGGTCCAGTGCTTACCTTGTAGGACCCAAGTACAAATGGGTACCAAAACATCCTTCTAGTGCCTTACTTGTGCAGGAAAGATCAAGAGTTCCTCTTACCCCAAAGAAGAGAACTCGCGGTGATGCAATTGCTGAAACCCCCTGGTACAATCATAAGAAGCAGTCGGCAACCACAAGGGACAATGGTTCTGTCTCAAGGATGAGCTATCACAGAGTTCCATTCAACTATCCTGAGAAGAACAAGAGAGAGTGGATTCCTCGATCAACATTGAAAAGGCTCTTGAATCCTACCTCTCAGAAGAAAGTGCTTCGAACCAAGGATAAGTATAGAAGATCTCCTTGGGTAAGCAAGGGATCACTTAGCAACGAAGCATTTGATAGAAAAATCTCCTATGCTAATGTTAGATGGACTTATTGAGATTTTACATTAAGCATCCTAAGATGTGAACATTATATTAATCATAGAAGAAAGCTTAAAGAAATTAATAATGTTCATAATCCACATGCTGTCCATGACTGTCTTGATCAAAAACCTTGTATATCCTTGTGCATATAGTCATGATAGATTCACCATGCCATACACATAGCAAGTAATCTCTAAGTGCATGTGAATTATATATAACCTACAAACTGACCTTCAGATCCAGACTTGGATACAAAAGGAAGGAACTATCTGATAGTTTGTAGGAAAGGCAATCCGGAGGTTCAGCAAGACAAGGGTGAAGAAGACTCTGGCTAAAAAGAAGATCTCCTCCCTCGGTGAGCCATCAGACAGTGAAGAATAGTCAATTGCTGATCCTAAGAATGCTCTGAATGAACAAGAAGGGAAAAGGGAAAGCTAGGTCAAGCCAACCTCAAGACCCCAGCAACCCTGTCTGATAAACTCAGACTTCCCAGTTTGAAGGTTAAGATCAAAATGTTTATCTCCCTCACGAATCCATTACAATAGGAGATGCATCAACATTTGAAGGATCTGTTGAATTTAGTGAGACTGTTGATCTGAAAAGCCATAGTAGAAACCCTAGAGCTTCAACAGATTCTTGTCCAGATCAATCAATCAGAGTTAGATGAGTTATGGGCTAAAATGAACAAGGAGCATGAGCAAAATCAGAGAGAGATATGCTAAGATAGCCATCCCTCGGACTTGACCAGGATGTCACTGCTGCCCTCAGAAGGGAAATTGAAATGAAGCGGATTGCCCAAGCAGGAAGGCTCGCCATTGGGGAAGCCATCTGATTCATGTGCCCCCAACAGTCTGCTAGCACAGAGGCAAGCTTGAGATAGCGCTGAGTGATCAACCTGCGGAGATACCCTCTGCTGAGCCTGTGTCTCCGTCTGCGCCAGCACCCAATCTGATTGAAGAGCTGTGTATGAAGTATGGGTTCAAGAGGCCAGAGATGCCAGTGGTAGTGATCACCAAGTGAATTCATCCCTCTACACCAGCTCCAATCCATCCTATTAGCCTCAGCAAGACTCAGGACTGTACCTCATCTGAACAATTAGTCAAGTCTTGATAAGCATTCGTCACGCATAGATTTTGGTGCTGCTCTGAAAATAGAATCCTTGCATTGCCAACCAAAATCAAGCGAGCTACTGCTTGATGCGAATGGAGCTATGGTGATATCATTCTTACCCTCCTCTTTACTTGAATAATCATTTGGGTAGTAAATGCATGATGGGCTTAACAGCTTTTATTTCTCTGAAACCGATATGATTTCCCTTATCTGTGATGACCTTGTTTTCTGTAAAAATGATCCTATCATATCAAATTCATTTTCTGATATAATGCATACTGATTTTACAGATTCAAGAAGTCTGACACTTTGAAACTGAACTTTCTTCAAAACCTTCTGAATTTGTGCATGCTGAATCATTGTGTTCCAAGATTTCTGACATTGTTAAGAAGATTCAGAACTAGTTTCAGAATTTTGACACTAAAACTAAAAACCTTCTTCAGAGTTTTCATATGGTGTCTAAATCGTTTTACTCATATATGCTTAGCGAATCTTTTTAAGGGCGCCTCTCATGAAAGAAAATAGTTTATGCATTCACTTGATTTTTGAAAGATCCTTTTTGAAATGCAAACTTTCAAAACAGATTCCGATCCTCTTTAAACTTACATGACAACCATACCTCATGATAGCATTCAAAAGTTATTTCTGATTTTCCATTTCATGTGGTATCTCTTGCATCAAGCTTTTCAATGCATAAGCAGCTATGGTTTCGAGAACAATACATCCCTCTTAATTACATTTTTAAGTTCTCAATCTACTAATGATCTCGGTTCAAGTTTGTGGTTTAAGAATGTTGACACAGATTATTGAAGCTTGAACAATGAGAATAACCAAGAGAGAATGGCAACGAAAATGCCCCTTATCAAGATGTGTGGAATGACTATACTAAACCTGAGAAACTCTCGCCAGTACACATGAGCATTTCTATCCCTTACACATTCTGTTGTGAAATTTAATGGATAGTCTCTCTCTTGTCTGACATGCATTAGGAATCTTAGGAAATGCCTTGAATTAAACTCTGCTAGATCTGTAAAACATGGCATAGTATCACAAGCATGCTATAATCTGTATTAATTTCAAGCGTGTTGATATCCTAAGAACAATGAGATCACACTGAGCATATCTAGAAGAACTTGAACTAATATTTGGAAATTATTCTCGTAATCATATGCTGAAATTTGGTTGTTTTTGTAAACCGGATTTAGTCTTAAAATCAAACTATTCTGTGAGCATGAAGATTTCCAGTATTTCATTTTTGTGAGGATGAAGATTTTTCAAAATTTCATTGTGTTAATAATTCACATGTCTCCATGATCTAACATGAACATCCTTGAGGCATATTTATTGAACTATACTTGCTTATGAAACTCTGAAAATATGCCACCTGTTTGATACTCGCTGTACTATCACATTGATATTTATCTATGAGAGTATAAATAGAGTTCATGTCTTGATAGTGAAACTATGTGAACGTGTAGACAATTTCAAAATTAGTTTTCACATAATCATTGCTCATATTTTCTTAAACCAATTAGCAAGCATGATTTCTTAAAATTATTAACTTGTGCTGATTAACACAGATTGACTTGAATGTCCTGAGGATGGTCTTCAATGTTAAATCTTAAGTTCTTTCACTGACATCAGGAAGCACTTGTTTCCTCAAGCATATGCAGGACCAATCATCAAGTTTGAGCAAGGTTGCTTTCGCAACAATCAGCGCCTTCGATAGCAGGCCAACTATTGAACCATGGGAAGAGTAGAGTGACTGCCCAGTCATGTCTGCTTGTGGTTGTAGCTCAGCTTGCCGAAGCGAATCATCAAAGCACTTGCGCTAGGGGTTTCCACTTGAGATAGCACACCTCTTGAAGATGTCAGGAAGCATGCTTATCTGCGTATGATTCAGATTCATGAGTCTAATAGAGTATGAGGATTCCTCATCTGTGGTAACATCTACACCTTACCATCTCTTATATATGATGCATACATGGCATTGGTAAGGGTGTCAATTTAGGATTTTTTTCTCAATCTGCATTGACTTCAAAATCATTCATTGTCTTAGAAAATCATCCCAGCTCACACATTGATAACATACCTCTCTTATATGCTTCTTTTCTTGATCTTGTGATGATTAATCTTAATATAGAAGAGAAGTAGATGGACATTACTTGATAATGATCCCTTGAAAATAGAGAGTTACATGCTGTAAACTCTTGAGATGCTGTGATGCAATTTGTTTGGAAATTACTTTTGGCATTTTAAACTCACAAAATTCATTTGATTTGGTTTCATTTCATATGGTATCACAAATTTCACTTGGCATTCAATCATTTCATTTGATATCACAAGTTCAAGCTCACATATTTCATTTGATTTCATTTGGTATCACGAATTTAAAATCACAAATTTTCATTTGATATCATAATCATCATTTTAAACGCACCAAAATTATTTTGATATCATGTTAATCATTTCGAGAGGGTCAAAATTACTTTTGATGTCTTTTATATTTGAAAAGAATTTTCACCTTCAAAAAGAGAACTGTTTTTGTATGTTTTGATCTAGACTTAATCCTTGCAAAACATGTTCTGTTATCTTGCATAATGGTTAGGGAGAGTAAACTCACTTAGAATACTGAATCAATATTTTCTTTTTTTTTTGTCTCACACTGTCTAGCTATCCTACATAATGTTTAGGGAGAATACAATCATTTAGGATCATGAATCATTATTGTTGTCCCTTGTTAATTCTCGTACGTTGTATTGAATAGTCTAGAACAAATCTTTATTAACGATACATAGGGAGAAATATTAGGTAGAAAGCCCATTCCTAGGACAACGATAGAAGTATCCCCATCCCTAAGGCTAGCTTGCACTTGTTGAATTTTGATGAAGCCAAAAGGGGGAGAGAGATGAGACATGAGATGTCTAGAGATGAGACATGAGATGAGATATAAGATGTCTAGCCAGAGATGAGACATGAGATGTCTAGAGCTGAGAGATAAGATAAGATGTCTAGATATCTGGGGAGAGAACTGGGGAAAGAAATATAGCTCTGGGAGTGATCTAAGTTTAATTATGTTCTCTAGTCATCTATGGGTTTGTCATCATCAAAAAGGGGGAGAATGTTAGAATCTTAAGTTTTGATGGTGACTAAGGTATGATATGGTCTAGTACTTAAAAGAACATAATCAACACTTGCGAATGCAAGATCACTTCCGGAAGTATTAGCACTAGCGCTCGCGGATGGAGTACACATCCCATAGGGGACGCAAGCGGAAGCAAGTGAGACACTTGGTTAGAACCCAGTCTAGATTGCTAACACTGAATCCTAAGTTAAGATACAACCGGATGCGGATTCACTTCCGGATGAATTAAGACTAGCGCTCACGGATGAAAGACTCATCCCATAGCGGAATCACAACCGGATGCGGAATCACTTCCGGATGGACTAGGACTAGCGCTCGCGGATGAATGTCTCATCCCCCAGCGACAGCAAGCACTTCACTTAGTCATAACTCAGTCTAGGAGCATTAGATGTACAAAACCCTTGAGACTAAGTTAAGATGCAACCAGATGTATATTTGCTTCCGATTGCTTAGTGACTAGCGCTGACTGTTGGAATGGGTAACACTAAGCGTCAGTGAACATTAGCCACGTCTAGTGGAATTGCTTCCGATTGCTTAGTGACTAGCGCTGACTGTTGGAATGGGTAACACTAAGCGTCAGTGAACATTAGCCACGTCTAGTGGAATTGCTTCCGATTACTTAGTGACTAGCGCTGGCTGTTGGATTGAAGAACACTAAGCGTCAGTGAACATGAGCCACGTCTAGTAGAATTGCTTCCGATTGCTTAGTGACTAGCGCTGGCTGTTGGATTGAAGGACACTGAGCGAGAGTGAGTAAAAGTACATATAACCCTTCATCCAGTAGTAGTGCTTCCGGATGCAAGAAAGGCTCCTTAGACTAAGTGAATTCCCACTGCATGTGATTATGTGTTGTTATACTACACATCCCATAGCATGAGTAAACGACACACTAAGTCACTTAGGAAGAGTTAGACTAAAATAACGAGACTTACGCTGACTATTGGAATAGACATTCCCTAGTGTCAGTAGACAATACACTAAATCAGAACATAGTCTAAGTAAGAATGCTTCTCATAGCAAAACAAGCTTCCCACAGCATGTATAGTTCCTACTATACTTGATTATATATATTACTCTGTTGGACTAACAAGTATGTGCAGAACTTAGTTTTACTTCCGGATGCAAATGAGCTTCCAGATGCAAATACTCTTGGCACTGGAATTCAGAGACTAACTCTTGCAGAGCAAGACTGCCGCTTCCGGATGAACAATGAACGATGCACGATGATCATCCGTCAGCAGGATTACAAGAGTCAGAAGTACATATGCTCAGAAGTCAGTATGATGTTGTCAGAGCAGAGTGGTTAGAATTGCTTTTCAGAGATAAAGCAAGTCAACCCTGCTAAGCTTTAATGGAGCGTTTAAGAAGATGTACTTCCCAACGGTAACAAGAGGTTAACAGATATTCAAACAACATTGTTACCTACCAAGCATGAGGAGTATGAGAGATAAGGAGAACATAATCTGAAGATTCATTCAAGCTGTCAAAGCTCATACTACCCACAAGAGTCAGAGTCCATAAGAGAGCTTCTGATAGCAAGAGAGCATCCAATAGCAAAGCGCTCTTATCATTCATGGACAAGTGCTTGGAAGACGAAGTTCCTCTATGTGATAGCAAGCAGAATGATAGAGTCCACGAGCTTCACTTCAGATAGCAAGAGAGCTTCCGATAGTAAGTCTCTTAGCATCCTGGACTTATGCTTGAGGAACGAAGTCCTCATCTGACAACAAGCAAGAGTCAGACCGTACAGTGTATAGATGTCAGAACGACTTTTGCCAGAACAGTGTTGTCAGAACAGTGTTGACAGAACAGCTGGTCAGAGCACCTTTTCAGATAAAGCAAAGTCAACCCTGCTGTGCATTAATGAGGACAACGTAAACAAGGCCCCAACGGCTATATTCAAACGGCCTTATTGCCTCTCCAACGGTTGGATAATCAGAGGCTGGTATAAAAGGAGATGTTCTTCAGACAGAGCTTCATGAGTTCGATAAGCAAGAGAAATAGAATGAAGAAGCTCAAGCCTACTATCTGAAATATCCTTCTCATCTTCTACTCTCTGATTATAAAGTTGTAACACTCTTAGAGAAAATTAGTGGAGAGCAATCATTGTACCTAAGTGAGTAATATAATCTGTTCATTGAGTGAACCCACTTAGTTGAGCTTAAGTGTTTAGCACAATCAGTTCATAGAGTGAACATCCTATCAAACCTGTTCTAAAGCTTGTCGCTTGAAGAACAGTATTGTAATCATTGTTAAATCATTGTCTCTAAAGACTGAACCCTTCTAGGTGTGAGGGGGAGCTGTATAGGTTGCAAGTGAGCCCGCAAAACTTGCGGTTGTTAAGGTTGCAAGTGATCCCGTAAAACTTGCGGTTAGGTTTGCAGGTTAGCCGTTAGCAAAACCTGTGAGTTGTTAGGTGAACCCGTGTTCGTAAAACCTAAAGTGTAAAGGCTTCTCTTGTGCTCGGTTTAAACAAGAATAGTGGATTGGAAATCTCAGGTGTAGCCTGGGGACTGGATGTAGGTCTGGGTGACCGAACCAGGATAAATTTATGTGTGCATAAATTTACATTTAAACATTCTATTTTGTATCACATAACATACTGACTTGTGCATACCATTACTTATTATCATCATCACCGAGCACAAGCAGTCTTTCGAAAAAGAGTTTAAGTTTTTATTCCCTCACCCAATTCACCCCCCCTCTTGGGTGACAGCCACGCATTTCAGAGACGACTCAGAAGATTGAGATGATTCGGGAGAAATTGTTGACGGCCCAGAGTAGACAGAAAAGTTATGCAGATAAGCGACGACGACCACTAGAGTTTGAAGAGGGTGATCATGTATTTTTGAAAGTTTCGCCAATGACAGGTGTTGGCAGATCAATACGGGCTAAGAAGTTATCCCCTCGATATATGGGTCCTTTTGATGTGATTGAGAAGGTCGGTGAGGTTTCTTATCGGATAGCTCTTCCGCCACAGCTATCGAGACTACACGATGTGTTTCATGTGTCACAGTTGAAGAAATATCACCCTGATCCTTCTCATGTTATTGAGCCTGAAGAAGTAGAGTTGGAAGACAATTTGACTTATCGAGTGGAGCCTGAAAGAATTTTGGATGTCAAGGATAAGCAATTAAGAAATAAAACCATTCGCCTTGTAAAGGTTTTCTGGAGAGGTATGACTCCAGGAGATGCGACTTGGGAAGCTGAGGAATAGATGCGTGAGAAGTACCCACAGCTATTCCTAGGTACATTTTCCCTCATTTCTCCATTGTTTTCATTTGGTAAAGATGTGATGGTAATGAATTTTGAGGGCAAAATTCCTAAAAGGTGGGGAGAATTGTAACATCCTGAAAATTTAATACAGGATTAAAGAGTGTTTTGGGAAAATGATAAAAGGAGAAATTAGGAATTTTGGAATTTTTAGGAATTTTTGGAGATTTTTGGAAATTTTGAGTAATTAATATGCATATAATTACTAAAGAAATGAAGAGTTTGAAATATGAGGGAATGGAAAAGCTAAAAATATTTTGAAGTTTAAGAAGATTGGAGGCTGGTTTAAGTGGTTTTAAATTAAAAGAGGACATTATGGTAACTTCCGGTACGAAATAATCCATTTCTGACCCAGAAAACGCATACCAAACACGCCCCAGCCCCCCTTTCTAACTTAAAACCATCGGATCTTTTTCTTCTTCCTCATTTTTTTTTCTCTGCGCGAGCTCCCTCCTCCCTCTGATCACACCGACACTCCCTTCCCTTCACCATTTCTCTCAATTTCTCCTCACACTCATTCGGTTGACCTTGTGCAAAAGCTTCTGACTTTGTTTTTCATTTTCTCCTCTTCTCGGGTCTGATAGGCCGAGTCCGAACGGCGGCTTGCAGTGGGTGACCGGCGGCGAGGCGTTCCGGCGACGTGAAGGGCGGTTGGGGAGGAAAGGTTTGATTTTTCTTGGTTTCCTTGAGTTGTTCTTCCATTTCCAACATTTTCTTGTCATTTTCTCAACTCCCTTTCCTTTTCCCAGTTCGGCCGGCGGCTTGGAGTGTTTTTCCGGCGACGGTGGTTTTTATTTTCCGGCGAAGGGAGTTGTTGTTGAAGGTGGGTGATAATTTCTTTAGTTCTTTTGTGATTTCTTCATGTTCCAACTTCATTTCTCATTTTCCCTTTCCTTTCTCTTACTTTAATTCGGTTACCACCCAAGGGAGGTGTTTTTCGGCGTGCTAGGCGGCGGCCGACGGCAGTGGTACCTTCTTTTGCACCTTGAAAACTAAGTAAGCATCTTCACCTTTGGATTTTGGAATTTTTGGATAGAATTGCCTATTTGGAGTTAGGGTTTTGGACTATATTGGAATTTTTTGACCATTAATGTTTTAATACTGAAATTGGGATATTGAAATGAAGTATTCTTGGGAGAAATTAGAATTTCTGGAGGTAATGAAGCAATTAGGAATTTATGGAGTTGGTAGGGGTTGTTGAAGTGTAAGTTTGATCATTTTTGAACATAAGGAGCTTAATCAAAATATTAGGAATGCTTAGTTGAGTAATTGGAGATTTTTGGGAAAATATTCTTGTTGTTTTGGAAGTTGGAATGTTATATGGGAATATTATAGGCATTTTATGACTCTTTGAAATTGGGATTTGTCCATAAAGGAGTGTTGGAATAAATTGGTGCTTAAGAAATGCTTGATGAAGTTGTTTGGTGATGTTGGAAGGTTGGTTTTAGAAGGATTGATGTTTGTAAGGAATTTTGTTAGTTAAAGTGTTGATTTGAAGTGACTTTGGTAGATTAAAGGTTGTTTATTGATGTTGGAATGTTAATGTTGAATAGATTGAGGTTTGAAAGGAAGTTGGAAAGTTAAAGTATTGATTGAAAGTGATATAAATGTTTTAAAGGATGGTTTGGTTATGGTGTGTAATATTATAAATTTTTCAAGAGATAATTAAGGTTGAAAGTATTGATATTGTAAAGATTTGGTAAAGAGAAGTTGAAGGAGGAAAGGATATGGATGTGGTTTTGATATTGAAGTATTTTTATACTTTTAGTATTAATGAAAGTTATTTAAAAGGTTGAGTTAAGTCACTTACAAAGTGTCTTGGCCCATTTTAAATTGTGGCATTATTGTAGACGGTAATCTTTCAAGCGGACTTTGAAGATAACTGTTATCTGCGTATATCTGCTGCAGTGAAGTTTAGCAGGTAATCACGCTTAACTGACTGTGATACTGAGGGTGATGGTAGTTGAGGATTTTCTAACATCCTCTTCTACTTATTTATATATATAAATAAAATGAATTCAGATTATGTTATACTTAAACGTGGGCTATAGGGTACCTTTCAACTGAACTGTACTTTATATAAGTTCATATTTATATATAATCTTTTGTATGTTGCATGACACTGGTTATTAGTACCGTCGCCCGATGTAACCTATCGATTTGCGCAAATCGATAGGTTAATTGTACGGGTTCCTCGGATTGTAAAGGAACCAGGGATTTTCACATTGATTAGAGTGGTCCCTTTTATGCTTTTCGGATTGTAGACCGGGCACAGTGTCACACACGTTTATTTTTGTCTATTGAGAGATGGATGCATTTGTTCTGTATATATATATGTGTATATTTGTAAATGTTATATGCAATATGCAGGTTTTTGAACTGTGGTACCCTGTAGACACTCCACTACCCCACTTCTGAGTGTCACAGTGAGTTACGTTGTGATTACTGAGACATTGTTTTGTCTCACCCCATTCCCTTTATTTTTACAGGTGATCATGCCCAGGGGGAGGCGCAGAGGAAGGGGAAGGGGCCGTCTGGCCCATACTGATATAGTGAGTAGGCCAGAGGTGACCTTGTTAGGGACATATATCGCCAGTTCATTAGGCTGCACCAGCTTCTGCATATATGAATGTTGTTTGAGTGAATTTTATTGTATATGTGAACTGTATGACTTGTAATGTAACTTAATGTAATATTTTGGTTGTTATATAACATTGTTCCTGCTACTGTGATAGTCCAGGAACTACCTTGACTAATATGTCAAGCTTGGTTGATGTATATTCTGTTTTCCAGGTGATGAGAACTTGAATGAATGTATATAGGAAACTCGGTTTTCCTAATGTGTTGATGTGGTAGATGGAGAATGTATTGAGTGTTTTATGTTTTCCTGTGTGTATAATCATATTAGATGGGCCCCGCTCTAATATGGTTTATTTTTAGATAGTTTGGTTAGTTTCTTTTTCTAACCATGTTAGGTGATTCTTTTCTAACATGGTTAGATTAAGGTTATGATATTGATTGTGTGATTCATTAGGTAATGGAGATTCTTTTGCTAACTATGTTAGAGGATTCTCTTTTCTAACATAGTTAGATATGTAATCTCTTAATTATAGAGAAATTCTTTTGCTAACCATGTTAGGTGATTCTTTTACTAACATGGTTAGACTCCATTGTTTAGATTGATTTGTTTAGCAATTTGGTTTAGGTTAAGGTTAATTTTTACTTTAGTAGGAGGTACCTTACAACATGTAATTCAATAAATAAATTTATATCCCGTGGTCAAAAGAGTTTTTTCAAACCATTTTGAGGAAGAGGGGGTAGTTCACCATATTGGACTAGATCATGGTAATGGAAATTAGATACACACAGTATTCTACATCAACTTTATCAGATCCTTTATGATCTTGTCCTCATAGGTGTACTAGACAATGTCTACATTGTCAGATCCTTTCACTTTATCTTTAGAATCCATAGTCACACAGACTTGTTCCTTCACGGAACATTTGATTCATTTTGTGAAGTAGACGGTGACCTTTTGTTAGTGTTCATAGCATCAAACACTGATGCATGTGATAATTTCTAGTTTGCGTTGCCAAAGGAGTTATTAATCAACACATGATTAATTTTACAAAAACATTGGTCCCAAAAAAATTTTTGAATTAAACACATGATTCATATATACCAATCATGAAATAAAAAAATTAAAGGATTCGCAAAGAATCTCAATAAATTTTAAAGACAACTTACATCACTTATGTAAGTTTAATTCATGATTATTCGCTTATATATGTAAAATAGAAATTACTTAATTCCTATTTAATTGATACATAATCAATTTTAATGTCAAATAGAAATCACTTATTTCTATTTTAATTAATAAAAAAATAATTTAATTGACACATAATCAATTTTAATATAAAATAGAAATCACTTATTTCTATTTTAATTAATACAAAATTAATTTGATTGATACATAATCAATCAGGTCAAATAAGGATCACTTATCCTTATTTAATTGATACAAAATCAATTTATGTGTCTAATAAAAAAAATTAAAAAATTGGACCCACATACCTTAAAAAAATAAAGGGAAAAAATAAGGATTTTCGTTTTTTTTTTTAAAAAATAATTAATTAAATAATTATTAATTAATTATTAATCCTGAAAAAAAATAGGACCGGAAAAAAGTGAGAAACAGGCCAAAAAAATATCTAGGCGAACCTGTAAGGCCCAAAAGCATAAAAAAAACTTCCCCTTTTTTTCAGAGATAAGGCCATGGCCCACAAAACATTTTTTTGTTTTTTTAACTGAACCAGATAAACTGAACCGGATCACATAAACCGAATCACAAAAACTTCCCCTTTTTTTCCGGCAACGGCCCCAAAACTTCGGGGAGCCATATCTCTCTCGTCCGATCTCCGTTTGACGCGATTTTTGCGCCGTTGGAATCGTCTCAAAGAGATATATTCGTTTACGGTGATGGGTTTTCGAACCAAATTCGAAAATTATGCACCCAGATTTTTGCGACAAACTTGCACAGCCAGTGAGGAAAAATCGGTGCTTTGACCAATTCCAGAATGTTTTGAACACACACGTTTAATCATATCCGAAATCATGGGATAAAGATTCTGACTGGTTCCATATTCCAAAAACACGTTCAATACATGTAAAGAAAAACATTCCAGAACATACACGAACTTGTTCATGCTTTATCCCATTTTAGAGAAACATTCTAGAACCCACAAACCATCAGAAAACATACAATCTCATACATGCTTTATCCGATTTAGAGAACCATAAACACTTTTATGCGATTCATAAAAAAATAAGCATGTAGGAACATAAACATATACATATACATGCATATAAACATTCTGAAAAATTAAATTAATTTATCAAATCTAGAAACAATGAAACTCATTCATGTTAAAACACAAATAGCATGTATATGTATTTAGCATATTAATAAAATAATAAACTCACATAGAATTATTTTACAACATGCAACGCAGCGGGAAAAAAATGACTGGAGGTCTACCTCAAATCCAGCATCAGAAAGCTCTGATGCCAATGAAGGAATTTATGGTTACCCGGCTTATCGGTGTTCCCGGATCCCGGAGCTTCGAGCTCGAACACGATCTCTAGAATTCCTGTAACAATAAGAACAAAGAAAGCCGTATAAACATGGAGCCAATAATCCCAAGGATTCAGCTCACGCAGAACCGGGTTACTAGAACCCGGATAAGATTTGCACAGCGAATCACCCTCTCAAGAAAAACCATATGAGAGATAGGAACGTTGGAGAGAGATAACTCGTTCTCTCAGAGACGGTCTCTCTACACATGAAAACCTCTCACCACCATCGTTACTCTTATCCCTATTTATAATGGAATTAATAAAACTCTTTTTGTTTTATTAAATAAATAAAATTTTATTCAATTAAATTATTTAATTGATTTATTAAATAAAATTCTATATTTAATTCTAGAATATTTAATGTGCCCATAAAAGGGCGTACTTTTTCCAACAATAGCTTATGTTTATATTGATGTTTATGTTTATTTTTATGTTTATGGGAGGAACGATAAGTGGGACGTCTTATTCCGCTGCAAAGATACATCTCAGATCCTTACCAAAAGAGGTAGAGTGGACCACCAGCAATGTAAGTAGGACGTTTTATTCCGCTGCAAAGATACATCTCAGATCCTTACCAAAAGAGGTAAATTGGGACGATTAATACAATTATTGGAGGATCAACGATAAGTGGGACGTCTTATTCCGCTGCAAAGATACATCTCAGATCCTTACCAAAAGAGGTAGAGTGGACCACCAGCAATGTAAGTTATGATCAGGCCGTCGAAGGTCCCATAACCTTTGACGACACTGACATCCAAAACGTCCAGCTCCATGACGATGCCCTGGTAATATCTTTACTTATAGCCAATTGTTTGACTAAGAGGATATTAGTAGATGCTGGTAGCTCTGTTAACATTATTTACCTTCAAACTGTTAAAGAATTGCAATTAGAATCTCAGATAATCAAAGCCCCAACCGTCTTGGTGTTCGGGAATGGGACGCCAGACAGACGGTTGGAGAAATCTCTCTGATGACATTTGATGTTGGAATTAATGCCCTAGTTAAGTTTCAGGTGATGGACTGCCCGTCCACTTATAACGCCCTGTTAGGTCGTCCACGGATTCACGAGATGAAGGCAGTCCCTTCGACGTTGCACCAAGCAATCAAATTTTCTCTTCATCTCTCTGAGTTTATCTATCCCGAATATTTACTCTAATTATTGTAATTCTTTAGCTTAAAGCTCAATATCTCATATTAGGCATTAGATGTCTATCTTGTAACCACCGTTGCCGGTGACCCTATTTTGTACTCAATCATTCATCAATAAAGATCTTCTTATTTCGTTATATTATAAAGTCTCCCCTAAACCAAGCATTAACATCTTGGCGTCGACCGTGGGGACTCTGACAACATCTTTTTCAAAAGCTTCATGTTCTCTTACTGAGGAGCTGTAACCTTAGTATGGAGACATCATCCAAACAACTCAACCCGGCTAGCGACATCCAGAAAATCATGGAAGCTCTTACCTCTCAGTCTGAACAAATGAAACGCTTAGAAAAGTCGGCACAAGTTCAATCTGAGAGGATGAAACGTTTGGAGGAGGAAAACAATGAATTGAAAATGCAACTAGCAGGACTGGCAGCGAAGAAATCAAAGAGACGACAGAGTATGCCTGAGAAGGAAATACCACAAGTGCCTAACCAAAACGACGCTGAACGAAATCCGAATGGAGACAAAGGTAATAAAGGTAAGAATAATAACAATAACGATAATAATGGTATTCGTGATAATGAAACAGGTCATGAGGAAGAAGAAGACTATGATGACTCGCAGTCAGATTATGACAATCGAGATCATGGTGACCGCCAGTATGAACAAAAATCGTTCGTGAGGACACATCAGACCCATCAGCACAAGGATCAAAAGATTGGTGGGGAGCATGTCTCCTTTGCCAATCGATTGCAAAAGGAAATTGCGGAACTAAAGAAGAAGGTGTACCAGATCCCTGGTGTTCAAAAGCCGCTCGACTCCGCCCAACTAGAGAGTTATGCAGAGTCCGTCGAGTTGCCTTAAAGGTTTGTCTTCCCTGTTATGCCAAAATATAACGAGAAGGCAGACCTAGATGAGCACTTGGCCCAGTATAAGCAGATCATGCTGGCGGCTGTGCTTCCAGCCAACAAGAGCCACGCCGCAATGTGTTGCGGATTTGGTATAAGTCTGGTTGGTCCCGCTCTATTGTGGTGGACCAACCTCCCCCAAGGTAAGATAACTTCTTTAAGTCAATTAACTGACATGTTTGTCGAGCAATTTGCAAGTAGCAGGATCATGGTCAAGACGTCTAATGACCTCTACCGGATCGTCATGAGGCCGGATGAGACGTACATGCAGCTCTTGACCAGATTCACGGAAGAAATGGTGAGCATCTCACACTACGATCCCAACATCGCGGTCCAGGCTTGGCAGAGAGCTTTGCCACTTTCGTGTGACCTCTACAAGGAACTTGTGTTGAAGCGAGTGACAACCTGGGCGGAAGTCCAGTCATACACTTGGTCTCACATCAACCTTCAGGAGTACAACGCTCCAGCAGGATCCATGCAAAGATGACGACTCAAGGAGCGAATTCCACTAATGCAACAAACACGTCAGTCACAAATAAGCTAGCACAACAACAAAATAACTTGGGGTTAACTGATCGCCGTTCTACGCGACCACGAGGTAGAAATTTTCGATTTCATCCTTATTCTGCTACTAATGAACAAGGTGACAGGCAGAGGCAACCAGCACCTCCACGATATGAGGAACACAACTTCTCTATCAGTCCAGCAGAAATGGTTAGCAACCTCGAAAAGATGGAAAGAGTGAGATGACCCAAACCAATCCAGACGCCCTTTGAGGATCGGGACCCCAACAAATATTGTGACTTCCACAAAGATATCGGTCATCGTACAGAGGACTGTTGTAGATTCAGAAAAGAAGTGGCCTGACAACTTAAGCAAGGCAACTTACAGCACCTCCTTAAAGGTAATACTACTAACAATGTAGGTCGTGATTAAAGACAGAACGCCCGTCTTAGCCTCCCCAGGCTATTAGAACAATCCATACAATTATTGGAGGCTCTAAGATAAGCAGGACGTCTTATTCCTTTGCGAAGAGGCATGCCAGATCGTTGCCAAAAGAGGTAGAGTGGACCACTAGCAGTGTAAGTAATGATCAGGCCGTCGAAGGTCCCATAAACTTTGACGACGCTGACATCCAAAACGTCCAGCTTCACGAAGACGCCCTGGTAATATCCTTACTTATAGCCAACTGTTTAACAAAGAGAATATTAGTAGATGCTGGTAGCTCTGTAACCATCATTTACCTCTATCCAGACTGTCAAAGAACTGAATTTAGAATCTCAAATAATTAAAGCCCCACCCGTCTTAGTGTTTGGGAATGGAACGCCAGATAGGACGGCCGGAGAGATTTCTTTGATGACATATGCGGTTGGAATTAATGCCTTGGTTAAGTTTCAGGTTATGGATTGTCCGTCCACTTACAACTCTCTTTTAGGTCGCCTATAGATCCATGAGATGAAAGTAGTTCCTTCAACGTTACACCAAACAATCAAGTTTTCCACACCTTGGGGTGTGAGAGAAATCAAAGGCGACCAAAGGATGGCGAGGGAATGCTACCAAGCCGCGCTGAAGGGCCTGGAGAAATCCCCCGTGTTAACATAGCAATTACATGTATCCATTCCTATGGACAGGGAGACAAAAGACGAGGACGATGATTTAGAAAAATTAGTTCTATATCCTAAGAATCCAGAAAGACTCTTGTCCATAGGATTGAACCTGGCTCCTGAGGTAAGAAAGGAGCTTATTTTATTCTTAACTAAAAACTTAGATTGTTTCGCTTGGTCCTATGAAAATATGACAGGTATACGCCCAGACATTATTGAACATCAGTTGAACGTCGACCCTGCTTACAAGCCAGTCAAGCAGAAAAGGAGGAAATTTGCTCCAGAGCGGAACAGAATTATCAATGAGGAAGTACAGAAATTGTTGAAGATTGGATCTATTAGGGAGGTAAAGTATCCAGATTGGCTTGCCAACGTCGTGGTTGTCCCGAAGAAGAATGGAAAGCACGTGGTATGTATTGATTTCACAGATCTGAATAAAGCCTGCCCTAAGGACTCTTTTCCTCTGCCACGTATCGATAGCCTCGTCGACGCGACGTCAGGCCAAAAGCTGCTAAGTTTTAAGGATGCCTTCTCCAGGTATAATCAAATTTTGATGCATCCGAGCGACCAAGAAAAAACGTCGTTCATTACGGATCGCGGAACTTATTGCTATAAGGTAATGCCCTTCGGATTAAAGAATGCTGGTGCTACGTATCAGAGGCTTGTTAAGTTGGGAAAGACGGTGGAGGTTTATATAGACGACATGCTCGTTAAGTCCTTGAAAGCTGAGGATCACGTCGGCCACCTGCCACAAACGTTTGATCTCTTGAGGCAATATAACATGAAACTCAATCCTGAAAATGCTCTTTCAGAGTCCAATTCGGTAAGTTTTTAGGATACTTGGTATATATATATACACAACTACTTCCTTATAATTAGGCTTAATTTAATAAAGGAAATGGATATTCATATTATTATTACTATTTCCTTCTTGTTTACCTTTCGCATATACTATTTGAGAGTGAAAAAAGGGAATAAAGATAACAAGCTTGGAAGAAGTTAGGCAATGGGATTTGAAATACCACATGCACGTGATACAGTCAAAGAATGAGATAACAAACTTGGAAGAAGTCAAGGAGGCAGCTCTTATGATACAGTTAATTTGAATTCAAAAGAGGAGAAATGGAAGGAGTCAAACAACTACTTATTTACATATATACATACACGTTCAGCATATAGAGGGAGCAACACACACATAAAAATGAGGAAATATTGCATATTGACTTGGGCTACATGGAGAAAAAGGAGGAATGGATAACAACTTATTTTAATGTGTGTGTGTGTGTGTGTGTGTATATATATATATATCACATACTCATATATCATTCATTCGATTCTCATATTCTCTAAAGATAAAAACATCACTCTTTCAATAATCATATGGCCTTCTTCTCCATGACCTGCAGCAACTAAACCTCGTTTCTCATGGGAATGATGGGGGTATAGCTTGATCTCTCATGCTTAATAGGGGAGTTTTGTTCTTTACCTTTATCTTGTATTTATGATTTTCCTAGGTTTAGGTTTATCCTTTATACTTTGAGATTTAGATTATCATATTTATTTGAGTTTGATCGTGATTTTGACTTGTAATGAGGAATTTGGACTCCAAAATATGTATGGTCATACATATGTTCTTTATAATTCATTAGATATCTAGAATTATTCATGGTATTGGTAGATAGTTTGTTTAATTGAATTGTGTTGAACATAATGCATTATAATCACTAATCACACTCTAGGGTAACTAATAATGTCTAATTGAATGGGTTCATAAGACCAGGTATTAGACTTGCCGGTTGGTGAGGTTTGGTATTTTAAGAAACGTAGAGAAAACTCATAGGTGCTAAGGGATTTAACAATTTCTAGTTAGTTGGAGTTCCACTAATTAGGTAATTGAACTCATGGGTTCATGAGGTTTGGTAATTTAGTGAATTAGCACCAAAATTCACTTCACAAATATATTAATTGAGCTAGTATAGTTATTCCCAATCATTCCCCAAGAGCAAGTCCATTTTATTTGATTAAATCTTCTTTCTTTTGCCAATCTTTAATCGTGTTTGAAAACATACTTTTCATATTAATTAATGTTTTAGTTTCAAAGTTGACTGAAAAAATATGCTATTCAATCGAAAAGAATGCAATTGAAAATATTTTTTCGATTTACCAATTCAAACTCACAAAAAATGGCCCTCTATAAATATGTAATGACATTTTGTGGAAAAGAAACGGAAAGAAACTCTAGCAAAACTTCCATCGTTCTTTCTCCTATAAAATTTCGTCTATAAGTTCTTGAATATGTCTTCAAGTCAAAAGAAAGGAAAAGAAGCTGAACAAGTTAGATGTTCAAGAAATTTTGATAGAGAAGATAGACAAGTGAGGAGAAGGGCCGAAAATGGAGATGTCTATACTCCCTCAAACAAATCTGAATGATTTCGATATCGACCTTAGTTTTGATGAGATCAATCGATTCAATCAAGGTGATCTTCATATGTCTAATGATCAATTGCTCAATAATTTAAACATTTTTTAAGAGTATCAATTGAGGAATTGGATAGTGTGAAAAACACAATGCCGAGTAATAAAGAAGGGCCACCATCTTTGAGTGAAGAAGATGCATCCGCATCGCCTGGTAGTGATGAAGAGATGCCCTCGTCGTTAGGTCAACAATAAAAACGAAAGAAGTCATCTAAAAGTGCATTATATAGCGTTGATATCCAAGGTGATTAAAATAGAACAATGTTTACATTTGTTTAGTTTTGGTTATGGTGTTAATTTGAATTTATTTGATTATTCTTAAATTTTTTATTTTTGATATTTATAGATGCTAAAGGAAATACAAGAAGGAGGAATATGAACATCAATGACACATGGAATTTGGAGCCTGACCACCGAGTTATAGTTCCTTTCAATGAGGGAACACCACAACCTAGATGTCATGGTGGGAATCTTTTCAACAAGTTTTATTCTAAAATAGGCAAGGATTTTTTGAAGTTTCCAGTTGATGCTTGTCACACCTCACTTTTTATAACTCTATTATAGCTTTTTAATAAATTTATAACCACTTTTCTATTTTTAAAAGCCCAAAATACAAATAAATTAAAACTTTTGCTATTTCATAACTATATAAAACATTTCCCTACGTAAACTTAGGCTTCTAAACAATTTATAACATTTGTTGAAATCCACAGCGGCTTATAACTTCCTTAAATAACTAAATCAATACCTACTACTTAGTATTATTGATGCTGCCAAAATTTTGATAAAAACTCCGCAAGTGTACGGATCGTAAATTAGTAAAGTGGCAAATCAAGGTCGATCCCACAGAGACTCAGACAATTACTAATTAGGCACTAGATTTCCTATTTTCGTTTAAGTTGAGTGAGACAAAGTTGATTTTAATTACCTAAGATCTAAGAAAATAAAATAAAACAAAATATTCACACGGATGAAATTCAAGAGTCAAAAGAACAACCTAGAGCCACTAATCCCTTATTCGCTTCTTAGATTTTATTCCCACTAAATTAATTATGAATTAATTTAACTAGCTAATCTAGAGTACTAGTGTCTATAAATGCCTTTCGGTTTCCATCTATATCCTTGCCTAGCTTAATTACACAATGTCTTGCACTAATTTACTAGGCCTAATTTATACCGGTACCGCTCTAATGTGACTATGTAGGGCTTCTAGGTATATGTCTATCCTAGTCGCAAATAAGATTAAATCCAATCCTACACTATTTAATCTTATGGTCTACTTAAAATTCCCTCTTTCAAGTCCAATTCTAAATTCCCTAAACATGTCTAATGGTGATCAAGCACTAAACAATAATCAATAAAAAAAATATTAAATAAACTACACTACTACAGATTGACCCATTTACCAGCGCTCCATTACATGCGTTTCGAAAAACGCATGTAAAGAGGGGCTTTACATGCGTTTTAAACACATGTAAAGACTGACTCAGTACATGCGTTTAAAACGCATGTAAAGAGGGTCTTTACTTGCGTTTAAAACGCATGTATCGAGTCTGTCGTTACATACGTTTTAAACGCATGTAAAGCTCCTCTTTACATGTGTTTTAAACGCATGTACTGAGTCCGTCTTTACATGCGTTTAAAACGTATGTAAAGTTGTTAAGTCATATTCTTTTTTTATTTTAAAAATATAAATAACCTTATCATAAACCCTAACCCCCCCTTCCTCTTTCCAAACACACCCTTCCCTTCCACAATACCTAACCTGTCGACCCCCCTCCCAAAAACCCCAAAACACTTTCTCATTCGTCTCCTTCCATCCTCTGCGCACTCTCTCTCTCTTTCTCGGTTTCTTCACTCTTGCCGGCGACGACACGGCCGATTTCCGGCGTGAAGAAGCTTCCAGTGTGAAGGCGTTCGACAAAAGGAAAAAGAAGTTCCAAGTGAGCTTAGTGTCCAGCGGTTTCCAATGTTTTCCCCATCGATTCTTGGTGTTTCCGGCGGCCCACCATGCATTCAAGCTTGATTTCGAATTCAGGTGACTGTTTTGCTTTCAATTTCTACCTCTATACTTACGATCGGGTGAGATTGAGATGGGGTCCGAATTAGGGTTCAATAATCCACCTAAAATTAACCAAGATTCACACTTTATTAAAGATGGATTATTGTAGTGCATGTCTGAGGGTGCTGCTTTTGTGTTGTTTATAGAATTCAGTTCCTTTCTCTGCTGCCCTATGTCAATCGAATTTATTGGATGGGTTTGATGATTCAAAATTTTTATATGATTGTTTTGTTAGGACAGAAATTTAAGCTTGTAAACAAAGTGATTGGCTACTGTGCATATTGAATTTTTTTGGTAATGCATGTTCTAATAGTTGGGTATTTGAATTGGTGAATAAGGTGTTAGTTGAAAGATTGTTGATGTGTTATGCCTGCATGTGTATTTAAGAATCATAGATATTAAATTTGATGTTTTTAGTTGATTAAAGGGTGTTTGGAAAACTTTTGGGCAAGAGTGTTGATGATTATGAAGTTTATAACTTGTTTAAAACTCACTTGCACTCAAGGTGTTTTTTAAAATGCTTAGGAGAGTGGAGAGATTGATTTGAGCTTGAGAATGTGTATTTTGGGACAAGTTTTAGGTTATGCTTGTATGTAATTGGTGAATATAGCTTCGTAAACAAAGTATTGATCATGTGCCTATGTTTGTAAGTTGAATCTTGTAAGTTTGATGATTCTTGAAATTGTCATATGTGTTGTGGAACTTAATTGGAATTATAGCCTGACTTAATTTGTTTAGGAATAAGCCTTGATTAATGCGCAAACTTCAATTAATGGATTCCATTTTCCCCTGTAAGTCAATTGATGATTTTTTTTATTGGCTTCTGGGTTTTTGATATTTTCTCTTGCTTGATTCATCTATTGTTCTGTTCTCAACCCTTCATTGATCACAAACTTGGGGTTGAAGTTTTCAATTGCAAAATCGATTTTTTTAAACAATGCGGAGTATATATTTTTAGGTTTTTAATTGATTGATTAATGATTAATCTGATTATGTATCCTGAGCTGGTATAACTATATATGCTGTTGCTTTATGTGATCTTCTCAATAGAAGTTCACTCGTCAGGGTAGGAATTGATATTGCGAAGAAACTTGATGATTAGTTTAGTTATTCATATTGAGTTCACGTGTCAGTGTTATTTATTCAGGACCAAGTGCTTGATTGGAAGGATTATAATTGATTTCACCACGTGTCAATGTTTTATTCTAGCCCTGCTCTTAATGTGCCTTATACTGTCTTTTTTGAATGAATGATAATATGCCTATGTTTATTGCCTTATGCATACCTTCTGTCATATTTATATGGTGTTAGTTATTGTAACATCCTGAAAATTTAATACAGGATTAAAGAGTGTTTTGGAAATGATAAATGGAGAAATTAGGAATTTTGGAAATTTTTAGGAATTTTTGGTGATTTTTGGGAATATTTTTGGAAATTTTGAGTAATTAATATGCATATAATTACTAAAGAAATGAAAAGTTTGAAATATGAGGGAGTGGTAGAGCTAAAAATATTTTGAAGTTTAAGAAGATTGGAGGCTGGTTTAAGTGGTTTTAAATCAAAATGAGTACACTATAGCAAGTTTGGGCTTTAAATAACCAAAATCACCCTTATTTTCATCAACCAAACACGGCCTACTCCCTTCCTTATCAACAAATCTGACCCCCTCCATTTTCTCGCGTGGCGTGCTCCCTCTCCTTCCCTTCACCATTTTCATTTTCTTCTTCCTCACCACTTCGGCTATCTCTCTCTCTCTCTCTCTCTCTAAGACCTTAAATCAGTTTTGTGTTCTTCATCTTCTCTTCTCCTCGGGTCTGTTAGCCGAGTCCGACCGGCGGCTTGCTGTGGTTTCCGGCGGCGCAGCTTTTTCCGGCGACGTGAAGCATTTAGGGAGGAAAGGTTTGATTTTTCTTGTGATTCTCATGTTGTTCTTCCTTCTTCAACTTCACAACACAATTTTCTCAACTCCCCTTTCCTCTTTCCAGTTCGGCCGGCAGCTTGGAGTTGTTTTTCCGGCGGGTTGTTTTGTTTTTCCGGCGGCCGAGGGCGGTGAGAGGTTGGTGGTAGTTTTTTTTATGTGTTTGAAGTTCTTACTCCCTTCCAAGGTTAATCTCTCATTTTTCTTTCCTTCCGTGGCTGTTCCATGCTCAACCACCACTTACAGTGGCCGATTTCCGGCGTTTTGGACGGCGGTTGGCGGCGGTTGTGTCTCCCTTCTCATTCTTGAATTCCGTAAGCTCTCTTACTACCTTGTGATGTTGATTTGTGAATAAAGTTCCCTCTTTTAAACTTAGGGCTTTGTGAAAAAATTGGAACTTCAGGATTGTCAAGCTACCATAATAATTGTTAAGTGATTAATGGAAGTTTTGTGAGGATATTAGATATTTCTTGAAGTTGGAAAATACTTTGGAATTTTGGGGAATACTTTAGGATTCTTTGGAGTTAGGTTTTGGTTATATTGTGATCTTTGGAATGTTAATGCTTTAATATTGAAATTGAGGCATGGAATTTGAGTATTCTTGGGAGCAATTGGATTTGCTAAAGGAGATTAAGTATTTGGGAATTTTTGGTGATAGTTGTGACTCTTTCAAGTTAGGATTTTGCCATAATTAAATCTTTGGGACTTTAAACAAAAATTTGTGAATGTTTAAATGGTTAATTAAAGATTTTTGGGAAGTATTTAGGTTTATTGAAGTTGGAGATTATTTTGGGAATTGTTGGACATTTAGGGTTCTGTGGAATTGGGGTTTTGCTAATGTAAGATTAATTGAATAAAATGGTGATTTAGAATTTGTTTATTAAGGTTTGAAGAAGGCATTGAAATGTGGGAACTGATTGAATTGGTGTTTAGGAAGAAGTATGGTATTTAAAGTGTTGGGTAAAGAGGAATTTGGTTATGTAAGGATATGTTGGAGTTTGGTGGAAGGTTTGTGAACACTTTGAGTTGTAAATTTGACATTAATATGGTGGTTTAATGGTTTGTGATTGTTTTGTAATTTATGGACATTGAAACATTGAATTTGAGCAATTAGAGTGCCAAATGCTAGGAATTGAAAGGGGATTTCGAAATTTATGCCAATGGTAATAAAATAGTGATCTTTATTTGTTAGATGAGATTTGAGAGGTAAGTATAGAATGATGAAATAGTGAATAATTGGGGCAATTCAGATTATGGTGATTTTGGATGATTGGTATAGACTATTTTGACTAATGTGGGTGATTGAGAATTTAAGTGGTAAATAATTATGAACTCTTTGGATAGGAGATTTCTGAACTTGATTTAGTTTTCAAGGTGATGAAGAGTTGGAATCTCTAGGCGCTTTAATGTCTGATCAGTGCTGTGATTGAGGGTTCTTAAAGTTCATCTTTCTTGTTTTGGCTGAATTGGTAGTTATATGTTTATGGCTCAAATTCTAATTAAAACATGAGGGAATGCAATGTTATATTATTGAGGAATTGAAGGAAATAGTTTCAGTTTTAAGCTTTAAACTATTAAGTTTAGTGCTTTAATTTAAAAATCTGTTTTGTGGCATGATTTAGTAGATGAAAATGATGTTTTAGAATGACTGAAAATCTGAACAGGTTTCAAGAAATTAAGGTTAGCAAGTTTATGACGTGGAAAGTTAAATAGAAATTGGATGGGTTGTTGTTTAGTTGTAAACCTGAAAGTTCATATTTAGGAAGTGGAGTATATTGGAAGTTGATTAATGGAATTGTGAAGTGATTTGTGATTACTTTTTAGAAGACTTTTTGATAATAGGACAAAGTGATCAATAATTGTTTAGAATTAGTTTGAATTGGTGGTCAAAGTCACTGATATTGTGTCTTGACCATCAGCAGCTCATTATGTGATTGTAAACGGCAGCGCTTCGAGTGGAGCTCGCGGATGATAATAACTGAGGATATATATATATAGTGCTGTTTTGGAGCTTGAACAGGTAATCACGCTTAACTGACTGTGATACTGAGGGTGATGGTAGTTGAGGATTTTCTGACATCCTCTTCTACTTATTTATATATATAAATAAAATGAATTCAGATTATGTTATACATAAACGTGGGCTATAGGGTACCTTTCAACTGAACTGTACTTTATATAAATTCATATTTATATATATTCTTTGGTATGTTGCATGACACTGGTTAGTTGTACCGTCGGCCGATGTAACCTATCGATTTGCGCAAATCGATAGGTTAATTGTACAGGTTCCTCGGATTGTAAAGGAACCAGGGACGTTTTCACTTTTAAAGTGCTCCCCAGGGACGTTTTCACTTTTAAAGTGCTCCTCAGGGACGTTTTCACTTTTAAAGTGCTCCCCAGGGACGTTTTCACTTTTTAAAGTGCTCCCTTTACATGCTTTCAGTTTTGAGACTGGGCACAGTGTCAATCATGTTTATTTTTGTCTATTGAGAGATGGATGCATCTATTCTGGATATATACATCGATATATTTGCAAATGTTATGTGCTGTATGCAGGTTTTGAACTGTGGTACCCTGTAGACGCTCCACTACCCCACTTCTGAGTCTCACAGTGAGTTAAGTAGTGATTACTGAGACATTGTTTTGTCTCACCCCATTCCCTTTATTTTTGCAGGTGATCATGCCCAGAGGTAGTCTGAGAGGAAGGGAAAGAGGGACCGGCCAGCTGCACTGAGTCAGTGAGTAGGCCGGAGGTACACCGTAGGGATGTATATTGCCATTTATTAGGTTGCATCCGCTTCCGCATTTGTTTGTATTGTTTGGAATGAATTGTGTTAGTTATTTCTGTTGATTGTTGGTTAGTCACTGATATTGAAAGAATGTGACAGTGGTGGTCGTATCACACACTGTTTTAATGTGTTGATTGATTATATAGTGGTGAATTGACCGTTGAGAATTGTCTGCTAATGGAAAGACAATTTCTCTTTCATGATACGAATGTATCATATAATTGTGATTAATGAAGTTTGAATGTGCTCTGTGGTACTGACATGCTTAAGTCAGATAGTAGTTTTAATGAGTTTAATTGATACAGGTGTTCTGAATAATTGTGTTAAGGAAAGACCTTTTCCTAACATGGTTATATTGTTGATTGTGATTTATTGTTGTGATGAGTGTTGTTATTTTATATAACCATGTTAGATGGGCCCCGCTCTGATATGGTTAACCTTTATGTAGCTTGCTTGGTTTCTTTTGCTAACCATGTTAGGTGAATCCCTTACTAACATGGTTAGGGCATCTAGTATTGATTGATATCGTTTTCTCTTTCTAACCATGTTAGATGTACTCTTGCTAACATGGTTAGACACCATTTGTATGGATTGTTTTGATTATGTGTTTTATTAGGTGGAAGTAAGTAGGTTATTAAGGTATTATTAGGAGGTATGTTTCAACTTGGTATCAGTTTTATGGTAAACGATACCCTGCCTGTTGCATTGCATATAGAATGGCAATATATATTTCTTTTCCCTTCCCGCTGTGCATGATCCCTAAACTTTGTATTGAAGATATGTGCAGTTGAATTTTGAGGACAAAATTCGATTGGTGGGGAGAAAGGTAAAATCGCAGTAAGGATGTTCAGATGAGATTAGTGAATGGATTAGGACTGTGATTTTCTTAGGTAACATAATTTTCAAGGTAAATGGTGAGTATTGGTGAAGTGTATAGTAATTTTGATGAATCAATTCGATTCTATTGGTTTAAAGTAAATTATAGTGGGGGTGACAGGCAATACAAACGAAATTACAATTAGTAATTAGTGATTAATTAGTAGGATTTGAAAGAAATGTTTAAATTCAGGACGTTCAATTGAAACTATATTTTAGAAGAAGTGAGAGTTCAACAATAATTTTGGTGGAAATTAATTGGTTGGTATTAAAGTAAAGTGTGATTGTGTATTAAAGGATGTTTAGAAAAGGTAGGATGTCATAATCATTACTAAGGAAGTGTAGGAATCAATTGAATAATAGAAATGCGATAGTTAGATTATGTTAAGGGTGGTATGTTGGTGAACTTCGATCCAACAAGTTTCATAGAAAACCTTAAAACAATAGATAAATAAATGGGTTTCTTGAATAATTTTTGTCGATATTGAGTGAAATTGACATAGCATAGGAAAGGTATGAAACCAAAGACAACCTAGATTTTGGGAATTGTGCTGACAATGAGAAAAATATAAGGATTTATTTAACATAAAGGAGATAGAGATTCAATGTATTTGAGAGATTGATAAGGAATCAGGATGTTAACTGAATGAGGATTCTTCTCGGGGGTCTCGATTATAATTATGAGCCGGCCATAATCATAGTCGAGGCATCATGAGAGACTTTATTTGGTTAAAGAAGGTAGACTTTTTGGCGAGTTGACTTCATTGAAGATAGAATGATAATATATTTGAATGTAGTGGAAAGAACTTGATTTATAAGATTATGGGAGGATTTGAGTCGATATTAGAACTAATAAGTTAAGTGAGAAATAATATGATGTTCATAGGAATTTATTAATGTTGGGAATATTGGAAATTTATGCTTTTGTGATGAGGCTAATGAGAATAATTGGTGATTCATGTGAATTTAATTAAGGTTGTTATATGAACTAGATTTTGGGACGAGAAAACATATGACTTGTAGTATTCTAAGTGTAGTTTTAGGTTCTAGATTTGTTATATAATACCTATAAGGATATGAAATAATGATGATGTGGCTAAATAGAAGGATTTGACCTTGAGCCCAATTTTGTGTTTAGAGTTGAATACTGTAGTATGCAAATGTGTTTGGTTTTGGGTTGTATGTAATTGTGCTTCATGATGGAGACATTTGAGAGTACATTTGGATTCGATTAGGCAAATCCTTGATTATGTAGAATTGGAAGTCAGGTGTATATTGTGGATTTTAGAATCTTATACTGGCTTGATTTTAAATTGAGAAGCATATGATTTGGAATATTCAGATTATGGTTTTAGGTTTCTAAGGAGTGCGATTCCAAATTTCTAATCCAATAGGATTAAGAAAGTTATTTATATCTCGGCATGTTTGATTCGTTTGAGTTTTGATGATAGTGCATTTTTCCTAGATATCCAATTGATTAATCTTTGTTTAGGAAGATTTGAGTTAATCTGGTATTTTGAGAGACAAACTTCTAATAATGAGATGATTGGTGCAATTTGGCGATTTATTTTCTTTTGTAAGAGTATTGGTTATTGGAAATAATCTACAAAGCATAGTCATGTAGGTTGGCATGTGAACTTAGAATATTATGATCATATGTTTTAAATTGTACCTAATTGTTTGGGGTTTTATTTGGCTGTTAGGTTGTGTTTATAGGAATTCTACCATTTTTACTTGGGGACGGACGAATAGGGCCTGAGAAAGGAATGAAGATGTGGTGTTTTGATTGACGCTGGAAATTGTAAAATAATCTGGCCTGACTTGAATAGTTAGCGATATATGATCTAGAAAAGAAATTTCGACAGATTTAATGTTGCGAAGACTATGATTGGGTTCCAGTTTGGGAATTTAAGAGTTGGTGAGCCTTTTGGTTTGGATTCATAGGCATATGGATAATTGGTTGAATTAAATGGTGAAATGCAACCTGATTTGGTTTAGATTATAGTAGGATATGAACTTGAGGGTGCTTTCGGAAGAGGTAACATGTTAGAAATTATATTAAGAATGTATAAAAGTCAATTGGAGAATGGAGATATGATAGTAGATTATTGTGATGGTGGTTTAAAGTTGAACTTTGAAATTTAGGTAGTTGAAGAAATTTTTTTTAAAAGAATTGTAGGATTATGAAACCATTAAGTCGTTGAACGGGTTATTGATTTTTATTACCTTATATGATTTTGATGGAAATTTGTAATTGTATAGTTTTGTAGGATTATGAAATCATTACGGTTTTTGATGTACACTATAACTTGATTACTTAAGTTAGATCATGTTGGAATTGAAGTATGGTATTAATGAAGGAATATGGTAGTGAGGGTATAATTAGAATGTATTGATTTAGATGTATTTGGACAAAGTTGTGAACTTGTAGATTTCAGTGTACTATAGTGTTTATGGAAAGGGAGGAAATTCAGGTTATGAATTAAAGTGGATTGAGGAGACTACTTAGGGTTCAACTGTGGGTTTAACGACTTCTGAAGTTTACTGGCTATGGGAAGCGACATTAATAAAGGGAGATTGTTGATGTTAATTTAGAAAATATAGTTGATAAGCCAAAGGTTATAAATGATATAAATATGGACTATTGTTTAGGCTCATGGATGTAACTAGGGTGAACGATTAGTATATCCAGTGATTTAAATCGATTTAGTAGGAAATCCTGAATCATGTAGATAATTGACATTTTATTACGAGTGTTTAGACAAAAGATTGGGTTGGATAGTATTAATCACATTTAGTATTAGCAATATGTGAAAAGTTGTCGTTATTCTACTAAGGGAATTAAGACGTTTCGAGTTGGTGATGGATTTTGGAAATTGTGAGCATGGGTGAGTTAAATAAATATAGAAGTTTTAGCGAACTTTTAATTGATTCATTGGAATTGAATAGAATTAAGTGAGTTAGATATGGTGGGATATGTTAAGTTAGACGAGTTAAAATAAGGAATAAATTCCTAGAGACATGTTATCTAACTGTAAGAAGTGAAGAGCTTGGAGAAGTTGGAAAGAGAGAGGGAGTAATGAAGATAATTAAAGTGTAGGCAGTTTTGATGTTAAATGGAAGAGAAACCAATTATTTGAGAAAAAGGGGAAGATGGTCGATAGGTGATTGATCGATATTGGCATAGGTTTTGAGATTTGTTCTCATCTCTATATAAGGATTTGGCAAAATATGACTATTTGGCGAGAAATATCTTGGCTAGTGAATAAAGAGTAACTCTTGTGGTCTTTTAAGTCAAGTAGTTAGACAATTAAGGTGTACTAAGATTAGCATTATGATTTAAATATTTAGAAGAAAAAGAAATGGCTTAGATTAGTTTGGCTAGGATTTGAAGTTTTCTTCCCTAATTCAAGTCATTAGGGATGTAGTGAGCAGATTAGGCTATATATTATTTCATAAGGGTTGTCTGACATAGTGAATTTTGGGGACAAAATTCCTAAAAGGTGGGGAGAATTGTAACATCCTGAAAATTTAATACAGGATTAAAGAGTGTTTTGGAAATGATAAATGGAGAAATTAGGAATTTTGGAAATTTTTAGGAATTTTTGGTGATTTTTGGGAATATTTTTGGAAATTTTGAGTAATTAATATGCATATAATTACTAAAGAAATGAAGAGTTTGAAATATGAGGGAGTGGTAGAGCTAAAAATATTTTGAAGTTTAAGAAGATTGGAGGCTGGTTTAAGTGGTTTTAAATCAAAATGAGTACACTATAGCAAGTTTGGGCTTTAAATAACCAAAATCACCCTTATTTTCATCAACCAAACACGGCCTACTCCCTTCCTTATCAACAAATCTGACCCCCTCCATTTTCTCGCGTGGCGTGCTCCCTCTCCTTCCCTTCACCATTTTCATTTTCTTCTTCCTCACCACTTCGGCTATCTCTCTCTCTCTCTCTCTCTAAGACCTTAAATCAGTTTTGTGTTCTTCATCTTCTCTTCTCCTCGGGTCTGTTAGCCGAGTCCGACCGGCGGCTTGCGGTGGTTTCCGGCGGCGCAGCTTTTTCCGGCGACGTGAAGCATTTAGGGAGGAAAGGTTTGATTTTTCTTGTGATTCTCATGTTGTTCTTCCTTCTTCAACTTCACAACACAATTTTCTCAACTCCCCTTTCCTCTTTCCAGTTCGGCCGGCAGCTTGGAGTTGTTTTTCCGGCGGGTTGTTTTGTTTTTCCGGCGGCCGAGGGCGGTGAGAGGTTGGTGGTAGTTTTTTTTATGTGTTTGAAGTTCTTACTCCCTTCCAAGGTTAATCTCTCATTTTTCTTTCCTTCCGTGGCTGTTCCATGCTCAACCACCACTTACAGTGGCCGATTTCCGGCGTTTTGGACGGCGGTTGGCGGCGGTTGTGTCTCCCTTCTCATTCTTGAATTCCGTAAGCTCTCTTACTACCTTGTGATGTTGATTTGTGAATAAAGTTCCCTCTTTTAAACTTAGGGCTTTGTGAAAAATTGGAACTTCAGGATTGTCAAGCTACCATAATAATTGTTAAGTGATTAATGGAAGTTTTGTGAGGATATTAGATATTTCTTGAAGTTGGAAAATACTTTGGAATTTTGGGGAATACTTTAGGATTCTTTGGAGTTAGGTTTTGGTTATATTGTGATCTTTGGAATGTTAATGCTTTAATATTGAAATTGAGGCATGGAATTTGAGTATTCTTGGGAGCAATTGGATTTGCTAAAGGAGATTAAGTATTTGGGAATTTTTGGTGATAGTTGTGACTCTTTCAAGTTAGGATTTTGCCATAATTAAATCTTTGGGACTTTAAACAAAAATTTGTGAATGTTTAAATGGTTAATTAAAGATTTTTGGGAAGTATTTAGGTTTATTGAAGTTGGAGATTATTTTGGGAATTGTTGGACATTTAGGGTTCTGTGGAATTGGGGTTTTGCTAATGTAAGATTAATTGAATAAAATGGTGATTTAGAATTTGTTTATTAAGGTTTGAAGAAGGCATTGAAATGTGGGAACTGATTGAATTGGTGTTTAGGAAGAAGTATGGTATTTAAAGTGTTGGGTAATGTAACATTGTGTTACTAATTACCTAATTAACCAATAATATTTATTTCAATTCATTAAGCTCTAATCTAACTATGATAGAAAAAGGAATTTCCATAATATTAATATCTCTATCATAGTTAGAAAAGATTATTCTAAACCTTTTATTATTTATCCATGATAGGAAAGAATAAACTAATACAACCTGAATACTATCATGGATAGTTAATAGCTAACCATGTTAGAAAAGAATCACCTAACATGGTTAGAAAAATAAACAACCTAATGTTCAATAATATCGAATACATATAAATATATGCGGAAACGTATGCAGGCCTATACAAATTGGCAATATACAATTCAAATAGCCTATATAGCTTCTACTACCTAATTCCCTTTTCCTGCTGCTTGCATCAGTGCATGAATACCTGCAAAAATGTCAGTAATCGTGGGATGAGACAAATTGTCCCAGTAATCACCGCTTAACTCACTATAACAGTGAGATGTGCGGTAGTAAGGGCGTCTAAAGGGTACCACATTTAAAACCAATACTATATATATATATATCAAGTCTGTCATTCATCATTCAAGTCCCTCCTTCTAAATCCATTCGAATTCATCATCTCTATTTCCCACATATCACTCAAATCCCTCAGTCAAATCCAATTCAACTCAACAGACGAAAATAAACGTGATTGACACTGTGCCCAGTCTCAAATCTGAAAGCATAAAAAGGGAGCACTTTAAAAAGTGAAAACGTCCCTGGAGAGCACTTTAAAAAGTGAAAACGTCCCTGGGGAGCACTTTAAAAAGTGAAAACGTCCCTGGGGAGCACTTTAAAAGTGAAAACGTCTCTGGGGAGCACTTTAAAAAGTGAAAACGTCCCTGGTTCCTCTACAATCCGAGGAAACCGTACAATTAACCTATCGATTGCGCAGATCGATAGGTTACATCGGCCGACGGTACTAATAATCAGTGTCATGCAATACTAACAATCCCTATTCTATATTCCATCAACTACAACCTCATTCAATATTTCAATCTCACATCTCATGTTTTCCACAACATAGCTCACCATAATCTCAAACTCAACATCTATCACTCTTTTCTATTTCCATAATTTCTCAAGTCACTGTCTAACACTATACCTATCTATATACCTTCCACAATCATTCCAGATCAATACCAACCACAGCCAGAGTAATATATATGTAATGTTTCAAATTTCTTTATATGAAAATAATCGTGTTTGAAAGGCACCCGATAGCCTGTTTTGTATAAAAATACCATTTTAAAGATAATATATATATAGAGGGTGAGAAGGGATTTTTACAAAATCCCTAACTAACGTCACCCTCAATGTTATAGTAAGGTTAAGAGTGATTACCTGTCGCCCTTTAGCACTCTGACGTTCTTCCTTACCATTTCTTGTAGATTTTCTCCAAATACTTTAGTTCCTCCTATGATAATAGGATACAAATGATAAATTAATATCATTTCCACTTTATAATACTTGACGTCTCTCTCGTTCTTATATATTACTACCCAATCCCTTATTTCACCTGATCTTATTCATTATGTTCCTCAATATTTAACTAATTAATGACTTAGACTAAACACAATTACAAATCAACATCACCTATTAACATTCACATACCAGCAAGTGAAATAGCACAAAAGGAGACAAAATCGTCAAATAATATACCATGTACTCAACTAAAACATTCACAATCTTAATAAATTCTTTAAACATCAAACACTAATTCCTTTAGAAATCTAAAACTCTTACATTCTCAGTGTCTTTGAATTCTAACCTTACTAGCAAGGATCCTACACACATATACACACCACTTTAATATTCCAACCTCAATTCAAACCCTCACTCTCAAATGGCTCAACACGAAAAATCAAAGGTAGGAAAGGTATGGGAAATGCTCACCAAGTTCCAAAATGAGAAAAAGGAGCAAACCCATAGCTGGCCGCCACCTATCTCGCCGGAAAACCGAAGTGGTCAACGGAGAGTAAATGAACCTCAATGAAAATGGAAAGAAATGGTAAGGAACATGAGTACCCACATGATTTCGAAGAGTTAAGGAGGAAGAGAGTTCGGTTAAGGAGGGAGGACGGAGGTCACCATCGCCGGAAACGGCTTTCTCGTTGCCGGAAATAAGAGGAGAAGATGGTTGATTGAAGATGAAGAACGCGAGGGAGAGAAGCGAGGAAGGAGGAATGGTTTGATGGTGGTGGTGGGGCCGGCGCCGCCGCGCGCCTTGGCCGCCGGAAACGCGAGGGACGGAGGAGAGGAAGAAAGGAACGAAATCGAAGGCAGGGGGAGGGATCGGCTGATATATATAGAAAGGAGGGAGGGCCGTGTTTGTTTTAAGGGAAATAAGGATGATTTTGGTTATTTAAAGCCTAAACTTGCTATAGTGTACTCATTTTGATTTAAAACCACTTAAACCAGCCTCCAATCTTCTTAAACTTCAAAATATTTTTAGTTCTACCACTCCCTCATATTTCAAACTTTTCATTTCTTTAGGAATTATATGCACATTAATTACTCAAAATTTCCAAAATATTCCCAAAAATTCCTAAAAATTCCAAAATTTCCCAAAACACTCTCTAATCCTGAATTAAATTTTTCAGGATGTTACAATTCTCCCCACCTTTTAGAAATTTTGTCCCCAAAATTTACTAAACATATCACTTAACACAAAGAAAATATGCAATTCAACTTTATACTCTCCATATCAATTCTAATCATTTCACCATTCGTCCTTTGTTAATCCATCAGTACTTCACAAATTCTCATGCTACCTCACCTAACTAACCTTCATTTACTAACCACCAAAGCCTCAAATCACCTATATGACAGTCCAACTCCTTAAATAGCAACACACATCCAGCTATCTTTCCCTTATTTAATCGAATTATAACCTAGGATAGGTAACAAACCTTTAACCACCTTACCACTTCAAATCAAAACTTCCTTTGATTTCTCAAAATTCCTCAATCCATATTCAATTAATCACTAATATTCTACACCTTTTTACTTCCTCTTCCCTTATTTTCATCCAAGATCACATTTTCAATCTTTACCATAGCTAAACCACCAGCAATTCACAAGGTAATATCCTGGTTTTCACAATACCAATCATCTTTCTGCAACTAACTTACAAAAACCGAAGGTCAATCACCATTACTTTCAGCAATCATTTCATTCCAGCAACATAATGATACCAACTCGTTTCACAACTACTGATTATAAAACAAGACTATGAATTAAGAATTTATAGTGCATAAAATTGGTGACCAAAAGCACGTAGCCAAAACTGATTCAACAAGGAAACAATGAAAAATCACAGAGCTTTACTTCCTACAACCTGCTGTCCACATAGATTTAGAGCAATAATATGCAAAAATTTGTTCTAGGTTGTCTGACTTCATTAAACTAATCCTATTAAGTTTTATCAAACTTGAACTACAAGCATGTATCCATGTTTTAAAACCTTAAGAAAGCTTCTAATGCACTCTTAGAATAAATTACCCTATACATATCAGTGAATTGATGAAGTTTAATCACATTTATCTATGATCACATATCAATAACCATACAATAAACCATATAAATATGACAAGTACAACATCCTCACTCAAAACAGAATTTTCATTACTAAAATTTCAAGTGAGTATACCAGAAAAATTTTCAAACATCATGCATACACAGAATAGCACCAAAAATCGTTATAGATTTAACTATGTCCTAAAAATAACTCTCATAGGAAATGTAAAATACATACAAGTGAATTTTCATGTAACAAGCATCATGTAATCAACTTCATCCTTATGACTCCAATTCGTACTTCATTATTCACACAAATCGGGCAGCCAAGTTTCATGTAATATGTTCACATAATTATATAGTTCATTTATACTATCCAAGCATTCATTTTATAACAAAATTCTGCACTACCTCAACAGTTTCAACAATTTAGTTTTAGCCATGCGATTAATATCCAGAGATGCTTCTAAAACAATTTTCAAACTTCAAAACAGAACAAAAATTGATAATTACCACTTCAATGAATAATATATATTTTATTTTTATTATTTTTTTTTTTTAAAGGCTCGCCAGCCGCGCGCCAGTTGGCGAGCGAGTGGCGAGTTTCCAGAGGCATGGCGCCTTTGCTCGCAGCTGCTCGCCAGCTGCGCGCCACTAGCGAGCAGACTGGCGAGAATTTATCAGCAGAAACAGTCTGTCTGCAGAATTTTTCTAACCTTTTCAACTTAATTTCTAAACATGACACCTTCCTTTAACATGCTTCAAATTATCCTAAATCTTAATGGTTGGAAGTTCCTCTTATTTAACTTACTACAAGCAATAATATATCACTCGCCATCACTTATTTCCAATTACACAAAGGAATATTAAAGAAACCAGTACCAACAACTTTCAACAAGCCATAGGAGTATGTATTTCATTATAAACCAAGCCAAGAAATAACTAAACAGAGAACCACCCTAAAACAACCAAACTCAAGCTACAACACATATATACATACCCTAGTATACACATATAAACCCATATACTTAATCAAATTTACATTTTCCCTATATCATCATGCTATTATCAGTAAATCTCGTAGGGTTTCTTCAACACAATTTCATTTAGAAGACCAACCACATTTATTCTCATAACACATACTAATCAATAACATATATTAAGTTGAAGACTACAAATCAAACAATTGATATGATAAACAATCATTCACCTAACGAAAATAATTTAGTTCAAAGCAAAAATCAATTCACATTTATACTCAAATCACATCACAATCAAAAATCACAACAACATGCATCATGGTGGCACTTTTTAAAGAAAACTTTTCAAGAAAGTCTAACAAAAACATCAAACAATTCAAGAATAAACAAAACAACCAAGAACCAAAGTCAATAATTCCTATTCCACTTCAACTCATTATTAATTATCATTTCAAATTACCTTACTCCCTCAACCCAATAAGGGATCTCATGATGCCTCGACTATGATTATGGCCGGCACATAACTATACTCGAGACCCCAGAGAAGCATCCTTATTTCGCTAATTTTCCTAAATTTTATACATATCAACATTATTTCGTTATTCTTTCTATGTTCATCTCAATCTCTCCACAGTACCTATTCAATTTCTCTTATCACTCTCTCCCCACCACGGGATGAGCGATAATCCTCTCAAAAAGGCCAGATATTTATGCACAGAAGGAAGGGATTACTAAGAATGTATATTGCCAATCTATATGCAATGCAGCACAGTCCAGGGTTATCGTATACCAAATACTGATAACCAAGTTGTAACATTGTGTTACTAATTACCTAATTAACCAATAATATTTATTTCAATTCATTAAGCTCTAATCTAACTATGATAGAAAAAGGAATTTCCATAATATTAATATCTCTATCATAGTTAGAAAAGATTATTCTAAACCTTTTATTATTTATCCATGATAGGAAAGAATAAACTAATACAACCTGAATACTATCATGGATAGTTAATAGCTAACCATGTTAGAAAAGAATCACCTAACATGGTTAGAAAAATAAACAACCTAATGTTCAATAATATCGAATACATATAAATATATGCGGAAACGTATGCAGGCCTATACAAATTGGCAATATACAATTCAAATAGCCTATATAGCTTCTACTACCTAATTCCCTTTTCCTGCTGCTTGCATCAGTGCATGAATACCTGCAAAAATGTCAGTAATCGTGGGATGAGACAAATTGTCCCAGTAATCACCGCTTAACTCACTATAACAGTGAGATGTGCGGTAGTAAGGGCGTCTAAAGGGTACCACATTTAAAACCAATACTATATATATATATGTCAAGTCTGTCATTCATCATTCAAGTCCCTCCTTCTAAATCCATTCGAATTCATCATCTCTATTTCCCACATATCACTCAAATCCCTCAGTCAAATCCAATTCAACTCAACAGACGAAAATAAACGTGATTGACACTGTGCCCAGTCTCAAATCTGAAAGCATAAAAAGGGAGCACTTTAAAAAGTGAAAACGTCCCTGGAGAGCACTTTAAAAAGTGAAAACGTCCCTGGGGAGCACTTTAAAAAGTGAAAACGTCCCTGGGGAGCACTTTAAAAGTGAAAACGTCTCTGGGGAGCACTTTAAAAAGTGAAAACGTCCCTGGTTCCTCTACAATCCGAGGAAACCGTACAATTAACCTATCGATTGCGCAGATCGATAGGTTACATCGGCCGACGGTACTAATAATCAGTGTCATGCAATACTAACAATCCCTATTCTATATTCCATCAACTACAACCTCATTCAATATTTCAATCTCACATCTCATGTTTTCCACAACATAGCTCACCATAATCTCAAACTCAACATCTATCACTCTTTTCTATTTCCATAATTTCTCAAGTCACTGTCTAACACTATACCTATCTATATACCTTCCACAATCATTCCAGATCAATACCAACCACAGCCAGAGTAATATATATGTAATGTTTCAAATTTCTTTATATGAAAATAATCGTGTTTGAAAGGCACCCGATAGCCTGTTTTGTATAAAAATACCATTTTAAAGATAATATATATATAGAGGGTGAGAAGGGATTTTTACAAAATCCCTAACTAACGTCACCCTCAATGTTATAGTAAGGTTAAGAGTGATTACCTGTCGCCCTTTAGCACTCTGACGTTCTTCCTTACCATTTCTTGTAGATTTTCTCCAAATACTTTAGTTCCTCCTATGATAATAGGATACAAATGATAAATTAATATCATTTCCACTTTATAATACTTGACGTCTCTCTCGTTCTTATATATTACTACCCAATCCCTTATTTCACCTGATCTTATTCATTATGTTCCTCAATATTTAACTAATTAATGACTTAGACTAAACACAATTACAAATCAACATCACCTATTAACATTCACATACCAGCAAGTGAAATAGCACAAAAGGAGACAAAATCGTCAAATAATATACCATGTACTCAACTAAAACATTCACAATCTTAATAAATTCTTTAAACATCAAACACTAATTCCTTTAGAAATCTAAAACTCTTACATTCTCAGTGTATTTGAATTCTAACCTTACTAGCAAGGATCCTACACACATATACACACCACTTTAATATTCCAACCTCAATTCAAACCCTCACTCTCAAATGGCTCAACACGAAAAATCAAAGGTAGGAAAGGTATGGGAAATGCTCACCAAGTTCCAAAATGAGAAAAAGGAGCAAACCCATAGCTGGCCGCCACCTATCTCGCCGGAAAACCGAAGTGGTCAACGGAGAGTAAATGAACCTCAATGAAAATGGAAAGAAATGGTAAGGAACATGAGTACCCACATGATTTCGAAGAGTTAAGGAGGAAGAGAGTTCGGTTAAGGAGGGAGGACGGAGGTCACCATCGCCGGAAACGGCTTTCTCGTTGCCGGAAATAAGAGGAGAAGATGGTTGATTGAAGATGAAGAACGCGAGGGAGAGAAGCGAGGAAGGAGGAATGGTTTGATGGTGGTGGTGGGGCCGGCGCCGCCGCGCGCCTTGGCCGCCGGAAACGCGAGGGACGGAGGAGAGGAAGAAAGGAACGAAATCGAAGGCAGGGGGAGGGATCGGCTGATATATATAGAAAGGAGGGAGGGCCGTGTTTGTTTTAAGGGAAATAAGGATGATTTTGGTTATTTAAAGCCTAAACTTGCTATAGTGTACTCATTTTGATTTAAAACCACTTAAACCAGCCTCCAATCTTCTTAAACTTCAAAATATTTTTAGTTCTACCACTCCCTCATATTTCAAACTTTTCATTTCTTTAGGAATTATATGCACATTAATTACTCAAAATTTCCAAAATATTCCCAAAAATTCCTAAAAATTCCAAAATTTCCCAAAACACTCTCTAATCCTGAATTAAATTTTTCAGGATGTTACAGGTAAAGAGGAATTTGGTTATGTAAGGATATGTTGGAGTTTGGTGGAAGGTTTGTGAACACTTTGAGTTGTAAATTTGACATTAATATGGTGGTTTAATGGTTTGTGATTGTTTTGTAATTTATGGACATTGAAACATTGAATTTGAGCAATTAGAGTGCCAAATGCTAGGAATTGAAAGGGGATTTCGAAATTTATGCCAATGGTAATAAAATAGTGATCTTTATTTGTTAGATGAGATTTGAGAGGTAAGTATAGAATGATGAAATAGTGAATAATTGGGGCAATTCAGATTATGGTGATTTTGGATGATTGGTATAGACTATTTTGACTAATGTGGGTGATTGAGAATTTAAGTGGTAAATAATTATGAACTCTTTGGATAGGAGATTTCTGAACTTGATTTAGTTTTCAAGGTGATGAAGAGTTGGAATCTCTAGGCGCTTTAATGTCTGATCAGTGCTGTGATTGAGGGTTCTTAAAGTTCATCTTTCTTGTTTTGGCTGAATTGGTAGTTATATGTTTATGGCTCAAATTCTAATTAAAACATGAGGGAATGCAATGTTATATTATTGAGGAATTGAAGGAAATAGTTTCAGTTTTAAGCTTTAAACTATTAAGTTTAGTGCTTTAATTTAAAAATCTGTTTTGTGGCATGATTTAGTAGATGAAAATGATGTTTTAGAATGACTGAAAATCTGAACAGGTTTCAAGAAATTAAGGTTAGCAAGTTTATGACGTGGAAAGTTAAATAGAAATTGGATGGGTTGTTGTTTAGTTGTAAACCTGAAAGTTCATATTTAGGAAGTGGAGTATATTGGAAGTTGATTAATGGAATTGTGAAGTGATTTGTGATTACTTTTTAGAAGACTTTTTGATAATAGGACAAAGTGATCAATAATTGTTTAGAATTAGTTTGAATTGGTGGTCAAAGTCACTGATATTGTGTCTTGACCATCAGCAGCTCATTATGTGATTGTAAACGGCAGCGCTTCGAGTGGAGCTCGCGGATGATAATAACTGAGGATATATATATATAGTGCTGTTTTGGAGCTTGAACAGGTAATCACGCTTAACTGACTGTGATACTGAGGGTGATGGTAGTTGAGGATTTTCTGACATCCTCTTCTACTTATTTATATATATAAATAAAATGAATTCAGATTATGTTATACATAAACGTGGGCTATAGGGTACCTTTCAACTGAACTGTACTTTATATAAATTCATATTTATATATATTCTTTGGTATGTTGCATGACACTGGTTAGTTGTACCGTCGGCCGATGTAACCTATCGATTTGCGCAAATCGATAGGTTAATTGTACAGGTTCCTCGGATTGTAAAGGAACCAGGGACGTTTTCACTTTTAAAGTGCTCCCCAGGGACGTTTTCACTTTTAAAGTGCTCCTCAGGGACGTTTTCACTTTTAAAGTGCTCCCCAGGGACGTTTTCACTTTTTAAAGTGCTCCCTTTACATGCTTTCAGTTTTGAGACTGGGCACAGTGTCAATCATGTTTATTTTTGTCTATTGAGAGATGGATGCATCTATTCTGGATATATACATCGATATATTTGCAAATGTTATGTGCTGTATGCAGGTTTTGAACTGTGGTACCCTGTAGACGCTCCACTACCCCACTTCTGAGTCTCACAGTGAGTTAAGTAGTGATTACTGAGACATTGTTTTGTCTCACCCCATTCCCTTTATTTTTGCAGGTGATCATGCCCAGAGGTAGTCTGAGAGGAAGGGAAAGAGGGACCGGCCAGCTGCACTGAGTCAGTGAGTAGGCCGGAGGTACACCGTAGGGATGTATATTGCCATTTATTAGGTTGCATCCGCTTCCGCATTTGTTTGTATTGTTTGGAATGAATTGTGTTAGTTATTTCTGTTGATTGTTGGTTAGTCACTGATATTGAAAGAATGTGACAGTGGTGGTCGTATCACACACTGTTTTAATGTGTTGATTGATTATATAGTGGTGAATTGACCGTTGAGAATTGTCTGCTAATGGAAAGACAATTTCTCTTTCATGATACGAATGTATCATATAATTGTGATTAATGAAGTTTGAATGTGCTCTGTGGTACTGACATGCTTAAGTCAGATAGTAGTTTTAATGAGTTTAATTGATACAGGTGTTCTGAATAATTGTGTTAAGGAAAGACCTTTTCCTAACATGGTTATATTGTTGATTGTGATTTATTGTTGTGATGAGTGTTGTTATTTTATATAACCATGTTAGATGGGCCCCGCTCTGATATGGTTAACCTTTATGTAGCTTGCTTGGTTTCTTTTGCTAACCATGTTAGGTGAATCCCTTACTAACATGGTTAGGGCATCTAGTATTGATTGATATCGTTTTCTCTTTCTAACCATGTTAGATGTACTCTTGCTAACATGGTTAGACACCATTTGTATGGATTGTTTTGATTATGTGTTTTATTAGGTGGAAGTAAGTAGGTTATTAAGGTATTATTAGGAGGTATGTTTCAGTTATCACTGGTTTTGATTTTGATTTCTTTTTCTCTCCATCATTTGAAGAATCTTTGAAGCAAGGAAAAAAGTTGATGGCAACTTATCAATGACACGGCCTTATGTTGGGGTAATATAACAATCACGTGCCCTCAAAATTACTGCCTCTAGTTAATGAAATTCGATTAGTTACTTCTTCAATATTTCAGAAGAATGATGATGAAATTGGAGCTGTGGCAAGTGTCAGAGGAGGTGATCATAGTTATGATGAAACGGATCTGGTTGGTTCATGATTGGTAATGGGAAATTATGTATGTTTAGTATGCTTTTCTGTCATTTGGATTTAAAGAAGTGCTTAGCAGGATATAAGTGTGAATTGAAATTTAAAGAAGCACGTGTGTTATGTCCTTCATATGCATGTTCCATTTTTGAGATGTTTGTTATATGTGTGATATGTTTTTTGTAACATCCTGAAAATTTAAATACAGGATTAAAGAGTGTTTTGGAAATGATAAATGGAGAAATTAGGAATTTTGGGAATGTTTGGGAATTTTTGGAGATTTTTGAGAATATTTTAGAAATATTAAGTAATTAATGTGCAGATAATTAATTAAGAAATGAAGAGTTTGAAATATGAGGGAATGGTAAAGTTAAAAATATTTTGAAGATTCAGAAGATTGGAGACTGGTTTGAGTGGTTTTAAGTTAAAAAGTGTACACTATGGCAAGCTTGGGCTATAAAGTAGCATAAACCACCTTATTTCCCCTCAACCAAACACACCCCCCCTCCCTTCCTTATCAAACATTTCGCGCACACACCCCCCCCCTCCATCTGAATCGCGACGCACCCTCCCCTCCCTTTCACCATTTTTCTTCTTCCTCACACCTCACAAATCGGCCTCACCTACCAAAAAGCTTCCTCATTTCAGTTCACCTCTCCCTTTTCTTCATAGAGGCGTGAAGATTGGGTCCGATCCGCGTGGGTGTGTGTGTCCGTCGCACAGTTTCAATTTTCCGGCGGCGGAGGCTATTTTCCGGCGAGCTCGGAATTGAGGTAAAGGACTTGGATTTTCTGGATGTCCTTCCTTTTTCAACTCCATAACATTTTTCCTAAGCTTCTCCTCCCATTTCAGTCCGGCCGGCGATCTCCGGCGACATTTCCGGCGACATTTCCGGCGACGTTGACCGGCGGGTGAGGAAAAGCTTGGATTTTTCTTGTAGTTCCTCATGTTGTTTTCCTTTCTTCAACTTCACAACACAATTTTCTTAGTTCCCCTTCCTTTTTCCAGTTCGGCCGGCGGTTTGGAGTGCTTTTCCGGCGACGGTGGTTTTATTTTCCGGCGAAGGGAGTTGTTGTTGAAGGTGGGTGATAATTTCCTTAGTTCTTTTGTGATTTCTTCATGTTCCAACTTCATTTCTCTTTTTCCCTTTCCTTTCTCTTACTTTAACTCGGTTACCACCCAAGGGAGGTGTTTTCCGGCGTGCTAGGCAGCGGCCGACGGTGGTGGTACCCTCTTTTGCACCTTGAAAACTAAGTAAGCATCTTCACCTTTGGATTTTGGAATTTTTGGATAGAATTGCCTATTTGGAGTTAGGGTTTTGGAGTATATTGGAATTTTTGACCATTAATGTCTTAATACTGAAATTGGGATATTGAAATGAAGTATTCTTGGGAGTAAATAGAATTTCTGGAGGTAATGAAGCAATTAGAAATTTATGGAGTTGGTAGGGATTGTTGAAGTGTAAGTTTGATCATTTTTGAACATAAGGAGCTTAATCAAAATATTAGGAATGCTTAGTTGAGTAATTGGATATTTTTGGGAAAATATTCTTGTCGTTTTGGAAGTTGGAATGTTATATGGGAATATTATAGGCATTTTATGACTCTTTGAAATTGGGATTTGTCCATAAAGGAGTGTTGGAATAAATTGGTGCTTAAGAAATGCTTGATGAAGTTGTTTGGTGATGTTGGAAGGTTGGTTTTAGAAGGATTGATGTTTGAAAGGAATTTTGTTAGTTAAGGTGTTGATTTGAAGTGACTTTGGTAGATTAAAGGTTGTTTATTGATGTTGGAATGTTAATGTTGAATAGATTGAGGTTTGAAAGGAAGTTGGAAAGTTAAAGTATTGATTGAAAGTGATATAGATGTTTTAAAGGATGGTTTGGTTATGGTGGGTAATGTTATAAATTCTTCAAGAGATAATTAAGGTTGAAAGTATTGATATTGTAAAGATTTGGTAAAGATAAGTTGGAAAAGGAAAGGGGTATGGATGTGGTTTTGGTATTGAAGTATTTTTATACTTTTAGTGTTAATGAAAGTTATTTAAAAGGTTGAGTTAAGTCACTTACAAAGTGTCTTGACCCATTTTTAAATTGTGGCATTATTGTAGACGGTGATCTTTCAAGCGGACTTTGAAGGTAACTATTATCTGCGTATATCTGCTGCCGTGAAGTTTAGCAGGTAATCACGCTTAACTGACTGTGATACTGAGGGTGACGGTAGTTGAGGAATTCTAAAAAAAAATCCTCTTCTACTTATATATACGTATATATAAAAATGAAATGGATTCATATTACCTTATGTTTAAACGTGGGCTATAGGGTGCCTTTCAACTGAACTGTACTTTATATATATCTATACAAATCTTTTGTATTGTTGCATGACACTGACTATTAGTACCGTCGGCCGACGTAACCATCGATTTGCGCAAATCGATAGGTTAATTGTACGGGTTCCTCGGATTGTAAAGGAACCAGGGATATTTTTCACATTTTAGAGTGGTCCCTTTTCATGCTTTCAGATTTGAGACTGGGCACAGTGTCAATCACGTTTATTTTTGTCTATTGAGAGATGGATGTATCTGTGCTGTATATATATATATATATATATATATATATATATATATATATATATATATTACGTGGTTTATGCAGGTTTTGAAAACTGTGGTACCTTGTAGACGCTCCACTACCCCACTTCTGAGTCTCACAGTGAGTTAAGTAGTGATTACTGAGACATAGTTTTATCTCACCCCATTCCCTTTATTTTTGCAGGTGATCATGCCCAGAGGTAGTCTGAGAGGAAGGGAAAAAGGGGCCGGCCAGCTGCACTGAGTCAGTGAGTAGGCCGGAGGTAAACCGTAGGGATATATATATTGCCATAAAGTAGGCTGCATCCGCTTCCGCATTTGTTGTGTATTTTGGGTGAAATGTATTGCTAATTGACTGCTTAATTGATTCTGTTAATTGTTGTTTAGTTACTAATATTGTCATAATGTGACAGTTTTGGCTGTATCACACACTTTGTTAGTGTGATGATTGATTATATACTGTATGTGATAATTTGCTACAGAAGGATTGCCTGCTAATGGAAAGGCAATCCCTTTTTCTGATTGAGCATTAGCGACGTTTGATTTCGCTTTGTGATGCTGACATGTTAAGTCAGAGAATTGTGTATTTCTGATGTGTTGAGTTAATGAAGCTAGTTACTGGTGTTGTTGACACATTCTGTGTTAGGTGATTAAGTCACCATTGTACTGGATAATATTATTAGTTTTACAGGTGAATGGTCATGATCAAGTTAAGGAAATTCTCTTTTCCTAACTTGATTATATTATGTGAATGTTAACTTGATTATATTATGTGAATGTTGATTGTTTGTAAGTTAATGAAGGTTGTTTTTCTCATATAACCATGTTAGATGGGCCCCGCTCTAATATGGTTATCGTTTCTGTGTGATATGTGAGTTCTTTTGCTAACTATGTTAGGAGATTCTCTTTTCTAACATAGTTAGATATGTGCTAAGCATATGCTTGGAATCTCGGTAGAGAAATTCTTTTGCTAACCATGTTAGGTGAATCTTTTACTGACATGGTTAAAGTATCTCATTTGAAATCATATCGTTTTCCTTTTTCTAACCATGTTAGATGTATTCTTACTAACATGGTTAGACACCATTTGTTTGGAGTATTTGAGTATGTGTTTAGTTAGGTGAAGTCTAGTAGGTTAATAATGTGTTATTAGGAGGTATGTTTCAACTTGGTATCAGTTTTATGGTAAACGATACCCTGCCTGTTGCATTGCATATAGAATGGCAATATATATTCCTTTTCCCTTCCCGATGTGTGCATGATCACTAACCCTTGTTTTGAGGATATGTGCAGTGAATTTTGCGGACAAAATTCCTATGGTGGGGAGAGCGGTCATTCCGTACTAAGATTTATTTGAAGTAGAATGATTAGAATGAGACTTATTCAGGTTTGACACTTGTTGAAGTCTCTCAAGTGCTTGCATTTATGATTATTAAATCTTTTTCCGCTTTTAAAATAAAAGCGGAGTGGCATTGAGGTAAAATGAAAGTTCTAGTATGGTGAGTGAGGTTTCACTTGGCTTATTAGTTATGAGGAGAGAAAATGTTCGTTAGGATGCGTGCCAACAAGTTGGTAACTTTCAGTTTCTAGCTCATGGACTTCTATTAAGATATAGGGAACATCTAATATGTCTAGAAGGAATACAAATGAACCATGTAGGAAGATTGATTTGAGTCACAATTGGATTATACTTTGGGGTGATTTAGAATTTCAATTAAGGATATACTTGGTCCTTATTAATGGATGAAGAAATCCTTATAGAGGTATAGCTCAAAGAATGGTCATATGGAATAGGAAGCATTTGAATATAGAACAAGTAATAACAACTGAGTGAGATCGGGAAGGAATGTTTCGATTACTATATTTCAAGATTCAAACTAATTTGATAATTGTAAAATTGATCACTTTATATAATAAGTGTGCTTATTCGTGCAGTGATGGTGAGATTGTGATATTAAGAGTTGCACTTTAGTCAAGTTATATGGGAGTAAATATGGATTAATTGATATGTTGACTTGAGTTGGATATTGGGAAAATATTAAGTTGGATACATAGAGGAAAAGGTTGAAACTATTTGATATCAATACATCAAAGAAGAAGAAACGTAGTTACATTTTAGTGATACAAAGGCATGAGGGCAATTCAAGTACAAGGAGATATTTATGTTGGGATTAGTAATAGGTATAGAGGTTATGAGATGAGAATAAGTTGGTATGAATTCTTCGAAAGAGAAAATGCATAAAATAATTGAGATTATAATTGAGGGTTGTTTAGCTGGATTTTAGAATTTGGGAGTTATATTATGACTTAGATTACGTGATTGATGATTATATTCCTTAGGTTAACAAAATTCTTGTGTGGAAAGCCTGATTAGTATTGAAATTAAGGGTGCTTTTGAAAGAGATAAGATGTTAGAATCAGTATTCAAGGACGAGTGGATCAATTGGATAATAATACGATAGTTGAATATTTTTGGCTTAGAAGGGCATTGGTGATTTTGAAATATGAACTTGTTGAGAGATTCATGGGTCCCATCAAGTTGAATAAGTTTAATGCATGTCTAATGGTGCAGTTTTATTGGAATAAAATATAACTTTTAGAGGGAAAATGTTACATTGATAGTTGGAGGACTAGCGAGGTCTTGAATGGATTATTCTTGGGCTTTGATGATATTGAATTCTAAAGTTTAAATTGTGTTAAGGAAAAAAAAATGGTTGGATTATGATCGCTTATGAATATGAGTTTATGGTTTTATATATATGTAGGAAGCAAGTGAAGAGGACACCTATAGTTAGTCAATCCCCGGTGAGACCTAGTTGGTTGAAGTTGGATTTGAGTTGAACTTTCTCTTGGTTGTTACCTAAGCTTGATTTCCATTTGAGGTATTTTACTTATGGGCATTTGAATTATGTTTATGGGGTCCAAGGGCCTATTTAGGTTCAACACTTATGCTGGAATAAGTTAATTTGGCTAAGTATGTTGTAGATTTTGAAAAGGGAATTGAGAATATCCTTAGGCTTGAAATTAATTTGAATGTACTTGGAAGGTGTGAGTAGTTAAATTAGGTTAATATTGGGAAATGTGGAGTATGAATGCACACTGGGTAATTGAGATTGCTTCTGACTTGAAACTTAAATTAGCTAGAGTGGTGATGATTTTGGAAACTCTCTTTAACCTTGAGGTATTCATGGTTCCTATATTATTAAGGGTACGTATGGGTATGAAACTCTCTTTAACCTTGAGATTGCTTTATGAAATTAATGAAGTATGAGAATGGTGTTTGAGTTGATTTTTAGTTGTTCAAAGGGATGTAAATTATGTGTGAGACTTAGGTAATTGATTCAAAAAGCACTTTTGGAATGTGAGTTACCGACTCTATTAAGATTGCATATGAATATAGATAATAAGCGTTAGGTAATTACTGGTGTGGTATTTCAAATTGAGGATTTATATTAGAAGTTGTAGCGATTACTATGGTATAGTGATTTTTGTAGTTTTACTGGCTATTGGAATTGGAAATGATATTGGTGAGGGAAGATTTATGATGTAGATTCAGATAATATTGTCGATAAGATAAAAGTTGTAAATGCTATAAATATGGTTATGACCTTAAGTTAAAGGAGAATTGTGTGGTTTCTCTTGGTTTATCAGGCATATTGATGTTAATGCTTATGAAGAATTCCATCGGTACAAATCGTTGGGACTAATATAGGTGGAATGATGAGATTTAAGTTCAAATGGACTGGCTTGTATTGATTAAAGTTAGAGGCATTTGGCAGGAATTAACAATTTTGATAATTGGAGAAAAATGATGATTATGGGTTGAGGATTGACTAGAAAAGTTTGATTAAAAAGTGAAATGGAGGAAGAAAAATTAAATTTAGGTTTTGAATTAAAGTTGATTTAGGAGGATTCTTTAAGATTAAGATGAAGAATATATTAGTTATGAGTTGAAGAATAAGTAAGATAAATTGTTGAATTTGAGGTTTTTATCGCGCTTACAAGAATATATATACTATTTTGGTCATGAAACTTAGTATTATTGGGTACGAATTAGTGTTTAGGCTCGCGGACACAACTGAAGTAACTATATATGGTATTGGTGAATAATTTGTGTATGAAGTGATTTAAATAGATTTAGCATGAATTCTTGAGTCATTAAGATAAGCGAGATTTTATGTTGAGTATAAAGACAAAGGAGTGAGTTTAATAGTGGTAATCATATTTAGTATTAGCAGTATGGTGGTTTAGTGAAATACTAAATGGAGGATTGGAGTTTTGTGACAAGTTGTCATTATTTTATTGAGAAAATTAAGATGATTCGAGTTAATGATTGATTTTGGAGCCGTGATTATGTGTGAGATAAGAATGTAAGAAGAATAGTTGAAGTTAAAATATTAGGTTGAAGTTTTAGCGAACTCTTAATTGATTCTTTGGAAATAAATGCAAGTGCTTTTGATGATGAACTTGATATGGTGTAACATATGTAAAGTTACAGTTATGAGGCAAGTAAAGAATGAATTTTTATAGGAATTTTTGTTTGGCAAATAAGAAGTGAGAGCATAGGATTAAACTTAATGAAATTATTGGATATAGATTTAAGTCCCTCATACAAGTAGAAGAACTATATCATAAATAGGAATATGAAATAGTGGAAAACGTTTTAAGTAGCAACCTCAAGATTCCAAAGTAGATAAAAATGATCGGAAGTATTATTGTGTGTAGGATCGAATTAAGAAAGTTTAGGTGTTGACATTAATTCGTGAACCATTTGTGGGTTAGAAGATAATGACTTTCAAGGTGGAATTGTCTTTAAATTAGAGGTCTTACCATAGAACTTGGTCCAAGGATTTGACAATGTAATTAATTGGTGTGAAATATTTGATAAGGGAAGCAAGAATGACTCTCATAGTCTTATAAGTTAAGGAGATTAGACCATTAAGGTGTAGAAAGCTTGAAATTATGATCAGGTTGACTAGAATTTGAAACTTTTATTCCCTAATGCAAGTTCTTAGCAATATATTGAGTGGATTATGCTCAGTAGTTTTCTTAAAGAGGTTAGACATAACGAATTTTGAGGGCAAAATTCCTAAAAGGTGGGGAGAATTGTAACATCCTGAAAATTTAAATACAGGATTAAAGAGTGTTTTGGAAATGATAAATGGAGAAATTAGGAATTTTGGGAATTTTTGGGAATTTTTGGAGATTTTTGAGAATATTTTAGAAATATTAAGTAATTAATGTGCAGATAATTAATTAAGAAATGAAGAGTTTGAAATATGAGGGAATGGTAAAGTTAAAAATATTTTGAAGATTCAGAAGATTGGAGACTGGTTTGAGTGGTTTTAAGTTAAAAAGTGTACACTATGGCAAGCTTGGGCTATAAAGTAGCATAAACCACCTTATTTCCCCTCAACCAAACACACCCTCCCTCCCTTCCTTATCAAACATTTCGCGCACACACCCCCCCCTCCATCTGAATCGCGACGCACCCTCCCCTCCCTTTCACCATTTTTCTTCTTCCTCACACCTCACAAATCGGCCTCACCTACCAAAAAGCTTCCTCATTTCAGTTCACCTCTCCCTTTTCTTCATAGAGGTGTGAAGATTGGGTCCGATCCGCGTGGGTGTGTGTGTTCGTCGCACAGTTTCAATTTTCCGGCGGCGGAGGCTATTTTCCGGCGAGCTCGGAATTGAGGTAAAGGACTTGGATTTTCTGGATGTCCTTCCTTTTTCAACTCCATAACATTTTTCCTAAGCTTCTCCTCCCATTTCAGTCCGGCCGGCGATCTCCGGCGACATTTCCGGCGACGTTGACCGGCGGGTGAGGAAAAGCTTGGATTTTTCTTGTAGTTCCTCATGTTGTTTTCCTTTCTTCAACTTCACAACACAATTTTCTTAGTTCCCCTTCCTTTTTCCAGTTCGGCCGGCGGTTTGGAGTGCTTTTCCGGCGACGGTGGTTTTATTTTCCGGCGAAGGGAGTTGTTGTTGAAGGTGGGTGATAATTTCCTTAGTTCTTTTGTGATTTCTTCATGTTCCAACTTCATTTCTCTTTTTCCCTTTCCTTTCTCTTACTTTAACTCGGTTACCACCCAAGGGAGGTGTTTTCCGGCGTGCTAGGCAGCGACCGACGGTGGTGGTACCCTCTTTTGCACCTTGAAAACTAAGTAAGCATCTTCACCTTTGGATTTTGGAATTTTTGGATAGAATTGCCTATTTGGAGTTAGGGTTTTGGAGTATATTGGAATTTTTGACCATTAATGTCTTAATACTGAAATTGGGATATTGAAATGAAGTATTCTTGGGAGTAAATAGAATTTCTGGAGGTAATGAAGCAATTAGAAATTTATGGAGTTGGTAGGGATTGTTGAAGTGTAAGTTTGATCATTTTTGAACATAAGGAGCTTAATCAAAATATTAGGAATGCTTAGTTGAGTAATTGGAGATTTTTGGGAAAATATTCTTGTCGTTTTGGAAGTTGGAATGTTATATGGGAATATTATAGGCATTTTATGACTCTTTGAAATTGGGATTTGTCCATAAAGGAGTGTTGGAATAAATTGGTGCTTAAGAAATGCTTGATGAAGTTGTTTGGTGATGTTGGAAGGTTGGTTTTAGAAGGATTGATGTTTGAAAGGAATTTTGTTAGTTAAGGTGTTGATTTGAAGTGACTTTGGTAGATTAAAGGTTGTTTATTGATGTTGGAATGTTAATGTTGAATAGATTGAGGTTTGAAAGGAAGTTGGAAAGTTAAAGTATTGATTGAAAGTGATATAGATGTTTTAAAGGATGGTTTGGTTATGGTGGGTAATGTTATAAATTCTTCAAGAGATAATTAAGGTTGAAAGTATTGATATTGTAAAGATTTGGTAAAGATAAGTTGGAAAAGGAAAGGGGTATGGATGTGGTTTTGGTATTGAAGTATTTTTATACTTTTAGTGTTAATGAAAGTTATTTAAAAGGTTGAGTTAAGTCACTTACAAAGTGTCTTGACCCATTTTTAAATTGTGGCATTATTGTAGACGGTGATCTTTCAAGCGGACTTTGAAGGTAACTATTATCTGCGTATATCTGCTGCCGTGAAGTTTAGCAGGTAATCACGCTTAACTGACTGTGATACTGAGGGTGACGGTAGTTGAGGAATTCTAAAAAAAAATCCTCTTCTACTTATATATACGTATATATAAAAATGAAATGGATTCATATTACCTTATGTTTAAACGTGGGCTATAGGGTGCCTTTCAACTGAACTGTACTTTATATATATCTATACAAATCTTTTGTATTGTTGCATGACACTGACTATTAGTACCGTCGGCCGACGTAACCATCGATTTGCGCAAATCGATAGGTTAATTGTACGGGTTCCTCGGATTGTAAAGGAACCAGGGATATTTTTCACATTTTAGAGTGGTCCCTTTTCATGCTTTCAGATTTGAGACTGGGCACAGTGTCAATCACGTTTATTTTTGTCTATTGAGAGATGGATGTATCTGTGCTGTATATATATATATATATATTACGTGGTTTATGCAGGTTTTGAAAACTGTGGTACCCTGTAGACGCTCCACTACCCCACTTCTGAGTCTCACAGTGAGTTAAGTAGTGATTACTGAGACATAGTTTTGTCTCACCCCATTCCCTTTATTTTTGCAGGTGATCATGCCCAGAGGTAGTCTGAGAGGAAGGGAAAAAGGGGTCGGCCAGCTGCACTGAGTCAGTGAGTAGGCCGGAGGTAAACCGTAGGGATATATATATTGCCATAAAGTAGGCTGCATCCGCTTCCGCATTTGTTGTGTATTTTGGGTGAAATGTATTGCTAATTGACTGTTTAATTGATTCTGTTAATTGTTGTTTAGTTACTGATATTGTCATAATGTGACAGTTTTGGCTGTATCACACACTTTGTTAGTGTGATGATTGATTATATACTGTATGTGATAATTTGCTACAGAAGGATTGCCTGCTAATGGAAATGCAATCCCTTTTTCTGATTGAGCATTAGCGACGTTTGATTTCGCTTTGTGATGCTGACATGTTAAGTCAGAGAATTGTGTATTTCTGATGTGTTGAGTTAATGAAGCTAGTTACTGGTGTTGTTGACACATTCTGTGTTAGGTGATTAAGTCACCATTGTACTGGATAATATTATTAGTTTTACAGGTGAATGGTCATGATCAAGTTAAGGAAATTCTCTTTTCCTAACTTGATTATATTATGTGAATGTTAACTTGATTATATTATGTGAATGTTGATTGTTTGTAAGTTAATGGAGGTTGTTTTTCTCATATAACCATGTTAGATGGGCCCCGCTCTAATATGGTTATCGTTTCTGTGTGATATGTGAGTTCTTTTGCTAACTATGTTAGGAGATTCTCTTTTCTAACATAGTTAGATATGTGCTAAGCATATGCTTGGAATCTCGGTAGAGAAATTCTTTTGCTAACCATGTTAGGTGAATCTTTTACTAACATGGTTAAAGTATCTCATTTGAAATCATATCGTTTTCCTTTTTCTAACCATGTTAGATGTATTCTTACTAACATGGTTAGACACCATTTGTTTGGAGTATTTGAGTATGTGTTTAGTTAGGTGAAGTCTAGTAGGTTAATAATGTGTTATTAGGAGGTATGTTTCATTTTTCATATGCATGTTCCATTTTCCATGCATTTGCGCTTCTTTTTCAATATATTTGTTCAATTCATTAGCTGACACCAAAATCATATAGGGGATATGTTAATTTAGGATGATATGATAAATTGACTACTTTGTTTTGAGTGATTTTCTATGGTGATAGGATTCATGTGTAATTTGAGAATCATGAGGTTACTAAAATAAATGTTTGTATTTTTTTAATTCAGGAAGTGGAGCATTGACATGCTTAAAGCGATGAAATAGGGGGCATATTTTTTAAAAAAATAAAGACGTCAATACAAGCGTTTAAAACGCATGTATTGGCCCATCAATACATGCGTTTAAAACGCATGTATTGGCCCATCAATATATGCGTTTAAAATGCATGTATTGACAACATTACAAGCGTACTAATGGGTCAATACATGGGTTTATTTAAACACATGTATTAGTAGTTACCAATACATGCGTTTAAAACGCATGTAGTGGTACTCAATACATGCGTTTTAAACGCATGTATTGGTGCCAATACATGTGTTTATTTAAACGTATGTAAAGCCTTTTCCAACGTTAGCTTTACATGCGTTTAATAAACGCATGTAAAGCCGAAAAAAACGCATGTAAAGGGGGTTTTTTGTAGTAGTGCTAGATCAAATTAATCATAACTAAATAATGGGAAATAAATATCTACGACATAAATGAATTTATAGTGTTCTAGGTTGTAAAAGTAATCAACCACACATAGGGTTCAAATCAATCCCAAAAATTATTGAAACTAAATCTGAAAACATAATGGAAATAACAGACAGGAAAATTCAAATAATGGCTACCCAAGCGGACATGTTGTCTTATCCAGTCTCCACAGCTCGAACTCACCGAAGAAGGAAGTAGAAAGAAAAGATGAACCTTGCTATTCTCCTCCCTTCCACGTGTGTGATGAATATATGTATGTGTTAATGAATGAATGTTGCTGCCAAGTCAGGACAAAAGCGACCACTTCCTTCTCTTCTTGCATTCTTACTACCACAGATTACCCCATTTACATGCGCTTATTTTGGCCTCTACATACGCTTATAAAGCGCATGTAGAGGGGGGCGCTGGTAAAGGCTCTACATGCGCTTTTAAAAAGCGCATGTAGAGCTTAAAGCGCATGTAGAGGTACATACCTCTACATGCGCTTTAAGCGCATGTACAGGTGGCCCCTTTACATACGCTTTAAGCGCATGTATAGAATGATTTTTTTAAAAAAAAATTATTATAAATTTACATTATTTCCCAATATAACCACCAATACTAGCTGTAGTTCATAGAACCAACTAGCATTATATCAAAAGAATATACCAGAAAAAGTCAATTACTTAATATCTTCAAAAATGAATTATATATCAATATCAAAACAATAACAATGTATGATTCATTTTTTATATATACATAAGCAAAAAGAACTATGTGCATCATAGTTGTTCACAAGTTAATCTATACTAAAAATATTGACAAAACAGGAAATGATTCAGAACAAAGTAATAAATATTCAACTCCTCAACTTTGTTAAGATTCATCCTATGTGAAAGATCACTCTAAGGAACGATTAGACAGCGAGGATAATAGAAAGAAATCAAATAAATCTTGCATTTATAGTGATGTATCTCAAGTTTCACAATGTCAGAAACTGATTTATCAGATTCCTCATCATCTGCAGCATTCGTACCTTCTGCCTAACAATCATACCCAAAGAAAACATGTTAAGTATTGTCCAGAAAGGCAAACAATCATACTCCCACAGAAACATGTATGAATAAATATGCACCTGTTTCTTGTTATAGGCTTTCATATCCTTCTCATAATCAACCTTTCGTTTCTCTGCTTTAGCTACATAAGGTGCCTTCTCCTAAAATAATTCAAGCTTGTTTTAAAATGAAGAACAACACACAGCACATTCATAGATTCATAAGTTAATTAATATTTAATGACAAAGAGAAACACATACAGCTTCAGACATGGACTTCCATTTTGCTCCAGCAGCTTTTCCAACCTGACATATGAGACAAAATAAGTTTTGAAAAAGGCATAAGGAAAGATCAATCACTTATGTCCTATAAGTCATATACAGAATGACAAAAACTTACAGCAGACAATGCTTTGTTGTCAGGAATTTCCTTATTAAACCTGCTTCCTAAACTCCTCCCTATAATAGTAAAATTAACAAAAATAACAAAAAAAAAAGATCAGCCTTATAAAAAAAACCTAAGCGCCAATAAGTATTACAGAAAAGCCGCAGCTTCTAACACACTTGATAAGTTAAACAATGCAAAATATTTTAACCAAATCAGAATCTTCAATCAAGAATAATGTACCCAATCGGCCAATAACAAAGAAGAAATTTCAAACTTCATAAAACGACCAATCTTAAAAAGAAAATTAACATGCATAGTTATCTTTTAACTTTATGACAATCCCATAGGCACTTAGTCATCAATCAATAATTAAATCATTCTTCATCAAAGAACAAACAAACAAAACCACTTACCAAATCTGCAACTTCAATAACCATCATGTTCATTCATAAAGCATGTCTAATTTAAACACTTTCATACACGGAAATTCCTTTATTTCTTTTCACATATCTATCACTTGTCTATAAACAAGAAATAAGAGTTTATATGAGACAAGAAAAATATTCCAGACAGAGAGATAAAAGAAGCACATAAAATCTTCAAAATATATTCATAAAACAAAAGAATCAATGTTAACATCAATAATGGAGAACAATCACATCCCAAGCAATCATTCAGCCAAGTATACAAATACTAACATATAGTTCATTTCTTTGTTCATTCATACTCCAATAATCACAACTCAAATCATAAAAATAAGAAAGATCTTGCATGGTAAATCAACTTGAAATCAATTACAATCTTTCATACAGCCCTCTCTTTACTCATAAATACCCCTCTAAAATCAATCACAAAACAGCAATTATAACACTAATAATATCAGCAGAACAGTGAAGGAAAAAGGAAGTGTCAAGTAATCCATCAACTCAATGAAAATCACATATGTAACTTTAGTTTACATCTTCATTGAAATTTGTATAATCACACAACACTTCCAGCCTAAAAGTACAAATCAGACATTTTCAACACCTAAAAGATAGACTTTCATATGCAACTTTTTGCTTGGAATAAAGAAGAAAATCATTTACCTCTCAGCAAACTAAATGGCGGTTTCTCCTGGCTTCAGATTCTGTGGTTTCAAGTACCAAACATAAAAAACAACAGCCCAAGATGTCATTAGCAGCAGCAAATGCGTAGTGAATGATTTCCTGTAGATGAATGAAATCCAATCAATACACCTCTAATGCAGTAGGGGAATAGTGGAAGTATAGGTAAAATAACATTGAAAAGTATAACTTTACTTTCGACTATTCCAAAAAGCATTCACAAATATTTTATTGTACTTAATTGCAACTGGGCAAACTATGCAGCCGAGTTCAAAAGCACCATAAATTTCAACAAAACGTTAAACACTTCGATCTTGAATGTTAATACAACTTCATTTTTCAGAGATTCATGTACCTTCTCAAACATGACTGTGTAGTGATTATATTTACACAAGTTCCTTCAGGAAATATGAGAAGAGGGTTATTGTCAGTTACTTGGACATGACCCTTCAATCTGAAGAATGTAAAATAGTTAAGTTAAAACTAATGAAATCAGAAATAGAGATTGCCCACACATTAGGAAATCGAACATGCATACTAATCTTCTTTATAAAAATTGGTAGAATATTAAAAACATTAGGAAATCGAACATGCATATTGTAAACCTTGCTCCACACACAATCATGACTCATTACATCACAATCTTCACTCAAAATATCAGCACCAAATCAGACAGAAACAGAAAATAACATTTAAAATTCAAACAACAGTCAATCTTCAAGAAGTATCAACATGCAAGCACAACACATCCATAATCCTTCAAATAAAATCTTCTTCACAGTTTTCAAATACCCAAACCAGTTCGAATTAGACAAAGGAATAGAGAAAATTCAGATTCAGATTAAATAAAACACCCTAACTCAAACAAGTAGAACATGCATTACCCAAAACATAACATGCATGGCAGGCAATCAACTTTATCACACTCTTTCACATATAAATTAGAAATTTTTACCCCCAAAGCATAGAAAACCCGTCAGCCCTAAAGTACCCAAAATTTAGGGTTTTCATAAACTACTCCAAAATTCAATCAAGGTTCAATTTCTCATTCAAAACAACAACAATAGAAGCTAAAGCTTTAACTTTTACCGATTAAACAAACCAAACCCCAAAACTGAAATCGGACCCCTCTAAATCTCACCGAAACGACAGAATATTGGGTATACATAGGAAGAGAATCTTCACCTAAGCTCAAGACCTTGAGTGCATACGTCACTGAAGCCATAGACCCCGCCGAAACGACCGCCGGAAGTTGCTGGATTGGAGGAGCAAGAAGAGAGAACGAATGGAGGTGTGAGGACAAGAGGGAGCACGTTTTTTTTTAAGAAAGAAGGGTGGGAAGTGATGGTGGGGAAGATGGAGAGATAATATAAAGTATGGTTCTTGAAATGACCATTTTGCCCTTTCGTTTTCAACTTTATTATTTTCTTTTTTTATTACAAAACTTTATTATTTTCTTATTTTAAGTTCCTACCTTAAAACTATTCTACACACCAACTTACATACTTTCTCCCACCATAATTTTATTTAAGCTCTAAACTATCTTTCATAAAATTTCTAATCTAAAATTCACTTCCTAGCAATTTTTCTTTGATTTCTAAAGAAATAGTCATACTTACAAAAGGAGAAGATTAATAAATATATTAGGGTTTATGGGAATACTTACAAAATTTTCATTCCCTCTTCATTTATATAATTGGTTTTGTTGAATATTATTTTAAATCATAGCGTTTAAAATGAATAATCTGATTAATCAGGTAAATCAAGCACTGAGTAATATAATGTTTTAAAACTTAATTATCTAAGCATTATTAAGTTTTTCATCATTTTATAAATTGAATCAACTTTTTTCTTCAATATTATTTTATAAATTCCATTTTATACCCCCTCTACATGCGCTTTAAGCGCATGTAGAGGCTCTACATGCGCTTAAAGCGCATGTAGAGGTATAAACACCCTTTACATGCGCTTTAAGCGCATGTAAAGGGTGTTTCTACCTCTACATGCGCTTAAAGCGCATGTACAGGGTGTTTGAACACTTTCATAGCACCCAAAAGTGGTAATGGAGCTTTGAAACACTAATTCCACAAGCAGGAACACCTTATGAGGACTGAGGAGGACGTCTTATGCATGACTCCATGTTTTGCACTTCAGTAGTGCCTTTACATGCGCTTAAAGCGCATGTAAAGGGTGTTTCAACAATTTCATAGCACCCAAAAGTGGTAATGGAGCTTTGAAACACTAAGTCCACAAGCAGGAACACCTTATGAGGTCTGAGGAGGACCTCTTAAGCATGACTCCATGTTTTGCACTTCACTAGTGCCTTTACATGCGCTTAAAGCGCATGTAAAGGGTGTTTCAACATTTTCATAGCACCCAAAAGTGGTAATGGAGCTTTGAAACACTAAGTCCACAAGCAGGAACACCTTATGAGGTATGAGGAGGACCTCTTAAGCATGACTCCATGTTTTGCACTTCAGTAGTGCCTTTACTTGCGCTTAAAGCGCATGTAAAGGGTGTTTGTGCCTTTACATGCGCTTAAAGCGCATGTAAAGGGTGTTTGTGAGGGTGTTTCCATGTAATTTTGAGCTCTTCACCTAAGTTCATTTTATATTTTATCTCTAAATACTTTAATCCTTTTCTAGTCATTGTTTTAGTGAATTTTAATTGATGCACATTTCTATACATGCGCTTAAAGCGCAAGTAGAGATAAGGCCTCTACATGCGCTTTAAGCGCATGTATAGATTCTTACCTGTACATGCGCTTAAAGCGCATGTAAAGGACCCTCAATACATGCATTTCTTCTAAGCGCATGTAAAGGTGCGCTGGTAAAGGGACAATTTGTAGTAGTGTCTTGTGTTCTTTCCTTTCTTACTTCTTGTACGGCGTGTATATTGAATGATCTCTACAGTACAGCCACCCTCCTTCCTCTTATTCCTTTCTCATGCGTGAATCCTCTGTTTAGGCTTTTGAGAATTGAAAGAATTATAACCAGCCTACTAGTCCTTCCATAATGATGTATATATATAATAATAATTTTGTTACTATCTTTGTAACATCCCAATTTTCAAATTAAAAATAATGAGAAATTATTGAAGGTCATTTAGGAAATTCAAAGTTTTAGGAAGAAATTTTAGGATATTTTGGGCTATTTATGAATATTAAATCTTAGTTTGAAATTTAAATAAATATGTTTAAAAGAAGTAATTGGGATAGAAATTTCCATGAAAAGTAAATTCATGTTATGATGAAGAGAAAGAGATATAGTAGTATATACAAACCTTTGTTTGGAATGCTACTGGAAGGCATGTATATTGGTAGTAAATATTATTGTTAGTACATACTGTGGTATGAAGGTTTTTGGGTTTTCTAATTTGATTATGGCTGAATGAATTCTTGTGATGGAAGTACTCCGAAATGCAATTTAATCATATTAAGTGGAAGATAGAAATTGTTGATGAATATTCATGTTGGGATTTGGTTGAAAACCATAACCTTTATCTGATTTTGGTTGAAAACCAAACAACTCGTTAGGGCGATCAGGCTGCAAAACATGAAAACAGAGTTGCTGAGAGTTGAAGCCGTCGGTGGACGAGTTATTTATTGAAGGAAGTGTTGGTAGAAGAAAGAAGCTAAGGGAGGAGAGGGTGAGGAAGAAAATTTATTGAATTTATAAGTGCATTTTGGACTTTTCATGTGTAATCTTATTGTCATATTGGTGAAAATATCATTTTTGATCCCATGTTAAAAGTTGGTACCATTGGTGTACCTTGCAATAGTTATGTATCATTGTTGTTCCTTGGCCAATAGTTATGTATCATTTTTGGGCCTTCGCCCTAAATTAATCGCCGGCCGGTAAAAGTTTATTTAATTATAAGGGCATTTTGGACATTTCATGTCTAATATTATTGTCATATTAGTGAAAATATCATATTTGATCACATGGAAAAGTTGGGTATCATTTTTGTACCTCGAAATAGTTATGTACTATTTCTGTTCCTTGGCCAATAGTTGTGTATCATTTTTGGGCCTTCGCCCTTATATTTAAATGGTATTCTGTTGGTGGTGGATTGTTGCAAGATAAGTGTGAGAGATTTATATAGTACATGTCAGGGATAGTGATAGTTAGGTTGAGGTAAGGAGTTGATTAGTGAGATTGAAATATGAAAGGGAATGATAAAGTGTATGATATTGATGTTGAAATTGAGATACTGAATGAGATTGAAATGGATGGATAGGGATGGATATTGTGAGCGTTGCATGACACTAAGATATTTATGTACCATCGCGCGATGATAACTGTCGATTGGCCAATCGACAGTTATTTGTACTGATGATCCTTTTCGGATTGATTAGACCGGGGATCATAGGTCAACTTATTGAGAGAAAGTGACCTACGGTTGTTTGGCATTGGAGAGCCCAACCGTTCCCGTTCTGTAATGGAAACAGAATTGGGGTTCCCTCTCTGGAGATTGCCAGAGAGGGAAATTGTCCCCTCATTATGGAGAGGGACACGGTGTCAAATTCATATAGTGAAGATTAGATGCTGGGATGCCCCCTTGATGGCACAATGCATCTATAGGTCAGTGTGAGAGTTATAGTGAAAGCACTCAGATTGGAGATGGAGACATGAGGTTTTGTTGGAATGGGATCGATTGAGGGATTTTGAGTGGGATATGGTAATAGAGATGATGATGTTGACTTTGATTTGGATGTGAATGAAGGGCTTGAGTGATGAATGAAAGAAGATTTGGTTATATACATATTACTGGTTTTTAAAATGTGGTACCCTTTAGACGCCCTCGCTACCGCACATCTCACTGTTATAGTGAGTTAAGCGGTGATTACTGGGACAAATTGTCTCATTCCACGATTACTCACATTTTTGCAGGTATTCATGCACAGGCGCGAGCATCAGGAAAGGGAATTAGGTAGTAGAGGTTATATAGTTTATTTGGAATTGTATATTGCCAATTTGTATAGGCCTGCATTCGTTTCCGCATGTATATATCTATTTATTGTTTAATATCAACTAGTTTTGTTTATTAACCATGTTAGACAAATCCTTTCTAACATGGTTAGCAATAAATTATCCATGATAACAGCTGTGTTGTATTAGTTTATTCTTTTCTATCATGGATAATATTTTAATCATTAAGATATTCTTTTTCTAACTATGATAGAGATATTGATATTATTGAAATTCCTTTTTCTATCATAGTTAGTAAAGATATTATTGAACTAAAAGAGATGTCACAGGTTAATTAGGGAATTAGTAACAATATGTTACAATCTTCCCTCCTTTTCTCCAAAATATGTGCGTGGATCTCTCTCCCATTTTGACTAAGTAAATATAGCCGTGCTTCCTTCTTTCTCTTTTTGACCGTTAGCAAGTGTGTATTCAAATTCAAAAATATCTTCCCAAGGCCCCTACACATCAAAAATGAGAAAAACCAGTGAAATGACCAAAATACCCTTAAGCTAGCATGCACATTTATAAACCTCAATAATGAATAAAAATACCAATTAAATCCCACAAATTAAGCACAAATGCACATGTACTATCTAATGTAACGAAATTCTTAACAAGTTTAAGTCTAACTATTACAATTTATATAAATATAATTTGGCAATCACAGGTGATAGCTTATACCTATATACATCACAAGCTATGTGTAACACCTCGAATTTTCTTACTAATTGATAATGATTTACTCAATTTATAACCATGATTTTATTATTCGAAACCCAAAAATACGAGTAAAGTAAAACTTTTTATTTTGAAAGTTAAATAAATAAATTTTCTTATTTAAAACTATTTAAATTCTTTCTTTTGTAAAATGAGCTGAAATAAATAAATCATTTAGTTATAATTTACTATTTGAAAATTCAGGTGGATATAAATTCATTAAACGACTAAGTTTACATCTAATATTTAATTCTATTAGGTGATACTTATTTAGTCAATCTATCTACAACCTTATTTTGTATTATTTAAATAAATACACATATTATTACAATTAGAATTAATACAAATTGGCTATCTCAGGTGATAGCTTCCTACTCATGTATATCACAAGCTTTTCGCTTATTACATGATAATAATAATAATAAAAAGAATAAATCAAATTACAACAATCTAACTATTTCTAACATTCATAGGGCCTAGCAAGCTTCCATGCTACTCAACTAAACTTTCCTCCTGCATCTCTGAAAAACATTTTGAAAAACGGGGTGAGATTCAAAGAATCTCAATAGCAATTTATTTCATTCATATATCTTTTTATTTCATTCATATATCTTTTAAACCTGCTCAGATAATGATAGTGACGCTACCTGTTGGTATCATACTACCGTTAGTATAACACTCATACAGGGCCCCTACCTTAACAATATATTTGTTATAGGTAGAATAGTTTATTGCATGTGCCTATTGCACCACCAACTACTACTAGCAATATTTTTGCCGTTCGTAGTAGGCAACACCTGACAGGATTTTCTAAGAAAAATAAATTCAACAATATGGCATGGGGGGAGCGACCCTCCTCATGCCTGGAGTACTCCACCAAAAATATAAATGCAGAAATAAACCTATCAAAATCTGAGGCAATTTTAAAATTTATATTTATAATCAATTATAGCATGCTATTTTTTTAATGACTAAAATAACCCGCTACCTGGGCTCCAGCCAATTCTTCTTCAATAATACAATGAACTTATTCTTTCCTTTCATGATCTTCCAAGTACCAGCACCATTATCTCTGTTATAATTACATAATGTATAAATCAATAACTTTGCTCATATATTTTTACATAGCGTCTCTCACGTTCCTATGATATTTCTACTCCTTCCCCAATAATTATCCCATATTCACTTAATGTCCTCATCTTAAATCCTATGTTTGACCCGTCATCAATTTCTTAAGTAATATTCCACCCACAATTCTTTAAGTATAAAAATGATCAACAAATTTTGACATCACCTACTTAAGGCTAATGGTAAAATAATCAGTCAACAAAATCTAAACAGCAACCAAGGTACAAACCCCAACAGATTCATAATGAAAAAAAATCAAATCATCTCAATATAACCTAAAGCAATAAATTCCAATAATAGTACATAGCTAAATAGAACAATTAGACACAAAGAGTAGAGAAAATGAAACATCCACTTATAGAAGAAAAATAAATTTTCAATCATCATCATACCAATTCAATCATCTTGTGATCAAGTTCTAATTTAAGTCTAATAAAGACAAATATTCCCTATTCCTTATCACTATATTAGCCAAACTAAAAAGGAATAAAAGAAAACAAAATTAAACTCCATTTTAAAGCATAGTCAAGCAAAAAGAATTGGTAATATCCTTTCCTACCATTTAACCGACCAATAAATAAGAGAATGAGAGATTTGCTATATTCTTTATTCTCCTTGCTTTAATCATAAAAATATTCAAATTCAACATAATTGAGAAGGAATCTTTTCATAACACAACATTATCTCAGCGAAAGAATTTAACAAAGTCCTATCAATAACTATTACTAAAATCAAGAAAAGGACAACCAAATCAAACTCCAAATAATCCATATAACTAAATCAAAACATATGCAATTGCAATTTATAGTGTTAACTTAATATCAGAAACATATATTCATTGCATTAGCAAGAACCAAAACATCAAACAAAGCCCAAACTGTTTTACGAATCCTTTAAGTCAACATCAAACTTCATGTTTTTTTTATAAGTTTAATACTCCTAAAAACTCTAACCCATAACCAAAAGAAAAAAAAATCTCATTCGGATTACCCTCAAAACTCGTCCAAACCAAATCAAAAGGATAAGAATAGAAAGAGGGGATTTACCTAAATCTATTTCGTTGCTTGCTTTTTGCTTTCAACACCGTTCTCCATTGTGGATCAATGGAGAATGCCGCAGTCGAAACAGAGGTTAGCTGAGGGTGGAGGAAGCGTTGTTTTTATTTTATGAAGATGAGGATTTTCGAATGAATGAGGGGAGGCAGAGGAACTAAGAGGTGAGAATGAGATAGAGAGGGTTGACGGCTAGCGTTTGAAGGGAAAAGAGAGAATACCATATATACACAACACAAGGGATAACAAAAAAAATTGTGTTTCTGTCATCTAAAAGTTATTCTTTCAAATCAAATATATGTTTCTAAGTCTTTTTCTTATTTAAGTTTAGTTCCCCAAAAAAATATATGATAAATATTTTCTTCACTCATAATAAATTTTTTTTGTTTGGACTTCAAAATATCTTTTCATAAAATTTCTAATCCAACATTAAATCCCAAATTAATTTTTCTTTAAATTTCAAAAGAAACTAGACATTAAATTCCTTAAAAAAATACTTTTATTCTCAAAATTTATTTATAATTAATTTATGGCACCACCAATTCCTTAATCAATTACTTATTATTCCTAATCAAATTTTTGGGGTGTTACAATTCTCTCCCCGAAAAAATAATTTCGTCCTCGAAATTGAAAGAAGTTCGAATTTGCAAAATCAAGTTGCAAGCAATTCAGGAATGACACCTAGGATTCAACACAAAAATCGTTCCAATCTAGGATATTAACCATATGAATAAAACTTCCAATATTGTTTACCTTAACCAATCAGTTTTCTAATTACAATTTATTAAGCTCTAATTCAGTCAACCTAAAAAAAAACTTCCATGCAACCAAAATAAAACAAAAATAGGGAAGCATATAAAATTTCATATCCCATTTCATTTCCTGCAACTTCTCATTGACCTAGGAACTATTATCTATATTAATTGAAAATTCCATATGAAATCCAAACTACAAAATCGTTTTAAACCTCCATTACATATTAAACAAACCATCCCCCTTTTTTTATCCCAATATAACCAGTTTGAGAAAAGCATTTATTACCCCCTTTCCATTCAATAAATTATAATAATTTATTTCACATAGCATTCACATAATTGTATACATATTACATGGAGAAAAACCCAAAACTTGTAGTTATTTTCAATTTTCATAACATGATAGGGAAAGAACTCTAACTAAAATATACATGACCCTTTGTGAAAACAACGCACGAAGAGAATAGAACAATACGTTAATTTTATACAATTTTATAATCATTCTTTCATTATACTCAGAAAATTAAATGAATAGAAAAGTCTGAACTCAAAGATATTTTAAGTTTATGACAGTCACTAAAAATCAGCAAATTCATCAAACAATCATATTTATTAATTCAATCATACTTATGTTCATGAAAATTACCAGATATAAAGAAGGGATTCACTCAATTGAAAATTTCCGAAAATCCATAAAGAACATTAAATATTCATTCTAATATGTCATGCTTTATCATTTAGAATCCTTAGAAATTGTTTCTGTTATAAATAACTATCAATAATTATCTTATTCAAGTTTCACTATTATCCTAACTAGTAACTTAAAAGAAAAAAAAAACTTTCGACCATAGCTAAACATTAACTAGCCATTACAATCATTAGTATTATCACACAAAGCATCAAATCAGTACATCAAGATATTACTTATACATAACAATTGATCATGAAACCAAACACATTAATAAACTCCAAGACTTTTTAGACATTACAGAAATAACATGCACTGTGATAATTCTAGTTGGAAAGCAAAGCAAGAGTTTGGAAACTAGTCCAAACTAATAATAAAGCCTCTACCACACTAATCCAAGTTAGAATATAAAATTGTCATATACAAGGCAAATAAATGTTTCACTCATTATATTGTCTATTCAAGTCATTGTTTGATCTTACTTGGACTACTCATTTTTCACTAAAATAAAAAATTTAGACACCAAAGAACAATCACATTCCAATCCATAAAACCGCACACCCAAACACATAAGTGAACCAAACATACCCAAACAATATGACAACATAAGTCGAAAAAAAATACACATAAAGCTGTCAATTATTTTTCTATCATAATTATATGATGACTAGATATATTATTCAAATTTAGGTTAGTTCAAAATTCCCAAATCAACATAAAATCATTTAGGTTTAAATTTTTATTTCAAAAATATAATTTTACTATCAAAGCCTTTTCCTTTTACTACCCATTTTTAGTTTAATTTCATAAATTCATATTAACCGTCCCTAAAAAAATCTTCACTAAATTCATTTGAAACAAAATAATTTATAATGGTTGAGTTTTGCTTGTTTATTGACTAAGTCATATATATTTCCTAATCTCAGTAGTAAAGTAAGATTTTTCTTTTTAAATTTACTACCTATTTTAATCGTAAAAATCTCAGGACGCACAAAGCAAGGAAAATTAAGCAATCTAAATAGGAAATAAAAACAATAATTTCACACTCCAATTACTTAGAATTCATAATTTAGTTCCCATGACAATCAAAATCACCAATCACTTAATTCATACATTTTATTAAAAACCTCTACTTAATTTCATTCTTAATAAAAAAATGAAACAAAATCATAAATTTGAGGAGTTTCAAGGTTATTTAAAATTTTTACATGTAATCCGATTTAGTCATTGTCTTACTATTAATCTAAACCATATATTATCAATTTTATTTCTAAATTCTCATTACAAAATGAAATCAACAACTAAACTCTGTATAATTCAAAACAAATATCTATACCGAACAATTTGCTTGTGATATACAAAATTTAATATCCTACAATGTAATCAAAACCAATTTTAAATCCTTAGAATTTACATTTTAAAATTCCCAATTATCATATATATATATATATATATATATATATATATATATATATATATATATATATATATATATATATATATATATATATATATATTTCAAAAAAAATCCACAAATTTATATTTCATTCTCATATTCTATAAATATTCATCCATTTAGCTATCACACCTTTCAGTTTTCATAAAATCCGAATTCGATTATCCTCAAACACAACAACGAAAATCATTCAATTATCCTCACACAATTTTTGCATTTGAAGAAACTGACATGCATATCTGAAAGGCGTTCGGACTTCATATTCATAATTCAAGTACTCTTACATATGTTCATTGTCAAAAAAAAAAAAATCACCATTTCGCAAAAAAAAAAAAAAAAAAAAACTTACCAATTACCTATCAAGGCCTAAACGATAATCAAGCCCTTCATTAATGGACAATCAAACAAGCCTTGGGTAACTAAAATCAAACACCATTTAATCACAAATAAATCAAATTACTTTTCGCAAATACATTCAGCATACCAACACATATATACTATACATTCACAAGTTACAGTATTAATTACATATAGAAACCAAAACCAAACCACTAGCAATAGAATTCACAATTAAATCATACTAAGCAATATTAACTTACTATTCACCTTTTCACCAAACAAAATAATCTGGTATGTTCCTAAATCACACACTACTTTCAATCATTAATTTTCAATTAGATAATAAAGACAATAAAAGAAATCAAATAAAAACTCAACTTGACTTTGGATTAACTTCCCCAACACTTTTCATACATTCAACTCACAACTTGAGCACTCAAAAAGTATTTTAATTTACACTCAAGAATCTTTCAAAATAAATAATAATATCAATTTTAGCCCTGATAATTTCTTTATTATATTAATAAGATTAGTGTGAAGTTTTTAAACTAAGATGCAGAGCTTACAATTTAAAGAAGCTAAGGTGTGAACAACATAGTTATACACTTAAGGACTTAAACCATAAAGATTCAATAATCTTTATATTTTTCCTTAAACCATATATTAATGCTGATTTAAAATTCCCATTTTGTCTCCAAATTTTGACTCCAACACTTATTATATTTTAAATCAAACATAAATCATATTGAAATTCTTGCCCGGATCTCAAACCAGAAACCAAAATGGCCAAACAAAAATGTTAACAAATCATATCTTCTTGATTCCACATAAATTTATTTATTCAGAACAAATTCACCAATCTATCCATATCCCTTCATATTCCACAATCAATAATGCAATAATTTATCACCACCTATAAAATACTCCATTCAAATTTTCAACAATCAATCAACAATCACATTGATATCGGCAAGCTACAATTTCACCAACATTTATTAAGTAAAAGTTTTTCAATCACATATTATTAACAATCAAAGCCTTTCAATTACATATAATTAACTACATAAAATTCTACACAAAAATCAAGTTGAATAATATAAAACAAACAAACATAATAGGAACTAGCTCAAATGCAACAAAATTAAACAATTTCAATCATCAATTATTCAGCAAATCATATAACAACAAAACAAAACGAACAAAGCATATAAATTCAAAACTTCCTTTTTCACTTTACCTTCATTATTGCTTATCAATTTCAAATTACCTTAATTAGTTCCCTGAACCCAATAAGGTCTTCCATGATGCCTCAACTATGATTATGTCCGGATCATAATTATACTTGAGACCCCACTGAATAATTCCTTATTCCGTTAAACTCTCTTCACATTCTTATATATGTCGCAATATTTACTTCTTATGTTCTGTAGTAAAATCATATTTCTTCATCATAATTTTCTTAATAAATTGATTTGAAATTATTCACTAGTTTCATATCTTATGAATATCATTTCATTTATTCCACTACTCTTTTACAAAATTTTCTACAAATCTATTTGATTCTCCATTTGTTCCCTATAAGAATACCTCTAGGCCCTTAGAACTTTGTTATTCTATAACTTTGCTATCAAACCTAATGTCAACTATCTAATCATAAACCTTAATTTTTGAATTCTACATCTCCAATATGTGAATTCAAATCAATTTCATAAATAAACAATACTCCACAATTCTAATCTTTCATTTCTATTTACACATTTATTTCTTATTTCAACAATGATATTTAAAGGTTAGCTAAGTTTTTCTAAAATCACTCAATCACCTATTCCATCTTCATGGAAATAATCTATTTAAATCTATTCATTTTTTAGCCTAACATCTACAAAAAAAAAAAAAAAATTCTAATGGTATCCATAAATATGTGATGTACGGACAAAGTATTCTAGCTAATCAATGCCAGAATCTTTGCTCTGATACCATCTGTAACATCCCAGCGCCTCGCTCTCGAAATTGTCCGCTTTGGGGAATCCTCACCCCTCTCTGATGGGACCCAAACCCTTGGAGAACCCATCCCCAAAAGCTAGCTGTTAGGGAGGGAGAGCCAAAGGTTTAAATACCACACCAAGCATCCCATTCTACCCAATGTGGGACTTCGCCCATACAAAGTCCCCATCAATACACCCTCCTCGGAAAGCCGACGTCCCGACGGCTGCACTCTACGGCACTTCACTCGGTGCTTCACTCGGCCTCTTTGCCGGTCAGCCCCTCCGGTCAGATGCCTCCGTAGGTAGCCCTTTCCGATAGGTCGACAACTGGCTCTGATACCAAATTGTAACACCTCGAATTTTCTTACTAATTGATAATGATTTACTCAATTTATAACCATGATTTTATTATTCGAAACCCAAAAATACGAATAAAGTAAAACTTTTTATTTTGAAAGTTAAATAAATAAATTTTCTTATTTAAAACTATTTAAATTCTTTCTTTTGTAAAATGAGCTGAAATAAATAAATCATTTAGTTATAATTTACTATTTGAAAATTCAGGTGGATATAAATTCATTAAACGACTAAGTTTACATCTAATATTTAATTCTATTAGGTGATACTTATTTAGTCAATCTATCTACAACCTTATTTTGTATTATTTAAATAAATACACATATTATTACAATTAGAATTAATACAAATTGGCTATCTCAGGTGATAGCTTCCTACTCATGTATATCACAAGCTTTTCGCTTATTACATGATAATAATAATAATAAAAAGAATAAATCAAATTACAACAATCTAACTATTTCTAACATTCATAGGGCCTAGCAAACTTCCATGCTACTCAACTAAACTTTCCTCCTGCATCTCTGAAAAACATTTTGAAAAACGGGGTGAGATTCAAAGAATCTCAATAGCAATTTATTTCATTCATATATCTTTTTATTTCATTCATATATCTTTTAAACCTGCTCAGATAATGATAGTGACGCTACCTGTTGGTATCATACTACCGTTAGTATAACACTCATACAGGGCCCCTACCTTAACAATATATTTGTTATAGGTAGAATGGTTTATTGCATGTGCCTATTGCACCACCAACTACTACTAGCAATATTTTTGCCGTTCGTAGTAGGCAACACCTGACAGGATTTTCTAAGAAAAATAAATTCAACAATATGGCATGGGGGGAGCGACCCTCCTCATGCCTGGAGTACTCCACCAAAAATATAAATGCAGAAATAAACCCTATCAAAATCTGAGGCAATTTTAAAATTTATATTTATAATCAATTATAGCATGCTATTTTTTTTATGACTAAAATAACCCGCTACCTGGGCTCCAGCCAATTCTTCTTCAATAATACAATGAACTTATTCTTTCCTTTCATGATCTTCCAAGTACCAGCACCATTATCTCTGTTATAATTACATAATGTATAAATCAATAACTTTGCTCATATATTTTTACATAGCGTCTCTCACGTTCCTATGATATTTCTACTCCTTCCCCAATAATTATCCCATATTCACTTAATGTTCTCATCTTAAATCCTATGTTTGACCCGTCATCAATTTCTTAAGTAATATTCCACCCACAATTCTTTAAGTATAAAAATGATCAACAAATTTTGACATCACCTACTTAAGGCTAATGGTAAAATAATCAGTCAACAAAATCTAAACAGCAACCAAGGTACAAACCCCAACAGATTCATAATGAAACAAAATCAAATCATCTCAATATAACCTAAAGCAACAAAATTCCAATAATAGTACATAGCTAAATAGAACAATTAGACACAAAGAGTAGAGAAAATGAAACATCCACTTATAGAAGAAAAATAAATTTTCAATCATCATCATACCAATTCAATCATCTTGTGATCAAGTTCTAATTTAAGTCTAATAAAGACAAATATTCCCTATTCCTTATCACTATATTAGCCAAACTAAAAAGGAATAAAAGAAAACAAAATTAAACTCCATTTTAAAGCATAGTCAAGCAAAAAGAATTGGTAATATCCTTTCCTACCATTTAACCGACCAATAAATAAGAGAATGAGAGATTTGCTATATTCTTTATTCTCCTTGCTTTAATCATAAAAATATTCAAATTCAACATAATTGAGAAGGAATCTTTTCATAACACAACATTATCTCAGCGAAAGAATTTAACAAAGTCCTATCAATAACTATTACTAAAATCAAGAAAAGGACAACCAAATCAAACTCCAAATAATCCATATAACTAAATCAAAACATATGCAATTGCAATTTATAGTGTTAACTTAATATCAGAAACATATATTCATTGCATTAGCAAGAACCAAAACATCAAACAAAGCCCAAACTGTTTTACGAATCCTTTAAGTCAACATCAAACTTCATGTTTTTTTTATAAGTTTAATACTCCTAAAAACTCTAACCCATAACCAAAAGAAAAAAAAATCTCATTCGGATTACCCTCAAAACTCGTCCAAACCAAATCAAAAGGATAAGAATAGAAAGTGTAACATCCCAATTTTTAAATTAAGGATAATAAGAGATTATTGAGATTTTATTTAGAAAATTTAAAGTTTTAGGGAGAAATCTTAGGATATTTTGGGCAATTTATGAATACTAAATCTTAATTTTTGAAATTTAAGGAAATATAGTTAAAATAATTATTTGGAGTTAGAAACTTTCATGAACAAGTATTTGGGATAGTAGATAATATTATGATGTAAAGAAGGGGATATAGTAATATATACAAACTTTTGGGTTAGAAATATAATTACAAATGAACAATAGGGTAGTTAATCGTAATTTTTCCCTAGATTACATATATAAGCACCTCCTTCATCCTCCACAAACCCTGGCCGCCTCCCCTCCCTCTCACCCGCCTCCTTCTACCTCCCCTGCGTGCCCGTTGTCCAGGCGAGCTTCCGGCAGCCACGCGGCGGCGCCGACATCTGCAGGCACACCCAAGAACGCCCCTTCTTCGTCATCCTCCTCCTTTCTTTCTCTTTTGTCCGTCGAGTCCCCACCCTTAAACCCGACATTCCTTATCCACTTTCGTCCTCAACCATTCTCCGGCGAAGCAAGCCGCCGCCGCCGCCACCGGCAAGGAGGAAATGAACTCCAAGGAAGCTCCACCACTTCGTTCTCGTATTCATCCCTTTCGTTTTCTGCCTCCCTTCGTGTTCGAGTTTTCCGGCGGCGAACTCTGGCGGCTTCCTCCGTCGTTTTTCCGGCAACAACATAGAACGAGCTTCAAGTAGTTGGTGAGCTCCCTCTTTCAATTTCCTAACCATTTTCTTTAACTTGAGCGAGTTCAATGAGAGAAATCAAGTTAGAGTTTGATTGGGGTTTTAGGATTCAGGTTCAATAATCACCTAAAAATTAAAGTTCAAAGTTAGATTTTGTGTTTTCCTTATGCAGTGTGAACGTGCGTGATGTTTTATACTGGTCATTAAATTTCTCATTTGTAATCACTGTTTATGGACAGGTTTAAGGGAAATTTGTGATGAACTGAATTCAATAATGCTATATGGAGTAGATTAATTTACTAGAAGCATGTGTACATGGGTTTTCAAAGTGTTGTGCTTCCTTTTCATTATGACCATACTGATTCTTGGCTTCTCTTCTTGAAATTGGTTGTTGAAAAGTGATTTGTGTTGGAATGTTATTTTGAGTTACTGCTTGGTTATGCTTTAAAGCTTTGGGAATTAAAGGTACTAAATAAAAATGATTAAGGAAACTGTTGATTTTCAACATGGATTATAATGGATATATGAATGCAATTAGGAATGGCTTAAGTTGCCTTGAAAGTTTGTATGTTGAATTCTGTGAAATAGGCAATGGTTACTTAATTAATGGTTCATGTTCTTGCCATGGCTGAATGCATTTCTTTTATTTTGGTTTGGAAAATTCTGTTTATGTGGATATGGGCTTTGTTTGATTCATGTTCTGAAAACTTGATAAGAGGTGACTTTGTGGTATGTATGAAGCATGTGTGTTTCCTTATAGTTATATGGTTCATTAAGAAATTGGAAATTGAGATTAATAGTTTAGAAAAGAATGATGGATGACATGTTGGCAACATGGAGAAAAGATGGGTTAGCAATAATTGGGGCTGAAGGCATGTTTGTGTAAATTGTAAAGTGTTTTGAGAATTTGAATCTTACAGTAAGCTTTGGGTTTGTATTTCTTTCATTTACACATTGGATTGGTTGGTAGATAGTGGTTGGAAACTATTTGGCATAAGTGTTGATAATTAGGAAGGTTAGCAAAAATTTTCATGGGAGTGGATTGTTTAATTTATTACAAATTGTGGGATTAGGTATAGATATTGAAAAAAAATAGTCCTAGAACTGAATTTGATGATGATTTGTGGGTTGTTGTTGAAGTTGATTCTTGTAAGAGTGCTTGAGAAGCATTTCTTTCTTGCTATGTTTTGGAATGTGCTGTTTTGACTATTGATGCTTGTTTGCAAAAAATTACTCTTGAAGTCGATGATTGAATCTACATTTAAATGGTGATGGAAGGGTGTTAAGAGTTCAAGAATTTGGAAAGAGTAATTTTAACTATGATTTGTCATTGGAGTTATTACTATGTTATGGTTATGATGTTGTTGATTAATTCTAATCTTATTATATATTACAATTACAATGCTCTTAGGAAAATGTGTGTATGTGTGTAATGGTTGATTTAATGACTACAAATTTGGTTGCTAATGTGAAACTACACATGTTTCCAAATGTTGGTTGATGCAGGAAGTTAGCAAAATGACTTTGATATGAGACTTGGTTTTGTTTATTATTCAACACATTAACAATAAGAATATGGTTTGTCCCTGTCTCTACTATATTATGGTTATGGTTGATGATTATCGCTACTGGTTGTTTGATTCCTAAAGTGAAATGGCTTGTGGTTGCAAAAAGGTTAATATATGAGTATAGAATATAGTATTGTAAGTAAGTGTTTATTTGTTTATGTGATTTCTTTTAATGAAAGTGGAAGTGTATTTAATTAAAGTGGCATGGATTGTAGAAATGATTTAGCTTGTTTATAAATTTTAAATGTAAATGTCTTGGTTGCCAATTATCAATTGGATGGAGATGGAAATACGTTGTGATAAATATCAGATTTTCACAGGTTTTAGGGGCTTTTTGGAGCTTTGGTCTTCCCTCTTATTCTTTGTGATTGTTAGACTGATTGTTGTAATGAATGTGAACTAGAACTTACCTTTGTTGTGCATGTTTGGTTTTGGAATTTGAATTCTGTACATTTAAAACTAGAAAGTTTGGTAATTGTTATGAATATTGTTCGCTTTAAATAGGAAATATGAGAAATCTAGTTCTCCACTCATTAGTTTAATCAATTTCATTTGAAGTTAGTAGGTTACTTGCTGATTGTGAGTTGAATATCATAGTAAATGTTTATGTAACAGTATGTGCATATAAACTTGATTATGGTAATTGTGAATGGTGAAATTCATTGAGTTTTGATGTTAAAGAATTTCAAGTTTGAACAATGGTCAAAATGAATATTAGAAATGAAAACATTGAGAAAAAGGGGATGGGTAGTAATTTGAGATACGAGAGAGACGTCAAAGTGTTATAAAGTGAAATTGATATTAATTTATCATTTGTATCCTATCATTATAGGAGGAACTAAGAGGAAAATATTTGGAGGAAATCTAAAGAAATGGTAAGGACGAACGTCAAGTGGCTAAAGGGCGGCAGGTAATCACACTTACCTTACTATAACATTGAGGGTGATGTTAGCTGGGATTTTCTTAAAATCCTTTCTCACCCTCTATATATATATATTATCTTTGAAAAGGTATTTTTATACAAAACAGGCTATCGGGTGCCTTTCAAACACGATTATGCTTATATAAAAGATTTTTACACTATATATGTAGTATCCTGTCTGGTGGTGCTGAATATTTTGAAATGGTATGAAATGATTGCAGGTGTAGTGTGATAGTAGTTAATTGAGAGGTTGTGAGTATAGAAAAGGAATTAGATGTGAGTTGAGTTTCTGGAGAATTATGTTGAGGGGAGATATTGTGGATAATAGATTGGAAGGTGATGTGAGAGGGTATGATGTTGATTATTATGGATGAGATATTAATAGGGATATGGTGAGCATTGCATGACACTGGAATTTATGTACCATCGCGCGATGATAACTGTCGATAGGCCAATCGACAGTTATTTGTACTGATGATCCTTTTCGGATTGATTGGATCGGGGTTCATAGGTCGACTTATTGAGAGAAGTGACCTACGGTTGTTTGGCATTGAAGAGCTCAACCGCCCCTACGGTTGTTTGGCATTGAAGAGTCCAACCGTTCCCGTTCTGTAATGGAAAACAGAATTGGGGTTCCCTCTCTGGAGATTGCCAGAGAGGGAAATTGTTCCCTCATTATGGAGAGGAACACAGTGTCAAATCATATAGTGAAGATTAGATGCTTGAATGCCCCGGGATGGCACAATGCATCTATAGGTGAGTGTGAGAGTTGTGGTGGTAGCAGCATTAGATTGGAGGCTGGGGAGGTGATATTTGGTTATGTGGAATTGACTGAGGAATTTGAGTGATATGTGAAATGTAGAAATGATGAATTTGAATTGATTTGGATGGAGGGAACTTGAACGATGAATGAAAGACTTGACATATATATATGTATTATTGATTTTTAAACTGTGGTACCCTTTAGACGCCCTTACTACCGCACATCTCACTGTTATAGTGAGTTAAGCGGTGATTACTGGGACAAATTGTCTCATCCCACGATTACTGACATTTTTGCAGGTATTCATGCACAGACACAAGCATCAGGAAAGAGAATTAGGTAGTAGAGTTAGTATAGTTTATTTAGAATGGTATATTGCCAATTTATAGGTCTGCATTCGCTTCCGCATGTATATATATCTATTTATTTTTAATATCAATTAGCTTTGTTTATTAACCATGTTAGACAAATCCTTTCTAACATGGTTATCAATAAATTATCCATGATAGCAGCTGTGTTGTATTAGTTTATTCTTTTCTATCATGGATAATATATAATCATTAGGAAATCCCTTTTCTAACTATGATAGGACATTGATATTATGGAAATCCTTTTTCTATCATAGTTAGTAAAGAGGTTATTAGTCTAAAATGGATATTATTGGTTAATTAAATAATTAGTAACAATATGTTACAGAAAGAGGGGATTTACCTAAATCTATTTCGTTGCTTGCTTGTTGCTTTCAACACCGTTGTCCATTGTGGATCAATGGAGAATGCCGCAGTCGAAACAGAGGTTAGCTGAGGGTGGAGGAAGCGTTGTTTTTATTTTATGAAGATGAGGATTTTCGAATGAATGAGGGGAGGCAGAGGAACTAAGAGGTGAGAATGAGATAGAGAGGGTTGACGGCTAGCGTTTGAAGGGAAAAGAGAGAATACTATATATACACAACACAAGGGATAACAAAAAAAATTGTGTTTCTGTCATCTAAAAGTTATTCTTTCAAATCAAATATATGTTTCTAAGTCTTTTTCTTATTTAAGTTTAGTTCCCCAAAAAAATATATGATAAATATTTTCTTCACTCATAATAAATTTTTTTTGTTTGGACTTCAAAATATCTTTTCATAAAATTTCTAATCCAACATTAAATCCCAAATTAATTTTTCTTTAAATTTCAAAAGAAACTAGACATTAAATTCCTTAAAAAAATACTTTTATTCTCAAAATTTATTTATAATTAATTTATGGCACCACCAATTCCTTAATCAATTACTTATTATTCCTAATCAAATTTTTGGGGTGTTACACTATGAACTTGTATAGAAATATATACATCAACTAACATATAATACAAATATATCTCACTATTGAGCTTTGAGCCTAACAAACATCCTTCCTACCTTCCTAGAGCTTCCCTCAGAATCTACTTCTCCCTACTTATATGTAAAAACATTTTGAAAAACAGTGAGATTCAAAAGAATCCCAATAACAGTTTATTACAATAGTTTACCTTTAATCATGATAACGCAAATCCTTCTGGTTGTGAGCCCATACTCACCTTCCTCTTTCCAACCTCTTGTTGGAATCTCTATTATACAATAAGCATTGTTTAGAAGCATTGTTTTAGTAATAGTGGTTGGTATAATGTAACTATTAACGATATATACAATAACACATGAATATGAATAACTATCTTATACAATAAGCATTGTCTCTCTCGAACCTATATTACTACCCAACCCTCTCTCATTTACATTATCTTATGAAATATTTTCATTCTTGTTTAGTCTAACTATCTTTAACAATCATAATCAAAATAAAGTTGTTATTACAAAATGTAACGTACCTCCTACTAACGAATTATTAACTTACTAACTTCCACCTAATTAAACACATATTTCAAATAACCCAAATAAATGGTGTCTAACCATGTTAGTAAGAATATATCTAACATGGTTAGAAAAAGAAAACGATATCATTCAAAATTTAATGCCCTAACCATGTTAATAAAAGATTCACCTAACATGGTTAGCAAAAGAATTTCTCTACTATGAAGAGATCACAACCATATGCTTAACACATATCTAACTATGTTAGAAAAGAGAATCTCCTAACATAGTTAGCCAAAGAAACCAAACTAGCTACATAAAAGGTAACCATGGCAGAGAGGGGCCCGTCTAACATGGTTATATAAAGAAATCACATTAATCAATCACATCATCAATGTGTTATAACCATATTAGGAAAAAGGATTTCCTTAACACGGTTATTCCAAAACACCTATGTAAATAGTTACATCAAAAACAAATGTCTGACTTAAACATGTCAGAATCACAAATCATAACCAAATATTACCTATCACAACCATTTAATACTTCCATGTCAGGAAAAGGATTGCCTTTCCATTAACAGGCAATTCTCCTATAACAATATATTCATCTGCACTCCATAAACAGGAAAACAAGATTGTCTTTCCATTACCAGACAATCCTCCTGTAGCAACCAACCCACATACGGTGCATACTCAGTTATCGCATTACCACAAAATCAATAATCAAACAACCAGCCAACAGAGACAGTTAATACAGAAACCCAACAAATCAGACGTTCAAATAACTACAAACAAATGCGGAAGCTGATGCAGCCTAGTGAAATGGCAATATATATTCCTACATGGTCACCTCCGGCCTACCTACTACATCAGTATGGGCCGGACGACCCTTTCCCTTCCTCTTCGCCTCCCTCTGCGCATGATCACCTGTAAAAATAAAGGGAATGGGGTGAGACAAAACTATGTCTCAGTAATCACTACTTAACTCACTGTGAGACTCAGATGTGAGGTAACGGAGTGTCTACAGGGTACCACAGTTTTCAAAACCTGCATAAACCACGTAATATATACATATATATACAGAACAGATACATCCATCTCTCAATAGGCAAAAATAAACGTGATTGACACTGTGCCCAGTCTCAAATCTGAAAGCATGAAAAAGGGACCACTCTAAAATGTGAAAAATCCCTGGTTCCTTTACAATCCGAGGAACCCGTATAATTAACCTATCGATTTGCGCAAATCGATGGTTACATCGGCCGACGGTACCAATAATCAGTGTCATGCAACATACAAAAGATTTATATAAATATGAATATATATATATATATATATATATATATATATATAAAGTACAGTTCAGTTGAAAGGTACCCTATAGCCCACGTTTAAATATAAAATAATCTGAACTCATTTCATATATATATATATATATATATATATATATATATAAGTAGAAGAGGATTTTAGAAATCCTCAACTACCATCACCCTCAGTATCACAGTCAGTTAAGCGTGATTACCTGTTCAAGCTCAAAAACAGCAATAAACACCCTTAGTTATTGCCTTCCGCGAGCTCCACTCGAAGCACTGCCGTCTATAATCATGCAATGAGCTGCTGATGGTCAAGACACAATATTAGTGACATTGACCACCCATTATATCTAATTCTAAACAATTGTTGAAGTAATAGTTACTTCTAATATCAGAAATAGTCTATACCCTTTAAACCTTCATAATTCCCTTAACCAATTACCTATAACTTCCATAGTATTAAACCTTATCATTTCTTGTCAAAAATCATCCACACTTACAAAACCTACCAAGCTAACCTTATTAATATTAATTTGACACTAAGGAGGTCTCTCAACCTCACACAACTTCCTTCATACTTCTCACATTCCATTATATAACATTTCCCCTTTCCTCAATATTTCATTAACCACACTCCTTTCCAAACACCACTTTAACTATTTCAATTATTTCAATATTTTCATAACCCTTAATAAGTATTACCAAACCACCAATTTTTATTGTCACAACCTTTCACATTAATAAATCTCACTTTAAAGCACATAAAGGCTAACAAAGTTTCAAACAACTCACCAAAATCTTCAAGAAACACTCATTACTCAAATTTTATCCTCATACTCTTCTTTACACTTCCATGATTTCATTTATCCATTTACTTTTGACTACTAAAGCATTCACTTTACCATTTTCCCTAACTTTTACCTAATCACCAAAACATGTATAACTTACTAAAACTACTTCATTTATAATCATTTGGCATTCAAAGTAGCTCCCTAACTTCCCAAATATTCCACCACCTTTCAAACACACTTTTACATTAACAAAATCTATTTAATCAAAAGTTTAACTTCCAAATTTTCCTTTCCACCACCAATCCATCATAAACCAATATTCTAATATCCTAAACTACCCTTAGCAAGCATTCATAAATCACTACTTCATTGAAAACATCTTCCATTAACTCAAACCCCAACTCAAAGAGCCATAACATGCTCCAAAAATTCCCAAAGTTAATCCCAACTTCCAAAAACTTAATTCCTTTTCAAACATATTCATTTAACCACTTAAACATTGATAGATTCTTATTTAAATTCCAAGGAGTCAAATGTGAGCAAACCCTAGCTTCAAAAATGCCTAAAATGTTCTCTAAAAATTCCAAACTACTTTCCAACTCCAATAAACAACAATTACCATAACAAAACTTAAATTAATCATTAAATAATCCTTATGGTAACTTGAAAATCCTACAATCCCAATTTTTCACAAAACCCTAAGTTTAAAAGAGGGAACTTTATTCACAAATCAACATAACAGGTGGTAGGAAGGCTTACGAAGTTCAAGAGTGAAAGGAGAAGCTTCACCGCCGCCGGCCGCCGTCCCAAAACTCGCCGGAATCGGCCCTCACGTGGCTGGCCGAGCTGGGGTTCGAGGAGAATGAAGAAATGAAGAAAATGAAGGTGAAAGGGAAGGAATGGCTTGAAAACCTAAAAGAAACTATAAACTCACCTCCTGGCCGCCGTCCGCCGTCCGCCGTCGTCCGTCGCCGGTGAAGGTGGAAAACTCGCCGGAAAAACGCGGAGCAACATGAAGAAGCATAAGACGGAGTAGATCAAGCTTGATTTTCGCAAGAAAGGGAAGAGAAAAGGAAGAGGAACAAGAAAAATGGTTGATTTGAAGTGAGAGAACATGTATGTGTGTGGGGATTGAAGGAGGATGAAAATGAAGATTGTGAAAAAGGGAGGGGGGGTGTCGGCCATGTAAGGAGAGGAGGAGGAAGTTTTTGTTTTTATTTTTGTTTATTTTATGTATTATGTATACATATAGGTAAAATTGCCAAAGTGCCCTCCTTAATTTATAAACCATTAAATTTACCAATTCAAGCATCTAATTCATTTAACCTCCCCAATACTTTAAATTTCCATAACTCCCATAATTTCTAAATTCTCCCAACTACTTAATTAATTATTTTTAGGCGCTTAATTCCTAAAACTTTCAACATATCGTAGAAATCTCCAAAAATTCTAGAAATTCCAAAATTTTCTAATTTTTTCCCACTTATTATTTCCTAAAATAATCTCTAATCCTATATTAAATTTTCAGGATGTTACATTCTCCCCGCCTTTTAGGAATTTTGCCCTGAAAATTCACTTTGTCTCACAACTTTAATAAGTACTGCCTAATGTAATTTACTCAATACACTCCCACGAGCTTGATGTAGTTATGAAAACCCTCAACTTCTTGTCAAAATGACACGTATCACTACTCTAGTTTTCTAAATTTTTAAGTCATAATCCTGACCTTACTACACCTTACCTGTCTACCAATAGATTATCTCTTGTACTATCATGCCACTTCCAAATTAAGAGGGACCACCATGAAATCTTAAGGTTCCTACTTAAACTGACTTGCAGTATTCAATCTCTCATTCAGGACAAAGTTCCACTAATAATATTGTAGGTCTAAATCCATTTCCAAAAGTTTCTTCAGTTTTCTTCTTATAAACTTACTTTTTAGTTGTCAGATAATAATCCCCTAGAAATCCTTTCCTCATTCCAACCATGACCCTAATTTAACATATACTAAAAGTATTCTCAAACATATTCACCAACTATTTCTAATTTCATTTATAACCTTAATTAATGAACCAAAATGAGTACCAACACCTCAGACAGGAAATCTTAATGTATAATGTTTTCTTATCTAACAATATTAGCTTTGACCATAACTTCTAGTTCAACACTAATTGGAATCACCTTGATCAAAGTCTAATAATGATTTACCTATTCATAAAATCACACATTCTACACTCATAATCTTTTGAATAGATTAATTACTCGATCTCCCAATTTCCATTTTTGACTCATAATACCCACTTCAACCTTTACTTTCATAAATAGTTCCTCACAACAAAATTTCATCTATCCTAAAAAAAACTCATGAATTCACACTAAATATATTTAACTAACTTTATTTCACCGATTATTTGCAAACATAAATAGCTATTTTAGTTACGTCAACAACTTTACTAATAGTAATTGATACCCAAAAAAAAAAATCCTCAAATTCAACAATTTATCCAACTTAGTCTTCAACTCATAACCAATATATTCTCCATCTTAATCTCAAAACCCCCTTAATTAACTTTAGTCCAAAACCTAACTTTTCCTCCATTTCACTTTTAAGCAAAATTTCTAATCAATATTCCATCCATAATCATGTTTTCTCCAATTATCAAAACTGCTAACCCCTGTCAAATAACTCTAACTTAATATGAGTCAGACAATTTCAACTTTAATCCCACAATTTTACCTATATCAATCCCAACAATTCAAATTGAATGAACTCTTCATTAATATTACTATCAATATGCCTAGAAATCGAGAAAAAAAAAACCTTAAAATTTCCCTAAATTTTCAACTTATATGCATATTTATTCATTTACAGTCTTTAGCCTATACGCAATATCTTCTAAATCAACATCGACAAACTTCACTTATTAATGTCACTTCCTTTCATGCTCACTCAAAATACCTTTAAGTTACTAGGAAACTTTCCTTCAACGCTCAGTAACCAACCAAAATTTGACTATTTGTCTCGTTTACTCCACAAATGCTAGCAACATTTCCTTTTTAATAATCACTTTGCGAAATTTCATGTTTCAATTTCTAAATTTGAGAGCAACATCCACCACTTGCCATCACTTTTATTGGCTTCTCCTCCCCAAAAAGGACCCTCTTTATAATTCTTATCTCACAAAATTATCAAGTATATCTTTGATCAAAAAGTAACCATTGAATTAAAGCCATACCATAATTTTTTTCTAATGTTCACATATTCAACCATTCGATGTTTGGACGTTATTTCACATCTTGCAAAGCGCCAAAAACTTTCCAATCAACATAACTCCATCTAGTCCTTACCATCTCCCAACTATACAATCTAATAACATCTTACTACTACACCCTAATTATTAACATTACAGTATACTTGTTATAAAATCAATTACCCAAAATATTTCACCTCACACAACTCTTTTAACCGTACTTAAACTTTAGTCTAACAAACTAGAGTAACCACAACTATTTTTCCGTCATTAAAGTTTGATTCTAATAAAACTTACATTAAATCCATATAACTAGAACAAAACCCATGAATCTCCCAACCATTTAGATTTCAACATCACTCTAAAACAACACATAACCCTATTAAATCATCAATCTGCACTAACCAAAATATCTTCAATGATAATTAACAATTAAAGGATTACTATGGATTTCTTCAAAACAATAATGACACTAATCTATTCGCTTATAAGATTCCACCATTAACACAGAATAAAGTCATTTTACCGAATCTTGAATCATTCAAACATTTAAGCATTGAAAACAATATTCCTTCAAAACAATTCAATTGATTAAATCTTCAAAAACTCTCTATATGAATAACCTTGCTTAAGTTTTCTCAAGCCTTGCAGGTTCGATCAATAACTCTCCTATTCTCAGACCATTACATGCAACCCAAAACAAAATATATCCACATACTACGATATTCAACTCTAAGCACAAAATCAATCACAAGGTCAAATCCTTTAATTTAGCGACATCATCATTATCTCATAGCCCTATAGGTATTATATAACAAGTCTAGGACCCCACAATTACACTTAGAATACTCCAAATCATATGTTCCTCAATTCAAAACCAAGCTCATAAATCATTCTAAGATCCATAATTTAAAACTCCATTCTAATCGTAAGAATCAAAGATTTAATTAACTGAATCTAATTTACTTTTCCAAACACTCATAAAAATATTTTCAAATTTGAGGATCCCAACAAGACAATTCATCCAATTTCATCATACAATGTTAAATTACCTCTAAGAGTCACCAATCATCCCATACGCCTCATACTACAAAATATAAATTTCTATGCAGCATACTTTCATTTCCCTTAGCTTAAAAGTTCTAATATCTACTCAATATTCCCATAATCTTAAAAGTCAGAACTCTCTTAGATATCATCCAAATATAGCCCAATGTCCTTAATCATTCACATAAATTATCCTTCTATTCTTCAATGAAACCAACTCGCAACCTTCTAACTCCTTAAACCAAATAACGTCTCTCATGATGCCTCGACTATAATTACGTCCGGCTCATAATTATAATCGAGACCCCCGAGAAGAATCCTTATTTGGTTAACATCCTAATTCCTTATCAATCTCTCAATACAAATTTGTTTTTCCTCTGGTTTGTCAAATAAATCCCTATACCATCCTCACTGTCAACACAGTTCCCACAATCTATGTTGTCCTTAGTTTCGTACATTCCCTAAGTTATGTCAATCTCACTCAAACCATTACACAATTTAGCAGTGTTACTACCCAATACATGATAATCGATTTAATCCTCACCATAAGTTTTAACTTCTTTCTATTAATTGATAAACTTATTGCAATAATTCCTAAAGTACACAACACCTCTTTAATTCAAATAAGATAATCAGCTAAATCCACTTAACCTCTAAATCAACCTCAACATATATATTCATTTTAGTAACTTCCAAATCAATTTCTACTTCAACCATTTCTATTCCCACAACAGTCATGGCATACTTAAAACTTAACCTACTTTAGCAATTACCGTCCCGCTCATAAGCTTTAATTGAAAAGCTTATATCCAGCAATATCAAGTCTCCCCACCATAGGAATTTTGTCCACAAAATTCGACTGCCATATCCTGAAACAACGGTTAGTGATCATGCACAACAGGAAGGGAAAAGGAATATATATTGCCATTCTATATGTAAGGCAACAGGCAAGGTATCGTTTACCATAAAACTGATACCACGTTGTAACGTACCTCCTACTAACGAATTATTAACTTACTAACTTCCACCTAATTAAACACATATTTCAAATAACCCAAATAAATGGTGTCTAACCATGTTAGTAAGAATATATCTAACATGGTTAGAAAAAGAAAACGATATCATTCAAAATTTAATGCCCTAACCATGTTAATAAAAGATTCACCTAACATGGTTAGCAAAAGAATTTCTCTACTATGAAGAGATCACAACCATATGCTTAACACATATCTAACTATGTTAGAAAAGAGAATCTCCTAACATAGTTAGCCAAAGAAACCAAACTAGCTACATAAAAGGTAACCATGGCAGAGAGGGGCCCGTCTAACATGGTTATATAAAGAAATCACATTAAATCAATCACATCATCAATGTGTTATAACCATATTAGGAAAAAGGATTTCCTTAACACGGTTATTCCAAAACACCTATGTAAATAGTTACATCAAAAACAAATGTCTGAATTAAACATGTCAGAATCACAAATCATAACCAAATATTACCTATCACAACCATTTAATACTTCCATGTCAGGAAAAGGATTGCCTTTCCATTAACAGGCAATTCTCCTATAACAATAAATTCATCTGCACTCCATAAACAGGAAAACAAGATTGTCTTTCCATTACCAGACAATCCTCCTGTAGCAACCAACCCACATACGGTGCATACTCAGTTATCGCATTACCACAAAATCAATAATCAAACAACCAGCCAACAGAGACAGTTAATACAGAAACCCAACAAATCAGACGTTCAAATAACTACAAACAAATGCGGAAGCTGATGCAGCCTAGTGAAATGGCAATATATATTCCTACATGGTCACCTCCGGCCTACCTACTACATCAGTATGGGCCGGACGGCCCTTTCCCTTCCTCTTCGCCTCCCTCTGCGCATGATCACCTGTAAAAATAAAGGGAATGGGGTGAGACAAAACTATGTCTCAGTAATCACTACTTAACTCACTGTGAGACTCAGATGTGAGGTAGCGGAGTGTCTACAGGGTACCACAGTTTTCAAAACCTGCATAAACCACGTAATATATACATATATATACAGAACAGATACATCCATCTCTCAATAGGCAAAAATAAACGTGATTGACACTGTGCCCAGTCTCAAATCTGAAAGCATGAAAAAGGGACCACTCTAAAATGTGAAAAATCCCTGGTTCCTTTACAATCCGAGGAACCCGTACAATTAACCTATCGATTTGCGCAAATCGATGGTTACATCGGCCGACGGTACCAATAATCAGTGTCATGCAACATACAAAAGATTTATATAAATATGAATATATATATATATAAAGTACAGTTCAGTTGAAAGGTACCCTATAGCCCACGTTTAAATATAAAATAATCTGAACTCATTTCATATATATATATATATATATATATATATATATATAAGTAGAAGAGGATTTTAGAAATCCTCAACTACCATCACCCTCAGTATCACAGTCAGTTAAGCGTGATTACCTGTTCAAGCTCAAAAACAGCAATAAACACCCTTAGTTATTGCCTTCCGCGAGCTCCACTCGAAGCACTGCCGTCTATAATCATGCAATGAGCTGCTGATGGTCAAGACACAATATTAGTGACTTTGACCACCCATTATATCTAATTCTAAACAATTGTTGAAGTAATAGTTACTTCTAATATCAGAAATAGTCTATACCCTTTAAACCTTCATAATTCCCTTAACCAATTACCTATAACTTCCATAGTATTAAACCTTATCATTTCTTGTCAAAAATCATCCACACTTACAAAACCTACCAAGCTAACCTTATTAATATTAATTTGACACTAAGGAGGTCTCTCAACCTCACACAACTTCCTTCATACTTCTCACATTCCATTATATAACATTTCCCCTTTCCTCAATATTTCATTAACCACACTCCTTTCCAAACACCACTTTAACTATTTCAATTATTTCAATATTTTCATAACCCTTAATAAGTATTACCAAACCACCAATATTTATTGTCACAACCTTTCACATTAATAAATCTCACTTTAAAGCACATAAAGGCTAACAAAGTTTCAAACAACTCACCAAAATCTTCAAGAAACACTCATTACTCAAATTTTATCCTCATACTCTTCTTTACACTTCCATGATTTCATTTATCCATTTACTTTTGACTACTAAAGCATTCACTTTACCATTTTCCCTAACTTTTACCTAATCACCAAAACATGTATAACTTACTAAAACTACTTCATTTATAATCATTTGGCATTCAAAGTAGCTCCCTAACTTCCCAAATATTCCACCACCTTTCAAACACACTTTTACATTAACAAAATCTATTTAATCAAAAGTTTAACTTCCAAATTTTCCTTTCCACCACCAATCCATCATAAACCAATATTCTAATATCCTAAACTACCCTTAGCAAGCATTCATAAATCACTACTTCATTGAAAACATCTTCCATTAACTCAAACCCCAACTCAAAGAGCCATAACATGCTCCAAAAATTCCCAAAGTTAATCCCAACTTCCAAAAACTTAATTCCTTTTCAAACATATTCATTTAACCACTTAAACATTGATAGATTCTTATTTAAATTCCAAGGAGTCAAATGTGAGCAAACCCTAGCTTCAAAAATGCCTAAAATGTTCTCTAAAAATTCCAAACTACTTTCCAACTCCAATAAACAACAATTACCATAACAAAACTTAAATTAATCATTAAATAATCCTTATGGTAACTTGAAAATCCTACAATCCCAATTTTTCACAAAACCCTAAGTTTAAAAGAGGGAACTTTATTCACAAATCAACATAACAGGTGGTAGGAAGGCTTACGAAGTTCAAGAGTGAAAGGAGAAGCTTCACCGCCGCCGGCCGCCGTCCCAAAACTCGCTGGAATCGGCCCTCACGTGGCTGGCCGAGCTGGGGTTCGAGGAGAATGAAGAAATGAAGAAAATGAAGGTGAAAGGGAAGGAATGACTTGAAAACCTAAAAGAAACTATAAACTCACCTCCTGGCCGCCGTCCGCCGTCTGCCGTCCGCCGTCGCCGGTGAAGGTGGAAAACTCGCCGGAAAAACGCGGAGCAACATGAAGAAGCATAAGACGGAGTAGATCAAGCTTGATTTTCGCAAGAAAGGGAAGAGAAAAGGGAGAGGAACAAGAAAAATGGTTGATTTGAAGTGAGAGAACATGTATGTGTGTGGGGATTGAAGGAGGATGAAAATGAAGATTGTGAAAAAGGGAGGGGGGGTGTCGGCCATGTAAGGAGAGGAGGAGGAAGTTTTTGTTTTTATTTTTGTTTATTTTATGTATTATGTATACATATAGGTAAAATTGCCAAAGTGCCCTCCTTAATTTATAAACCATTAAATTTACCAATTCAAGCATCTAATTCATTTAACCTCCCCAATACTTTAAATTTCCATAACTCCCATAATTTCTAAATTCTCCCAACTACTTAATTAATTATTTTTAGGCGCTTAATTCCTAAAACTTTCAACATATCGTAGAAATCTCCAAAAATTCTAGAAATTCCAAAATTTTCTAATTTTTTCCCACTTATTATTTCCTAAAATAATCTCTAATCCTATATTAAATTTTCAGGATGTTACACAAAACAAACTAACTTTCACTACAACAAGATTTAGAGTCTAACAACTACACCCTTTGTAAAACAAAACTCACAAAACGGTAAGCATGACTACATGAAACTATCATACCTTCTTTTACTAATTACTATTCTTGTTTCAAAGTACTTGTAAACTTTCCTTTTAGACTTTAATCACCATTAAACTATTTTGTCAACTATAATCCTCTATTCAGTCAATGAAGAAAACAAAACAAAAGCATTATACCTTTAACATACAACTTTAAACAATAATATATACGTACTAAGCATTTCCACTCAAACCAACGTAGCACACTGCACCATGTATAATAGAAAAAATCAATTCACATTGAGACAAACAAACCAGTTTCAACTAACAATTGATTTCCCTGCACCTTTTAACAAATCCATCTATGATATCCAATTCAATTTCTTTCAAGAAATAAATCTAACGAACTAAATCCTGCGTCAACAAATACATTATCAAGCCATGCAAGTTTAATTCGAGCAACAACACCAAACACAAGCATATTTGACAAGTTGAAGCATGCTTTGGAAATATCCAAGTAAAACAATACTTAAATTATCTCCCAAGGTAACAAGCAGTTCGGCCAATACATATAACATCAAAAGTCCCAATTAGCTTAGAAACAATAAACATTCATCATCATTTTTCTTTTCAATCATGGTTTAAAAATAGAGACACACCTACCATAAGACTAAGATTTCCCATTTATTTTATCCATGTGCATTCCAAATAATCACTATTATACATTCATACACACTATTACAATAAGGATATAGATTATATTTAAACGTATAAGAATTCCTTTTCAACAATAATAATTGCAGCAAATAGTGAAGGAAAAGAACGTGTCAACTAATCCATCAACTCCATCGTAGCTTTAATTTAGATTTGGCTCACATGTTCAAAAATCATCATAGCTTGAATTTACATTGTTTAATAATATTTAAAAGCACCTTTGATTAAAAGATCAGTTCAGCACAAAAGAAAGGAATAACAAAAATCTGGAACTTTACATTCATATATATGTAGTCATTTTATGTCTAGTTATATATCACACTTGAATACCCATTTAAATCATCCTTATTCACCAACCATTCATCCATGACAAACACAATTGCAGAAAAATTTGTTAATACCCCATGCAACAATACATTTAACTCTAGCTATACATGCAACAAACAAATCACCATATAGAAATTTATGAACTCCACACAATATCAACAAAATAATCAACATAAGGTTCATCTCACTTTGCCAATCATAGACCACACAGAATCATACCCAAATGAAAGAAAATCTTCCACTACTTTATTATCACCTCTATATTGCGTGGTACCATTGTCGCTGCAATCATAATTTATGGTACCAAATGTGCCAAAACACCAGAGTTTTGAGTCTTTAGGCCTGTATCCCGAGACACAGTGCAAAACTTGAAACCAGTGACATTGTAAGCTGTAAACCTTGTTGCAAACTCTATAGGTCAGAGTGCAAGAGCTCTCAAATAGGCACCATGGTCTTGAAAGGCAAGAGAATGCACAAGAGGGGGGTGAATTGTGCTAATAAAAAACTTAAACAAATAAAACACAAACACACAATTTTATACTGGTTCGGCCAACCACTTGCCTACTTCCAGTTCACCAACACCTTGTTGGGTTTCACTAGTATCAGGTTTTACAGCAGGTTCACCTGAGAACCTTTACAGTGAAAGAACCTCTCTAACACTCCCCTTACTACTTCTAAGGAACTAACCCTGTTTCAAAGCACCGAGCTTCAGAACAACCTCAGAATAGAAGAGGATTTAAATCAGAAAGTAAGTTCACTAATTGAACAGATGTTGATAAACACTTAAGCTTGAGTAATCGCACAAATGACTTGAATGCTCTTTAAGAATTTGAACAGAGAGTAGGTGCTTAGTTGGTAAAGAGCAATGAATTCTTCGGCCTATTTATAGTCTTAATGGTTGGATAGAGCCGTTAGAAACATGTTGTAGAAGGCTTGTATCCGTTGAGCACAATTAATGCAATATATTGAGGCTTTCCCATGTTGCTTGAAGAAGATGAAAAACATTAAATGCGGCTTCAAGCTTTTATCAGTAGACCTTGGCTATTTTTAGGAGAGAAGTTGCCTTGAGTGTTTATATGCCGGAAGAATGTGTCTAACATCTTCTGAACATGACAACGTACTTTTGTACTTGATTTGCTTTCTGGTCGCAACTTTGATTAGAGAGCGATTACTCTTCTTCGATTATCTACTCAAACTTAGATCACAGGTTAAAAGCATAACAATATCAATTACTCGATACTTCGATTATTACCAATTTGATTATTGATTCAATTACTCTGTGTGATCGAAGATATTCTTTCCACATCTTCAATCAGTTTAACTTGGACTACTTCGATTAATGATTGATGTTATCTAACTGGTTTAATCCAATGATTGAAGTTGATTCATGTTAACCCATTCATGTTAACCCATTGAAGTTATTTATCTAACTGCTTTCAAGAACCTTGAGATTTTGTGATTTATTTTGAAAATGAGTGTTATTAAATGGTTCTAAAATTTTGAAAAAGGTTATTGGAGTTATATGGATGTTTCCATTATCATAAATTCTAGAATGTTGTTTCAAGTGAGATTTTTGGTATTACAATCTTTGCAATTTGATTAGGGAAAAAATGTTTTATTTAGTGTAATCTTATTTTTGGGGAAGAAATTATTACGATAAGTTGACTTAGAATTTTTTGGTGGTATTTGGATGATTAGATGATGATGTATTGGATTAATATTGAATTGGTGCAAGTGGCCTAGAGGTGGAATTTGGATTAGTAAATATTTAAGGATTTGAATTGAGGGATAATGTTGTTGTGGATTATATTTCTTCTATTGAACATTTTATAGTTCAATTATAATATAATCATGAATATAGGATATTGTTGTCAATTTCGATTTTTGGGACTATGGTTAACAATTGCTTTCAGAAAGCTTGAGGTGTGTGGCTCTTGAGTTTGGGTTATTTTTTTTAAAATAACCTTATCGTGTATAATGAAGTCATTGATATGAGATTGTTGCCTTTTGGTTGATTGTAGTGTCTTGACATTAAGTCCGTTGAGCGCCGGAACTGGCCTTACTTTGGTAACAATTATTTGCTTCAAGAAAGTTAACCACTTCCTTGTCTTATGTGTGTGTGTGTGTGTGTGTGATTGATAGATTAAAAAAAAGGTTTGTGAGCCTTATGGTATATTGGTGATATTTGATTATATAGTATTTGTGATTGTATATATATATATATACTCTGCTCTGAAAATTGGTAAATTGTTGTGACATTTGAGTCAATATTGTGATGTTCACTATATAACTGTGATGTTAAATGCCTAAAGTCTTTATGAAAATGTGTGATATTATATTTGGTAAATTTGACATCCTTTGAGCTTTCGGGCTAGTACTGACATTTGGAACCAATTCTTGGTGGTTCTGTCAGTTACTTTGATCTGTCTCGACGGAGACGTTTGGATCTTGTTGCTAGTACTGACGTTTGGAACCGGTTCTTGGTGGTTCTGTCAGTTACATGGATCTGTCTCGATGGAGACGTTTGGATCTCATTGCTAGTACTGACGTTTGGAACCGATTCTTGGCGGTTCTGTCAGTTACTTGGATCTGTCTTGATGGATACGCTTGGATCTTGTTGCTAGTACTGACATTTGGAACCGATTCTTGGTGGTTCTGTCAGTTACTTGGATTTGTCTCGACGGAGACGCTTGGATCTTGTTGCTAGTACTGACATTTGGAACCGATTCTTGGTTGTTCTGTCAGTTACTTGGATATTTCTTGATGGAGACGCTTGGATCTTGTTGCTAGTACTGACGTTTGGAACCGATTCTTGGTGGTTCTGTCAGTTACTTGGATCTGTCTCGACTGAGACGCTTGGATCTTGTTGCTAGTATTGACGTTTGGAACCGATTCTTGGTGGTTCTGTCAGTTACTTGGATCTGTCTCGACGGAGACGTTTGGATCTTGTTGCCAATACTGACGCTTGGAAGCGATTCTTGGTGGTTCTGTCAGTTACTTGGATCTGTCTCAACGGAGACGTTTGGATCTCGTTGGATCTACCCCTCGGGGTGTTTGGATCATCCTTGTGGAAATGAATTATTTCTTCTATGAATTATTTCTTTAACATATTATGGTTTCATGATAGATACTGATACTAGGACCTGATTGTTGTTTATGACTATTTTGTTATTGTTGCTGGCTTATATTACTGTATGTGTGCTCATATAGTTGCATGTGAGGCAAAATGGGAAGAATATGTGTTACTGGGACTTTGTCTCATTGGTTGCTGTTTATTTTCAGGTCTAAATTCAATGTTAAACAAAAGGGCAAGGAGCTAAAGGAAACTGATATAATGTGAGACCTTTGAATATTTTCTCGTATTATGTATATTGCCAAACACTAGACTAGACATACATGCATATCCGCTTCCGCATTTTATTTGATGTTATGGATTACTGTATTGTGGTATATTGTAAGACATTGTCCTCTTCTGCAATCTGTGGCTTGAGACATTGCAGTTTATTTTTGTTTCTAAAATTTATTTTCATATTGTATGCAATTGATTTCTAGAGGCTAGGGAATTTTGCTTAATACGTTTGATTTTGGCCACCATGGATTGAATCAGAGGCTCCTTTTGTGATGATAATCTTGTGTTGCAATTATAATGTTTGAAATATGCTTCGTAAAGAAAGATGGTAATTGGTTTTGACAATAATTTTAATTACCATGTTAGGCATATTCTTTTTCTAACATGGTATACTTACTTTTCATAAGGACTATGTTACAAACTTTCTAGCATTGTTAGGTTAAATGAATTACCCACAAATATTTAATAACCATGTTAGCAATTGACCATTTCTAACATGGTTAATCTATTCAAGCTATGTGTAACATCCCGAAAATTTAATACAGGATTAGAAAGTGTTTTGTGAAATAATAAATGGAAAAATTAGAAATTTTTGGAATTTTTACAATTTTTGGAGATTTTTAGGATATTTTAGGAGGTTTTGGTGTAATAAGTGTCTAAATAATTAATTAAGCAATTGAAGAATTTGAAACATGAGGGAATGGTGGAACCCAAAATATTTTGAAGGTTAAGGAGATTATAGGCTGGTTTAAGTGGTTTTAAATTAAAAGAGTACACTAAGGCAAGTTTGGGATGTTAATCATCATAAACCACCCTTATTTCCCCCAACCAAACACGCCCCTTCTCTTTTACAACTTATAACTTTCGGACTCCCTCCCTTCTTCCTCATATGCGTCGACTTCACTCCTCCTTCCTCACCATTTTTTTTTCATTTTCTCCACACCCACACACTCATTTGGTTTTCTTTGTCCAAAAAGCTTCCCCTTTTTATTTCATCTCTCACTATTCTCCAGAAATTCGTGAAGCACACGGCCGATCTGTGGGTGTTTGTGCTTTTATTTTTCTTTCCTTCTACGGCGAGCTACACGGTGGCGGCGGCCATATTTTCCGGTGAAAAACGAAATTTGAGTTTGGCCGACCTTCAGGGGGCCATTTTCCGGCGGTTTTTGCGGCGGCTGTCGGTGGGTGAACTCCTTTTCTTCCATTCTTGCACTTTGTAAGCCTCTAGCCTCTTGTGTAGTTGATTTTTCGCATAAAGTTTTCTCTTTTGAGTTAGGGTTTGACTATGAACTAATTTAAGGAGCTTTAAAGGTGAATGTATGTTATGTATAGGTGGAATAATGACTATTCTTGAAAGTATTTAAGTTGGTTGAAGATAGAAAATTTAGTTGAGAATGTAAAGGGACAATTTTTGGACTCTTTGAGTTAGGGTTTGATTAATGCATGATGTTTTTGGATGAGTTGGTGGTTAGTTAATGTTAGTTGAAGTGGTGTTAAGATGTTGGAAGGTTGATTTTGGTTGAATTGATGTTTGTAAGAGAAGTTGGTAGTTAAAGGATAGGTTAAAGGGGGTGTTGGGTATACGAAAAATGTGATTGAGTGGTGGTAAAATATTTTGGGTGTTAGGATGCCATTTCTAATGCTAAAGGAATATTATTGATAAAGTGGTTGAGTAAGTAATGCACGTTTTTGTGACTTTGTAAGAGTTGGGGAAAATAGTAACGCTCAATATCCTAGGAGTTATCAATGAATGAATAAAGGGATTATGGTGGTAAATTGCATATCTAGTGCATTTTCTTTGTAACTTGCATTGGATTCTTATTTGGCTGGACATTTTAGGCTGTTTTGGTGGTAATTTGACTGCTCTAGTTGGCCAAAATCATTTCTGAAAGGTCCTAGAAAGTTGCTGGAAAAATTGTGAAGTGCTCATTTTACTTAGGGCTCTAGATTCTAATCTTGTGAATTGAGTACTTTGAATTTTGAAAAAGTGTTTCTGTGCGTTGTATTGCTCATATTGATTATTTTGGAACTGTTTTTACCCTGCTTAAACTGCTTGAACATTTTCTGGAATAAATTGTTGAAGTTGGAGAAATTCTGTGAAGTTTGTTAGAATCTTAAGTTTTGATGAAGACTAAAATATGAAAGAACAAGGTAAACACTTAGACAAAATCAGGTTAAAATAGAACCCCAAATAAGAGTACAACCGGATGTGGATTTACTTCCGGATAGACTAGGACTAGCGCTCGCGGATGAACGTCTCATCCCCTAGCAGCAGTAAGTGCTTCACTAAGTCATAACTCAGTCTAGGAACATTAGTTGTACAAAACCCTTGAGACTAAGTTAAGATGCAACCGGATGTAGAGTTGCTTCCGATTGATTAGTGACTAGCGCTGGGTGTTGGTATAGATAACACTGAGCGCCAGTGTACATAACCCAACGTCCAGTGGAATTGCTTCCGATAGCTTAGTGACTAGCGCTGACTGTTGGAATGGATAACACTAAGCGTCAGTGAACATGAGCCACGTCTAGTGGAATTGCTTCCGATAGCTTAGTGACTAGCGCTGGCTGTTGGATTGAAGAACACTAAGCGTCAGTGAACATGAGCCACGTCTAGTAGAATTGCTTCCGATAGCTTAGTGACTAGCACTGGCTGTTGGATTGAAGGACACTGAGCGAGAGTGAGTAAAAGTACATATAACCCTTCATCCAGTAGTAGTGTTTCCGGATGTGGAAGTGCTTCCGGATCCAAGGAAGCCATCTTAGACTAAGTGAACACCCACTGCATATGGCTATGTGCTTATATTGTTAAACTAACATTCAAAGTGCAGCACACTAAGTAGAGTTGCTTCCGGATGTGAACCTGCTTCCGCAAGCAATCAGAATGTCAGAATGTTCAGAAGTGCAGTGTAAGAATGCTTTTGTCAGAGCAGAGTTGTCAGAGTTGCTTTTCAGAGATAAAGCAAGTCAACCCTGCTAAGCATTAATGAAGATGTACCTCTCAACGGTAACCTGGGATTAACGGCTATATTCAAACGGACATATTCAACCAGCCGCCCAAGCCTGAATGTTTTTGAGATCGAGTATAAAAGGAACATCTACATTCAGAAGAGAGGTTGGACGAACAGAGCATATTGTCTGAGATATTATATTCTACATTCCTCTCATCTTCTACTCTCTGATCTTAGAGTTGTAACATTCCTAGAGAGTGATTCATTTGTACTTAAGTGAGTAACATCATCTATTCTTAGAGAGAATCATTTGTACTTAAGTGAGTAACATCATCTATTCTTAGAGAGAATCATTTGTACTTAAGTGTTTATCACAATCAGTTCATAGAGTGAACATATTATCAAATCCTCTAATTGATAGAGGCTGTTCTAAAGCTTGTGCTTGAAGAACAGGATTATTATCTTACAAAAGTGAGGGGGAGCATTTAGAGGTTTTTTCTAAATCTCCATAGGTTGCAAGTTAGCCCGTAAAACTTGTGGTTGAAAGGTTGCAGGTGATCCCGTTGTAAAACCTGTGGTTGTAAGGTTTGCAGGTGAGCCCGTCGCAAAACCTGTGGGTTGTTAGGTGAACCCGTACTCGTAAAACCTAAAGTGTAAAGGCCTTCTTGTGCCTGGTTCAAACAAGAAGTTTAGTGGATTGAAAATCTCAGGTGAAGCCTGGGGACTGGATGTAGGTCTGGAAGTGACCGAACCAGGATAAACTTGTGTGTGCTTATTCTGTTTATTTTAATCTACACATCAAGCACTACATCACTAGATACTTACTTGTGCTTGGGGTAATACATCTTCACTCTCATCAAGCACAAGGAGTAATGTTTTAAAGAAGGAGAATTTTGTTAAGTTTTATTCTGCCACCCAATTCACCCCCCCTCTTGGGTGACAGCCACGCATTTCATTTGGTATCAGAGCAGGTCACTTGTTTAAAGGATCCAACGATCTCAAGTGCAAAGACCTAGGCTGACTTGGGTATAAAAATGTGTTTTGAAGGCTTTGATCATACTATCCCACCCTTGTTAGATAATACTGATTTTTACTTATGGAAGGCAAGGATGAAAAGCTTTGTGCTATCCTCAAATTTCAAAATGTGGGATGTCTTTGTAAATGATTCTGATTTCAAACCAAAAGTAAATTGGACTGAAGAGGAGAAACATTTATTTTACTTGAACATTAGAGCAATGCAAATTTTGTACAAAAGCTTAAGTGAGAGTGATTTCCAGAAAATTAAACATTGCTCTAATACTAGAGATATTTGGAACACTCTTGATGCTATGTATGCTTCTAACCACTCTCTTGAAAGTAAAGTTGTCCAAAGCTCATCTCGTGCCCCTTGGGGATCGACAGACGGTGAGATACAGGAAGCTGATATTGAGGAAGCTAGCACCAGTGAAGAGAGTGTCGATCTTTACCTAGAAGATTCAGAAACTGAAGAAAATGAGGTATCTGAACTTGAACCTTCTAAATTGCAAGACATGTATAATGAGTTACATATTGAATTTTGTAAACTTGCAAAAGAAGCTCTAGGATTAAGGAAAAAGAATAGGAAACTTGAGGAACTCATTAATTCGTCTATATCCAAGGTTTCCAAAGTTCCCTCCATAGAAATACAACTAGTGCAGCCCATAGAAAAACAGCTATCGAGAGTCGAAGCTTCAACATGTACTGAAAATTGCTCCAATTGTGAATCCCTGTTGAAGGAAAAAGAGAAGTTTTCAAAAGGACCTGAAACTTCAAAAGTTGATTTAAAAGAACAGAGAGTCTTTGAACACAAAATTGATCAACAAGATAATGATAGGAAATCCCATTCTGAATATCATTCCATTATCTGTCATTATTGTGGTAGATCAGGTCATATTTCTCACACATGTAGTCTTAGAAAAAATTCACATGTGAGAAATAAATTTGTATGGATCTCTAAAGGACAAGTAAGGTCCAGCACTAACCATGTAGGACCCAAGTACAAATGGGTACCAAAACTTCCTTCCAGTGCCTTACTTGTGCAGGAAAGATCAAGAGTTCCTCTTGCCCCAAAGAAGAGAACTCGTGGTGATGTCACTGCTGCAACCACCTGGTCCAATCATAAGAAGCAGTGCACTACCACAAGGAACAAAGGTTCTGTCTCAAGGATGAGCTATCACAGAGTCCCACTCAATTATCCTGAGAAGAACAAGAGAGAGAGGATTCCTCGATCAATATGGAGAAAACCTATGAACTCTGTCTCTCATAAGACAGTGGTTCAAACCCAGGATAAGTATAGAAGATCTCCTTGGGTAAGCAAGGAATCACTTAGAGTCAAAGCATGCGAAAGTAAAATCTCTTATGCAAGTGTTAGATGGGATTATTGAAATTTCACATCAAGCATCATAGATATGAACATCATTTTCTTAAGAGAAGAAAGCTCAAATAAATTCACAATGTTCATAACCTACATGCTGTTTGGCTGTCATGATCAAAACCATGTGCATATAGTCATAAGTTGATTCTGAATGGCATAAGCACAATTAATGACTCAAGTGCATGTGGACTTTACACTTCCTACAAACTGACCTGTCAGATCAAAGTTTGGATACTGAGAATTGGAAAAGGGAATTACCTGGTATTTTGTAGGAAAGGAGATCCAAAAGAACAACAATATTCAAGATCGTACCTGGTCTGGGCAATGAGTCAAATCTGAATAAGATGTTCTTCATGATAGGCACCTGGTGCTGCTGCTCTTGAAATAGAAAAGATCAAGCACCGTCTATCAAAATCAAGCAAGCTACTACTTGACGCAAATGTAGTCTTGGTGATGTCATTCTTACCCTTTCTCTTATTTAAATAATTAATTGGGTAATGAATGCATGTTTACTCATTTCATCGGCAATTGACATTTATGTATCTAAAGACAAACTTCAAATTGCTCTATGGAATGAATGAGAAAAACATAGTAATACTAGTATGATTTTCAACCTGTAGTGATCTTATGCATTCACTGTGATTTTTGAAAGTTTTTTTTTTAAAACTGATTTTAAATATTCTTGGCTATAAACTGACTGGCTGTGAACTCGAGGAATAACTTTTTAATCACACCTTAAAGTTCCATCTACTAATGATCTCAGTTCAAGGCTGTGTTTAAGTATGTTGACAGATTATAAAAGCTTGAACAATGTGGAGGTACAAGAGAGAGCGTCAACGAGTATGCTCTTTATCAAGATGAGAAGAAATGACTGTTCTGAATTAAATCTTGAGGAAATCTCGCCAATCTTATATGAGCATTTCTTTCCATTACTCCTTCTGTTGTGCATTTTAATGGATAGCCTCCCTTGTCGGACATACATTAGGAATCTTAGGAAATGCCTTGAAGATTTGATAAATCCAAGAGCAAGTGCCAATAGGATAGAAGTCTAAGTGAGTGTAGATAACTAGGCTGGAAAGAACTCTTAAGAATCTCTACCCACTGAAAGCCTTATATCCTGGCTCACTATCACAAGCCTAGTACAATCTGGATTAAGTTAAAGCTTGTTGATATCCTAAGAATAATGAGATCATATTAAGCATATTTGAAAGAACTTGAGCTAAGATTTGAAAATTATTCTTGTGATTATATGCTGAGAATTTAGCTGTTCTTGTAAACTTGATTCATTATATGTTAGAATTTCATTGTGTTTACATTTCAGATGTCTTCATAATCTAACATGAACATCCTTAAGGCATATTTGTTGAACTATTCCTGTGTATGAAACTCTGAAAATATGCAGTTTGCTCGATACTCCCTGTGCTATCACATTGATATTTATCCAAGAGAGTATGAATAGAGTTCATGACTTGATAGTGAAACTGGGAAATTGTGACCTAAATTTCAAAGTCTGTTTTCACATTATTGATACTCCTGTTTTACCAAACCAACAAGCAAGCACGTTTTCCTGAGATTATTATATTGAGCTGATTAACATAAGCTTGTGACTTGGAATGTCCTCAACATGTATACTAATGTTAAATCTTAAGTTTTTCCACTTACCATCCGCAAGCGCATATGCTTCCGCTAGCACCTGCAGGGCCCCTAGTATGGAAGATAAGGGTTTTTCAATGTTAAATTTAAAGACCCTCACATCCAGAAGCGGACACACTTCCGGAAGCATGTGCAAGAATGGTCTCAACTACAGACATAGCTACCAAACAACCTCTGAGGATTGATCAATTTATTCTTATAAAGGAAAATTTGAAAATGTCGAAACGAAGTTTAATCCTCAGAAAACATCTATGCTTAATTGTTAAAACCTGCCAACTATGCTAACTTAGGCTTCAAAGTGCCAACCTTTAGTTTTCGCAGGTCACCCACAATGTTAAATCTTGAGCAAGTGCAACCAGAAGCAAAACCACTTTCGGATGATCATTTGCTGGCGCTGAGTGTTGAATTAAAGTGAGCGGGAGCGCCAATGTCTGGGAAAAGACACGTCACTTCACAAAGCGTTTCAACTTCCTCTATGAGAAGTTGTGCCTCCTCTGACAAAGCAAAGTGACACATGTCAAAAGGTACGCTGTTCCAATTAAATGTTTACGTTACCCAATGAACAAACGCATGCTTTCATGAAGAATCATTACATACATTCATCCGTTTCAACTCTATATAAATAGTACCAACAGTCATTTCTCCTTTACTTTTCACTTACTCAAATTACTCACCCACAAACTCTCTGCATACATTCATCATATTCTCTTCATCTTCTTCACCCTGTTCTTCATCTTATTCATCTTCTTCTTTGCATTTCATCTCATATAAACCTTAAACGCACACAAAAATGGCTGGCTCACATGAATCTAACCCCAACCCAAAGAAAGCCACCTCTTCCAAGAAGTCGAAGTCCAAAACGGGCAAATCTGGGCAGATACATTCTGGAAAATCTGGAAAATCACATGAACACCATGAACGTCAAGAACAATCTGGGCAAAGCCAAGGGCAGAATGAGCAAGTCCAAGAACAGCCTGAACAGCCTGAGCATGTTGAGCAACCCCAGCAAGAACACTCTGGGGAATCTGGGCAACAGCGAAGAAGGTTGCAGAAGAAGGGTAAGAAGAGGGTTCAATTCAGAGAAAAATCTCCTTCGAAAAGACAAAGAGTAGAGGAGGATGATCCTCTTGTATATAGAGATGGGCCATTGGAGGCTGTTTCCTCCAAGTTTGAGACTGTGAAGCCTTACTTCAACACCGGGATGTTCTTAGATCTGAACAAGATAGATGAACTAGGGTTTCCACACTTGAGGCCGTTTCTGGAAAAATACATGCCCTGGCTGGGGATCAACCAGGAGTACAATGTGAACGTCCTGCGGGTATTCTGCCAGTCCCTCACTGCCAAGGCCAAGCATAAAAAGGTCAATGGGAAGGATGAGATTCGAAGAGTCACCTTCACGACCACAGTAAGGGGGAGAACCTTCAATTTCACTTGGAGAGACATCAACCGCCTAATGGGGGTCATTGAAAAAGAAATGAATGAGTGGCTATACCCTGAGACACTCAAACTCGGCAAGGAGGAACTTGAAAAGATTTATGACACCAAGAGGAAGAAGGTGTCTGGGATGTCTGACACCAACATGCTCCTTTACTATGTCTACTCCCGCTTGATGACACACAAAGGGGGTAACTTCAACGAGTTCACTCTCTTGGAAAACCCTTGGTTCCCAAGACTCCTCTCCCAGCAGCCAATCAACCCTGGGCAGTTGATCAGTCTAGAGTTGCTCAGGTGGATTGACAATAACAAGTCTGGAAGTCTCCCCTATCCCACTATCATTGCCTTCCTGCTTGAATGTTAAGTGTGCACCTGTCAGCGCAATTAACATTGGAAAGATGGGGATCAAGTATATCAAGAAGCCCAAAGCCACTCGCTCGGGCTCTCAGGCAGGCAGTGCTTCCCATACCTCAGTCCCCTCTGTATCTGGTGCAGGGGATCAAGAGGTTGACTCTCATCCTGGCCCAAGCCGTGTTCCAAGGGTGACAGCCGGAGTACGGGCCTTCGCTGAGGAAGTCAAGGAGGAGATCCTCTTTAGGCTGACTGATTCTTTGGTGGCTCCCCTCCGTAATGAGAGCGACGCTGGTTTCCAACAGCAGGGGGAAAGAATCCAGAGGCTCGAGGAAAGAGTGGGTCAGGTTGAGACTCAACTTGCCAGAGTGGATGCCAAGTTAGATCTTATCCTCCAACACCTTTAGATCCCTCAACCCCAACAAGGTAACTTACCACCACCCCCTCCTCAAAATCCACCTCCTCCTCCTCCACCTAATCAACCCTTACTTCCTCCTCCTCCTCCCCCAAACACTCAACAACCATAGCCACCTCCACAAACTGACCAACAACCACACACATCACCAAACCATGACCAACAACCCCAAGACTCACCCAACAATGACCATCAATCATCACCTCAAACCTCCACACAAGACTCACCCCAACAATCTCCTCGCCAATCACCCCTTCACCCCAATAACTCTCCATCTCCACATAAATCCCCCAATCACTCACCATCCAACACTTCCACCGGGCCTTCCAATCCTAATCCTACCACACCTCAGCCTACCACAGCCCAAAACATTGTTTTCACCTCTCCTAATCATCCAAATCAGACCTACTACCTCCGAGACCAATCCCCCATTCGGTGGAAAGTTAGACAACCTGATGTCTACTACTCCACCTACCCTTTTGATGGCCTCTTTACCCACCCCTCCTTCTGGGAAAGAAACACAGACCTTCTACCCAAACCTTCTAAATCACCAGAACAAACCTCACCCACATCCTCTACATCCACACCATCACCACCTCGAAGATTTGGCCCCGAACCTCCACCCTCCTCTTCACCTAGTCCATCCTCCATGGCCCTTGCCCTCATTGATGATGACAAAAGGGGGAGAGATGCTGTTATCGCCCTCCGCCATACCATGGATACAAGGGATGTCCTGACTCAGCCATCCCTCTGGCTAGATGAAGACATCACTGCTGCCCTTCGACGAGCTATGGATCTTCAAAGATTGGGTGGTGCTGAGAGTCTGATTCGTGGGGAAGCCATCCGATTCATGCAACAGCAGCGATCAGATGAGCAAAGGTCAGAACTGGCAATGGTGTTGGTTGAGCAACCTGGTGAACTCCCACAGCCTGAGCCTGAACCTGAGCCTGAGTTTCCTTCTTCTGAGCCTTCTCCCTCTGCACCTGCACTCACTGTACTTGAGGAGATTATGTTAAAATATGGGTACACAAGGTCTGAGCCACTTGTGAGAGTGAGAGCCATTCCTATTCCTCCTTCAGCGCCAACTTCTACTCCTGCTTCTCCAGTGGTTAAACCCAGCAAAACAAGAGTGAAGCGTGCTGTCAAAAAGGGGACAGGCATCTCTGAGCCTGCAGACAGTGAAGAAGAGCCTGAGAATCAAGCTTCAACGTTTCAGTCCTCCGTCAGAGAACAAGCTCAGAAAGTGATGGATGATATCCCACCAGAAGTAGTGGTAAAGCTTGAGGTGGAAGATCTCACCCCTGAGGAACTTGAGAGGTTTAATGGAAACAACAAACTCACCTTCGAGCAATTCACAGTTCTGGATGCTGATAGGGCTAACGCTTTGGCTAAAGAGAAAGCGAAAGGGAAAGGCAAGGCAAGCTTGGCCCAGGACCCTGACTTTCCGGTCTGGAATGTAAAGATCTCCAACATTCATCTTCCTCATGGTGTCATCCCCATCAACGAGACATCACTTGGCTCTTCCTCTTCTGGGCTAAGTGAGGCCGATGATCTGAGAAGAGCAATTGTGGAGTCTTTGGAGCTAGAAAGGATTAGAAAGGAAAAAGAGGCTAGAGAACTCCAAGAGATCCTTGCTCAGATTGATCAGCAGGAAATGGACGAAGCATGGGCCAGAGTGGAAGAAGAATATCAAAAGAATCAGAGAGGGAAAAATAACAAGCGCAAGCCTTAACCCCCATACACTCATGCATTTATCATAACATAGCATTTCATCTTTGTGTTGTTATTACGCACTTTGTAAATTTGCTTACTATGATAATTTTTCTTCATATTTTTCATGCATAGCTCTACTTGCACAGTTTTGATCACTTGTAAATTTTAAACTGCTGTTATACATATCTGACTTGTAATCTTTTGTTCATCAATGATATTTATCTTCAGTTCCTTGTGCCTTATCTGATTATTACTTTTAATTCTTTCATATGAACTTAATTGTATAACTTAGTTTGTCATCATCAAAAAGGGGGAGAATGTTAGAATCTTAAGTTTTGATGAAGACTAAAATATGAAAGAACAAGGTAAACACTTAGACAAAATCAGGTTAAAATAGAACCCCAAATAAGAGTACAACCGGATGTGGATTTACTTCCGGATAGACTAGGACTAGCGCTCGCGGATGAACGTCTCATCCCCTAGCGGCAGTAAGTGCTTCACTAAGTCATAACTCAGTCTAGGAACATTAGTTGTACAAAACCCTTGAGACTAAGTTAAGATGCAACCGGATGTAGAGTTGCTTCCGATTGATTAGTGACTAGCGCTGGGTGTTGGTATAGATAACACTAAGCGCCAGTGTACATAACCCAACGTCCAGTGGAATTGCTTCCGATAGCTTAGTGACTAGCGCTGACTGTTGGAATGGATAACACTAAGCGTCAGTGAACATGAGCCACGTCTAGTGGAATTGCTTCCGATAGCTTAGTGACTAGCGCTGGCTGTTGGATTGAAGAACACTAAGCGTCAGTGAACATGAGCCACGTCTAGTAGAATTGCTTCCGATAGCTTAGTGACTAGCATTGGCTGTTGGATTGAAGAACACTGAGCGAGAGTGAGTAAAAGTACATATAACCCTTCATCCAGTAGTAGTGCTTCCGGATGTGGAAGTGCTTCCTGATCCAAGGAAGCCATCTTAGACTAAGTGAACACCCACTGCATATGGCTATGTGCTTATATTGTTAAACTAACATTCAAAGTGCAGCACACTAAGTAGAGTTGCTTCCGGATGTGAACCTGCTTCCGCAAGCAATCAGAATGTCAGAATGTTCAGAAGTGCAGTGTAAGAATGCTTTTGTCAGAGCAGAGTTGTCAGAGTTGCTTTTCAGAGATAAAGCAAGTCAACCCTGCTAAGCATTAATGAAGATGTACCTCTCAACGGTAACCTGGGATTAACGGCTATATTCAAACGGACATATTCAACCAGCCGCCCAAGCCTGAATGTTTTTGAGATCGAGTATAAAAGGAACATCTACATTCAGAAGAGAGGTTGGACGAACAGAGCATATTGTCTGAGATATTATATTCTACATTCCTCTCATCTTCTACTCTCTGATCTTAGAGTTGTAACATTCCTAGAGAGTGATTCATTTGTACTTAAGTGAGTAACATCATCTATTCTTAGAGAGAATCATTTGTACTTAAGTGAGTAACATCATCTATTCTTAGAGAGAATCATTTGTACTTAAGTGTTTATCACAATCAGTTCATAGAGTGAACATATTATCAAATCCTCTAATTGATAGAGGCTGTTCTAAAGCTTGTGCTTGAAGAACAGAATTATTATCTTACAAAAGTGAGGGGGAGCATTTAGAGGTTTTTTCTAAATCTCCATAGGTTGCAAGTTAGCCCGTAAAACTTGTGGTTGAAAGGTTGCAGGTGATCCCGTTGTAAAACCTGTGGTTGTAAGGTTTGCAGGTGAGCCCGTCGCAAAACCTGTGGGTTGTTAGGTGAACCCGTACTCGTAAAACCTAAAGTGTATAGGCCTTCTTGTGCCTGGTTCAAACAAGAAGTTTAGTGGATTGAAAATCTCAGGTGAAGCCTGGGGACTGGATGTAGGTCTGGAAGTGACCGAACCCGGATAAACTTGTGTGTGCTTATTCTGTTTATTTTAATCTACACATCAAGCACTACATCACTAGATACTTACTTGTGCTTGGGGTAATACATCTTCACTCTCATCAAGCACAAGGAGTAATGTTTTAAAGAAGGAGAATTTTGTTAAGTTTTATTCTGCCACCCAATTCACCCCCCCCTCTTGGGTGACAGCCACGCATTTCAAAGTTCACTGCTGGAACAGTTTGCTTGTCTTCATCACTGTGGCTTGCGTACTTGAAGATATTGCAAACTGTTTTAACTGGATAAACTGGGAGATATTAGCTTTAATTTGATATATTGTGTGCCCTGAAACTAGTTTTCTACTCTTTGGAATAAATTTTTGAAAAAGGACTGTTTCGCTGAAAACTGCTGGAAATTCAGTCTCACTATTTCTGACTTAGTGACTTTGTTAGTTGGAATTTTTGAAAACTGTTTTAACTGGAGATAGTACGAGATTTTTGCTTTTCTTTGATATATTAAGTGTCTCAAAACTCATTCTAGGCTGTCCGAAATTAATTTTTGAAGTTGCCCTGTTTTTGCTGAAAGTAGTCATCGGTTGGACGGTTTTGCATGCAAATTGTTTTACTTTGCCCTGCACTATTTTGAGTGATATTTGAAAAGTAGAGTTGATAAACTTGATTTGAATTGGACGTGACAGAGGGACTGAAGTGTTAAATGGAAGAAGACTTGAATTATATACATATTACTGATTTTAAATTTTGGTACCCTTTAGACGTCCTTACTACCGCACATCTCACTGTTATAGTGAGTTAAGCAGTAGATTACTGAGACAAGTTGTCTCACCCCACGATTACTTACATTTTTGCAGGTGATCATGCACAGGCGCGAGCAACAGGAAAGGGAATTAAGTTTCAAAGGTTGTTTAGATTATTTGGACATGTATATTGCCAAAAATGTATAGGTCTGCATTCGCTTCCGCATATTTTTATTTGTATTGATATTATTGGTTAATTGGAGAATTGTAGTAGATTGCTTATTTTTCTAACCATGTTAGGTGATTCTTTTCTAACATGGTTAGTTATTAATTATCCATGATAGTGTTCAGGTTGTGTTAGGAAATTCTTTTCTATCATGGATAATGATTATTATCAGGAAATTTTTTTTCTAACTATGATAGATTTATTGATATTATGGAATTCATTTTTCTATCATAGTTAGTAAAGGTATTATTGAATTAATCAGGAAATTAGTAACCGTTTGTTACATCTTGGTTATCAGTATTTGGTATACGATAACCCTGGACTGTGTTGCATTGCATTTAGATTGGCAATATACATTCTCTGAATTCCCTTTTCTTTTGTGCATGATCACCGGCTATCTGCGAGGTTATGGTAAATCCCTTGGTGGGGAGAGTGGTAGAACCGCAAATATAAACACTCAGGTCATATTAGTGAAGAGATTAGGATTTTCTTATAGTTAATACAATTGGATTAGGATTGGTAAATGGATTAGCATTTTGATATTGGTAAGTGGATTATAGATTGATGGACTCTTGTTTCGGGGAATGGAGTAATGTTGTATTTTAGGTATGGTATTTACAATAATGAGATGATATGGGAAAGGCAATTGATATAGGAATATCTAAAGTTAGAGAGAAATTGGACATAAAGGATTTTGTTAAAAGTTTGTATGATTGCTAGGATATCTAATGAATTGTTACGTGGATTAGTGATATTGAAATAGAAGAAATTTGGTATTGGTGGACATAAGCTTTCCAGTTAAAGTGGATGAATAGGAATTTTAGGAGAAGATTGGCGGAATAAAGATCCTTCTTTTGGGGACTCGGATATAATTATGAACCTAGGCATAATTATAGTCGAGGCATCATTGAAGACTTTATGAGTCAAGGGGAATAAAGAATTGTGAAAGTAATAAGAGATAGTTAATATAGATAAGTAAGGATATTTACCTAGTGGTCCAAAAGAAATGAGAGTTAAAAAGGAGAGAAACATTATGCTTAGATTTGTGGGTAGTAGTAGTGACTTTAGTAAGTGCAAATTATTAGAATTAATTTAGAAGATATTGATGATGAATTGAAAGTTGAGTAGTTTGAGTTGGTATAATCGCGGAATTTAAAGGAATTTATTCATGATTTTGATTAGTTGTGGAAAGTCTTGAGGCAAGGATTTGTGCATTGATATGATGATTAATTGAACTGGTGAAGAAGCCCTAATTCGGGCATTCTAATTATTAACAAGTTTGTGATAGTTTGAGTTTGGGAATTCTTGATTTGCCCTGTTTTGTTTTCAATTTGTTGCTGGTATGGGTAAAGTGAATGAGTATATTATGATTTGTGCATATTTAAGTCATGTTTATAGTTAGAATATGGTAGTACAATTGTGTAAAATCTTTGTTTGAGCTAGGGATTCATGGGAGTTAAATCTTACAGGGGCTGAATGCATAGTGAACAGATGGAGAATTATATTGTGAAATAACCTAGTTATATGTTGAGTATGAAATGGAATGAGTTGGTGTTACAGGTTGGATTGTGTGAAATCTGAATTCGTTTGCAAATTCTGACTTCTTTCTCTTATTTCTTTCCTTTGTCCGAAGTGGGTTCTGCCTTGGATAAGAGAATTTTGTGGCAATAATCTTGACAAAGTGTAAATCGGGTTAAGAGCTTGCAGGATAGTTAAGGATAAATGAATTTGATTATAATTTAAAGCCTTTTAAGTTGAAATAAGTATTGAATGTGGTAAGTATGTGAGCTGACTATATGAGGGAGTTACATGGTTTTACGCTAGAGATCTGCAAATACTATGTAGTTAAGCTGAAAGGTCTATTCTAATTCTGTCATGGCTGATCAATGTGTAAGTTTAAATTATATAAAATATTGGTTTGGAAAGTGATTTAGAAGATGAAGGATTATTGTTGTGAATTTAAGCTATCAAATTTCAGTATGTTGAGGACTTTTGGAGTCTCTTATGGGATGTAGGTGTGAATTTATTTAGGGCTGTATGATAACGTTAAATGGATTGTCTTGTTGGATTCACATTTAGAGAAATACTTTGTTGGAGACGTTTGAGAATAAATTGAATCCCATTAGATAAATCTTTGATTTTGAGGATTGGAAATTGGTTGTAAATTGTAAGTCTTAGAATGTAAGATGAGTTTAATATCGAATTAAGAGACATATGACTATGAGTATTTGGAATTTGAGTTTTGGGGTTTTAGAACTTGTTTATGATATCAATAAGGTTATGAGGTAATGATGATGTGGCTAAGTAGAAGAATTTGATATTTCGTGTGATTGATTACTTCAAGTCATATTTTGGTTATGAAGACTAAGTTGGATAATCTGTTGAAATTTGAGGTTATGGTTGGAATTAAATAGGGATATAGAATGTGTTGGTGGTGGAATAATGGTATAGTTGATGAACAATAGCTATAAATGGAATTGAAGAAATTAGTTTGATTTTAAAATTTTAACTATGAAATAGAGTTATCTGATTTTAAAATCTGTTATGCAGTTTCAAATACTAAATGAGTGATTGGATAAACTTAGGCTTTGGATAGCAATTGATTAAGGGAAATACTTGGGAATCAAATTATGGGTTGATGACTTAGAATAATGTTTTGGAAACTTGGGGAGGGTTAAGAAGGATGATTTGTTGAATTCAAAGTTCTTAACGTGGTTTAATAGTTAATAGAGTGATACTTTCATATGTTCTGAGACTTTGCTCCCATATCATGAGAAATTGGTGAAAGGATTAGGGAAGGTATGATTACTTGGGGTAAAATGTTTTGGTAGCTGATTAAAGAATGAGTCTCGTTGTCCTATAGATTAGGGAAATTGGACAGTTAAAGTGTAGCAAAGTTGGATTATCACTTGAGAATTTAGAAGCACGAGAGAAAATGTATCTTATTTTCACTAAAATTTGACACTTTTCTTTCTTAATTCAAATTCTGAGGAATATATTGAGTGGTTAGCTTTGTATTGTCCTTAGAGGGGTTTAACATAGTGAATTTTGAGGGCAAAATTCCTAAAAGGTGGGAAGAATTGTAACATCCCGAAAATTTAATACAGGATTAGAAAGTGTTTTGTGAAATAATAAATGGAAAAATTAGAAATTTTTGGAATTTTTACAATTTTTGGAGATTTTTAGGATATTTTAGGAGGTTTTGGTGTAATAAGTGTCTAAATAATTAATTAAGCAATTGAAGAATTTGAAACATGAGGGAATGGTGGAACCCAAAATATTTTGAAGGTTAAGGAGATTATAGGCTGGTTTAAGTGGTTTTAAATTAAAAGAGTACACTAAGGCAAGTTTGGGATGTTAATTGTAACATATTGTTACTAATTCCCTAATTAACCTGTGACATCTCTTTTAGTTCAATAAAATCTTTACTAACTATGATAGAAAAAGGATTTCCATAATAACAATGTCCTATCATAGTTAGAAAAGGAATTTCCTAATGATTAAATACTATCCATGATAGAAAAGAATAAACTAATACAACACAGCTGCTATCATGGATAATTTATTGATAACCATGTTAGAAAGGATTTGTCTAACATGGTTAATAAACAAAACTAATTGATATTAAAAATAAATAGATATATATACATGCGGAAGCAGATGCAGGCCTATACAAATTGGCAATATACAACTCTAAATAAACTATATAACCTCTACTACCTAATTCCCTTTCCTGATGCTTGCGCCTGTGCATGAATACCTGCAAAAATGTCAGTAATCATGGGATGAGACAATTTGTCCCAGTAATCACCGCTTAACTCACTATAACAGTGAGATGTGCGGTAGTAAGGGCGTCTAAAGGGTACCACAGTTTTAAAATCAATAATACATATATATATTTCTCATTTCCTTTCATCCCTCACTTAAATCCTTCTGTCACGTCTCAATCAACTCAAATTCATCATCTCTACTTCCCATGTATCACTCAACATCCCTCAGTCAATTCCACACTAACTGAATTCCATCTTTCCATATTCCAATCAAATAATACTACCACAACAGCCCTCACACTCACCTAAAGATGCATTGTGCCACCACGGTGCATTCAAGCATCTATTCTTCACTATATGATTTGACACTGTGTCCCTCTCCATAATGAGGGGACAATTTCCCTCTCTAGCAATCTCCAGAGAGGGAACCCCAATTCTGTTTCCATTACAGAACGGGAACGGTTGGACTCTTCAATGCCAAACAACCGTAGGGGCGGTTGGACTCTTCAATGCCAAACAACCGTAGGTCACTTCTCTTAATAAGTTGACCTATGAACCCCGATCCATTCAATCCGAAAAGGATCATCAGTACAAATAACTGTTGATTGGCCTATCGACAGTTATCATCGCGCGATGGTACATAAATATCAGTGTCATGCAAACCTCACCATATCCCTATCAATATTACATCCACAATAATCAACATCATGCACTCTCACATCACCTTTCAATCCATCATCCACAATATTACATGTTTTTTTTTTTTAATAATTCTCCCCCACAATCTCAAATTCAACCCCTCATAACCTATGATACATCCAATCCATGATACCTCTCACTATCTCTGTCAAAGTATAAACATTTCAATATCTATACACTCACATACACAATTCCACAATACCACCAGCCAGGGTACTAAATATAGTAAGTCAAATTCTTTGTACGAAAATAATCGTGTTTGAAAGGCACCCGATAGCCTGTTTTGTATCAAAATACCTTTTAAAGATAATATATATATATATATATATATATATATATATATATAGAGGGTGAGAAGGGATTTTTACAAAATCCCTAACTAACGTCACCCTCAATGTTATAGCAAGGTTAAGTGTGATTACCTGTCGCCCTTAGCACTCCACTGCTTTTCCTTACTATTTCCGTGTAGATTTTCCTCTCAGTATCATCCCCACTATATACACCTATAATGATATGACAAAAAATGATAAATTAATATCATTTCTACTGTATAATACTTTAACGTCTCTCACGATCGTATCACTACCCAATCTTCCCCTTTTTCTTAGTTCAAATGCTCTAACCATTTTAAATCCTAAAGTGCATGGATTTTACAATCATCGATTTTAATTCAAAGAACTCGCGTCAATCAAATACAATCACACCATCACAATCAACAAATAAACATACTTACAGTTAGACATTCCTTACACATATGTTAACCTTTTTGGCAACCACAAGGTCATTAACTTTTAGTAATCAAACAAACAATAGCAATGATTACCAAATATAAAAGAAAACCACTACATTCCATCTATAGTTCCATGATATATCTCTAATTAAACCACACATCTTCTTTCCTTTCCAATCAGTTCAACCACGATAGTAGCAAGAGCAAGGAATCTCAAATAAACACACAAACCATCATAGAAATCATAATTAATTCCAGTCAACATTAATTATTTCTACCATCTCATGGACATCGCCCACCACTCTTTTATTAATTATCATGTGATCAAACAAGAAATACTCGAACCAAAGGAATAAAGAATTATGAGATATAATTAACCCAACTATTATAATGTCTCAGGATGGTTCAAAACTAATATAAAACCCAAGAAAATTCCAAATCAGATTTTCAAAAGATTCTTAGGCATCATAATTTCACTTTTGAACTAAACTAAACCAAAGTAGATCATTCAAGCCCAAGTACTCACCTAGTTCTTCTTACCAAAGCATGAAATTATTGACTCATGCACCAAATATTCTAATTCTTTAATTACCATCATTTCACCTCTATGCATATCTCACTCAAACGAAAACCACTACACTTAAATCTTGGAACATAAAGAATTAATCTTCCAAATCCCTTTTTCTTTCATCTCCAAAGTAAACTATACGTCATCAACCTATCCTACCACCTAAACCCTTCAAAGCCATTCTCATTTTCTTAAAACTAAAACTCCATACATCCCAAAATCCTTGAACCCATTTCATTAATCAATTCCTACTAAATCAACATAACCAATTTCATTCTTACAAAATACAAACTATTACTTACTCACTAACAACATCACATGAATGAGAAAGAAATTTCAGTAACACTTTTAACCATCGCAAACAACTATAGAAACAACAACCACATGCTTTATCATTTCATTTTCAACACCACTTGCATAATTTTAACTGTTTATTCTTTTGTAAATCTGAAAAGTATCAAATACCCTTCACTTAATCATAATTCTCCATTAAGATTTAAACATAGAAACTGAACAAGACAGAGAAAAGAATCACCAAAACTCATGAAGAAAATGACTAACACAATTAGCATCTTTCCTTGCATGATTTATAACCAAACAGAATATATGTATGCAAGAAAAGAATTAACAAAATATGATATACACATAGAAATCAGCTATGCATAGTCATTCAAATCGATTTCCCAAAATCTTGCATCAAATCAGACCAAGCAGAAGGAAGTAGCCAACAATCTAAAATCTTTTTTTTTGAACTTTGAAAATCCATAACAGAGGAACAAGCAAAACAAAATCTCAATACCATTTCAAATCACTCAAAACACAGCATACAGAGAAGCCACCAAAATAGGAAAGGGATCAAACAATAAAATCTATTGTCCATGCTAAAGTAAGGATCTTATTCGGTCAATAGCAGAGAAAGAAAATGATTCACAAGAACAAGGGAAAATCCACAAACTCACAAGCATACACTCCTAGTAATTTATACTACTTCAAATACAATCAAAACACTAAGGAAAGAACTTTTGTTTGAGTTAAGTTTAGAATCTAGAAACCCCAGAACCCAAAATGATTTTACCTTTCCTCAAACCTTACTCAAATCGATTATAAATGAAAGAAGAACAAAGAGAACTGAAGCTCACCAAAGGGGCCTCCGTACGTTCTGCTGTTCATCGTCACCGGGAGAGAAAGGGAGGAGCGACCGCTGGAAGAGAGAAGAGTAGAGTGAACATGAGAGGTGAAGGAGAAACGCAGGGAAAGGAGGAGGGAGCCGTGGCGGCTTCCTCCTTCGCCGTCGCCGTCGGCCCCTGGGTGGCCGGCGAACGCGCAGGGACGGAGGAGGAAGGAGGGAGGCGACGGGTTTGAGGTTGGAGAGGCAGAAAGAGAGAGTGTTCGAATGAGGGAGGGGAGGGTCCGAAGTTTTAAGGAAGAAAAGGGGGAGGGCGTGTTTGGTTTGGTGAAATAAGGGGGTTCTCTGATGATTTGTAGCCCAAACTTGCCATAGTGTACTCTTTTAATTCTAAAACCATTTAAACCAGCCTCCAATCTCCTTAAACTTCAAAATATTTTTAGCTTTACCACTCCCTCATATTTCAAACTCTTCATTTCTTAATTAATTATATGCACATTAATTACTCAAAATTTCAAAAATATCCCAAAAATTCCTAAAAATTCCAAAATTTCCCAAAACACTCTCTAATCCTGAATTAAATTTTTCAGGATGTTACATTAATCATCATAAACCACCCTTATTTCCCCCAACCAAACACGCCCCTTCTCTTTTACAACTTATAACTTTCGGACTCCCTCCCTTCTTCCTCATATGCGTCGACTTCACTCCTCCTTCCTCACCATTTTTTTTTCATTTTCTCCACACCCACACACTCATTTGGTTTTCTTTGTCCAAAAAGCTTCCCCTTTTTATTTCATCTCTCACTATTCTCCAGAAATTCGTGAAGCACACGGCCGATCTGTGGGTGTTTGTGCTTTTATTTTTCTTTCCTTCTCCGGCGAGCTACACGGTGGCGGCGGCCATATTTTCCGGTGAAAAACGAAATTTGAGTTTGGCCGACCTTCAGGGGGCCATTTTCCGGCGGTTTTTGCGGCGGCTGTCGGTGGGTGAACTCCTTTTCTTCCATTCTTGCACTTTGTAAGCCTCTAGCCTCTTGTGTAGTTGATTTTTCGCATAAAGTTTTCTCTTTTGAGTTAGGGTTTGACTATGAACTAATTTAAGGAGCTTTAAAGGTGAATGTATGTTATGTATAGGTGGAATAATGACTATTCTTGAAAGTATTTAAGTTGGTTGAAGATAGAAAATTTAGTTGAGAATGTAAAGGGACAATTTTTGGACTCGTTGAGTTAGGGTTTGATTAATGCATGATGTTTTTGGATGAGTTGGTGGTTAGTTAATGTTAGTTGAAGTGGTGTTAAGATGTTGGAAGGTTGATTTTGGTTGAATTGATGTTTGTAAGAGAAGTTGGTAGTTAAAGGATAGGTTAAAGGGGGTGTTGGGTATACGAAAAATGTGATTGAGTGGTGGTAAAATATTTTGGGTGTTAGGATGCCATTTCTAATGCTAAAGGAATATTATTGATAAAGTGGTTGAGTAAGTAATGCACGTTTTTGTGACTTTGTAAGAGTTGGGGAAAATAGTAACGTTCAATATCCTAGGAGTTATCAATGAATGAATAAAGGGATTATGGTGGTAAATTGCATATCTAGTGCATTTTCTTTGTAACTTGCATTGGATTCTTATTTGGCTGGACATTTTAGGCTGTTTTGGTGGTAATTTGACTGCTCTAGTTGGCCAAAATCATTTTTGAAAGGTCCTAGAAAGTTGCTGGAAAAATTGTGAAGTGCTCATTTTACTTAGGGCTCTAGATTCTAATCTTGTGAATTGAGTACTTTGAATTTTGAAAAACTGTTTCTGTGCGTTGTATTGCTCATATTGATTATTTTGGAACTGTTTTTACCCTGCTTAAACTGCTTGAACATTTTCTGGAATAAATTGTTGAAGTTGGAGAAATTCTGTGAAGTTCACTGCTGGAACAGTTTGCTTGTCTTCATCACTGTGGCTTGCGTACTTGAAGATATTGCAAACTGTTTTAACTGGATAAACTAGGAGATATTAGCTTTAATTTGATATATTGTGTGCCCTGAAACTAGTTTTCTACTCTTTGGAATAAATTTTTGAAAAAGGACTGTTTCGCTGAAAACTGCTGGAAATTCAGTCTCACTATTTCTGACTTTGTGACTTTGTTAGTTGGAATTTTTGAAAACTGTTTTAACTGGAGATAGTACGAGATTTGTGCTTTCCTTTGATATATTAAGTGTCTCAAAACTCATTCTAGGCTGTCCGAAATTAATTTTTGAAGTTGCCCTGTTTTTGCTGAAAGTAGTCATCGGTTGGACGGTTTTGCATGCAAATTGTTTTACTTTGCCCTGCACTATTTTGAGTGATATTTGAAAAGTAGAGTTGATAAACTTGATTTGAATTGGACGTGACAGAGGGATTGAAGTGTTAAATGGAAGAAGACTTGAATTATATACATATTACTGATTTTAAATTTTGGTACCCTTTAGACGTCCTCACTACCGCACATCTCACTGTTATAGTGAGTTAAGCAGTAGATTACTGAGACAAGTTGTCTCACCCCACGATTACTTACATTTTTGCAGGTGATCATGCACAGGCGCGAGCAACAGGAAAGGGAATTAAGTTTCAAAGGTTGTTTAGATTATTTGGACATGTATATTGCCAAAAATGTATAGGTCTGCATTCGCTTCCGCATATTTTTATTTGTATTGATATTATTGGTTAATTGGAGAATTGTAGTAGATTGCTTATTTTTCTAACCATGTTAGGTGATTCTTTTCTAACATGGTTAGTTATTAATTATCCATGATAGTGTTCAGGTTGTGTTAGGAAATTCTTTTCTATCATGGATAATGATTATTATCAGGAAATTCTTTTTCTAACTATGATAGATTTATTGATATTATGGAATTCATTTTTCTATCATAGTTAGTAAAGGTATTATTGAATTAATCAGGAAATTAGTAACCGTTTGTTACACTATGCTAATCTTTGCTATACATGATAGCATTCTAAATTATTTGGCAATGTCTTTTCTATCATGGGTAAACGATTTTAAAAACATCATCTTACTCTAATAACTATGATAGATTCTTTTCTATCAAAGTTAGACTTTGTAAATGATTATTTTTCTCTTTAACTACAATGAGGTGATGATCTATACATTTTTCTTAAGTAATTTGACTAAACTTTTAATAACTATGATAGTATCTTTTCTATCATAGTTAAGGTTTAAATATACTTACGAACATATAAATATATTTATATTGTGTCAAAATTGTAATTACTTGGAAGGACTTTACACTGTTCATCATTAAAAATTGTGTATGTTTGACTATAGAGTTCTTATCAATCACAAATAGGAAAAACAAAAAAGAACTATTTCTTCACAGAAGGAAGATATTGGTTCTACTTTGGTTCAAAAATCTGATTGTTAGTGCTTTAGTTTTGTCTATCATTCTATATTCATTTAATAAGTATATTACTTTTAATCATTCATTATGCATGTTCTCATATTGTCATTATAGCTTCATTCCAAAGAAATAAAAGAGTAAAAAAGGAAGAACATAGTGGTATCCACCAGAAAAAAATGATTTTATGTCAAGATTGCAAATAATACTTATAGTTGAGGTGACTACTTTTAATGGGTAAGACTTGAACGCATTAGGTTACATACTTATTCATTGGGTTCCATCAATTCATTAATTGCAGTGTAATTGATTGGCTTTTTTGTAGGCCAATTAAGTTTATAAATATTCTAACATTCCAATTATTACTCTACGTTGAGGTTAGCACTTTAAAGTTTGTTTTTGACATATTGATTACATATGGATTAATGGAGAAAAAGTTTCAATCTTCGTTTTTGGATTTCTTTTTATCTGCATTGAAGCTATTGTTGAGAGGTTCTCATGGTGTTTGACTTAAAAATACCAGCTTTGAGTCAAAAGTATAGAATAGATTTGGTTAGTCATCCTTCTCATGGTGGGAGAAAGAAATACATGGGCTACTTCATGGAAAGGACCAATATATTTTTTAATTTCCTTTTCCCTAATTAGTTAAACCAAAATACGGATTTCAATCTTTTTGCAAGAGTTTTTGTTTGGTATATAATGAATATATTTTTCTACTTCATTGCCAAAATTTCTTTTGAGACTCTATCTTCTCCAATTAATCAATTCTATCAGGAGATATTTAAACTATTTAAATATATTAACTTTATTATTCAATATAAGAGCATGAAAGACAAAAACTATACATATGCACAAGTATTTTTACTAATTTATTTGTTTCGAATAATAAGAATTTGTAAATAAAATGGGGATAATTAGAGTAAAGGACTTAATTATGAATATTATATAGCTTGAGGATTATAGAAATAGAAATTATTTGAACAGAATAACTACCAAAACATTTAGTTCAAGTAAATTTTCATATGGGGAGGTGCATGTGGAAATTTGGATTTTTCTGGGCCGGGTAGATAGGGGATGATGGGATGGACTTTTACTCTTATGTTTTTAAACACATGTGACTTTGGTTCTTTGTAGAGTTAAAAATATTACATGTAATTTAAATTGAAATTATATAGAAAGCTCGACTTCCAAAATAATTTAGTCCGAGTGAACTTTTGGATGAGGGTGGTGCCTAAAGGTAATTTGATTTTTTCAGGGGGATTGGATAGGGGAAAGTTGGGATGGAGATTTGACTCTTCTTTTGTTTTTATGCATGAGTGAGTTTGATTCTCGATTAAGTTAAAAATATTACACAATGGGGAGGTCCTTGGGGAAGTTTAGTTTTTTAGAGAATGGGGGTTTGGATGGGGGGATGTTGAGGATGAAGTTTGACTCTTATGCTTTTTACATGGACGAGTTTGATTCTTTGCCAATTTAAAAATATCTAATATATCCTATAATTGTCCGTATGGAATCGTTTTTGCGTTCACACTAGGAACCGGTTCTCGAGGTGGTTTGACCTAAGTTAAAAATGTTTATTTGTCATGTACAAAGTTTATTTGCCATAGGTATGTATGATGTACCGTGCCCCTACGACCTGTTCTTCATCCCAAGCGTCTTAGCATTAAATTTAGGGTAAAGGGGCAAAAATAGCCACCGTAATTGCCAAAATGGACAACTTTGGCATCCGTAATTTCGAGGGTGCAAAACCGTACATGATAAACCAAAATGGGGCAAATCTAGCACTCTCAAACAGAGGTGTTATGTTTGACCGTTAGTTGACTGGGAAGGGTGATGTGGCATGGTGACATGGCGAAATAATGGATTATGTGGCACATGGAAGATGATGTGGCAAATAAATGAACAACAACATGTGAAACCATTGAATAAAACTAAAACAATATTGCCCCAAAAACAAAACAACTATCATATGCCCCAACAAAAACAACACATAACACATAACACACTCAAACCACAAACACAACACACAAACATGCTCGAACCCAAACCCCCAACCCAAACCCTAGCCACCCTCAGTGAAACCCAGGCGCCACGCGAACCCAGCCACCACGCGAACCCAGCCACCACGCGAACCACGCGAACCACTCTACCATCGGACCCAGCAACCATCGAACCCACGCGAGCCATTGGAGACCACACCGTGTTTGACCAAGACAAAACACGTGCAAAGATTCGTTCTTATAGCTAGCCGACAAGAGTATTGCCAAGTAAGTATCAAATGGGACCACATCTTTGCTGTTTGTGCCATGCACAGTGTTTTTTGGTGAAACCCTAATTTTTTTTTTGTAAACATGTAATGGGTACCACTAATTTCGCCCACCCACTTTAGCTTAGCCTCATTTAAGTATTGTAGAGGGCCAATTTCAGAGTTTGACTAACCTTTTGCTTACGTTTGTGGATAACCCTAACGTTTAAGTGTATAGAAGGCGACGAGTTTAGGTGTAGCTGACAATGTCTTACTGGGTATTGATTGATTTTCTTGTTGTAGCTGAAAATGGCTTACTGGGTATTGAGCCTAAAGTTTCGATATGTGATTGTTTAGTCTAAAGTGTCAAAAATACTGTGAAGTTGCATTATTTCAAGCTGACATATATGAGTTCATTGTTGTTTCAGGTACAATGGATCGAAAGGGGAAGGGTAAAATGGTTGATGCACCAGAAGAGCCACAGGTCAGCGATGATTCATTTGACAAAATGCTCCAGGAGGCTAATGACATGTTTGCAAGGAAAAGAATGGACTCTGGTGGAAGTTCGTACATCACTTACGAGGTTCAAAGTAAGAAGCTCACAGACGTGGTGCAAGAAGATGTGACACAAGGGTTAGAATCCATTGAAGATGATATTCGTGAAGTTGAGTGTTCAAGTGATGATGCGTCATATTCAGCAGCCACCGAAAGTTCTGACACTGATGAAAGCGTAGAAACAGAGTCCGAAGTTGCGGGTAGTGATGAACAAGAGGTTGAGGAAGGGAATGTTAGTGTTGATGAGGACAACTATATTGAAACTCCAAGAGAAGTCAGAGCCTACCGTGGGAATGAGCCTGCATTCAGAGTGGGGATGTCGTTTGGTGATCGAGCGGAGCTGAGGAAGGCGGTTGACACTTATGCAATCACTAACGGGTTCGAGATAAGGGTTGCGAGGACATCTACAAAGCGCATGGAATATCGTTGTCAAGAGGGATGTCCCTTTAGGTTATTTGCTTCTGTGACTGGCAAGGCGGTAGGATTTGTAATCAAGACATTGTTGTTGGAGCATAACTGTACAACATGTTATCCGAACCCCAGAGCAACTGCAGCTTGGGTGGCGGATATGTACAAGGATAAGGTTCAAGGGACGCCTCATTTGAAGATAAGTGAGATGAAGATGGAGCTTGAGCGTGAACGAAAGGTGTCCGTAAGCATTCATAAGTGCAAGCGGCCCAAGAGGAAGATAAGGCATGAGATGGAAGGAAGCTTTAAGGACGAGTTCGCTAAGTTGGAGGGATACTGTAAGCAGATGATGAGGGATGATTCAGGCAGCGATGTGGTCCTGTCCATAGATGATGATGGTGAAGGGACACAGGTGTTTAGGAGGCTATACGTGTGCTTTAATGCTGTGAAGGTTTGCCTCTAATCTACAAATGTTTGTTACATTGATTGGTGTTGTTAAAATGTTTTGTGCTTATGTTGGTTCACCATGTATCTCGCAGGTTGGATGGAAGAAAGGCTGCAGACCCTTGATTAATCTTGATGGCACCTTCCTAAAAGGAAGTGCCAATGGAGTTGTCTTGACTGCTGTTGGGAGGGATGCCGACGATGCTTTGTACCCTATTGCATTTGCGCTGGTGCGAAAAGAAAATCAAGAGGAGTGGACATGGTTCGTGTTGAATTTGAGGGTGTCATTGACTTTGGAGTCTGGCTCAACCGTCACCCTTATGTCTGACATGCAAAAGGTATAGCATTAGTTTCATGCTTGCTTGAATGTTGCATGAGTGTTCTGTGTGTTTTAAAGTAAGTGTTGTACAATAGATTTACCTAATCTTAATGTGTAAAACAGGGCTTGGCAAATGCCATAAGTGATGTCTTGCCGGATGCAGAGCACCGGCTATGTGCAAGGCACTTTTACATGAACTGGGCTAAAAGACATGGAGGTGCCGAGTTGAAGGATAGGTTCTGGGCATGTTCGTGGAGCACGTTTGAGGAAGAGTTTAGGGACAATTTGGATTTGCTGTCTAAGAGGAGTCGAGCCGCAGCTCTAGATGTAATGAACTATCCAACACATACTTGGGTAAGAGCTCATTTTACTCCCCGATGCCGCTGTTGGACGGTTGACAATAATGCGGCTGAGTGCCTGAATTCATGGATCCTGGAGCTGAGGTTCCTGCCTATAATAAGGCTGTTTGATGGCATCCGGATGAAAATGTTTAAGAAGTGGGGAGAAAGTGAAAAGTTGGCCAGCAAATGGAAGGCGGATTACAGTCCTAAGTGCATGGAATTATTTGAGGCCAACCAGCAAATGTGTAGTTGTTGGTGCTGGATGCGGAGGACATTGAGCAACTCTTCAAATAACCCATGTTCTTCGGATGATTCATAGATGATGACGCCTCTTTCCCCCTCATAGATGATGACGCCTCTTTCCCCCTCCTCATGCTCATCGCGAGTTTTAATGGGGTCTGGGGTTGGTTCGTGTAGCTGGTTTTGGGTTGGGGAATCAAAGGCGACCAGAAATGGAGGTGGGGCTGGGAATTTCAGACATGAATTCGAAACTTAGTGTGGTGAGGATGATGATGAGGTTTGGGATTAGGGTTTTTCATTTTAGATTGGGAATTTGGTGATGATGGGTGATGTGGCAGGGGTTCTGACATGTAATCACTTCAGGTGCTGAGTGTCCAGCCACGTCGTTTAATGAATGTGGGCCCCACACCAAAATAGACGTCTGTTAACAAGAACTTAACGGCGTGGCCAGATTTGCCCCATTTTGGTTTATCATGTACGGTTTTGCACCCTCAAAATTACGGGTGCCAAAGTTGTCCCTTTTTGCAATTACGATGGCTATTTTTGCCCCTTTACCCTTAAATTTATGGTGGGGTGTTCTCGAGGTTAGCCCCCTATATTGCATTCCAAGTGATGTGACATTGAATGTAGTGGGTTTCAATGATTAGTTGGTTTTAATGTTTTTTTATGTGTGTGGTGTTCTCGAGGCATTTTAGCGAGATATAGTATATATCCTTTGCTTTGTTCTTATCAGGGTTGTTGGTTGACCTCAATTGCTTCTTTTGTATTTTTTCCATTTTCATTTGGTTTTTCACCTTCCTGTTTGCTTTCAATGTTTGGGTTATGCTTATTTCCATTTTTATGTTCGATTTTTCTTTTTGGACTAGGTTGTACAGTTGAGCGTAGGCTGAAGATGTTTCTTCATGTCAACTCTTTGATCAAAGAGACTTGCTTGTAAATGGATATGGACTATGCAGTGGTTGTGGAGGTCGGGCCTGAGTATGATGTATTTGTTGATCTTTGTTTTCTGATGGTCAACTTTCAATTTTTGGCCTTCCATCATGTTTTTAGTATTTTTTACTTTTGATTATGTTTTTCCAGCTGTTATTGTCGTGGTTGTTTTCGAGTTGGGTCTATAATTTGGTTTGTCTTTCGTTCACACTGGGAACCGGTTCTCGAGGTGGTTTTACCTAAGTTAAAATGTTTATTTTCCCATGTACAAAACTTTTTTTCCCATAGGCATGTATGTTGTACCGTGCCCCGCGACCTGTTCTTCGTCCCAAGCGTTTACTCATGAAATTTGTTGTGGGGTGTTCTCGATGTTAGCTCCCTATATTGCATTCCAAGTGCTGTTGCATTGAATGTAGTGGCTTTTCATGATAAGCGGGTTTTAATGATTTGAACGAGAGATATTATTTGTTTTGTTAATATTAGATCTATTGTTTGGTCTCAATTGCTACTTTTGCTTAATTGCTCTCTTCATTCGGTGTTTCTTCTTCTTGTGTGCTTTCAATGTTTAGGTATTTTTTCTTTCGTTTTATTGTATTTTTCCATCTGGCGTAGGTATTGCAGTTAAGGGTTAGGTGGGAATGATTTTTCATGTCACATTTTTAGGTTAAATATCATTCTGGCCAACAAACTATTTTGAAAGGGTCAAATTGGCCAAAAAACAATAAAATGAGTCATTCTGGCCAAAGAACAAATAAAATGGCTCATTTTGGCCAATGAACTACTTGAAATTACTAAAACACCCTTAACTCCTTCCCCCTCCTCACAAGTCTCTCCACCTCCACCATCTTCACCGGCCGCCACCTTCGCCCCCTCATCCACACTCTCTCCCCACCCCCTTCCTTACTGTCCGATGGTTGTTTTGGTCTTCATGAAGTTAGCCATAGCTTGTGGCAGCACAATGTTTTTGCCGAGGGTACTGTAGTTGATGCCGATGGCGGAGACGGCAGTGGCGAGGAGTCACCCTGTAACATTCTGTTACTTAGTCCCTAATTAACTAATGATATCCAATTTTAATTCTATTATCTCTTTTCTAACTATGATAGGAAAAGGATTTTCCATAATATTAATATACCTATCATAGTTAGAAAAAGAATATTCTAGTGAATAAAACATTATCCATGATAGAAAAGGATTTCCTGATACAATTTAGATGCTATCATGGATAATTAAAAGCTAACCATGTTAGAAAGGATTTGCCTAACATGGTTAATAAATGAAACTGATTGATATTAAACAATATATATATATTTATATATATATATATATATATATATATACACACATGCGGAAGCGAATGCAGACCTATAAATTGGCAATATACAATTCTAAATAAACTGCACATAACATCCACTACCTAATTCTCTTTCCTGATGCTTGCGTCTGTGCATGAATACCTGCAAAAATGTCAGTAATCATGGGATGAGACAATTTGTCCCAGTAATCACCGCTTAACTCACTATAACAGTGAGATGTGCGGTAGCGAGGGCGTCTAAAGGGTACCACCTATTAAAAACAGCAATATATACATATATATCACACTTTCTTTCATCCATCACTTAAATCCTTTTGTCACGTCTCAATCAACTCAAATTCATCATCCCTACTCCCCATGTATCACTCAACATCCCTCAGTCAATTCCACATTAAGTAAATTTCATCTTCCATACACCAATCAAATAATACTACCACAACAGCTCTCACACTCGCCTATAGATGCATTGTGCCATCACGGTGCATTCATGCATCTAATCTTCACTATATGATTTGACACTGTGCCTCTCTCTACAAGGAGGAGGCAAATTTCCCTCTCTGGCAATCCCCAGAGAGGGAACCCCAATTCTGTTTTCCATTGCAGAATGGGAACGGTTGGGCTCTCAAATGCCTTAACAACCGTAGGGGCAGTTGGGCTCTAAAATGCCTTAACAACCGTAGGTCACTTCTCTCAATAAGTTGACCTATGATCCCCGATCCAATCAATTCGAAAAGGATCATCAGTACAAATAACTGTCGATTGGCCAATCGACAGTTATCATCGCGTGATGGTACATAAATCTCAGTGTCATGCAAAGCTCACCATATCCATATCCATCCATTTCAATATCATCATTAATATCATGCAATCTCACTATTCCTTTCAATATATCAATCTAAAAGAATTGAACTCCTTCCCTCAACCTACTCTCAATATCTCTGTCAACAACCAGAATAATACCACACCAGGATAACAGTATATGTAAAATGTATAAAAATCTTTCATACAGAAATAATCATGTTTAAAAGGCACCCGATAGCCTGTTTTGTATAAAAATACCTTTTCAAAGATAATATATGTATAGAGAGGGTGAGAAAGGATTTTAAAAATCCCCAACTAACATCACCCTCATTGTTATAGCAAGGCTAAGTGTGATTACCTGTCGCCCATTAGCACTTTGCTGCCTTTTCCTTACTGTTTCCTTGTATATTTTCCTTGAAGTATCATCACCATTATATGCTCCTATAATGATATGATACACAATGATAAATTAATATCATTTCCACTTTATAATATTTTGACGTCTCTCTCGTATTCATATGTTACTACCCATTTCCCATTTTCTATTCCCTTGACCTTTAAATAATCGGTTGTGTTTATTCATTCTAATTCCAAAGTTAACCATTAGGTGACTCATGTTGAGTTCAATTCAAATATCACATAAAACAAAATCACTTCATTAAAACAAAGCAAGTACATAAAAAGAACCTCAATTTCTACCAAATTCAATTATTCAAACAAGCAAATCACATAATCATTCTTCGTCATTGCAAAGAGCAACCATTTAAATGTCCATAATCACACATACCACACTTGTATTGATTATCTTGTGATCAAAAGAGAAATACTCAAACCAAAGGAATAAAGAATTTGGAATATAATTAACTCAATGCACACTTTCATTAAACTCTAAAGTTATCTTACAACCATAAATCTAGTTTAGCAACTCCTACCTATAGGATTCTCAATCATTTATTATTTTAATAATCAATTATCCATATTCAATATCAACAAACAAATTCTCACTTCATTCCAATTATCATTCCACAAATCATTCATCAAATCCAACACTTCCACATAATCAAATAATCAACATAAATATTTGCCTATAACCTCAACTACATCAAAATTATTTTACAACTTACCCTACTCCACACCACAATCCTATATCATCATTTCATTGTAAATCAATACCAATCACCTTAAGCAAAATATAGACTTTAATTCTCACACTTAAGCTACAAACAAATGAAGCAGAGAATCCTCAAGCACAAAATACAAACATCCACAATGCTTCATCCTATTATACACATTATAAATAAATAAACAACACAACATCCAAGAAAACTTCCATCTCACACTCAAAGAACACTATATTCACAGAAAATGCTTTCTAAACTTCAAAATACATATTCATGAATTCTCCAAAACTCACGAATTAAATCAGCCAATAGAGACATGAACAGTGGCTCCTAAGACTATTACACAGTTTAGCCAAAATATAGCAGCAACTTTACAAAATCATCAATTCCAAACAGCCTATGGAGGCACAAAACTAGAAACTTCAAACGAACAAACACACTTGAACATCAGTCACACAATCACATCAAATAGTCCAAAATTTCAACATAAAACTTAATAAGACATACTTTTAATTTACCAATGTTTCTCAACTTCTCTAACACCATCAAGACAATTAAAAATACTCTCATAACATACAACATAACCAATCATCATTGTAAAGCATAAGCCACTTCTTACTTCTATTCTTCACGTAGTTTAATTATACAAAACCTCCAAGAATATTGAAAATCCCTTTTTCCACCAACATCATTAATATCAAGCTTTCTTTTGACCCATTCCATTTTATTAACTTCTCAAAACAAAGAAACTAGCTTGCAACCACCAAACATCCATCATATAAATAGCAAGAATACATTAATCCCTTCCTAATTTCATTCAGCTATAGCAATATTACGGACCAAATTTATGTACACATGCCTCACAACTAAACAGCACACATGTATGTGCATCAACGCTAAAAATAAAGGAACAAGAAGAAATCAAACTAATAAAATCAGAGACATAGCAAAGGCAAGAATCATTGAAAATCCACCCACAAGTTTAAAACATCTCCCACACATAAAGTTTAAGTTGTAAATCAAGGATATGTTCACAATTCGATTAAATCAACCACACAATACACCAAATCAACTTCATAATGCTCCTACATGATTTAATTAGAAGACTTTACCCAAAAAAAAATCTTTGAAACCCGTCGGATTTAAAAATCCCCAACAGTTAGGGTTTTGCACAAACTTTATAAAACTTCAATCAATCCTCAAATCATCAACCAAAACACTAAAAGATAAAGATTACACTTAGTTATTGTTCATCATAACACCCAAAATCTCGAAACCCATTCGGATTCCTCTCATAGATCTCGGCCAAAACGAGGAAAGAGAATAGAAATCGGAAGTAAAAAAGTCACCATAGTTTGAATCCAACCTTGCTTGCCTCGCCGGAGGTGGACGTCGCCGGGAAATGGCTTGGCCGTCGCTGTCGGTGACTGGGCGAAGGAAATGAGGACGCGAGGGAGAGAAGAGGGAGCATAAGGGTGACCCACAGTGGGTTCTAGGTCCCACGCCGCTTACCAAGCTTCCGCCGTCGTTAGCCGTCACCGCCGCTGCAGTCCGTCGCCTGGAAGAGCAAGAGGGACGAAGAAGAAGGAAGGGGGCGCGGGTTTGGAGTAGGGAGAAGGCAACAAGGGAGTGTTTGGTTTGGTTAATATGTATTGGGTTTTGTGGCACTTTACCCAATTGTTTTTCTATCTATACTTATTTACTTCTTCCACCTTAAATTTCATGTTTTAAAACAAATTATAAAAATACTCCCTACACTCACATATATATATTTCTACAATCAATAATTTAAATTTCTAATTATTACTCTTTTGATTTCTAAAGAAACTAGCCAAATTAATCTTTTACTAATATGATTATTTTAAAATGTTTGGAAACTCCCTAAACTCATAGTCAATCCCAAAAATAAAAACTTAAATTATCACTGATCCTTAATTAAGTTTTTGGGATGTTACACACCCACACCTCCCTCTCCCTCCCCGACCACCATCTTTGATTCCACAATAAAACCTCCAAACCTAACCTCTGATTCATTGTGTAGTTTTTAGATCTGCGAAAATTGGGCTAAAGATTTCATATTTTTTTTCTGATTTCTTAATCATTTGTTGACTTTTGAAATCACAAAACGCAACCCAGATTGATAGTTAGAGGGGAAAAAATCAAAAGGGTATACTTATAAATTTATTTAGTTTATATTATAGAAATTATGGGTTTGGAGGACAACACATCTTCTCCTTCGTCTTTGACTACTTCAGAAACACCAACATGTCGATTTAGGAATTGAATTTCTTTTTTAGTTCAAATAAGAAAATGGGCACGTGAAATAAAACTGATGGTGGGGGAGGGAGGGAGTGTGGGTGAGGGGGCGGAGGAGGAAGACGACGTCGTCGAGGTCGGGGTGGCTGTCCGGTGAGGATGGTGGAGGTGGAGAGATTTGTAAGGAGGAGGAATGGAGTTAATGGTGTTTTAGTAATTTCAATTAGTTCATTAGCCAAAATGAGCCATTTTATTTGTTCTTTGGCCAGGATGACCCAATTTATTGTTCTTTGGCCAATTTGACCCTTTCAAAATAGTTTGTTGGCCAGAATGATATTTAACCCCACATTTTTTATCAAAGATTTCACCTTTTCAGTCAAAGAAATGTTGTTCCTTCTTTTTGGGTTTATTCTTATTTTCTGTTTTTGCTTTAGCCGTTTTACTTATTTGTTAGTGCAAATAAATTTACTTTTACTGGTAAACTGTATGCCAGTTGATAAAGGTTGCTCTAACGAATCTGCTCCTATATTTGTGTTTGTTCAGTTGTTGATGGTCAAACTTCAAATGTACCATCGTTTGAAGATACACATGCAGAAAAAAGGAAAGAAGGTTTAAATGAAATTCTTATCATTAACCTCATGTTGTGTATATTAAGTTGATTTTACTTTGTACTCCCTCCGGTCTCAAATATAAGATGACTTTGGGGAAGTGGAAAGTGATTTTGGGTAGAACATGGATTTTTATTGTCTTCCTTAATCTCCCCAGATGAACCAAAGTGATCTTATTTAGGAACGTGTGGAGTATGTAGCTGTTTTATTTTATTTCATGTGACTTTGTATGTTGTTGTTTCATTCTTTCCTTTTGTCCTTGTTCGTTGTGTGCACTGTGTATGTCTTTGGTTTGTGGAAAGGAAGTGCTCATTAAATGCTTTTTAGAAGGGTTGCGTCTGTTTGTAGGACCACTTTCTGACATTTCTCTTTTCACTCTTGGGATTGCATTCATTTTGTTACTATTAGGGTATTCTTGTCTGTGAGAATTTCGTGTGAATGACATTTTGTTATATTTTTTTAAGACACAAGTATTTTTTTCCTTATTGATTTTCTTATGTGTGCTGACATTATATATTTTGTGCGCATACATGTCTTAGAATCAACGTGCTTGATATAGTTTATCATCATATTGTCAATATATTATTTATGTCATATCTCTAAAGGTCAAAAAACAATTTATGTCATATCCCTTAATTAGTGTGCATCATAATTTTAATCACTATCTTTAGAATCTATTATTTTAAAGCGACATGTTCCTACACTTAAAAGCCCATTTGTTCTTTAAATCTTTTGGTCATATTTGATCTTTGTGTTGAAAATTCTTGATTATACATAAGATTGTAGATTATCTTTTACCTAAAAAAATTTGAAGGTATGCCTTTGTTTTTTGATGTCATTTCATTTTTCTATCTTCTACAAAAGTTACTAAACATATCAATATGTAGTATGACAGTTTATTGAGTCTTTAAATATAATATTATGATTACTTTGATTGTAAGTGATCATGTATTAGAAATTTTGTGGATGGTTGGTCTTTTTCCACATCCTGATAAGACATAACCCTTTATTATTTTAAAATATCTGTTTAAAGGTTGATATAATCATGAATGTTCTCTCTCTCATATTTCCAATGCGTTTTTCCTTCTCCTTTCCAACCCATGATTTGTGTCTTTACTTTCTTTATTGTAGTCTAACCTCACTGAAATTGTCTTTGCTTATTTGACTTCTTGATTTCTACAATTATTCTTCCATTCACCATGACTGTTTACGTTACTTGCGTGAATGACAAACGTCGCCGTGTGCTTTATGCCTCACCCTCGCGTGTAGATCCTCCATCCCTCACTGTTGACATCCCTAGAGAAGTATTGAGTTCGGTGATGAAAATCCTTGCTTGAGTTTGTGTTGTCTCTTATGTCAATGCAAAAGCCTCCTGCAAGTTATTGCGGGATGTTGGCTCTGAAGGTGAGGTTTTAAGGCGTCTCCGTTCTGATTCAATCCCACTCTTTGCTGAGGATAATCCGTCTGTTCAGCGCTTTATTGAGGATGTTGCTATGGCTGATAATCTTAGGGCTATTTTTTGTATAGGGTTTTTGGAGTTTTTAGGTATCAGGGAAATTTCACTTATGGTTTGGAGTTGATGAATCGGGCTGCGCGTGAGGATCTTGGTAGGGCTATTTATGTGTGTGGTATCATTTTGGCTGCTCGTTCCAGTCCAATCGATAGTGAAGATGGAAGGCTGGCTGAAGAGCTGTGATAGAACGTTAATAGTCTTGAGAGTATATGTAACATCCTGAAAAATTTAATTCAGGATTAGAGAGTGTTTTGGGAAATTTTGGAATTTTTAGGAATTTTTGGGATATTTTTGGAAACTTTGAGTAATAAATGTGCTTATAATTAATTAAGAAATTGAAGAGTTTGAAATATGAGGGAATAGTAAAGCTAAAAATATTTTGAAGTTTAAGAAGATTGGAGGCTGGTTTAAGTGGTTTTAAATCAAAATAAGTACACTATGACAAGTTTGGGCTTAATTATCAAAAACCACCCTTATTTCTCCCTAACCAAACACACCCTCCTTCCTTTCTTTATATATTTCAGTCGAACCCCCCCCACCTTCGATGACTCTCCTCTCTTCCTCTCCTCCGTCCCTCGCGTTTCCGGCGGCCAAGGCTCGGCGGCGCCGCCCCCCTCACAAATCCATCATATCTCTCTTCTTTCCTTCATCCTTCTCATTTTCGGCCCCTCCTCTCCAAATCAGATCCCATTTGCAAACTCCTCCCTTCGCCTCCCTCTCCTTTCTCGCCGGCCGCCATGTTGGTTGCCGTAACCGCCGCCTACAGTGACGACATAGGAGGAAGATGTCGTGGGTTCCTCCGTCTTCTCATTTCTCCTGTTGATTTCACCTTCCCTCCTCCATTTCCTGCGATTCTAGCGACGGTTGAAGCATTTTCCGGCGAAGCAAGGCAATGGCTAGTTCATACCAGATGTGTAACACTAGATTCAAGTATTGGTGAGCTTTTTCATTCTGATTCATATCCTTCTATGCTGCAAATTTATATTATGGCGAGCTGAGGGTAGGAAATTGGGAATGGGTTTATGTTTTTAGGCACTATAATGAACTAAAATGAAGTCACAACTTCAGTACTTAGTGTTTTGAAAGTTGATTTCAGTCTTTGGGGAAATTTGTGTAAAACCATAACTTTTTGGGATGTTAATTTGACGGGTTAAAGAGATTTTTAGATTTGAAAATATTTAAGTTGCCTAGGTGGAAGGGTAATGGAGCTTAAACATTGTACTACGTGTTTGATTTGTGAAGTCTTGTTGTTTTTATCACATTTTCATTATCTTTCCCTTTCTTTGACCGATTGGGTATTGATGATTGGTAGTAGTGTTTCAAATCACAATCTAAGTATGACAAACGAAATTATGATGTTTTCATATTTTCTGGTGTGTATGGTTTTAGCAGTGAAATGAATGTGTAATTCATGAAATTTCAATATAGTAAGTTAAAAAGGGAAAAGAGCTAAAGATGTAATTGTTAGTCCTTTGTGGAATCTGGACTTTTTGTCCAAATGTCAAATGAAATCGGTTGGTACTGATGGATTGTGTTACAAAATGCTAAGGAAAGACTAGAAGTTTGGAATGTGAATTTTAAGTGGGTTTAGAACTAGTATATAGCTATGAGCAATTGGGTTTTGTTAAGTTCAAAGATTTAGCAAATTCTAAATGGATATGATGCCTTGAAGAGTATGTATTCTTTTCTTTCTTTGATTTCTATGATGTATTTTAGTTAGGTACTGCTGGTTATATGTTAAACTTCTGTGAAAGTGTTGCATTAATGTTGAGAGAATGACTTAGCACACGTTTATATAAATGGAGAAGGTGTTATATTGGAACAAATATGGTTTATGCTCATAATTTATGTTTGTGAGACATGTGGAATTTTGTCTTTGGAAATATGAAAGTTATATTGGAATTCTAAGGTTAAGAAACTTGTTTGGCATTAGGGTACTGTTAAGTTCACAAGAGGTAAATGTTTAGTTATTTAAGTATGAGTGTGTGTGTATGTGTGTATATGAATCTTGATTGCTTATAAGTTTAATGTAAGGGCTGAGTACAATGACTCAAATCTAGAAGTACATAAGATAAACTTTTGATAATTATACATGTGATTTGTGGATTTGACTGTGAATGATGTTTTTGTGAATCTTAGACATAAAAGTTTGGTGTTTAATCGTTCATAAATGGTAGTCGTGTTTCAATTAAAATTGAAATATAAAGATGGTTCTTATTCTTCTTGATTCAATTTGATTTAGTAAATGAAAGGTGTAAAGATAGGATTCTTCTTTAATTATAGACTGATGCAATGTGGATGCTTTGGTTTTTAGTTGGTAAACCTATGACTTATGGATACAATTTGTTTCTTTGGTGAAATGGTAAAGGTCTAGGTTGATTGATAGTAAATGGTGTTTAAAGTGTTTTAAGTTGGTAATGAAGGAATAAAGCTAAAAGTTAGAAAGGATGTGGCATTGTTTTGTTATATATATATGTAGGATCCTTGCTAGTATGATTAGAATTCAAAAGATATTGAGAATGTTATGAGTTTTATATATATCCAATCTAGCTTTCGAGTTGTAGGGATTTAATTCCCTTTTTGTAGTTCCCTTGTTATGGCTGGTCTATTAGTAGGTGGAATGCTCTTCGATTTCTATTTTGCTAATCATTGTGCTTATTCTGAATGTGTTTGAGCTGTTTTTGGTGATTGTCAATTTATGATTTTAAACTTCAAATAAAAGTGTATAGTGCCGCAAGTTTGCAAACTAAAGTTTATGCTTAGAATGTGAAGAATTATGTGATTATTGTTCTGTTTGGGCTGATATGAATTGGTTTGCTAATTCTTCTTGATTGTAGTTGAGAATGATTTGTCTTGAATTGTTAGATTCGCTTGGTGAAATGACTCCCTATATAACAATGAATAAAGTAAGAGAAAATGGGTAGTAATGTGGATACGAGAGAGAGACGTTTAATATGAAGTAGAATGATACTAATTTATCATTCTGTACTACATTATAGGATTGATTGCGATATGACTTCCGTGGCATCAAGAAAGGTTGAGAAATAGCGTAAATTTTTAAAGGGCGACAGGTAATCACTCTTAACCTTACTATAACATTGAGGGTGATGTTAGTTGGGATTTTCAAAATCCTTTTCACCCTCTATATGTATATATTATCTTTGAGAACTTATTTTTATATAAAATAGGCTATTGGGTGTCTTTCAAATGCGATTATTTTTGTATAAAAGAGTTTTACACATCATATATACTATTATCCTGCCTGGTGGTGGCCATTGATCTTGAATGGCGTGAAAGGTATATAGAGATAGTGTAGGGTAGTGGTTTAAGAGGTGATGAGGATAGAAAAGAGAGTTACATGTTGAGTTGAGAGTTATGTTGATGAAATATAGAATAGGGATTGTGAGTATTGCATGACACTGATTATTAGTACCGTCGGCCGATGTAACCTATCGATTTGCGCAATCGATAGGTTAATTGTACAGGTTCCTCGGATTGTAAAGGAACCAGGGATGTGTACACTTTTTATAGTGCTCCCTTTTTCAGGGACGTTTTCACTATTTAAAGTGCTCCCTTTTTCATGCTTTCAGATTTGAGACTGGGCACAGTGTCAATCACGTTTATTTTTGTTGTTGAGTTTGAGATTGTGGTGAGTTAGGTTGTGGGGAAACATTTGATGTTGTTGATTAAAGTATTGACAAGTGATGTGGAATTGATGGAGGGATTTGAGTGATGAATGGAAGAAGAATTGACACGGATATATATATATATTACTGGTTTTAAAATGAGGTACCCTTTAGACGCCCTCGCTACCGCACATCTCACTGTTATAGTGAGTTAAGCGGTGATTACTGGGACAAATTGTCTCATCCCACGATTACTGACATTTTGCAGGTATTCATGCACAGACGCAAGCAGCAGGAAAGGGAATTAGGTAGTAGAAGTTATATAGTTTTCTTCGGAATTGTATATTGCCAATTTGTATAGGCCTGCATACGTTTCCGCATATATTTATAATTATTTGATATTATTGAATATTAAGTTGTTTATTTTTCTAACCATGTTAGGTGAATCTTTTCTAACATGGTTAGCTATTAATTATCCATGATAGTATTCAGTTTGTATTAGTTTATTCTTTTCTATCATGGATAGTATTTAATATTAGGTGCCTTCTTTTCTAACCATGTTAGGTGAATCTTTTCTAACATGGTTAACTACTAATTATCCATGATAGTGTTCATATTTTATTAGGCAATTGTTTTCTATCATGGATAATGTATAAATGATATGAACTAAAAGAGATGTCACAGGTTAATTAGTTAATTAGTAACACTATGTTACAGTATAAATATGTTTAGGGTGATGACCGATCCATGGTTGACGTGTTTGAGAGCAAGATTGCCGCCAGCCCTCTATTTCATAGTTATCCCTTCTATCGCTGTGATCTTCATAATCGTGATGATAGACCTGTCTGGGGATGCATAAGGTGTAGTATTGATGTTGAAGTTGAGTGGTTTGCAGAGGGCCTACGTGTAGATTATGTAACCTAGTAGTAGTGTTGCTGTATTTTGTTTTTACCTTTTTCCTTTTTTAATGCACCCTTTTTGTACTCTGGTACTATATTAAGCTACCAGTTATAGTATTGTGTATTTTCACTTTTGAGTTCCTTTATTCTATGGATTTTATTTTTTCATTTGTTTTGTTTTTGTATTTATGTTTTTGCTGCATGTGTCATTTTTTTCGCTGATATATCATGTAGTCGGATGAACACAGATACAGTGTTATTTGTGTTTTTTGTTTCCTTCTATATTCTTTTTATGTTGTGGATACTATGCTTAAATTCTGACAATCACAACCAAAAGAATTAATTGGTCTTGAAAAAAAAGAGGCAAGAATTAAGAAACATAAAAAAAGATCAACTCACTTAACAACATAGGAGTATAATATAAGACCCGAAATTGAAGCTTGACTGTTAGAAAAGGAGCATAAACAAATACACCGTACTTTGATATATCTATTTTGATATATCTGAAAGATTAGATAAAATATATTGTAAGTTTGTTTTGTAAGAAAGTGAGTTTTAATTTGATTTGGATTGACGAGATGTTTTGGATGGTACTGGTCGGACATATTTTTCTTTGGAGTTGGTATCTCCAGTGTTGGCGTTTGAGTTGGACATTCGGAAAAACAAATTGGAAAATTTTAAAGATTAAGTAGAGTATTCAATAGATACGAAGTACATATTATGGATGATGAGTATGGTGTTTAAAGAATAAGCATTAGTTATTAAAGTTAAATTTATATATATGCCTCAAGAACGTTAAACATTTGTATCATTATTAGAAAATAATAAATCAAGTATGTAATATTATATTTGTTCTTTATATTGTTGATATTAATTGGATAGTATATGACATAAATTCGTATTGTATCATATTAATATGTCATGAACTTTATTCATGCTCAGTATAAAAACAAGTCTTATATTCATAATGGCTCTCTAATAATTCCTCGAGAACATCACACAAGTACAAATCATTAAAACCCACTACTCATAAAAACCCATTACATTGCATTAATAAATATGAAAGAGAGTTAGGGGTAAAGTAGAAACAAACACATTAAATGAGGAGCGAATGTGAGATGAGCTCTTGTATTAGGGACCAAAACCATACAACTTTTGGGCTCTTATATTAGGGACCAGAGGAAGTAATTGGGAAATGAGACTGTAATATTTAATGGTTGTTGTTTGGCTTGGCAAATACTCCCTCTGCTCCTAAATATCAGTTCACTTTGAGGAAGTGGATAAGTTCCTAAATATAAGATTACTTCCTATTTTATCTCAAGTTTTGCCCAAACTACCCTAATACTCCCTCTTTTCATTGAAAACCCCTCCTCCTTTTAAAGTTAAGTAATTGATGGGATTCTGGGAAGATCATGTAATTTTATTGTCTTCCTTAATCTCCCCAAATTAACCAAAGTGATCTTATATTTAGGAACGGAGGGAGTATATAAAGGTTAAGGATGACGAGTGTAAAGAGTAAAGAACAATAAATAGTTACTAAAAATAAATTTTCAGATTAATCTTAAAAGACGTTTTATGACGTAAACATAGATAAGTCTTAAAATATGTGCCACCAAGTAAACATTGACTGTTTAGTTTTTTATTTGGTTCTTATAGCTGACATGAAAAATGTAACTTTAATTTTAAAAATGTCTGTAATATTGAAAGATAAGGAAGTAAGAAACATACAATTGGTTTGCTTTAAAAAAGAACAAAATTCGCTCTGTGAGTTAAAAATAAATTTCCAGATTAACCTCAAAAAACTCAAGCAATAGTTATTATTATTATGAATTTTGATGTTTTATGTGGTTTCTAATAAACTCAACAACAGAAAACAAAAAACCTTTTTTATTAATGTAAAAGTCTATAGTGTCTATAGATATGGTAAATGAAATTAAGAACTGAATACTTTTAAAAAAAAGCATAACTCAGTCATTTGCCTAGGTTACATTGGTTATTTCAACCACATTCTTGTATTAGAACGTTGTGCCTGTATTGCATAGAGTGTATTTGGTGAGTTGCGACATTTAATGAAACATGATGTGTAAGGAATTCGTCAGGTTCTAGGTTATGTATGCAGTAGCAATCATCCTCGAATCAATTCAATGAATTTTTAGAACTCATTGTTTAACTCATTGAATTTATAACAACACATCGTTCAAATTAATTGCTACATGCGAAGAATCTAACAGGATGTCATGTATCCGTTCTTCATGTATTTGTAGGATCTTATTTAAAAAAGAACAAAATTCGCTCTGTGAGTTAAAAATAAATGTCCAGATTAACCTCAAAAAACTCAAGAAATAGTTATTATTATTTGGATGTTTGATGTTTTATGTGTGTTAGAATCTTAAGTTTTGATGAAGACTACAACATGAAAGAGCATAATGAACACTTAGGAAAAATTAGATGAAAGTTAGAAATCCCAAGTTAGAACACAATCGGATGTAAAATCACAACCGGATGACTAAGAGCAAAAACAACGTAAGTAGCGCTTGCGGTGTAGTACGCATCCCATAGCAGAAGTCAATTGAACACTAAGTCTGATCCTAGTAAACCGAGTCTAAGTAGAATAGCTTCCCATAGCAAAAATGCTTCCCATTGCACTTGATTATATTACTCTGTTGGACTAACATTTGAGTGCAGAACTTAGATTCACTTCCGGTAAAAAATGAGCATCCGATAGTGAATACTCTTTGTATTGCACATACTTGGACTAACACTTGCAGAACGAAGCATTTACTTCCAGTAGTCAAGATCCATCCGATAGCAAGTACAAGAGTCAGAGACGACCGTACAAGTGCTCAGATGTCAGAATTGCTTTTGTCAGATCAGTATTGTCAGAGCTACTTTTCAGAGCTCCAGAGCTAAAGCATAAGTCAACCCTGCTAAGCATTAATGAGCATTAATGAGCACAACGGTAACAAGGGATAAACGGCTATATTCAAACGGACTTATTTCCCTCAAGCAACTGGTGTATTAGAGGCTACTATAAAAGGAACAACTTCATCATTTATGAAGTAGAACAACACACGAAGAACTCACAAAAGCGAAGAGCATTCAAGCATAATACCCAGAGAATATTCAGAAAGCCTTAAAGTCAAAAGAGCACTTAATACCTTGAGAGTTATTCTTACTGTTATCATCTTGTACTCTTTGTATTTAAGTCTCTACATTTATTGAGAGCATTCATTGTACTTAAGTGTTTATCACAATCTGTTCATCAAGTGAACTTTGTAGTAAATCCTTTGTGTAAAGGTTGAACCCCTGCAGGTAGTAAGGGGGAGTGAGTAAGGTTGCAAGTTAGCCCGTAAAACTTGTGGTTGTAAGGTTGCAAGTGAGCCGGTAAAACTTGTGGTTGTAAAGGTTGGCAGGTGAACCCGTGTTAAAACCTGTGAATTAGTGGAACTCAATCAAGGGATTGAGAACTGGACGTAGGTCAAGAGTTAGACCAAACCAGTATAAAAGAATTTGTGTTAGTGTCTTTATTTTGTATTGTTTTTGTAGCACAATTCACCCCCCTCTTGTGCATCCTCACTTTCAATGTGGTTTCTAATAAACTCAAGAACAGAACACAAAAACTTGTTTTATTAATTTAAAAGTCTATAGTGTCTATAAATATGGTAAATGAAATTAGGCAGTGAATACTTTTAAAAAAAAGCATAATTCAGTCATTTTCCTAGTTTACATTGGTTAAGTCAACCACATTCTTGTATTAGAACGTTGTACTTGTATTGCATATAGTGTATTTAGTGAGTTGCGACATTTAATGAAACATGATGTGTAAAGAATTCGTCAGGTTCTAGGTTAATGTATGCAGTAGCAATTATACTCGAATCATTTCAACGTAATTATAGAACTCACTGTTTAACTCATTGAATTTATCACAACACATCGTTCAAATTAATTGCTACATGCAAAGAATCTAACAGGATGACATGTATCAGTTCTTCATGTACTTGTAGGATCTTACTCTTGAATTTTATTATCCATCTTACATACTTAAAATTCAGTACAGTAATGTCAGTTTCATACCGTGTGTATCCGTATAGTCATATTTATTATGAATCTCATTGAAATCATCAATAACGATGAATGGTCGTTGTTTATCCTTCTAGTCATAGTAGATACAACATTCAGAATAAACACCATGATTGGCCAAACAGAAATTGAAGGGCATTCCACCTTTATATATGCTGATAGACTTGGCCATAACAAGGAAAGTACTTGAATTCAACATACGCAAGTCATAAACTAGTTAGAATCACCACTCAATATAAACCGGATTCTTCCTTTTCTTCTTAGATATTGTAAATCATTATGATCTTACACATGGACAATTTTAACTAACCCATTGTTAGTATGTAAGAAAGCATTAACACCGTCTTGGTATCACCCAAATTCCAATCATACTTCAATAGAAGGTTCTTAACCAAATTTTGTTAAACTTGCAGCCATATGTCGTAGAACAATAGAGGAGTTAACATTCACATACATCAACAAAAGCAGCAACTTTATACATTCATGAAAACATCACTAGCTTTAATTAATTTACTTGGGTAACAATCATGTTTTTTTTTTACTATGAAATATCAATATTAGCATAGTAACCCATTAGTCATATGCCCTGCTCAATAATATGTCCCAATCTAAATTCAAATCCCATTAATTACAGATAGAAAACCAATTATGCAGCACCCAAAATCCAATTCGGTCTGTGGATAAAGGAAAATGCAGAATCTGAAATCAAACAAAACTCACATATAGAACATGCACTACAACTAATCCATTTCATTATACTTTTGCATAGATTAACTTAGAGATTTGACCCTACATATTTGTACCCATTTACTGAAAACAGTGTCTAAAATAACAGATTCAATAGCCCAAATAAAAACATCATGCCATAATCACTTTCAGCCACCAAGCATAGAAATTTAACAGAGAAGCACAATGGATTGTATTCAATATCATCAAAACACCACAAACAGAAAGCCTAGGCACACATCATCAAATTTAAAGCTTTAAGCCCCTCCCAAAATAGTAAATCACGTAGGGTTTCTTCAACCCAAAATATAAGGTTTTGATGAAACTTGACAAAACCCCAAATTAACCTTCAAATCCTCTCCAAAAATCTTCAAATCAAAGCTTAAACTCCCTAATATCAAGCCTCACAAACCCATAATACAAACCCTAGCTTAGGACCTCTCACAAAGCAGTGGAAAACGAATGAACTAAGGCAGAAAATAGAGAAAAGAGCCTCACCGGAGTCCGAGATTGAGAAAAAGGGACCAGCCGCCGCCGGCCGTTGCACTGTTCGCCGAGAATCAGTCGCTGGTATGTGTAGTCCGAAAGGAAAACGAGGAATAAGTGGGAAAATGTAAGAAATCGGTATGAAACGAAGCATTGCTCGAAAAACACAAGAAAATCCGAAGCTTTACCTCTTTCTCGCCGCTGGCCGCCGCCGATCTCGCCGGAAAACCGAAGAAGATGATGGAGAGGGGATGAAACCCGAGGAAGATGACGAGAAACAGTGAAAAGCATAAGAAACCCACATGATTTATAAGTTTTTGGGGAGGAAGAGGAAGTGAAGATCAGAGATGAGTGTGATTGGGAGTGAGAGAATGAAACATGTGTGTGTGGTGGAAGAGAAGACGAACAGAAATGGAGCATGGGGGGCTGTTTGTGCGTGTGTGGCTGAAAGGGAAAAGGGAAAGGAAGGAGTGTATATGCAATTTAGGGTTTTAGGGAGAAAAATACAATTAACTACCCTATTCTTTATTCTTAACTACGTTTTTAACCCAGAAGTTTGTATATATATTATTATACATCTTTCTTTCCATCATTATATTTTCTAGAATTGCAAAATATTTGTTCATGAAAGTTTCTAACTACAAATAATTCTTTTGACTATATTTCCTTAAATTCCAAAAAATTAAATTTAATAACAATAAATTATCTCATAAATTCCTCCCTAAAACTCGAATTTCCTAAATAACACCTTAATAATTTCTAATTATCCTTGATAAAAATTTGGGATGTTACATTTAACATGCAAGAGGTTAAAACTCATAATAAATCCAAGAGTAGGGAAGCAGAAGATGAAACTCGAGTACCAAAATAATTCATTAAACAGTATCAAATCCCTAACACAACGATAAAAAAAACAAAAACTTTCCAAAGATGGGGTTAGGATCTGAAAAACATAGTGCTAGAGGGCAAATGCAAGAGAAAAATGTTGGTCGTATATGAATAGAAGAAATAGTCAGAGATAAAGAGAGGGAAAAGAAAATTGAATATTATACCTTTTATCTTTCCAAGGTGATCTGCCTGTCGCCGGCGCCGCTCGCCGTCCACCATCACCACAGATCAATTTTTTTGTCACATATAGAAGCTTCCCATCAACAGATCGAAGAAGGGGATGGTGATAGGACACCGCTACACGTCGAAGATGGAGAAGGGATGAGACACGACGTCGCTACAGACTATTATATTGCTCTAGCCGATGAATATCTCCAAGTTAGAGATAAAGGCAATTTTTTCGTGAGCATTGAACTTTTTCTCATATGATTATTGCTACTAATTTGCTATCATTTTATGGCTGATTAATTGTAGTAATTATGGAATATGATTTATATTGCAATTAGTTTGTACATACCTAATTTTCCTCTTGCATATAATATTTGAGTATTCAACCTTTATATGTCAAAATGATAATTTGCTTACGTGCTATTGTTGCATATATCTCGCTTATAAATGATTAGCATATTTGAACCTCCTTCTCTTAATCACTGTATGTTTTTGCCTTTTATTCAAACAAATGTCATGCTTTATGGTTTTCCATGTATTAAAATTGTTTCTTCCTACCTTCATGACGTTGTGTGCATGTCTTGAATGGTAACATGTTTGTATTGTCATGCTTTAAGGTTTTCCATGTATCAAAAATATTTTGTTTCTTCCTACCTTCATGACGTTGTGTGCATGTCTTGAATGATAACATGTTTTTCTTGTTCGCTTGTTAGATTTAATCTCTTGATTGCAACCATTTTTTATCAAAACTCTAAACCAACACTGGAGTATTTTATAAAAAAAAATAAGAAAACATGTTGGTTTCGAAATAAGGTTTTATGTCATATTAAGTTTTTTGTTTTAAAAAAACTATTTCGGACGGAACCGATTTTAAATTTAAATAAATATGGTTTATTTCCTTGAATAAAAAATACAAACCCAACATAAATTTTATCTCAAAAATCAAATAAATATTTTCCTGAAAAACACCATCCAAGTGACATGCCTTTCTACCCCTTCGAACTACGTGAGTTTTGATCCCTTAAGGGTACGTAGGCCCTAGGACACTCATCCTTGGTCAAGTCCAATGATGGAAATTCTTTTTTTTTTCTTTTTAGTTTTTATTCATATTTTATTGTTTATATTGATGTTGTTTGGTAATTTAAATAAAATTAAAATTAAGGTCATATTTATTTTTAAATAATTAGCTTAGGGAAACCGTTTTTATAGACGGGTGTTGTGGGGTGCCTAACACCTTCCCCACGCACAATCGACTCCCGAACCCGACTTAATTTTTAAATTTATTACTATTTTGAAAGGATTTCCAAAATATCCTTTTAAAAAATTTTGGTAACGGCTCCATTTTTATCATTTCAAATTAATTTTTTTTTGGCCGCTACAATTAGTGATTGTGTTTGTTTTTGGAATGAATGTTAAGGAAGATATAATGTCAAAAATAAGCTTGCTATTAATGGGTCAAAAGGGGAGGAGAACATTAGTGTTGGCGGTCCTAAAATTAAGCAAGTCACTGAAGTTAAATAATAATAAGGCCCAATATGAGTACAAGAAGGTGGGGGAAGTGTCTAATCGGCCTAACGGACAAGGAGATGATCAGATATTTCTAGGATCAAAGAATATGGTGGGCCGAGAATGAAGCAAGTCATTGATGTTAATATTGCAGGGAAATGACCTTGGAAATTGGTATGGAAATGAACTGTTCCCTAAAGGAGCAAGATGTTTATGTGGTTTGCTTGCAAAGATAGTTTGATGACTAATGAGGTTTGTGCTTAGGGGGATTGACTTTAGTTGAGGAGTGCAGCAAGTGCCAAAGTGAAGTTGAGAATGTTATCCATGTTTTGAGAGACTGTAGTTGTAACATCCCAAAAATTTAATTACGGATTAATGGTAATTTAAAATTTGATTTTGGAATTAATTATGAGTTTTAGGGAGCTCCAAAGTGAAATTGATCCAAAAATGAAGTATTTTGGTGACTAAATATACTTTTAAGCAGTTAATAAGTCTGTTTGCTTTGGAAATTGAAGGACTAATAAATAGAAATTTAAATTATTGATGAAAAATATACATAAGTTGGTGTACAAATTATTTTTATAATTTGCTTTTAAGGTAGGGAATTAGAATGGTAAAGTAAATAAACATAGATAAGAGGGCATATATGGCAACTTTTCCTTTATGCCTAACCTAAGCTTCTCCAATAAAACACCCTTCTCCCTTATTCCTCATCCTAACCGATGCCTCCCTCCCCTCTTACTCACCATTTTCGTCTCCTCCACCCAAACACACACACATCTTCGATTCTCACTCCTTCTTCCTCCTTAAATCCTTGTAAGCTTGAGCACCATCCATTTCTCACCTTCCCTCGTTCGTACTTTGTTCGATTTGCCGTTCCCCATTTCATTTTCCGGTGTTTCTTCGGCTCTCCGACGGGAAGACGGCGGCCGACGGCAAGGTAAGAAAGCTTGTGCCTTGTTCCTTTGTTTCTCAAGCTCTGGGTTCCTTTCAAGGTTGATTTTCTCATTGTTCCTTTCTCCTTTGAATTTATGCTTTCACCCACCTCCAGTGGCCGTTTTCCGGCGAGATTTTCGGCGGAGCCGGTGGCCAAAGTCACGAAAAATCTCGGATTTAAGTTCAGGTTAGTGTATTCTTTAGTTCTCTAGCCGATTTTTAGTGTTCTTGGGCGAGTTGAGTGTAGGTCCGAAATTTTTATTGGGGTTTCTAAGTTTAATAATCAATGTAAGGAGAATAAAGCTTTGATTTTTATGTTTGAAAAAGGATTTGAGGTGTTATTTGAAGGCTGATAAGGGTTGGTACAGATTTTTGACAACAATTTATTTTGGGTTAAAGAAAGTGGTCGAACTAAAGGGACTTGGATTGTTGAATCGGTAAAAATGGAAGCTTAAACTTTCATTCCTGTTGCTTTGAATGAGGGTTTGATTGCTGATTGAAGTTCAGTGAAGTTTGTGCAGAACCCTAACTTTTGGGATTATTGATTTGCTTTGTGTTCATCAATTTGTTTTTGAGGTGTATGGGTGTGCAGTGCTTTATTTTGTGCCTTAGTAGAATAAATGAAAGTGGACTGACTTGCCTTCTTGATTTATGGGTTGATCATGTGTTCTTAAGTACTATGTTTATTTGAAGTTATGGTTTCTTATTTGCATTTTTGAGATGGCCTGATCTGTTTAGTTTACTATTGAGAGGATTGTAAATTAGTTTGAGGAATTATGATGATGATTAGAAATTCTGTTCTTTTCTTTGAGTGTAATGGTTTTGCAGAAGAGAAGAGAAAACGTAACTTTTGAGACATTGGGCAGCCTTGAGTATAATTGATTCTATGTGATTATGGGACTAGTGGCTTAATTATAAAGATGGATGAGACTTTTCAAATGGTTAAAGGATGGTGGGAATAGATTTGAAGGAACTATGAAGTAAGAGATAGTGTTTTGCAAGAGTGGGATATTGAGGTTGGGTTGATTAATAGGAATGGATTAATGAGATTAGTTTAAGGATTTTTGAGATATAGGTAGTATTTGTCTTAAGGAAAGGGAGTGGTTCTTGAAATTTGTGTCTTACTTTATGAGAGTTGTTTTGAATATTTTAGGTGGAAAGATAGATTAATGGGAGCTGATAGTAAAGTTGTTGTTTTAGGGGACTTGGTGTGGTTTGAAATATTTGTGATAGGTTAGTAAATTCAAGAAGGATAATTGAAGAAGGTTTTGATGTACAAGAGCCTATATGGCTTGGAATACTCTATCCTTGAGTCTAATGATACTATTTACATAAGTATATTGTTGAGTTTGACGTTATTGCGTATTTGTGGGGGGTATTTGATTAGGTGGCTTGTTATTTCTTTCTGAAATGTGTGGCTGTCACCCAAGAGGGGGGGGGTGAATTGGGTGGCAGAATAAAAATTAAAATTCTCTTTTGAAAACTGACTACTTGTGCTTGATGAGAGTGACGATGTATTACCCCAAGCACAAGTAAGTATCTAGTGGTGTGGTGCTTGATGAATAGATTAAACAAACAGAATAAGCACACACGAATTTATCCTGGTTCGGTCACTTCCAGACCTACATCCAGTCCCCAGGCTCCACCTGAGATTTTCAATCCACTAATCTTCTTGTTTGAACCAGGCACAAGAAAGCCTTTACACTTTAGGTTTTACGAGCACGGGTTCACCTAACAACCCACAGGTTTTGCAACGAGCTCACCTGCAAACCTTTACAACCACAGGTTTTACAACGGGATCACCTGCAACCTTTCATTCACAAGTTTTGCGGGCTAACTTGCAACCTATGGAGATTTAGAAAAACCTCTAAATACTCCCCCTCACTTTTGTAAGATAATAATTCTGTTCTTCAAGCACAAGCTTTAGAACAGTCTCTATCAATTAGAGGATTTGATAATATGTTCACTCTATGAACTGATTGTGATAAACACTTAAGTACAAATGATTCTCTCTAAGAATAGATGATGTTACTCACTTAAGTACAAATGAATCACTCTCTAAGAATGTTACAAATCTAAGATCAGAGAGTAGAAGATGAGAAGAATGTAGATTACAATATCTCAGACAATGGACTCTGTTCTACTAACCTCTCTTCTGAATGTAGATATTCCTTTTATACTCGGCCTCAACATTCAGGCTTGGGCGGCAGACAAAATATGTCCGTTTGAATATGGCCGTTAATCCCATGTTACCGTTGAGAGGTACATCTTCATTAATGCTTAGCAGGGTTGACTTGCTTTATCTCTGAAAAGTAGCTCTGACAACTCTGCTCTGACAAAAGCATTCTGACCTCTGAGTATGTGACGTTGACTCTTGTACTCTTGCTGACGGATGATCATCGTTCATCCGGAAGCGGCAATCTTGCTCTGCAAGTGTTAGTCTCTGAATCCCAGTGCCAAGAGTATTTGCATCCGGAAGCTCATTTGCATCCGGAAGTAAAACTAAGTTCTGCACATACTTGTTAGTCCAACAGAGTAGTATATATAATCAAGTGCAGTAAGAACTATACATGCTGTGGGAAGCTTGTTTGCTATGGGAAGCAATCTTACTTAGGCTATGTTCTGACTTAGTATTTTGTCTACTCATGCTATGGGATGTGTACTATAACAGCACATATTCCCATGCAGTGGGAGTTCAATTGTCTAAGGAAGTTCTCTTACTTCCGGAAGCAATTCCGCATCCGGAAGCACTCCTACTGGACGTTGAGTTATGGCTTAGTGTTATACTCACTGACGCTCAGTGTTACCTAACCCAACAGGCAGCACTAGTCATTAACCATCCGGAAGCAAATCCACATCCGGTTGCATCCTAACTTAGTCTCAAGGATTTTATACACTTAATGTTCCTAGACTGAGTTATGGCTTAGTGTATTACTTGCTTCCGCTGGGGAATGAGACGTTCATCCGCGAGCGCTAGTCCTAGTCCATCCGGAAGTAAATCTACATCCAGTTGTACTCTTACTTGTGGTTCCATTTTAACCTAATTTTGTCTAAGTGTTTACCTTGTTCTTTCATATTTTAGTCTTCATCAAAACTTAAGATTCTAACATTCTCCCCCTTTTTGATGATGACAAACTAAGTTATACAATTAAGTTCATATGAAAGATTTAAACGTAATAATCAGATAAGGTACAAAAGACTAAAGACAAATATCATTGATGAGCACAAGATTACAAGTCAGATGTGTAACAATAGATAAAATACACAAGTAATTAAAAACTGTGCAAGGCAAACTGTGCATGAGAAAATATGAAAAGAAAATTTTCTAAGTTAAAATGCATGGGGTTGGTTGAGGTTTATAGTTGGTGTCTCCTTTTCCTCTCCCTCTCCAACTGCCTTTGTTCACACTCCTCTTGCATTTTGGCTAGATGGGCATCCTTCTCACTTTGGTCAATCTGAGCAATTATGCTTTGAAGCTCTGCCTCTTCCTTCTCCCTTCTGAGTCTCTCAGATTCAACGGATTCCTCAAAGGCTCTCTTCAGATTTTGAACTTCTTCAAACCCAGGGAACCCAGTTGCATCGGAGAAGCGAACGACCTCGCCATTGGGATAATGGACAGCCCTAATCTTCACATTCCACACAGGAAAGTTGGGGTCGTCCTCAACTTCCTTGGCTTTCCTTTTCCCTTTTCCTTTTCCTTTGCCCTTTCTTCTTTCTTGGGAGGCCTTTGCATTTGCTCTTTCAGCATCAAGGCAGGCCATCTGACCAAATGTGATCTTGTCAGTCCATCCATACTTCTCGAACTCTTCAGCAGTCATATCCTCTATTTCCAGCTTTACTTCCTTTAGTGACGGAGGAATATATGATGCTTGAGAGGATGGCTGAGTCTCAGATGCTTCCCTCTCAAATACCCTCTCTGACTCATGGTCCTCAGAGCGACCACGAGGTTCCTCTTCACTCTCAGAAGACTCAGCAGTAGCAGCACCTTTTTTGGCACGATGCTTCTTTCTAGACTGGCTGTAGCTGACGACTGAAGGAGGAGGAGCAGAGGTTGGCTCAGATGGGGGGATTACTAGAGGAGGAGGAGCAGAGGTTAGCTCAAATGGAGGGATTGGCTTGGCTAACACAATGGGTGGATGGATTTGCCTCTTAAGCCCATACTTCATCATAATTTCTTCAATAAAATTTCGGGCAGGCTCAGAGGGAGGAGGCTCAGAAGATGAAGGCTCTGGCTCAGGTTCAGGCTCAGGCAGTGGGAGTTCACCAGGTTGCTCAAACAGCACCATTGCCCATTTAGATCTTTGCTCATCCAGGCGCTGCTGTTGCATGAATCTCACTACTTCCCCTCTAATCAGATTCTCAGCACTACCCATTTGCCTTAGATCATTTGCACGGCGGAGAGCAGCAGCTATGTCCTCATCTAGCCATAAGGAGGAGGGTTGATTGAGGATTTCTCTCCCCCTTTTGGCATCATCAAGAAGGGCGAGTGCCAGGGAGGAAGGGTTGGGTGATGTAGAGGGTGGAGGTTCAGGGTCATAGGTTCTGGGTGGTGAGGTCGCGGGTGAGGAAGTGGGTGAGGTTTCTGGTGAATGAGTGGGGCTAGGGAACCAGAAGGGATCTGTGAATAGGCCATCGAAGGGGTAGGTAGATGAATAAGGGGTGAATGGTAAGTGGTCCTCAGATAACCTCTGAAGGCGGGGGTAATCTCTCAGATATAGGTGACTGAGGGGGTGAATGGCAGTGTGGAAGCCAAGGTGCTCGGCCAGTTAGTTGGGATTGGTTGGGTTGGTGGATTGTGGGTTGGGGGAGTTTTGTGGGTTAGATGAATTAGAGTGGCTAGGAGAGTGGTTAGGCGAAGGTGAGTTTTGGGGGGTTTGGTGAGAGGAGTGGTGAGTGTCAGACTCATTTTGTGGTGAAGGTTGATGTGAGTCATTCTGAGGAGGGGGTTGTTGTGTATTAGGAGGAGGGAGTGATGGTTGGTTAGGTGGAGGAGGTGGAGGTTGGTCATTTTGTGGAGGAGGAGGTGGAGGTTGATCATTTTGTGGAGGAGGTGGAGGTAGGTGACCTTGTGGTTGAGGAATGTGGAAATGATTGATGATAAGGTCTAACTTAGCCTCGACCCTTCCTAGGCGATCCTCAATGCCCTGGATCCTCTGTCCTTGCTGCTGAAGGGCTCCATCATATTCTGATCTGAGAGGGGCCAACAATGTTTCAGGCAACCTGTGAAGTATTTCCTCTCGTAACTCAGCCATCATTGTCTTCTGTGCAACAGACAGCCTTGGAGCTCTGCTTGGGCCAGCATGGGAGTCAACTTCCTGGTCCCCTGCTTCAGACGCAGAGGGGGCTGTTGTGTGTGAGGCACTTCCAGCCTGGGATCCTGAACGAGTGGCCTTTGTCTGCTTGATGTATTTTATCCCCATCTTGCCGATGTTAACTGCGCTGACAGGTGCGCACTTAACATTCTCTTCCTCCTCAGTGGATGTTGACTTGATCAAATTTTTCTCCAGGAGGAAGGCGATGACCGTGGGGTAGGGAAGACTTCCAGACTTCTGATTTTCAACCCACCTATGCAGCTCTAGACTGATCAACTGCCCAGGGTTGATTGGCTGCTGGGAGAGGAATCTGGGGAACCAAGGGTTGTCAAGGAGAGTGAACTCGTTGAAGTTCCCCCCTTTATGTGTCATCATGCGGGAGTAGACATAGTATAGGAGTCGGTTGGAGTCAGACATCCCAAACACCTTCTTCCCCTTGGTGTCATAGACCTTTTCAAGTTCCTCCTTGCTGAGTTTCTCAGGGAATAGCCATTCATTCATTTCTCCCTCAGTGACCCCCATCAGGTGGTTGATGTCTATCCAAGTGAAGCTAAAGGTTCTCCCTCTTACTGTGGCAGTGAAGGTGACTCTGCGAATCTGATTCTTCCCATTCACCTTCTTATACTTGGCCTTGGCAGTGAGGGACTGGCAGAACACCCGCAGGACGTTGATGTTGTATTCCTGGTTGATCCCCAGCCAGCACATGTACTTCTCCAGGTATGCCCTCAAGTGTGGAAATCCTAGATCATCTATTTTGTTCAAGTCGATGAACATTCCCGTGTTGAAGTAGGGTTTTGCATTCTCCATTTTCCCAGAAACATTCTCCAGAGGCCCATCCCTGTATACGAGTGGATCATCCTCCTCTACTCGCTGTCTCTTGGATGAGGGCTCTTCGCTAAACTGAACCCTCTTTTTGCCCTTTTTCTTGGACTGTTCATCATGATGTTGCTCAGAACGCCCAGACTGTTCTTGCTGTTCTTGAGTCTGCCCAGATTTCCCAGAATGTTTATGCCGTTTCCCAGATTTTTCAGATTTAGAATGCCCGGATTTCGACTTGGATTTCTTGGAAGTGGTTGGGATCTCAATGTTTTGGTTGGATTCGTGTGAGCCGGCCATTTTGTGTAGGTTAGGGTTTTAAGTGGAATGTATGCAATGAAATGGCAGAAATGTAGATGAAGAAGATGAAGAAAATGAAGAACAGTGTGATGAACTTGAAGAAGATGCGATGAATGAGTTCAGAGAGTTTTGTGGGTGTAATTTGTGAAAGAAGTGAGAAGAATGACTGACGCTCTCTATTTATATGCAATGTCACAACGGATGGAGAACTCATAATGACTCTTTATTGAAAAACATGCGCTGGTTCATAGGGAAACATAAACATTTAATTGGAACGGCGCACCTTTTAACACGTGTCGCTTCACTTTGTCAGAGGAGGCACAACTTCTCATGGAGAAAGATGAAACGTTTTTGTGAAGTGACGTGTCTTCTCCCAGACACTGGCGCTCCCTGGTTGCTTTTGAGTCATCACCCAGCGCCAGCAAAAGAGCATCCGGAAGTAGTTGTGCTTCCGGTTGGGCTTAACTTAAGATTTAACATTGTGGGGGACCTGTGAAACTAAAGATTGGCACTTCGAAGCCTAAGTTAGCATAGTTGGCAGGTTTTAACAATTAAGCACAGATGTTCTCTGAAGATTAAACTTCATTTCGACATTCCCAAATTTTCCTTTATAAGAATAAATTGATCAACCCTCAGAGGTTGTTTGGTGGCTATGTCTGTAGTTGAGAGACCATTCTTGCACATGCTTCCGGAAGTGGATTCGCTTCCGAATGTGAAGGACTTGAGATCTAAATATTGATAGTTCTTATGGCCTTTTTACTAGGGGACCTGCAAGTGCTAGCGGAAGCATATGCGCTTCCGGATAATCAGTGGAAAAACTTAAGATTTAACATTAGTGTACATGCTGAGGACTCTCCAAGTCACAAGCTATGTTAATCAGTTCAATATCATAATCTTAAGAGAATGTGCTTGCTGGTTGGTTTGGTAAAACAGGAGTATTAAAGTGAAAACAGATTTTTGAAATTTAGTTCACAATTTCACATGGTTTCACTATCAAGTCATGAACTTTACTCATACTCTTTTGGATAAATACCAATGTGATAGTTCAGCGAGTATCGAATAGATTGCATATTTTCAGAGTTTCATAAACAAGTATAGTTCGATAAATATGCCTTAAGAATGTTCATGAGGGCATGTGAATTGTCAACACAATGAGGTTCTAAACACTTTAATGTCCATAATCAAGTTTCCAAAACACCCAAATTCTCAGCATATGATCGCAAGAATAATTTTCAAATCTCAGCTCAAGTTCTTTCAAATATGCTTAATATGATCTCATTATTCTTAGGGTTTCAACAAGCTTTGAACTTAGTTCAGATTGTACTAGGCTTGTAATAGTGTGCCAGGATATAAGGCTTTCAGTGGGTAGAGATTCTTAATAGTTCTTTCCAGCCTAGTTATCTACACTCACTTAGGCTTCTATCCTATTGGCATTTGCCCTTGGATTAGATCTTGCAGAAGCTAATTCAAGGCATTTCCCAAGATTCCTAATGTATGTCTGACAAGAGAAACTATCCATTAAAATGCACAACAGAATGAGTAATGGAAAGAAATGCTCATATAAGATTGGCGAGATTTCCTCAAAATTGAATTCAGAACAGCCATTTCTTCTCATCTTGATAAGGAGCATACTCGTTGATGTTCTCTCTTGTACATCCACATCGTTCAAGCTTTCATAATCTGTCAACATACTTAACAACAGGCTTGAACTGAGATCATTAGTAGATGGAGACTTAAGATGTGATTAAAAAATTATTGCTCGAGTTCACAGCCAGTCAGTTTATCACTAAGAAAATTCAGGAACAGTTTGTAAACATAAGATTCTAGTGGATGACTAATAAGAGTCCATATTATGATAGACAGTCAAGATATCTTATGATTCATCAGTAGCACAGGCTATCCTTGATTTGAAAGTTTGCATTTCAAAAATCTTTCAAAAAGTCAGTATGAATGCATAAACTATTTTCTTTTGTGAATGGTGCCTTTTCAAAAGGAAATGATTTGATATGCACAAATATTATAAACCCCAAAGAAATGGATTTAAAATGATTTGACCATTTTCAAAAAAATAAGATTATCACAAGTTAAAAGTCATATCAATATCACATAAGTAGAGGAGAGGGTAAGAGTGTCAAGGGAAAAAGCAACGATGTTGAATGCTGAACCAAAGGACTGAGCCAAGTAAAGAGTGAAGGAGAAATCATCATCACCCACCAAAAGTATTCGGTGATGAGAGGAAAAATGTTTCACCCATTTTTCTTCACCATCATCATCCTTGTCATAGAAAACCAAAAAGAATATCAAGAGAAAAGTCTTCCATTGATTGATTTAGTATGACTGAACATCATTTGTATTGTAATGAATGTCAATTCTCTCTTTCCCTCCTTTTTGCTTTTTGGTCATTAAGCTCTAACTCTAGACCCCTAGTATGTCATTCAAGTGAGAAATGAACAGACTTGCACAGTCATCGACTTTTGTGCATTAGGAAGCAGGCATGAAGGACGGCTCGACAAATTGCTCAGCTGAAGTACAGTCTTGAGTCTTGTTGTTGCTTCCGATCTTCTTTCCTACAAGATATCAAATAATCCCCTTTTCCCCTTTTTTTCAGTATCCAGACTTGGATCTGACTGGTTAGTTTGTAGAAAGTATGTGATTCACATGCACCTAAGGATTATTCACTGTGAATATGGCATTGCGAATCAATCATGACTATATGCACAAGAATATAGATATATATATATATATGTTTTTGATCATGACAGCATGTAGACTATGAACATTGTGAGAAACTTTCTTATAAGGAATATAATGTTCATATACATAATGCTTGATGTAAAATCTCAATAATTCCATCTAACATTTGCATAGGAGATTTTACTATTGCATGCTTCAACCCTAAGTGATCCCTTGCTTACCCAAGGAGATCTTCTATACTTATCCTTGGCCTGAAGCACTTTCTTATGAGAGACAGAATTCATAGGCTTTTTCCATGTTGGTCGAGAAATCCTCTCTCTCTTGTTCTTCTCAGGATAGTTGAGTGGAACTCTGTGATAACTCATCCTTGAGACAGAACCTATGTTCCTTGTGGTAGTGCACTGCTTCTTATGATTGGACCAGGTGGATGCAGCAGTGACATCACCACGAGTTCTCTTCTTTGGGGCAAGTGGAACTCTTGATCTTTCCTGCACAAGTAAGGTACTAGAAGGAAGATTTGGTACCCATTTGTACTTAGGTCCTACATGATTAGCACTGGACCTTACTTGTCCTTTAGGGATCCATACAAATTTATTTCTCACATGTAAATTTCTTCTAAGACTGCATGTGTGAGAAATATGACCTGATCTACCACAATAATGACAGATAGTAGAATGATATTCAGAATGGGATTTCCTATCATTATCTTGTTGGTCAATTTTGTTTTCAAAGACTCTCTGTTCTTTTAAATCAACTTTTGAAGTCTCAGAACCTTTTGAAAACTTTTCTTGTTCCTTCAATAGGGGTTCACAATTGGAACAATGTTCGGAACATGTTGGAGCTTCCGCTCCAGGTAGGAAACTAGCTATCGGCAGCGATAGCTGCTCTATGGATGTAACATTGGAAACTTTGGATGTAGAAGAAATAATGAGTTCCTCTAGTTTCCTGTTCTTTTTCCTTAAGCCTAGAACTTCTTTTGCAAGTTTACAGAATTCAATATGTAACTCATTATAAGTGTCTTGCAATTCAGAAGGTTCAAGTTTAGGTACCTCATTTTCTTCAGTTTCTGAATCTTCTAGGCAGAGATCGACACTCTCTTTACTGGTGCTAGCTTCCTCAATATCAGCTTCCTGTAGCTCACCGTCAATTGATCCACAAGGGGCACGAGATGAGCTTTGGACAGCTTTACTTTCAAGAGAGTGGTTAGAGGCATACATAGCATCAAGAGTGTTCCAAATATCTCTAGCACTAGAGCAATATTTAATTTTCTGGAAATCACTGTCAGTTAAGCTTTTGTACAAAATTTGCATTGCTCTAATGTTCAAGTAAAATAAATTTTTCTCCTCTTCAGTCCAGTTTACTTTTGGTTTGAAATCAGAATCATTTACAAAGACATCCCACATTTTGAAATTCGAGGATAGCACAAAACTTTTCATCCTTGCCTTCCATAAGTAAAAATCAGTATTTTCTAACAAGGGTGGGATAGTATGATCAAAACCTTCAAAACACATTTTATATCCCAAGCCAGCCTGGGTCTTTACACTTGAGATCGTTAGATCCTTTAAACAAGTGACCTTGCTCTGATACCAAATGAAATGCGTGGTTGTCACCCAAGAGGGGGGGTGAATTGGGTGGCAGAATAAAAATTAAAATTCTCTTTTGAAAACTGACTACTTGTGCTTGATGAGAGTGACGATGTATTACCCCAAGCACAAGTAAGTATCTAGTGGTGTGGTGCTTGATGAATAGATTAAACAAACAGAATAAGCACACACGAATTTATCCTGGTTCGGTCACTTCCAGACCTACATCCAGTCCCCAGGCTCCACCTGAGATTTTCAATCCACTAATCTTCTTGTTTGAACCAGGCACAAGAAAGCCTTTACACTTTAGGTTTTACGAGCACGGGTTCACCTAACAACCCACAGGTTTTGCAACGGGCTCACCTGCAAACCTTTACAACCACAGGTTTTACAACGGGATCACCTGCAACCTTTCATTCACAAGTTTTGCGGGCTAACTTGCAACCTATGGAGATTTAGAAAAACCTCTAAATACTCCCCCTCACTTTTGTAAGATAATAATTCTGTTCTTCAAGCACAAGCTTTAGAACAACCTCTATCAATTAGAGGATTTGATAATATGTTCACTCTATGAACTGATTGTGATAAACACTTAAGTACAAATGATTCTCTCTAAGAATAGATGATGTTACTCACTTAAGTACAAATGAATCACTCTCTAAGAATGTTACAAATCTAAGATCAGAGAGTAGAAGATGAGAAGAATGTAGATTACAATATCTCAGACAATGGACTCTGTTCTACTAACCTCTCTTCTGAATGTAGATATTCCTTTTATACTCGGCCTCAACATTCAGGCTTGGGCGGCAGATAGAATATGTCCGTTTGAATATGGCCGTTAATCCCATGTTACCTTTGAGAGGTACATCTTCATTAATGCTTAGCAGGGTTGACTTGCTTTATCTCTGAAAAGTAGCTCTGACAACTCTGCTCTGACAAAAGCATTCTGACCTCTGAGTATGTGACGTTGACTCTTGTACTCTTGCTGACGGATGATCATCGTTCATCCGGAAGCGGCAATCTTGCTCTGCAAGTGTTAGTCTCTGAATCTCAGTGCCAAGAGTATTTGCATCCGGAAGCTCATTTGCATCCGGAAGTAAAACTAAGTTCTGCACATACTTGTTAGTCCAACAGAGTAGTATATATAATCAAGTGCAGTAAGAACTATACATGCTGTGGGAAGCTTGTTTGCTATGGGAAGCAATCTTACTTAGGCTATGTTCTGACTTAGTATTTTGTCTACTCATGCTATGGGATGTGTACTATAACAACACATAATCCCATGCAGTGGGAGTTCAATTGTCTAAGGAAGTTCTCTTACTTCCGGAAGCAATTCCGCATCCGGAAGCACTCCTACTGGACGTTGAGTTATGGCTTAGTGTTATACTCACTGACGCTCAGTGTTACCTAACCCAACAGGCAGCGCTAGTCATTAACCATCCGGAAGCAGATCCACATCCGGTTGCATCCTAACTTAGTCTCAAGGATTTTATACACTTAATGTTCCTAGACTGAGTTATGGCTTAGCGTATTACTTGCTTCCGCTGGGGAATGAGACGTTCGTCCGCGAGCGCTAGTCCTAGTCCATCCGGAAGTAAATCCACATCCGGTTGTACTCTTACTTGTGGTTCCATTTTAACCTAATTTTGTCTAAGTGTTTACCTTGTTCTTTCATATTTTAGTCTTCATCAAAACTTAAGATTCTAACACTTTCTTTATGGTTCACATTATTGATGCTTATACTCTTTGAAGTAAGGAGTATTGCTGCATGTGTAAATCTATTCTTCATGTGTGGTTGGAATTTAGAAATATAGTTTCAAAGGGCTTTTAAATGGCTGATTAAATAGTATATGATTTTTCATGGCATAAAGATTAGAGTATAAAAGTAGGTAAGCTTGTGAGTGTGGATGCTAAACCGTTTATGATCTTGAGATTGATGAAATAGTGTGTATGTACATGTTTATATATGTGTGTGATGCTTGTATATATATAGATTAAGTTAGTTTATTCAAAGGCGTGTTTGATTCTTTCTATTTCATTTGTCCTCTCACTTTTCTCTTCCCTGTTTCGGCTGACATTGTTGATTTTATAATTGTGTTTTAGTTTGGATTTAAAAATGATACTAAGCTATGTACAAAGGCCATTTTAAATTGTTTAAGTTGATGGAGTGATTGCTAAAAGAAAATAAATTAGATGGGAAAGATTGGGGTAGCATATTAGGATTCGAGAGAGACGTGACTCAATTTATAACTTAGAATGATTATTGACCACTATTATTACATGGTGTAATAATAGGAATGGATGGTGATATAGAAATATTCCTCAAGACATGGTAAAGAAAAAGGGAAGAATAGCAGAGTGCTAAGGATCACAGGTAACCACTCTTACCTGACTATAACATTGAGATTGATGTTAGTCGAGATTTTCAAATCTCTTTTCTATCTATATATGTATGAAGTTTTCAAAATTAGTTTGATATTAAAACAGGCTATTGGGTGCCTTTAAACCACAAGTATTTTCATACAACGGTTTTAATATATATGTAGTATTCTGTTGATGGAATTGGAATGCGAATTGGTTATTGCATGACACTGCTTGTACCATCGGCCGATGTAACTGTTCGATAGCGCAATCGACGGTTAGTTGTACTAGTCCTATTGAGTAGAGACAGGGACTTACGGTTTCCGAATAGAGACGGGCTCCGTTAATTATTTCCTTTTGATTAAAGACAAAGGAAATATGCCTTTCAGAGTAGAGACTGGGGCACAGTGTCAATCATGTTTATTTTGGATGTTGGAGATGGATGAATTGGTTTTGGTTTACTTGCATTTGGAGAGGTATGAATATAGGTATATCTGTTATGTGTGTGCATGTATACTGTATACAGGTGAATTATTTTGAAACTGTGGTGCCCTTTAGACGCTCTGCTAACTACACTTCCCACTGTTATAGTGAGTTAAGTGTTGGTTACTGAGACATTGTTTGTCTCACCCCATTCCCTTTAATTTTTTTTCAGGCGATCATGCACAAGCGCGAGGATAAGGAAAGCGGTATTGGTTATAGATGTTAGTAGGATGTATATTGCCAATGGATTTTAGGCTTGCATTCGCTTCCACATTATTATTTACATTTGATGAAGGAATTAATTATTGGTTGGATGAATTTGTTTTTATTAACCATGTTAGATTAATCCTTTCTAACATGGATAGCCTTTAATTATCCATGATAGTTTTCATATGATAATTAGGTGACTTCTTTCTATCATGGATACTATTTTAATTATCCATGATAGTAATCAGATGATATTAGGTGACTCTTTTCTATCATAGATAATACTTGAATTGTTAGAAAGTTCTTTTCTAACTATGATAGCATTACAATATTAGGAAAATATTTTTCCTATCATAGTTAGCAAAGTAATTACATTTTGGGATAATGATTTTGGTTAATATGGGAATTAGTAACAGAATGTTACAGTAGTAAGGTCAGTGAAGTATGGTTTTAGTTGCTTTATATCAATTATTTTTCAGTTTTTTTGGGTTTATAGAAGTGAAACCTTGGATAGATTGGAACTTAGCTTAAAGAATTCTTTCAAGGTTAATAAATATGTATGACCAGCTTTTTTTTTCTCTTGTAGCTAATCAATTATGGTAAGCAAAGAATACAATTATTTTTGAGGGACAAGAAGCATGTTCTAAAACTATCATTGCTAAAATTAGAGCTTGCATTTCATTTGGGGGGATGTGTTTCTTATTAGTCATGTCAAGAGGGGAGTCAAAATGGATGTGTAGCTCCAGAGAAGGGATATGTGAAGTTGAATGTCAACGGGTCGTGTAGAGTTTGCTGGCCTGGGGGATGAGAGCATGTGTGGGGGTGTTGAGGGATGGTAAAGGAGATGTAAGAGGGGGCTTCCCGTTTAATATTGGCAGGGGAGATAATTTTTCTATAGAGTCATGGGGATCCTCATGGGGCTGAAATGGTATTGGGACTAGCAGTAAGACATCTTGTAGAGATAGATTGCTTAGAGCTGGTACATGAAGTTGAGTGTAAAAGAGAGATGATGAAGATGGCTCAATAGTATTGGGAGAAATTATATCCTTCTTTAAGTGGAATTGAGAGATCGATGCATATTCAGTGGTGTAGAGAAGAACGTTTTAGCTAGTTGATCGTTTAGCAAAACATGCGTTGTTGGTGGGAGTGGGAAGTCAAGTTTCTAACGAGTTTTCTTTTTTTTTTTTTGAATAAAAGACAATCTGCATTAAAATAAAATATTAGTCCATACAGAGTTTTCCACATACCTATAAGTATCTAAGTTATGCACTAAATATAGATTACGAAAACATGAAAATAGATAGCTGATATCTCCAAATAAGGAAGAAGGGGAACCCATTGTTAAGACCGTGATAACCTTTGAGTTAGTCGGGAACAAGAGAATTAAATCCTTGTCATCTTGCATGCCTTTAGCAGTCACAATCCTGTGTAAAATTGAACGAAAACACGAATAGACAGCCTCCTTTTTTGAATGAAGTATAACCTCACGATGGCTTTCTTTCCAGCAAAACGACCCCTCCTGCCAGACTTGTACCTGCATTAACAAAATACATTGCAAACCATCTTTCATCACTTTGAAATTACTACTAAGCAGCCAAGACGGGGAAAATATGAAATTAGGCAAATGAGAAGTAATTGGTCGTCTTGTTGTGAGCCCTTCTGTTTGCAACCCTGTTGAATGCTTAGCTTCTCTAATTCCCAAGCTAACATTCTGTTTCTGCATTCTGCTTAAAAGCAATACTTGTTCGTTGGATAAACTGCCCTTGCCATGTCTCACCATATTTCTGTTTTCCCAGATGTAGAAAGTGATGAAGAAAACATCTTGCAAGAGTTCTAACATCTGGTCATTGGTTGTTGACACTTTCTGATTCAAAACTGAGAAAATCCAAGCAACAAAACCTCCTTGATCTCTAATTGTCTCTGACCTAATGTTCCATTTTAAAGCAAACCAGCAATTTCTTACCAAGGACACATCAGAAATAAATGATCAGTAGATTCCATTTCCTCGCCACAAAGTACACATGGATCAGTGAAAGGTATATGGTGATTTCTAAGAACTTCACCAATAGGAATCGCTTTATTAAGGATGCGCCACATTCTCAATTTGAATTTAGGCAATAAATTAAGCTTCCATAACATCTTCCAGGTTGGAGAATTCTGCATATTCATGGAATTGGGACAAAGAATGCGATAAGCCTTTGACACCTTATATTGCCCATCACCAGATGGTTTCCAAATGAGAATATCTTCCTCATCATAAAAGGAGAAGTGTTGTTTCTGAATCTGACTAACATGTTCAGGTTCATATAAAGACTGCAATAATGATTCATTCCATTCTAAAATCCGTGTATTAGTATTATGCTTGAACAAGTCCGCTACCACCTGTAATTGTGGAGCAGAAGAAGACACTATAGGCCACCAAGCCTGGTGGTTGATTGGGATATTCCTACCAGATCCTATCCTCCATCCCACATGATCCTCTATGAGTGCTCTAGAGGAAAAAAACTCCACGCCAAAGTGCTGATAGACCTGAACCTGAAGCTAACAATTTACATTTGTCAGAATTAATAAGTTTATGTCCCATAATTCGCCCTACAAATGAACTATCTTTCAAAGTAAGAACTCTCCATAAATGTTTTGCTAGTAAAGCTTGATTCTGAAAGCCAAAACGTTTTATACCCAATCCTCCTTCGTCTCTTGATCTACAGATATTCCCCCATGCAAGGCAGTGCAAATTTTTATGCTGCGAAATTTGTCCCCAAAAGAAATTGCTGCATATGGAATCCAACTGTGCAGCTCTGTGCGCTGATAGTTTATAACATGACAAATGATAATTCATCACTGAAGAAGCTACCGATTTGATTAAAACCAGATGACCAGCTTGTGAAATATTCATTTTCCTCCATCCATCTAATCTAGACTGCAGTTTTCCTAATAATTCTTGGAAAATTTCATCAGCTTTAACCTTGTGATCAACATCAATTCCCAAATATTTCCCCAAACGAGGCTTATATTTCACTTGAAAAACCTGAGAAATGTCATGTTTAACTGAAGGAGATACATTTGAACTGAACAATAATACTAACTTACTATTATTGATCTTCAAACCTGACAGTCGGCCATATTCATGAACCACATGATTCACCAGAAGAGCTTGTTGATGAGTGGCTTGAAAGAACAATAAAGTATCATATGCATACATCAAATGAGATAAAGCTTCTGACTTCTGTGCTACTTTAATTTGATGGATTTCCAGAAAGATGAGTTTTGCAAATCATTTATCCAAGCAGAAAAAACATTAGCACATAAAATAAATAAGTATGGTGATAAAGGATCACCCTGGCGTAAACCACGAGATGGGTAAAAAGTTGATGAAAGTTGTCCATTCAACTGCACCTGATACGATACAGTAGATACACATTGCATGATCATTTGAATCCAAGAGGGAGGAAATTGCATTCTAGTAAGAACTGCTTGTAAAAATTCCCAAGAAATAGAATCATATGCCTTAGCGAAATCAACCTTTAAAGCTGCATACCATGAAATCCCCTTCCTCATATTACCCATTTTGTGTAACACTTGAGATGCTATTAAGACATTATCCATGATCAACCTATCCTTCACAAAAGCACACTGATTAAGAGCAACATAACAGCCAATGATCTCCTTAATTCTATTACACAACACCTTGGATATAATCTTATATGCCACATTGCATAAACTAATTGGTCTATAGTCTCAAATCATGTGAGCTGAGTCAACCTTTGGCAGTAGAATAATTACGGACTTATTTAATTCTTTTAACAAGAAACCAGAATTCTGAAAAGATGTTACCATAGCAAAGATATCTTGCTGCTCCACATGCCAATGTTTCTGAAAGAAGCATGCATGATAACCATCCATTCCCGGAGAGCTATCTGATCTCAGCTGGAAAACTGTTTCTTTTATCTTTGTGATGGAAAATGGTTTTTCTAAAAAACTCCGATGATCTGTTGATAAAATGGGAATTGATATATCTGGCAAAATTCTCTTTGCTTCGGATGCAATAAACTGTTGTTCCTGAACAGGTGTGGCAAAAAGATTTACATAAAAAGCACAAGCTTCCTTCATGATGCTATTAGTGTCATATAACCACTCCCCTTCAATAGATTTTAACCTGCCAATCCAATTTTGAGACTTTCTTTGTTTAATGGCCGCATGAAAATATTTGGTATTCCGATCTCCATGAAGAAGCCATAAAGACTTTGCCCTTTGTGCTAACATCATTTAATGGCAATCATATAAAAATTCTAGCCTATGCTGAATGAGATCCATTGCCAAAGTATCAGTCCCTACTGGATGATTAATGTAACATCCTGGAAATATAATACAAGATTAGTAAAGGTTTAGGGAAAGATCATTAGAAAAATTTGGAATTTTTGGAAGGTTTTTGGGAATTTTTGGATATTTTTGGAAGTAGTGGAGGAAATAAGTGCCTAAAATAATCATTTAAACAATTGGATAAATAGGAATTATAAAGGTATGGTAGAATTTAAAATATTGTTAAAATTAAGGAGATTAGAGGTTTGACTTAGTGAATTTTTAAATTAAAGGATGACATTATGGAAATTTTAACCAAAGTTATATTAACCCATTAAAAAGAAATAGCACAACCAAACACTCCCTTATGCCTTTCTTCTTTACCAACACTGTCGGCCCCCTCTCTCTTTTGCATATACATTCAGCCTCTCTTCCCTCATCTCTCCATTTTCTTCATCCAAACTCCTCCTTCTTTCCATGAAGGGCTGCTTAATCGCGTTTTCTGGCGCCTCTGGCGGCTGTGAGCGGCGGTCGACGGCGGTTCATAGGTAGGTTGTAATTCTTTGGGTTTTGTAAGCCATACCTTCCTTTTCCAACACCATTTTCGTCATTCCTCATTTCCCTTTTCTCTCAGCTCGGCCAGCTCCTTGAAGGCCAATTTTCCGGCGCTCTAGACGGCAGCCGGCGGCGGTGAAGCTCCTTCCTTCGTTCTTGAACTCCGTAAGTATTTTCCACACTCTTCTTACCTTGGTTTCTGTGATTTGAGCCGTTTGAGAGTTAGGGTTTCGGATTGGGTTTTTGAGTTTGGGTTATTTTAACTAACTAAATGGAATATTGAAAATAGATGTGTATCTTTCCTTTAAGAAATTTGAGTTTTCATGGGTGTGGGTCATCAAACCTAGCTAGCTGCAATATGAAAGTAATATGTGAATGTGTAATGTTTGGGGTTTTATAACATTTTGAAAATTCTTCTATGTGCTTGGCTGAATGGTGTGTGGTGGGAGGACAGTGTTTAATATTGTTCAAAGTTTGGAATATGCTGGATTATAATTTCTTTTGAACTAAGGCTAACAATTTTAGAGTGATTTATAACAAAAAGTTGAAGTTTTGGACTATTTGATGTGATTGTGTGACTGGTGTTCAAAGCATGCTTGTTCGTTTGACGTTTCTAGTTTTGTTTCCTCCATAGGCAGTGTGAAATTGATGATTTTGTAAATTTGCTGCTGTGTGGGCCGAACTGTGTACTGGTTTTAGGAGCCACTGTTCATGTCTCTATTGGCTGATTTAATTCATGAGTTTTGGGGAATTCATGATTATGTATTTTTGAAGTTTGTAAAGCATTTTCTGTGTATATAGTGTTCTAGGAGTATGAAATGGAATCATATATGCTTGTTGTCTGCTGATGGGCTTGATCGTTTTTGGGGGCAAGTATACAAGCGCAAGAGTAAGTTGTGGAGAAAAGGCCCATATGAAGGCCCAATTCAGGGCACACCAGGGGGGACCACGAGGAGCAACAGAATCTGACAACAGCAGCATAGTGGGAGGAATTACAAAAGGCTGAGGTGTGCTACAAAGAAGGGCATTCGGATAGTGCATGTTTTTTGGAGGGAGAGAGGGGCTGGTCTCTCGAATACTAGTCCATAGTTACTATTTTTGCTTGTCTTTATTTCTTGTTTAAGCTTTCTGTGAGACTGTGGAGGTGTACTCTTGTTGGGAATTTCTTATTCAAGTGTACTCTTTTCTTAATCAATATACCACTTGTGGAACCTTCTACTCTGTTTTATCCTTTTTTGCTTGCTTATATATCAGGGTCCCAACATTCTGGTATCAGAGCAGCTTTCCTGGGCATGGTCAATACAAGGATGGAGGGTAGAATCGATAGTTTGGAGAAGGCGATGGAAGAGGTTCAGAGGAGACAACAGGTGACTGGGGAGAGGTTGCTAGGAATCGAGGCGAGCCTTCATCAGGTGACTCATGAACGCCTGACGACCATGGAGGAGACCTTGAATCGAATTCTAGAACATGTAGGGGGGCGCAATGAGGGCGGTCAAGATGATCAGGGACAGGGGAGAACGGAAGGAGAAAATGACGACGAAGGGGCGAGTGATGTTAACAAACATAGGAAGCTAGAACTTCCCCTCTTTGAAGGAGAGGACCCCCTGGGATGGATATTCAGGGTTGAGCGATATTTTTCCATCAATGGAGTGGGAGAGACCGAGAAACTCGACGCCGCTGTGGTGAGTTTGGAGGGCAAAGCTCTATCATGGTTTCAATGGATGGAGGCAAGAAGCCCAGTGCGCACCTGGAAAGAATTCAAGGTAGAGGTGACTGAACGTTTCCATTGTAAGCAAGCCGGGGACGAGTATGAACAATTGATGGCACTGAAGCAACTGGGAACCGTTCCAGAATACAGAGAGCAATTCGAGGCGATGTCAGCGCCCTTAGAGAATGCCCCAGAGGAAGTGCTACGTGGAGCATTTCTGAATGGGCTCGTGGATGAGGTGAGATGCGACGTGAAGCTAATGCATCCTAAGAGTTTGAAGGAGTTGATGAACCTTGCCATTCAAGTGGAGGATCGTAATAGAGTCAAAGAGACTCTGCTGGAGAGAAGGGAAGGGAAGGCAACTCGATCCAGCTCCAACTTCAGGTGGAGCGAAAGTCGGATCAACCCGACCCGCTTCGCATCCTCGGAATCGGTGAAGAGTGGAGGGAGTACCACAAACTCCACCTGGTCACGGACACCGGTGGGGGGAAAACCGCCGGAGGAGAATAAGATCGCCGTAGCCCCAGTGGTCACCACTCCTGTATCGCCGGCGAGTAGTGTGGGGAGCACTTCTTATCGGAGGCGGATGTCTGATGCTGAGATAAACAGAAGGAGAGAGTTGGGCTTGTGTTTTAGATGTGAGGAAAAATTTGGGCCCAATCATAAATGTAAAAATCGGCAACTGAGACTGATTTTGCTAGAGGAGAATGCTGGAGATGGGCCGGACCCAGAGGACGAAGCCCCGGAAGGATGGGAGGCCCAAATGGAGAAAAACTTGGACAATATGGAGCTGGCCATCACCTCAGTAGTTGGGCTCAGTGGTAAGAGGACTCTTAAGTTGGTGGGCGGAATAGCTGGACAGGAGGTAGTAGTCTTAGTGGACTGTGGGGCTACCTACAACTTCATTTCAATGAGTTTAGTCAGACATCTCCAGTTACCTACCACTAAGGTCAAGAGGTACACGGTGACGGTGGGGGACGGCCGCCGCGTTGGATCTGAGTTGCAATGCCTTGGAGTCAGCCTCGAAATACAAGGTATGGTTATCCAACAAACTTTTTACCCCTTTGAGCTGGGAGGGGTTGATGTGGTGCTGGGGATAGAGTGGCTCGCCACCCTCGGAGAAACCCCGTGTGAAATGGGGTGAGCTTTACATGAAGATCAAAGATGCGCAAGGGTGGAGATGTCTACGTGGGGACCCAACTCTGACACGTTCGCTGGCCACCTTCAAGTCAGTACGGCGGACGATTTGGGAAGAAGGGGAGGGGTATCTAATGGAAATATGGATTCAAAACCCAGGGAAGGGGGTGCCAGGACCCAGTAGCCCCGAGATGGTGAAGATATTAGAGGAGTTCCCTGAAGTTTGTACGCCCCTGAGTGAGTTGCCTCCTAGGAGGACAAGGGACCATGCGATAGTGCTCAAAGAAGGAACCCAGCCAACCAACATCCGGCCATATCGTTACGGGCATGCCCAGAAAACAGAGATAGAAAAGCTAGTGAGGGAAATGTTAATGGCAGGGGTGATACAGCCGAGTACCAGTCCTTACTCTAGCCCCGTACTGTTGGTTAAGAAGAAGGATGGCAGTTGGAGGTTTTGCGTGGATTACCGGGCCCTGAATCATAACACTGTCCCTGATAAGTATCCAATCCCAGCCATAGATGAACTCCTTGATGAATTGGGGGGGTCAACCATCTTTTCGAAGTTGGATTTTAAGGCCGGGTATCATCAAATCAGGATTAAGGAGGGAGATGAGCCCAAAACCGCTTTCCGTACGCACGATGGACACTATGAGTTCATGGTCATGCCATTCGGTTTAACCAATGCCCCCTCAACTTTCCAATTACTGATGAATGACATATTTCGGGATTACTTACGGAAATTTATCCTTGTTTTTTTTGATGACATACTGATTTATAGCAGGGACATGCATATGCACCAGGAACACCTCCGCACTGCTTTAGAGGTGTTGAAGAAACACAAGTTGGTGGTGAATCCAGCTAAGTGCGTGTTGGGGCAAACCCAGATGGAATACTTGGGGCATATTATTTCAGCCGAGGGAGTTCAAGCAGACCCCGCCAAGATAGCAGCTATGAAGAGTTGGCCAGTGCCCAAAAACTTGAAGGCTCTTCGCGGTTTTTTAGGGCTTACCGGATACTATCGCAGGTTTGTGAGGGGATACAGCAAAATAGCCACTCCCTTGACAAATCTCCTAAAGAAGGATGCATTTGAGTGGGGGGTTGAAGCGCAGGCGGCTTTTGAAGAGCTCAAAACAGTAATGACTTCCCTCCCTGTACTGGCTATGCCCGACTTCACTAAGCCATTTGAGATTGAAGCTGATGCTTCGGGAAGGGGAATTGGTGCGGTGTTAATGCAAGGAGGTAGACCGATAGCTTACTCCAGCCAAAAGCTATCACCACGAGGTCAGCAAGGGTCAGTTTACGAAAGGGAACTCATGGCCATAGTAATGGCTGTGAAAAAATGGCAGCATTATTTGATTGGCCAGCCTTTTATCATCCGGACAGATCAGCGTGCCCTCAGATATCTCCTTAGCCAACGAGTTTTAGAGCCAGATCAAAAGAAATGGGTATCTAAGCTCATGGGATATCAGTTTCAGATCTTGTATAAGCCCGGGAAGGAGAATCGAGTAGCAGATGCATTGTCACGGAGGGAGAAAGAATCAGAACTGAGTGCTCTGTCCATTCGTCACTTTGAAGGATTTGAGGAAATGGAACAAGAAGTTCAGAAGGATGGGGAACTCCGTAAGATCATACACCAGCTGGTACAAGGAGCAGGACCGAAGGGATATGAGCTACACAAAGGTTCTCTCTTCTATGAGGGACGACTAGTCCTTCCCAAACACTCAAGAAGAGTACAAGCCCTCATTAAGGAGTTTCATGACTCTCCCTGCGGTGGGCATTCAGGGTATTTAAGGACCTACAAGAGATTGGCAGCCATGGTTTATTGGGTGGGGATGAAAAGAGATGTACAAGACTATGTGTCCAAATGTGAAGTGTGTCACAGAAACAAACACGAGTCCATGAATCCTACTGGACTACTTCAGCCCCTTCCAATACCTCAAGCTATTTGGGAGGACATTAGTATGGATTTCATTGGAGGCCTACCTCGAAGTGGACGGTTTGATTCAATCCTGGTGGTCGTAGATAGGCTCACTAAATACAGCCATTTTATCCCTTTAACTCATCCTTATGATGCCAAGGTAGTGGCTGATCTGTTCATACAAGAGGTGGTCCGACTACATGGGTTTCCATCATCCATTGTGTCGGATAGGGACAAAGTGTTCACCAGCCAATTCTGGGCAGAATTATTTAACTCGGCAGGGACCTCATTGAGAATGAGTTCTGCATACCACCCGGAGACCGATGGCCAAACCGAGGTAGTCAATCGGAGCTTGGAGACTTACTTAAGGTGCTTTGCTGGGCACTCCCCCAAGACATGGTCTCGCGCCCTTCCCTGGGCCGAATACTGGTACAACACTACTTTCCACAGCGCCACGGGGATGACTCCTTTTAAGGCATTATATGGTAGGGACCCACCCACCTTACTGATGTGGAGGAATCAGCCTTCAAGAGTGCCGGCCGTTGACCAGCAATTAAGAGAGCGTAACATACTGTTGGATGAGCTCAAGGCACAACTTCAGCGAGCTCAATCTCGTATGGTGTCACAGGCCAACAAACATAGACGTGATGTGGAGTACAGTAAGGGAGACATGGTATATCTGAAGTTGAAGCCTTATCGATTTCGGTCCCTAGCCAAGAAGTCGAATGAGAAGCTGGCACCACGGTATTATGGGCCCTTTGAAATCACTAAGAAGATTGGGAAAGTGGCTTATCGTCTCCAATTGCCTCCACAAGCCAGAATCCATAATGTGTTTCACGTCTCACAGATAAAGAAAGCACTTAAGCCCACCACACCAGCCCAACCATTGCCTGAGGGATTGACTGAGGATATGGAGTTGGTTGTTGAACCCGAAGGTATTAGGGATGTCCGCAAAGGAAGGGGGGGTGAGGTGCAGCTGCTGATTAAGTGGAAGGGCCTACCAGAGCATGACAACACTTGGGAGGATGCCATTGATACTCAAATTCAGTTTCCCGCCTTCCACCTTGAGGACAAGGTGATTCTTGAAGCGGTAGGAGATGATGGGCTTGATCGTTTTTGGGGGCAAGTATACAAGCGCAAGAGTAAGTTTGGGAGAAAAGGCCCATATGAAGGCCCAATTCAGGGCACACCAGGGGGGACCACGAGGAGCAACAGAATCTGACAACAACAGCATAGTGGGAGGAATTACAAAAGGCTGAGGTGTGCTACGAGGAAGGGCATTCAGATAGTGCATGTTTTTTAGAGGGAGAGAGGGGCTGGTCTCTCGAATACTAGTCCATAGTTACTATTTTTGCTTGTCTTTATTTCTTGTTTAAGCTTTCTGTGAGACTGTGGAGGTGTACTCTTGTTGGGAATTTCTTATTCAAGTGTACTCTTTTCTTAATCAATATACCACTTGTGGAACCTTCTACTCTATTTTATCCTTTTTTGCTTGCTTATATATCAGGTTCCCAACATCTGCTTGGTTAATTGTGGAAAACTTTAATTAAGATTAATTAGCTAATGATTGATAATTAAATGAATGGTAAGAAATATTGAAAACTGTTTTGTAAATTCTGTGATTGGTGTGATTTTAATTCAAGTTTGGATTGAGGTTTAGACATTGAGTTTGAAGGCTCTTTTTTATGGCTTAAGCATAATATATATATAAACTTAAAATTCTGATTTGCTTAGTTTAGAACTAAATAGAGTATAAAGTAGTTTGAGAAATAAAAGTAATGGTGGGTGATTTATTAAATATTATTGTGGAGAGGGTGATTTTCAAATCTAGGAATTTTGTTTTACTGAGAATGGTATTAGACTGTGTATAGAAATAGAGATATTTGAATGGTGATTTGATCTATCAAAGGAAAACTTTGTGTACTGGTTGTTAATGGTTATTTGGTGCAATGATTTACTCAAGGAAGGGAGGTTCCAAATAGTGTATAAAGTCTGATAAATGAAAGCTTGTACTCAATTTGCTCATTGTAGGTTGTTTAGTTTGAGTCTATGCAGAAATAGAAGAAATGAGGGTGGCTTTATATGTGATTAATCTCTATAAATTGTTTAAAAGTTCTATAGGTTCAGGTTAGACCAATATTTTAGTAATGTTGATAAAGCAAAGGCTTGAGCTTATTGTGATATGGTTTAGTCCTGGGAGTAATAATTGATCTTTTGTTTATGTTGGAGGTCCCTAAATGTTAAATAAGTGCAGTGAGCTTTCAATACATGAGAAATAGTGTTGCTTGACTGTAAGAATGCCGTGATTGATTGTTTTTGATTTGGTATTATGTAATGTGGTGAACGTTGAATGAATTTCATGAATTGAACCAAATGTGTTATATTAGGATGACAAATGTAAGTAATGAAGGGGTAGTATATTAGGATTCGAGAGAGACGCTATTTAATCTATAAATTAGAATGATTATTAACCTACTATTATTACATGGTGTAATAATAGGAAAGAAGTATGAAATAGAAACATTTCTCGAGGCATGGTAAAGAAAAGGGAAAACAGCAGAGTGCTAAGGGCCGCAGGTAACCACTCTTACTAGACTATAACATTGAGACTGATGTTAGTCGAGGTTGCCAAACTCCTTTTCTATCTATGTATGTATAAAGCTTTCAAAATTAGTTTGATATTAAAACAGACTATTGGGTGTCTTTCAATCACAGTTATTTTCATACAACGGTTTTGATATATATGTAGTATCATGTTGATGGAATATGATTGTGGAAGGTTGTTGCATGACACTGCTTGTACCATCGGCCGATGTAACCGTTCGATAGTGCAATTGACGGTTAGTTGTACTAGTCCTATTAAGTAGAGACAGGGACTTACGGTTTCCGAATAGAGACGGGCTCCGTTTATTATTTCCTTTTGAATAGAGACAGGGGAAATATACCTTTCAGAATAGAGACTGGGGCACAGTGTCAATCACGTTTTATTTTGGATATTTGGAGATGGATGACTTGGTTTTGGTTATTTACATTTGGAGATGTATGAATATAGATAGATCTGTTATGTGTGTGCATATATACTGTATACAGGTGAATTATTTTAAAACTGTGGTGCTCTTTAGACGCTCTGATATCTACACTTCTCACTGTTATAGTGAGTTAAGTGTTGGTTACTGAGACATTGTTTGTCTCACCCCATTCCCTTTATTTTTTTTTTCAGGCGATCATACACAAGCACGAAGACTGAGGAAGGGGTATAGGTTATAGATGTTAGTAGGGATGTATATTGCCAACAAATTATAGGCTTGCATTCGCTTCCGCATTATTGTTACATTTAATCAAGAAACTAATTATGGGTTGAATGAGTTTGTTTCTATTACCCATGTTAGATGAATCATTTCTAACATGGTTAGCTTTTATTTATTAACCATGTTAGATTAATCCCTTCTAACATGGTTACCTTTAGTTATTGATTAAATGTGTTTGATTTTATTAACCATGTTAGATTAATCCTTTCTAACATGGTTAGCTTTTAATTATCCATGATAGTTTTCATATGATATTAGGTGACTCTTTTCTATCATAGATAATACTTAAATAGTTAGAAGGTTCTTTTTCTAACTATGATAGGGTTACAATATTAGGAAAATCATTTTCCTATCATAGTTAGCAAAGTAAATACGTTTAGGGTTAATGATATTGGTTAATCAGGAAATTAGTAACATAATGTTACAATTAATAAGCTGATTCTCGAGAGAAGAAATCTGCACAGGAATAGAGCCTATGTATTTCTTATTCCACTCCAGCAAGTAATAAAGACATTGCTGCAATTTTGCTTTGACTCTAAAAGCAGGAGAACCTTGTAGATGCGTATTCCATACATCTCTGATCTGATTACACTGTTCAAAATTTTCCCAGAAAAATTCATACTTGCCTCTCAGTTTAGATTTTTTTGCAATATGTTCATCTATATGTAAAGAAATAGGAGCATGATCTGAAGTTGCTCGGGGCCAAACCAGAATATTAGAAAAAGGAAAATTATCTAGCCATTGAGAATTCACTAGTGCTTTATCAAGTTTCTCCCAAACTCTATAGATACCTTTACGGTTATATGACCATGTAAATTCACACCCTTTATGCAAGAGAGGATACACTTGAAGCCTCTGTATGAAATTCAAACTTGTCTCAATGCCAGCTATTTTTGAAGAACCAGAAAGTTTTTTTGATGGAAAGAAAACTTGATTGAAATCCCCAATGATCTCACCCATGGTTGTGACAAATGACCCCTTATTTGCTCAAGTTGTTCCCACAACTGATGTTTATTGTGAACTTCAGGATATCCATAAACACACGACACATAACAAACCACTTTATTTATTACTGTCTTGATATGTATACAGTGATTAGACACATATTCAACAGAATGTGTCAAAGACAACTCCTTCTTAACAGCAAAAGCTAGACCCCCACTTTTACCTTTACTATCCATACCCGCCAATATAACCCACAGATTCTAACATACTGGCCACATCAACTACTAGACTTTTTGTCTCACATAAAAATAACATCAAAGGACAATACATACGAAGAAGCTTCTTTAATCTCTAAACTGTCGTGGCCTTCCTCACACCACAACAGTTCCAACTCATAAGCATCATGGCCCCTGGGAGGGGTGTTGCTGGGCAGACCCCTACAATCCCGTGTCAGATTGATTAAGTGGTTCTGGTGCAAAACGACCAAACAAGTCCCAACGTCTTCGCCTTGAAGCTCTTTGTCTAGGATTAATTGAAACATCACCATTGGACCAATGTCGCTTCCTACTGCGAGGTGGAAGGGATTTTGCATTTTTCCTCTTCAATAAAGAAAGGACACCATGATCGGAGTCCATATCCCCATCATAATAATCAACAAAAGGCCGTTTCGTCCCTGTATTGTCCTTAGAATTTAAAAAAGAAGCATGATCAGAACCACCAAAACGAAAGTCATAATCATAAAAAGCCTTATTTTTCAAACCAGCATTGAGAAAACCACATTTCCAATAATCAGTTGGGTACGGTTCATCCAACCCATATGGCAGGGAATTTGAATCCAAGTAATAAACCCAGAATCCTCCTGACCAAGACTTACGCACCCCTTCTCTAACATAAACGGGTTGCCACATAATACTATCATAATCTGCCAAGTTAAAAATGATAGCAAGAGAGGAATTAAAAGGACGAAATCGATGTCCTATGCTCCGCCACCACTTTGAGATAACCTTCAAAATTTGATCAGCATCTAAGATTTGTGAAGCCTTTGCCATGAAAGCTGGAAACATCTTATGTCGACCATCCATACATAAGTCCTGATCATTAAAAATCACATTGAAAATAGGATCAGTAGATATCAACCTTTGAGGCAAATTAATGCTAAAATCTGCAGCCACCGGAACATTAGTAATATCATAAATCCAGTCTTCATACAAAGCTGATTGTTGAAACTCTCTGCAATCCGCCTCATTGTCCAAGCGAACTTGATCAACTTGAAAAGTCCTATTTCCTGCATATGAAAAAACACCCCTGCCATCCTCTGTGTTACCTCCTGAATGTACTCTCTGATCAGATAAAGATCTTTGAGTATGTGGAGTTACAGGAGAGTTATCTAAAGGAGCTCTGAAATTTTCTAGATGAAATTTTTGCCAATCACAACTATCAGGATATGAGCCGAAAGAAGCATCCGGAAAATCAAGTTGAATCGGCTCATTAGAGGGATTTTGGGCCTCATCAAGGCCCAAAGAATGTTCCAATTGTTGCAAGTCCAGCTACATATCTCTATTATAATCCACCCCATATAAAAAATGAGCCATATGATCAAAAGAGATACCTGAAGCACGTGGTTCTTCAAAGTTAGAATGTCCAACTACCTCCACAGCATCACTAGGAATATTCAATAAATGAACATCCTCTGCCTCCGTCGCAAAACTTCTTTGTACATCATGTAGCTCATCATCCACATCAAATACTGGAACTCTCATGTGCCATCCCTGGACTCCTCTATCCTCCTCCACCTGCTGCACCATAGGACTCCCATCTATACCCAAAACTCCAACTTCCTCAAGAATAAGATCTGAGGAGCCACTGCCAGCAGATTCAGAAGAAGAATCTTCTAAAATTATCACATTGGGTACATGTCTCCGAAAAAAACGGTAGTCAGCATGTTCATCAACAGAGTAAAACCCTCCCCCATCATCATCTCTCCTCCATGATATTCGTGTTGAAGTACGAGCTGAGTGACTGCATTGCCTCCATGAAAATTCAATCAAAGGATTTTCTATAGCCACCATTTTAGATGTACGTTGACATGCCAAGGAAGAGAGTGCCAGAATATCATATTCCAATCTGTTTGTGCCCCAAACACAATGACGAAGTGTGTGCCCGATTCTATGACATCTCTTACAAATTCAAAACACACGTTCATATTGACAATCAATGGTCACCGGATAGTTATCATCATCAAGAAACCGAAGACGCTGTGGAAGTGCCATGAGAGGATCAACTCTAACTCTTACACGAACAGTATTTTCATGTATAGAGTAGAAAGGCCTTGTTGACGCATCACAGGTTCACCTACCATTCGAGCCACTAAAGATAAAAAAGAAGCATGACGTCGAGCCACCGGAATACCATGTAAGCGAACCCATAGTTCTAGAAACCCCACAGGAAGTAAGTTAATAGACAAACCAGGACGCCAAGGTTCAACAATCATCAAGGCATTTCCTACTAACCATGGGCCATAGTTTCGGATGAACAATAAGTCTTCCTTGAAATAAAAATTAACAGAGAAGGTGTTTTGTTCCCCCCGGATTATGAAAGGTCCTTGAAGATCCCATACCGCAGACAAAATACTACGAATTTTTGCCAAGGAGAAGTGTTTATCATCAACAACCCGAAAAAACAGAGAAATTTGGATCAGATAAGGAAGGAACAGTGACATTTGGACTAACTTCCAAGACTGGGATATCCACTGGATCCATGGGATCAGAATATGAAGAGAAGAAACGCTTCCAACACAACTGATATAACCACCACAGAAAGGTCAACCCGATGATCACAAGAAAGACCACAGAAAAGTGACTCTGAAAAGTAAAAAATTAACCCACTAGGCAACTCCAAACTAAGACAATAGACATAAACCAACAAGAAAAGGTATACTGGAAAAGCATGACTTATACTGCCTTTTATAGAAACTCCATCTGAATATGGTATGGATTTAATGAAAACTCCACCTGCCACATTACTCCAAAAGCCAGAATAAATCCACACCCTCTCCTAATAAAGATAATGTACCATATGAAACCAAACCTTCCATTCTGTCTGTACCCAAAAGATCTTGAGAAGATAAATCATCATATCCCTTTGTCTTTTCACTTCATTAATAACGCAATATGGCTATGCTGAGATAAAGACACCATAGGCATATGAGTTACCCCTCCTCTAAATGACCATAGTCAAATCATATAGACATCTTCTACAGTACACCCTTACTTACCCACTACTTCACCATAATTTCCTAATGTATATGACATTAATAGCATAAGACAGTAGAAATAAAGAGAGCCCACTACCACACCATAACAACGCCGTCTCTAGCTTCAACCTATCACCTGAGATACACTAGCCACCATAATGAACCATCCCATCCAGAAGCTCAATCAGCTACACATTAAAGAAGGAAAAAACTCCACAATCTCTATTGACAAACCCACAATCACCACAATTCTACCATAAAACTTTAAAGAAAACCAGAACTAGTAACACCATATGGACTACCACCATAACAAACCACTTGAAAATAAAAATCTCACCAGAGATGAACGTAAAACATAGCTAATGTCATAGAACCCACATTCAAAACCCACAATCGATCGATTTTAACCACAAAAGTCTCACTTGAGACGAGATTGAAGGAAAATTTTTAGAGAGATGTGAGAGCTTCTCACTCTAAGTACCAGATTTTTTTCGATTCTAATATCATTTTGGTTCGTTTCTAACGAGTTTTCAAAGCTAGTGGAGTTGGAGAAAGTACATGTTATAAGATAAGTTGTGCTTTATTCCAATAACGGTTAATGTGCAAATCCCCCGGAAGTATACTTGTGCAGATTTCCCCCTAATATATTTTTAGGTGCAATTTTACCAAGAAAGTAAATTTTTTGTGCAATTTCCCCCTTCCGTTAGGTTTGATGATCAACGTCGTCTCCTATCGTCCACGTGACAGGTGACATGGATTGTGGACCCGCCAAGAAGTGACACATGACTAGGTAAATATGTGAGTACACCACGGAAGTTTCCAAAAAATGCAAATCCGCCTCTGAAGTATTGTTAGGTGCAAATTTACCCCTGAAAATATAATATGAAGAAAAAAATAGATTTTATAATATAGTGTATTTCTTACGTTATCTAAGTAAATAAATTTATTTAATTAATAAAAAGGAAATCTAAAAACTATATTTACTTTTGTTATACTCCCTCCGTTCCTAAATATAAGATCACTTTGGGGAAGTGGATAAGTTCCTAAATATAAGATCACTTTCTATTTTGTCTCAATTTTGGTCCAAATTACCCCTATACTTCTTAGCCCCCTCATTTCTCTCTCAAATCCCTATTTGTCTTTTAAATTTAAGTGAGGGGTATTTTGGGAAGATCATGTAAACCTAATTCCTTGGAAAGCCTTCCTAAATCTCTCCAAATTAGCCAAAGTGATCTTATATTTAGGAACGGAGGGAGTATTTACTTAAGTAACCTAAGGAAATAAATTTATTAATTAATAAAAGCGAAATCAAAAAATTACTTTACTTTTTATATTTCTTAATTTTATTTAAATAATAAAAAGTAATTTGAAACATAAATTAAACGAAAAATAAGATTATTTAATATGAAAACAAAAATTTTTTCTCATTGTTATGACAAACTTGTAAATTAATTTTTTTTTCATATTTACTTTTTTTTATTCATGATCAAGGTATCCCTTCACTCGACAAGTAAGAGACTAATCCCCCGCTGATTTGTAGGCACCTCAAAGGGTGGGACAGCTGGTCTGGGAGATTTAATGCTTCTCCATGCCCAACGCCAGGGATCGAACCCCAGACAATTGGTTAATGGTAGTCTTTGCCAATCAACCACACACCCCAGGTTATTTACTTTTTATTAATTTTATATATACAATTTATATTTCTTAATTTTATTTAATTAATAAAAAGTAATTTGAAAAATAAATTAAACAAAAAATAAACTTATTTAATATGAAAACAAAAAAATTTTCCCATTGTTACTATAAACTTGTAAATTAATTTTTTTTCATATTTAATTTTTATTGATTAAATAAAATTACTAATATAAACTTAGATTACTTAAGAAATAAACTATATTATAAAAAGTATTTTTTTCTTCATATTTTATTTTTAGGGGCGAAATTGCACATAAAAATACTTCAAGGGTGTATTTGTAACTTTTGGAAACTTCAGGGGTGTATTTGCATCTTTACTTAGTCACATGTTATTTCTTGATGGACCCACATTCCACGTCATCTGCCACGTGGACGATAGGAGACATCGTTACTAACGAAATGGGGAAATTGCACAAAAAAATTACTTATGGGGTAAAATTGCACTTAAAAATATATCAGGGGGAATCTGCACTTTTTGACATACTTTCGGGAGGATTTGCAAATTAACCCTTCCAATAAAGAAATCGAATTAAAGTTCATCTAAATTTAATAATAAAAACAAAATGAAATGCCCTTTTTAACCAAACATGCATGAAACAATGAAAGCACCAAATGTCTTCTTAGTGAATCACTTCACATAGATGATTCCTTTCAAGTCCCCTTGTTTTTCTTGCCTCTTCATGAACATTCAAGTTATTTTCATTAGGCTGTCTTTACCATTATTTCCAAATTTAAGAAAGGACAATACTTTCACCACCCACAGTTAATCATTGTAAACACAACAATGAATTGGATATTTTATCACTATTATTTAAAGAAAAGTTTGCCATGTCACGCAAACTATAAAAAGCTGAAACTTCATTTCATCTTCATATTGTTGAATGTTGAGGTAGTGAACAAAATAAAAAGAAGAAGAAAGAAAAGAAGAAACGTTTATCCTCATTACAGGAGGGTTGAAAAAAAGCAAGGTAATTTAATTTTCTTGCTCAAAGGTTGATACTTGATAGTTGATACCTTTATAATTTATATATTTTATAAACAAAAAACCCTCTTTAAATTTCTCTCCTTTTCGATATTTTTTGAAAGATTCCCTCCCTCTCCTTTTTTATATTCATTCGATTTTTTTAAAGATTCTCTCTCCTCCACCCCAAGAAAATCATCAATCACCCGCGCTTTTTCTCTCTATGCTTCATTCATTCTTAAATTTTTTTCTTTCTGGGTTTTCATTCATTGATGCTTTCAGATTTCTCTTATTTTCTCTCTATGTCTTCAGTCAAACTCAGAGAAGATCCGAACTTTAAATTCCCACTTTCCTAAACCGAAAAACCCACCATTTCTTTTTCAAAAATGCCTCCTCTGGTTTCAGTTTCTTCTCTTGTATCAAAGCAGAGAATATCCGAAGTATTAATACCTATCCATCCTTCACAATTCTCACGTTGTCTCTTATTCTTGTAAAGTTCAAATACAAAGGTATCTTTCTCATTCAAAGTCAAAGTTTCCGTCTTTATCATTTCTTGATGACTTTATCTCTTTTGGGTTCTGTGCGTTTATGCTTATTTTTTCCTACGTCTTGTTTCCTTCTCATTCTAGATTCGGATTGTCCTATCAAGTTTTGTGCTTTGCTAATTAATACAGTATGATTTTTTTATTTGCTGGGGTCAGAGGTCTTGGTCATTCTAGTAGTTTTACTTTTCTATGTCCAAATAAATGTTTTATCATAACTTTTGTTTAGTCAATAAAGAGATGTTTGGCGAAGAAAAGTTCCATTTTTTAAGCATACGCAGTTGAATTTTATTGACAGAATATATAGAAGAAGTCTTTGGTAGAGGAAATTTCATAGTTTTACCAGTTCTGGGATCATATATATACACATAAACTTTGTTTTAGCTGCTGAAAAGTTGTATTCTTCTTTTCCTTATTGTGTCATCATTTTTTGGAAGATGGGATTGAGTTAGTTTGAATTTAAATTGGGTTGTCTTGAAGGATTCTGTAGTTGGAGGAGTTCTTTGAAGGAAGATGGATTTGGAAGGAAGAGTTTTGGATTCCAAGATGAAGAGTATTGGAAGAGTTAGTGGTAATGATAGAATGTTCAGAGCTGATAAGATTGATCTCAAAAGTTTGGATGCTCAGCTTGATAAGCACTTAAGCAGGGTTTGGTCTAATAACAATGATTCCAGAAGGCCTAAAGAAGAATGGGAGATTGATTTGGCAAAATTGAAACTTCGATATGTTGTAGCTCATGGGACATTTGGCACTGTTTATAGAGGCACCTATGATAACCAAGATGTTGCAGGCAATTCTTCTATTTACCCTTTTATGCACTAAAAAATGTTTTTATTTTGATTTAGTGATACATCTTGATCAATAACTTATCCAAATATTGGGTTGTTGATTAAAAAAATGGCATCTATGTAACCAACCTCATCTATTGGAACAAGTCTTCTTGTTTGTTATATTTTTTTAACTGAAATAATGATACGGGAAATGAGAATGTGTTTCTGAATGTATTTGGATACTATCAGGTTCGATATCATATTCTCTTACCTTTTCATTTGTAGCCTGAAGTTGGGAAGTTCATCATCAATCTGGAATTTACAAGTGCATCCTGTGTTTTCATGTCATCTTTACCTTTTTGACTTTTGTGGAAAGTTCATTAAGTTACTGGCAGTGGCACTTGAGATGCTAAAGTATAATTATTTTAGGCCTTAAGCACATGCCAGCCCTAGGAATGATAGCTTTATGCTGCCCTAGTTAGAAATAAATTGGGTCTATTCAAAGTCATTCATAATGATGCTTCTTGACTCTAAGACAAGCATCTAATCTAAATATCTAATATATCCCTATAAAAAGAAGGAAGTTAGGCAACTGAGAGAATCATCATCAATTCAGATTTTACAACAAACCTGTTTTCTCAATATATGTGATCTTTGGCCAGTACCATTTAGGTTCGGGTAGGTGTTGGATATTTTCTGTTATAGGATAATTACTTTGCTATTATTTTATGAGTAAAAAGTATGATCACAAATTATGCTTTTCTGTCATTGGTTTTATTGACTCCTTTTGTGACCGGAGCGAATTATGCTGCTTTGCAGTGCATTGTATATTGCCATTCTTTATTTTTTTTTCTAATGGTATAATGCAATTATTGGAATTTCAGATTGAATTTGATAGTTTCTTAAGTTAACTCTGTTTTATATTCCTCACTTGAGAGAAACCAGACTCAGTTATATAGTTGAACATTCTTGTTATCAGAAATTTCTCACTGTTCTCTTGGAATTTCATAGTGAAAGTTTTGGACTGGGGTGAGGATGGTGTCGCCACGGTCGCTGAAACTGCTGCTTTACGCGCATCATTTCGGCAGGAGGTTGCTGTTTGGCACAAACTTGACCATCCAAATGTTACAAAAGTACACACTCATAGCCTTTATCTGAATGTATTTAAAATAATGAGCTAGATTATGTCACCGGACAGAGTTCATGCTTGAAGCAGCAGCTTTGAGCAGCAATGAACACTCATCCATGCTGTAATGAAAACTTTGGATGCTTTCATTGTCATGACCTTTTGTCATGCTTAATTTCCTGTAATTTGTAAGACTGGGCCTAAGCAATAAATGTTAGGTTAAAGGGAATACTCTATCTTGTTTTAAATGTAGAACCAAACCTACTAACTTGATTAAATTAATGATGTTAATTAAGTTATTTAATATTGCTCGTTCTACCTAAAACACAGTAATCACTGCCTTTTATTTTTTCCTCTTCTCTTAATAATTGTTGAAGCATCAACAAGGGTATTTTAAAAAAAGAGACAAGAATTAGAAATTAAGATCAAGATCAACTCTCCAAATAAGTCCTACATTATGGACCGGAGAGAGCATATTGTTTATTGCATGTCTTCAGGTTTTTTTTAACCATTTCTTATTCATTCTTGCCACAGTTTGTTGGAGCATCAATGGGAACCTTAAATCTTAAAATTCCCACAAAGAACTCTGATGGCCAAGAGTCCCTTCCTTCTAGAGCATGTTGCGTTGTTGTTGAATATATCCCTTGTGGGACATTAAAACAGTTATTGTTCAGACAAAGGAATAAGAAACTTGCCTTCAAGGTTGTGATCAAGCTGGCTTTGGATCTTGCTAAGGGGTAGGTCTCATTCCTTTTACCATTACAAAAATCTGCAAATTGATTTTCTACTGAACTGAAATATTTTCTTTCCCCCTCATTTACAGTCTCAGCTATCTACATTCAAAGAAGATTGTACATCGTGATGTTAAAGCAGAGAATATGTTACTAGATGGCCGAGGAAACTTGAAAATAGCTGATTTTGGAGTTGCACGAGTTGAAGCACAAAATCCAAGTGACATGACTGGTGAAACTGGAACCCTTGGTTATATGGCACCAGAGGTATTAATTTTGGTTTATGAGATAAATGCTTGTTAGCTATACCTTATATTTTATGACATAGAGATTGGCTTTTGTTCGGATTTGGAGACTAAAAGTAGATATAGGATATAAGGGAAGAAAGAGTAGAAAAGAAGAGGAACTCTAAAACAAGAAATTCTAAAGAATCTGTGAATAGGGAGTTGTAAAATGAAAGAGGAGAAAGGAGAATAGGGAATAGAGGTAAAGAGTTTGGAATTAGACTCTAGAATCAGTATCTGAAATCCTGGAGGGAGGGGGGAGAATGTTAAAATGTTTGAATAATAATACTCCCTCCGGTCCTAAATATAGGACTTAGTTGACTTTTTTGAAAAATCCTAAAATAAGAGCAAAATAAGGTAATTATAAATTGATTTACCTAATTTTTCTCTTACACTAGTTTATTTTACCTATAAGCTAATGGCTAATCTAAAAAGATATCAAATGTGCCATGATTTAATAACCTATTTTGCAACCTTAATCTCTCCAAAAAAAAGTCAATTAGGTCTTATATTTAGGACCGAAGGTAGTACTTCATTAATTCTTTGGAAAATAACATAACAAGATATTTATACTTTGGGCAACGAGCTTATTTTGTCCTTCAAGTAACCACCCTGGACTACTGAACACTTTAAATTAACACATGTACAATTTCACCCTTGAAGTAAACAAAGTTGTCCAATTTTCCCCTAAGTGGATAGACCCACCAATGGACGTCATCCACATGTCAGCATTACATTCGTCAGACGGTAAAATTGGACCACTTTTGTTACTTTAAGGGTGAAATTGTATGCGGTGTTTATTTAGAGTGCCAAGTGGTCAAGGGTGATTACTTGAAGGGCAAAATATGACCATTGCGCTTATAGTTTTGACATCATAACTGAAAATGATTTTCATTCCCTGAAAACATGGAGCTACTACAAATTTCCCAATAAAAACCTACAACTCAGGATAAGATTGAAAATAACTAAAAATGAACCACCCTTTATTCTTTTGTTTTTTCCTCCTAGAGCATACATGATATCATTGGACTCTATCCGTATTATATTGATTTAATTCAAAGAAATGTTAGCATTATTCTTTGAATGTCCTTCTGCTACCATTTGTTAGCAGATTAGAAGATGGCAAACTCTCTGTTGTTTTTAATACCAACCAATTATACCATGTGTAGGTTCTGGATGGTAAGCCTTACAACAGAAGATGTGATGTGTACAGCTTTGGCATTTGCTTGTGGGAAATATATTGCTGTGATATTCCTTATCCAGATCTTAGCTTTGCTGATGTGTCATTGGCAGTAGTCCGTCAGGTCAGTTCATGTAGTGAGTTATTTGTACATACATTCTAATTATATTAAATATGGTAATGCCACTGATATAATGGTCAAGTTGAACTAATGACATTTAATACTTTTAGTATCGTTTATAGTTCATAATGTATGAGTTGAATGATGCTAATGAAGTTATCCTAACCACAAAACGGACATGTAAATTGTTCTGATTTTTAGGCTTTTAGTATAGGCCATTTTGAGGTTTTTTTGGGTGATAATGGTATTCTAAAACATCAAATTATCATGTACTGCTGATACAGCAACATGAAATGGATGATGATTTTTATATGACAATGTAGAGAAAATAGTTCTGGAGAATTGAGGGTAAATTTCTTAAGTGTGTTATCAATTTCTCTAATAAAATGACAAGCTGCAAGATATTTCCTTCACTCAATGATCAAGTACGGTTTCTATGAACGTAGTCTTTTGTTGCATGCAATATTTCCTAGTGGCCTGATGTAAGTAGGAAGTAATGTATCTGATCTCATTTGTAACTTCATGCCGTCATTGCATGCCCCTCTAATTAAGAAAAGCAAAGGCTTGTGCTAACAATCCAAAATTGTATGTGTTATGCAGAATTTGAGACCGGTAATCCCGAGATGTTGTCCAACACCTTTGGCTAATGTCATGAGGAAGTGCTGGGATGGAAACTCAGACAAGCGTCCGGAAATGGATGAAGTGGTGAGCCTTTTGGAAGCCATAGATACAAGCAAAGGAGGAGGAATGATACCAGAAGATGCCTCACCCAAGTGCTTCTGTTTTGCCCCATCTCGTGGTCCATAACTCTTCAAATTCTTGCTCAATCTAACCAAACAAACACACACACACACACACACACACACACATATTCATTGCTTAGGGGGATATGGAAAGAGGTGGAGATGGTGAATCTTGTTGTATGGTTTGCCAAGAGGTATCCTAACTTGCTTTCCTGGTTGATGGTGAAAGAGAATGAATGAATCATGGAAACAAAAAAGGAAATAATAATGATGGACACATTTGTGTTTTGGTGAGATGATAAGTCTAGCATAGATTGGGGCTCTAAGGCTGTAACCATTTTCTTATTTGGTAATTGGTGGTGCATCAATTAAAATTAAAATTATTAAAAATATAAATCATTTTGATTCGCTATGATCTTGTGGTTTTGTTCATATTTTTCATTGATGGTAAATTGGTAACGTCCTAAATTAAATTGCGTTACAATAGCATTTAAATATATTTTAGAGATGTGATCAGAATATATTATAGAAATTGATCCGTCAATTTGTCATATGATGCAAAATAAGGGACTCAATTTGAGTAGACTTTGGTCTTAAACATAAGACCATTTTTTTTTTTGTAAATTTAACTTTTGGTCCTACAGTTTGCTTTGATTTTATTTTTGTTCCTTTAAATTTTAAGCAGGTGGTTTTGTTCATTGTAAAGGCAAAATTTTCCGAAATTTTTATTAACTTTTAGGGTGTGCTTGGATGGAGGGAAAATGAGAGAGGAAAGAAAATGGGAGAGGAAAATGGGGTGAGGGGAAGTATTTTCCCTTGCTTGGATGGGGAGAAAATGGGAGAGGAAAGAAAAGGGGAGAGGAAAAGTGGGTGGGCCACATGCCCCATTTTCCTCCCAAGTTTTTCCTCCCAAAATGGGGGGATTATAAGAGAGAGAAAAGTTGCACAACATTGTCCAATGACCATGACCCACCTCACCCACCCATTTTCCTTCCTTTCTATTTTCTCTCATCCATCCAAGCATGATGAGGGATAACATTTTCTCTCCCATTTTCTTTCCTCTCCATTTTCTCTCCTCCCATTTTCTTTCCTCTCCCATTTTCCCTCCATCCAAGCAGAGCATTAAGTATCAAAATTTCATGAGTTATAAAATTTTAGGAATTGAAACTTTTTATTTGAAATTTGTAGGATTAAAACCAAAATAGATTTAAAGTTGAGGGGCCTAAAATTGTATTGACCTCCTTTTTTTTTGGTTAAATACCACCCAGTAATCCGGTGTCTATTGACATCTGACTAATCTGGACTTGAAGGGTAGTGTAGGAAAATACCTAGTCCACACTTGGTGGATTAGGGCCTAAATCCAGGCCTAATTTGGGGCAAATATGTGAATATGAGAAAATTATGGGTTCAAGTGATTACTTTTCCCAAACTGAATATAACTTCCACTATGAAGAAAGTTATAAATAGGGAGGACTCTTTAGACTAAAAAAACGTTCAATATGTTAGAATCTTAAGTTTTGATGATAACTAATAGCGATCATAAACAGTGCGATCACTAAATAACCACTTACAATCAAGAAATAGACATAGCTAATCATAAGACATTGCAATCAGGAAATAGACATAGCTAATCATAAGATATTGCAATCAGGATAAGACGAAGCGATCACAAGACATAGCAATTAGGCTAAGACATAGTAATCACTAGATAGTTGCGATCATGAATAACTTAGAATCAAGCGATCATGAAATAATAAAGAATATGTTTCTAAGTTAAAATAGTGATTGGAATATCAATCAGAGCGAGTCTAAGCAAAGCTAAGAAGATTAGATCACGGACTGATCGGAACCATAATGAATTAGTGATTGGAGTATCAAGTGATTGAAACTGTTATGCTTTTAACATATGATCTAAGTGTGCAGCATCTGATCGAAGCATGTGCAATCATTGCCTGATCGAAGTGTCGACCAGAAAACAAATCAAGTACAAAAGTACACTGTCGCGCTCAGAATGCTTTTTCAAAAGATGTTAGACTCATTCCTCTGGTACATATGCTCTCAAGACAACTTCTCATCTAAAAGAAGTAACATTTGCTGTCAAAAGCTCGAAGCTGCATTTAATGTTCATCCCCTTCTTCAAGCAACATGAGAAGAACCAAGTACCAAGCATTAAATGAGTTCAACGGATTCAAGTCTTCATCTCCTTGTGTCAAACGGCTATATCATCCATTTAAGACTATAAATAGCACAGTGTAATTTATTGCTCTTCACCGAACTATCTGAACTTGCACCTACTCTCTGTCAAATTTCTTAAAAAACATTTAAGTCACTGCGATCACAAGGCTAAGTGTTTAACAAAATCTGTTCATCTGTGAACTTAGTGAGTTTAATTAAATCCTCTTCTGTTTTGTGGTTGTTCTGAAGCTTGGAGCTTTAGAACAGGGTTGTGACCTTACGGGTAGTAAGAGGGAGTGTTAGAGAGATTCTTTCACTTGTAAAGGTTCTCAGGTGAACCTGTTGTAAAACCTTAACTTAGTAGAACCCAACGAGGTGTTGGTGAACTGGACGTAGGCAAGAGTTTTTGGCCGAACCAATATAAATTGATTTGCGTTTATTTTATTGGTAGGTTAAGTTTTAAATTTGTAGCACAATTCATCCCCCCTCTTGTGCATCATCGCTTTCACAATACAGTATCTCTTGAGAGAGTTATTATCCTCCCTTTCCTTTTCTCTTCAACTCTATCAAATGTTATCTGTCGTATATCGTAATTGGATCCCATAATGGTGGTCCCAATTTCGCGTGGGTACTTGAAGAATGCTAAGTGGGAGCTTGAGAGAGAGTTTAACTTTGAATAATGTTCTTAATTGCTCTAGATGAGGATAACAAAAGTGTTGTGTACAAGATGTCTTACTTATTCCTAAGAAGGAATGGAAGAAAACAATATAAAAGGACATTGAATCTTTGAGAAAGAATCAAGTCGGGATTTAAGATCTAAAGTTGCATCTCAAGAATAATCCATTCTCTGTTGCAAGAGAGCTATAATATGGAAATTCTTGAGTCATTCCAATGTGAATGAGTGTGATCCCATGGATACTTCAATGACTTCAAAAGTGAATTTGAGTCTTGACAAATATCCCTATACTGAATAAACTTAAATGTAAAATGGAAAAACGTTTCCATGTGAATGTTGTTGGAAGTTTGATATACACAGTGATGTATAAAATACCAGATATCTATTGTGAAAGAACTATGTTAGTGAAACTAGTTCAACCATTGTGAGAGACATTTTATGACTCCACAAACATTGCTTGTAGATACTTTTACAAGGGCATGTAATTGTGCACATTCAGAGTGCTTACTATGATAGCACGCATGGATATATGGTCAAGAATATCTAGAAGAACATCTTGATTTGAAATGAGATTTCAAATATAGTGCTAATGCATTATGCAAACACTATGACCATTGCTTAAATAGAAGACCCTAAGTATCGTAGCACGAATATAATATGATGATAAATGTATGAAATGTTGTAGCACATAAGATTGTTGTTAAAAAACATGTTTCTATGCAAAGTCCCCTACTTAAGTTTAAGGCCAAGGATGTACATGTGTGACATGTTAAGTCTTCTGGCATGCATAGGACTTGGAGTAAGAGATATTTCATTATGACTTTACATGTGTATGTGATAGTATACAATGTCTAATACGTCGTACAGGTTGGTGAGGTCGCTCTCTCACATGAGCGACCGCCTTTGACACTCAGGGAGAGTGTGCAAAGATGAGACAATGTGTTCACCAGCAGTAGTGATCATACTGATATGGTAGAGAAGAAACACAAACCTTATGTCGCCTCGACTTGAAAGTGCAGTAAGTCGAGATGAGATCCGTGATTACACGCATAAGGATCGACTTACGGATACCCACATCCGTATTACCTGTAGCTAGACAACAATTTCTTCAAAATTGACGTCTTACAAAGAGATAAGAGTTGAAGAATTTGGGTTTCAATACTATGTGTATTTATGTAGAAGTTTGTATGGTGTTAAGGATTAAATTAAATCGATGTATGCTTTTATTGAAAAGAGTAACACCATAGCATGTGATTCATACCGCATGTGCTTAAGTTACTTCAAACAGGAAGCAAGTGAATGGATACCTGTTTCACTACTGTGTGAGTCCTAGAAAGTTTCTATACTTTCTTGATGTCCTTTGACTTTGACAATTTCATGGAAATATGTTTTAATGTGTACTACCTTAGCATATATCCTATTATCATGATAAATATATATGATCTAAAGGTGTTATGCTAGGAAAGCAGTTAATTCGTATTGAAGTGATATTTGGGCGAAAGGAAGTTTTACCTAAGATACACACTTATGCTAGTGTCTGAGACCGGTCCATTATGATATTAAAATGCTAATTTCATAATTGTGGATACTGTGCATATGAGAAAGGCAATCTGAGTTTTTACTATGACTCAAAAGGGATTAGATTAGCCATGAGAAAATGTATTTGAATTGTGTAAAACTGGGATATCTGAGGACTATATTAATATGATCGAGCTGCACTTCAGGATTGTTCTTGTGCTGATCTCTATACAAGAGGTTTCTTGTACAAGACGCCTAACAGAAGACGTCGTGCCTACGCGGTTACGACAGAGCATTTAGTATGAAAGAGGATAGAGGAGAAAGATATTTGACCCATAACATCTAACCCACCAAGTGTGAGTGGGAGATGTAGGAAAACACCTAGTCCACACTTGGTGGATTAGGGCCCAAATCCAGGCCCAATAAGAATTTGGGTCAAATATGTAAATATAGGAAAATTATGGGTTCAAGTGATTATTTTTCCCAAACTTAATATAACTTCCACTATGAAGAAAGTTATAAATAGTAAGGACTCTGTAGAATAAAAAGAACGTTCAATACAATATCTCTTGAGAGGGTTATTATCCTCCCTTTTCCTTTCTCTTCAACTCTACCAAATGTTATCTGTCGTATATCGTAATTGGATCCCATAATGGTGGTCCCATTTTCGCGTGGGTACTTGAAAAATGCTAAGGACTCCAGGTACGCCCGAACCCAACACGTAGGAATGTTGCCTACATAGACAAAGTTGTCCTCTCTCCCAATGAGAGGGCTTTACTGATTCAAACACTCGTTCTCATCCTCACGGGGGTTATAGCCCACTTACTAGTTCAACCAACTACTAGCTCAACCAACTACTCATTGGTTGTATTGACTTCCTTTTTCATTATAGAAATCATACCTATCATTTTCTTGAAATTAATTTGCTTAACTAATAAATAAATATATCATATAATAATAATAATGTTGTTGACAACAATTTTGGTGAGATAATGATATATTAATTACAAATAATTTATTTAGTTTCTTCCATCTGATTGAAATCAAATTTATGTAGTTGCACATACTATTGATTGATGGCGTAAAAGTGTAACTCATCCTCCTCCTCGGTTGGTTTAGCGGGTGAAAGGTTAAACATTTAACCAACTTGACAAGTATTCAATTCCTAGAAAGTACCGCTTAGTTGTGGTTTTAATCGCGACGTTTGAGGAGTTATCTCCACAATAGTGAATTTTCTAACAGTGACAGGCCCTAATGGATTATGAGTTAGAATCTTATCTTTCTTAAAATATAATGCTTGCAGCAATTAACATTAGCTACAAAGATGGGCACTTGCATTGAGATTGAGAGGGACAAAAACCAAAAGAATTTATTTGAAGTTGCAACGTTTTCCACCTCAATAGTCAATTACCATTAAGTGTTAAAATTTATTAGTTAGCATTTGCCATTAAGTACTCGAAATTATAGAGGTGCTATTTTTCATTTAAGTACAATCTTTAAATATTTAAAAGATTTTTGTTTATAAAAAAATCTTATGGGAACAAATAGGGAACTTTGTGCAAACATTTGTTTTATACAAGTTACCAAATATTAAGATTCAAGAACAAACAATGCATTTTAACTTAAATAGTAAACATAATTAGAACAATTATTGTAATTAGTATTATATCTTGGGTTAATTAAATTTTTTGATGATGAACTTTAAATCAGTCTTGATTTCTTAAATTGTTGGTTTTGATTTTTGAACTTTCGACCAATTTTTTCTCTATCCTTAAACTTTTGGCTAACTTTTAATGTGGGTTTAAGAAATTAATTTTCTTTGAGATATTAGGTGTCCATTAACATTATCATAAGTTGCTAACAAAATTAAAATATGAATTGCACCATTACATATCAGGTGATTTTTTCAAATAATAATTATAATTATAATTATAATTATAATACACTAATCTTGTTTTGTAACATATATTTCTTTTTTTTGATAAATATTTGTAACATATATTTCACCTTCATTTGAAAAAATTATTCAATTCTGAAAAAGTGGAAATAATTATTGAGAGCTACATTTGCTAGAAAAAAAGTACACCGATGATATTGTACCTAATGGATGCAATTTTTTCCATTTATTTTGTGTGTAAATGAAATAAATGTCCTTTTATGATTTTTTTATTACAATTTCTTTTATCATTAACCTTTGCCATTTGATCCTAGTCCACCCGATTTGAGCAGTAAACCATCAAATTAGATGCTGAAAGTATAGGAATTCCTTGTTTGGGTCAACAAGGCAAATAAACTGTGACGAGCAAGGAAGAAAAATATGAGGTGAAATTAAAATTCACATGGAATTATACAAATCAATGAACAAAATATTTGAATTCCGCCTCAAGGTCCCTGAAACATTAAATGTATCAAGGCACTAAAATTAAATTTAACTACCTTTTTTGAACTAAAAATCTCACTACTTTACTATCATCAGCTTCTTCACCAATAAGATTACAAGATACTTGTCTTTATATATGCCTACGCAAAACGGCTACAGAGAAGGATCTACATACACGAATATATCTCCAATTCTATCTTTTACTCAGAAAAAGACTATTCCTATGCTAATATGCTCTACCATGGTGGGATATTAGCAATCAAAATAGTAGTGGAATGGGACAAAATTTGAAGGGAAAAAGACAAATAAAGTCTTCCCAATTGGTAAAAGGACAATTGAGGTTGCTAAATTGTAAAAAGGACAAGTTGAGTCATAAGCACCTAATACACATTAACAAATTTGGGCAAATGACTCAAATATATACAAACCCTTTCCCAACATCACCTACTGATTCCAGAAACTTGATTGGGTCATCTCCGTTATTCTCAAGTATTTCACTTTGCTTCCGTTGGTTGAAAAGAGAAAAAGTAACATTTTAGACTTTCAGTAATGAAAACATTCATACATGGTGGATTGATGATATGCCCGTGTATGTTATACTAGCAATGTTTTCACAATTTTACCATTGAAGAATGAAATTCCACCCACGCTAGGCCTGTAGCATCATCTCTCAACATATCATATCATAACTTGAAAGTGGCAGAGAACACCTTCTGCAAGTGATGGACAAATAGCAAGTGATCAAGCATGAAGACGGTGCACTTTTAACTTCAATAGATAAAAGAAATAAAGTATAGGTAAAGGATTTAAGGCATACCTGGTTTGCGATGAATTTGAACGAGTACCCACACGAAATTGGGTCCACAATTAAAATCTAACTATAATATACGACAGATGGACAAAGAGGAAGAAAATAAGAGACATAAAAAAGGATTTTTGTTTTCTCTATGAATAAAAGCAACGTTAACTTCTTCATCACTCCTCTTCTATTTATATTGCATGTACGGAAAAATCATATCCCCTTGTGACAAGTCACACTTATCTAATAAATCTATTGGGAAAATTACTATTTTAAACCCATATTTTTTATATTTACATAATAGTCCCAATTCTCATTAAGCTTGAATTTGGGCCCTAATCCACCAAGTGTGGACCCAGTATTTCCCTACATTTTCCACTCCCATTTGGTGGGTTAGATGTTAGTTCAAGTCTCTTACCTTTCTATATTTCTTTCACACTAAGTGTTTTATCGTATCTATGTGGGCACAACATCTTTGTTTAGGCTTGTACTAAAAATATTTTATTTACAGAAGTTAGCACAAAACTACCTCTAGTGCAGCTAGATCATTTTATTTTAATACATTAGATATCCTAGATTTACACAAATACATTTTTCTCATGACAAATCTAATCCTTTTCAAGTCATAGTAAAAACTTAGATTGCCTTTCAGATATATTGATATTCATAGTGTCCGCAAATATTAAATTAACATATTAATATCATAATGGACCGGTCTTAGACACTATCACAGACATGTATCTCTGGTAAATCTTCCTTTTGCCCAAATATCACTTCAATATTAATTATATGATTTACTAGAGTAAAGCTTTTAGATAATATTTATCACGACCATATAGCATATATGCTAAGGCAGCGGACATCAAGACATGTTACCATAAAATTGTCAAAATTGAAGGACATTATGAAAGTATTAAACCTTTCTAGAACTCACACAGCAGTGAAACATAGATCCATTCACTAGCTTTCTATTTGCAGTAAGTTAAGCACATGCGATATGAATCGCATGCTCTTTTTCTAAAAGAGCATACGCTGATTTGATTTCATCATTAACCATACAGACTTCATAGATACACACAACATCTAAACCAAAATTCTTCAACTCGTCGTACTTTTCAAGACGTTAGATTTGAAGAACTTGTTATCTAGCTACAAGTAATACGAATGTGGGTGATGTAATTAAATCAATGTGTGTAACCACATCTCATATCGACTTACATATGTATTTATTCTCTACCATTTCAGAGTATGGTCATTACTTTTGTTTGAACACATTGTCTCATATTTGCACATTATCTGGGAGTGCCAAATGCGGTTCCATGTGAGAGTCGACCTCACCAACTTGTACGACATACTAGACATTGCATTCTATCACACATACATATAAAGTAATAATGAAGTATCAATTACTTCAAATCCTATGCATGCAAAAAAAACTTATCATGTTACACATGTATATCATTGACTTTATGCGTATGTAGGGGTTTGCATAGGAACCTATTGTTTAACAACAACCTTATGTGCTACATGAATCTTACATATTTATCATTATATTTTATTCATACTATGTTATTTAGGGTCTTCTATTTGAGTAATAGTCATAGTGTTTGCACAATGCATTCAAATTAAATAATTCCACAATAAATATTTAGTAGAAAATATTCTTTAGTTTGGTTGAGTGGTTGAAGAGAGCACTCTATTTCTCGTGAGACCATGCTCTATATTTTTTTTACACAAACACCAACAAGCAATCAAAAACAAAAACTTGAAAAGAAAGAAGAACATGAATTATTCATCATGAACACACATAAGATATTCATGTTTGAAGCATATATTGAAAATCATCATCCTTGTTGATACATGGACCAAAAAAATTGATATGCTATAGAAAAGAGATCGGATCCATATGATTAGCAAACATGAAAATTTATTGATTTGAAATGGTTGGAGTATTTTCTTATCATATTTTGAAAGAAAATTTGTTTTATGCTTATTTTAAATTTTAAGCTTAAATTTTTTGTTCAGAAGTGATATGGTATGATTTCTTTTGGTATTTAAGAGACATGTAAAGGACAGGGAAATGACTTATTACTTGTTTGGCATATAGTAATTAAATTGTTAGTGTCACAAACTGGACTTTGTTGGAAATGACATATAGGTCTAATACAATGGATTGTTGTTGGATGAATGCACATAGAACTAGTCACGAGTATCAAATGGGGGTGGAAGGTTTTATTGCCTTTGCCAAAAGAAACGCGCCTTGTAAGCATGAGAAATATTTTTTCCCTTGTGTGAAATGTGTAAACTGTATCAGTAAAAGCGTTGAAGACATAAGGGGTGACCTTATTTGTGACAGGATCCATCTCCGTTATCAGAAATGACTTTTGCATGGAGAATTGGCCATCATTGAACAACCAAGCATGTCAGAGAATGTAAAAGTGATTGATGTGGGCGAAGAATATGACGATGGAATGAGAGATATGATTTATGACATCTGGGCAGGGTCATTTTTTGCAGTGAATGAGTTTGAAAAATTAAGGAGTGATGCAAATGTATCATTGTTCCCAGGGTATGAAAAGTACACTTGTTTAATTGGAGTTCTGAAATTGTTGCAAATAAAGATGGAACGCGGGTGGTCACACTCAGGTTTCTCGAAGATGTTTGATGCTTTGCATGACTTGTTTCCAGACAACAATGTGGTCCCAAAGAGTATGTATGAGGCAAAAAAATTGTGAGCATGATGGGCATGGAGCGTGAGAAGATACACGCTTGCCGTAATGTGTAACATCCCAATTTTTGATTAAAGATAATAAGAAATTTTAAGAAATTTAAAGTCTTAGGGAGGAATTTTAAGATATTTTGGGCGAATTATGAATATTAAATCTTAGTTAGTTTGGAATTTAAATAAATACGGTTAAAGGAATTAATTGGGGATAGAAACTCCTGTGAAAAGTAAATTGAAATCTAGATCATGTTATGATGAAGAGAAGGAGAAATAGATATATATAAACTTTTGGGCTAGAAATGTAATTAAGAATAAACAATAGGGTAGTTAATTGTAATTTTCCCCAATAAAACCCTAATGTTTCATCTTTCCCTTTCTTTTTCCCTTCCTAGCCGCTGAAACACACACATACACTCCCATCTCCATTTCATTTATCCCTCCCCTCCCAAACTGTCGGCCCTTCTCTGCTCCCCCTTCTCCTTCGATTTCGGCCTCCCTCTCTGAATCCGGCAAGCTTCTCCAGCGACGGCGAGGAGCAGCAGCGTGGTCCTCCCTCCCCAAATATCATCTTCGTTCTCTTCCTTTTCTCTCCTCGTGTCCTTCTCTGTTTCTTCATTTTCCTTCGTTTTCCGGCGAAATTGGTGACGTACGACGGCGGAGTAAGGTGAGTCCGGCCATTTTTTTTGGTTCATCAAGCTATTACCTTCTTGCAAAGTCGATTTCTCACTCTTCCTTCCTTTTGGTTTCTGTTCGGCCTACACGTTTGAGTGGCCGATTTCCGGCGGGTTTCCGGCGACGACAAGTTGACCGGAGGGTGCAACTCATGAGCTGAAGTTGGGTAAGCTTTTCTTTTCATTCTCACCCTTTTTCCTTGGATTTTTGGGCGCGTTTTTGTGAGAGGCCAAATTTGGGTTCAAGTTTTGGGTTTATAAACTATCTTAGGAACCTGTTTAGCTTTGAGTTAGCATGTCCTAAGTGATTATTTAACGCTTGATTAAGGTTTTGTGGAGTTTTTGCAAAACCCTAACTTTTGGGGATTTTCAAATCTGTAATAGCTTTTGATTTTTAGATAAACTAAATCTACCAAATTAAAGTTTGACCTTTTATGTACTTGTTTCCTTAAGATATTTGAGCGTGCATAAACTTCTTTGGTTGATTTCAATGTTTGGTGTTTATTTCCACATGAATATATGGGCACCCTATTATGAGATGATTGTGTATGTGTAATTGGTATTACATTTAGGACTATAAGTTTTGATGTGAGTATGAATTTTGGTTCCCTGTCTTTTGAACAAGTGAAACATAAGTCTATATTTTGAGCACTTCTTCTTTGTTCTCCTTTTGTTACATTAGACTTGTTTTAAATGTTTATTTGAGCTATATTAAAATCTGAATGTTCTGTTTAATATGGCATGATGAAGTGAGTAGTTTTATTGCATGTCAAGTCATGAAGATGTAAGTAGCATGCAGGTTGTTTTATTGAGTATATGAAGTTTGTTAAACTTCTCATGTCTCCCCTGTTCTGATTTCGAAATTGTTGGAATGGCAAGGACTTGGCTTGTTGTTTGTTCGATGGTCTTATTAAAATGCAGCTCAATGGTTAGAGCAACATTATTGTTTTTGGTAGGAAATTTGGTCAATGCTTATGTAAATATTTAAGCCTAGAACTTATATGATGTGATTTTGTTTGGTATTTAAGGGGGACATGAGAAGATTTCTGGTTCAATTATTTGGTATGAAAAATGAATTATGATCTTGGAAGCTATTTTATATATATAATGTCATGTCTTATTATAACTGGTAAATATTTTGGTTTGACTTGTTGGTTTAAGAATCTCTGTTTATTTCTTTGGCTGAACTGATTATGATGGTGGGTTCATATTTATTTTGGCATTAGAATTGCTGGGTGCAAGTGTGAAGAGGAATGATTAATGTTGATGCATGTGTATCCTATAATCCTTCTGTTCTTTAACTTCAGATGGCTGAATGGATTTTTGATTTTAAGAATTAACATCAAATCAATTGCTTGAAAGTAAGGAGTATTCTTGCTCTAGATTAGTGCGAAAGTGAATGTATATGGTTTGTATGTGCATGTGCTGATTCAACAGAAGTTCTGTGAATTAATGATTATAACTGTAGTGTTGTGGATGCATTTGTGTAGAATGATTATTCTCATCTATTGTTGAATGAGATGATTGATACTAATTAGTAATGATGTTCCAAATTATTATACTTGGGAGTTTAACTTGTGAATGGATATTTTTGGTGTGACTGAAAGCCTTGTCATAAATTATTTGATTAGGATTTCATATTAGCATGTAATAGGCATTGTTATGCAAACTGGCTGTTGGTTAAGTAATGAAATGGTGTTGGATTTCTTTTCCTTTTTCTAAATTCAATTTTGTTTGGTGGTGGAAGGCGCATAGGTGTTTTCATTTAAAGATGATGATTGTTTGATACAAAATGTGTGCCTATAGGATGTGTGAATGTTGATGTTGTGACAATTTGATGTCACTGGTGATTTATTTGTGAACTTTGACCAAGATTGAATAAAGATTTCAAGAATAAAGAATATATAAACAAGGGATTGGGTAGTAATATGAGATACGAGAGGGACGTGCTATTCATTATACACATATAAGCATGATTGTTTACCTTATTATTATTACTTTTATGTAATAATAGGTGAATTGAGTAAGGAAGCGTAAGGAAGAGTATTAAAGTGCTAAAGGGCGACAGGTAATCACACTTAACCTTACTATAACATTGAGGTTGATGTTAGCTAGGATTTTGTAAAATCCTTTCTCACCCTCTATATATATATATTTTATCTTTGAAAGGTTATTTTTATACAAAACAGGCTATCGGGTGCCTTTTAAACACGATTATTTCTGTATAAAAGATTTTTACACATTATATATACTATTATCCTGCCTGGTGGTGGCCATTGATCTGGAATGGCGTGAAATGTATATAGGGATAGTGTTGGGTAGTGGTTTAAGAGGTGATGAGGATAGAAAAGAGGGTTACATGTTGAGTTGAGATAGTTGAGAGTTATGTTGATGGAATATAGAATAGAGATTGTGAGTATTGCATGACACTGATTATTAGAACCGTCGGCCGATGTAACCTATCGATTTGCGCAATCGATAGGTTAATTGTACAGGTTCCTCGAATTATAAAGGAACCAGGGATGTTTTCATTATTTATAGTGCTCCCTTTTTCAGGGATGTTTTCACTATTTAAAATGCTCCCTTTTTCATGCTTTCAGATTTGAGACTGGGCACAGTGTCAATCACGTTTATTTTTGTCTGTTGAGTTGACTTGGAATTGACTGAGGGATTTGAGTGATATGTAGGAAGTAGAGATGATGAAATTGAGTTGATTTAGACGGAGGGACTTGAATGATGAATGAAAGACTTGACATGTATATATATAAATGGTTTTAAATGTGGTACCCTTTAGACGCCCTCGCTACCGCACATCTCACTGTTATAGTGAGTTAAGCGGTGATTACTGGGACAAATTGTCTCATCCCACGATTACTGACATTTTTGCAGGTATTCATGCACAGGCGCGAGCATCAGGAAAGGAAATTAGGTAGTAGAAGTTATATAGTTATTTGGAATTGTATATTGCCAATTTGTATAGGCCTGCATTCGTTTCCGCATGTATATAGCTATTTATTGTTAAATATCAACTAGTTTTGTTATTTAACCATGTTAGGCAAATCCTTTCTAACATGGTTAGCAATAAATTATCCATGATAGCAGCTGTGCTGTATTAGTTTGTTCTTTTCTATCATGGATAATATTTCAATCATTAGGATATTCTTTTGCTAACTATGATAGAGATTGATATTATTGCAATTCCTTTTTCTATCATAGTTAGTAAAGATATTATTGAACTAAAAGAGATATCACAGGTTAATTAGGGAATTAGTAACACTATGTTACATAATGATTGTGTATTATATAGGAAGGAGTATGTAGGTCTAAAACAGTGTCCAAAATGTAATGACCCAAGGTATAATTTGAAGAAAGATCCTCTTGATGATGATGAAACAAATACAGGAATACCTGTGAAGGCAATGTGCTACTTTCCGATTGTGCCACGATTTAGCCGGTTGTTTGCAAATGTGATAGACGCAGAGCGACTGAGATAGCACCATGATGTCAAAATCTCTAATGGAAGACTTCAGCACCCTTCTAATTCTCCTCAATGGAAAAAGATAGATTCCATATTTCTGGAATTTGGTAGTGAGCCGAAAAACCTTCGACTCAACTTGTGTACGGACATTGTTATTCCGCACAGGTCTTATAATAACAAACATACTGTTTGGCCAGTTTTTTGTTCATTTATAACCTGCCTATTTCTGTGTGCATGAAGCGCAAGTATATGATGATGTCGGTTGTGATTTCGGGGCCAAAACAACCTGGAATTGATATCGATGTCTACTCAGCACCTTTAATTGAGGACTTGAAGATGTTGTGGGACAAAGGTGTTGATGTGCTTGATGTAAACATGAAAGAAACATTCAACATGGGTGCTATGCTTTTTACCACAATAAATGACTTGCCCGCATATGACAATCTATTTTGTAATAGTGTGAAGGGTCATAAGGCATGCCAAATTTGTGAGTCAAACACACATTTTCTCCAGCTCAAACACGGTAGAAAGAATGTTTACCTTGGTCATAGAAGGTTACTTGATCGCTTTCATCCCAACCGTAAAATCAAGAAGTATTTCAATGGTTTAATTGAGTATGGAATTGCTCTGATCCCATTAACAGGGGAGGAAGTTTATCGTCAATTGAGAATATCAACGTGGAGTTTAGTAAACCTGTGAAAAAAAGTGGAACCTGGTAAGAGACGACGAAAGACTAAGAAAAAGTATATTAGAAGAAGGCTGAGGAAGTTTTTGAAAAGATCGTTTGGAAGAAAAAGTCAATTTTCTTTGATCTATCCTATTGGTGTCATTTCGATGTGAGACTCAATATTTATATGATGCATGTGGAGAGAAACATCAGTGAAAGCCTTGTCAGGACACTGTTGCACATAGATGGGAAGACTAAAGATGGGCTCAATGCCCGATTAGACTTGGTAGAAATGGGCATAAGGCAGCGACTGCATTTAATAGTTAAGGAAAATGGAAAGAGTTCTATGGAACCTTGATTAACTCTTTTTGTCGCCTAAAAGAGCTAAGCAAATAAATCTATACTCAAATTACTAAGTAGCAAGTGAGAGCAAGGTCAATTCCACAGTTTAGTTAAATCTCTTGCTTAGGTTAAAGTTACACAAATTAACAAGATGTTTGAGGTTGATTTTGTTCTATTAACTACAATTACAAACTAGCAAAAATAGTAAGAGTTACCGAATGGAAAAGATGAGAAATCAAGTGAGAAATACCTCCCTCTCCAAAGTACTTTGTGCTTTTGATTAATCGGACCTCATATATTTGTTACACTTGATATAATCTAACTAAATTCTCAAGATCTCTTAAATCTAACAAATCTAAGAGAGTTTAATTAGGTTAACCAAGCCTTATGCTCTTTCAAGTTTAACTCATACCTTAAGCAACATTAGATACTAATCAAGCACCTAAGAAAAACATTCATTCCACAAACATACATACAAGCTAATCGCACACATATATGTCATGAAATTACAAACGAATAGCTTTAGGTTTTCATGAGCTAAACACAAAAGAGAGATTCTAAGCCACAATTAAGTAGAACACCTCAAATCAAGATGTTCTAACCTATACAAGCCTAAATCTAGACATACATAGGCAAAAACTTACATCTAGCTTGGAACCTAAAAGAGTAAATCACAAATACATGAGGCCAAATGTTGAATCTACAAGCACATTCCTTTGGAGAGAGAGGAGAGGACGTCTAGCCGCTCATGGAGATGGAAGATGGAGGAAGGTGTGAGGTTTTTATGGCCATGGAGGTGGTTTGCGAAGTGAAGAAGATGAAGAAGATGAAGATGGAATTGAGAGAGTTTGTTAGAGGAGAGAGAAAGTGAAAATGAAGTGAGATGATAGATATGTCAAAAATGAAGTTAGTTGGGATTAAGTAAGTGAGTTAGTTAGATGATGAGTTGGCAAAGGGGTCTAATGAGCTGTCAATTTGGGATTATGAGCTGTCAAAAGATATTTTTGATGGTGGTTTAAGGGTAAAGGCCGAAAGGTGTATGGTGAAAGGGAAAGAAGGGTAGTTTTGGTATTTAGTGAAAGGTGAGGATGAATGTGGACTAGATCTCATCTCTATGCATTCCTAAAGGTTCCTCCTTTTTCTCCAAATGATTGTGCTTCCAAAATTGCCCTTAAATGAGGCCTCCCAGTTTGAATTTGAAGTTGGAGCCAATTTTGCCTCTTTTGGAAAGATACTCCATCAATGCCTTAAAGCTGCACCCCTTTGCCTTTAATTTATTCTGCACAGCATACTTCTGAAAAGTAGCTGACATTTCCGTACATTGTGCAGTCTGGCTCTTGTGCTGGCTATCAGATGGGCTTTAGCTTCCTGATGTCAAGACTTCGTTTTGCAAGCTCAAGAGCATTCACTTCCGGATGTGAATCTGCTTCCTGATGTGAATGTGCTTCCTGATGTGACTCAGCTTCCGGATGTGACTCAGCTTCCGGATGTGAATCTGCATCCTGATGTGACTCAGCTTCCGGATGTGACTCAGCTTCCGAATGTGAATCTGCATCCTGATGTGAATCAGTGTTAAATTCACTTCCACAAGCAGACACATGCCTTGTCATCTAGCCTTCCTCCTTGCCAAATTATCTCCACTGAAGCTCCATCAAGGGTGCATGGGGCCCACGTGGGACCCCCCTACAATAAAATATCATCACATAGTCATAATGATCAAAATACCCTTGGTTCCTTAATAATGCAAGAAAAAGGCTAATATTCACCAATTAATTCCAATAAACATGCGCAATAAAATATGCCAATAATGATCAAATATATCAATTAATTCCCACTAATTAAGCTCAAATGCACATGCTTAAAGGTATGAAATTTGGTCCAATGAAATCCCCCACACTTAATCTTTGCACTCCGGACAAAGTCATGTAAAAAGATTAACTTAATCATGAAGCATAGTGAAGGCAATTGGAATTGTCATAGCATACAAGTTGATCTTCTTGAACCTTTCCCTAAAGCTTCGCATGGGCCAAATCTAAGAATACAAAGTGAATGCAAGTTTAGCAATCAACTAGAATTAGGAAAAATGCCTAACTAGGGTCTTGTGATCACTCTTTGGCTCAATGCACTTGACCTCTCCATAAGCTTGTAATAGCTCTAAGTTCTCCACCCATTATTATGCATGACACAACCAAATCTAGGGGACTTTATGGGTTGAATGGAAGGCTAATAATGAATGGTGAATGATGGAAAATAGTCAATGACCAATAATATGAACAAGTAATCACCACATATGCATGCAATACAATAAATCCAAGTCCAACAAACATGCTACATCTCTCTATCTTTCTCTGTTTTTTTTTTCAACCACTTTGTGCTTCTCTCTTATTTTCTTCTCTTATGCCTTTGGCATATCATATATTAGCACTTTGTGCTTTCATTCATTCTTTTTTAAAAAGGCCTTTGGCCATCTCTCTTTTCTTTCTTTTCAATGTGGCTCTCGGCCATCTTTTATTTCTCACAATGTAGCATGCTTTACACAAGATACAACAATATAACACTAATATAAATGCAAGCATATGCTATAATCACTCATTCAAACATTGGTCAAGGTGATAGAAAAGAATGGTGAATGGCCCAAAGGGGTTAAATCAAAGGATAATATTTGGTTGGCTTAGTGTTTGGGTCATGAGGGTTAAGAAAGAAACGCCCCTTTCATTTTCAATCATGCCATGCATTGTGATCTTGAACAGGAGCTAGGACAAGTTCTAGGAGGTCAAGTAACTATTGGCCCACTCAATTCGGTTGGAGGCTTCTCACTTTAATGGCTTACTCTAATTAGTCACTTCCTCCCTAAGAAAAGTTAAATGGGAAACTTACACCCTCTTTATACCTTAAAAGTGCCCCATGCAATACCCTAAGTAATCATTGAAATGCGTGGCTGTCACCCAAGAGGGGGGGTGAATTGGGTGGCAGAATAATATTTCATTAAATTCTCCCTTTTAAAACTTTACTCCTTGTGCTTGATGAGAGTGACGATGTATTACTCCAAGCACAAGTGAGTATCTAGTGGTGTGGTGCTTGATGTGTAGATTAAAACAGCCAGAATGAGCACACACGAGTTTATCCTGGTTCGGTCACTTCCAGACCTACATCCAGTCCCCAGGCTCCACCTGAGATTTTCTATCCACTCAACCTCTTGTTTCACCCAGGCACAAGAAAGCCTTTACACTATAGGTTTTACGAACACGGGTTCACCTAACAACCCACAGGTTTTGCAACGGGCTCACCTGCAAACCTTACAACCACAGGTTTTACAATGGGATCACCTGCAACCTTACAACCACAAGTTTTGCGGGCTAACTTGCAACCTATGGAGATTTAGAAAAACCTCTAAATGCTCCCCCTCACTTTTGTAAGATAATAATTCTGTTCGTCAAGCACAAGCTTTAGAACAGCCTCTATCAATTAGAGGATTTGATAATATGTTCACTCAATGAACTAATTGTGATAAACACTTAAGTACAGATGATTCTCTCTAAGAATAGATGATGTTACTCACTTAAGTACAAATGAGTTACTCTCTAATAATGTTACAAATCTAGATCTGAGAGTAGAAGATGAGAGGAATGTAGAATATAGTTTCTCAGATAATATGCTCTGTTTCTCCAACCTCTCTTCTGAATGTAGATGTTCCTTTTATACTCGGCCTCAATATTCAGGCTTGGGCGGCAGATAGGATATGTCCGTTTGAATATAGCCGTTAATCCCATGTTACCGTTGAGAGGTACATCTTCATTAATGCTTAGCAGGGTTGACTTGCTTTATCTCTGAAAAGCAACTCTGACAACTCTGCTCTGACAAAAGCATTCTGACTTCTGAGTGTGTGACGTTGGCTCTTGTACTCTTGCTGACGGATGATCATCGTTCATTCGGAAGTGGCAATCTTGCTCTGCAAGTATTAGTCTATGAATCTCAGTGCCAAGAGTATCTTTCATCCGGAAGCTCATTTCCATCCGGAAGTACAACCAAGTTCTGCACACACTTGTTAGTCCCATCAGAGTAATATATATAATCAAGTGTAGCAGTAAGAACTATACATGCTGTGGGAGGTTTGTCTGCTATGGGAAGTAATCTTACTAAGACTATGTTCTGACTTAGTGTTTTGTCTACTGACGCTAGGGGATGTCTAATCCAACAGTCAGCGTGAGTCTCGTTATGTTACTCTAACTCCTAAGTCTTCCCAAGTGACTTGGTGTGTCATTTTCTTAAGCTATGGGATGTGTAGTATATCAACACTTAATCACATGCAGTGGGAGTTCATTTAGTCTAAGGAGCCTTTCTTGCATCCGGAAGCACTTCTGCATCCGGAAGCACTACTACTGGATGAAGGATTATGATGACTTTTACTCGCTCTCGCTCAGTGTCCTTCAATCCAACAGTCAGCGCTAGTCACTAAGCTATCGGAAGCAATTCTACTGGACGTGGCTTATGTTCGCTGATGCTTAGTGTCATTTAGTCCAACAGCCAGCGCCAGTCTAAATCTAACAGGAAGCAAATTCACATCCGGTTGAATCTTAGCTTAGTCTTAAGGTTTTTGTATATCTAGTGGTTATGGACTAAGTTATTTCCCTAGTGAATTACTTGCTCTCGCTGGGGGATAAGTCATTCATCCGGAGCGCTAGTCCTAGTCTATCCGGAAGAAAATCCACATCCGGTTGTACTCTTACTTGGGATTCTATGTTAACCTATTGCTTTCTAAGTACTTGATTCATTCTTTCATATTTTAGTCTTCATCAAAACTTAAGATTCTAACATTCTCCCCCTTTTTGATGATGACAAACTCAGATATACAATTAAGTTCATATGAAAGAATTAAAAGTAATAATCAGATAAGGCACAAAGAACTGAAGATAAATATCATTGATGAACAAAAGATTACAAGTCAGATATGTATAACAGTAGTTAAAATTTACAAGTGAACAAAACTGTGCAAGTAGAGCTCTGCATGAAAAATATGAAAGAAAAATTATCATAGTAAGCAAATTTACAAAGTGCGTAACAACAACACAGATGAAATGCTATGTTATGATAAATGCATGAGTGTATGGGGGTTAAGGCTTGCGCTTGTTATTTTTCCCTCTCTGAGTCTTTTGATACTCCTCTTCCACTCTAGCCCATGCTTCGTCCATTTCCTGCTGATCAATCTGAGCAAGGATCTCTTGGAGTTCTCTAGCCTCTTTTTCCTTTCTAATCCTTTCTAGCTCCAAGGACTCCACAATTGCTCTTCTCAGATCGTCGGCCTCACTTAGCCCAGAAGAGGAAGAACCAAGTGATGTCTCGTTGATGGGGATGACACCATGAGGAAGATGAATGTTGGAGATCTTTACATTCCAGACCGGAAAGTCAGGGTCCTGGGCCAAGCTTGCCTTGCCTTTCCCTTTTGCTTTCTCTTTAGCCAAAGCATTAGCCCTATCAGCATCCAGAACTGTGAATTGCTCGAAGGTGAGTTTGTTGTTTCCATTAAACCTCTCGAGTTCCTCTGGGGTGAGATCTTCCACCTCAAGCTTTACCTCTACTTCTGGTGGGATATCATCCATCACTTTCTGAGCTTGTTCTCTGACTGAGGGCTGAAACGCTGACGCTTGATTCTCAGGCTCTTCCTCACTGTCTGCAGGCTCAGAGATGCCTGTCCCCTTTTTGACAGCACGCTTCACTCTTGTTTTGCTGAGTTTAACCACTGGAGAAGCAGGAGTAGAAGTTGGCGCTGAAGGAGGAATAGGAACAGCTCTCACTCTCACAAGTGGCTCAGACCTTGTGTAACCATATTTTAGCATAATCTCCTCAAGTACAGTGAGTGCAGGCGCTGAGGGAGGAGGCTCAGAGGAAGGAACCTCAGGCTCATATTCAGGCTCAGACTGTGGGAGGTCACCCGGTTGCTCAACCAATACCATTGCCAATTCTGACCTTCGCTCATATGAGCGCTGCTGCTGCATGAATCGGATGGCTTCCCCACGAATCAGACTCTCAGCATCCCCCAGTCTCTGAGACTCCATGGCTCGGCGAAGGGCAGCCGTGATGTCTTCATCTAGCCAGAGGGATGGCTAGCTGAGCACATCCCTTGTGTTCATGGATAGGCGAAGAGCGGTCATCACATTTCTCCCCCTTTTGTCATCATCAACAAGGGCGAGTGCCAGGGATGGAGTAGATGAAGAGGAGGCGGGAGGTTCAGGGCTAAGTGGAGTTTGGGGTGAGGATTCTGGGGAAGAGGCAGGTAAGGTATGTTCTGGGGATGTGGGTTGGTTGGGGAACCAGGTAGGATCTACGAATAGACCTTCGAATGGGTAGGTGGAGGAATATTCAGTGAAGGTAGTGGAAGAGTGTGGGGTAAATGGGGTAAAGGGTACGTGAGGATCCTCAGGGATTTGCTGAAGGCGTGGGTAATCTCGTAGATAGATATGGCTGAGGGGGTGAATGGCAGTTTGAAATCCAAGGTGTTCGGCTAAGGGGTTGGATGGTGTGCGAGTGGATGAGGGAGGTGTAGATGGGGAGTTTTGTGGAGATGGGGAGTTGTTGGAGTGAAGGGGTGATTGGCTAGGAGATTGTTGGGGTGTGTCTTAGGTTTGGTGTTCATGGTTGGGTGAAGGTTGGGATTGGTGATCATTGTTTGGTGATGGAGGGGATTGATGGTCATTTTGTGGAGGTGGCTGTGGTGGTTGAGTGTTAGGTGGAGGAGGGGGAGGAAGTTGAGGGTGACCTGAGGGAGGGGGAGGAGGAGGAGGTGGTGGTAGGTTACCTTGTTGAGGTTGAGGGATTTGGAGGTGTTGGAGAATGAGATCAAGTTTGGCATCCACCCTGGCAATGTGATTCTCAATCTGCCCTACCCTGTCTTCGAGCCTCTGAATTCGCTCCCCTTGCTGCTGGAAGCCAATGTCACATTCAGCACGGAGAGGTCCCACCAGGGAGTCTGGTAGCTTAAAAAGAAGCTCCTCCTTTACTTCCTCAGCAAAGGCTCTGACAGATGCTGGCACTCTTGCAGCTCGGCTTGGCCCAGCATGGGAGTCCACTTCCTGATCCCCTGCTCCAGATGCAGAGGGGGCTGAAGTCCCAGAAGCACTACCCGCTTGTGATCCTGAGCGAGTGGGCCTAGGGGCTCTCACATACTTGATGCCCATCTTCCCAACATTGGATGCTCCCACAGGTTTACATTTGACATTTTCTTCCCCCACAGCAGATGTGGCCTTGATGAGCTTCTTCTCAAGGAGGAAGGCAATGATGGTGGAATAGGGAAGATGACCAGACTTGTCACCAGTTATCCAGCGCTGAAGCTCTAGACAGATCAACTGGCCGGGGTTGATTGGCAGGTGGGAGAGAATCCTGGGGAACCATGGGTTGTCTATGTTGGCGAACTCATTGAAATTACCCCCCTTGTGAGTCATCATCCGGGAGTAAACATAGTACAGCAGCCTGTTGGTGTCAGACATTTTGGATACCTTTTTCCCATCAGTCCCATACAACGTTACGAGATCCTCCTTGCTGTACTTGAGCGCCTCAGGATATATCCACTCATTCATGTTCTCCTCTGTGATCCCCATGATCTCATTCAGTGTCCTCCAGTTGAACCTGATGGTTCTCCCCCTTACAGTGGCAGTGAAGGAGAGTCTGTGTATTTGCTCTTTCCCATCAACCTTCTTGTACTTCACTTTGCCAGAGAGAGATTGATAGAAGACTCGCAGGACGTTGACATTGTAGTCCTGGTTGATTCCTAGCCAGCCCATATACTTCTCCAGGAAAGGGCGCAGGTGGGGGAACCCTAGTTCATCAATCATGGCTAAGTCAATGAATAGGCCATGGTTGAAGTAGGGTTGAACTGTTTCAAACTTGGCGGCAACTGGCTCCAATGCCCCATCCCTGTAAACTGAAGGGTCATCCTCTTCAACCCTTTGCCTTTTGGAAGAAGGCTCTTCAACAAATTGAACCTTCTTCTTCTTCCCTTTTCTCTGGGCTTCCCTCTCTTGCTCATGCCCAGAAACCACTGACTGTTCTGCCACTCGACCAGATGTTCCAGGCTGATTCTGGGTGGGTTCATCCTGTCCCTGGGTTTGCCCAGAAATCCTGTGGTGTTCATCACGATGCCCAGATTTCCCAGAATGTTCATGCCGAGATTTCCCAGATTTCGACTTGTGTTTCTTGGATGAGGAAGGTTTCTTTGTAACTGGGTTGGATTCATGTGAGCCGGCCATTGTTGTGAGGGTTTAAGGTTTGTTTGTGGTGAAATGCGAAGAAGAAGATGAGGAAGATGAAGAACAGGATGAAGAAATGGATGAATGTATGCAGAGATTATGTGGGTGAGTAAATTTGTGCAAGTAAAATGTGAAAGTGAAAATGGCAACCTATTTATATGCAAAGTTACTAAGGGTAAAATGGCCATGACTCTTCAGATGAAAACACATGTTTGCACATTGGGTAATGTAAACATTTAATTTGAACGGCACACCTTTTTGACATGTGTCACTTTGCTTTGTCAGAGGAGGCACAACTTCTCATAGAGGAAGATGAAACGTTTTGTGAAGTGATGTGTCTTTACCCAGACACTGGCGCTCCCTGTTGATTTGAATAATCACCCAGCGCCAGTCAAAGAGTATCCGGAAGTGGTTTCGCTTCCGGTTGGTCTTAACTTAAGATTTAACATTGTGGGACCTGCAACAGCTAAATATTGGCACTTCGATGCCTAAGTTAGTATATTTGGCAGGTTTTAGCAATTAAGCACAGATGTTTTCTGAAGATTTAAACTTCATTTTATCATTCCCAATTTCTCCTTATAAGACTAAGTTGATCAACCCTCAGTGGTTGTTTGGTAGCTATGTCTGTAGTTGGGAAACCATTCTTGCACATGCTTCCGGAAGTGTATCCGCTTCTGGATGTGAGGGTCTTTGGATTTAGCATTGATAGCTCTCATCTTTCATACTAGGGAACCTTTCCACTGGAGATCTGCAGGTGCTAGCGGAAGCACATGCGCTTCCGGATGGTCAGTGGAAAACTTAAGATTTAGCCTTAGTATACATGCTGAGGACATTCCAAGTCACAAACTTATGTTAATTAGCTTAGTATAATAATCTCAAGAAAATGTGCTTGCATGTTGGTTTTGAAAAGTAGGAGTAATAATAATGTGAAAGCAGTCTTTGAAATGTAGTTCACAATTTCTCAGTTTCACTATCTAGTCATGAACTCCATTCATACTCTTTTGGCTAAATATCAAGTGATAGCACAAGGAGTATCTTGCATATTTTCAGAGTTTCATGCACAGGTATAATTCAACAAATATGCTTTAAGAATGTTCGTGTTAGATTGTGAAGACATGTGAAATGTAAATACAACGAGATTCTAAAAACTCCTAATGTCCACATAATAGTTTAGCTTTAAGAATGAATCGAAGTTACAAAAGCAGTCAAATTCTTAGCATATGATCACAAGAATAGTTTTCAAGTCTCATATCAAGTTCTTTCAAATATGCTTAACATGATCTCATTATTCGTAGAATATCATCAAGCTTTAACTTAATTCAGATTGTACTGGGCTTGTGATAATGTGCCAGTATATATGGCTTTCAGTGGGTAGAGATTCTTAATAGTTCTTTCCAGCCTAGTTATCTACTCTCACTTAGGCTTTTATCCTATTGGCATTTGCTCTTGGATTTATCAGATTTTGCAGAGGTTAATTCCAGGCATTTCCTAAGATTCCTAATGTATGTCTGACAAGAGAAAAATGCACAACATAAAGAGTAATGGAAATAAATGCTCATATAAGAAGATTGGCGAGATTTCCTCAAGATTGACTTCAGAACAGCCATTTCTTCTCATTTTGTCAAAGAGCATACTCGTTGACGTTCTCTCTTGTACATCCATATCATTCAAGCTTTCATAATCTGTCAACACACTTAACCACAGGCTTGAACTGAGATCATTAGTAGATGGAGACTTAAGATGTGATTAAAAACATTTTCAAAATAAGATCATTACTGGCTTGTAAAGAACATCACATAAGCATCATTATATTTTGAACCGGTTAAGTCAATCATGTGTGGCTAGACGCTACATATTCTTTTTATTCATTTCATAGGGCAATTTGAAGTTTAATCTTAGATACATAAATGTCAATTGCCGATGGGATGAGTAAGCATGCATTCATTACCAGGTTAATCATGTAGATAAGAGAAAGGGTAAGAATGACATCACCAAAGCTACACTTGCGTCAAGTAGTAGCTTGCTTGATTTTTGCTGGTGGTGCTTGATCTTTTCCATTTCAAGGGCAATAGCACCAGTAGCCCAGCATGAAGAACATCTTATTCAGATTTGACCATTTGCCCAGACCATGTACGGTCTTGAATATAGTTGTTCTTTTGGATCTCCTTTCCTACAAAATACCAAGTAATTCCCTTTTCCATTTCTCAGTCTCCAAACTTGGATCTGACAGGTCAGTTTGTAGGAAGTGTACAGTCCACATGCACTTGAGTCATTAATTATGCTTATGCCGTTTAGAATCAACTATGACTATATGTACATGGTTTTGATCATGACAGCCAGACAGCATGTAGGTTATGAACTTTGTGAATTTCTTTGAGCTTTCTTTTCTTAAGAAAATAATGTTCATGTCTATGATGCTTGATGCAAAATCTCAATAATCCCATCTAACACTTGCATAAGAGATTTTACTTTCGCATGCTTTGACTCTAAGTGATTCCTTGCTTACCCAAGGAGATCTTCTATACTTATCCTGGGTTTGAATCACTGTCTTATGAGAGACAGAGTTCATAGGTTTTCTCCATGTTGATCGAGGAATTCTCTCTCTCTTGTTCTTCTCAGGATAGTTGAGTGGGACTCTGTGATAGCTCATCCTTGTGACAGAACTTTTGTTCCTTGTGGTAGTGTACTGCTTCTTATGATTGGACCAGGTGGTTGCAGCAGTGACTTCACCATGAGTTCTCTTCTTTGAGACAAGAGGAACTCTTGATCTCTCCTGCACAAGTAAGGCACTAGAAGGAAGTTTTGGTACCCATTTGTACTTGGGTCCTACATGGTTAGTGCTGGACCTTACTTGTCCTTTAGAGATCCTCATAAATTTATTTCTCATATGTAAATTTTTTCTAAGACTGCATGTGTGAGAAATATGACCTGATTTACCACAATAATGACAGATAATGGAATGATATTCAGAATGGGATTTCCTATCATTATTTTGTTGGTCAATTTTGTTTTCAAAGAGTCTCTGTTCTTTTAAATCAACTTTTGAAGTTTCAGGGTCTTTTGAAAACTTTTCTTTTTCCTTCACCAGGGATTCACAATTGGAACAATTTCCAGTATGTGTTGAAGCTTCCGCTCTCGATAGCTGGTTTTCTATGGGCAGCACTAGTTGTTTTTCTATGGAGGGAACTTGGGAACCTTTGGATGTAGAAGAGATAATGAGTTCCTCAAGTTTCCTATTCTTTTTTCTTAATCCTAGAACTTCTTTTGCAAGTTTACAGAATTCAATATGTAACTTATCATACATATCTTGCAATTCAGAAGGTTCAAGTTCAGATACCTTATCTTCTTCAGTTTCTGAATCTTCTAGGTGGAGATCAACACTCTCTTCACTGACGTTGGCTTTCTCAATGTCAGCTTCCTGTAGCTCACCGTCAGTTGATTCATAAGGGGCACAAAAGGAGCTTTGGACAGCTTCACTTTCAAGAGAGTGGTTAGAAGCATACATAGCATCAAGAGTATTCCAAATATCTCTAGCATTAGAGCAATGTTTAATTTTCTGGAAATCACTGTCTGTTAAACTTTTGTACAAAATCTGCATTGCTCTAATGTTTAAGTAAAATAAATTTTTCTCCTCTTCAGTCCAGTTTACTTTTGGTTTGAAATCAGAATCCTTTTCAAAGACGTCCCACATTTTGAAACTCGAGTATAACACAAAACTTTTCATCCTTGCCTTCCATATGTAAAAATCAGTGTTTTCTAACAAGGGTGGGATAGTATGATCAAAACCTTCAAAACACATTTTATAACCCAAGTCAGCCTAGGTCTTTCCACTTGAGATCGTTGGATCCTTTAAACAAGTGACCTTGCTCTGATACCAAATGAAATGCGTGGCTGTCACCCAAGAGGGGGGTGAATTGGGTGGCAGAATAATATTTCATTAAATTCTCCCTTTTAAAACTTTACTCCTTGTGCTTGATGAGAGTGACGATGTATTACTCCAAGCACAAGTGAGTATCTAGTGGTGTGGTGCTTGATGTGTAGATTAAAACAGCCAGAATGAGCACACACGAGTTTATCCTAGTTCGGTCACTTCCAGACCTACATCCAGTCCCCAGGCTCCACCTGAGATTTTCAATCCACTCAACCTCTTGTTTCAACCAGGCACAAGAAAGCCTTTACACTATAGGTTTTACGAACACGGGTTCACCTAACAACCCACAGGTTTTGCAACGGGCTCACCTGCAAACCTTACAACCACAGGTTTTACAATGGGATCACCTGCAACCTTACAACCACAAGTTTTGCGGGCTAACTTGCAACCTATGGAGATTTAGAAAAACCTCTAAATGCTCCCCCTCACTTTTGTAAGATAATAATTCTGTTCGTCAACCACAAGCTTTAGAACAGCCTCTATCAATTAGAGGATTTGATAATATGTTCACTCAATGAACTAATTGTGATAAATACTTAAGTACAGATGATTCTCTCTAAGAATAGATGATGTTACTCACTTAAGTACAAATGAGTTACTCTCTAATAATGTTACAAATCTAGATCTGAGAGTAGAAGATGAGAGGAATGTAGAATATAGTTTCTTAGATAATATGCTCTGTTTCTCCAACCTCTCTTCTGAATGTAGATGTTCCTTTTATACTCGGCCTCAATATTCAGGCTTGGGCGGCAGATAGGATATGTCCGTTTGAATATAGCCGTTAATCCCATGTTACCGTTGAGAGGTACATCTTCATTAATGCTTAGCAGGGTTGACTTGCTTTATCTCTGAAAAGCAACTCTGACAACTCTGCTCTGACAAAAGCATTCTGACTTCTGAGTGTGTGACGTTGGCTCTTGTACTCTTGCTGACGGATGATCATCGTTCATTCGGAAGAGGCAATCTTGCTCTGCAAGTATTAGTCTATGAATCTCAGTGCCAAGAGTATCTTTCATCCGGAAGCTCATTTCCATCCGGAAGTACAACCAAGTTCTGCACACACTTGTTAGTCCCATCAGAGTAATATATATAATCAAGTGTAGCAGTAAGAACTATACATGCTGTGGGAGGTTTGTCTGCTATGGGAAGTAATCTTACTAAGACTATGTTCTGACTTAGTGTTTTGTCTACTGACGCTAGGGGATGTCTAATCCAACAGTCAGCGTGAGTCTCGTTATGTTACTCTAACTCCTAAGTCTTCCCAAGTGACTTGGTGTGTCATTTTCTTAAGCTATGGGATGTGTAGTATATCAACACTTAATCACATGCAGTGGGAGTTCATTTAGTCTAAGGAGCCTTTCTTGCATCCGGAAGCACTACTATTGGATGAAGGATTATGATGACTTTTACTCGCTCTCGCTCAGTGTCCTTCAATCCAACAGTCAGCGCTAGTCACTAAGCTATCGGAAGCAATTCTACTGGACGTGGCTTATGTTCGCTGATGCTTAGTGTCATTTAGTCCAACAGCCAGCGCCAGTCTAAATCTAACAGGAAGCAAATTCACATCCGGTTGAATCTTAGCTTAGTCTTAAGGTTTTTGTATATCTAGTGCTTATGGACTAAGTTATTCCCCTAGTGAATTACTTGCTCTCGCTGGGGGATAAGTCATTCATCCGTGAGCGCTAGTCCTAGTCTATCCGGAAGTAAATCCACATCCGGTTGTACTCTTACTTGGGATTCTATGTTAACCTATTGCTTTCTAAGTACTTGATTCATTCTTTCATATTTTAGTCTTCATCAAAACTTAAGATTCTAACAATCATTCCAATACTTACACACTAGAGGACAATTCCATTTGCTTTCAAGAGCCAAAATCAAGTCAAAATTTTTTTAGAAAATTATGCCAATGAAGTCCAAAAATTAAGTGTGTGAGCTTTGAAATAAACCACTTTTAAGCACATAATACACCTCCCCCACACTTAAAGCATGCATTGTCCTCAATGGACCAATCAAATCAAGTAGGAAAATGCATTTCAAAGGCAAGGTAGCAACATAAAAGGCCGGGCAGTCCAAGCATACAAATGGCCAATGCATGTATTATTTACAAACAAACACATACTAAGCACAACCTAATACACATGTATAGTATGATAATTTTTTTTTCTCTCACTTGCGCTCGGGAAGCCTAACTGGATTTAGACTCAAATTGCTAGGCTTCCGGAAGCAAAAATGCTACCGGAAGCAAATATAGACTCTTTTTAAGTGAACTCGCTATCGGAAGCAAAAGTGCTACCGGAAGCAATAGTGCTTCCGGAAGCAAAAATACTATCGGAAACAAAGTGGGATCCAGATTCAGAGTCTCATCCCTATCGGATGCTAGAGTACTTCCGGAAGCAAAATTGGCAACCCCAAGCACTAGTGAATTTTTTTTTTCTAACCTACAACAAAACACTAAAACATAATCCTAAACACATTCCTAATTTTTCTAAACAAATATCTTCCCCCACACTTAAGATGTTAACTAAGCAAAATAAGTGAGGAAAGGATAGAAACGACCTTTAGGGAGGCTTGAAATTCTCTTTATATAACTTGAGCAAGTGACCATTGACTTTGTACACTCGGCCATCTTTGAGATTCTTGATCTCAACCATCCCAAAGTCATGAGACTTGAGCACTTCATAAGGTCCTTGCCACTTGTCTTTAAGCTTGCCTCCTCCACAAAATTTGAATCTCACACGATAGCATAAAACAAGATCTCCCTCCTTGAACTGCTTCCTCAGAATGCCACTATCATGAATGGCCTTAGTCTTCTCTTTCAGGATCCGCGAGTTCTCATATGCCTCGTTCCTAAGCTCATCAAGCTCACTCAGAGTCAATTGCCTCTCTTGAGCCGCAGCATCCATATCTTCAATACAAGATTTAACTGCCCAATACGACTTGTGCTGGAGCTCAACCGGTAAATGACAAGCTTTTCCATATATGAGCCGATAGGGAGACATGCCAATAGGAGTCTTAAATAAAGTCCTATATGCCGAGAGAGCTTCTTCAAGTCTCAAACTCCAATCCTTCCTGCTGGGTTTCACAATACGCTCAAGGATGTTTTTGATTTGTCTATTGCTCACCTCGGCTTCTCCATTAGTTTGAGGATGATAAGGTGTAGAAACCTTGTGATTCACCCCAAATTGGCTGAGCAATGAAGACATAAGCTTGTTACAGAAATGAGAACCTTGATCACTCACCAACGCTTTAGGAACTCCAAACCGGCAAAAGATGTTAGACTTGAGAAATTTTGTAACAATTTGTTACTAAATCCCTAATTTACCAATAATAATACTTTCAAATCCAATAATTTACTTTACTAACTATGATAGAAAAAGATTTTTCTATAATATCAATATCACTATCATAGTTAGAAAAGAATTTCCTAATAATCTATGAATTATCCATGATAGAAAAGAATTTCATAATTCAATACTAATGCTATCATGGATAATAAATTACTACCCATGTTAGTAAGGATTCGCCTAACAGGGTTAGAAAACGAATCACCTGCTACAATAGAAAAACACTTATAATCTCTAGCACACATCTAACTATGTTAGAAAAGAGATTCTCCTGACATAGTTAGCAAAAGAGACATCATCAACTCAAATAAACCACATCATTAATATCTTAACGGAAATCTAACCATGTTAGAAAAGAATCACCTAACATGGTTAGGAAAAGAAACAGCATGATACGCAGAGACAAATAACCATGCTAGAGAGGGGCCCATCTAACATGGTTATATGAGGAAAACAACCTCCATTAACCTACAAACAATCAACATTCACATAATATAATCAAGTTAGGAAAAGAGAATTTCCTTAACTTGATCATGACCATTCACCTGTAAAACTAATAATATTATCCAGTACAATGGTGACTTAATCACCTAACACAGCATGTGTCAACAACACCAGTAACTAGCTTCATTAAATCAACACATCACAAATACACAATTCTCTGACTTAACATGTCAGTATCACAAAGCGAAATCAAACGTCGCTAAGCTCAATCAATAAAAGGGATTGCCTTTCCATTAGCAGGCAATCCTTCTGTAGCAAATGATCACATACAGTATATAATCAATCATCACACTAACAAAGTGTGTGATGCAGCCAAAACTGTCACATTATGACAATATCAATAACTAAACAACAATTAACAGAATCAATTAAACAGTCAATTAGCAATACATTTCACCCAAAATATACCACAAATGCGGAAGCGGATGCAGCCTACTTTATGACAATATATATATCCCTACAGTTTACCTCCGGCCTACTCACTGACTCAGTGCAGCTGGCCGGCCCCTTTTTCCCTTCCTCTCAGACTACCTCTGGGCATGATCACCTGCAAAAATAAAGGGAATGGGGTGAGACAATACTATGTCTCAGTAATCACTACTTAACTCACTGTGATACTCAGAAGTGGGGTAGTGGAGCGCCTACAGGGTACCACAGTTTTCAAAACCTGCATAACCACATAATATATACACATATATACAGTACAGATACATCCATCTCTCAATAGACAAAAATAAACGTGATTGACACTGTGCCCAGTCTCAAATCTGAAAGCATGAAAAAGGGAGCACTCTAAAATGTGAAAACATCCTTGGTTCCTTTACAATCCGAGGAACCTGTACAATTAACCTATCGATTTGCGCAAATCGATGGTTACATCGGCCGACGGTACTAATAATCAGTGTCATGCAACATACAAAAGATTTATATATGAATATATATATATAAAGTACAGTGTATTTAGAAAGGTACCTTATAGCCCACGTTTAAATATAAAATAATCTGAACACATTTCATTTATATATATAAAAGTAGAAGAGGATTTTAGAAATCCTCAACTACCGTCACCCTCAGTATCACAGTCAGTTAAGTGTGATTACCTGTATAACTCAATAGCCGTAGGCATACTAAGCTAAGGTCGCCCATGCACACCGCTAGAATTACCACCTACAATTTTACAACAAACGTAACTTGGTCAAGACACAATTTTAGTGTTTCTTACCAAAGTCTTTACAACTAATTCTATTTTAAGCAATGAGAATACTAAATACTTTAATTAAATTCCATTTATCATTTCCACTTTACTCATCACTATAATATTCTCACAATTGTTCCATTTATTATGTTTCTTTGACATTTCTTTCAAAAATTATACTACACTTCCAAAACCGACTAAACTATCCTTATTAATATTAATTTGACACTATGAAGTCTCTATATCACACACAACTTCCTTTACGCTTCCCACATCCTATTACATAACATATTTCCCCTTTGTTCAATACTTTAATAGCCACACTTCTTTCCAAACACTAATTCAACTATTTCAATTATTCCTATATCTTCATAACACTTTGAGAAGCATTACCAAACCACCAATTTTGTCACTATCTTTCACATCATCAAATCCCAACTCAAAAGCATTTTAAAGGCTTATAAAATATAAAAACTTGTCGTAATCCTTAAGAAAACTCATAACTCAAGTTTTATCCTCATACCTTCATCAACTTACTAATCATCCATCACATTCCAAACATAACTTTGCAAACCAATTTTTCAAACTTTATTTACCAATTTCCTCCTATACACAATTTCAAATGATTTTACTCCTTCAATATCTTCATAACACCAATATAAACACTTCTTAAATTCCTATTTAATCCATATAGTCCAAATAAACAAACTTTCACTTTAATAAGACTGAAAATGCCCATTAAGTTATAAAATACTCACAAACCACCAAACCACCATATATTACTATCAAATTTACAATTCAAAGTAACTTCCTAACTTCACAAAACTTCTACCAAACTTCAATCTATATTTATCTAATCAATTTCCTCTTTATCCAACACTTTAATTATCAAACATCCTCCTAAATACCAATCCAACCAAAATCAACTTTCCCACATCTTAATATAACCTTAACAAGCATTTATTAACCACTAATTCATTCAAATCATCTTTCATTAACAAAACCCCAATCCAAAGAGACATAAAAAAAAAACTTCAAAAGTCCCCAAAATCATTTCCAACTTCAATAAACCTCAATACTCCCAAGAATAATCTATTTACCACTTATACATAACATAAGTTCTCATTTAAAGCTCCATAGGTTTATTCATGGTCAAACCCTAACTCAAAAGAGGAAACTTTCTCTGAAAAATTAACTACACAAGAGGCTAGAAGCTTACAAGGTTCAAGAATGGGAAGAGAGGGAGTGCAACCGCCATCGGCCACCGCGCAAGCTCGCCGGAAAACACCGTTCTGAGGTTGGCCAAGCTAAAAGAAAGAAGGGGAGCTGAGAAAAATGACAAGACGACGTTGGAAATGGAAGGACAACTCAAGGAAACCAAGAAAAATCAAAGCTTTTTACCTCTTACCGGCGTCCAAGCCGGAAATGAAGTCGCCGGCGCCGGAAATAACAAAAACCGCCGCCGGCCACCCAACACAGATCGAGCTCGGCTTCCACAGACCCGAGGAGGAGAAAAGTGAGAAAAACGAAAATGATAAGCTCTTGGAGAGAGAGGGCCGAAATGGTTGAGTTTGAGAGTGAAAGAGAAACAACAATGGTGAAGAGGGAGGGGGTGTGCGATGCGTTTTGAGGAAAGGGAGGGGCTGTTTGATTTGTTAAAGAAGAAAGGGGAGTTAAGGCTTCGTTTGGTTTTCATTTTCTAGCAATGGATTGAATAACTTATACCGTAAATTACCATAATGTCCTCTTTTTAACTGAACTCTACTTAAACTAGCCTCCAATCTCCTTAACCTTCAAAATATTTTGGATCCCAACATTCTCTCATAATTCTATTTCTTCAATTGTTTAATTAATTATTTAGATGCCTATTTCCCAAAACTTCTAAAATATCCCAAAAGTCTCAAAAATTCTAAAAGGACCCCAAATTTTCAATATTTCCGCTTATCACTTTTCAAAATACTCTCTAATCCCGTATTAAACTTTTTAGGATGTTACAACTCTCCCCACCTTTTAGGAATTTTGCCCTCAAAATTCACTATATTAAACAACCCTTATGACGTAATATATAGCATAATCCACTCAATACACCCCTAATAACTTGAATTAGGGAAGAAAACTTCAATTTCTAGTCAACTAATATACCTCATTTCTTTTATTTCCAAATTTTCACGTTATATTTAAACTTACCACATCCTAATGTCTAATTTCCTTAACTTATAGGAAAATGAGAGTCATTCTTTTGCCACCCATCAAAATATTTCACCTTAAGTACTTAAACTTTCCAATTCCTTAGTCCAATTTCTAGGGTAAGATCTCATAGAGACAATTTCATCACCTTGAAAATCATCAATGTCTAACCAATCTACATCAACACTTAAGCTTTTCTTAATTTCAATCCCACACAATAATACTTCTTATCATTTTTATCCACTTTGAAATCTTGAGGTTGATATTTAAAATGGTTTTCACTATTCCATATTCTCATTTAGGATAGAGTTCTTCTACTAGTATGATGGACTTACATCTATATCCAATAATTTCTCCAAGTTTAATCCTATGCTCTCACCTCTAAATTTCCAAACAAAAATCCCGAAAAATTTATTCTTTACTTGCCTCATAACTGTAACTTAACATATGTCCTAACATATCTAGTCCATCAAAATCACTCACTTGCATTTTATTCCAATGAATCATTTAAGAGTTCGCTAAAACTTCAACCTAACATTTTAACCCCAGTTATTCTCTTTATCTACTTAGCTCACACATGACTACAGCTCTAAATCCGTCAGTAACTCGAATCATCTTAATTTCCTCAATAGAATAATGACCACTTATCACAGAACTCCAATCCTCCATTTAGTATGTCACTAAACCACCATACCGCTAATACTGAATATGATTAACACCATTAAACTCAATCCTTTGTCATTATACTCGACATAACATCTCACTTATCTTAATGACTCAAGAATTCATGTAACATCCTGAAAATTTAATTTAGGATTAGAGAGTGTTTTGGGAAATAATAAATGGAAAAATTTGAAATTTTGGAATTTTTACGAATTTTTGGTGATTTTTGGAATATTTTGGAAAATTTGAGTAATGAGTGTGTAAATAATTAACTAAGCAATTAAAGAATTTGAAATATGAGGGAATGGTGAAACCTAAAATATTTTGAAGTTTAAGGAGATTGGAGACTGGTTTAAGTGGATTTAAATTAAAAGAGTACACTATGGCAATTTTGGGCTGTAAATAATCAAAAACCATCCTTATTTCACCTAAACCAAACGCACCCTCCCCCTTCATTCAACAAAAACACCCGACGCCCCTACCCTCTCCTTCAACCATTCGGCCTCCCTTCCTCACTTCTTCTCCTTCACCATTTTCTTCATCAATCCACCTCCATCCTTCCATAAAACGTTTCAAAATCAAGTGGGGAAACTTGGTGTTGCTTTTGTTTAGCCGATCTGTTTCACTCCAACCACCTTTCCTCCGTTTTCCTTGCGTTCTCCGGCGAGTCAGGGCGGTGGAAGACGGCGAACGGCGGCGGTGCAAGGTGGGTTTCGTTGTGTTTGTTTTTCGGGCTAAACTTCTTTTCAACTTCATTTTTCTCATTTACTTTCCTTTTCTTTGGGTTTTGCTCGGCCAGCCACCATAAGAGGTCGTTTTTTCCGGCGAACGACGCGGTGGCCGGCGGTGGTTGCTTTTTCCTCTCATTTTGGAACTCTGTAAGTGATATTTACTTCTCTTTGACTTGATTTCTTTGGTTTGTGTTCTCCGAAAGTTAGGATTTTGGTTCAAGTTTGGATTTTTGGACTTTCTAGGATATATAACAATGAATGTTAAGTATTTAATTTGAGGTTTTTGAAAGCAATTGAGTTTTCTTGAAGATTTCGACTTATTTTGGAATTGTTATGTTTTAGGGTTTCTTGAAATTGGGGGATTTGGTGTTGTGTGAGATTATTGGACAAATTGGTAGTTATTAGATGCTTACTAAGATTATATAATGACATTGAAATTGTGAGATTGATTAGATTAGTGTTTAGGATAAAAGATTTGAGAATAAAGTGTTGCATAAATTAGAGGTGATTATGTGCTTTGGTGATATGTGATATAATGGTTGAATTACTGATTAGTGGAGAATTATTAAGGTGAGAGGGTGATATATGAATCTTGGAATTGATTGGTTGTGTGTGTAGGAAAACAATTGTAAGCAAAGTGTTGAATAAATGTGAAATGTGGTTATGTAAATGTATAAAGGAATGATGGAGGTTAATAAATATGTTTGGAAGGCCATAGTATGTTAGAATTAATATTGGTGAGATTGATGACTGAAGTTATAGGAAAATCTTTGTGTTGATTATTTGATATGGTGAAGGATTGATTTGATGATAATTTGAGGAATGACAATTGAAATGAAGTGGGATTGGTTATTAATATTGGATATGGGTGGTTGAGGATTAAGGTTATAGATGATTAGAAATAAGGGTGATAGTGATCGATTTACAATAGTAGGAAATGATCGTAGGTGAGGTTGTGTTTGTCAAAAGAATGATTTAGATAGGTGTATACTAAGAAATCCCATGGATGGATGTTAAACTTGATTTATGGTTTTAAGATAATTGTTAGAGTTAATAAAAATGTCATTGGACTTGATTGTCTTACTTTAGGATGAAGAGTTGGGATCTTTAGTTGTTTGAAGAAGTAGAATGTGGTGAGTTGGCTTTATTGAGTATGGAATGACAATGTATATGAGTGAATAAAGACCGTTGATTATATTTGAATGTTATTAAAGAGAATCTTGATTCACGAGGCTTAGGAAATAATTTAATTGAATAGTGATAAGTTAAAAAGAAATGAAATTTATGTTTGGTTGGATTAACATGGACTATGAATCAATTTGTGATTCTAATGTTTATTGAAGTTGGTAAAATGTTATAGACTGTAAAGTTGGAAGATTTTGGAACAAGTTGAACCTTGGTTGTTTTAAGTATTTTGTTTAGAGATTCTAAGTCATTATGAACTTGTATTGGGTTGAGTTTAATAAATTTGGTTACATATGAGATCTTGTGGATTTTTTAAACATGTTTAGGTTAGGTTTCTTGAGGATTTTGAAAGTTGCTATTCAATTCTGAGAAGTTGATGATTTTAAAGGATGATGGTGTTAGGTTATATGGGTCTAGATTAATTTAGTTAAGTTATAAAGACCCGAATTATGTAGTGACACTGCATTGTGTATTTGCTAGTGATTGTGGATATCAATGGGCCGAGCTGCGAGCGAGGACTTCATTGGTATTGTATTTTCTTGATGTGGAGCAGGTTCAGGTAATCACACTTACCCTTGCTATAACAATGAGGGTGACGTTAGTTGGGGATTTTTAAAATCCTTTTCACCCTCTATATATATATATTATCTTTAAAAAGGGTATTTTTATACAAAACAGGCTATCGGGTGCCTTTCAAACACGATTATCTTCGTAAAAAGAAATTTGAAACAATATATATGTATTACTCTGGCTGTGGTTGTTATGGATCCGGAATGGTTGTGAAAGGTATATGGGTATAGTGTTTTTAAATAGTGACTTGAGAAGTTATGAGGATAGGAAAGAGAGTTGGATGTTGAGTTTGAGATTGTGGAGAGTTATGTTGAGGAGAACATGAGATGTGAGATTGAAATATTGATGGGATTGAGATTGATGGTTATTGTGAGCAATGCATGACACTGAGTTTATGTACCATCGCGCGATGATAACTGTCGATAGGCCAATCGACAGTTATTTGTACTTATCCTTTTCGGACTAGAGACCGGGGATCATGGGTCTACTTACTAGAGAAAGTAAGTGACCTACGGTTGTTTGGCATTAAAGAGCCCAACCGTTCCCGTTCTGTAATGGAAACAGAACTGGGGTTCCCTCTCTGGAGATTGCCAGGGAGGGAAATTTGCCCCCTCATTGTGGAGAGGGGCACAGTGTCAAATCATATAGTGAAGTTGGATGCTGGAATGAATGCCTCCGTGATGGCACGATGTATCTATAGGGGAGTGTGAGAGTTGTGGGGATAGTATTAGTATATTGGAGATAGAGATGGTAAAGTGCATTGATTTGAAAATGACAGAGAGACTGAAGGAATGTATGGAATGAAGGTTTGAATTATCTATATGTATTACTTATTTGAAAACTGTGGTACCCTTTAGACGCCCTTACTACCGCACATCTCACTGTTATAGTGAGTTACGCGGTGATTACTGGGACAATTTTGTCTCATCCCACGATTACTCACATTTTTGCAGGTGATCATGTACAGGCACGAGAAACAGGAAGGGAATTAAATTTCAAAGGTTATTTAGACTATGAAAACATGTATATTGCCAAAAATGTATAGGTCTGCATTCGTGTAACACTCTGTTACTAATTCCCTAATTAATTTGTGACATCTCTTTTAGTTCAATAATATCTTTACTAACTATGATAGGAAAAGGAATTTCCATTATATCAATATCTCTATCATAGTTAGGAAAAGAATATCCTAATGATTAAAATATTATCCATGATAGAAAAGAATAAACTAATACAATACAACTTCTATCATGGATAATTAAAAGCTAACCATGTTAGAAAGGATTTGTCTAACATGGTTAATAAACAAAACTAGTTGATATTAAATAATAAATAAATATATATACATGCGGAAACGAATGCAGGCCTATACAAATTGGCAATATACAATTCAAAATAGTCTATATAGCTTCTAATACCTAATTCCCTTTCCTAATGCTCGCGCCTGTGCATGAATACCTGCAAAAATGTCAGTAATCGTGGGATGAGACAATTTGTCCCAGTAATCACCGCTTAACTCACTATAACAGTGAGATGTGCGGTAGCGAGGGCGTCTAAAGGGTACCACAGTTTTAAAATCAATAATATATATATATATTTTACATTCTCTCTATCCATAAATCATTCACATTTCTCTATCACTTTCCAAACAATAATGTCAACATCTCCATCTCCAATCCATCAGTACTACTACACCAACGCTCACACTCACCTAAGGATACATCGCGCCATCCTGGAGGCCCAGCATCCAACTTCACTATATGATTTGACACTGTGCCCCTCTCCACAATGAGGGGGCAAATTTCCCTCTCTGGCAAACCCCAGAGAGGGAACCCCAATTCTGTTTTCCATTGCAGAATGGGAACGGTTGGGCTCTCAAATGCCTTAACAACCGTAGGGGCGGTTGGGCTCTAAAATGCCTCAACCGTTGGTCACTTCTCTCAATAAGTTGACCTATGACCCCGATCCAATCAATCCGAAAAGGATCCGTACAAATAACTGTCGATTGGCCTATCGACAGTTATCATCGCGCGATGGTACATAAAAAAAACAGTGTCATGCAATGCTCACCATATTCCTGTCAACATCATATCCACAATATTCAATATTTCAATCACAATTCTCTTTCATATCCATATCGATCCATTTCAATCTCATTATCAATATCATGCACTCTTACCATTCCATTCAATATCTCAACTATTTCACTCATTCCCTCTAACCATCAATATCCCTAACAGAATACTATATAAATCTCTCACATCATACCCAGAACTGAACCAATCCAGAACCACCATCCACACCAGACAGGATAGTATTTATAATGTTTCAAATTTCTTTTATACGAAAATAATCGTGTTTGAAAGGCACCCGATAGCCTGTTTTGTATAAAAAATACCCTTTTAAAGATAATATATATATATATATATATAGAGGGTGAGAAGGGATTTTACAAAATCCCTAACTAACGTCACCCTCAATGTTATAGCAAGGTTAAGTGTGATTACCTGAACCTGCTCCACATCAAGAAAATATAATACCAATGAAATCCTCGCTCGTAGCTCGACCCATTGATATCCACAATCACTAGAAAATACATAACGCAGTGTCAATACATAGTTCGGGTCCATATGACTTGACTAAGTTAATTTAAACTCAAATCAGGCCTATGGTAGCTAACCCATCTTCAGTTACCCCTATTAATGAACATAACACCATCTTTATATCATCCAATATCAATAAACCATTAGTCATTCTCAATACAAGCCAAAAATTCTCCTTATACCATTGGTATCCTATCTTTGATATTCCAAATTCTCAACAATATCAGTCATCAATAATCAATTATCTACATTAAAACAGACCTAAAGCGACATCATCCCCTATTCAGTATAAATTCAATCCCATCGTTTATTTTAAATATTAGGCCCTATGTGACAAATTCACTTTAGATCATCAATCCAAGACCTACAAGATTTTTCTCAGACTTACCTATATCATTCTCAACCATAATGATCCTTAACAACTCATATGTAACTTCTCACTACCTTTATGATTAGTCATAGTCTCTAATTAGACCTCATATCGTCCTAAAACCATCAATGCGTAACTCTACTAAAATATTTCGAATATCATCCACCTAATCTTTTACTACTTCAATCAACAAGTTAACCCACATCTTTAGAATCAATATAAATCACACGAAACACCATATTTCTTTCTTGCACAACAACTCCATGTAACTAACTAAAAACTTCCACAATTCTTCCACATCAATTATCATTCTTAACCAAATTGAGCATAGCCTGTTTTTTTTCTCACATCATTAATCTAGATCGTCCCCAATACTCAAGTCAATCTATTACAACAATTTAGCCCCCCTTATAAAGCACTCAAGAGCTCCCAATCCCTTCCAACAAATTTTTCTAACTACATAACATCTTCATTAAACCTAAACGCCACTGCACAACTATAAATAAAATCCAAAAGCCCCACTACAAAGGATGTCCAAGGATTTCTTTATTGAAACCTATCTTAATCAATCTTTTGACAAGCAAAATTTCACTTACCATTATCTCTAACTATATTAAACCAATCGTCATCACCATTCAACTTACCTAAACAAGTTAGAACCATAAATTCCTAAAAATATTGCTGCATTTTCGAAATTACCCATAAACCATAGCTCATAAACACTATAATCTGTCAAAACTTCATTCTAACCCAAAATCAAGTAATTCAAACCTATAGGGTACTTAGAAACCAACCAAAAATGGTTTTAAAACAATAAAATTGAACCCAACAGCTGCCTCAATCAGATTTGATGGCAACCCCCAAATTCTATGCAAGAACTCATATTTTTAAACCCAAAACTTGATTCAAGAGTTTCCCCCAACAAGCCAAACAATTAGACTTCATCCACTGGCCTACACAGACCTTAAGAAATCTGTAAAATACCTAAAACCATCATAAATTTCGAAATACACCCAAGACTTTAGGAATTTCAACACTTTGTATGTGCAACAGTGAAATCTAGCTCATATTTTAACTACTTAATTCTTTAACAATCATTTGTAAGCATTAATAGGTCTAAATGAAATCATCAAATCAATGACACAAGCCACAAATTCGAAACCCTTTAAAAACCTAGCTTTTAACACTTTTATTTTGTCAAACCATCATCCTAACCCAAAATTAAACAATCCAAACCCATTTAACCTAGGGTTTGGATTCTTCAAAAACCCTAACTTTCAAGTAAAATTCAAGCTTGAAACAATGAACGAAAGAGAAGAGAATGATAGAAGTTTACCTAGGTTTGTAAGGCTTCAATAAAGACTAAAACTCGCCGGAAAAATGCTTTGAATCTCGCCGGAAAGTGGCCACAACAGTGGCTGGACGAAATGGACAAGAATAAGGGCAAGAACAATGAGAAAATGCAGTTGGAATGAAAGCTTATCTTGAAAATAACAAAAATCGCAAGACCCACCTTCTTCTCCACTGCTGGCCGACGTTCACCACCATGGCAGCCGGAAAAATGAAGAAAGGCGACGCCTTTGAGGGGCTGGAACGAAGAGAAAGCAACAGAACACTTGCAGACAAATAGCACATGCGATTCACAAGTTTGAGAAGGTGAAAATGTGAGTGAGATGAAGAAAAATGGTGAGGGAGGTTGGAGGAGTGAAGAAAAACGAAAATGGGGCTGCTAGGAGGAGGAGGAGGACGTGTTTGGTGGAGGAGAAGGAAGGAAGAAGAAGGAAAATGAGATTTAGGGTTTGCAATTGTCCATCTTGCCCCTTTTCCCTTTATTTATTTACTTTTCCCATTTTGAATCCTACATAAAAAAAATTATAAAAATAATCTAGACACCAACTTGTTAATTTTTCTCTAGTCGATAGTTGAATTTTATAACTATTACTTCGTTAATTTCTAAAGAAATTAGGCATATTAATCTGTTAAAAGTGTATTTATTCTCCAAACTGTTTCCATTCTACTATATTTCATTCTAAAGCATCTTAAGCTCCTAATAAATTTAAAAATTAAATCTTAAATAACCACAAATCCTTAATTAAATTTTTGGGATGTTACAAATCTACCCACCTTTTTCGGAATTTTGTCCTCAAAATTCACCCAGTTCATCAACTCGAAGCAATAATGCATAACATTACCCACTCAATATGCCCCTAAGAACTTGTATTAATGAAGAAAATTCCGATTTCTAGCTAAGTCAATACACATCATTTCTCTTGCTTCTAAATTTTAAAGTCATTTTCCAACTTTACTACACCATAATTGTCCAATTCCTTGACTTATAAAATTACAGGAGTCCTTCTTTAATTACCTACCAAAATATTCCACTTCAAATACTTATACATTACCAACTCTTTATACCAATTTCTAAAGATATAAGAATGAAGCTTTAAACTTATGCTAATATCACCCATCAACTATTGGATACCTCCTCATTTGCTCAGACAAGTCGGCTGCTCTCAATATAATCATCAAAACTAACCACGCTTTAGTTATCCTAATCATCCATTATCTCTTTCCAAATAAGCCTTAATTTAGACAAAACTACCCTTAATAGTATTACATTTCCTAGTTTCACCTTCCAACTCAATTATTTCCAATAGTCATAATCCAATGTTATCGCTTCTTAACGGTTAAATATCATTCACCTGAGATTTCGTTTCTTACTTTAACTCCTAACCCTAGCTTAATATATGCCCAATAATCCTCTATCTTGTGTTCAATAAAATATATTCCTTAAAGATTAGTCAAGACTTCAATAATCAATTTTTTTTTTTTTTTTTTTTTCAATTCAGTCATCCCTTCGAATTAAAACAACCCTCTCATATGCCACATAAATCATCTTCGTTCCAGTTTAATATAAGAACTAAACCTTAATTAACCTACTGTAAAACTTCTCTGTTCAACTAAAGCTAGAAATCATCATAATTGCACTACAAAAAAAAAACAACATACTACAAATTTTATCCTTTTTGAACTTAAGAGAAAAATAAAATTCCAGCACATATTTCGACTATCTCTTTCAACACCATAATAAAATTGGATCTTAAAGAAAACTATGAATTCCCTATAGCAGTTCACACAAACCAATGCCAAATCGTGAAAGAGTATAACAGATTGCACTCCATATCATCAATCTATAGTCATCATGCTAAAACACTCTATTTTGGTAGCTTAAAAGCCCCAGACATATAGAATCAACGCTTAACCAAAAAGTACATACAGCAAACAAACAACCATGACCTTTCATTTATCACACTCCATTCACAATTAAACACTACAATCACACATACAAACTCAAATGAGTAGTAAAGACTTTAGTATTAAAAATGTCAAAGCTCCACTCCACTCCATTTAATCACTAATATTTCACACCATTTTACTTCTTCCATTACTTTCATCTAAAATCACATTTTCAATCCTTTAACATCACATTAAAATGATTAATAAACCTATCACACCATCAATCAAAGAACTAGCCCAGAAACTTATTAGTCCTTCTTAATCTCCTAACCATCACTTCCCCTTGTAACAGAAACTTTGAAAGATTTTCCTTCCTAAATCTCAAATTGCAGAAAATTTCTAAATACACATGCAAGCACAAAACATCAACCATCTTTCTAGAAACAACTTGCCTATAAATTCTTTCCTATAAATCAGCCCACAATCACCAAGATAAAGGGAAAGCATCAGACATACCACTCCTTAAATATAGGAGAAAAAGTTGAGAGGCTAAACAAAGGTTTGGAAATCAATAAAATAAGGTAGAACTTCTTGCAAAGAGTCCCACCTAACCAACTTCATGCTCATAATAGCAAACGGATTCAATCAACACTTTTATTGAACTCCAATAAACCTATAGAAACTATATTTCAAGAAAATTCATATTAAAAGAATTTAGTTACCACACTTGGTCGTGAACCAACTTTAAGCAAGCAAAATAGTTCATATACTCATGTATGATTAATTTAAACAAATTATCCCATCATATAACTTAATTGAACAAGTTGGAACTATCAATTACAAGAAACCATGCTGAATTTTCGAAATTGTCCCCAAACCATAACTTATCAACACCAAAATTTCTCAAAATATCATTCCAACCAAAATGAAGCTAACTCTAACCCATAGACTACTTAGAAATTACTTAAATTTGGTTCTCAAACCACCAATTTCATACCAAAAAGCACAAGATTCAGTTTACACCAAAAACCCTATCACATAGTTCAAATCCTTCCATTATACTGATGAAACAACCTCCATTACTAATGATGTAAAATCAAATCGCAATCAATAAATAGCCTATCTCATGTTGGAGCTTATAAAAATACAATTTCACTAGAATTTTGTTTCAAAACAATCAAATAGCACAAGTCAAATTCATCTATGAAGCAAACAATTTAACAAATCAGTAAAAAAATAATAAACAAAGCAACAACTCTTATTTCACATTGCATTCATTATTAATTGTTATTTTCAAATTTCCTTACTCCCTTAACCCAATAAGGGATCTCCTGATGCCTCGACTATGATTATGGCCGACACATAACTATATTCGAGACCCCAGAGAAGCATCCTTATTTCGTTATTCTTCCTAAATTCTTATACATATCAACATTATTTCGTTATTCTTTCTATGTTCATCTCAATCTCCCCACAGTACCTATTCAATTTCTCTTATCACTCTCTCCCCACCACGGGATGAGCGATAATCCTCCCAAAAAGCAGAGTATCATGCACAGAAGGAAGGGAAACTATAGAATGTATATTGCCAATCTATATGCAATGCAGCACAGTCCTAGGTTATCGTATACCAAATACTGATAACCAAGTTGTAACACTCTGTTACTAATTCCCTAATTAATCTGTGACATCTCTTTTAGTTCAATAATATCTTTACTAACTATGATAGGAAAAGGAATTTCCATTATATCAATATCTCTATCATAGTTAGGAAAAGAATATCCTAATGATTACAATATTATCCATGATAGAAAAGAATAAACTAATACAATACAGCTTCTATCATGGATAATTAAAAGCTAACCATGTTAGAAAGGATTTGTCTAACATGGTTAATAAACAAAACTAGTTGATATTAAATAATAAATAAATATATATACATGCGGAAACGAATGCAGGCCTATACAAATTGGCAATATACAATTCAAAATAGTCTATATAGCTTCTAATACCTAATTCCCTTTCCTAATGCTCGCGCCTGTGCATGAATACCTGCAAAAATGTCAGTAATCGTGGGATGAGACAATTTGTCCCAGTAATCACCGCTTAACTCACTATAACAGTGAGATGTGCGGTAGCGAGGGCGTCTAAAGGGTACCACAGTTTTAAAATCAATAATATATATATATATATTTTACATTCTCTCTATCCATAAATCATTCACATTTCTCTATCACTTTCCAAACAATAATGTCAACATCTCCATCTCCAATCCATCAGTACTACTACACCAACGCTCACACTCACCTAAGGATACATCGTGCCATCCTGGAGGCCCAGCATCCAACTTCATTATATGATTTGACACTGTGCCCCTCTCCACAATGAGGGGGCAAATTTCCCTCTCTGGCAAACCCCAGAGAGGGAACCCCAATTCTGTTTTCCATTGCAGAATGGGAATGATTGGGCTCTCAAATGCCTTAACAACCGTAGGGGCGGTTGGGCTCTAAAATGCCTCAACCGTAGGTCACTTCTCTCAATAAGTTGACCTATGACCCCGATCCAATCAATCCGAAAAGGATCCGTACAAATAACTGTCGATTGGCCTATCGACAGTTATCATCGCGCGATGGTACATAAAAAAAACAGTGTCATGCAATGCTCACCATATTCCTGTCAACATCATATCCACAATATTCAATATTTCAATCACAATTCTCTTCCATATCCATATCGATCCATTTCAATCTCATTATCAATATCATGCACTCTTACCATTCCATTCAATATCTCAACTATTTCACTCATTCCCTCTAACCATCAATATCCCTAACAGAATACTATATAAATCTCTCACATCATACCCAGAACTGAACCAATCCAGAACCACCATCCACACCAGACAGGATAGTATTTATAATGTTTCAAATTTCTTTTATACGAAAATAATCGTGTTTGAAAGGCACCCGATAGCCTGTTTTGTATAAAAATACCCTTTTAAAGATAATATATATATATATAGAGGGTGAGAAGGGATTTTACAAAATCCCTAACTAACGTCACCCTCAATGTTATAGCAAGGTTAAGTGTGATTACCTGAACCTGCTCCACATCAAGAAAATATAATACCAATGAAATCCTCGCTCGTAGCTCGACCCATTGATATCCACAATCACTAGAAAATACATAACGCAGTGTCAATACATAGTTCGGGTCCATATGACTTGACTAAGTTAATTTAAACTCAAATCAGGCCTATGGTAGCTAACCCATCTTCAGTTACCCCTATTAATGAACATAACACCATCTTTATATCATCCAATATCAATAAACCATTAGTCATTCTCAATACAAGCCAAAAATTCTCCTTATACCATTGGTATCCTATCTTTGATATTCCAAATTCTCAACAATATCAGTCATCAATAATCAATTATCTACATTAAAACAGACCTAAAGCGACATCATCCCCTATTCAGTATAAATTCAATCCCATCGTTTATTTTAAATATTAGGCCCTATGTGACAAATTCACTTTAGATCATCAATCCAAGACCTACAAGATTTTTCTCAGACTTACCTATATCATTCTCAACCATAATGATCCTTAACAACTCATATGTAACTTCTCACTACCTTTATGATTAGTCATAGTCTCTAATTAGACCTCATATCGTCCTAAAACCATCAATGCGTAACTCTACTAAAATATTTCGAATATCATCCACCTAATCTTTTACTACTTCAATCAACAAGTTAACCCACATCTTTAGAATCAATATAAATCACACGAAACACCATATTTCTTTCTTGCACAACAACTCCATGTAACTAACTAAAAACTTCCACAATTCTTCCACATCAATTATCATTCTTAACCAAATTGAGCATAGCCTGTTTTTTTTCTCACATCATTAATCTAGATCGTCCCCAATACTCAAGTCAATCTATTACAACAATTTAGCCCCCCTTATAAAGCACTCAAGAGCTCCCAATCCCTTCCAACAAATTTTTCTAACTACATAACATCTTCATTAAACCTAAACGCCACTGCACAACTATAAATAAAATCCAAAAGCCCCACTACAAAGGATGTCCAAGGATTTCTTTATTGAAACCTATCTTAATCAATCTTTTGACAAGCAAAATTTCACTTACCATTATCTCTAACTATATTAAACCAATCGTCATCACCATTCAACTTACCTAAACAAGTTAGAACCATAAATTCCTAAAAATATTGCTGCATTTTCGAAATTACCCATAAACCATAGCTCATAAACACTATAATCTGTCAAAACTTCATTCTAACCCAAAATCAAGTAATTCAAACCTATAGGGTACTTAGAAACCAACCAAAAATGGTTTTAAAACAATAAAATTGAACCCAACAGCTGCCTCAATCAGATTTGATGGCAACCCCCAAATTCTATGCAAGAACTCATATTTTTAAACCCAAAACTTGATTCAAGAGTTTCCCCCAACAAGCCAAACAATTAGACTTCATCCACTGGCCTACACAGACCTTAAGAAATCTGTAAAATACCTAAAACCATCATAAATTTCGAAATACACCCAAGACTTTAGGAATTTCAACACTTTGTATGTGCAACAGTGAAATCTAGCTCATATTTTAACTACTTAATTCATTAACAATCATTTGTAAGCATTAATAGGTCTAAATGAAATCATCAAATCAATGACACAAGCCACAAATTCGAAACCCTTTAAAAACCTAGCTTTTAACACTTTTATTTTGTCAAACCATCATCCTAACCCAAAATTAAACAATCCAAACCCATTTAACCTAGGGTTTGGATTCTTCAAAAACCCTAACTTTCAAGTAAAATTCAAGCTTGAAACAATGAACGAAAGAGAAGAGAATGATAGAAGTTTACCTAGGTTTGTAAGGCTTCAATAAAGACTAAAACTCGCCGGAAAAATGCTTTGAATCTCGCCGGAAAGTGGCCACAACAGTGGCTGGACGAAATGGACAAGAATAAGGGCAAGAACAATGAGAAAATGCAGTTGGAATGAAAGCTTATCTTGAAAATAACAAAAATCGCAAGACCCACCTTCTTCTCCACTGCTGGCCGACGTTCACCACCATGGCAGCCGGAAAAATGAAGAAAGGCGACGCCTTTGAGGGGCTGGAACGAAGAGAAAGCAACAGAACACTTGCAGACAAATAGCACATGCGATTCACAAGTTTGAGAAGGTGAAAATGTGAGTGAGATGAAGAAAAATGGTGAGGGAGGTTGGAGGAGTGAAGAAAAACGAAAATGGGGCTGCTAGGAGGAGGAGGAGGACGTGTTTGGTGGAGGAGAAGGAAGGAAGAAGAAGGAAAATGAGATTTAGGGTTTGCAATTGTCCATCTTGCCCCTTTTCCCTTTATTTATTTACTTTTCCCATTTTGAATCCTACATAAAAAAAATTATAAAAATAATCTAGACACCAACTTGTTAATTTTTCTCTAGTCGATAGTTGAATTTTATAACTATTACTTCGTTAATTTCTAAAGAAATTAGGCATATTAATCTGTTAAAAGTGTATTTATTCTCCAAACTGTTTCCATTCTACTATATTTCATTCTAAAGCATCTTAAGCTCCTAATAAATTTAAAAATTAAATCTTAAATAACCACAAATCCTTAATTAAATTTTTGGGATGTTACAATTCGCTTCCGCATATTTTTATTTTTAGTGATATTATTGGTTAATCGGGAAAATGTACTAGGTTGCTCCTTTTTCTAACCATGTTAGGTGATCCTTTTCTAACATGGTTAGCTATTAATTATCCATGATAGTATTCAGGTTGTATTAGAAAATTCTTTTCTATCATGGATAATGATTATTAGTAGGAAATTCTTTTTCTAACTATGATAGATTTATTGATATTATGGAAATCATTTTTCTATCATAGTTAGTGAAGGTAGTATTGAATTAATCAGGGAATTAGTAACACTATGTTACAATTCACGTTAAATCTATTTAAACCACTTCACACACAAATTGTCCACCAATACCATTTATAGTTACTTCAGTTACGTCCGCGAGCCTAAACAGTAATCCGTACCCAATAATTCTAAGTTCCATGACCAATATAGTATATATATTCCTTCAACCGCGATAAAACCTCAAATTCAACAATTTATCTTACTTATTCTTCAACTCATAACTAATATATTCTCCATCTTACTCTCAAACAATCCTCCTAAATCAACTTTAATTCAAAACCTAAACTTAATTTTTCTTTCTCCATTTCACTTCTTAACCGAAATTTTCTAGTCAATCCTCAATCCATGATCATCATTTTTCTCCAATTATCAAAATTGTTAATTCCTGTCAAATGCCTCTAACTTTAATCAATACAAGCCAGACAATTTTAATTTTAATTACATAATTCCACCTATATTAGTCCCAACAATTTGTACCGATTGAATTCTTCATAGGTATTAACATCAATATGCCTAATAAACCAAGAGAAACCTCACAATTCTCCTTTAACTTCAAGTCATAATCATATTTATAGCATTTACAACCTATAGCCTATCCGCAATATTATCTGAATCTACATCAAAAGTCTTCCCTCACTAATATTATTTCCAATTCCAATAGCCAGTAAACTACAAAAGCCACTAAACCATAGTAATCGCTAAAACTTCTAATATCAATCCTCAATTTGAAATACCACCACCAGTAATTACCTAACGCCTATTATCTATATTCATATGTAATCTCATTAGAATCTAGGACTCACATCCCAAAAGTGCTTTTTGAATCAATTACCTAAGCCTCTCACATAATTTACATCCTTTTGAATAACCAAAAATCAACTCAAACACTTTCTGCATACTTCATTAACTTCATACCCATATGTACCCTTAATAATATAGGAATCATGAATAACTCAAGGTTAAAGAGAGTTTCAAAATCATCACCACTCTAGCTAATTTAAATTCTGAGTCCAAAGCAATCTCAATTACCCAATTTGCATTCATGCACCACTTTTCCAAACATTAACCTGATTTAACTACTCACACCTTCCAAATACAATTAAATTAATTTCAAGCCTACGGATATTCACAATTTCCTTTTTAAAATCTACAACAAAATTAGCCAAATTAACTTATTCAAGCATAATCGTTGAACCTAAATAAGCCCTTAGACCCCATAACCATAATTCAAATGTCCATAATTAAAATACCTCAAATGGAAATCAAGCTTAGATACAACCAAGAGAATAATAAACCCATACTCATATCCAACTTCAAACAACTAGGTCTCCCCGGGGATTAACTAACTATAGGTGTCCTCTTCACTTGCTTCCTATATATAAAATCATAAACCCATATTCATAAGCGATCATAATCCAACCATTATTATTATCTTTTTTTTTTCTTTGTACACAATTTAAACTTTAGAATCCAATATCATTAAAGCCTAAGAATAATCCATTCAAGATCTCACTAGTCCTCCAACCATCAATGTAACATTTTCCCTCTAAAGTTATATTTTATTCCAATAAAACTACACCATTAGACCTGTATTAAACTTATTCAACTTAACGGGACCCATGAATCTCTCAATAAATTCATATTTCAAAATCATCAATACTCTTCTAAGTCTCAATTCATCCAACATACCAAATCCCAAATTACTCCAATTATTCCTTATTTTACCATTTCTCAATCAACCTTACCATAATCCCACTATCGTATTTCTATTATCCATTTGATTATTACCCATCCTTAGTAAGGATACTAACATTCTACATCTCACAAAAACACCATTTTACTTAAAAATCACATCCGAATTTAATCCCAATCAATTTATTTCAACCCAAAATTATTATTAGCCTTGAATTGTCCTCATGCATTTATATTGCTGAAACACCACTATAGTTGTTTTTCATTGATGTGTTAGTACCCAATAGTCTCAATTTTTCCTCTAGATAAAAAAAAAATCCAACTTAATAAACTCACAATATCCAACTCAACGCAACTTATCAATTCATATTTACTGAACTGTAAACTTGACTAATGTGCAACTCCTAACATTACAAAATCTTACTTTAAAGTAACCCAAGGCATAAACCAAATTGTGACTCAAATCAATCCTCCTACAAGTTTTATTTATGTACCTTCTAGACATATTAGACTCCCCTATACTTTCATAAGGGTCCATGAATTAGGAACATTTAACTAACTCGCAAACATCTCAACAAACATTTCCCCTCCTCGTAGAGTTGTAACATTCTGTTACTAATTACTTAATTAGCCAATGATATCCATTTTAGATCTAATAACCTCTTTACTAACTATGATAGAAAAAGGATTTCCATAATATCAATGTCCTATCATAGTTAGGAAAGGAATTTCCTAATGATTAAATACTATCCATGATAGAAAAGAATTTCCTGATACAACATGAACACTATCAAGGATAATTAATAACTAACCATGTTAGAAAGGATTTGCCTAACATGGTTAATAAACAAAACTAGTTGATATTTAACAATAAATAGATATATATACATGCGGAAACGAATGCAGGCCTATACAAATTGGCAATATAAATAACTAACTAATCTAAATAACCTTTGAAACCTAATTCCCTTTCCTGATGCTTGCGCCTGTGCATGAATACCTGCAAAAATGTCAGTAATCGTGGAATGAGACAATTTGTCCCAGTAATCACCGCTTAACTCACTATAACAGTGAGATGTGCGGTAGCGAGGGCGTCTAAAGGGTACCACATTTAAAACCAATAATATATATATATATATACACGTCAAGTCTTTCATTCATCATTCAAGTCCCTCCGTCTAAATCAAATCAAATTCACCATCTCTACTTCCCACATATCACTCAAATCCCTCAGTCAATTCCAAATCAATTCAACAGACAAAAATAAACATGATTGACACTGTGCCCAGTCTCAAATCTGCAAGCATGAAAAAGGGAGCACTATAAATAGTGAAAACGTCCCTGAAAAGGGAGCACTATAAATAGTGAAAACATCCCTGGTTCCTTTACAATCCGAGGAACCTGTACAATTAACCTATCGATTGCGCAAATCGATAGGTTACATCGGCCGACGGTACTAATAATCAATGTCATGCAATACTCACAATCCCTATTCTATATTCCATCAACATAACTCTCAACTATCTCAACTCAGCATGTAACCCTCTTTTCTATCCTCATTACTTCTTAAACCACTACCCAACACTATCCCTATATACATTTCACGCCATTCCAGATCAATGGCCACCACCAGGCAGGATAATAGTATATATATGTGTAAAAATCTTTTATACAGAAATAATCGTGTTTAAAAGGCACCCGATAGCCTGTTTTGTATAAAAATAACCTTTCAAAGATAAAATATATATAAAGGGTGAGAAAGGATTTTACAAAATCCTAGCTAACATCACCCTCAATGTTATAGTAAGGTTAAGTGTGATTACCTGTCGCCCTTTTGCAATTCTACGCGATTTCTCAACCTTTCTTCCTCGATGCCACGAAAGCCTACTGCATCCACTCCTATAATAATATATAGCCAAATGATAAATTAATATCATTTCCCTTTTTATCGTAGTTCGACGTCTCTCTCTCGTTCTTATAAGTTACTACCCAGCCCATATGTAATTATTCTATTCCTTGAAGTCATTATAATTCTTAAAGTTTATTCATTAAACATTCAAAGGTTTCTTGCAAAGTTTCAAGAATCCTCCAATCATTCAACAAGCATTAATCAAGTAGCAACTCATGATCTAATTTTCAAATAGACTAAGAAGCCATCACAATTACACCTTTACAATGTCATTCCGAAAAGTCACAACATCAGTCCATCAGCAATAAAACAAGCATCAAGCAGAAAACAATTAATTATTGTTCATATAATTCAATATTAAATATAGCAATCATTTTGATGTTTATTAGCACCTCTTTAGGTCCACAATTTATTCAGCCACATGCAGCCCTCTTATCTACTTTCACCTTCACATGTTAATTTAGTACAGATCAGCACTTATGAACTTAATCATGTAAGATCAATGATTTCACATAAGGTTATTGAACTCAGCTTCAATGACATGTATACAGACCCAAACATACACAAATCAACTGTTACTCTTTCTAGTTTTTATCTCAATTCATATCAACCAGTATAAAGTCAGATTTGGATCACACTAAAAGAACAACAAAAAGAAGGACAATGTGCCCATGCACTCCATATTCAAGATTTCAAATTATTCATAATTGACATAAACCTCAACAAATATGTCCAAGTATAACTTTTTTTTTCAAATTTAACTTATCAACAATTTGATTCATATAACCTATCCACTAACTAACCTATATAAAATTATCTATGATCATCAAGGCACCTTTTAAAAACACTTCGTGCAGTTCCTCACACCTTCAAAATCCATCGCCTAGCCAATCTTATTAAATTTTGAATTAAGGAAACTTACACAGGGCCCAATCCCCTCAAATTAACCATTAACAACTTTCATTAAGTTTAAATAACTCAACAATAGCCCATAAATCACCAAAAGCCTTTTTAGATCGCAACTCACCTAAAATGCCAAGAAATTCAATTTAACTGGATCATTCACAAACTCCTTATTCCATAGTTTTCTTAAACTAATTACATTCCATAGCTTTATCAAAGTCAACCTAAAGTAACCCCTTTCTTTGTCAAACCAGCACCACAATCAAACCACCACCTTCCTCCCTCACCACAATTCATGAGCATAACATCATGACAATACCAACGTAAAGCAAGCATATTTTCTTTTGATTCTGTTATACAACACAAACTCCTTCATCAAAATCCTAAATTTCAAATCTGGAACCAAGCAGCCCCTCACTCGACAACTCTCACATATTTTCATAATCAAGAATGTATTTCCAAAGCTAAAGGAAAAGAATCCTAAGAACATTTCAGCCCATTATCATAACTTAATGACACATGCCCCACATTTTCCTTCATCTTCCTACACATACCAAGAACAATTCCAAAACAAAGGAAATAGAAAATCTAGAAAATCAATTCAGCCATCACAGAAGAGACCAATATTCACAAGAACAACACATATACAAGGCCTAGCAAACCAATATAGATTCACATACATATATTTACTAATTCACATACATATATTTACTAATACCTAACCATTTCCTGCCTAAACATAATTAAATATGCAATGACTTCTTTAATTAAGGCTTATTCCTAAACAAATTAAGTCAGACTATGACAGCAGCCAAACAATGCCCTAAACAAATAGAGAAAAGAATCAAAACTTCAGAATCACATACAATCCTTATCACCAAACCTGAACTGATTCAAACGGGGAAAACAAAGGTAACATGGAAAACCGAAATCAACTAAAGCTGAAGCAAATTGGACATACAGTGCAACCAATCAATTCCAATATATTCCTACATGTAATACTTAGAAATTTTGACATTAGAATCCCTAAAACTCGTCGGTCCTAAAGTACCAAGAGCTAGGTTTTCACATAACACCATAAATCCTCAAATTAACAACTAACATCTCTCTCTCACACTCAAATTAAAAGTTTAAGCTTCAGTTTAACTTAATCAAATGCCCAAACATAAAACCCATTTTCGGTTTTCCTCTCTCACAAATTCATCCAAATCAGAAAGGAAGGACGGAAACAGGAGAAAAATATTACCTAAACTTGTTTTTGACCTTCCATGACTCACCGGAGCTTCGCCGTCGCCGGAAAATGGCCGGAAATCGGCCATTATAGGGCTGGCCGATTCAAGGGAACCCAAAGAAAAGGAAAAATATGAGGAAATGGACATTGAAATAAAGGCATAGCTCAAGATATGCTAGAAAGATCGGAGCTTTACCTCTCTTCGCCGTCGAGCACCGAACTCGCCGGAAAATGAAAAAGGACGAAGACGAAGTGGAGAACGACAAGGAATGGGCTATGGGGATGGTGAGAACGTGAGAGGCGGTGGGGGTCCCGCTGGTGACTGCTTGCTCCGCCATCTTGGCCGTCCTGAGCGGCGGATAATGAAGGGTAGGGGGAGGGCATCGAGAGGTTTGGAGGGGCGGAGGAAGTTTGAAAATGAAGAAGGAGAAGGATGGAGGGAAATCGGGTGGTTGAAGGAGGAAGGGGCTGGCGCCGCCGCGCCTTAGGTCGCTGCCCGTCGCCTGGAAGAAGGAGAACGAAGAAGGCGGTGGGAGGAGAAGGGCGAAGGTATTGAGAGTCAGAGAAAGTGGAGGTCGGGTTTTGGTGTTATAAGGGAGGAGAGGGCTCTGTTTGGTTTGGTGTAATAAGGGTGGTATAGGATAATTTGTAGCCCAAACTTGCCATAGTGTACTCTTTTAATTCTAAAACCATTTAAACCAGCCTCCAATCTTTTTAAACTTCCAAATATTTTTAGCTTTACCACTCCCTCATATTTCAAACTCTTCATTTCTTAATTAATTATATGCACATTTATTATTCAAAATTTTCCAAATATCCTAAAAATCACCAAAAATTCCTAAAAATTTCAAAATTTCCCAAAACACTCACTAATCCTGAATTAAATTTTTCAGGATGTTACAATTCTCCCCACCTTTTAAAAATTTTGTCCCCAAAATTTACTAAACGTATTACCTATCACAAAGAAATTCACGCGTCAGTTCTGCATTCAGCATATTAACTCTAATCGTTTCACTACGACTTAATACACTCAACGCCATATTTTACCATTTTTCCTCATTCAATCTATAATAATCATCAACCCTTATCCCGTTTCTCTTAGCTAACCCTCAATTTACTAGCCACTCTAACCTCAAATTACTTGTATTAAAGTCCAACATCATATATGACAACAACATCCTCTTCAAAATCTAGTGGTTTCCTCAATCATAATCCAAGGTCTCGCTTCTAATTGTTAGATAACAATTCCATAAAATGCCCTTTCCAACTTTAACTCATGATTCTAACTTAATATACACTCATCCATAAAAGCCTATTGATAACCTATTACTAAGTCAAAATAGTTTACAACATCAATATACACTCTAAGTCATCACCCTAAATTTAATTCAAGCACAATTCCCTAAATCCCACTCTGCAAACCATAATCTCTAGTCCCTCATCGGTTCATAGCCAATATATAGTATTTTCATCCTTAACGTCCAAACTCCTCTCAATTATAGCTATGTCAATTCATTCAAGCTAAACAACTGTAACTTTAACCCGTCATTTCACCATTCACTACAACTTCAAACAAGTGTTCTACGTCCATAAATTCCAGACAAAGTTTCAAAATAAGCATCCAACCTGAGTTCTTCACATCTCATATATTCAATTGATCCTTATACAATCTATAAGTCCATCCGGCTAAAACTAAAACCAACCTTAGCCTTAACAGTTCAATACTCACTACCACAACTTAACGAATTGTTCATTATCATTACTTAGAGTACTAAACTCATTCCATAAATATTAGTCAAGACCTGAGAAATCAATTATCTATTTCTTCACTTCAGTCATTTAATGTCTCCCAATTTAACCGCCTCATTGGTTTCCTTAATAAAATTCTAAAGCTCACAACCCCTAATTATTCCAAATGGTTCATTACTGAACCATGTTTAAAACCTCAAATTTCAACAAATTATCCTTCCTAGTCTTCAATTTATAAACGAAATATAACTTAAGGTCATCAAATCACAACTAAATCCCAAGTATTTCACCTAATCAATATTTAATCCAAAACCCAAATTTCTCCTATCAAACACCAATCCATTGTCATTATAGTGTAGTTCAATAATCTAGATTATAACTCATCTCCTCATGTATATTTGTATATGCAAGAGCAACTCCCAACATCAAACAACATTGTTAATTTACCCTTCATCATAAAGGTGTTTATCCAACAAGTCAACTCAAGACTTCACCAACTAGAATCCCCTTACACAAAATCTATCATCTCTTTTAATTCATGTAATACAAAATATTGCTTCAATTTTCCAAATCAGAAACTATAACTTGTTATTATTCTCTTCTATAGAATTTTACAACTATTTGATCCTCCAATCAATAATATCTATTAGCAAGTTTACAATTCACACACAACCTCAACTAATTAGTACACAGTTAAGTAGTATTTACCATGTCAAAACTTCATTTAATCACTAATATTTCACATCCTTTTACCTCCTCTTTCCTTACTTACATCTAAAATCACATTGACTTTACTTTAAGATGATTACAGTGGATCTCTTCAAAACAATAATGAACTAATCCATTTGCCACTACATTCCAACACTTAACACAAAAGAAGTCCTGTTACTGCGTTTCTAAGCACTCAATCATCTAAGCATTCAAATCAATCTTCCTTCAACACAATCTAATTGATTAAATCTACACAAACCCTCTATTACATATGTTTTATCCCTGCTTAAATTTTTCTAAGCTTAACATGTAGAATCAATAACTCCCTTATTCAAAGATCATTACATGCACCAAAACAAAACACATCTACATATTATAGCACCCAACTCTAAGCTTAAAATAATACACGGAATCAAATTCTTCATTTTAGCCTCATCATCATCACCTTAAGTATTTTAAACAAAGTCATAACATAAATTTTTAGTTCTTACGCCAATTTGGAGTTTTCAACTCCATATCTTCCTAAACTTGTCGGGTTCAAAGCACCTAATGATTCAAGATTTGTTTACGAAGCTCAACTAAACTCCTTTTTTTTTATCACTAAATCTCTACAAGAATTTTAAAGCATATTCATTCTTTCATCGGTATGTAACTATCAAAATAAATTTATGTCTACATCTAGTGAAATTTGAACCAAACAAATGTAAGAAATTCTGCAGCCTGTAACCAAACTACAGATTAAAACCAGTATTAGAAGCTGGTATAAAAGCGTCAAGTTTAAATTCTTTTCACATCAAACATCCTTTGATTAAATTACACACAATCAAATTCTGTATTCACAAATCAACACACCCATACACATAGTATTTGGCTCAAAGTATGAAAATGGTCCAACATAATACTAACAAATCACACAAATAATAACAACACAAAGAATTTTAATAGGATTTTATTTTAAAACCATCAAATATAACAAGTCAATCTATCAATTAAACCAACAATTTAACAAATAAACTAAACAATTAAGAAGCAAGGTCAACCAAAATTATTTCATATCGCATTATTTATCAATTGTTATTTTCAATTTCCTTAATCCTTAACCCAATAAGGGATCTCATGATGCCTCGACTATGATTATGGCCGGCACATAACTATACTCGAGACCCCAGAGAAGCATCCTTATTTCATCATTCTTCCTAAATTCTTATACATATCAATATTATTTCGTTATTCTTTCTATGTTCATCTCAATCTCTCCACAATACCTATTCAATTTCTCTTATCACTCTCTCCCCACCACGGGATGAGTGATATTCCTCTCAAAAGGCAGATATTCATGCACATAAGGAAGGGAATACAAAGAATGTATATTGTCAATCTATATGCAATGCAGCACAGTCCAGGGTTATCGTATACCAAATACTGATAACCAAGTTGTAACATTGTGTTACTAATTCCCTAATTAACCTGTGACATCTCTTTTAGTTCATTAATATCTTTACTAACTATGATAGAAAAAGGAATTGCAATAATATCAATATCTCTATCATAGTTAGAAAAAGAATATCCTAATGACTGAAATATTATCCATGATAGAAAAGAATAAACTAATACAGTACAACTGCTATCATGGATAATTTATTGCTAACCATGTTAGAAAGGATTTGCCTAACATGGTTAATAAACAAAACTAGTTGATATTTAACAATAAATAGATATATATACATGCGGAAACGAATGCAGGCCTATACAAATTGGCAATATACATAACTAACTAATCTAAATAACCTTTGAAACCTAATTCCCTTTCCTGATGCTTGCGCCTGTGCATGAATACCTGCAAAAATGTCAGTAATCGTGGAATGAGACAATTTGTCCCAGTAATCACCGCTTAACTCACTATAACAGTGAGATGTGCGGTAGCGAGGGCGTCTAAAGGGTACCACATTTAAAACCAATAATATATATATATATATATATATATATATATATATATATACACGTCAAGTCTTTCATTCATCATTCAAGTCCCTCCGTCTAAATCAAATCAAATTCACCATCTCTACTTCCCACATATCACTCAAATCCCTCAGTCAATTCCAAATCAATTCAACAGACAAAAATAAACATGATTGACACTGTGCCCAGTCTCAAATCTGCAAGCATGAAAAAGGGAGCACTATAAATAGTGAAAACGTCCCTGAAAAGGGAGCACTATAAATAGTGAAAACATCCCTGGTTCCTTTACAATCCGAGGAACCTGTACAATTAACCTATCGATTGCGCAAATCGATAGGTTACATCGGCCGACGGTACTAATAATCAGTGTCATGCAATACTCACAATCCCTATTCTATATTCCATCAACATAACTCTCAACTATCTCAACTCAGCATGTAACCCTCTTTTCTATCCTCATTACTTCTTAAACCACTACCCAACACTATCCCTATATACATTTCACGCCATTCCAGATCAATGGCCACCACCAGGCAGGATAATAGTATATATATGTGTAAAAATCTTTTATACAGAAATAATCGTGTTTAAAAGGCACCCGATAGCCTGTTTTGTATAAAAATAACCTTTCAAAGATAAAATATATATAAAGGGTGAGAAAGGATTTTACAAAATCCTAGCTAACATCACCCTCAATGTTATAGTAAGGTTAAGTGTGATTACCTGTCGCCCTTTTGCAATTCTACGCGATTTCTCAACCTTTCTTCCTCGATGCCACGAAAGCCTGCTGCATCCACTCCTATAATAATATATAGCCAAATGATAAATTAATATCATTTCCCTTTTTATCGTAGTTCGACGTCTCTCTCTCGTTCTTATAAGTTACTACCCAGCCCATATGTAATTATTCTATTCCTTGAAGTCATTATAATTCTTAAAGTTTATTCATTAAACATTCAAAGGTTTCTTGCAAAGTTTCAAGAATCCTCCAATCATTCAACAAGCATTAATCAAGTAGCAACTCATGATCTAATTTTCAAATAGACTAAGAAGCCATCACAATTACACCTTTACAATGTCATTCCGAAAAGTCACAACATCAGTCCATCAGCAATAAAACAAGCATCAAGCAGAAAACAATTAATTATTGTTCATATAATTCAATATTAAATATAGCAATCATTTTGATGTTTATTAGCACCTCTTTAGGTCCACAATTTATTCAGCCACATGCAGCCCTCTTATCTACTTTCACCTTCACATGTTAATTTAGTACAGATCAGCACTTATGAACTTAATCATGTAAGATCAATGATTTCACATAAGGTTATTGAACTCAGCTTCAATGACATGTATACAGACCCAAACATACACAAATCAACTGTTACTCTTTCTAGTTTTTATCTCAATTCATATCAACCAGTATAAAGTCAGATTTGGATCACACTAAAAGAACAACAAAAAGAAGGACAATGTGCCCATGCACTCCATATTCAAGATTTCAAATTATTCATAATTGACATAAACCTCAACAAATATGTCCAAGTATAACTTTTTTTTTCAAATTTAACTTATCAACAATTTGATTCATATAACCTATCCACTAACTAACCTATATAAAATTATCTATGATCATCAAGGCACCTTTTAAAAACACTTCGTGCAGTTCCTCACACCTTCAAAATCCATCGCCTAGCCAATCTTATTAAATTTTGAATTAAGGAAACTTACACAGGGCCCAATCCCCTCAAATTAACCATTAACAACTTTCATTAAGTTTAAATAACTCAACAATAGCCCATAAATCACCAAAAGCCTTTTTAGATCGCAACTCACCTAAAATGCCAAGAAATTCAATTTAACTGGATCATTCACAACCTCCTTATTCCATAGTTTTCTTAAACTAATTACATTCCATAGCTTTATCAAAGTCAACCTAAAGTAACCCCTTTCTTTGTCAAACCAGCACCACAATCAAACCACCACCTTCCTCCCTCACCACAATTCATGAGCATAACATCATGACAATACCAACGTAAAGCAAGCATATTTTCTTTTGATTCTGTTATACAACACAAACTCCTTCATCAAAATCCTAAATTTCAAATCTGGAACCAAGCAGCCCCTCACTCGACAACTCTCACATATTTTCATAATCAAGAATGTATTTCCAAAGCTAAAGGAAAAGAATCCTAAGAACATTTCAGCCCATTATCATAACTTAATGACACATGCCCCACATTTTCCTTCATCTTCCTACACATACCAAGAACAATTCCAAAACAAAGGAAATAGAAAATCTAGAAAATCAATTCAGCCATCACAGAAGAGACCAATATTCACAAGAACAACACATATACAAGGCCTAGCAAACCAATATAGATTCACATACATATATTTACTAATTCACATACATATATTTACTAATACCTAACCATTTCCTGCCTAAACATAATTAAATATGCAATGACTTCTTTAATTAAGGCTTATTCCTAAACAAATTAAGTCAGACTATGACAGCAGCCAAACAATGCCCTAAACAAACAGAGAAAAGAATCAAAACTTCAGAATCACATACAATCCTTATCACCAAACCTGAACTGATTCAAACGGGGAAAACAAAGGTAACATGGAAAACCGAAATCAACTAAAGCTGAAGCAAATTGGACATACAGTGCAACCAATCAATTCCAATATATTCCTACATGTAATACTTAGAAATTTTGACATTAGAATCCCTAAAGTACCAAGAGCTAGGTTTTCACATAACACCATAAATCCTCAAATTAACAACTAACATCTCTCTCTCACACTCAAATTAAAAGTTTAACCTTCAGTTTAACTTAATCAAATGCCCAAACATAAAACCCATTTTCGGTTTTCCTCTCTCACAAATTCGTCCAAATCAGAAAGGAAGGACGGAAACAGGAGAAAAATATTACCTAAACTTGTTTTTGACCTTCCATGACTCACCGGAGCTTCGCCGTCGCCGGAAAATGGCCGGAAATCGGCCATTATAGGGCTGGCCGATTCAAGAGAACCCAAAGAAAAGGAAAAATATGAGGAAATGGACATTGAAATAAAGGCATAGCTCAAGATATGCTAGAAAGATCGGAGCTTTACCTCTCTTCGCCGTCGAGCACCGAACTCGCCGGAAAATGAAAAAGGACGAAGACGAAGTGGAGAACGACAAGGAATGGGCTATGGGGATGGTGAGAACGTGAAAGGCGGTGGGGGTCCCGCTGGTGACTGCTTGCTCCGCCATCTTGGCCGTCCTGAGCGGCGGATAATGAAGGGTAGGGGGAGGGCATCGAGAGGTTTGGAGGGGCGGAGGAAGTTTGAAAATGAAGAAGGAGAAGGATGGAGGGAAATCGGGTGGTTGAAGGAGGAAGGGGCTGGCGCCGCCGCGCCTTAGGTCGCTGCCCGTCGCCTGGAAGAAGGGGAACGAAGAAGGCGGTGGGAGGAGAAGGGCGAAGGGATTGAGAGTCAGAGAAAGTGGAGGTCGGGTTTTGGTGTTATAAGGGAGGAGAGGGCTCTGTTTGGTTTGGTGTAATAAGGGTGGTATAGGATAATTTGTAGCCCAAACTTGCCATAGTGTACTCTTTTAATTCTAAAACCATTTAAACCAGCCTCCAATCTTTTTAAACTTCCAAATATTTTTAGCTTTACCACTCCCTCATATTTCAAACTCTTCATTTCTTAATTAATTATATGCACATTTATTATTCAAAATTTTCCAAATATCCTAAAAATCACCAAAAATTCCTAAAAATTTCAAAATTTCCCAAAACACTCACTAATCCTGAATTAAATTTTTCAGGATGTTACATATTCCAAATGAGTTGACACTGTGCCCCTCTCAAATGTGAGGGGGCAATTTCCCTCTCTGGTAAACCCATAAGAGGGAAACCCCAATCTGTCTCCAATCAGAAAGGGAGCAGTCCCTGTCTCCAATCATAAGACTGCTGGTCACAGTCTCCAATCTGTTGACCAATGGTCACAGTCTCCAATCTGTTAACCCGTACAAATAACCGTTGATTGGCCTATCGAACGGTTATCATCGCGCGATGGTACATATGTCTCAGTGTCATGCAATGTCCACAATGTCCAATAAATTTCAACCTCGTCAGTATCTCAATTTCAACATCAATATCTTGCACTCTTACCATTCCCTTCAATATCTAAATCTCAACATATCATTGTTTCCACAACATAACTCTCCACAAGTTCAACTCAATATCCAACTCTCTTTTCTATCATCATACCTCTCAAACCACTATCTAAACAATAAACCTATATATCCTTCACACCATTCCAAATCAATAGCAATCACCAAGCAGGATAATATATATATGTATCAAAGTCTTTTATATGAAAGTAATCGCGTTTGAAAGGCACCCGATAGCCTATTTTGTATAAAAATAACATTTCAATGATTTATATATACAGAAGGTGAGAAAGGATTTTGAAAATCCCAACTACATCACCTTCAATGTTATAGCAAGGTTAAGAGTGATTACCTGTCGCCCTTTTGCACTCTGTTGCTCTTCCTTACCATTACCATTCCTTGTAGATTTCTCTTCAAGTGTCATCACCACGTACTATATACTCCTATACTCAAATCCTCTTCTGCGTGTGTTAAAGCCGGTCTCCGCCGCCGTACATCGTCGAACTCGCCGGAAAATGTGGAGAGACAGTGAAGGCAAAAAAAATAAACATGAAAAAGTGTCAAGAACATTGTGAAACTTGAAGAACCAAGAAGCCAAGCAAGGAAACGGAGGTATGAGCTTACCCACAGATTGTCTACGCTCGAGCTCCGCCGTGGGTTGCCGGAAATCACGAGGAGAACGGAGGTCGCGAGAAGGGCGAAGGAGATGCAGAGGAAGGCGTTTGGGGAAGATAAATCGCAGAGAAGAGAGAAGGAAGCCACGACGGCTTCCTTCTCCGTCGTCGCCGTTAGCGGCGGCCTCCAGGGCGGCCGGCGAGAGTGAACAGAGAAAGAAAAGAGAGGAATCAGGTGAGAGGGTCGGAGGGAGCTCGAGAGAGAGAAAAAGAGAGAGAGAAAAAAAAATGAAAAGGAAGGAAGGAAATGAATATATATATACTTTAGGGAAAATTACACTTAACTACCCTAATGTTTATTCTTAATTATATATTTAGCCCAAAAGTTTGTATATATTACTATATCTCTTTCTTTTCATTCGAATATGATCTAAATTCTAATTTACTTTTCATGAAAGTTTTCTATTCACAATTAATCCTTTTAATTATATTTATTTAAATTCCAAACTAAATAACATTTATTATTCCTAAATTGCCCAAAACATCCCAAAATTCCTTCCTATTACTTTAAATTTTCTAAATGGCACTTCAATAATTTCTCATTATCCTTAATCAAAAGTTGGGATGTTACAATTTACCCCACCTTTTAGGAATTTTGTCCCCAAAATTCGCTACACATACACCTAACACAAAGAAAATACACAAGTCAACCTTACATTCATCATATTACTTCTAACAATTTCACTACCACTTAATACATTCAACATCATCCTTCATCATTTATCCTCATTCAATCTGTAGTGATCACCAATACTCATCCATGTCAACTTCAACATCAAATTTGTGGTTAATTACCTATAATCTCAATAAAACAGTGAAAGACGTTCGCTACACTTCAAGTCTGGCATATCACATCCTACTAGTTTCTTTATCTATTTTGCTCAACCACAAGCACAACTTTAAAATTTCATCACTAATTCAACTCATTTCATTCTCATCCATAAAAGCCTAATGTCCACACATCCCCAAGTCACACTATCTCTCAATATCCTTACATTACTCTAAGTCAATAACCCGCACTATACAATATAGTAATCACCCTAACTTTAACTCAAAGAATGAATTCCTAAATTCCTCTCTTTAAGCCAATTTCCGATCCCTCATCAGTTCATAACCAATATATAGTATTTTAATCCTTAAAGACAAAACTCTACTCACTTACCTTTATTCCAATCCATACAAGCTTGACAATTGTGTCTCCTCATAATTCCCTAAATGCCTCAAATTTCCCAATTATGAATTCCTACCATTTGATTTCAATTATTCTATATTTTAACTTATACATCCCCCAATTCCTCCAATATAAACAATTTATAAATTTTGAAACCATCTCCAACTAAATTCCAAAGAGTTACATTCTTTATTTATCACAATTACTTGACCTATTACAGACATAAATATTCACTTACCCTAACCAACTATGTCAAACAAAATCATTCCAATAATTCTTAATTCTTTGCCTTCAATCAACTTAATCTCTATACATGACTCCTTCCTTTAACATGCTTCCATAACAAATTGAAGCATCACCAAAACCAAGAATCAATTTACTACCCATAGACTCATACTTAATTTAAGTAAAAATTCCCATTTCTTTGAGAGAATATTCAGCCAACTAAGAAACAGAAATTGAACTAATTCCTATAATCTAAGCTAGATTTCAAGGTATATTATACAAAATCTCATCAGCCACACTCTTCCAAAGACAGTAGGCACACATTCAACAATTGTAACCCAAAAACAATACCATATAAATTCTCTTGTGAGCCATTTTACCTCATATAATTGCAGGGTTGAACTATATTCCTACATTTATGATACACATGGGAACAAACACTCAAATCAATTCCTAACTACTGTACACACAAAATAGCATCAACACTTGTTACATATTGCACCATATCCTAAAAATAACACGTGGAAAAATGGAAAATACACAAAATAAGTGGGTTTTTATATGATAACCATCATAAAATCAACTTAATTCATTGTCAAAACAAACATTTATAAATCAATTCCAACAACTTTATTTACTTTAACAATCACCAATATCTTTACAATAAGCCAACCAAAATTTACTCCAACTGAAATCAATTTGCATGTATAACTACAATTCACAATTTTACCAACAATTATCAACTATAAATTTCTCATTCACATAGTATTAATAGCCAAATTCTTCCAATTACATAACATTAACTTACAAAACTTTTCAATTCTCTACAATTAGCTACATTGAATTCAGTTAATAATCACTTTTAAACAAAAACTTAATTTTCGGAGACATTCACCCATGAAGTAGTGAGGGCTACCAACATCTATTATTAAGGGGGCTGCTTCCAATCACTATTATAGTGAGGAAGCCTCCAGCCACTTAATATAAATGGGCAACAACCTCTTACTACTCATGATAACGTAATCTCCAACCACTACTAATAATTAAATAATTAAAATAATAATAAAGAATAATAACATAACAATTATTGTTATAAGAATTTGATTGAATTCAATTAGGTAACATAACTTAATCATCAGTCAACGAATCCATCACTTACCAACAGAACAAAGCAGGTAATACAATTAATTTAGACACTTCAATAACACAACTAATCACCAAAACAAACAATTTCAATTAAAAACAATCAATCAAAACAAGTCGATTCATCATTAGGCAAACAATTTAACAATTCACTAACAAATAATAAACCAAGTACACAACTCTTATTTCACATTGTTATTTTTAATTGTTATTTTCAACTTTCATCAATCCCTTAACCCAATAAGGTGTATCATGATGCCTCGACTATGGTTATGGCTAGCACATAACTATACTCGAGACCCCAGAGAATCATCCTTATTTCGTTATTCTTCCTAAATTCTTATCAGAATCTTCATTTATTTTATTATTCTTTCTATATTCTTCTCAATCTCTCCACATTACCTATTCAATTGCACTTATCACTCTCTCCCCACCACGGGATGAGTGATATTCCTCTCAAAATGGCCAGATATTCATGCACAGAAGGAAGGGAATACTAAGAATGTATATTGCCAATCTACATGCAATGCAGCACAGTCCTAGGTTATCGTATACCAAATACTGATAACCAAGTTGTAACATTCTGTTACTAATTACTTAATTAGCCAATGATATCCATTTTAGATCTAATAACCTCTTTACTAACTATGATAGAAAAAGGATTTCCATAATATCAATGTCCTATCATAATTAGGAAAGGAATTTCCTAATGATTAAATACTATCCATGATAGAAAAGAATTTCCTGATACAACATGAACACTATCATGGATAATTAATAACTAACCATGTTAGAAAAGATTTGCCTAACATGGTTATTAAACAAAACTAATTGACATTAAACAATAAATAGATATATATACATGCGGAAACGAATGCAGGCCTATACAAATTGGCAATATACAATTCAAAATAGTCTATATAACCTCTACTACCTAATTCCCTTTCCTGATGCTCGTGCCCGTGCATGATCACCTGCAAAAAGGTAAGTAATCGTGGGGTGAGACAACTTGTCTCAGTAATCTACTACATAACTCACTATAACAGCGAGATGTGCGGTAGTGAGGGCGTCTAAAGGGTACCACAGTTCTAAAATGAATATATATATATACAAGAACCAAGTCTTCTTCCATTTACCATTCTATAACCTCTGTCACGTCCAAAATAAATCAAATCCAACTTCTCAACTCTCATCCATGTACAACCTGATGCTCTACTCATGCCATCCTGGAGGCACTACGCTCGAGCCCTATATGTATTCCAAATGAGTTGACACTGTGCCCCTCTCAAATGTGAGGGGGCAATTTCCCTCTCTGGTAAACCCATAAGAGGGAAACCCCAATCTGTCTCCAATCAGAAAGGGAGCAGTCCCTGTCTCCAATCATAAGACTGCTGGTCACAGTCTCCAATCTGTTGACCAATGGTCACAGTCTCCAATCTGTTAACCCGTACAAATAACCGTTGATTGGCCTATCGAACGGTTATCATCGCGCGATGGTACATATGTCTCAGTGTCATGCAATGTCCACAATGTCCAATAAATTTCAACCTCGTCAGTATCTCAATTTCAACATCAATATCTTGCACTCTTACCATTCCCTTCAATATCTAAATCTCAACATATCATTGTTTCCACAACATAACTCTCCACAAGTTCAACTCAATATCCAACTCTCTTTTCTATCATCATACCTCTCAAACCACTATCTAAACAATAAACCTATATATCCTTCACACCATTCCAAATCAATAGCAATCACCAAGCAGGATAATATATATATGTATCAAAGTCTTTTATATGAAAGCAATCGCGTTTGAAAGGCACCCGATAGCCTATTTTGTATAAAAATAACATTTCAATGATTTATATATACAGAAGTTGAGAAAGGATTTTGAAAATCCCAACTACATCACCCTCAATGTTATAGCAAGGTTAAGAGTGATTACCTGTCGCCCTTTTGCACTCTGTTGCTCTTCCTTACCATTACCATTCCTTGTAGATTTCTCTTCAAGTGTCATCACCACGTACTATATACTCCTATACTCAAATCCTCTTCTGTGTGTGTTAAAGCCGGTCTCCGCCGCCGTACATCGTCGAACTCGCCGGAAAATGTGGAGAGACAGTGAAGGCAAACAAAATAAACATGAAAAAGTGTCAAGAACATTGTGAAACTTGAAGAACCAAGAAGCCAAGCAAGGAAACGGAGGTATGAGCTTACCCACAGATTGTCTACGCTCGAGCTCCGCCGTGGGTTGCCGGAAATCACGAGGAGAACGGAGGTCGCGAGAAGGGCGAAGGAGATGCAGAGGAAGGCGTTTGGGGAAGATAAATCGCAGAGAAGAGAGAAGGAAGCCACGACAGCTTCCTTCTCCGTCGTCGCCGTTAGCGGCGGCCTCCAGGGCGGCCGGCGAGAGTGAACAGAGAAAGAAAAGAGAGGAATGGGTGAGAGGGTCGGAGGGAGCTCGAGAGAGAGAAAAAGAGAGAGAGAAAAAAAAATGAAAAGGAAGGAAGGAAATGAATATATATATATACTTTAGGGAAAATTACACTTAACTACCCTAATGTTTATTCTTAATTATATTTTTAGCCCAAAAGTTTGTATATATTACTATATCTCTTTCTTTTCATTCGAATATGATCTAAATTCTAATTTACTTTTCATGAAAGTTTTCTATTCACAATTAATCCTTTTAATTATATTTATTTAAATTCCAAACTAAATAACATTTATTATTCCCAAATTGCCCAAAACATCCCAAAATTCCTTCCTATTACTTTAAATTTTCTAAATGGCACTTCAATAATTTCTCATTATCCTTAATCAAAAGTTGGGATGTTACAGCTCATAAGAAAAGTGAAACCTTATGCACCATAACTAAAACTATTATTTTCCCTCACTTTCACTATGCTTCAAACAGTAAAAGTTAAGAAAGATTTAATAGTCACCTATAAAAGCAATTAAATGACTTCAGGAGTGTCAAACCCAAATAAGTATGAAGGAAACAAAAGCTATCACCAACTATACTTTACTCATTTATACTTCTAAACACAAATTTTCCTTCACAATTTTACCCAAAAATACATTTACTTACCTCATTCTAATCATTCCAATTTAACTATCTTAGTACGGAACGACTATTCTCCCCACCATAGGAATTTTGTCCGCAAAATTCACTGCACATATCCTCAAAACAAAGGTCAGTGATCATGCCCATCGGGAAGGGAAAAGGAATATATATTGCCATTCTATATGCAATGCAACAGGCAGGGCATCGTTTACCAAAAAACTGATACCACTTTGTAACAATTTGTTACTAAATCCCTAATTTACCAATAATAATACTTTCAAATCCAATAATTTACTTTACTAACTATGATAGAAAAAGATTTTTCTATAATATCAATATCACTATCATAGTTAGAAAAGAATTTCCTAATAATCTATGAATTATCCATGATAGAAAAGAATTTCCTAGTTCAATACTAATGCTATCATGGATAATAAATTACTACCCATGTTAGTAAGGATTCGCCTAACAGGGTTAGAAAACGAATCACCTGCTACAATGGAAAAACACTTATAATCTCTAGCACACATCTAACTATGTTAGAAAAGAGATTCTCCTGTCATAGTTAGCAAAAGAGACATCATCAACTCAAATAAACCACATCATTAATATCTTAACAGAAATCTAACCATGTTAGAAAAGAATCACCTAACATGGTTAGGAAAAGAAACAGCATAATACGCAGAGACGAATAACCATGCTAGAGAGGGGCCCATCTAACATGGTTATATGAGAAAAACAACCTCCATTAACCTACAAACAATCAACATTCACATAATATAATCAAGTTAGGAAAAGAGAATTTCCTTAACTTGATCATGACCATTCACCTGTAGAACTAATAATATTATCCAGTACAATGGTGACTTAATCACCTAACACAGCATGTGTCAACAACACCAGTAACTAGCTTCATTAAATCAACACATCACAAATACACAATTCTCTGACTTAACATGTCAGTATCACAAAGCGAAATCAAACGTCGCTAAGCTCAATCAATAAAAGGGATTGCCTTTCCATTAGCAGGCAATCCTTCTGTAGCAAATGATCACATACAGTATATAATAAATCATCACACTAACAAAGTGTGTGATGCAGCCAAAACTGTCACATTATGACAATATCAATAACTAAACAACAATTAACAGAATCAATTAAACAGTCAATTAGCAATACATTTCACCCAAAATATACCACAAATGCGGAGGCGGATGCAGCCTACTTTATGGTGTAACATCCCAAAAATTTAATTAAGGAGTACTGGTAATTTAAGATGTAATTTTGGAATTAATTATGAGTATAGATAGCTTCCAAGAGGAATTAGTACAAATTGATGCATTTTTTAGAATAATTATATTTTTTAAGAGATTAATTTGTCTAATTTCTTTAGAAATCAAAAGAGCAATAGTTAGAGATTTAAATTATTGATTGGAGAAAAATAAATGAGTTGGTGTAGGTAGTAATTTTTTATAATTTTTCTAATTTGTTGTAAGATGGGAATTTAAAATGGAAGAAGTAAATAAGTATAGGTAGAAAGGCATCTGGGTAAAGTGCCCCAAAAACCTAATAATACCACATACCAAACACTCCCTTACTCCTTCTTAACTCCAAACCCGAGCCCCTCCCTCCATTCTTCTTCATCTTCTTCGTTTTTATTCTCCTCCACTCTCCCACTTCACCGATTCCTCACTCCTCTCTGTGCTCGTGCGTCGTCCGCCGTATGCCGCCTGTCACCCGCCGTGGAAGCTCGCCGGTGCAAGCTTCTTCATCTCGTCCTTCCCTCTTACTTCTCCATTCTGTGATTTCCGGCGGGTTTCTGAGATTGTTGAATAGTGAAGATATATTATTAGAAGTCTAGATTTAGATGTTAAGAAGAGTAGAGGGCAATGCTGAAATTGTTTCGGCAAGGAATGATAAAGAGAAAACAGAAAATAATTAATTGTGTTAGAAAGTAGGAAGTTTTTCTATTTATACTAATGATGTTAAGTCTAACGTGTGAAACAAATTATCTCGTTACTAACATGGATTTTGGAAATGTCTCACTAAACAAATTAAATTTCGAGATTTCATGTGAGATATGATAGAATGAAAAGTTGTTAAACTAGATGGTTTGGTGTGTGTATATGTATAGAATGAAGTGGATGGCTATGCTTGTTTGAACAATGTAGTAAGGTAATTGTGATGGTGATAATGTGTCTTGCTTGGGGATTTTCTGCTACTTTGCTACCATAATCAAATGGAGCTTTAAGGAATGAAAATCTGTCTTAGTTTTGATTTGACTTATTGTTAATTATTATTGGTAAAGGGGAATGATGGATGTTTGGGAGTTTGCAAGCTGATTTCTTTGTTTTGAGAAAGTAATAAAATGAAATAGGTCAAAAGAAGATTTGATATTGATGATTTTAGTGGAAAAAGGGACTTTTAATATTCTTGGAGGTTTTGTATGATTAAATTACTTGAAGGGTAGAAGTAAGAGATGGTTTGTATTTTACAAAGATGATTGGTTATGTTGTATGTTATGAGAGTGTTCTTAATTGTCTTGATGGTGTTAGAGAAGTTGAGAAACATTGGTAAATTTAGAAGTATGTCCTATTAAGTTTATCTTGGAATCTATTGGTAATGGTTGACACAATGGCTAAATTTCATAGTTCCTATTGGTATTATAATTTGATTGAAAATGTGAGATGAAATGGTTAAGTAATGTTTTGAGAATTTGTGTCTAATGTGTATTTTGAAGGTGACTTGAGTGATTATCAACATGGTTGAGTATGCTGGAAAATTCCTTAAATGAGTCAAAATGGTGAAACATGATCATGGGAGTGGCAAAGTTTAGGTTTCTAAGCATTAAGGAAAGTTTTCATAAATTTCGGGGTTTGAAGTCAAGTTGACTCGGAAAATTATACTCATTCTTGGGAGGTAGAGTAATTAAGGATTTATGAGAGGGAAGATTATCATGGTTTAATTGAAATTATGGGGTATTTTGGTTTCCTAAATGATGGATAAAATCTTAAAGGTTAAGGTAAGTATAAGAATGTTTATGGAAGATGATGTGAAGTATGGTATGTAAGATGCTTTAAATATGTGGAGATGTTGGAAGGAATGACTTGCAGATTGTTTGATATAAGTATGCATACCAATGGAAGTTTGTAAGATGGTTCATAATACGTTGTTTTAAGTGTAGAGATTATATTACCTGAGTTGGTTGAATGGTCTAACAGTTTTTAAAGTGTTTATTTGGCATTGGATAATGGTTTGAAATGTCTAAATTATTGGTCTACTACTGATTCAAGTTTTGGATTCAAAGTTTTGAATGTGATGTGATTATGAAAAGGGCTTTTCCTTTACTATGCTTTTAATAGCTATTATAATGGTTGTAGTAAGTTGATTTGTACTAGTTGATTTTATTTGGATAATTGGGTGTTGGTAGTCTTGTTTTAAAATAGGATGGGTACAAGTCTCCTTGAAGTGAATTGTGGTTTAATGATTTTTAGGAATTGATTAAAGGGATAATGGTGACTGATTACATATTCAATTATTGTGAATTACATCACTTATGATTTGAGAATACACGTGTTATTGCTTAATTTGATAGGGGTTCTGTTTGGGTTTATGACTTGAGAAATAAAATGATGTGTTTAAGAACTTTCACTACTACAAATTGTTCCTCTACCAGCGCACCTTTACATGCGCTTAGAAGAAACGCATGTATAGAGTGTCCTTTACATGCGCTTTAAGCGCATGTACAGGTAAGAATCTATACATGCGCTTAAAGCGCATGTAGAGGCCTTATCTCTACATGCGCTCTAAGCGCATGTAAAGGCACAAACACCCTTTACATGCGCTTTAAGCGCATGTAAAGGCACTACTGAAGTGCAAAACATGGAGTCATGCATAAGAGGTCCTCCTCAGACCTCATAAGGTGTCCCTGCTTGTAGACTTAGTGTTTCAAGGCTCCATTACCACTTTTGGGTGGTGAAACACCCTTTACAAGCGCTTTAAGCGCATGTAGAGCCTCTACATGCGCTTAAAGCGCATGTAAAGGCTTGTTCTTCAATGGAATTCACTATAACATTGTCAAGCACAAGATTTGAGCATTTTGAGATGAAGTATTGAAACAATTTAGTTGAAAAGCACCAAATCAAATGAAAATCCATATAATTAAATGGACATTGGTCTCTACATGCGCTTTAAGCGCATGTAAAGGCACAAACACCCTTTACATGCTCTTTAAGCGCATGTAAAGGCACTACTGAAGTGCAAAACATGGAGTCATGCATAAGAGGTCCTCCTCAGACCTCATAAGGTGTCCCTGCTTGTAGACTTAGTGTTTCAAGACTCCATTACCACTTTTGGGTGGTGAAACACCCTTTACATGCGCTTTAAGCGCATGTAGAGCCTCTACATGCGCTTAAAGCGCATGTAAAGGCTTGTTCTTCAATGGAATTCACTATAACATTGTCAAGCACAAGATTTGAGCATTTTGAGATGAAGTATTGAAACAATTTAGTTGAAAAGCACCAAATCATATGAAAATCCATATAATTAAATGGACATTGGTCTCTACATGCGCTTTAAGCGCATGTAAAGGCACAAACACCCTTTACATGCGCTTTAAGCGCATGTAAAGGCACTACTGAAGTGCAAAACATGAAGTCATGCATCAGAGGTCCTCCTCAGACCTCATAAGGTGTCCCTGCTTGTAGACTTAGTGTTTCAAGGCTCCATTACCACTTTTGGTTGGTGAAACACCCTTTACATGCGCTTTAAGCGCATGTAGAGGTTGAAAAACCCTTTACATGCGCTTAAAGCGCATGTACAGGGTGTCTCTACCTCTACATGCGCTTTAAGCGCATGTAGAGCCTCTACATGCGCTTAAAGCGCATGTAAAGGCTTGTTCTTCAATGGAATTCACTATAACATTGTCAAGAACAAGATTTGAGCATTTTGAGATGAAGTATTGAAACAATTTAGTTGAAAAGCACCAAATCATATGAAAATCCATATAATGAAATGGACATTGGTCTTTACATGCGCTTTAAACGCATGTATAAGCCATAAAATATTATTATAACAAAGGAAAGCCAATACATGCGCTTAAAGCGCATGTAATGAAAGTAATGGATGCACAAGAGGGGGGGTGAATTGTGCTTCAATAATAAATGCTCAAATAAAACCAACACAAGATTTATACTGGTTCGGTCTACCTGACCTACGTCCAGTTCTCAACCACCCAGGCCGAGTTCCACTATATCTCAGGTTTTAAATCGGGTTCACCTGAAACCTTACAACCGCAAGTTTTGGACGGGATCACTTGCAACCTTACAACTACAAGTTTTACACAAGGCTCACTTGTAACCTTTCTAACTAGCTCCCCCTCACACCGAGCAAGGGGTTAACCTTTACACTTAAAGGATTTTTCTAACTAAGTTCTCTCAAAGAACGAATGGTGTTACACACTTAAGTACAATCAATGCTCTTATAACAGAAAGAGACTTAACAACAAAGAATATAGAATATGTAGATGAAAAAGATCACTCGATGTGTTAAATGCTCTTTACTTTTCTGGGCAGCTTTGAATGCTTGAAGATGTTCTTAGTTTCTCGCTCTAACTTCTCTCAAGAATATTCAAAGATAATTGTTAGCTTCATAAATGAGGTTGAGCTCCTTTATATACTCTTCAACCATTCTGACTCTTGGTAGGTGGGATAGCCGTTTGAATATGGCCGTTTTTCCCATGTTACCGTTTGCCCAATTAATGCTTCATCAATGCATAGCAGGGTTGACTTGCTTTATCTCTGAAAAGTAGCTCTGACAACTCTGCTCTGACAAAAGCATTCTGACACTGCATTTCTGAATACTCTGACATTCTGATTGCTTGCGGAAGCAGGTTCACATCCGGAAGCAATTCTACTTAGTGTGCTGCACTGAGTGTTAGTCTAACAGTATTAACATATAGTTACATGCAGTGGGAGTGTTCTTAGTCTAAGAGGTCTTCCTTGCATCCGGAAGCACTTCTCCATCCGGAAGTAAATCCGCTGGATGAAGGATTTTGTTCACTATTACTCACTCTCGCTCAGTGTTCATTCAATCCAACAGCCAGCGCTAGTCACTGAGCTATCGGAAGCACTTCTACTGGACGTTGCTCATTTTCACTGACGCTTAGGGTTATCTATTCCAACAGCCAGCGCCAGTCTAAGTTTAACAGGAAGCAAATTCACTTCCGGTTGAATCTTAACTTAGTCTTAGAATTTTGTATATCTAGTGCTCATGGACTAAGTTAATTCCTAAGTGAATTTCTTGCTGTCGCTGGGTGATGAGACATTCATCCGCGAGCGCTAGTCCTAATCTATCCGGAAGTAAGTCCACATCCGGTTGCACTTTTACTTAGGATTCTATGTTCACCTATTGCTTTCTAAGTTCTTTCATATTTTAGTCTTCATCAAAACTTAAGATTCTAACATTCTCCCCCTTTTTGATGATGACAAACTCAGTTTTATCAATTAAGTTCATATGAAAGAATTAGCATAAGAATAAAAGCAATGGATAAGAACAAATAACTTAGACAATATTATTAATGAACAGAGATTACACGTTAGAGAATACAAGCAAAACATATACAGGTAATCTACACTTAGCAGGAATAAAATATGCATGAAAACAAAGAAAATTTTTCTAAGTTAAAGATGGGTTGGAATAGGGAGTTCATAGTTTGTGTCTCTTTTTCCTCTCCCTCTCCTTCTGTCTTTCCTCACTCTCTTTCTGAAGCTTGGCGATCTCAGCCTCATGCACATTCTGGTCTATCTGGGCAATTATCCGCTGAAGCTCTTCTTCATCCCTCTCTCGTCTGAGTCTTTCTGATTCAATAGACTCCTCGAATGCCCTCTTCATGTTCTCTACTTCTTCATACCCAGGGAACCCTGTAGCATCATCGAAGTAGGCGACCTCTCCATTGGGGTAGTGAACAGCCCGAATCTTTACATTCCATACAGGGTAGTTGGGATCCTCCTCAACTTCCTGGGCTTTCCTTTTCCCTTTCCCCTTACTCTTCCCTTTGCTCTTGCTAATCGGAGGAGTGGGCATGGCACTTGCTCTGTCAGCATCGAGGCAGGCCATCTGACCGAAGGAGAGTTTGTCCGTGAACCCATACTTTTCATATTCCTCAGGAGTCATGTCCTCAATTTCCAACTTGACCTCCTTTAGAATAGGAACTGCTTGAACCACTGGAATTTCTTGCTCAACCTGGGCAGACGAAGTTCCTTGTTCAGGTAGGTCAGATGGAGTCTCTTCATCACTCTCAGCAGTTTCAGTGGTGGCAATAATTTTCCTGGTACGCTTCTTGGCAACGGCCTTCTTTCTAGACTCACTGAAGGTGACTACTGGCTCAGATGAGGGAGGAGGGGCAGATGATTGCTCAGACGAGGGGATCTCAGACTCTTGCCCAGGGGATGCAGGAATAGGCTTGGCTATCACAATAGGAGGGTGATTGATCTTCTTCAGTCCCCACTTCATCATTATCTCCTCAACAATTTTTCTACTTATCTTAGTTGGAGGAGGTTCTGATGAAGATGACTCAGGCTGTGAAGGTTGTTCATTTGGCTCAAAGACAACCATCTCCAATTGTGGTCCTTGCTCAGCCGACCTCTGCTGCATGAACCGGATTGCTTCACCTCTTATAAGGCTCTCAGCACCACTCAGCCTTTGGGATTCCATGGCACGGCGAAGGGCAGCCGCGATGTCTTCATCAATCCAAAGTGATGGCTGGCTGAGAACGTCCCTTGTCTCCATATTCAGGCGAAGAGCAGATATAGCGTTTCTCCCCCTTTTGTCATCATCAACAAGGGCGAGTGCCAGGGATGGAGTAGATGAAGAGGAGGGTGGAGGTTCAGGGCCAAATGGAGTTTGGGGTGAGGATTCTGGGGAAGAGGCAGGTAAGGTATTTTCTGGGGATGTGGGTTGGTTGGGGAACCAGGTAGGATCTACGAATAGACCTTCGAATGGGTAGGTGGAGGAATATTCAGTGAAGGTAGTGGAAGAGTGTGGGGTAAATGGGGTAAAGGGTAAGTGAGGATCCTCAGGGATTTGCTGAAGGCGGGGATAATCTCGTAGATAGATATGGCTGAGGGGGTGAACGGCAGTTTGAAATCCAAGGTGTTCGGCTAAGGGGTTGGATGGTGTGCGAGTGGGTGAGGGAGGTGTAGATGGGGAGTTTTGTGGAGATGGGGAGTTGTTGGAGTGAAGGGGTGATTGGCTAGGAGATTGTTGGGGTGTGTCTTGGGTTTGGTGTTCATGGTTGGGTGAAGGTTGGGATTGGTGATCATTGTTTGGTGATGGAGGGGATTGATGGTCATTTTGTGGAGGTGGCCGTGGTGGTTGAGTATTAGGTGGAGGAGGAGGGGGAAGTTGAGGGTGGCCTGAGGGAGGAGGAGGAGGAGGATTTTGGGGAGGAGGAGGAGGTGGTGGTAGGTTACCTTGTGATGGTTGGGGAATTTGTAGGTGCTGGAGAATGAGGTCAAGTTTTGCATCCACCCTGGCAATGTGATTCTCAATCTGCCCTACCCTGTCTTCGAGCCTCTGAATTCGCTCCCCTTGCTGCTGGAAGCCAATGTCACATTCAGCACGGAGAGGTCCCACCAGGGAGTCAGGTAGCTTAAAAAGAAGCTCCTCCTTTACTTCCTCAGCAAAGGCTCTGACAGATGCTGGCACTCTTGCAGCTCGGCTTGGCCCAGCATGGGAGTCCACTTCCTGATCCCCTGCTCCAGATGCAGAGGGGGCTGAAGTCCCAGAGGCACTACCCGCTTGTGAGCTTGAGCGAGTGGGCTTAGGGGCCTTCAAGTACTTGATCCCCATCTTCCCAATATTGGTTGCTCCCACAGGTTTACACTTGACATTTTCTTCCTCCACAGCAGATGTGGCCTTGATCAGATGCTTCTCAAGGAGGAAGGCAATGATGGTGGGATAGGGAAGATAGCCAGACTTGTCATTAGTTATCCAGCGCTGAAGCTCAAGACATATCAACTGGCCAGGGTTGATTGGCTGGTGGGAGAGGATTCTGGGGAACAATGGGTTGTCTATATTGGCGAACTCATTGAAGTTACCCCCTTTGTGAGTCATCATCCGGGAGTAAACATAGTACAGCAATCGGTCGGAGTCAGACATTTTGGACACCTTTTTCCCATCGGTGCCATACAGCTTCACGAGTTCCTCTTTGCTGTACCTGAGCGCCTCAGGATACATCCACTCATTCATGCGCTCGTCTGTGATCCCCATCATCTCATTCAATGTCCTCCAGGTGAACCTAAAGGTTCTCCCCCTTACTGTGGCAGTGAAGGAGAGTTTGTGTATTTGCTCTTTCCCATCAACCTTCTTGTACTTCACTTTGCCAGAGAGAGATTGATAGAAGACTCGCAGGACGTTGACATTGTAGTCCTGGTTGATTCCTAGCCAGCCCATATACTTCTCCAGGAAAGGGCGCAGGTGGGGAAACCCTAGTCCATCAATCATGGCTAAGTCAATGAATAGGCCATGGTTGAAGTAGGGTTCAAATTTGGGGAAAGGTGGGGAAACCCTAGTCCATCAAGCATGGCCATCAATCATGGCGCAGGTGGGGAAACCCTGTTTCAAATTTGGAAAAAAACAGGTTCCAAAGCCCCATCCCTGTAAACTGAAGGGTCATCCTCTTCAACCCTTTGCTTTTTGGAAGAAGGCTCTTCAGCGAATTGTACCTTCTTCTTCTTGCCTTTTCTCTGGGCTTCCCTCGCTTGCTCATGCCCAGAGACCACTGGCTGTTCTGCCACTCTTCCAGAAGTTCCAGGCTGATCCTGGACATGTTCATCTTGCCCCTGGGTTTGCCCAGAAACTCCACGGTGTTCATCGTGGTGTTCATCATTTTTCCCAGAATTCCCAGAATGTGCATGGCGAGTTTTCCCAGATTTCGACTTGTGTTTCTTGGATGAGGAGGTTTTCTTTGTAACTGGGTTGGTTTCATGAGATCCGGCCATTTTTTTGTGATTTGGTGGCAAAAAGGGATGAGATGCGAAAAATTGTATGAAGAATGCAAAGAACTCAGATGAAGATGAAGAATGCTATGCAGAGAGAATGTGGGTAAAAGTAAAAAGTGAAAGTGAAAAAAAAAATGACACCCTATTTATAGGCGAAGTAACTAAGGGTAAAATGGTCATGCTTTTTCAGATGAAAACCAAACGTTTGCACATTGGGTAACGTAAAAATTTAATTGAAACGGCGCACCTTATGACATGTGTCGCTTCATCTAGTCAGATAGGGCACACCTTCTTATAGAGGGAGTTGAAACGTTTCTGAAGTGACGTGTCTCTTGGACTGGTGCTGGCCTCTCTTGGTTTCATCATCCAGTGTCAGCGAAAAGATCATCCGGAAGTGGTTTTGCTTCCGGTTGCAGTTTCTTAAGATTTAACATTGAAACCCTGCAAGAACACATGTTGGCACTCCGATGCCTAAGTTAGTACTGTTGTAAGTTTTAAAACAATCAAGTATAACAAATGGTATTTACACTTCATTTGGGTTTACCATTCCCAAATCACCTCTTATGAAAGTAAATTGGTCAGCCCCCAGAGGCTTGGTGAAGATGTCAGCAAGCTGTTGTTGAGTGGGAACAAATTGCACTTTGACATCCTTCTTTTGAACATGGTCTCTGATGAAGTGATGTCTGACATCAATGTGCTTTGTCCTTGTGTGCTGAACCGGATTCTTGGCAAGGCAGATTGTGCTTGTATTGTCACAGAGGATGGGTGCCTCAGGGAACTCCAAGCCAAGATCTCTCAGTTGGTTCTTCAGCCACAGCACTTGGGCACAACAGCTTGCAGCAGCAATGTATTCTGCCTCAGTGGATGACAATGACACGCAGGTTTGCTTCTTGCTAGCCCAAGACACCAGACAACCACTAAGAAAGGCGCATTGTCCACTGGTGCTCTTTCTATCAGTCTTATAACCTGCATGGTCAGAATCAGAGTAAGCCCACAAGAACTCTTGGTTACCTCTGGGATACCAAAGACCAAGCTCTTGTGTTCCCTCAAGGTATCTCAGAATACGTTTAACACATGTTAAGTGTGACTCCTTGGGGTTGGCTTGAAACCTAGCACACATGCCTACACTAAATTGAATATCAGGCCTGCTTGCCGTTAAGTATAGGAGGGAACCTATCATTCCCCTGTACATGGGCAGGCTGACAGATTTACCCTTTGCGTCAGCATCGAGTGCGGCAGAGGTGCTCATGGGAGTGTCATACTCCTTGCACTCATCCATCCCAAACTTTTTGAGTAGTTCTCTGCAGTACTTAGCTTGGGATATGAAGATTCCATTCTTCTTCTGTTTAATCTGCAGGCCTAGGAAGAATGTGAGTTCTCCCATCATAGACATTTCAAACTCACCCTGCATAGTCTTAGAAAAATCTTCACAAAGTTTTTCATTAGTTGCCCCAAAGATAATATCATCAACGTAAATTTGGACAATTAACATATCTCTATCTTTGTGAAGAATAAATAGTGTATTATCAAGTTTGCCCCTTGAGAAACCCTTGCCCAGCAGAAAGCTGCTGAGTCTCTCATACCAAGCTCTAGGAGCTTGTTTCAGGCCATATAAAGCTTTCTTTAATCTATACACATGTTTGGGATGTTTGTGATCCTCAAAGCCAGGAGGTTGTTCTACATACACCTCTTCTTTAATATAGCCATTAAGAAATGCACTCTTTACATCCATTTGATATAGCCTAAAGCCCTTCATGGATGCAAAGGCTAGAAGAATCCTTATTGCTTCAAGTCTAGCGACTGGAGCAAAGGTTTCTTCATAGTCAATGCCTTCTTCTTGGTTATATCCTTTGGCTACTAATCTGGCTTTGTTTCTTGTGATTTGACCTGTCTCATCCAGTTTGTTTTTGAAGACCCACTTGGTCCCTACTATAGATTGATGAGACGGCCTAGGGACTAGTTCCCAGACTTGACTTCTCTCAAATTGATTTAGCTCTTCCTGCATGGCGATAATCCAGTCGCAGTCCTCAAGAGCTTGTTCAACTGAAGTTGGTTCTATTTGAGATAGAAATGCACCAAACTCAACTTCATTTTGAACTTGTCTTCTGGTTCTGACACCAGAAGAAACATCACCAAGCACTTGCTCAAGAGGATGATCTCTGTGATGTCTCCTAGCTGTTGGCAACTGTGCCTCATCAGACACGGTCTGCATTCTAGGTTCATCACTGAGTCCATCTTCTTCCTTAGGATTGCTTGCTGGTGTTTCTTTTGGTGGTGAAGAAGATGATGGTAATTTTGGAAGATTCAGTATTTCATCATCTTCTGTGGATTGTCCCCATGTAGGAGTTTCATCGAATACAACATGCATTGATTCTTCTACAATTCTAGTTCTCATGTTGTATACCCTATATGCTTTGCTCCTAAGGGAATATCCTACGAATATACCTACATCAGCTTTTGGATCAAACTTACCAAGATTTACCTTTCCATTGTTGTGCACATAGCACTTTGATCCAAATATTCTCAGGTGGCTGATGTTGGGCTTCCTCCCTTTGTACAGCTCATAGGGAGTCTTATCCAGTCCCTTGCGAACATAGGCTCTGTTAGAGATATAGCAAGCAGTGCTCATAGCATCCGCCCAGAACACTTGAGAAACCTCTTTCTCATTGAGCATGCTTCTAGCCATCTCTGTCAGAACCCTGTTCTTTCTCTCGACAACTCCGTTCTGTTGAGGGGTCCTAGGAGCTGAGAAGTTGTGTTCTATGTCATTTTGTTCACATAGCTCTGAGAAGCTATGGTTCTCAAATTCTCCTCCATGGTCTGTCCTTATGGCTGTGATTTTGAGCTCTCTCTCATTCTGCACTTTCTTAGCCAGGACAACAAAAGCATCAAAAGTATCTTGCTTAGAGGCAAGAAACATAGTCCAGGTGAACCTTGAATAGTCATCCACCACCACTAGAGCATATAGGTTTCCACCCAAGCTCTTCACTCTTGCTGGCCCAACCAAATCCATGTGGATTAGTTCCAAGGGCCTGCTGGTGGAGACTTTCTTCTTGGTTTTAAACGAGGACTTTGTTTGCTTTCCTCTTTGGCAGGATTCACAGATAAAATCATGCTTTACTTTAAATGATGGAATACCTATAGCTAGCTCCTTTTTAATTAGCATGTCGAGTTGAGTAAAATTAACATGAGCTAGTCTCTTATGCCAAAGCCAACTATTCTCATCACCAGAGATTTGAACTTGTCTCTGTCTCCAGTCATATGTCTCGAGCATCCGCTGTCAATGTACCATTTCTTGTTCTTGGATGCTTTGAGACACACCTGAAAAAATCAAGTAAACTTAGGTACCCAATCTTTCTTGGGTCCTCGATCATTAGTTTTCAATGCCCTTGGTCTAGAGTCATCCTTGACCTTGGGCTTGTGATTATTCAGAGCCTCTGGCCTAGTGCTGGCTCTGGACTCTTGGGTGTTCCCTGTGGAATGATTCCAAGCTCGGGATCCTTGTCCTCTCTTAGTTTCCTTTGCAGGTGGAGGATCCTTTGTTGCCTTGGTTCCTTTAGGGACCCATTTGTAGGAGCTACTTGCTCCATGCTTCTTAGCATTACAGGTGGACGTGGAGTGTCCCTTCCTGTTGCAATAGTTACAAAAGCTGAAGGGTGAGGAGCTATGACTAGTGGCTTTATGAAAGAACTTTAAGTAGGGCTTTACTTTTGGTTCCACCCACTTCTTCCCTCTAGGAGTATATCCTAAGCCAGTTCTATCCCTATATGCCCTTTGATTCATTAAAATTACATTTAACATTTCTGAGCCATTTGTAAACTTCTGCAGGGCATTTTGCAGCTTGTCTTTCTCAGCTGAGATTTTGCTGCAATTGGGGCAGCTCTCAAGTGTTGGGGCATTGGGTTCTGTTTGGGGAGAACCCTGGCCATCCACTACCGGAAGCTTTCTAGCTTCCGCTAGCTCTTCACTCAGTGAGTCCACCTTGGACTCAAGTGATTCCTTTTTGGTTTTCAACACTTTATAGGCTTTACACAATCGAGAGAATTCTTCATGAACCTCGTTGTAAGCCTCTTGCAGTTCAGAGAAAGTTACCTCATTGTCTTCGTGGGTGAGGTCAAGTTCTGAAGATGCTTCCTCATCATCTTCTCTGGCTACAAGGCAGAGGTTGGCTACCTCTTCCTCATCACTTGCTTCATCATCCGAGCTATTCACCCAGATAGAAGATACAAAGGCCTTCCTTTTGTCTTTGCCTTTTGACTTCTGCAGGCTGGGACACTCAGCCTTGAAGTGACCAGGCTTCTTACATTCAAAGCACACAGGAGCCTTTTCCTTCTTGTAACCCCTCCTTTGGCTGGAGTCACCCTTTTGAAAGCCTCCTTTCTTTCTGAAGAACTTTCTGAACTTTTTCACCATCATAGCCATCTCCTCATCATCCATTTCATCCTCATCATCCTCATCATCATCTTCAGTCTCCTTGTTGGGAGCAACAAGGGCAAGATTTTTGGCCTTGGATGAGGCTTGAGGAGCTCTCTGAGCTAGTAGTGTAGGCTCATATTCAGCCAGGGAGCCAAATAAAGCGGTGATGGAACTAGTTGATTCACCCTGGACTTCCTGTAAGATAGTCACTTTGGTGATCCAGTCACCTTTCAAGATCTTTAGAATCTTGCTCACTTGCTCCCTTTCAGAAATGTCCTTACCCAGCGAGGCCAAATTGTTGATGAGATGAGTGAATCTGAGCTCCAGTTCTCTGATAGGCTCAGTGGGGCTAAGCATGGCGAACTTGTGGAATTCTTCCACTAGCATCTCAACACGTCTTGCTTTCACTCCCCTGGTTCCAGAGTGAGCAGCCTCAAGAGCCTCCCACATATCTTTAGCATTTTTGTGGTGACTGATCCTGTGGAACTCCTTGGGACTGAGAGCAAACTGGATGTAGTGCATGGCCCTATAGTTCAGCTGGACTAGGGCATAGTCCTGAGGGGTGTAACTGCTTCTTGCCTTGGCAAAGCCATCATCATCTAAGGGAGTGTGATCCACACGTTCGATTACATCCCAGAGTCTAATGTCACTTGACTTGATATAAGTCTCCATTCTAAACTTCCATAATGGATAGTTGTACCCATCAAAGCCTGGAGGCTTGTTGGGCTGAATAGAGACGTCTGGTAGAGAGTAGTCAGTATCCATTACAAGATCTTTGCTTTCTGGATTCGTTGGAATCTAGTGAGAAAGACCTGCTCTGATACCAAATGAAAGTAATGGATGCACAAGAGGGGGGGGTGAATTGTGCTTCAATAATAAATGCTCAAATAAAACCAACACAAGATTTATACTGGTTCGGTCTACCTGACCTACGTCCAGTTCTCAACCACCCAGGCCGAGTTCCACTATATCTCAGGTTTTAAATCGGGTTCACCTGAAACCTTACAACCGCAAGTTTTGGACGGGATCACTTGCAACCTTACAACTACAAGTTTTACACAAGGCTCACTTGTAACCTTTCTAACTAGCTCCCCCTCACACCGAGCAAGGGGTTAACCTTTACACTTAAAGGATTTTTCTAACTAAGTTCTCTCAAAGAACGAATGGTGTTACACACTTAAGTACAATCAATGCTCTTATAACAGAAAGAGACTTAACAACAAAGAGTATAGAATATGTAGATGAAAAAGATCACTCGATGTGTTAAATGCTCTTTACTTTTCTGGGCAGCTTTGAATGCTTGAAGATGTTCTTAGTTTCTCGCTCTAACTTCTCTCAAGAATATTCAAAGATAATTGTTAGCTTCATAAATGAGGTTGAGCTCCTTTATATACTCTTCAACCATTCTGACTCTTGGTAGGTGGGATAGCCGTTTGAATATGGCCGTTTTTCCCATGTTACCGTTTGCCCAATTAATGCTTCATCAATGCATAGCAGGGTTGACTTGCTTTATCTCTGAAAAGTAGCTCTGACAACTCTGCTCTGACAAAAGCATTCTGACACTGCATTTCTGAATACTCTGACATTCTGATTGCTTGCGGAAGCAGGTTCACATCCGGAAGCAATTCTACTTAGTGTGCTGCACTGAGTGTTAGTCTAACAGTATTAACATATAGTTACATGCAGTGGGAGTGTTCTTAGTCTAAGAGGTCTTCCTTGCATCCGGAAGCACTTCTCCATCCGGAAGTAAATCCGCTGGATGAAGGATTTTGTTCACTATTACTCACTCTCGCTCAGTGTTCATTCAATCCAACAGCCAGCGCTAGTCACTGAGCTATCAGAAGCACTTCTACTGGACGTTGCTCATTTTCACTGACGCTTAGGGTTATCTATTCCAACAGCCAGCGCCAGTCTAAGTTTAACAGGAAGCAAATTCACTTCCGGTTGAATCTTAACTTAGTCTTAGAATTTTGTATATCTAGTGCTCATGGACTAAGTTAATTCCTAAGTGAATTTCTTGTTGTCGCTGGGTGATGAGACATTCATCCGCGAGCGCTAGTCCTAATCTATCCGGAAGTAAGTCCACATCCGGTTGCACTTTTACTTAGGATTCTATGTTCACCTATTGCTTTCTAAGTTCTTTCATATTTTAGTCTTCATCAAAACTTAAGATTCTAACATGTAAAAGCTTGTTCTTAAATGGAATTCACTATAACATTGTCAAGCACAAGATTTATTTTTATATAATATTGCATCCGGTCCTAAATATAAGACCTAGATGACTTTTTTTGGAGATGTTACAGTTACAAAATATGTTATTAAATTATGACATATTTGATATATTTTTAGATTAGTCATTAGTTTATAGGTTAAATAAAAATGAAATGAGGGACCAATTAAAAATAAAAATGGTAAAATGCATTAGTTGGACCAATTAAAATACTTCACTTCTTTACTCTTCTAGAACGATTCCCTCCCTTCCTCCCCAAAGAAAAAAAAACGACACACACATGCAAGAAAACAATTCTTCTTCGTTCCCCATCTCCTTTGTGGGCCGCCGATGATGAGTGAGGGCGACACCGTCGCCGTGCTGGCAAGGAAAGTCAATAGAATCTCTCAAGTTCTTTTCCCCTTCATTTGTACGTGTGGTTGATGAGAAAGAGACATTGGAGAGGAAGGTGTGTGGCCAATGACTTTGACACTGTTCCGGGGCGTTTTCCGGCGAGATTCAGATGGTTATGGAGAGCTAGATAGGCATGGGTAATTCCTCTTTCATTCCTTCCTCATTCTGCTTGAATTCCAAATTGAAATTTGTTAGGGTTTTCATTAGGAAAATTTGGGATTTTGATGCAAATCAATTCCTATGCCGTTTGAGTCGAAATTTGTTGTTCCAAAACCAAATTGGAGTGGTTTCTAACTAGACTATAGGTTAGGATTGCTTGATTTGGGGTTAGAATGATGTTTGGGAAAATTAAAGTGTTGAGAAGTTAGGGTTTGAAGGGGATTCCGAAAATTCTAGTGAATTTTAACTTGTTTAAACATGTTATATGATATTACTTTAGGTTTTGATTGATTAGATTTACATTTTTGGTGATATTTTTGTGTCTTGCATGTCAACCCCTTTTTATTTCAAATTAGTATGACTCCAATTGCTTTATGTTCTGCAGTGGCCAATTGAGTATGGTTATGGTGTTTGTTAAAATGCTTAGAAGAGTAGAGAAACTAATTTGAGTTGGAAATGTGTATTTGAATAAGTTTTTATGTATGCTGGTGAATATTGTTATCAAGGATGCAGAGTTTTCTGGTTGAAGCAGAATTTATAAAGAATGGATTAGTAAGGATATTTATTGTGGAAGTTGTTGAAGTGGATCTTTGAAACTATGCCTCTAGATTTTCCTTTGACTCTTAATGTGGTTTGTTTTGAATTGTTTAGTGGAATGTATTAATTTTAGTTCCACAAATTTTAGAAACTTGATAGAGTAGTCCATATTGATTCTCTTTTATTTCTGAGATATATGAAACTGGGAGGTTCAAGTCTTGTAACTAAGGCTTCATTGTTATAGTGAGACCTAAGAGATGACTTTTGTATTAGGGGTAAGATCCTATGGTTGATTATCTTGGGCTAAGATTAATGGGAGTATTATGTTGCTGATTTTGTTTGGTTCAAAAGAGATTTGAATAATTAGATGAGTGAAGTTGGGTAGTTTTGAAATCAGAATTTTTAAGACTATATGGTAAATAGGACTTGATGTTTGATTATTTGAATTACCTTAGATACCTCTCTAGAATTACCAAAAAATGGCTAAAGTCAAGGAAGTAGATGTAAGTAGTAGTTTAACATAAATAAATAAATACATCAAAAGATAGATTATAGATCTTATCAAACTTGTAAGTTAAATTCTGGGAATGCCACTTGTTTCTCTGGTTTAATTCAAGCCGGTATAAATTTCAGATGCAATTATTTTCTTTTTGCTGCCACTGTTAGGTTCAGGTACAAGGGAAGAAAGAAGGAAAGGTTTATGAATATGACATGGGGAATTTGGTTTTACTACTGAATCTTTCAACGACATGTTACTAAAGGAGAATTTTATTTAGAATGATAGGTAATAGGAGGTAGCCGATGGTTAAGTTGCAGTCTTAATAGGAATTTTTTTTTAGTTAAACAAATTATGATTAGAAGTCTTAGAACAATAGGACATGAAATTTTGTTGATGTGATTTTACTCTATTTCATTGGCAAATTGTTCATTTTTCTTTGTTTATTGGACTCTTGTTAGGGAGTTATCTAGATGGTGGTATGATATTGTGATGATGTGGAAAAGTAGTGTTGAAGAATGTTTAAATGTGATGAGAATTTGTGGATGCTCAAGTAATAATTAAAGATATGGTGTATCATACTTGTTGTTCTTTCTCTATGAAGGATTGATCTAATTTGAGACGTAAAAGTAGTATTAATAGTATTAAAAATGTTGTTTGAGAATTTATTTAGGATGTTGAAATGACTTTATGTTAATTCCTTGTTTTTATTAGAATCAAGATGAATTTTTATGAGTACCAACTTGTTTGATTTACATAAGGCTTATTCTTTGAAGGGTTGAATTAATATTCAACGTCCATTTTCGTCCATTTTAAAATGGACGTGAAAAATAAATATTTTCAACGTCACTGCCGTTTACGTCCCTTTTTTTTTGGACGTCAAAAGCCCAAAATAATGGAAGTTAAAAGTGTTTTTTTGTAGTAGTGATCTATGCTGTAATGTAGTGATTGTTGGTTTGAGTGTTGAGTTCAAGATGGTATGAAAGGATTAAAGGGAGTCTAAACTGTGATTTTTCTGTTTGGGAGACGATTTTAGTGATTGGGTGATGATTTGATGATTTAGGTGTTTCATTGATGATTATAAGTGTCATAGAGTTAATAAATGATTATGCAAGGTGAAAATTTTTGAAGAGTAAGTGTTGACCCTTGTTTTTCTCCTCTGTTCTGACCAACAAGTTGTTTGGAATGGGATCACTTTAGATTTTAACTTAAGATGTGTGGTGTAAGAATGTATGATGACAATTTTGCTTAGGTATGTAACTTTGGAATTTCCTAATTGTTTTTCCTAATAGCTAAACTGATCTAAATGAGGATTTCTTATTTTAAACATTTTTGGTTCTTGGAGTTTGATAGGAATATGAGTGATTGGACTGTAATGATGTAAATGGTGGTGTTAGATAGAGGTATTTAAATAGATGACTTGATTCTCTTTCAAATATGGAAGGTTTTAAGTTAATCCTAAAGTGGGGTTAATCGAAATACTATGAATGCATGTGGATTTAATGATTTGGTGAAGCTGAATGGCATTGTTGCAGGTGTAGTTAAATGTTTTTGGCATCATTTTTCTGTTATGGCTGATTGCTTTGGTAAAAACTTAGATGATCTAGCTTGTGTTTACATGTGAAAGTGTTGTTTAGGTTCATGTAATAATTTCTCCAATGATAATCATCTGAATTTCATGTAATATAGATGTTTTGACTTTCTGCTACATGTATATGATTGGATAGGTAATAAATTGGACCTGCTCCGTTACTCATTATTTTAATTGTTTGCCTTTGGTATCTCTATGCTTATCTTTATTGGATATTGCTGGTTTTTTTTAATATTATTAGTGTGGGAGTGGAAATTATTTATGCTTTATGATCTTAATGGTTGGTGGCTGTTGTGTGTTACTTAGTGATAATATCTGGGTAATGGAAGCAGCTAGATAACGGATAGAAGGTTTATGTAATTTGTTTATAGAGTTGACCATTATGTATGTTATGGGTTAAGGATTAATTTGCTGATGTTTACTTAAGTTTGACATTAAGGTCTGCCTTTTGGTTGTTGTAATGTAATTTCATTACAGGGAAATATTTTGTGGATGAGATAAGCAATTATTGTTTAATAAATTAATTGATTGTTGTTGATGATGTGTAATGTACAATCATTCCTCGAAAAACCATTAACCTAGCTTGAGTGTATGTCCGGGGATTAAAATCTAGTTGGTGGTTATATTGGGAAATAATGTAAATTGATAATAATTTTTTTTTTTAAAAAAACATTCTATACATGCGCTTAAAGCGTATGTAAAGGTATGTACCTCTACATGCACTTTAAGCGCATGTAGAGGTATGTACCTCTACATGCGCTTTAAGCGCATGTAGAGGCACATCTACATGCGCTTTAAGCGCATGTAGATGTACATGCGCTTTAAGCGCATGTAGAGCCCCCTCTACATGCGCTTTTAAAAAGCGCATGTAGAGCCTTTACCAGCGCCCCCCTCTACATGCGCTTTAAAAGCGCATGTAGAGGCCAAAATAAGCGCATGTAAATGGGGTAATCTTTGGTAGTGTTTATTTTGGATTGAAAATAGACTTCTAGGATAGAGATTATAAACAAAGACTTGGGTAGTGTTATACCTATAGGAACGAGAGGCACGCTATCGAATATGCATCAAGGTAATTACTTATATTCGTATTGTATGGTATGATATTAGGAGAATCTAATAAGGGTGATACCTGGAGGAAATCTACAAGAAAAGAAGGGAAAACAACAGAGTGCTAAGGGTCGCAGGTAACCACTCTTACCTGACTATAACATTGAGATTGATGTTAGTCGAGATTTTCAAATCTCTTTTCTATCTATATATGTATGAAGTTTTCAAAGTTATTTTGATATCAAAATAGGCTATTGGGTGCCTTTCAACCAAGCTATTTTCATACAACGGTTTTGATATATATGTAGTATTCTGTTGATGGAATTGGAATGTGGATGGTTTTTGCATGACACTGCTTGTACCATCGGCCGATGTAACCGTGCGATAGCGCAATCGACGGTTAGTTGTACTAGTCCTATTGAGTAGAGACAGGGACTTACAGTTTCCGAATAGAGACGGGCTCCGTTTATTATTTCCTTTTGATTATAGACAGGGGAAATATGCCTTTCAGAATAGAGACTGGGGCACAGTGTCAATCATGTTTATTTTGGATATTTGACGATGGATGATTTGGTTTTGGTTACTTGCATTTGGAGGTATGAATATAGGTATATCTGTTATGTGTATGCATGTATACTGTATACAGGTGAATTATTTTAAAACTGAGGTGCCCTTTAGACGCTCTGCTAACCACACTTCTCACTGTTATAGTGAGTTAAGTGTTGGTTACTGAGACATTGTTTGTCTCACCCCATTCCCTTTATTTTTTCAGGTGATCATGCACAAGTATCGAGGACCAGGAGAGGGATATAAGTTATAAATGTTAGTAGGATGTATATTGCCAACATATTATAGGCTTGCATTCGCTTCCGCATTTTTGTTACATTTAATTGAGGAATTAGTTATAAATGAATGAGTTTGTTTTTATTAACCATGTTAGATTAATCCCTTCTAACATGGTTTTAGTTATTGATTAAATGTGTTTAATTTTATTAACCATGTTAGGTTAATCCTTTCTAACATGGTGAGCTTTTAATTATCCATGATAGTTTTCATATGATATTAGGTGACTCTTTTCTATCATGGATAATACTTAAATAGTTAGAAGGTTCTTTTTCTAACTATGATAGGGTTACAATTTTAGGAAAATCATTTTTCTATCATAGTTAGCAAACTAAATACGTTTAGGGTTAATGATATTGATTAATCAGGAAATTAGTAACATAATGTTACAACTTGGTATATCAGTATTTGGTAAACGACAACCTGCCTGTTGCATTGCATTTAGCTTGGCAATATACATCTTATAGATTCACTCCCCTATGTGCATGATTACCGGCTCTTTTGGAGGTATATCGTTTATCCCTTGGTTGGGAGAGTGGTAAGGTCGAGAAGGACATAATTATGCAATGGATTAGGTTGTCTTGAATGAAGTTGTGGTTGCAAGTAAAAGTCACGTTGATAAGTAATGGAGATTATGGATTGTTAAAGATTAAGGATGTGTGTTATCTATTGGTTAAGGGAGAGTTTAGTCATGAATTGAAATTCAATTTGTAAATAGTTGGTAGCGGGGAATGACTAGTCCGTTGGATTCCTGGTAAGGATTTGAAAAGGGAGGTTAACGGAATAAGGATTCTTCTCAGGGGTCGCGATTATAATTATGTGCCGGCCATAATCATAGTCGAGGCATCATGAGAGACCTTATTTTGTTAAAGGAGTTAGAATGTTACGAGTTGGTTTCATTGAGGGTAGAAGAATAATTTATGTGAATGATTAAAGACATTGGGTTATATTTGAACATTATTAAAGAGAGTTGACTAATAAGATTATGGGAGTATTTGAGTAGATAGTAGAACTTATAAGTTCAAGGGGAATGTAATTATGACTAATGGAAATTTGCTAAGGTTTGGGATATTGGAAATTTATGTTTTGCGTTGTGGGGCTTATTCGGATAATTGATGACGCATAGAGGTTTAATTAGGGCCGTATGATGATGTTAAATGGATTTTCTTGTAGGGATTCTCAATTATGAAAATATTGTGATGGAATGTGTGGAAGTAAATTGGATTCAATTAGAGAAATCTTTGATTTTGAGGAGTAGAAGTTGGTTGTAAATTGTAACATATTGTTACTTAATCCCTAATTAAATAACGATATCCCTTTTAATCCTATAATGTATTTACTAACTATGATAGGAAAATGATTTTCCATAACATCAATATACCTATCATAGTTAGGAAAAAAATATCCTAATGATTAAAATATTATCCATGATAGAAAAGAATAAACTAATACAATACAGCTGCTATCATGGATAATTAAAAGCTAACCATGTTAGAAAGGATTTGTCTAACATGGTTAATAAACAAAACTAGTTGATATTAAATAATAAATAAATATATATACATGCGGAAGCAGATGCAGGCCTATACAAATTGGCAATATACAATTCCAAAGAAACTATATAACTTCTACTACCTAATTCCCTTTCCTGCTGCTTGCGTCTGTGCATGAATACCTGCAAAAATGTCAGTAGTCGTGGGATGAGACAATTTGTCCCAGTAATCACCGCTTAACTCACTATAACAGTGAGACGTGCGGTAGTGAGGGCGTCTAAAGGGTACCACATTTTAAATTTAGTAATATATACATATATCTGTAAAGTCTCCTTCCATTCATCACTCAACTCCCTCTGTCACATCCAAGTCAACTCAACAGACAAAAATAAACGTGATTGACACTGTGCCCAGTCTCAAATCTGAAAGCATGAAAAAGGGAGCACTTTAAATAGTGAAAACATCCCTGAAAAAGGGAGCACTATAACTTGTGAAAACATCCCTGGTTCTTTTACAATTTGAGGAACCTGTACAATTAACCTATCGATTTGCGCAAATCGATAGGTTACATCGGCCGACGGTACTAATAATCAGTGTCATGCAATACTCACAATCCCTATTCTATATTCTATCAATATAACTCTCAACAATCTCAACTCAACATGTAACTCTCTTTTCTATCCTCATCACCTCTTAAACCACTATCCAACACTATCCCTATATACATTTCACGCCATTCCAGATCAATGGCCACCACCAGGCAGGATAATAGTATATATAATGTGTAAAACTCTTTTATACGAAAATAATCGCATTTGAAAGGCACCCGATAACCTATTTTATATAAAAATAAGTTCTCAAAGATAATATATGCATATAGAGGGTGAAAAGGATTTTGAAAATCCCAACTAACATCACCCTCAATGTTATAGTAAGGTTAAGAGTGATTACCTGTCGCCCTTAGCACTCCACTGCCTTCCTTACCATTTCCTTTAGAACTTCCAAGTACTTTCCTCTTAATCCCTCCTATTATTACACAAAGTAATAATAGTCATAAACATTTATTCTTATATGCATGAAAACTGAATAACGTCACTCTCGAACCTACATTCTACCCAAGCCCCTTTCTTTTACTTGTCCTATACATACATTTCAAACACAATTCAAATTCAATAACAGAATCCACATAATGTCATCCAAATCAGAAACAGATAATTGAGACAAAATAAATAGAATGGAGCAAACTCTATCATATCACATCAATTCATGAATCAAATCACCCTTGTTTCCTCAACATTATTTCACATCTATAAGTTTATCACCACAACCTAATATCATCCATTAGCCATTACATTCCTCAAGCATCTATCACTTCCACAGTCAAATAATATCGTATTCAAAATTAAAAAGGACTAAATCCAAACTACCACTTCAGTCATCTAATTAATACATCACTCACCAAGATAATCACCTATTCTCAAAAACATTGAAATTATAATTATAATATATAACAAGCTAGCAATCAAACAACAAACCATAATTATACATCATAAACTTCAACGACAAATCATTATTTAAATTACTCCTTTAGGGTTCTTGAACTCCTAATGACTTTTTATGTAATCAACCTCAACCTTAATAGATACACCAATTGTATACAAACTCTATTCTATTTCAAAACAATAGATCAGTCCCCTTAAAGTAGCATTTTCCATTCAAGGATATCAAAATTAGCAATATATATGTTAACCAACTAAACACTACATATAAATAAAACTCTTTACAAATTCCAAATCCATGAGAACATCAATAAATCTCAGATTTATGCAAGATATGGCAGCCTTTAACCACAAAAATCCCTAACAACCAGTCCTTCAAAACACTACTAGTTTGAGTAACAACCTTACATCCACACGAGCAATAATCAGAGGAACAAACAAGGTAGTTTCTACAGCGAGGTAATAGAAAATCTCTAAACAAAACATGCAATTTTATCATTACATATACTTGATTACATTAATCAAACATGCATAGCCATTCTCCTACACCTTTCCTATACAAGCTTAACATGGATCTTAACTTGCTTTATAAACGAATTCTATTCAGGTTCCTTAACAAAAATAATCAGAGTAATAAAGCTAACCAATATAAACAACTTTATGATTTTATTTCATCTCACTAAATTCCAAACCAAACTTGCAATTTGACGGAAACATCACACAAAATAAACAGCCCAATGACCAAATTTGAACTACAAAAATCACCAAGCTCAATTAGATTTATATGCGAGGATAAGAGCATCATCAATAGTTCCTTTATTATCTTCATTTCACTTTAACGAAAACAACTTCAGAAATCAACTAAGCAAGAGAGAAACTCCAAATCAAACAAAATCATGAAACAATCTTAATAACAAACCAAATAAGGCATACCCATGCCTCATCCTTCACACCTTAGAAATCAATCAATTAGTGAATACAAAAGCACAACCCCTCTGGATTCAACAACATAACAAACACCTTTTTAAACATCTTTCAAAATAAAAATGTGTGAAGCAAAAAGGATATTCACTTCCAAACTCATAGATATTTAAACCTTATTTCTAGTCACTCTTATTCATATATCATTCAACAACAACTAGCATAATTTAAATAAGAAATTATCACTTAAGTTCAGCCATTACTATTATTTAAATAAATGCTTTAACATTCATGTCATATATACACATTCCAGCCACAAATCAAATCAAAGGTTACATGAAATTCTTATGAATCCCTAGCTCAATCAAAGCTCTTTAAAATAATTAAAATTTGAAGCCTACAATATATCTTGAAAAAGTGTGGGACCCGGTACAGAAACACCCTTTCCATTTAATCTACTTAAGTCACAAAATAGCACACTATACACATATACAAACCAAGAAAAACATCGTCAACAAATCAGCAACAAAATTTCTGAAATCCTCACTTCAACAACCTCAAATTTAGAGGTTAAATCCTTAAAGAAAATCAACAAATCTAACAACCCCAGGTCGGCCCTTTCTCAAACTCACCCGAAAACGTAGAAAGGGAAATAGAAATGGAAAGATTAGAGCTACCTGAGCTCAATGTCGCCGGATTCCGCCAAGCTCCGCCGTGACTCGCCGGAAATCGCCGGAGAACAAGGAGGCCGACAGGGAAGAGTAAAAAAAAACGACGAGAATAAAGGGAAACAGTGAGAAATCAAGTTGAAAAGAGGAATAATTCGAGGAGACATAGAAATGTCGAACCTTTACCTTTCCCCGTCGCCGACCGCCACCTATCTTGCCGGAAACGCGTAACAACCCGAGGAGAGGAGAAAAAAAATGAAAGAAAAGTGGGAGATAGAGAGTAAGAAAGAAATAGGACCCAGTTTTGGGGCCAAAAATCCGGTCATCTGCGTCCAGCTCGCCGGAAAACGGAAGCTAGGGCGGAGGGAGAAGGGAGGTCGACGGTGAAGGGAGGAGAGGTCGGGTGAGGGAAGGGAAAGGGGGTCCGATGTTTTTATAGTAAAGGGGGAGGGGCGCGTTTGGATCACTGAAATAAGGGGGTTCTCTGATGATTTGTAGCCCAAACTTGCCATAGTGTACTCTTTTAATTTTAAAACCACTTAAACCAGCCTCCAATCTCCTTAACCTTCAAAATATTTTGGGTTTTTCCATTCCCTCATATTTCAAACTCTTCAATTTCTTAATTAATTATATGCACATTTACTGCTCAAAATTTTCAAAATGTCCTCAAAAATCACCAAAAATTCCTAAAAATTCCAAAATTTCCAATTTCTCCATTTATTATTTCCCAAAACACTCCTTGATCCTGTATTAAATTTTTAGGATGTTACAATTCTCCTCCTCTAAAATAATTTCGTCCTCGAAATTAAGGGAATTTCCATTAGAAATAAGAAAAGAAACAGTTTCTTGGACTGATAATCCCATCTCAAGAAAAAGAAAAAGGAATTTGGTTATAAGTAAGGAAGACTGAACTCATTGGCAATGAGAATTCATTGCCATAAGTGTCATCCATATGACACCGCAGAGATGCTATCGATGATTTAGAAGAACTATGAACACTTTAACTAAGGTTGTTGTCGCAGTTTTCTGGTTAAATGTAGTCAAGTGCGAAGTAGGAAAGATGTTTCTTATGATAAAGGTGAGGTTAAGGATACTAGATCCCATTCTCAAGTTCATTAAAAGGTTTAAAAGAGGTGAAATCAAGTCAGATTGACTTGAATGTATATAACCTTTTGAACAAGGTTAGAAACACTACGCCAGAAAACTAGGAGTATAACTAAAATTCTATTCAAAACCACAATTAATTCTGCTATACTAGCAGATTATTGAACGAATCTGTCAGAAATCACAATATACCAGCAGTAGCACAATCAATTTCACTACAAAAATCTGATGCAACAGAGCATAAATGATGCACGAATCTAACACACAATAAGATCCAATCAATTTATTCACTTTAACATCAAGTTAACAGGAAGTTTCCCACAACAAATCTCCTTTATATCCATTCCAGTACTTGCAGCAATAAAAGTAAACATTCTCTAACTCATTATTCGTTTTTCATAGACAAAGTCATATTCAAATATGTATGAGAATTCCCATTTCATTGAGAATTTATTCAGCAAAGTAGAGAAAAGGAAATGAAACTAATTCCTATAATCTAAACTTGATTTCAAAGCCTACTAGAATTTAAAGTACATCAAACAAAACTTTTCAAGGGACCATTCAGCCAATGTCTAAAACGACAACACCAGTCAATGTACTTATGAGCTATCAAACCCTTGTAGTCAATGTTGTGCATAAATTCCTCAGTTTTTAATTCATAACCAAAATATTACTTTAAGATATCCAAGCACATTTTAACTCAAGTATTTCCCCTAATGAACTTTCACCTGAAACCTATATTTCTTCAATCAATCTTCAATTCATAGTTGTCACTTCAAAACCATCAATCCATATTGGTAGTAATTCACATATTGATAACAATTCCCAACAACACACCAACATCACTAATTCCTCTTCATCATGGAGCAATTCAACCAACATATCACTCACGATTTCCTTCATATTCAAAACTTCACCAATTAAATTTCCCTTAAACTAAATCTCTCTTTTCTTCTCTTTCATCATCACCAACATACAAAAATAAACAACAGAGTTCACCGTTCTCTTCATAATACTCTACTACAAAGGACATAATTCTAACATCAACAAACTTCTATAATCTTTCATTTAATATAACACATTGCATCAACTTTCCAAACCAGAAACTATACTTTGTTATTATTCTTTTCTATACCATTCAACACAATTTGATCCTTTAAATAAAAAAAATGTCTATTTGAAAGCCTACAATTTGCAACCAATATCAAATAAGTAATACGCACTACTCAAGCTGTAACATAGTGTTACTAATTCCCTAATTAACCTGTGACATCTCTTTTAGTTCAATAATATCTTTACTAACTATGATAGAAAAAGGAATTTCAATAATATCAATATCTCTATCATAGTTAGAAAAAAAATATCCTAATGATTAAAATATTATCCATGATAGAAAAGAATAAACTAATACAGCACAACTGCTATCATGGATAATTTATTGCTAACCATGTTAGAAAGGATTTGCCTAACATGGTTATTAAACAAAACTAACTGATATTAAACAATAAATAAATATGTATACATGCGGAAGCAGATGCAGGCCTATACAAATTGGCAATATACATAACTAACTAATCTAATTAACCTTTCAAACCTAATTCCCTTTCCTGATGCTTGCGCCTGTGCATGAATACCTGCAAAAATGTCAGTAATCGTGGGATGAGACAATTTGTCCCAGTAATCACCGCTTAACTCACTATAACAGTGAGATGTGCGGTAGTAAGGGCGTCTAAAGGGTACCACAGTTTTAAAATCAATAATACATATATATATTTCTCATTTCCTTTCATCCCTCACTTAAATCCTTCTGTCACGTCTCAATCAACTCAAATTCATCATCTCTACTTCCCATGTATCACTCAACATCCCTCACACTCACCTAAAGATGCATTGTGCCACCACGGTGCATTCAAGCATCTATTCTTCACTATATGATTTGACACTGTGTCCCTCTCCATAATGAGGGGACAATTTCCCTCTCTGGCAATCTCCAGAGAGGGAACCCCAATTCTGTTTCCATTACAGAATGGGAACGGTTGGACTCTTCAATGCCAAACAACCGTAGGGGCGGTTGGACTCTTCAATGCCAAACAACCGTAGGTCACTTCTCTTAATAAGTTGACCTATGAACCCCGATCCATTCAATCCGAAAAGGATCATCAGTACAAATAACTGTCGATTGGCCTATCGACAGTTATCATCGCGCGATGGTACATGTAACTCATTGTCATGCAATGCTTACCATATCTCAATCAATATCTCATCCATGATAATCAACCAACATCAATATTAACATCCACATCATCTCACATCATCTTCCAATCTATTATCCACAATACTTTCCCTCAACATAACTCTCTAAGGATCTCAACTCATATATAATTCCTTTTCTATACTCACAACCTCTCAATTAACTACTATAACACTACACCTGCAACCATGTCACAATCATTTCAAGATACTCAGCACTACCAGGCAGGATACTACATATATAATGTGTCAAAATCTTTATATGAAAATAATCGTGTTTGAAAGGCACCCGATAGCCTGTTTTATATAAAAATACCTTTTCCAAGATAATATATGTATAGAGAGGGTGAGAAAGGGATTTTAGAAATCCCCAGCTAACGTCACCCTCATTGTTATAGCAAGGTTAAGTGTGATTACCTGTCGCCCTTAGCATACCGCTGCCTTTCCTTAACATTCCTCGTAGATTTTTCCTTCCAAGTATATTCTCCTAGTTCCATTCCAAATAATAAAGAAAGTGAGCAACTATCCTTATTTATGTTACTCATCGTCACTCTCGATCCCAATTACTACCCAATCTCTTATATATTTTATTGTAGGGTAACCATTTTCAATCAATCGAAGCCAAAGCCAATAGCCAAATTCAACTTAATGAACCAAACGCCAAAGAATAACAAGCATACATTTCCATTAAAACGCTATAAGAATTAACACAAACAGATTCACCAAAAACAACCATAACCAATCACACCTTCACCAAATCAATACCTTGTTACGTAGAATCCAAAACTTCCCACTTTGCAAAATTGCAATCAACTCATCTCAAATACACATCAACAAGTCATATCTAACACAAAATCATTATTTTGTTTCCATTAGTGTAGAATGTTGAGATCTAGGAAAAGTATCAACTTAGTGATGTCATACTAGCACAATCACTCTAAAGTAATGCATAGCATGGAAAGCACACTCCAATTCATTATTCAAGAATAATTCCTCAAAACAATGTATTTATTACTCAAGTCTTTATAATCAAATTTTGGATCATGTACACACATCATACACTCCTATACTTGTATAAAACACCAATCAAGTAAAGATTCGCTATAGATCTTCCATTTTCAAATGAAGTGCCCAAGCAGTCAAGAAACATCAAAATTAGCACATTCTCATATTTAGATAACATCTCTAGATCTTCCAAAATATCATGTACATCATTTAGTTACATTAAAACAATAATTAAATTAGTTCCAACATGCATAAACAATAGTTTAAGCATTCTCCAAGCCAAGAATCAGTTCAGCCCTAAAAGAAAGGAGAATAAAACATGAAACTTCATATACATGCATCTACATTAAATCAATTTAACCAAGTGCAAAGCTATGAACAAAAACCAGAAATTAACAAACTAACATCCAACATAACGCCGTTCTCTTTATCAATATCATTCATATAGTTAAATCACAAGAACCCAAATTAATCAATCAACTCATGCTTGAACATAATGAATCACTATATACCTCAAAACTTTCCCAAAGATTCAGCCATGATTATTATTTAAACACATGCATTAATTTTCATGTCATATAAACATACATCCCAGCCACAATCAAATCAGAGGGTACATGAAATTCTTGTGAACCCCTAGCTTAGTTAAAACTCACATTTCTCTTTTGAATAATTACAAATTGAAGCCCACTTTATATCTTGAAATATCATAGAACCCAAAATAGAAAATCAGCTTGAACCCATCCATAAGCATGTATCATTCATGCCAAAATTGTAATATCATTCACCCTTTCTTAAGCAAATTTGAGTCACCCATTGAGACTCCAAAACACAAATCATTTCAGCCAAAACAGGGCAACAACAACAAAACCCTTTGCAAGAATACTAGAAATCACAGTTTAATCTCATCTCAAACAATTTATAGATTAAAATCGCAAACACCAGATTCAAAACCCCTCTCAAAACGCGCTAAAGATGGAGAATAGGATGGAATCAAAGGAGTAAACCCACCTAATGTTGAAGGCCGAGCTCGCAGGTCTGGACGACGGCCATCACCGCCGTATATCGCCGTCGAGTCTCGCCGGAAATCGGCCATTCAAATGTGAAAACCGAACAGAAAAATCAAAAGGGAAAGGAAGTGACGAAATCGACTTTGAAAGGAAGACCATAGCTTGAGGAATGAGAGAAAAGGAAAAGACTTACCTTTTCCCCACGTTGTCCGCCGCTGGGCTCGTCGGAGGTGAAAGAGAACGCCGGAAACGAAGGGTAGTTGGTGGAGAAAACTCAAAAACAGTGAGAGAGAAATGAAAAAAAATCGAGAGGCAGAGATGGGAAGAGAGGAACGGAGGAAGAGAAGAGGAAGATGACTTCGTGAGGCTGGCCGGCGCCGCCGCGCCTTGGGCCGCCGGATTCCAGAGAGGAAGGGAGGAGAAAGGTCGAGGGTTTTGGGGGGAGGGGCGCCGTTTGTTTTTGAGAGAGGGAGGAGTGTTTTTGTTGTTGTTGTTGTTTTTTTTTTTTTTTTTTTCTGAGAAAATTGTAATTAGTTGCCCTATTGTTTATTCTTAATTACATTTCTAGCCCAAAAAGTTTGTATATATTACTATCTCTTTCTTTCCATCATAACATGGTCCAAATTCCAATTTACTTTTCATGGAAGTTTCTATCCCTAATTAATTCTTTTAACTATATTTCTTCAAATTCCAAACTAAATCAGATTTAATACTCTTGAATTGCCCATAATATCTTAAAATTCCTTTCTAAAACTTTAAATTTCCTAAATTAAACCTCAAGACCTTTTAAAATTATTTATTATCTCTAATTTAAAATTTGGGATGTTACAATTCTACTCCCCTTAAATAATTTCGTCCTCGAAATTAGTAGAATCTATCACTGGGCACAAAGAAAGGAAGCAATTTTCTTGGAATGATACTCCTATGTCAAGAGAAAGAAGAAGAAATTTAGGTAATAATTAGGAAGATTGAACTCATTGGCATTGAGAATTCATTGCAATGAGTGTCATCCATGTGACACAAAAGAGATGATATCGACGATTAAGAGGAACTATGAACACTTTAACTGAGGTTATTGTCGAAATCTCCTGGTAAAATGCAGTCAGATGCGAAGTAGGAAAGGTGTTTCTCGGATAAAGGTAAGGTTAAGGATACTAGAACTCATTCTCAAGTCCCTTAAAGGATTTAAAAGAGGTGAAAGCAAGTCAGATTGAATTAAACGTATATAACCTTTTGAACAAGGTTAGAAGCACTACACAAGAAAACTAGGAGTATAACTAAAATTCTATCCAAAACCACAATTAATTCTGATATACTAGCAGATTAATGAACAAATCTATCTAAAATCACAATACAACATCAATCAAAAGCAGAAAAACTATGGATTCCTTTGAAGAACCAGCTCAGCTATGGCAATACACACGCTCTAGGGAATCGATAAAGTACACAATAATTCCATTTCAGCTCTCATTATTCTTACAATTCTAACTATCCAACTTTCATCGCTCTTCCAAATCTTACGCTTAGCGCTAACTAACATTAAATTTCGCACTCTATTCCCTGCATTTTCAATTGATTTGTAGAAAATTCGACAATTCTCATCCATAAAAGCCTATTGTTAACATCTCACCCAGTCATGATATCTCACAATATCCATATATTACTCTAAGTCATTAATCAGCAGTGTAATCCCAAGTAATTACCCTAACTTCAATTCAAATCATAAGTTCTAAAATTTTTCATTTTTCATGCCAAATCTACGGTCACTCATTAATTCATATCCATAATATAACATTTTTAATCCTTAAAGTCAAAATTCCTTTCAATTACCTCTATTTCAATCAATACAAGCTAGAATATTGTAACTTTAATCCCATTATTTCACTCTTATTCCTAAGAATAATGTTTATCAATCTCTTGAATACAATTCTCACCGTAAAATGACATTAGCGATCACATACCATTCTCAATCAACTCAGTATATTTCTCTTCTACCTACTCTAGCTCGACTTCCTTTGAATTCACTATGTCGTTTCCATAATTCCCCAAGTTCTCAAATAATGAATTCTTCCTGTTTGATTCAAATTACTCCATATTCTAACTGATACATTCTCTAATCTCTCTTTCATAAACAATACATAATATTTTAAACCCAACTCCAACTAAATTCCAGATAATTACAACCTCCATTTAGCGTCTTTACTTGACCTAATAGAGATATGCATATTCCTTTACCCTTATCAACTACGTCAAGCAAATTCAGTTCAACAAATTCTTCTTTCTTCACCTTCAATCAATATAATCCCTAATCATGTCAACTGCCTCTATCAAACTTCAATAACAATTTATAGCATTATCAAAACCAGGAATCAGTTTACTACTAACAAAATCATACTCAAATTAAGTAAGAATTTCCATTTCTCGAGATAAACATTCAGCCAAATAGGGAAAGGAAAATGAAACTCGTTCCTATAATCCAAGCCAATCTCAAAGCACACAATATAAAAATCACATCAACCAAGTCTTTCCAAAGAGAAAAGGCACTCATTTGACCATTTCAAAACAAAAACAATACCATTATAAATTTTCTTGTGAGCCATTCACTCTTTTCAATGAAATTTGAACTGTATTCCTACATTACCAAATTAGATTACTCATAGGAACTAACACCCAAATTAGTTCCTAACCATTGCGTACACATAATAGCATTAAAACTCGTTACAGGTTTCACCATATCTTCAAAAACAACCCTTATAGGAAATGGAAAACACACACAAGAAAGTGAATTTTCATATGACAAGTATCATATAATCAACTTCATCCCTATGACTACAAGTAGTAACTCTATCACTCATACAAATTGACCAGCCAAATCTCATAATCTATTGCTTATCAATCATATTTCATCGTCCACATGACAATCACAAAATAAAACACACCACCAAAATAATCAATAATTCAGATTTCATATAATCCAACTTATTTATTAATTATCAAACAAACAATAATGAATCAATTTCAGCAACTTTAATTACTTTAACACACATTAATGTCTTTGTGATCAACCAACAAAAAATCACTCAGACTGAAATCAATTCACATCTATAACAACAATTCACAAGTTCACCAACAATTATCAACTATAAGTTTCTCATTCTCAGAGTATTTACAGTCAATTCCTTCCAATTACATATGATTAACTTGCAAAACCTTTTCAACAATCTATAAAAAAAATTCAATTCATAATCACTTTTAAACAAACATCTTACCGTTTGTTCGTTTAGTAACGGTTAGGATGCACTCATGAAGTAGTGAGGGCTACCAACATCTGTTATCAAGGGGGCTGCTTCCAGTCACTAAATATAGTGAGGAAGCCTCCAGCCGCTTAATATAAATGGGCAACAACCTCTTACTACCCATGATGATGTACTCTCTAACCATTACTAGGTGAAAGATAATCAAAACACAGTCAAAAACCAGAGCATACCTCATGTTGAAGCTTTATAAAAACAAACAGTTTCAAGAGAATTCTATTCCAAACAATCAAATAGCACAAGTTAAATCATCAATGAAGCAAACAATTTATCAAATAATAAGCAAATAAACGCAAGGTCAACAGTTCTTATCTCATGTTTTATTCATTACCAATTGTCATTTTCGATTTCTCTTAGTCCCTTAACCCAATAAGGTATCTCATGATGCCTTGACTATGATTATGGCCGGCACATAACTATACTCGAGACCCCAGAGAAGCATCCTTATTTCGTCATTCTTATGAAATTCTTATCAATATCTTGCTTATTTCATTATTCTTCTTATATTCTTCTCAATCTCTCCACACTTCCTATTCCATTGCTCTTATCACTCTCTCCCTACCACGGGAAGAGCGATATTCCTCTCAAAAGGCTAGACATTCATGCACATGAGGAAGGGAATACTAAGAATGTATATTGCCAATCTACATGCAATGCAGCACAGTCCTAGGTTATCGTATACCAAATACTGATAACCAAGCTGTAACATAGTGTTACTAATTCCCTAATTAACCTGTGACATCTCTTTTAGTTCAATAATATCTTTACTAACTATGATAGAAAAAGGAATTTCAATAATATCAATATCTCTATCATAGTTAGAAAAAGAATATCCTAATGATTAAAATATTATCCATGATAGAAAAGAATAAACTAATACAGCACAGCTGCTATCATGGATAATTTATTGCTAACCATGTTAGAAAGGATTTGCCTAACATGGTTATTAAACAAAACTAACTGATATTAAACAATAAATAAATATGTATACATGCGGAAGCAGATGCAGGCCTATACAAATTGGCAATATACATAACTAACTAATCTAATTAACCTTTCAAACCTAATTCCCTTTCCTGATACTTGCGCCTGTGCATGAATACCTGCAAAAATGTCAGTAATCGTGGGATGAGACAATTTGTCCCAGTAATCACCGCTTAACTCACTATAACAGTGAGATGTGCGGTAGTAAGGGCGTCTAAAGGGTACCACAGTTTTAAAATCAATAATACATATATATATTTCTCATTTCCTTTCATCCCTCACTTAAATCCTTCTGTCACGTCTCAATCAACTCAAATTCATCATCTCTACTTCCCATGTATCACTCAACATCCCTCACACTCACCTAAAGATGCATTGTGCCACCACGGTGCATTCAAGCATCTATTCTTCACTATATGATTTGACACTGTGTCCCTCTCCATAATGAGGGGACAATTTCCCTCTCTGGCAATCTCCAGAGAGGGAACCCCAATTCTGTTTCCATTACAGAACGGGAACGGTTGGACTCTTCAATGCCAAACAACCGTAGGGGCGGTTGGACTCTTCAATGCCAAACAACCGTAGGTCACTTCTCTTAATAAGTTGACCTATGAACCCCGATCCATTCAATCCGAAAAGGATCATCAGTACAAATAACTGTCGATTGGCCTATCGACAGTTATCATCGCGCGATGGTACATGTAACTCAGTGTCATGCAATGCTTACCATATCTCAATCAATATCTCATCCATGATAATCAACCAACATCAATATTAACATCCACATCATCTCACATCATCTTCCAATCTATTATCCACAATACTTTCCCTCAACATAACTCTCTAAGGATCTCAACTCATATATAATTCCTTTTCTATACTCACAACCTCTCAATTAACTACTATAACACTACACCTGCAACCATGTCACAATCATTTCAAGATACTCAGCACTACCAGGCAGGATACTACATATATAATGTGTCAAAATCTTTATATGAAAATAATCGTGTTTGAAAGGCACCCGATAGCCTGTTTTATATAAAAATACCTTTTCCAAGATAATATATGTATAGAGAGGGTGAGAAAGGGATTTTAGAAATCCCCAGCTAACGTCACCCTCATTGTTATAGCAAGGTTAAGTGTGATTACCTGTCGCCCTTAGCATACCGCTGCCTTTCCTTAACATTCCTCGTAGATTTTTCCTTCCAAGTTGTAACATCCCAATTTTTAAATTAAGGATAATAAGAGATTATTGAGATTTTATTTAGAAAATTTAAAGTTTTAGGGAGAAATCTTAGGATATTTTGGGCAATTTATGAATACTAAATCTTAATTTTTGAAATTTAAGGAAATATAGTTAAAATAATTATTTGGAGTTAGAAACTTTCATGAACAAGTATTTGGGGATAGTAGATAATATTATGATGGAAAGAAGGGGATATAGTAATATATACAAACTTTTGGGTTAAAAATATAATTTAGAATAAATGATAGGGTAGTTAATGGTAATTTTCACAAATGAATATATATAAAAACACTCAACTCACTCCCTCCCTCTCACCCGACACCTCTCCTCTCATCCCCCACCCCTCAATTTCGATCTCCCTCTCTTCTCTCCTCAGACTCCGTCGCCAGAGACGGCGGAGGGCGGCGGAGCTAGCCGTCGTCGGTGCGGCTGACCCTCCCTCGCAAACAAACCCTAACTCTTCCCTCATGAGCAAAATCCGTCGGCCACCCTTCCTCAAACTCCAACCTCTTTCTTCATCTTTCTTCTCGGCCGGACGGCGGCCTAAGGCGCGGCGGCGCCGACCGCCCTCACCATCATATCATCAAACCATTCTTCTTCCCTCACTTCTCCACCTCACGTTCTGTCTCCCTCCCTCACTTTCAATTTCGTTCCTCTTCTCCAGCGACGACGAGGGGTAATTTCCGGTGCCGGCGGCTTCGTTCTCCGGCGGTCAACGACGGCGAGTGGTGAGGGGTCCTTGTTCTTTCATTTTCATGGGTTTCCTTCTTTTTTCAACTTCATTTTCTCACTTTCCTTTCTCTTCTCTTACATTTGCGTCGGCCTTAGCGACTTTCCGGCGAGTTTCTGGACGGCGGAGCTCCGGCTAGACATGGGGAGATAAGAAATGAGCTTAGGTAATTTCATTTCTTCCATTCTTGCTCTTTCTTTCTGGTTTGGACGAATTTGAGAGATTTTCAATCTAGGGTTTGGGATTTTAATTTATGAATGATTGGAGATGAAGATTTAAGCTTTAGTTTATGGTGTTCTGGAAAGGATTTCTGCTGTTTCATTGATGATTAAAATGTTTCAGAATTTACTTGGGTTTGGCATTTTGTTTTCCCTCCTTTGGGTTGACACTTTTAAGAAATGAAGTGTTTGATCTGTGAAGCATTTGTATTGTGATTGTTTTATTTCTCTGACCATATTGGTTTGGCTAGTTTGGTGTTGTATGTTTAGGAAATTTTAATTTGGTAATCTATTTTGGGATGGAATCTAAGGCATGGAAGTTTGTTTCTTTTCCTTTGCCTTTTGTGATAATGGTACAAAACAGAGAGAAAGGGATAAGTACACTTGTCTCTACAAGTATATGGATGTTTAAAGTTGGCATACTATTAAACTGTGATTTTTGCAGGTTGTGGGGATAGTTTTGTAGTTCTTGGGATTTGATTTAAGTTCTGGGAATTCGATTAGAGGTGACTTTGAGTTATGTATGAAGCATGTGTGTGTTTTTCTTGTAGTTGTATGTTTTATTAAGAATTGGAAATGAGATTAAATAAATAAAGGCTGATTTAATTAAACGCTTAGTGTTTTGAACCATGGCTTAAAATGTTTAAGGTTGTAATGGAATGAAAAGATGGACCTGAGATTAATGTTGAAAAGTTCTAGGTTTAAGAAAGGGATAGAACTCGTTTTGAAAAGAGGAAGTTCATGAATTTTCGGCACATTTGCCAAAACTGGCTGAACTGGGTTTTCTTAAAAAATGAATGGGAATAATGTTGCAAGTTTGTTTGGAATGAGGAATTTTTTAAGCATGTGGATAATATTCGTTCTTGCATATTGGGCATAAATAACATTTGGAGGTAAATTTGATGATTTGAACATTTGAAGTGCGTAAAAATTGATAACCAATTTATGAATGTGAAAAATAGGTTTGGAAATTGTGTATGAGGGTGACGCTTGCTGGTCCAAATGATTGAAGTTGAAAAGAAAATGGTTTAATGGTTGGGGTATTGTTTTTGTAACCGCATGTGTGGTTGTTAAAGTGTTGGAATATGAATTGTTGTTGATGGAAACTAAGGAAATCTATTCCCTTGAGTCATGAAAGATCAAAAGCATAATTTTAGTAACATTATGTGTTTTAATTTGATTTTATTGATGATGTAGCTGAATCATTTTTCTCTTTTGTTGGCATAGGAGAAGGAAAGAAGTCCTTTGTCTATGCATGATAGGGCGTGCTCTATTATGTGTAAATTCTGTAGGATAGGAAATTGTGAGGGAGTAAATCATTCTCTGTTTTGGGATTAATTTTGTTTTGTGTGATGAAATGATGGAAATTTGATTCTAGATAAGTATGTTGGATTAAAAAGGTTTGTTGATGAAGGGAGATGTTAATTGGATTGAAGTAACTAGTTTGCTAGTTCGATACTTTGTTGATGAAATCAACTAAAATGTTATTTAATGAATGAATCATTTTATGTGTTGATATATATTTGTGTGTGTGATCATTGTTGTAAAAGGCTTTAGTTGTGATTAAATTGAATACAATATCTGGGAAGTAAGTAAATGACATGATAAGATAATTGGACTTGTATTGTTGATTGATTTATATTTGGTTGCCATTGTCAGTTGTGAATCTGCAAGTGCTTTGTTGGAAAAGAAAAATTAGGAACAATGTAATCATAAAGGGTTGGGTACTAACTTTATAAGACTGAAAGCGACGTAAAGTATTATAAGGTTGAGATGGTATTAATATAACCTTATGTGTTATATTATTTTAGGAGTACATATTGGTGATGTTACTTGAGGAAAATCTACAAGATACGGTAAGAAAGAGCAACAAAGTGCTAAGGGCGACAGGTAATCACTCTTACCTTGCTATAACATTGAGGGTGATGGTAGTTGGGATTTCAAAATCCTTTCTAACCCTCTATATAAATGTAAAATTTTTAAAAACTTACTTTTATGCAAATTAGGCTATCGGGTGCCTTTTAAACACGATTATTTTCGTATAAAGAATTTTGACACATTATATATGTAGTGTACTGTTTAGTTGTGGTGAAAATTCTGGAATGGTGGGACATATACACACGTGGAGTGTTCTGATAGAAACATTGGAAAGGTTATGTAGATATAAGAAGATTAAATGTTGGAATTGAGATGTTCGGGGAGTAAGTTGAGGGAAAATTTTGAAATGCTGACATTGAGATATTGAAGGGAATCGTGAGAGTGCTTGACTTTGATGTGATATTGAAATATTGAAAGGGATTGGTATATTAAAAGGTTTTGTGATCATTGCATGACACTGAGATATATGTACCATCGCGCGATGATAACCGTTCGATAGGCCAATCAACGGTTATTTGTACGGGTCAACAGATTGGAGACTGTGACCATTGGTCAACAGATTGGAGACTGTGACCAGCAGTCTTATGATTGGAGACAGGGACTGCTCCCTTTCTGATTGGAGACAGATTGGGGTTTCCCTCTCATGGGTTTACCAGAGAGGGAAATTGCCCCTCACATTTGAGAGGGGCACAGTGTCAACTCATTTGGAATACATATAGGGCTCGAGCGTAGTGCCTCCAGGATGGCATGAGTAGAGCATCAGGTTGTACATGGATGAGAATTGAGAAGTTGAATTTGATGTATTTTGGACGTGACAGAGGTTATAGAATGGTAAATGGAAGAAGACTTGGTTCTTGTATATATATATATTCAGTTTAAAAATGTTGTACCCTTTAGACGCCCTCACTACCGCACATCTCGCTGTTATAGTGAGTTATGTAGTAGATTACTGAGACAAGTTGTCTCACCCCACGATTACTTACATTTTTGCAGGTGATCATGCACAGGCGCAAGCATCAGGAAAGGGAATTAGGTAGTGGAGATTGTATAGTTTATTTAGAATTGTATATTGCCAATTTATAGGTCTGCATTCGCTTCCGCATGTATATATTTCTATTTATTGTTTAATATCATCTAGTTTTGTTTATTAACCATGTTAGACAAATCCTTTCTAACATGGTTAGCAATAAATTATCCATGATAGCAGCTGTATTGTATTAGTTTATTCTTTTCTATCATGGATAATAATTTGGTTATTAGGATATTCTTTTTCTAACTATGATAGAGATATTGATATTATTGAAATTCCTTTTTCTATCATAGTTAGCAAAGATATTATTGAACTAAAAGAGATGTCACAGGTTAATTAGGGAAATTAGTACCAGTTTGTTACACAAGTATATTCTCTTAGTTCCATTCCAAATAATAAAGAAAGTGAGCAACTATCCTTATTTATGTTACTCATCGTCACTCTCGATCCCAATTACTACCCAATCTCTTATATATTTTATTGTAGGGTAACCATTTTCAATCAATCGAAGCCAAAGCCAATAGCCAAATTCAACTTAATGAACCAAACGCCAAAGAATAACAAGCATACATTTCCATTAAAACGCTATAAGAATTAACACAAACAGATTCACCAAAAACAACCATAACCAATCACACCTTCACCAAATCAATACCTTGTTACGTAGAATCCAAAACTTCCCACTTTGCAAAATTGCAATCAACTCATCTCAAATACACATCAACAAGTCATATCTAACACAAAATCATTATTTTGTTTCCATTAGTGTAGAATGTTGAGATCTAGGAAAAGTATCAACTTAGTGATGTCATACTAGCACAATCACTCTAAAGTAATGCATAGCATGGAAAGCACACTCCAATTCATTATTCAAGAATAATTCCTCAAAACAATGTATTTATTACTCAAGTCTTTATAATCAAATTTTGGATCATGTACACACATCATACACTCCTATACTTGTATAAAACACCAATCAAGTAAAGATTCGCTATAGATCTTCCATTTTCAAATGAAGTGCCCAAGCAGTCAAGAAACATCAAAATTAGCACATTCTCATATTTAGATAACATCTCTAGATCTTCCAAAATATCATGTACATCATTTAGTTACATTAAAACAATAATTAAATTAGTTCCAACATGCATAAACAATAGTTTAAGCATTCTCCAAGCCAAGAATCAGTTCAGCCCTAAAAGAAAGGAGAATAAAACATGAAACTTCATATACATGCATCTACATTAAATCAATTTAACCAAGTGCAAAGCTATGAACAAAAACCAGAAATTAACAAACTAACATCCAACATAACGCCGTTCTCTTTATCAATATCATTCATATAGTTAAATCACAAGAACCCAAATTAATCAATCAACTCATGCTTGAACATAATGAATCACTATATACCTCAAAACTTTCCCAAAGATTCAGCCATGATTATTATTTAAACACATGCATTAATTTTCATGTCATATAAACATACATCCCAGCCACAATCAAATCAGAGGGTACATGAAATTCTTGTGAACCCCTAGCTTAGTTAAAACTCACATTTCTCTTTTGAATAATTACAAATTGAAGCCCACTTTATATCTTGAAATATCATAGAACCCAAAATAGAAAATCAGCTTGAACCCATCCATAAGCATGTATCATTCATGCCAAAATTGTAATATCATTCACCCTTTCTTAAGCAAATTTGAGTCACCCATTGAGACTCCAAAACACAAATCATTTCAGCCAAAACAGGGCAACAACAACAAAACCCTTTGCAAGAATACTAGAAATCACAGTTTAATCTCATCTCAAACAATTTATAGATTAAAATCGCAAACACCAGATTCAAAACCCCTCTCAAAACGCGCTAAAGATGGAGAATAGGATGGAATCAAAGGAGTAAACCCACCTAATGTTGAAGGCCGAGCTCGCAGGTCTGGACGACGGCCATCACCGCCGTATATCGCCGTCGAGTCTCGCCGGAAATCGGCCATTCAAATGTGAAAACCGAACAGAAAAATCAAAAGGGAAAGGAAGTGACGAAATCGACTTTGAAAGGAAGACCATAGCTTGAGGAATGAGAGAAAAGGAAAAGACTTACCTTTTCCCCACGTTGTCCGCCGCTGGGCTCGTCGGAGGTGAAAGAGAACGCCGGAAACGAAGGGTAGTTGGTGGAGAAAACTCAAAAACAGTGAGAGAGAAATGAAAAAAAATCGAGAGGCAGAGATGGGAAGAGAGGAACGGAGGAAGAGAAGAGGAAGATGACTTCGTGAGGCTGGCCGGCGCCGCCGCGCCTTGGGCCGCCGGATTCCAGAGAGGAAGGGAGGAGAAAGGTCGAGGGTTTTGGGGGGAGGGGCGCCGTTTGTTTTTGAGAGAGGGAGGAGTGTTTTTGTTGTTGTTGTTGTTTTTTTTTTTTTTTTTCTGAGAAAATTGTAATTAGTTGCCCTATTGTTTATTCTTAATTACATTTCTAGCCCAAAAAGTTTGTATATATTACTATCTCTTTCTTTCCATCATAACATGGTCCAAATTCCAATTTACTTTTCATGGAAGTTTCTATCCCTAATTAATTCTTTTAACTATATTTCTTCAAATTCCAAACTAAATCAGATTTAATACTCTTGAATTGCCCATAATATCTTAAAATTCCTTTCTAAAACTTTAAATTTCCTAAATTAAACCTCAAGACCTTTTAAAATTATTTATTATCTCTAATTTAAAATTTGGGATGTTACACAAGCAGTATTCAAACATCAAAACACCATAACCTCATTCAGCTCCATTTAATCACCAATATGTCACATGTTTTAATTCCTCTTCCATTACTTTCATCTAAAATCACATTTCCAATCCTTTAATATCACCTTAGAATGATCAATAAACCTATCACACCATCAATCGAAGAACTATCCCAGAAAATTATTGGTCCTTCTTAATCTCCTATCACTTAACCTTGTAACAAAAACTTTTAAGGATTTTCTAAATATCTCCTGACTATCTCTTCAGCTATTGCTGTACCGAAATTGCAGAAAATTTCTAAATATACATGCAAGCACCAAACATTGACAATCTTTCAAATAAATCCTTATCCACCGATTGCTAATAGAACTTCAACATATTCAACGAGATCCTATTTCTTTTCATATCCTATTAACATCTCATATTATAAGGAACATAGCACTAACCACAATTTCCTAAATCCTTTTCTTCATTCCCTTTAGTCATACTTCCTATAATTAAACATGTAAAGCATAAACCTCATCAAAACTTCCTAATAATTGAAACATCACACCAAACCAAAATAATTTAATTCAAAACAAAATCAATGCACATTTATAATCAAATCACATCACAATCAAAAATCACAACAACATGCATCATGGCGGCGTTTTTCTAAAGAAAACTTTTCAAGAAAATCTTACAAAAACATCAAACTTATTTAGTTTACCAATGAAGTCCAACAAAAGACTATCAATCATTCTTCAATAAAATCTAACATTACTATAACACATTTAACATAATATGTAACTTAGCTTATTAATCACCATCATCAATTACACTTCTAATCATGTGAGCAACGGAACTATCCTAGCATCGCTGCACAATCCACATTTTTAGTTCACATCTTTTATTCCAACAATTTCATTATGTATGAAGATCATGAAAACCTTCCAAGAAACAATAATACTAGTAATTTGGAATGATAATACATTATGCATGTAGAAAAAGAACAATTTTCACATTAGATGTTCGCCTTCATCTTTCAAATTTAGTCTTATTACTTAAAGCATACATAAGACCCGGATGCATTTCAATCCACTAGAAACATGAAAACACGAATCCAACAAAAGTCACACTCCAAAAATAGTCCACTATACAATTACAAGGAATCAATACCATTTGTAGGCGTCTGTCAATCCAACTTAATTCATTTATCAATAAAGCCAAACAATGACTAACAACCAATCATCCACAAAATCAAAGATTCCAATATAACATTCAGCAAACCACTTAGCTTATTATTATCAAAGCACAACTTCATGACTTCCTCTTTTAAGTTACTAAATGTTATTTCAAATTATCTTATTCCTTAAACCCAATAAGGGATCTCATGATGCCTCGACTATGATTATGGCCGGCACATAACTATATTCGAGACCCCAGAGAAGCATCCTTATTCGTAATTCTTCCTAAATTCTTATCAATATCAATATTATTTCATTATTCTTTCTATATTCATCTCAATCTCTCCACAATACCTATTCAAATGCTCTTATCACTCTCTCCCCACCACGGGATGAGTGATATTCCTCTCAAAAGGCCAGATATTCATGCACAGAAGGAAGGGAATACTAAAAATGTATATCGCCAATCTACATGCAATGCAGCACAGTCCTAGGTTATCGTATACCAAATATTGATAACCAAGTTGTAACATATTGTTACTTAATCCCTAATTAAATAACGATATCCCTTTTAATCCTATAATGTATTTACTAACTATGATAGGAAAAGGATTTTCCATAACATCAATATACCTATCATAGTTAGGAAAAGAATATCCTAATGATTAAAATATTATCCATGATAGAAAAGAATAAACTAATACAATACAGCTGCTATCATGGATAATTAAAAGCTAACCATGTTAGAAAGGATTTGTCTAACATGGTTAATAAACAAAACTAGTTGATATTAAATAATAAATCAATATATATACATGCGGAAGCAGATGCAGGCCTATACAAATTGGCAATATACAATTCCAAAGAAACTATATAACTTCTACTACCTAATTCCCTTTCCTGCTGCTTGCGTCTGTGCATGAATACCTGTAAAAATGTCAGTAATCGTGGGATGAAACAATTTGTCCCAGTAATCACCGCTTAACTCACTATAACAGTGAGACGTGCGGTAGTGAGGGCGTCTAAAGGGTACGACATTTTAAATTTAGTAATATATACATATATCTGTAAAGTCTCCTTCCATTCATCACTCAACTCCCTCTGTCACATCCAAGTCAACTCAACAGACAAAAATAAACGTGATTGACACTGTGCCCAGTCTCAAATCTGAAAGCATGAAAAAGGGAGCACTTTAAATAGTGAAAACATCCCTGAAAAAGGGAGCACTATAACTTGTAAAAACATCCCTGGTTCTTTTACAATTTGAGGAACCTGTACAATTAACCTATCGATTTGCGCAAATCGATAGGTTACATCGGCCGACGGTACTAATAATCAGTGTCATGCAATACTCACAATCCTTATTCTATATTCTATCAATATAACTCTCAACAATCTCAACTCAACATGTAACTCTCTTTTCTATCCTCATCACCTCTTAAACCACTACCCAACACTATCCCTATATACATTTCACGCCATTCCAGATCAATGGCCACCACCAGGCAGGATAATAGTATATATAATGTGTAAAACTCTTTTATACGAAAATAATCGCATTTGAAAGGCACCCGATAGCCTATTTTATGTAAAAATAAGTTCTCAAAGATAATATATGCATATAGAGGGTGAAAAGGATTTTGAAAATTTCAACTAACATCACCCTCAATGTTATAGTAAGGTTAAGAGTGATTACCTGTCGCCCTTAGCACTCCACTGCCTTCCTTACCATTTCCTTTAGAACTTCCAAGTACTTTCCTCTTAATCCCTCCTATTATTACACATATTACACAAAGTAATAATAGTCATAAACATTTATTCTTATATGCATGAAAACTGAATAACGTCACTCTCGAACCTACATTCTACCCAAGCCCCTTTCTTTTACTTGTCCTATACATACATTTCAAACACAATTCAAATTCAATAACAGAATCCACATAATGTCATCCAAATCAGAAACAGATAATTGAGAGAAAATAAATAGAATGGAGCAAACTCTATCATATCACATCAATTCATGAATCAAATCACCCTTGTTTCCTCAACATTATTTCACATCTATAAGTTTATCACCACAACCTAATAACATCCATTAGCCATTACATTCCTCAAGCATCTATCACTTCCACAGTCAAATAATATCGTATTCAAAATTAAAAAGGACTAAATCCAAACTACCACTTCAGTCATCTAATTAATACATCACTCACCAAGATAATCACCTATTCTCAAAAACATTGAAATTATAATTATAATATATAACAAGCTAGCAATCAAACAACAAACCATAATTATACATCATAAACTTCAACGACAAATCATTATTTAAATTACTCCTTTAGGGTTCTTGAACTCCTAATGAATTTTTATGTAATCAACCTCAACCTTAATAGATACACCAATTGTATACAAACTCTATTCTATTTCAAAACAATAGATCAGCCCCCTTAAAGTAGCATTTTCCATTCAAGGATATCAAAATTAGCAATATATATGTTAACCAACTAAACACTACATATAAATAAAACTCTTTACAAATTCCAAATCCATGAGAACATCAATAAATCTCAGATTTATGCAAGATATGGCAGCCTTTAACCACAAAAATCCCTAACAACCAGTCCTTCAAAACACTACTAGTTTGAGTAACAACCTTACATCCACACGAGCAATAATCAGAGGAACAAACAAGGTAGTTTCTACAGCGAGGTAATAGAAAATCTCTAAACAAAACATGCAATTTTATCATTACATATACTTGATTACATTAATCAAACATGCATAGCCATTCTCCTACACCTTTCCTATACAAGCTTAACATGGATCTTAACTTGCTTTATTAACGAATTCTATTCAGGTTCCTTAACAAAAATAATCAGAGTAATAAAGCTAACCAATATAAACAACTTTATGATTTTATTTCATCTAACTAAATTCCAAACCAAACTTGCAATTTGACGGATACATCACACAAAATAAACAGCCCAATGACCAAATTTGAACTACAAAAATCACCAAGCTCAATTAGATTTATATGCGAGGATAAGAGCATCATCAATAGTTCCTTTATTATCTTCATTTCACTTTAACGAAAACAACTTCAGAAATCAACTAAGCAAGAGAGAAACTCCAAATCAAACAAAATCATGAAACAATCTTAATAACAAACCAAATAAGGCATACCCATGCCTCATCCTTCACACCTTAGAAATCAATCAATTAGTGAATACAAAAGCACAACCCCTCTGGATTCAACAACATAACAAACACCTTTTTAAACATCTTTCAAAATAAAAATGTGTGAAGCAAAAGGATATTCACTTCCAAACTCATAGATATTTAAACCTTATTTCTAGTCACTCTTATTCATATATCATTCAACAACAACTAGCATAATTTAAATAAGAAATTATCACTTAAGTTCAGCCATTACTATTATTTAAATAAATGCTTTAACATTCATGTCATATATACACATTCCAGCCACAAATCAAATCAAAGGTTACATGAAATTCTTATGAATCCCAAGCTCAATCAAACCTCTTTTAAATAATTAAAATTTGAAGCCTACTATATATCTTGAAAAAGTGTGGGACCCGGTACAGAAACACCCTTTCCATTTAATCTACTTAAGTCACAAAATAGCACACTATACACATATACAAACCAAGAAAAACATCGTCAACAAATCAGCAACAAAATTTCTGAAATCCTCACTTCAACAACCTCAAATTTAGAGGTTAAATCCTTAAAGAAAATCAACAAATCTAACAACCCCAGGTCGGCCCTTTCTCAAACTCACCCGAAATCGTAGAAAGGGAAATAGAAATGGAAATATTAGAGCTACCTGAGCTCAATGTCGCCGGATTCCGCCAAGCTCCGCCGTGACTCGCCGGAAATCGCCGGAGAACAAGGAGGCCGACAGGGAAGAGTAAAAAAAAACGACGAGAATAAAGGGAAACAATGAGAAATCAAGTTGAAAAGAGGAATAATTCGAGGAGACACAGAAATGTCGAACCTTTACCTTTCCGCGTCGCCGACCGCCACCTATCTTGCCGGAAACGCGTAACAACCCGAGGAGAGGAGAAGAAAAATGAAAGAAAAGTGGGAGATAGAGAGTAAGAAAGAAATAGGACCCAGTTTTGGGGCCAAAAATCCGGTCATCTGCGTCCAGCTCGCCGGAAAACGGAAGCTAGGGCGGAGGGAGAAGGGAGGTCGACGGTGAAGGGAGGAGAGGTCGGGTGAGGGAAGGGAAAGGGGGTCCGATGTTTTTATAGTAAAGGGGGAGGGGCGCGTTTGGATCACTGAAATAAGGGGGTTCTCTGATGATTTGTAGCCCAAACTTGCCATAGTGTACTCTTTTAATTTTAAAACCACTTAAACCAGCCTCCAATCTCCTTAACCTTCAAAATATTTTGGGTTTTTCCATTCCCTCATATTTCAAACTCTTCAATTTCTTAATTAATTATATGCACATTTACTGCTCAAAATTTTCAAAATGTCCTCAAAAATCACCAAAAATTCCTAAAAATTCCAAAATTCTCAATTTCTCCATTTATTATTTCCCAAAACACTCCTTGATCCTGTATTAAATTTTTAGGATGTTACATAAATTGTGGATTTTAGAATATTGTGAGTTGATTTAAATTGACTAACATATGACTTGGAGTATTTGAAGTGTGGTTTTGGAGTTCTAGGATTGGTTTATAATATCAATAAGGTTATGAGGTGATGATGATGTGGCTAAATTGAAGGATATCATTTTTATATTCGATTTTGTGCTTAGAGTCAAATACTGTAGTATGCAGATGTGTTTTGTTTTGGGTTGTAGGTAATTGTCTGAGAATAAAAGGGGTTTTTGCTTGAACCTGTGAAGCATAGGAAGACTTAAGCAGGGTTAATCACATAGAGGGTGTTTGCAGATTTAATCAATCTGATTGATTTGAAGGAAAAACTGATTTTTAAAGCTTAAATTTGAAGTGGTTAGAGATTTAGTAACATGATTTTCTTTTGTGTTAATTGTGTAACTTTTATTTGGCAAGTGGATTAGTTTTATAATTGTTTTGAAGAGATTCATTGCGATTCTTCTGTTACTGATTATTGAAGGTATCCTGGGTAGTTCTTTGATTGATGGTATGATAGGTTTATTGATCATTTTGATGTGATATTAAAGGATTGAAAATGTGATTTTAGATGAAAGTAATGGAAGAAGAATTAAAAGATGTGAAATATTGGTGATTAAGTAAAGCTGAATGAAGTTTTGATATTTTGACGTTTGAATACTATTTGAGTGCTTATTACTTATTTGAGATTGGTTGCAAATTGTAGGCTTTCAAATAGACATTTTTTTTATTTATTTAGAGGATCAAGTTGTGGTGAATTTTGTAGGGAAGAATAATAACAAAGTATAGTTTCTGGTTTGGAAAATTGATGCAATGTGTTATATTAAACGAAAGATTATAAAAGTTTGTTGATGTTAGAATTATGCCCTTTGTAGTTGAGCATTATGATGAGAACGGTGAACTCTGTTGTTTATTTTTGTATGTTGGTGATGTTGAAAGAAAAGAGAAGAGAGATTTAGCTTAAGGGAAATTTAATTAGTGAAGTTTTGAGTTGGAAGGAAATCTTGAGTTGACTTGTTGGTTGAATTTTCTCCATGATGAAGAGGAATTAATGATGTGGTTGTCTTTGGGAATTGTTTCTGCATATGTGAATTATTACCAAGAGAGGTTGATTGTTTTGAAGTGATGATTATGGATTGATGATTGATTGGAGAAATTTAGGTTATGGGTTGAAATGGATCAAGAGGATTACTAAAGATTTAACTGTTATTTGATGACTTAGAGTCATAGTTTGGTTATGGATTGAGGACTAAGAAGGATAACTTGTTGAAATTGAAGTTTTTAATGTGGTTTGGTAATGATTAATGCTTTGTTGATCATGTTTGAGCTTAATGGATTGAGAAACTAGTTAAGTTTAAGGGTTATTGTTAACGCTCTATCTAATATTTCTAATGGATTTATTGGGATTGAAAACAATTAGGAATGATATCGATAATGAAGTTGATTTGTCTGAAAATGTGTTCAGTTGGAGTTATAAGTTTTTAGTATTGAATGGAATTCCGGGGAAGTGATATTTAACGGTTAAAAAGTGAGAATATTTGAATATGACTGATGGAAACGATTGAGTTGGAAGATGAAACTAGGAAATGTAATTCAGTTAAGGGTAGCTTTTGTTGCTTGTTTGGAAAGAGATAATGGATGATTAAGATAACTAAAGCGTGGTTAGTTTTGAAGTTAAATTGAGGGAAACCGATTTGTTTGAGCAAATGGGGAGGTATTCAATAGTTGATGGAGTGATATTAGCATAAGTTTTAAGATTATTCTCATATCTATAGAAATTGGTCTAAAGATTTGGCAATGTATAAGTATTTAAAAAAAATTATTATTATTATTTTGGTAAGTGATAAAAGATTGACTCTCATTGCCTTATAAGTCAAGGTAATTAGGTGAATAAGGTGTAGAAAAGTTAGAATATAACTTGAAAATTTGGAAAGCAAGGGAAATGACGTAAGTGATTGTGACTATGACCTGGAGTTTTCTTCCCTAATTTGAATTCTTAAGGATGTATTGAGTGAACTACGTCATGTATTTTTTCTTAGAGTTGCTTGACATAGTGAATTTTGGGGACAAAATTTCTAAAAGGTGGGTAGAATTGTAACATCCCAAAAATTTAATTAAGGATTACTGGTAATTTAAGATGTAATTTTGGAATTAATTATGAGTATAGATAGCTTCCAAGAGGAATTAGTACAAATTGATGCATTTTTTAGAATAATTATATTTTTTAAGAGATTAATTTGTCTAATTTCTTTAGAAATCAAAAGAGCAATAGTTTGAGATTTAAATTATTGATTGGAGAAAAATAAATGAGTTGGTGTAGGTAGTAATTTTTTATAATTTTTCTAATTTGTTCTAAGATGGGAATTTAAAATGGAAGAAGTAAATAAGTATAGGTAGAAAGGCATCTGGGTAAAGTGCCCCAAAAACCTAATAATACCACATACCAAACACTCCCTTACTCCTTCTTAACTCCAAACCCGAGCCCCTCCCTCCATTCTTCTTCATCTTCTTCGTTTTTATTCTCCTCCACTCTCCCACTTCACCGATTCCTCACTCCTCTCTGTGCTCGTGCGTCGTCCGCCGTATGCCGCCTGTCACCCGCCGTGGAAGCTCGCCGGTGCAAGCTTCTTCATCTCGTCCTTCCCTCTTACTTCTCCATTCTGTGATTTCCGGCGGGTTTCTTCCAGCGGAGCCGACCACCGTTCGAACCTGCAGGACTCAACTCAAGCTTAAGTGAGTCCCTTCTACCTATTCATACCAGTTTTGGTTAGTTTTGTGCGAGCTTCAGAGGAGGGCCGGGTTAGGTTTTGGGTTTTTGGTTGTGATGATGATCAATAACTAAGTTTAATCTTCATTTTTAGTGTTTTGGTTGATGATTTGAGGATTGATTGAAGTTTTATGAAGTTTGTTCAAAACCCTAACTTTTGGGGATTCTTGTTTTCCTTGTTTTCTTCAATTTGTTGTTAGTGTGTATGTGTGTGTAGTTTTTTTTATTACTGATTTCGTGACTTGAGTAGATTAAAGGTAACTGGACTGATGATTGGATTAAGTTGATGTTTTTAGTTGATTAAATGGTGTTTGGATCTTGTGTTGATCATTGGGAACTAATAACAATTGGTTGAACATCTTTGCATTTAAGGTGTTTGTTAAAATGTTCATTTGAGTAGAGTAAGGTTTTGATTTAATTCTTGTTGTCATATGTGGCTATATACCATTATAAGATGAGGTTTGAATAGTGAAGATATATTATTAGAAGTCTAGATTTAGATGTTAAGCAGAGTAGAGGGCAATGTTGAAATTGTTTCGGCAAGGAATGATAAAGAGAAAACAGAAAATAATTAATTGTGTTAGAAAGTAGGAAGTTTTTCTATTTATACTAATGATGTTAAGTCTAATGTGTGAAACAAATTATCTCGTTACTAACATGGATTTTGGAAATGTCTCACTAAACAAATTATATTTCGAGATTTCATGTGAGATATGATAGAATGAAAAGTTGTTAAACTAGATGGTTTGGTGTGTGTATATGTATAGAATGAAGTGGATGGCTATGCTTGTTTGAACAATGTAGTAAGGTAATTGTGATGGTGATAATGTGTCTTGCTTGGTGTAACATCCTGAAAAATTTAATTCAGGATTAGAGAGTGTTTTGGGAAATTTTTGGAATTTTTATGAATTTTTGGTGATTTTTAGGACATTTGGAAAATTTTGAACAGTAAATGTGCATATAATTAATTAAGAAATTGAGGAGTTTGAAATGTGAGGGAATGGAAATACCCAAAATATTTTGAAAGTTAAGAAGATTGGAGGCTGGTTTAAGTGGTTTTAAATTAAAAGAGTACACTATGACAAGTTTGGGCTGCAAATTATCAATAACCCACCCTATAAACACTAAACCAAACAAAGCCCTATCCCCCTTATGACACCAAAAACACGGCCTCCATCCTCCCTCACTCTCAAACCATTCGTCCTCCACCTCCCTCCCACTCTCAAACTCGATTTTCTCCCTGCCCTCCTCAGTGTCCGGCGGCTCGGACGGCAGTGACGGTGGAGAAGTTGTAACCGGCGCGGCCCCTCCTCCCATTTCCCTAGTGTCTTCATTTTTCTGATGTTCAGTAGTACCCTTCACGTCATCCTTGTTTCCTCTTCCTCTCCTCCGCCTTGCGATTTCCGGCGGTCAAAGACGCGGCGGCGCCGACGACCCCCCTCACAAATTCATCGTCCTTTTCTTCTTCCCTTCATCATTCTCACCGACACCATCTCCTGTCTCACTCCCTCGCGTCTTCCCTCCTCCTTGCTTCTTCGTTTCCGGCGAGCCTTTGACAGTCCGGCGGTGCACAAAGGTGAAAGCTTCGTGGGTAAGCTTTTCCTTTTCTTTCTTTCGGCCTCTTAGTTTCTTTTCGAGATTCTTCAATGTTTTGACTCTTCTTCACTTCTCTCTTTGTTCCCCTTCGATTCTGGCATTTCCGGCGGTATTTCCGGCGACGGCGAGCACAGGCCAGACCGGTGGGAATGTACAATGAATTTGGGTGAGAACCTCCTACCTATTCTTACTCCTTTTACTTCATTTTTTGGGCGAGATTGAGAAGGGGCAGATTTTAGGGTTTCAATGGCCAACGAGTTTTGAAGAAATTAAGGTTCAAAATTTGTAATTAGTCGTTGTAGAAGCTTGTTTAAGTTGTGATATGCCTCATGTGTGGTTTTTCTGTTTTGATGGAATGTTTCTTAAGCCTCTTCTTTGTTATGGCCGAAAATACTCTAAGAAAAGAGATGCTCTTGCAATTCCTTAAGCAGTTGATTGATAGCAATCTGTTGAATATATGTGTATTGTTATTTAAAAGATATATGCATGTTGGAGTGTTTGATTTTGCAAGTTTAATGGAGGATAAATTGTGTTTGGTTCTATGCTTTCTTTGGGTGTTTAGAGATTCAAATTGAAATAGGTAAATCATTGGCTGAGATAATGAAAATGAATGACTAGAGCTGAGGATAATATTTGTTCTTGCATATTGAGCATAAATTTTAGCTATAGGTGATGATTATCCATAAACATAATTTTGAATGAAAGATTAATGAGGCATATAAGTAGGATTTCACATTAATTTCTTGGAAATTTGGAATATAAAATAATGTCTGAACTTTCTTACCTTGGTAGGTTTAAGTCACTTGTTGTTACACTTTCTATTTTGGGGTTCCAAAACTTTATTGAAGTTGCAGGATGTTAATAGGTAAAAGATGAAACTTTAACTTTTACTCTTGTGTTTTGAATGCGGGATTGAACTTTGATTTGAGTCTGTAGCATTTAATGAAAGCCCAAATTTTGGGCAGCTTGTGGTTCTCTGTTTAGTTATTGGTTAGGCTGACTGATATTTCACCACTGTTTTGGTGTTTGTTTAGATTTGTTTAAAGGGCATACGTAATTGATTTCATGTTCAGTTGGTCATGAGTACAATGGAGCAAATTTATGTGTTACACGAGTGATCAAATTGTGTATTTGATGAGATGTGATGTGTCCAAAGTTCTCTACTTTTTATAGGGTAATGGCTGAACTTGTTCTTTCTAGATTTTCTATTTCTTTTGTGAGGAAATTGTTGCTGTTGTACATAGAGAAATGAAGGAAATTAAGCATGAGTAAAATGATGACAGTGTTAGAAATATAAATGTAAATTTAAGCATTCTATTACAATGGCTGCTAGTATTAGTGTAACATCCTGAAAATTTAATACAGGATTAAAGAGTGTTTTGGGAAATGATAAATGGAGAAATTAGGAATTTTGGAATTTTTAGGAATTTTTGGGATATTTTTGGAAATTTTGAGTAATTAATGTGCATATAATTAATTAAGAAATGAAGAGTTTGAAATATGAGGGAGTGGTAAAGCTAAAAATATGTTGAAGTTTAAAAAGATTGGAGGCTGGTTTAAGTGGTTTTAAATCAAAATGAGTACACTATGGCAAGTTCAGGCTTTAATTATCAAAAACCACCCTTATTTCTCCTTAACCAAACACGCCCTCCCTCCTTCCTTATCAATAAAATCGGACTCCCTCCTCCTATCTCACCGAAAACCCTCCCTCCATTCTTCTTCTTCTTCGTTCCTTTCCCTTCCTCATCGGTTTCTTCATTTTCTTCCTCACTTCATTTTCGTTCTCCACTCTTTCCTTCCTCTCTATCAAGCACGAGCTCTCTCTCTCTACGGTACCACCATGGCCGACGGCGATGGAAGCTTTTCCGGCGTTCTCCGGCGGCTTGGACGGCGGACGGCGGCAGTGGACGGTGAGGCTTTCATTCTTGTTGTTCTTCAAGATATTTTCTTCTTCCAACTTAGTTTTGCTCATTTTCTTCTTCCTCTTGATGCTTGATTCGGCCAGCCCCTTTAGAGGCCATTTTCCGGCGAGGTTCACGGTGGTTTTCCAGCGGGTTTCCACCTCCTTGTTATTTTGGAACTCTGTAAGCGATTTTACTTCTCTTTGATTTGACTTGTTGAATTTGTGCATTTTAAAAGTTAGGGTTTTGATTAAAGTTTGGGTTTTTGGGGTTTTAAAGTAATAACAACGAATGTTAAGTATTTAATTTGAGTTGTTTAAAGGTAATTGAGTTTTCTTGAAGTGTTTTCTACTTATTTTGGAATTTCTAGGTTTTTAAGGTTTCTTGAAATTGAGAGCTTTGGTGATGTTTGAGTTGGTGGATAGGTTGATGGTTCCTAAATGCTTACTAAGATTATATGAGGACATTTTGATTGGTATGTTATTGGTTGTGCATATGTCATTAGTTGATGTTTTTAGTTGATTAAATGGTGTTTGGAAACTTTTAGCAAGAGTATGATGATTGGGAAGTTTATAATTATTGTTTGAATATTATTGCACACTAGGTGTTTGTTGAAATGCTTAGGAGAATACAGAAATTTATTTGAGCTTGAGATGTGTATTTTGGACAAGATTATGTTATGCTTGTGAACATTGTTATCAAGGGTTCATAGTTTTGTGATTGAAGCATGGGAAAGGCTGGACTAGGACTATTGTTGAATATGTTTTTCAAGTATTTACCTAAAGCTATAAATTTTCTTAAACTTGCATGGTTTTCATATTTTGTGCTTGAATTGAATGAATGGAAGCTTACGTTAGAATATGTTTTAATGATAATATGACAAATTAGTGAAGGTTGGTAATTGTTGTTTACTTGTATGATCTTTAGAAGAAATTATGAGATTTTCACTTGAATCTTGTTTTACTCTTGTGTGCTAGTTTAATTTTCTATTTTGATTGAGAAGGTGCTTAAGTTTCTTGATGGTTTTATATAATTAAATAATATAGACAGTTCTTTAAAGAAGTCAAGAGTGGTGGCTGTACATTGCTCCAAGCTGCATGATTAAATTTCTTTAAGTTGAGGACTAGGGGATTCTGTTTTCTTTTGTTATGAACTATCCAATATTTGAAATAGAATAGAAATGTGCATTGTTAATATTGCTAGCAAGGTGATGTTTAAAGGGGTAAATGTGATAACTATGAGATGGTTACAAGTTATGTAGTTAAGAGGCTTTCCTTTTTGAATGGGTTATTTGAATTTAGAAGTCAAGTGTAATATTAATGACAATGGTGGTGTGTTAAATTGATGTTAGTGTTATAAATAAGAAATGATTAAATTAGTTTCATTTTTGTGTTGGAATTAGGAGTTGTTAATGTGCTTGGGTGATATTACTGCGATATAGGATAAAGAGTGTAGAGGATTGGGACTAGTCTATTGAAATAGTGAAGATGTATTTACAAGTCTCTCAATATTGTTGAACTAATTTAAACATTGGTGTTTGGAAATGAGCTTGACTCTCTTGCATTATCTCGGTTTGTGCTAAATGTGATAAAGGAAGAATGGAATTAAGGTCATGTGTGGTAATGAGAGTAGGATATATTTTCTAAGACTGAGTAAAATCTCCATTTGTTTGTTTGTTCTTCCTTGTTGATTGATAATTTTTCATCTTTATGGTGAATTCATAATGTAAGATGACTGTATGTTGCATGTTTGTATGAAAGAAAGTGTTTACCTTGTTTGATGTTGTATTATTCAATATTGATGTGATTTCTGTAACATGAGATGATGTGAATTCATGGGGAAATGATTGAAGTAGCTTTAACTACTTGAATTCATAAATGAAATGTGTGATTTTGATGGCGGTTATGTTTGATTAATGTGATTTATGATTTAAATTGGTTAATGTATTTGAATTAAAAAAAAGGGGAAAATGGGTAGTAATACGAACGAGAGAGACGTTAGCTAATTTAAGACTTAGAATGATTATTAACTCACTATCATTACATGGTGTAATAATAGGAAAGGATGTGACTTACACTATTCCTCGAGGCATGGTAAAGAAAAGAAAGAGCAATAGCGAGCTAAGGGCGACAGGTAATCACACTTAACCTTGCTATAATTTCGAGAGCGACGTTAGTCATTAATCATATATATATATAAGAATAATTGCTTATGACTATTATTACTTTGTGTAATAATAGGAGGGATTAAGAGGAAAGAGTACTCGGAAATTCTCAAGGAAGGGTAAGGAAAAGCAATGGAGCGCTAAGTGACGCAGGTAATCACTCTTACCTTGCTATAACATTGAGGGTGATGTTAGTTAGGATTTTCAAAATCCTTTCTAGCCCTCAAAATATTTAAAAGTTATTTTTATACAAAACAGGCTATCGGGTGCCTTTTAAACACGATTATTTTTGTATAAAGAAACTTCATACATTATATATATAGTATCCTGTCTGGTGGTTGTGATTCTCCTGGAATAGTGGGTATATTTAGATGTGGTGCTCTGACAGCAGTGTTGATAGGTTATTCGATGGAAAGTGATGGAGTTTGTGGTGAAGTTATATATATATTTGGTACTTGGACAGGGGTATTGAAAAGTGAATGGTATTGGAAAGTATCAAAGTTTGTGATTGAGGTATTGAATGAGTTGAGATGTGAAAAGAGTTGTGATCATTGCATGACACTGAGATATGTACCATCGCGCGATGATAACCATTTGATAGGCCAATCAATGGTTATTTGTACTGGTCAACAGATTGGAGACTGTGACCAATGGTCAACAGATTGGAGACTGTGACCAGCAGTTATCTGATTGGAGACAGAGACTGCTCCCTTTCTGATTGGAGACAGATTGGGGTTTCCCTCTCATGGGGTTACCAGAGAGGGAAAATGCCCCCTCACTTTTGAGAGGGGCACAGTGTCAACTCATTTGAAACATATACATATAGGGCTTAACCGTAGTGCCTCCGGGATGGCATGAGTAGAGCACCAGGATTGTACATGAGCGTAAGTCGAGAAAATTGGATTTGAGAAAGTTATGAATGAGATTTATAGTAAGGAAAGCATGGATTGAAGGTTGGATGGTGAAGTTCATTGATGTGGAATTTGATTGAGGGGTTTAGGTTGATTTTTGAAAAGTAGTAAGGATGGATTTGATTTGTTTTGGACGTGACAGAGGGCTTGGAATGATAAATGGATGGAGGCTTGATTCTTATATATATATATTGATTTTAAAATTGTGATACCCGTTAGACGCCCTTACTACCGCACTTCTCACTGTTATAGTGAGTTAAGTAGTAGATTACTGAGACAAGTTGTCTCACCCCACGATTACTTACATTTTTGCAGGTGATCATGCACAGGCGCGAGCAACGGGAAAGAGAATTAAGTTCAAAGGTTGTTTTGTTTATTTAGACATGTATATTGCCAAAATGTATAGGTCTGCATTCGCTTCCGCATATTTTTATTTGTATTGGTATTATTGGTTAATCGGGGAAATGTACTGGGTTGCTCCTATTTCTAACCATGTTAGGTGATTCTTTTCTAACATGGTTAGCTATTAATTATCCATGATAGTGTTCAGGTTATATTAGAAAATTCTTTTCTATCATGGATAATGATTATTATTAGGAAATTCTTTTTCTAACTATGATAGATTTAGTGATATTATGGAAATCCTTTTTCTATCATAGTTAGTAAAGGTATTATTGAATTAATCAGGGAATTAGTAACAGTATGTTACAGTCAAGTTATGAATAACAGCTGCGATTTTTCTTGAATTCTTGGATTCTTGTGTTAGGAGTTAAAAAAAAAAATCTGTTTGATCTATGCTTTGTGTAATGGAATCTAATTATTGCATGTTCGGTTTGGTTAATGAATTTGTTTGTGGATATGAAAGTGTAATGTTTGGTTTGAAGAAAATTGTGGTTGGTGTAAAATGTTGAAAGAGAGGTTATGATTGATTCCTGTGTGGCTGTGAAGTCATGGTTAATTATAGGGATTGATTATCGGATAAATTGAATTGTAATATATGATTTAACCTTTGTTTTGGGCTGTTGCATAAATTGTGTGGTTGTTGTTGACATTAAGATATGGAATTAATGAGAAATAATATATTTGTATTGTATAAAAGAAATTTTGTGTTAGCTAAATAGGAAGCATGAATAATCTTATTTCTTTCACTGATTCAATCAATAAATATGAAACTATGATCCTCGTTAGTTATAAAGTGTGAATCTAAAACATAAAATGATGAATGTTGATATAGATTGCTAACAAAATGGGAATGTGACTAAGAAAATGTATATGATCTTTAATTTTATTATCTCACTTATATGTGTGCATGTGAATGTACTATTATTTAGTAATATCAATGGTAGAATGAATGTAGTATATGTTGCAACTGTTGTGTTCTGTTCTATGTGCTGTTTTAGTCTAGTATAAAAAAAAATGGGGGAACAATTAGATTGACTAAGTAAATGTGTAAGAATTTCATTTCTATATCTTGAGCAGAAGGAAGTTGAACAAGAGTTGTTAAGGGTTTATAGAGTTTTTAGTTCAAGATGAACTTGAATACAAAATAGATTATATCCATACACAGGAATTTCCTTCTCTATTCTGACATGAAGCTACAAACTCAGTATCTTTCCTTTGGCGATATCTTTGCAGTTTTCATTGCTCTCCATTCAAAAGTTGTATACATCCAAATCAATCTGATTTGATGTCTTATCTTTGAATTCTCAAGAAATTCAACAATTACTTTATATGGAAAACCCTTCATGTCTCACCACTTTTACTCATAGGCTCATAGCATCCTCCTCAAGAATGATATTCCCTACTAATTCAATCATTTTAGAATCATGTCAAGAATTTTATGATATAGTACTTCTTTTCTAATTTCGAGGACGAAATTATTTTACGGGGAGAGAATTGTAACATCCTGAAAATTTAATACAGGAACAAGGACTGTTTTGGGAAATAATAAAATGGAAAAAATTGGGAATTTTGGAATTTTTAGGAATTTTTGGTGTTTTTTGAGGATATTTTGGAAATTTTGAGAAATAAATGTGCTTATAATTAATTAAGAAATTGAAGAGTTTGAAATATGAGGGAATGGTAAAATCCAAAATATTTTGAAAGTTAAGGAGAATGGAGACTAGTTTTAGTGCATTTAAATTAAAAGAGGACATTATGGTGATTTCCAGTATAAGTGCACAATCCATTATGAGAATTTCATCGAACCAAACATGGTCTTCCCTTCCTTTGATTAGAAAAACACGCCTCCTCCCATTCCTTCAAACTATTTTTCGGCCACTCCCTTATCTCTCACCATTTTCTTTATCCCTTCACCTTTATCTTTCCATCAAAACTACAAAAATCAAATGGGTTGCTCAGTGACTAGTGGAACTCGGTCGATTTACTAGTCTCTACACCCTTCTTCCCCGTTTTTCTCACGCGTTTCCGGCAGGCATGGGCGGCTGACGACGGCGTACGGCGGCTGGAGGTAGACTTTCCGGCTTCTTTCGGTTTCTCAAGCCATTTTCCTTTTCTAAACTTTATTTTTCCTTACTCTTTCCTTCCCTTTTGAATTTCTAGTTGGTCTACATATTGAGGGGCTGTTTTCTGGCGAGTTAAGCAGCGGCCGACGGCGGGTTGCTTCTTATACTCATTTTTGGAACTTGGTAAGCAGTTTGTACACCCTTATTGCCTTTGATTTTCGTTCTTAGGCCGTTTGAGAGGGTGGGTCTGATTTGGGTTTTAGGTTTTAGCCACGAAAATGAATTAAAACCAAGCCAAAGCTTCATCTTTTAGTGCCCTAACTGTTAAATTTAATGTTGATTGAAGTTTTATGAAGTTTATGCAAAACCCTAACTTTTGGGAATTCTTGATTTGAATTGTGTTCCTCAAATTGTTCTTGATGTGTATGTGTGTGCAGTGTTTTATTTTGTGACTTAAGTAGAATAAATGAAAGTGGACTGATTTGCCTTCTTGCCTTTTTGGTTTGATTATGTGTTCTTGGATACTATGTTTATTTAAGGTTATGGTCTTGTATTTGCATTTTTGAGATGACCTGATCTGTTCAGTTTGCGATTGAGTAGGGTGTAACATAGTTTGAACAATTATGATGATTATTAGAAATTTTGTGGTTCTTTACTTTGTGTGTGTAATCGGTTTGGCAGAAGAGAAGAGTAAAAGAAAATTTATGAATGTGGATCCATGATATTGGGAACCCTTGAAGTTATTGGGAAGCCTAAAATTCTTTGGTTTATGATTGTTCTACTCTATTGAGTATTTGGGTTATTATGGTTGGATTGATGGAGGGAAGGGGGAGGTTAAATTATTTGCTGCACTATTTTGGGACGTGTTTGTGGTAAGGAAGAAAAGAGAAATAGTGATTTGAAGTTGTTAATGTTCAAAGTGTATTTATAACCTTATGCTATGATTTCTTTAATAGCCAAATGGATTTAGGGAGCAATGAAGGAGTTTGTTTCAAATTGTGGATTGGTGTTGATGTATTTGTGATCAAATATCTTATATCAAGTATCATATTTGTTTCAAGATTTGGAGCTTTAATAAAAGTCTATGTTGCATGTGGTGATTGGAAACCATTGGGCAAGGTTATTGATAATAGAGAAGTTAATAGTCGTTGTTGGAATATCGCTGCACTTAAGGTATTTGTTAAAAGATTTAAAAGAAAATTCTGGTTGCAAAAGAAGTATGGAATATACCATTTATGTATGGTTTAAGTGACTTTAAGAATTTGATTTACGTCTCCTTGTGATTAAATAGGGCTGTTTGAAGTGGTTTGACTTTAAAGATGTATGAGACTATTGAAACGGTTAAATGATGATAGAAATAGAGTTGATGGAAGTGATAAATAGTTTTTGTTTGTGCAATAATGAAATTGGTTCAAGAATTTTTGAGATGTAGGGAGCATTAATCTTAGGGAGATGAGAGTGGTTTTAAAATTGTGTCTTACTTTAGAATGGTTTTTGTAGGCTTTAGATGGTAGGAAAGGTTGATGAAATAATGTGTTACTTTGGAAATGAAAGTAAAGTTGTTCTAAGATATTGGATGTGACCATAAGTGAATTGAAGGGTGGATTATGAATTGTCTTGCTTAATGGATTGATTGAGTTTCTTTGTAACTTTGAGCTCACTTTATGATCGAAGATATGAATCGAACAAGAAATTGAAATTATGGAATTCAATGTGTATGTGTGTGGGTGTGTGATGGTAATTGGACTCTTTGTGATTTCTAAATTTAAGTTGTTAGTATTGAAATACTCTTTGTGGATTTTGAAGTTGTGAATAACTTGTTAATGCTTAAGTAGCAGATTTGAAATAGAAATGGTTGTATAAAATATCTGAATTAAGAATGGGGATTTGGGTAGTAATGCGGATACGAGAGAGACGTGTTATTCATTATACAGATATAAGCATGGTTACTTACCTTATTATTACTTTTATGTAATAATAGGTGAATCAAGTAAGGAAGGGTAAGGAGTGTTAAAGGGCGACAGGTAATCACTCTTAACCTTACTATAACATTGAGGGTGACGTTAGCTGGGATTTTTAAAATCCTTTTCTCACCCTCCATATAAATTTTATCTTTGAAAAGCTATTTTTATACAAAACAGGCTATCGGGTGCCTTTTAAACACGATTATTTTCGTATAAAAGAAATTTGAAACATTATATATATTATCCTGTATGGTGTGGATGGTTGTTCTGGATTGGTATTATTGTGGGATTGATGTGACAGGTTTATATAGTATTCTGTTAAGGATATTGATAGTTAGTTAGATGGAAGAAGCTAAATAATTGAGATACTGAAGGGAATGATAAGAATGCATGATATTGAATAGTTGGGAGTGAGATATCGAAAGGAATGGTAAGAATGCAGGATATTGATGATGAGATTGAAATTGGTGGACATGGATATTGTGAGAGTTGCATGACACTGAAATATATATGTACCATCGCGCGATGATAACTGTCGATTAGCCAATCGACAGTTATTTGTACTGATGATCCTTTTCGGATTGATTAGACCGGGGATCATAGGTCAACTTATTAAGAGAAAGTGACCTACGGTTGTTTGGCATTGAAGAGTCCAACCGTTCCCGTTCTGCAATGGAAACAGAATTGGGGTTCTCTCTCTGGAGATTTGCCAGAGAGGGAAATTTGCCCCCTCATCATAGAGAAGGGCACAGTGTCAAATCATATAGAGAAGATTAGATGCTTGAATGCCCCGTGATGGCACAATGCATCTATAGGTGAGTGTGAGAGTTATGGTAGCATCATTAGATTGGAGAATGGAAGAAGATTTGACAAGGATATATATATATTACTGGTTTTAAAATGAGGTACCCTTTAGACGCCCTCGCTACCGCACATCTCACTGTTATAGTGAGTTAAGCGGTGATTACTGGGACAAATTGTCTCATCCCACGATTACTGACATTTTTGCAGGTATTCATGCACAGGCGCAAGCATCAGGAAAGGGAATTAGGTAGTAGAGGTTGTTTATATTATTTAGAGTTGTAGATGTGATTGCATAATTTAAGTTTTAAAGTCATTTTAAGTATTGTGTTTGTTTTTAGTTACTTTGTTTACATGTGTATGTGTGCGCTGTATGATAGGCATTCAAAATCAATAAAAACATTTGGAATCTCCTTTCCAATAATCATTTTCACCTTAATAGTTTTTAATTCCATGTTGGCTTATATTAGTGATACCATTATTGTTTGTTGTAGTATTAAACATGTTATAGTTACATCTTTAACTGAAATTTTAATAACAATATTTCAAAAAAAAGATAAGGTCAAAACAAAAATCAACAACATATGATACCATAGATTATAGGAATTATAAGATTACACTAACCAGGTTATTGTTTTTCTTAATTTTCATATTTAAAAACTGAAAAACGCTTTGTTGATTGGCTTTGTTTTAATTCTAAAACAAGAAGAGAAACAATAATTTAATTACTGTATTTAAAGAGTATTTAAATATTTTACAAAAAAATGGGGAACAACAATAATCAATAACATAATTTTTGTGGCTATTATTAAGCAATTTAATTCGGAGAAACATGTAAATTATTTTATATTATAGACAATTGTGAATTAACATATCCAAATAAAATAGTACATTAATAATTATCAACCTCCTTAACAATAATCAATAACATAATTGTAAATTTTTTTCATGTATGGTATATGTAGTTTTTTTGGTTAAATATCACCCAGTAATTTGGAAGCAATTGACAACAGATTAATCTAAACTAAAAAATAAGAGCATCAACCTTTACCATCAGTTAAAGAAAGATTCAAGATTTTACTCTCACACAAAAATAAATGCTTGACTTTTACCTAAAGATTAAAACATAGTATAGAATCAGTTAAAGAAGGGGTTTTTCTATCAAAATTTGTTCTTTTTAATAAGAAATACCATGATGTAATTTACTTCTTTAAGAAGTGTTTGAACGTAATTAATATACATCTCTTTCAGGCTAATTTATAATGCATTCAAAATTGATATTATCAATTTTAAAAATTGGTCTGAAAATTTACTATCATCTATTTACATGCAAGCATATTTACAATTGATCTTCACAAATAATTTTTGCTTCTAAAATAATGTTAATTAAATTCGGTGGAATGATATTCCCCATGGTAACTGCCAAGCCTGCTTTAAAACCCACCTTGGTAGTACTTTAAAACATGAGTTATACAAATTCAAAATTGTTTGGTTCATTGAATAATTGGAAAGACAATATGGAATAATTTAATTTGAAACGTTTATTTATTATTGCCAAACTAATTTTCTTATATCAATTGTTGACTTTAATGCATACTTTTTGCATTGCATTGAATGGACATTCATATTGCAGTTTAATTTTGTGTCAAATAAACCTATTCGAATTACATACAGTTATTATATTACACTTTCAGGAATGGTTACATAATTAATTATTGCCTCCCAATTAATTGCTCATTTTGAGCAGGCTAATTTACTTCTTTAAAAAGTGCTCAAACATATTTAATATGCATCTCTATCAGGAAAATTTATTTTAATGCACTTAAAATTGGTCTTCAAAATTGATATTATCAATTTTAAAAATTGGTCTGAAACTGTCCTATCATCTATTTACACGAAATCATATTTACAATTGATCTTCACAAATAACTTTTGCTTCTAAAATAATGTTGATTAAATTCGGTGGAATGATATTCCCCATGGTAACTGTCAAGCCTCCTTTAAAACCCACCTTGGTAGTACTTTAAAAGATGAGTTACAGAGATTCAAAATTGCTTGGTTCATTGAATAATTAGAAAGACAACATGGAATAATTTAATTTCAAACGTTTATTTATTATTGCCAAATAAATTTTCTTATATCAATTGTTGACTTTTAATGCAGACTTTTTGCACTTCATTTACATATCATTTTTCTTATTATTTACATGCATTAAATGGACATTCATATTGCATTTTAATTTTTGTGTCAGATGTAAAATCCTAGCTTTTTATAACTCTATTATAGTCTTCTAATCAATTTATAACCACTTTCTAATGTTAGAAGCTCAAAAATATGTATAAATTAAAACTTTTCTATTTCAAAAACTATATTAAAAGAATTTCCTGCATAAACTTGAGCTTCTAACAATTTATGAAATTATAACTGTTTCTTGAAAACTGTAGCGGATTATAAATTCATAAAATAGCTAAATTAGTAGCCACTACTTAGTTTTATTTTATACACCTGTACTATCTAATGTAACTAAATACTTAACATATTTAAGTCTAACTATTACAATTTTATATAAATATAATTCGGCTATCGCAGGTGATAGCTTATACCTATATACATCACAAGTTATGAACTTGTATAAGAATATATATACAACAACTAACATATAATACAAATATATCTCACTATTGAGCTTCGGGCCTAACAAGAATCCTTCCTACCTTCCTAGAGTTTCCCTCAGAATTAACTTCTCCCGGCTTATCTGTAAAACATTTAAAAAAAAACAGTGAGATTCAAAGAATCCCAATAACAGTTTATTTCAATAGTTTACCTTTAAATCATGATAATATCCACCTCTTTCCAACCTCGTGTTGGAACCTGCCTCTTTCCAATCTCTTATTGGAACCTGCCTCCCTCTTTATACCAACCATTTTTAACGATATATTCGTCAAATAATGGAGGTATTCTGTACCTGCAGGGTTTCCGTAAATGTTTGGCATAGGGGGAGCGACCCTCCTGATGCCTAGAGTACTCTACTTTCTTATTTATCTATCTGAGATAAATATACCTCCTTTCTCATGGATAAATATTATCATGCTTTAGAAAAAAAATATTCATGTGCGCTTGTTACTATTGAATTAAACTGTTACTTGTCCTTCACTTTACTAATACTCCTCCTATCCTTCTTGCTGCTTCCAAACATTTGTTGTCCAATTACTTCTTTGCTAGACTCTCCTAGTATTACAAAAAGTAATAATGACTATGAATAACTATTCTACACAATAACTATCGTCTCTCTCGAACCTATATTACTACCCAAACCCCTTTTAAGCCTTTAACTTAAATAAACTTCCAAATCTTAGATTAAATATCAATAGCTTTTATAATGAACTTTAAACTTCACTCAAGGTTAATAGCAAACACATACCACAAAATCAAAGTTGGAAACAAAAACTGAATTTAAGTTAAGTAACACTCTAAGCAAAGAGAACACCCATTGCAAAAGAGCAACATCTTTTATGCACATTAAAACAACAATTTAATCACTTCAATCCCTATAAGAAAGACAAGAACAGGATCTAAAACTACATACCCATGCATATAAAACATCTAAATCAAAACAAAGAATTATTCAATCATGTATTTAATCTTGAACATAAAGAATCAAATTTCAGCATCACACAAACATGCTTTGATTCGCATTCCATCACTCAAGTTCATCATTTTAATTCATACAACCACTTCTTTAAGACAACATCTAGTTGGTTTCAACAAACAGAATTTTTAAATAATCCTAGCACATATTTATCACAACAAAGAATTAGGATACCAGCTAGGCATAAACAATGGCAGTAGCATGCAGAAAAATTATAACTACTCATACAAGAACTTCATTTCAATCACAACATTAGAAAATCTTTAATTATACATGCAACACTTCATCCAAAAGACTTCAAAACTCTCTCATAATTTAATTCTCGTTATGGCTACTCAATTTTTCACATTTATCTAAACTTAGAATCCATCACAAATGAACAGTGTTGTAAAGAAGAACAGAGAAAATAAAGATTTTCTCTGTTCTTCGGCCTTGGCTTTTCCGGCGCCGGCGACTTGCTTTTCCGGCGAAGAATGTCCGATTTGAAGGTAGGTGTTAGTGTTATTTCGTTTTTTATGAGTTTGTTTCTTGTTTCAACTTCTTTTTCTTCATGTCTTCATTCTCCTCAAACCCCAGCTCGGCCAGCCAAGTGAAGGATGTTTTCCAGCGAATTCTGGACGGCAGCCGGCGGTGGAGAAGCTCCTCCCTGCGTTCTTGAACTCCGTAAGCTTGTTCTATGCCTTTTTGTCATGTAGATTTTTGGATAATGTTGTCTTTTGAACTTAGGGTTTTGGATGTACTTATATTTTTGAAGTGTTTGTGCTTTAATATTGAAATCAAGTCATTGAATTTGAGTATTCTATGGGGCATTTGGGTTTTATGGATGGGTTTAAGCATTTGTGAATTTTTGGTGTTAGTTAGGACTCTTTGAAGTTAGGATTTTGCTATGTGGGCATCTTTGGAGTTTTAAACCATAAATAATGAGTGTTTAAATTTTTGATTTGAGAGTTCTTGAAGGTATTTGAGATTTCTAGAAGTTGTCTTAGTTATTTTGGAATTTCTTGGTTTTTAAAGTTTCTTGAAATTGAGGATTTTGGTAATGTGTGAGTTATTGGGAAATATTGGTATTTACTATATGCTCACTATGGTTACATAATGAGATTATAATGGTTGAATTAATTGGATTGATGTTTAGGAAAGAGATAGGCGAATAAAGTGTCAAATAAAGAGAAATTAATTATGTGATTTGGTAATTTATGATTTAATGAAAGAATTGATGGATATTAGAGAATTACTAAGGTCAGAGGGTGATTTTGGAATCTTGGAATTGATTGGGTATGTGTGTATGAAAAGAATTGTAAGCAAAGTGTTGAATAAATGTGAAATTCGGTTATGTAAATGTATGAAGGGAATGTTGGAGGTTAATAAATAAGTTTGGAAGGCCATAGTATGTTAGAATTAATATTGGTGAGATTGAAGTGATTGATATTGTAGGCAAAGATTCATGTTGATTATTTAATTAGCTGGAAGGGTTAGAATTGATGATGATTTGTGGAATGACAATTGGAATGAAGTAGGGATTGATTTGTTGATGTTAGATGTGGATGATGGATGATTAAGTAATGAATGATTAGAAATAATGGTGGTGGTGGTTAACTTTTACCTAGATTTGAATGAGATATGAGTTTATGATGGGAAAGGAAGGAAAATTATATTGTGATTACTGTTTTGAAAGATTTTTGTTATGGGGAGGGATACGTGGTCTATAGTTGTTTTCCTAGTTGTTGAAAGCCAAATGATTTAATTAGCATGATTAGTAAAATCATTATTGGGATTTAAAAGTTTGAGTTTCAAAGATAAAGGACACATGAGTAATTTATAGATGATGATGGAGAAATCCTTGAATTGACTATGGTGTTGGATACTATAGGCTGTGTGAACTTACGGTTTGTTGTGGTGAGATCAAAGTATGGTTGAAGAGAGGAATTTAATTGAGGCTGAAAATTGGAAATAGACTTATCGCATCGGAGTTGTTAAAGTTGAATGTGAGTTATTTGAGAAGCTATTGAGTGTCTATGACAGGGGTAAATAATTCTTGAGAATTAATAAATTGTGAATAAATGTTTCAAGTTGTTTAAAATGGATTTTTATATTATGGCACAAAGATGTTAAAACTGATCCTTTTGGTTTCGTAAATGTATTGCAAAGACTTTTGTGCTCCTCTTATTTCTTTTGGCCAACTGTTCCTCTGGTTTTATTTAAATTATTATTTCTTGATTGTAATTAGGTGATAGTATGTGAAAAGAAATAAGTGAATTTTAAGATATGCGAAGATGACACGATGTGATGAATGGCTTGAGAGGATAGTGATTGGAACTCTTGTGGATTTACTTGCATGTTTGTTGGCTTTATATAAGGTATATGTGTGAAAGTTAGATTAATCAAAAGAATTTAAAGGGTTTTATAGAATAGTGTAAAGAAGGAAGGGGCTGGCTAGTAATGCGGATATGAGAGATACGTTAAATATTACGAAGTGGAAACGATATGGATTTATCAATTCTGTATTATTATCATAGGATTGGATGTGATGTGGCTTTGGGTGGCATCAAGAAAGGAAGAATAAGTCAGTGCATAGTTGCTGGAGAACAGGTAATCACTCTTACCTTACTATAACATTGAGGGTGATGTTAGTTGGGATTTTCAAAATCCTTTCTAGCCCTCAAAATCTTTAAAAGTTATTTTAATATAAAACAGGCTAACGGGTGCCTTTCAAACGCGATTATTTTCGTATAAAGAACTTTGACATACTATACATATATATTATCCTGCTTGGTGGTGGTTACTTGCTTGGAAGGGTGTGAATGAGGTATAGGTATAGCATTTAGATAGTGATTTGAGAGGTTGTGAGTATAGAAAAGAGAGTTGATGATGAGTTGGAGATTGTAGAGAGTTATTTCAAGGAGAACATTGAATATTGTGGATGAGTTATGGAAAAGGTTATGGTGAGCATTGCATGACACTGATTTATATATGTACCATCGCGCGATGATAACTGTCGATAGGCCAATCGACATTTATTTGTACTAATGATCCTTTTCGGATTGATTAGACCGGGGATCATAGGTCGACTTATTGAGAGAAAGTGACCTACGGTTGTCTGACATTGGAGAGTCCAACCGTTCCCATTCTGCAATGGAAACAGAATTGGGGTTCCCTCTCTGGAGGTTGCCAGAGAGGGAAATTTGCCTCCTCCTTGTAGAGAGAGGCACAGTGTCAAATCATATAGTGAAGATTGGATGCTGGAGATAAATGCCCCTTGATGGCACGATGCATCTATAGGTGAGTGTGAGAGTTGGGGTAGTAGTACGCATGGATTGGAGATAGAGATGATGAGATTATTGTTGAGAAGTGACAGAGATTTTGAATGATGTTTGCGTGAAAATTTGATATATATATATATGTATTATTGATTTTAAAACTGTGGTACCCTTTAGACGCCCTCACTACCGCACATCTCACTGTTATAGTGAGTTAAGTAGTAGATTACTGAGACAAGTTGTCTCACCCCACGATTACTTACATTTTTGCAGGTGATCATGCACAGGCTCGGACAACAGAAAAGGGAATTAAGTTTCAAAGGTTGTTTTGATTATTTAGACATGTATATTGCCAAAATGTATAGGTCTGCATTCGCTTCCGCATATTTTTATTTGTATTGATATTATTGGTTAATCAGGGAAATGTACTAGGTTGTTCCTTTTTCTAACCATGTTGGGTGTAACATCCTGAAAATTTAATACAAGATTAAAGAGTGTTTTGGGAAATGATAAATGGAGAAATTAGGAATTTTTGGAATTTTTAGGAATTTTTGGGATATTTTGGAAATTTTGAGTAATTAATGAGCATGTAATTAATTAAGAAATGAAGAGTTTGAAATATGAGGGAATGATAAAGCTAAAAATATTTTGAAGTTTAAGGAGATTGGAGGCTGGTTTAAGTGGTTTTAAATCAAAATGAGTACACTATGGCAAGTTTAGGCTTTAATTATAAAAAACCACCCTTATTTCTCCCTAACCAAACACGCCCTCCCTCCTTCCTTATCAATAAAAATCAACTCCCTCCTCCCTCTCACCCGAAAAACCTCCCCCTCCCACCGCCTTCTTCGTTCCCCTTCTTCCAAGCGACGGGCAGCGGCCTAAGGCGCGGCGGCGCCAGCCCCTCCCTCCTTCAACCACCCGATTTCCCTCCATCCTTCTCCTTCTTCATTTTCAAACTTCCTCCGCCCTTCCAAACCTCTCGATGCCCTCCCCCTACCCTTCATTATCCGCCGCTCAAGACGGCCAAGATGGCGGAGCAAGCAGTCACCAGAGGGACCCCCACCGCCTCTCACGTTCTCACCTTCCCCATAGCCCATTCCTTGTCGTTCTCCACTTCGTCTTCGTCCTTTTTCATTTTTCCGGCGAGTTCGGTGCTCGACGGCGAAGAGAGGTAAAGCTCCGATCTTTCTAGCATATCTCGAGCTATGCCTTTATTTCAATGTCCATTTCCTCATATTTTCCTTTTCTTTGGGTTCTCTTGAATCGGCCAGCCCTATAATGGCCGATTTTCGGCCATTTTCCGGCGACGGCGAAGCTCCGGTGAGTCATGGAAGGTCAAAAACAAGTTTAGGTAATATTTTTCTCCTGTTTCCGTCCTTCCTTTCTGATTTGGACGAATTTGTGAGAGAGGAAAACCGAAAATGGGTTTTATGTTTGGGCATTTGATTAAGTTAAACTGAAGCTTAAACTTTTAATTTGAGTGTGAGAGAGAGATGTTAGTTGTTAATTTGAGGATTTATGGTGTTATGTGAAAACCTAGCTCTTGGTACTTTAGGACCGACGAGTTTTAGGGATTCTAATGTCAAAATTTCTAAGTATTACATGTAGGAATATATTGGAATTGATTGGTTGCACTGTATGTCCAATTTGCTTCAGCTTTAGTTGATTTCGGTTTTCCATGTTACCTTTGTTTTCCCCGTTTGAATCAGTTCAGGTTTGGTGATAAGGATTGTATGTGATTCTGAAGTTTTGATTCTTTTCTCTGTTTGTTTAGGGCATTGTTTGGCTGCTGTCATAGTCTGACTTAATTTGTTTAGGAATAAGCCTTAATTAAAGAAGTCATTGCATATTTAATTATGTTTAGGCAGGAAATGGTTAGGTATTAGTAAATATATGTATGTGAATTAGTAAATATATGTATGTGAATCTATATTGGTTTGCTAGGCCTTGTATATGTGTTGTTCTTGTGAATATTGGTCTCTTCTATGTTGGCTGAATTGATTTTCTAGATTTTCTATTTCCTTTGTTTTGGAATTGTTCTTGGTATGTGTAGGAAGATGAAGGAAAATGTGGGGCATGTGTCATTAAGTTATGAAAATGGGCTGAAATGTTCTTAGGATTCTTTTCCTTTAGCTTTGGAAATACATTCTTGATTATAAAAAGATGTGAGAGTTGTCGAGTGAGGGGCTGCTTGGTTCCAGATTTGAAATTTAGGATTTTGATGAAGGAGTTTGTGTTGTATAACAGAATCAAAAGAAAATATGCTTGCTTTACGTTGGTATTGTCATGATGTTATGCTCATGAATTGTGGTGAGGGAGGAAGGTGGTGGTTTGATTGTGGTGCTGGTTTGACAAAGAAAGGGATTACTTTAGGTTGACTTTGATAAAGCTATGGAATGTAATTAGTTTAAGAAAACTATGGAATAAGGAGGTTGTGAATGATCCAGTTAAATTGAATTTCTTGGCATTTTAGGTGAGTTGCGATCTAAAAAGGCTTTTGGTGATTTATGGGCTATTGTTGAGTTATTTAAACTTAATGAAAGTTGTTAATGGTTAATTTGAGGGGATTGGGCCCTGTGTAAGTTTCCTTAATTCAAAATTTAATAAGATTGGTGTAACATCCTGAAAATTTAATACAGGATCAAGGAGTGTTTTGGGAGATAATAAATGGAGAAATTGAGAATTTTGGAATTTTTAGGAATTTTTGGTGATTTTTGAGGACATTTTGAGAATTTTGAGCAGTAAATGTGCATATAATTAATTAAGAAATTGAAGAGTTTGGAATATGAGGGAATGGAAATACCCAAAATATTTTGAAAGTTAAGGAGATTGGAGGCTGGTTTAAGTGGTTTTAAAATTAAAAGAGTACACTATGGCAAGTTTGGACTACAAATTATCTTATACCACCCTTATTTCACAAACCAAACAAAGCCCTCTCCTCCCTTATAACACCAACACACGGCCTCCCTCTCCATTTTCTCCATACCCACTTCGGCCACTCTCCTCCCTCATCACCTCCTCACCATTTTCATCACTCAATCACACCTTCTTCTTCTCTTTAATCTTGAAATCGCTGACCCCTCTTCGTTTCTTGCCTTCCCCGTCGGTTTTCTTTTCATTTCCAGACCCTCCTCCCTTCGTTTCGGTTTCTCCGGCAAGCCACGGCGGTCCAGCGTCCTCCGGCAAGTACTCCGGCGAGTTGAAGGACTAAAGAGAGCCCTTTAACATTGGGTAATTGCTCTTCATTCCCCTTTCCTCTTTGCTCTTGATTTTAGGGATAAATTTCTAGGGTTTTGGTTGAATTCGAAATTCTGAGTTTTTGAATGATTTCTATAGTATCATTAGGCCTTTCTGAGAGTTTCTAATTATATGGGTTACTTGAATTTGAGCCTATGTGATTTTTACTTGATTAAGTGCTTATATAAGTTAGGGTTTTTGTGTGATTGAATACTTGTAACTTCAGAGGTGAAATTGGATGTTTGAAAACCAAATTTAGGTGATTTCTAAGTGGTTTATGGGTTAGGACTGTTTATTTTTGGGTTAGAATGAATTTTGAGAAAAAGTAAGTGTTGAAAAGTTATGATTTTGGGTGATTTTCGAAATTGTGGGAGCTATGGCCGTTTTGAGCATTCCATTGGGATCTTTTAAGTGTAATTAGAGTTTCTAATGGTGTGGGGTTTGTATGTTTCAGAAAATTTGGGATTCGTCTTAATTAGAAGTTTAAACAAGTTGGAAATCATGATGTATTTTAAAGTCTTATTCTGAATTTTGAGGATTCAATGGTTTTATAGGTTTATTTATGCACATCTATGATTGCGAAACAGTAATTAGTGAGGGTACAAAGTGAGTTAAATCTTGAGTGTGAAAGAGAGGAGAAAGTTGCATGAGGATTTAGAAAAATTGCCTTGAGAGTTGTAATGAGGCTTATATGATGATTGTTATTGGGATTGGTTATAGATATTCAATAATTTGGGTTTTGAAGGGTTATAATAAAAGGTTGTCATGATATACAATGTTATCCTAGGCTTGAATGTGTGATAATTGCGATAAAGGATAAAGAGGGAATCAGATTTGTAAATTTCTCACTTATGTGAGGATATTAGTTTGTAGTTGAGTGGTAAATGGTAATCTTGCATTTAGATAGATTGTGAGAGAGTGAGGTAATTAAGTGGTAAAGATTTGAGTAGAAATGAACTTGTGTGTTAGGATAGTATGTAGTCTAATCGAAGCTTAAGTAATTCATAAAGCAATTGGAAAGTAATTTAGTAGTGTTAATGATAACTATGGTTGATAATGATTGGGTTATGCTGGATTGTGGTAGCTTTGGAGTATTTGCGTAGACTGTTTTGGGCTAGTTGGGGTGCTGCTTTGGGTGCTGTTTTGGATGTGCATATGTAATCACCAACATTATGCGCTTTTATGAAATTCTGAATGTAAAGAGTTAAAACTTGAATATATAGTTAGTTAGCTTGGTAATGATTTCATATAAGTAAATGCTGGTCTTAAGAATTGAAAGAAGGGGAAGATGTGTTCTTTAAGAATATGGGTGTGTGTCTTGATCATGAGACATTAGTGTTCATGTGTTGCACTAAAGAAAGTGGTTTGTTATATATGTGTTTTAAAAGTGATTTAGGTTGCCAAAAAATTATCATGTGCTATGCTTATTTGGATTTTCATGTGCAGAATGGGATTTACTTGGTTTATGGTTGAAGAAAGTGAAATAAGATGTGTTTTTGATTGGTGCTAGCTGAAGTTAAGAAATTCAGTTATTAATGGCTTTATTTTGTTTTCTTGTTGATTGTGACGGCTTTTATAAGTTCAAATCTGATTTTCACATTTCGTCTTTTGTGTCGGATTCGAAAGGATGTTTGGAAGTATTAATTGTTGTTTGAACTTGCTGAAATTTGCTTGATTGCTTGCATATGTGAGATTATACATGTTTGTAGGTTTGGATGTTGGTTTGAGAAGTTTTTGTTTGGACTGGACGCATGAATAAAAGATTTAGAAACATTCTTATGGTGATAAAAGAATATAAAGCTGATTTATTTGTTGAATGCTTGTATGCTTATATGAGAATCCAATGGAGCATGATGACTATTGAAGTTTCAGATTTTGTTATTGGCTTTGTTTGGTTGTTCTTTGATGAAGGAAGATTTAATTATCGATTAATGATTGAATGTATATGCTTTATTGTGATGTTACAAGATTTCTATACATCATCAGAAAATATTAGACTCTTACCTAGTTAATCAATGAGGATTTGAATAAATAAGAGAATTGGAATTAAGAAGGGGAAACTGGGTAGTAATGTGGATACGAGAGAGACGTTAAACATGATGTAGAATGATACTAATTTATCATTTTGCTCTATATTATTTTAGGAGTGGATGCAAGTAGGTTTTCGTGGCATCAAGAAAGGATGGTTAAGAAATTTTGCGTAAATTGCTAAGGGCGACAGGTAATCACACTTAACCTTGCTATAACATTGAGGGTGACGTTAGCTGGGATTTTCAAAATCCCTTTTCACCCTCCATATACATATTGTCTTTGAAAACTTATTTTTATACAAAACAGGCTATCGGGTGCCTTTCAAACACGATTATTTTTGTATAAAAGGAATTTGAAATATTATATATATTATCCTGGCTGGTGTTGTTCTGATTATGGTGTGAGAGAGTTAGATAGTATTCTGTTAGGGATGTTGATAGCAAGGTTGAGGAAAGAAGTTGCATAGTTGGAATTTGAGATATTGAAGGGAATTGTAAGAATGTATGATATGGATATGGATTGAGATTGTGATACTGAATGAGATTGAAATTGATGAATAATGTGAGGTTTGCATGACACTGATATACATACGTACCATTGCGCGATGATAACTGTCGATAGGCCAATCGACAGTTATTTGTACTGAGGATCCTTTTCAGATTGATTGGATCGGGGATCATAGGTCGACTTATTGAGAGAAGTGACCTACGGTTGTTTTGGCATTGAAGAGCCCAACCGCCCCTACGGTTGTTTGGCATTGAAGAGTCCAACCGTTCCCGTTCTGTAATGGAAACAGAACTGGGGTTCCCTCTCTGGAGATTGCCAGAGAGGGAAATTGTCCCCTCATTATGGGGAGGGACACAGTGTCAAATCATATAGTGAAGAATAGATGCTTGAATGCACCGTGGTGGCACAATGCATCTCTAGGTGAGTGTGAGAGTTGTTGTAGTAGTATTAGTTGATTGGAGTATGGAGATGTTGAATTGATTTGGTTTGAAGGTGATTGTTGGACTTGAGTAAGGAATGAAAGAAAATCTGGATATATATATATAGTACTATTGTTTTTAAAACTGTGGTACCCTTTAGACGCCCTCGCTACCGCACATCTCACTGTTATAGTGAGTTAAGCGGTGATTACTGGGACAAATTGTCTCATCCCACGATTACTGACATTTTTGCAGGTGTTCATGCACAGGTGCAAGCTTCAGGAAAGGAAATTAGGCTTTAGAGGTTGCTTACATTATTCAGAATTGTATATTGCCAGTTTATATAGGCCTGCATTCGTTTCCGCATATTTTCTTATGAAACTGGGAAATAGACTGAGGGATATTAATTATTAATTATATTATAAGGAAAATACTCTTCTAACTATGATAGGGTTGTATTACTATGACAAGCCTTTTTCTATCATAATTAGATAATTAATATCAGGTTGCTTCTTTTTCTAACCATGTTAGGTGAATCTTTTCTAACATGGTTAGCTATTAATTATCCATGATAGTAATCGTATTATATTAGGAAATTCTTTTCTATCATGGATAATATAATAAAAGAGATTAATGAATTGAAATAGATAATATTGGTTAATTAGGGAATTAGTAACACAATGTTACAACTTGGTATCAGTATTTGGTATACGATAACCTAGGACTGTGCTGCATTGCATATAGATTGGCAATATACATTCTTTGTATTCCCTTCCTTATGTGCATGAATATCTGCCTTTTGAGAGGAATATCACTCATCCCGTGGTGGAAAGAGAGTGATAAGAGAAATTGAATAGGTATTGTGGAGAGATTGAGATGAACATAGAAAGAATAACGAAATAATATTGATATGTATAAGAATTTAGGAAGAATGATGAAATAAGGATGCTTCTCTGGGGTCTCGAGTATAGTTATGTGCCGGCCATAATCATAGTCGAGGCATCATGAGATCCCTTATTGGGTTAAGGGATTAATGAAATTCGAAAATAACAATTGATAATGAATACAATATGAAATAAGAATTGTTGATTTGGTTTATCATGTGTTTAGTTGCTAGATTGTTTGGTTAATGGATGAATCTACTTGTTTTTGTTTGATTGTTTTTAATTGAAATCCTATTACAAATGTGAATTGATTTCAGTTTAGTGAATTTTTGTTAGTTAATAACAAAGATATTGATGGTTGTTATATAAAAAAAATGTAAAAATTAAAATTTTTGCTCATGTGTTTGTTTTAGCATTGAATTAAATTGGATTTTGTGAATTCATTAGCAAAATTTGCTATTTGTTATCATACTCTTTAATGTTAAAACTAATAAAGTTTATTGCTACCTTATTTGAATGGTGATGTAATTGACTTTGTTCTTGTTTGTTTTACTTGTTTATTGAATTGCTTGATTAATTGATGAACTGATTGGTTTTGTTTGATTGTTGTTATTCAAAATTCTTTGGAAAATTGGTTGTTTTGGTAACCTCCTGCTCGGTGTGTAATTGGAAATTGTTGTGCTTAGCGATAAATTGTGAAATTTATGTTAGTGTTTGGTTTGGTGTGATGTTTCAATTATTAGGAAGTTTTGATGAGGTTTATGCTTTACATGTTTAATTATAGGAAGTATGGCTAAAAGGGAATGAAGAAAAGGGTTTAGGAAATTGTGGTTAGTTCTCTATTTAGGAGTTTTAGATTATAAATCAAGGTGATTCAAGGTAAGGAAGGATGCTTTAGGATGCTAAAATAATGATGAAGATAATTGAAATTGTTGAGATTGAAATAGAATGATCATTTTCATGAGGAAGTTTCAGTTTTATACTTATATTATGTTTTGCAAATGATTTTAAGATGAAGTGGGTTGTTGATTTGAACTGAATATGGAATTGTAATATTCTTTCCCACTTAGTGCTATGTTCTTTATAACATGAAATGTTACTAGGATAAGAATAGAATAAGGATCTTGTTGAACATGTTGAAGTTCTATTGGAAATCGATGGATAAAGATTTATTTGAAAGATTGTTGATGTTCTGTGCTTGCATGTGTACTTAGAAATTTTCTGCAATTTTGTACAGAAATAGTTGAAGAGATTTAGGAAGGAAAAATGCATAAAAGATTTTGTTTTAAGGTAAATTGATAGATAGGAGATTGAGAAGGAATTAATAAGTTTCTGGGGTGGTGATTCAAGTTAATTATATTGTGTCTCAAAGTAGCTAGATAAATATTAGAATTTGCACACATAGTATGAAGTGGTACAAGTGTTTGATTTCAAGTAAAGGTTTGATGGGGAAATTTTGTTATGCATGGTATTGAAACAGCTGTTAGAATCTTAAGTTTTGATGGTGACTAAGGTATGATATGGTCTAGTACTTAAGAGAACATAATCAACACTTAGGAGGGATTAGATGACATGGTTAGAATCCTGAGTTAGATCACTTGAGAATGCAAGATCACTTCCGGATAGATTAGGACTTGCGCATGCGGATGAATGTTTTCATCCCCCAGCGTCAGCAAGTAAATCACTAGGGATTTAACTTAGTCCATGAGAATTAGGTACACAAAATCTTAAGACTAAGCTATGTTTCAATCGGAAGTGAGTTTGCTTCCTGTTAAAATTAGACTGGCGCAGAGCGACAAAATAGATATTACCCCAAGCGTCAGTGAGTCTACTTTCCCAAGTGAAAGCGCTTCCTGTTAGACTTAGACTGGCGCAGAGCAATAGAATAGTTATTACCCCAAGCGTCAGTAAGTCTACTTCGCCGAGTGAAAGCACTTCCTATTAGATTTAGACTGGCGCAGGTTGATAGACTAGATATAACCCCGAGCGTCAGCGGAAATGCAACATCAAGTGAAGTTGCTTCCTGTTGGATCTTGACTGGCGCAGACTGATAGAATAGATTTCACCCTAAGCGTCAGTGAGTTCACTACGTCAAGTAAAAGTGCTTCCGATAGCTTAGTGACTAGCGCTGAGTGTTGGAATGAAATACACTAAGTGAGAGTGAGTTATAGTGAACCAAGATCCTTCATCTAGTAGTTTTACTTTCGGATGTAAAAATGCTTCCGGATACATCATAGACCAGATCAGAACATAGTCTAAGTAAGACTACTTCCCATAGCAAATTTCCCACAACATGTATAGTTTTTACTATATCTGATTATATATATTGCTATGTTGGACTAACCAGTATGTGCAGAACTTAGTTACACTTGCGGATGCAAATGAGCTTCCGGATGGAAAGACTCTTGGCATTGGATTTCAGAGACTAACCCTTGCAGAGCAAGATTGCCACTTCCGGATGAACGATGATCATCCGTCAGCAAGAGTACAAGAGTAAATGTCACATACTCGGAAGTCAGAATGCTTTGTCAGAGCAGAGGTGTCAGGACTACTTTTCAGAGATAAAGCAAGTCAACCCTGCTGAGCACTTAAGAAGATGTTCCTTCCAACGGTAACAAGAGGATAACAGACACATTCAAACAACATTGTTACCTACCAAGCATGAGGAGTATGAGAACATAATCTGAAGATTCACTCAAGGTGTCAAAGCTCATACTGCCCACAAAAGTCAGAGTCCATAAGAGAGCTTCTGATAGCAAGAGAGGATCCAATAGCAAAGCACTCTTATCATTCATGGACAAGTGCTTGGAAGACAAAGTTCCTCTATGTGATAGCAAGCAAAATGTTAGAGTCCACGAGCTTCAGATAGCAAGAGAGCTTCCGATAATGAGTCTCTTAACATCCTGGACTTATGCTTGAGGAACGAAGTCCTCTCTGACAGCAAGCAAGAGTCGGACCGTACAAAATGTTCAGATGTCAGAACGACTTTTGTCAGAATAGTATTGCCAGAACAGTGTTGACAGAACAGCTTGGTCAGAGCACCTTTTTAGATAAAGCAAAGTCAACCCTGCTGTGCACTAATGAGGACAACGTAAACAAGGTCCCAACGTCTATAATCAAACGGTCTTATTGCCTCCCCAACGGTTAGATATTCAGAGGCTGGTATAAAAGGGATGTTCTTCAATTCTGAAGAAGAGGGCTTGAAAAAGAGTGAGAGAACAAGGCTATTATCTGAAACACTATTCTACATTCCTCTCATCTTCTACTCTCGGACTTTGATATGTAATATTCTTAGTGAGTAATTCATTTGTACTTAAGTGAGTAACATCATCCACTCTTTGAGAGAGTTAGTTTTGAGCTTAAGTGTTTAACAAAATCAGTTCATAGAGTGAACTTAATTGTAATCTTACATTTTGTAAGGGGGAGCATTTAGAAGTTTTCTAAATCTCCATAGGTTGCAAGTTAGCCCGTAAAACTTGCGTTTGTAAGGTTTGCAGGTGAACCCGTTGTAAAACCTGTGGGTTGTTAGGTGAACCCGTGCTCGTAAAACCTAAAGTGTAAAGGCTTCTCTTGTGCCCGGTTTAAACAAGAATAGTGGATTGGAAATCTCAGGTGTAGCCTGGGGACTGGATGTAGGTCTGGGTGACCGAACCAGGATAAATTTATGTGTGCATATATTTATACTTGATCATTCTATTTTTGCATCACATAGCATACTGACTTGTGCATAGCATTATTTATTATCATCATCACCGAGCACAAGCAGTCTTTCGAAAAGAGTTTAAGTTTTATTCCCTCACCCAATTCACCCCCCCCCCCCCTCTTGGGTGACAGCCACGAATTTCATTTGGTATCAGAGCAGGTCACTTGTTTAAAGGATCAAACGATCTCAAGTGCAAAGACCTTGGCTGATTTGGGTTAAAATGTTTTCCAAAGGCTTTGATCATACCATTCCACCTGTGTTAGAAAATATTGATTTTTGTTGGTGGAAAGCAAGAATGGAAAGTTTTATAAAATCCACTAGTTTGAAAATGTGGGATATTTTTGAAAATGATTTTGATTTCAAACCAAGAGGAAACTGGACTGAAAAGGAGAAAAATTTGTTTTCCTTAAACATTCGAGCAATGCAAATTTTATACAAAGGCTTAACTGAAAATGATTTCCAAAAAATCAAACATTGCTCTAGTGCTAGAGATATTTGGAATACTCTTGATATGATATATGCTTCTAACCCATCTCTTGAAAGCACAGCTGTCCAAAGCTCAACTCGTGCTCTTTGTGGATCATCTTCTGATGAGCTTCTGGAAGCTGATATTGAGGAAGCAGGCTTCAGTGAAGAGAGTATCCATTTCTGCCTAGAAGATTCAGAAAGTGAGGTATCTGAATCTGAACTTGAACTCTCTGAATTGCAAGATGCATACAATGAGTTATATACCGAATATTGTAAACTTGCAAAAGAACTTCTAGGCTTAAAAGAAAAAGATAGGAAACTTGAAAAACTAATTTCTTCTTCTACATCTAAAGTTTCCGAGGGTTCTTTTAAAGAACTAGTGGTTCCGATAGCTAGCCCACTATCGGTAGGGAAAACTTCAACATGTCTTGAAAAATGTTTTGATTGTAAACACGTGTTGAAGGAAAAAGAAAAGCTTTCAAAAGAAACTGAAATTTCAAAGGAACAAAAAGCTTTTCTAAAGAAAACTAATCATGATAATGATAGGAAGCCTCATTTTGATTATCATTCCATTATCTGTCATTATTGTGGTAGATTAGGACATATTTCTCACACATGCAGTCTTAGAAGAAATTCAAATGTGAGAAATAAGTTTGTATGGATTCCTAAAGGACAAGTAAGGTCCAGTGCTAACCATGTAGGACCCAAGTACAAATGGGTACCAAAACATCCTCCTAGTGCCTTACTTGTGCAGGATAGATCAAGAGTTCCTCTTATCCCAAAGAAGAGAACTCGTGGTGATGCAACTGCTGAAACCCACTGGTACAATCATAAGAAGCTGTCGGCCACCACAAGGGACAATGGTTCTGTCTCAAGGATGAGCTATCACAAAGTTCCACTCAACTATCCTGAGAAGAACAAGAGAGAGTGGATTCCTCGATCATCATTGAAAAGGCTCTTGAATCCTACCTCTCAGAAGAAAGTGCTTCGAACCAAGGATAAGTATAGAAGATCTCCTTGGGTAAGCAAGGGATCACTTAGGAACGAAGCATTTGATAGTAAAATCTCCTATGCTAATGTTAGATGGACTTATTGAGATTTTACATTAAGCATCCTAAGATGTGAACATTATATTCATCATAGAAGAAAGCTTGAAGAAATAAGTAATGTTCATAATCTACATACTGCCCATGACTATCTTGATCAAAAACCTTGTATATCCTTGTGCATATAGTCATGAAAGATTCACCATGCCATATACATAGGACGTAATCTAAATGCATGTGAACTATATATAGCCTACAAACTGACCTTCAGATCCAGACTTGGATACAAAAGGAAGGAAATATCTGGTATTTTGTAGGAAGGGCAATCCGAAGGTTCAGCAAGACAAGGGTGAAGAAGACCCTTGCTAAAAGGAAAATCTCCTCCCCCCACAGTGAGCCATCTGATTCATGTGCCCCCAACAATCTGCTAGTTCAGAGGCAAGCTTGAGATAGCACTGAGTGATCAACCTGCGGAGATACCCTCTGCTGAACCTGTGTCTCTCTCTGCGCCAGCACCTAATCTGAGTGAAGAGCTGTGTAAGAAGTATGGGTTCAAGAGGCGAGAGATGCGAGTAGTAGTGATCACCAAGTGAATTCATCCCTCTGCACCAGCTCCAATTCATCCTATTAGCCTCAACAGGACTCAGGACTGTACCTCATCTGAACAATTAGTCAAGTCTTGATAAGCATTCGTCACGCATAGATTTTGGTGCTGCTCTGAAAATAGAATCCTTGCATTGTCAACCAAAATCAAGCGAGCTACTGCTTGATGCGAATGGAGCTATGGTGATATCATTCTCACCCTCCTCTTTACTTGAATAATCTTTTGGGTAGTAAATGCATGATGAGCTTAACAGATTTTATTTCTCTGAAATTGATATGATCTCCCTTATCTGTGATAACCTTATTTTCTGTAAAAATGATCCTATCATATCAAATTCATTTTCTGATATAATGCATACTGATTTTACAGATTCAAGAAGTCTGACACTTTGAAACTGAACCTTCTTCAAAACCTACTAAATTTGTGCATGCTGAATCATTGTGTTCCAAGATTTCTGACATTGTTAAGAAGATTCAGAACTAGTTTCAGAATTTTGACACAAACAAAAAAAAAAAACCTTCTTCAGAGTTTTTCATATGGTGTCTAAATCGTTTTACTCATATATGCTTAGCAATTTTTTTTTTGGGCGCCTCTCAGAAAAGAAAATAGTTTATACATTCACCTTGATTTTTGAAGGATCCTTTTTAAAATGCAAACTTTCAAAACAGATTCCGATCCTCTTTAAACTTACATGACAACCATTCCTCATGATAGCATTCAAAAGTTATTTCTGATTTTCCATTTCATATGGTATCTCTTGCATCAAGTTTTTCAATGCATAAGCAGCTATGGGTTCGAGAACAATACATCCCTCTTAATTACATCTTAAGTTCTCAATCTACTAATGATCTCGATTCAAGTTTGTGGTTTAAGAATGTTGACACAGATTATTGAAGCTTGAACAATGAGAATGACCAAGAGAGAATGACAACGAAAATGCCTCTTATCAAGATGTGTGGAATGGTTATACTAAACCTGAGAAACTCTCGCCAATACACATGAGCATTTCTATCCCTTACATATTCTGTTGTGAAATTTAATGGATAGTCTCTCTCTTGTCTGACATGCATTAGAAATCTTAGGAAATGCCTTGAATTAAACTCTGCTAGATCTGTAAAACATGGCATAGTATCACAAGCATGCTATAATCTGTATTAATTTCAAGCTTGTTGATATCCTAAGAACAATGAGATCACATTGAGCATATCTAGAAGAACTCGAGCTAATATTTGGAAATTATTCTCATAATCATATGCTGAAATTTGATTATTTTTTTTTGTAAAACGAATTCAATCCTAATCAAATTATTTTGTGAGGATGAAGATTCTCTTTTTCAGAATCTCATTATATTATTAATTCACATGTCTTCATGATCTAACATGAACATCCTTGAGGCATATGTATTGAACTATACTTGCTTATGAAACTCTGAAAATATGCCACCTGTTTAATATTCTCTGTACTATCACATTGATATTTATCCATGAGAGTATAAATAGAGTTCATGTCTTGATAGTGAAACTATGTAAATGTATAGATAATTTCAAAATTAGTTTTCACATAATCATTGCTCATATTTTCTTAAACCAATTAGCAAGCATGATTTCTTAAAATTATTAGCTTGTGCTGATTAACACAGATTGACTTGAATGTCCTGAGGATGGTCTTCAATGTTAAATCTTAAGTTCTTTCACTGACCATCAGAAAGCATTTGTTTCCTCAAGCATATGCAGGACCAATCATCAAGTTTGAGCAAGGTTGCTTTCACAACAATCAGCGCCTTCGATAGCAGGCCAACTATTGAACCATGGGAAGAGTAGAGTGACTGCCCAGTCATGTCTGCTTGTGGTTGTAGCTCAGCTTGCCGAAGCGAATCATCAAAGCACTTGCGCTAGGGGTTTCCACTTGAGATAGCACACCTCTTGAAGATGTCAGGAAGCATGCTTATCTGCGTATGATTCAGATTCCTGAGTCTAATAGAGTATGAGTACCCCTCATCTGTGGTAACATCTACACCTTACCATTTCTTACATATGATGCATACATGGCATTGGTAAGGGTGTCAACTTAGGATGTTTCTCTCAATCTGCATTGACTTCAAAATCATTCACTGTCTTAGAAAATCATCCTAGCTCACACATCTGTATCCTCTAAATGACATGCTGGAAAGTAGTTGATAACATACCTCTCTTATATGCTTCCTTTCTTGATTTAATGATGATTAATCTTAATATAGAAGAGAAGTAAGTGGACATTACCTGTTAATGATCCCTTGAAAATAGAGAGTCACATGCTGTCATCGATAATAAACTCTTAAGATGCTGTGATGCAATTTGTTTGGAAAATATTTTTGGCACTTTTAAAATCACATATTTCATTTGATATCATAATCATCATTTTTAAACACATCAAAATTACTTTTGATATGTTTTGTATGTAGACTCTTGACTTAATCCTTGAAAAACATGTTTTGACATAATGATTAGGGCGAATACAATCATTTAGGATCATGAATCATTATTGTTTTCCTTGATAACTCTCGTACGTTGTATTGAATAGTCTAGAACAAATCCTTATTAACGATACATAGGGAGAAATATTAGGTAGAAAGCCCATTCCGAGGAGAACGATAAAAGTGTCCCCATCCCTAAGGCTAGCTTGCACCTGTTGGAATTTGATGAAGCCAAAAGGGGGAGAGAGACAGAGATGAGATGTCTAGAGATGGAGATGAGATGTCTAGCGAGAGATGAGACATGAGATGTCTAGAGCTGAGAGATAGATAAGATATCTAAGTTTAATTATAGCTCTGGGAGTGCTCTGGGAGTGATCTAAGTTTAATTATGTTCTCTAGTCATCTATGGGTTTGTCATCATCAAAAAGGGGGAGAATGTTAGAATCTTAAGTTTTGATGGTGACTAAGGTATGATATGGTCTAGTACTTAAGAGAACATAATCAACACTTAGGAGGGATTAGATGACATGGTTAGAATCCTGAGTTAGATCACTTGAGAATGCAAGATCACTTCCGGATAGATTAGGACTTGCGCATGCGGATGAATGTTTTCATCCCCCAGCGTCAGCAAGTAAATCACTAGGGATTTAACTTAGTCCATGAGAATTAGGTACACAAAATCTTAAGACTAAGCTATGTTTCAATCGGAAGTGAGTTTGCTTCCTGTTAAAATTAGACTGGCGCAGAGCGACAAAATAGATATTACCCCAAGCGTCAGTGAGTCTACTTTCCCAAGTGAAAGCGCTTCCTGTTAGACTTAGACTGGCGCAGAGCAATAGAATAGTTATTACCCCAAGCGTCAGTAAGTCTACTTCGCCGAGTGAAAGCACTTCCTATTAGATTTAGACTGGCGCAGGTTGATAGACTAGATATAACCCCGAGCGTCAGCGGAAATGCAACATCAAGTGAAGTTGCTTCCTGTTGGATCTTGACTGGCGCAGACTGATAGAATAGATTTCACCCTAAGCGTCAGTGAGTTCACTACGTCAAGTAAAAGTGCTTCCGATAGCTTAGTGACTAGCGCTGAGTGTTGGAATGAAATACACTAAGTGAGAGTGAGTTATAGTGAACCAAGATCCTTCATCTAGTAGTTTTACTTTCGGATGTAAAAATGCTTCCGGATACATCATAGACCAGATCAGAACATAGTCTAAGTAAGACTACTTCCCATAGCAAATTTCCCACAACATGTATAGTTTTTACTATATCTGATTATATATATTGCTATGTTGGACTAACCAGTATGTGCAGAACTTAGTTACACTTGCGGATGCAAATGAGCTTCCGGATGGAAAGACTCTTGGCATTGGATTTCAGAGACTAACCCTTGCAGAGCAAGATTGCCACTTCCGGATGAACGATGATCATCCGTCAGCAAGAGTACAAGAGTAAATGTCACATACTCGGAAGTCAGAATGCTTTGTCAGAGCAGAGGTGTCAGGACTACTTTTCAGAGATAAAGCAAGTCAACCCTGCTGAGCACTTAAGAAGATGTTCCTTCCAACGGTAACAAGAGGATAACAGACACATTCAAACAACATTGTTACCTACCAAGCATGAGGAGTATGAGAACATAATCTGAAGATTCACTCAAGGTGTCAAAGCTCATACTGCCCACAAAAGTCAGAGTCCATAAGAGAGCTTCTGATAGCAAGAGAGGATCCAATAGCAAAGCACTCTTATCATTCATGGACAAGTGCTTGGAAGACAAAGTTCCTCTATGTGATAGCAAGCAAAATGTTAGAGTCCACGAGCTTCAGATAGCAAGAGAGCTTCCGATAATGAGTCTCTTAACATCCTGGACTTATGCTTGAGGAACGAAGTCCTCTCTGACAGCAAGCAAGAGTCGGACCGTACAAAATGTTCAGATGTCAGAACGACTTTTGTCAGAATAGTATTGCCAGAACAGTGTTGACAGAACAGCTTGGTCAGAGCACCTTTTTAGATAAAGCAAAGTCAACCCTGCTGTGCACTAATGAGGACAACGTAAACAAGGTCCCAACGTCTATAATCAAACGGTCTTATTGCCTCCCCAACGGTTAGATATTCAGAGGCTGGTATAAAAGGGATGTTCTTCAATTCTGAAGAAGAGGGCTTGAAAAAGAGTGAGAGAACAAGGCTATTATCTGAAACACTATTCTACATTCCTCTCATCTTCTACTCTCGGACTTTGATATGTAATATTCTTAGTGAGTAATTCATTTGTACTTAAGTGAGTAACATCATCCACTCTTTGAGAGAGTTAGTTTTGAGCTTAAGTGTTTAACAAAATCAGTTCATAGAGTGAACTTAATTGTAATCTTACATTTTGTAAGGGGGAGCATTTAGAAGTTTTCTAAATCTCCATAGGTTGCAAGTTAGCCCGTAAAACTTGCGTTTGTAAGGTTTGCAGGTGAACCCGTTGTAAAACCTGTGGGTTGTTAGGTGAACCCGTGCTCGTAAAACCTAAAGTGTAAAGGCTTCTCTTGTGCCCGGTTTAAACAAGAATAGTGGATTGGAAATCTCAGGTGTAGCCTGGGGACTGGATGTAGGTCTGGGTGACCGAACCAGGATAAATTTATGTGTGCATATATTTATACTTGATCATTCTATTTTTGCATCACATAGCATACTGACTTGTGCATAGCATTATTTATTATCATCATCACCGAGCACAAGCAGTCTTTCGAAAAGAGTTTAAGTTTTATTCCCTCACCCAATTCACCCCCCCCCCTCTTGGGTGACAGCCACGAATTTCAACAGCAAGTTTAAGTGATCACTAGGAGAGCCCAAACTTTATGTTTTGATAAGGGAGAATTTGTAGTTTAGAGTTTAATTTGTATTCTCTTTTATTCTAAATACTGATAAATACTTAGGTGATGATTAAAGAAGTGAGAGTGATGGTTCACATGTATTGGTAATTATCAGAGTTGTTTGATTGTGTTTTGGTCACCAATGGAAGGTCGATTATTGAAAATTGTGTTGATGGCTTAAGGTTTAATTTAAGTATTAAGGAATGCAAAGGGTTGATTGGTTATGCACTTGAATGTCCAATCTCATATTTGAGATTATAAGTTTTGGAGAATGGATGGAATTATATTGTTAGATTAAAAGTTGTATTTGATTGCCTTCATATGATCAGATCTGTACCATGGTAGCTTTGGAGATTTTGTTTTGGCCGACTGGAATTATGAAAAGTGAAGAGTTTTCTTTGCATTAGGATTTTAATTGGTTGAAGAATTTGTTGAATGAGTGTTTGCATATTTTCTACGGTTTCCTTTATCAAGGCTGGATTTATTTCTAGGAGGAAGTGATGCTTATAAAGTGTTGAGAGTAGATTTATGCAATTGTATGTGAACTTGGGAAAAATGTTTGAAATTGTGAAGCTTGTTTGTTAGGAATTACGTAAGGTGGATTCAAAATCTGTTTAGTGTCAAAGAAATGGGTTCAAGGATCTAAGTTGGTTACCGATGTGAAAAGGCTTAAGTATACAAAGTTTAGTTGGAAGTGAAAAAAAAAAATTTTGAAAAATTGATCTTGCTATGGCTTGTGTATTGTGATTTTTGACAGAATTGTTCATTAAGATTTGCTAGTATAACAGAATCAATTGAGGTTTTAAATAGAACTTGAGTTATACTCCTAGTTTTCTTATGTAGTGCTTCTAACCTTGTTCAAAAAGTTTATATACATTCAATTCAATTTGACTTGATTTCACCTCTTTTGAATCCCTGAAAGGATCATGATAATGGGTGCTAGTATACTTAATTTCACCTTTATCATAAGAAAACATGTTCATACCCCACAATTGATTATACTTTCTAGAAAAAAAAATTTTAGTTAGCAGCCTCATATAGAATGTTCATAGTTCCTCTAAATCCTTGATATCATCTCCATTGTGTCATATGGATGACACTCATGGCAAGAAATCCTCAATGCCAATGAGTTGAATCTCCCTAAATTATATCCAAATTTCTTTTCTTCCTCTTGAAATAGGATTATCAATCCAAGAAACTGTTCTTTTCCCTTGTATTTAATGATAATTTCTACTAATTTCGAGGACGAAATTATTTAAGAGGGGTAGAATTGTAACATCCTGAAAATTTAATACAGGATCAAGGAGTGTTTTGGGAGATAATAAATGGAGAAATTGAGAATTTTGGAATTTTTAGGAATTTTTGGTGATTTTTGAGGACATTTTGAGAATTTTGAGCAGTAAATGTGCATATAATTAATTAAGAAATTGAAGAGTTTGGAATATGAGGGAATGGAAATACCCAAAATATTTTGAAAGTTAAGGAGATTGGAGGCTGGTTTAAGTGGTTTTAAAATTAAAAGAGTACACTATGGCAAGTTTGGACTACAAATTATCTTATACCACCCTTATTTCACAAACCAAACAAAGCCCTCTCCTCCCATATAACACCAACACACGGCCTCCCTCTCCATTTTCTCCATACCCACTTCGGCCACTCCCCTCCCTCATCACCTCCTCACCATTTTCATCACTCAATCACACCTTCTTCTTCTCTTTAATCTTGAAATCGCTGACCCCTCTTCGTTTCTTGCCTTCACCGTCGGTTTTCTTTTCATTTCCAGACCCTCCTCCATTCGTTTCGGTTTCTCCGGCAAGCCACGGCGGTCCAGCGTCCTCCGGCAAGTACTCCGGCGAGTTGAAGGACTAAAGAGAGCCCTTTAACATTGGGTAATTGCTCTTCATTCCCCTTTCCTCTTTGCTCTTGATTTTAGGGATAAATTTCTAGGGTTTTGGTTGAATTCGAAATTCTGAGTTTTTGAATGATTTCTATAGTATCATTAGGCCTTTCTGAGAGTTTCTAATTATATGGGTTACTTGAATTTGAGCCTATGTGATTTTTACTTGATTAAGTGCTTATATAAGTTAGGGTTTTTGTGTGATTGAATATTTGTAACTTCAGAGGTGAAATTGGATGTTTGAAAACCAAATTTAGGTGATTTCTAAGTGGTTTATGGGTTAGGATTGTTTATTTTTTGGGTTAGAATGAATTTTGAGAAAAAGTAAGTGTTGAAAAGTTAGGATTTTGGGTGATTTTCGAAATTGTGGGAGCTATGGCCGTTTTGAGCATTCCATTGGGATCTTTTAAGTGTAATTAGAGTTTCTAATGGTGTGGGGTTTGTATGTTTCAGAAAATTTGGGATTCGTCTTAATTAGAAGTTTAAACAAGTTGGAAATCATGATGTATTTTAAAGTCTTATTCTGAATTTTGAGGATTCAATGGTTTTATAGGTTTATTTATGCACATCTATGATTGCGAAACAGTAATTAGTGAGGGTACAAAGTGAGTTAAATCTTGAGTGTGAAAGAGAGGAGAAAGTTGCATGAGGATTTAGAAAAATTGCCTTGAGAGTTGTAATGAGGCTTATATGATGATTGTTATTGGGATTGGTTATAGATATTCAATAATTTGGGTTTTGAAGGGTTATAATAAAAGGTTGTCATGATATACAATGTTATCCTAGGCTTGAATGTGTGATAATTGCGATAAAGGATAAAGAGGGAATCAGACTTGTAAATTTCTCACTTATGTGAGGATATTAGTTTGTAGTTGAGTGGTAAATGGTAATCTTGCATTTAGATAGATTGTGAGAGAGTGAGGTAATTAAGTGGTAAAGATTTGAGTAGAAATGAACTTGTGTGTTAGGATAGTATGTAGTCTAATCGAAGCTTAAGTAATTCATAAAGCAATTGGAAAGTAATTTAGTAGTGTTAATGATAACTATGGTTGATAATGATTGGGTTATGCTGGATTGTGGTAGCTTTGGAGTATTTGCGTAGACTGTTTTGGGCTAGTTGGGGTGCTGCTTTGGGTGCTGTTTTGGATGTGCATATGTAATCACCAACATTATGCGCTTTTATGAAATTCTGAATGTAAAGAGTTAAAACTTGAATATATAGTTAGTTAGCTTGGTAATGATTTCATATAAGTAAATGCTGGTCTTAAGAATTGAAAGAAGGGGAAGATGTGTTCTTTAAGAATATGGGTGTGTGTCTTGATCATGAGACATTAGTGTTCATGTGTTGCACTAAAGAAAGTGGTTTGTTATATATGTGTTTTAAAAGTGATTTAGGTTGCCAAAAAATTATCATGTGCTATGCTTATTTGGATTTTCATGTGCAGAATGGGATTTACTTGGTTTATGGTTGAAGAAAGTGAAATAAGATGTGTTTTTGATTGGTGCTAGCTGAAGTTAAGAAATTCAGTTATTAATGGCTTTATTTTGTTTTCTTGTTGATTGTGACGGCTTTTATAAGTTCAAATCTGATTTTCACATTTCGTCTTTTGTGTCGGATTCGAAAGGATGTTTGGAAGTATTAATTGTTGTTTGAACTTGCTGAAATTTGCTTGATTGCTTGCATATGTGAGATTATACATGTTTGTAGGTTTGGATGTTGGTTTGAGAAGTTTTTGTTTGGACTGGACGCATGAATAAAAGATTTAGAAACATTCTTATGGTGATAAAAGAATATAAAGCTGATTTATTTGTTGAATGCTTGTATGCTTATATGAGAATCCAATGGAGCATGATGACTATTGAAGTTTCAGATTTTGTTATTGGCTTTGTTTGGTTGTTCTTTGATGAAGGAAGATTTAATTATCGATTAATGATTGAATGTATATGCTTTATTGTGATGTTACAAGATTTCTATACATCATCAGAAAATATTAGACTCTTACCTAGTTAATCAATGAGGATTTGAATAAATAAGAGAATTGGAATTAAGAAGGGGAAACTGGGTAGTAATGTGGATACGAGAGAGACGTTAAACATGATGTAGAATGATACTAATTTATCATTTTGCTCTATATTATTTTAGGAGTGGATGCAAGTAGGTTTTCGTGGCATCAAGAAAGGATGGTTAAGAAATTTTGCGTAAATTGCTAAGGGCGACAGGTAATCACACTTAACCTTGCTATAACATTGAGGGTGACGTTAGCTGGGATTTTCAAAATCCCTTTTCACCCTCCATATACATATTGTCTTTGAAAACTTATTTTTATACAAAACAGGCTATCAGGTGCCTTTCAAACACGATTATTTTTGTATAAAAGGAATTTGAAATATTATATATATTATCCTGGCTGGTGTTGTTCTGATTATGGTGTGAGAGAGTTAGATAGTATTCTGTTAGGGATGTTGATAGCAAGGTTGAGGAAAGAAGTTGCATAGTTGGAATTTGAGATATTGAAGGGAATTGTAAGAATGTATGATATGGATATGGATTGAGATTGTGATACTGAATGAGATTGAAATTGATGAATAATGTGAGGTTTGCATGACACTGATATACATACGTACCATTGCGCGATGATAACTGTCGATAGGCCAATCGACAGTTATTTGTACTGAGGATCCTTTTCAGATTGATTGGATCGGGGATCATAGGTCGACTTATTGAGAGAAGTGACCTACGGTTGTTTTGGCATTGAAGAGCCCAACCGCCCCTACGGTTGTTTGGCATTGAAGAGTCCAACCGTTCCCGTTCTGTAATGGAAACAGAACTGGGGTTCCCTCTCTGGAGATTGCCAGAGAGGGAAATTGTCCCCTCATTATGGGGAGGGACACAGTGTCAAATCATATAGTGAAGAATAGATGCTTGAATGCACCGTGGTGGCACAATGCATCTCTAGGTGAGTGTGAGAGTTGTTGTAGTAGTATTAGTTGATTGGAGTATGGAGATGTTGAATTGATTTGGTTTGAAGGTGATTGTTGGACTTGAGTAAGGAATGAAAGAAAATCTGGATATATATATATAGTACTATTGTTTTTAAAACTGTGGTACCCTTTAGACGCTCTCGCTACCGCACATCTCACTGTTATAGTGAGTTAAGCGGTGATTACTGGGACAAATTGTCTCATCCCACGATTACTGACATTTTTGCAGGTGTTCATGCACAGGTGCAAGCTTCAGGAAAGGAAATTAGGCTTTAGAGGTTGCTTACATTATTCAGAATTGTATATTGCCAGTTTATATAGGCCTGCATTCGTTTCCGCATATTTTCTTATGAAACTGGGAAATAGACTGAGGGATATTAATTATTAATTATATTATAAGGAAAATACTCTTCTAACTATGATAGGGTTGTATTACTATGACAAGCCTTTTTCTATCATAGTTAGATAATTAATATCAGGTTGCTTCTTTTTCTAACCATGTTAGGTGAATCTTTTCTAACATGGTTAGCTATTAATTATCCATGATAGTAATCGTATTATATTAGGAAATTCTTTTCTATCATGGATAATATAATAAAAGAGATTAATGAATTGAAATAGATAATATTGGTTAATTAGGGAATTAGTAACACAATGTTACAATTGGCTAGGCGATGGATTTTGAAGGTGTGAGGAACTGCATGAAGTGCTTTTAAAAGGTGCCTTGATGATCATAGATAATTTTATATAGGTTAGTTAGTGGATAGGTTATATGAATCAAATTGTTGATAAGTTAAATTTGAAAAAGTTATACTTGGACATATTTGTTGAGGTTTATGTCAATTATGAATAATTTGGAATCTTGAATATGGAGTGCATGGGCACATTGTCCTTCTTTTTGTTGTTCTTTTAGTGTGATCCAAATCTGACTTTATACTGGTTGATATGAATTGAGATAAAAACTAGAAAGAGTAACAGTTGATTTGTGTATGTTTGGGTCTGTATACATGTCATTGAAGCTGAGTTCAATAACCTTATGTGAAATCATTGATCTTACATGATTAAGTTCATAAGTGCTGATCTGTACTAAATTAACATGTGAAGGTGAAAGTAGATAAGAGGGCTGCATGTGGCTGAATAAATTGTGGACCTAAAGAGGTGCTAATAAACATCAAAATGATTGCTATATTTAATATTGAATTATATGAACAATAATTAATTGTTTTCTGCTTGATGCTTGTTTTATTGCTGATGGACTGATGTTGTGACTTTTTTGAATGACATTGTAAAGGTGTAATTGTGATGGCTTCTTAGTCTATTTGAAAATTAGATCATGAGTTGCTACTTGATTAATGCTTGTTGAATGATTGGAGGATTCTTGAAACTTTGCAAGAAACCTTTGAATGTTTAATGAATAAACTTTAAGAATTATAATGACTTCAAGGAATAGAATAATTACATATGGGCTGGGTAGTAACTTATAAGAACGAGAGAGAGACGTCGAACTACGATAAAAGGGAAATGATATTAATTTATCATTTGGCTATATATTATTATAGGAGTGGATGCAGTAGGCTTTCGTGGCATCGAGGAAGAAAGGTTTAGAAATCGCGTAGAATTGCAAAAGGGCGACAGGTAATCACACTTAACCTTGCTATAACATTGAGGGTGACGTTAGTTAGGGATTTTGTAAAATCCCTTTTCACCCTCTATATATAGATATTATCTTTAAAAGAGTATTTTTATACAAAACAGGCTATCAGGTGCCTTTTAAACACGATTATTTCTGTATAAAAGATTTGTACATATTATATATATTATTATCCTGCCTGGTGGTGGCCATTGATCTGGAATGATGTGAAAGGTATATAGAGATAGTGTTGGGTAGTGGTTTAAGAGGTGATGAGGATAGAAAAGAGAGTTACATGTTGAGTTGAGAGTTATGTTGATGAAATATAGAATAGGGATTGTGAGTATTGCATGACACTGATTATTAGTACCGTCGGCCGATGTAACCTATCGATTTGCGCAATCGAAAGGTTAATTGTACAGGTTCCTCGGATTGTAAAGGAACCAGGGATGTTTACACTGTTTATAGTGCTCCATTTTTCAGGGACGTTTTCACTATTTAAAGTGCTCCCTTTTTCATGCTTTTAGATTTGAGACTGGGCACAGTGTCAATCACGTTTATTTTCGTCTGTTGAGTTGACTTGGAACTGACTGAGGGATTTGAGTGGTATGTGGGAAGTAGAGATGATGAATTTGAGTTGATTTAGACGGAGGGACTTGAATGATGAATGAAAGACTTGACATGTATATATATATTATTGGTTTTAAATGTGGTACCCTTTAGACGCCCTCGCTACCGCACATCTCACTGTTATAGTGAGTTAAGCGGTGATTACTGGGACAAATTGTCTCATCCCACGATTACTGACATTTTTGCAGGTATTCATGCATAGGCGCAAGCATCAGGAAAGGGAATTAGGTTTCAAAGGTTATTTAGATTAGTTAGTTGTGTATATTGTCAATTTGTATAGGCCTGCATTCGTTTCCGCATGTATATATATTTATTTATTGTTAATATAATTAGTTCTGTCTAATAACCATGTTAGGCAAATCCCTTCTAACATGGTTAGCAATAAATTATCCATGATAGCAGCTGTGCTGTGTTAGTTTATTCTTTTCTATCATGGATAGTATTTAATCATTAGGATATTCTTTTTCTAACTATGATAGAGATATTGATATTATTGCAATTCCTTTTTCTATCATAGTTAGTAAAGATATTATTGAACTAAAAGAGATGTCACAGGTTAATTAGGGAATTAGTAACACATTGTTACAACTTGGTTATCAGTATTTGGTATACGATAACCTAGGACTGTGCTGCATTGCATGTAGATTGGCAATATACATTCTTAGTATTCCCTTCCTTCTGTGCATGAATATCTGGCCTTTTGAGAGGAATATCACTCATCCCGTGGTGGGGAGAGAGTGATAAGAGCAATTGAATAGGTATTGTGGAGAGATTGAGATGAACATAGAAAGAATAACGAAATAATGTTGATATGTATAAGAATTTAGGAAGAATGACGAAATAAGGATGCTTCTCTGGGGTCTCGAATATAGTTATGTGCCGGCCATAATCATAGTCGAGGCATCATGAGATCCCTTATTGGGTTAAAGGATTAAGGAATTCGAAAATAACAATTGATAATGAATACAATATGAAATAAGAATTGTTGATCTTGTCTTCTGATCGTTGTTTATTTAGTTAAATTGTTTGATTAGTTGGAAAATTGACTTGTTTATTAATTGGTTTAATTGAAATTCCATGGATATTGGTTATTTTGAAATCTATACTTTGATGTTTGATTATAAGTAGTTATTTGAAGGTAATTGTTGTTTCAAATTTTGTTTGTACAGTTAGACAAAATCTTTATAGAATGATAAGTGAGTGTTGTTTAAGTGTAATTGATAATGGTGATTAATAAGCTAAGTTATTTATGTTAAATGTGTTATAGTAATGTTAGATTTTATTGAAGAATGATTGATAGTCTTTTGTTGAACCTCATTGGTAAACTAAATAAGTTTGATGTTTTTGTAAGGCTTTCTTGAAAAGTTTTCTTTAGAAAAAAAAACGCCGCCATGATGCATGTTGTGGTGATTTTTGATTGTGATGTGATTTGATTATAATTGTGCATTGATTTTGTTTTGAACTAAATTATTTTGGTTTGGTGTGATGTTTCAATTATTAGGAAGTTTTGATGAGGTTTATGCTTTACATGTTTAATTATAGGAAGTATGACTTAAGGGAATGAAGAAAAGGATTTAGGAAATTGTGGTTAGTGCTATGTTCCTTATAATATGAGATGTTAATAGGATATGAAAAGAAATAGGATCTCGTTGAATATGTTGAAGTTCTATTAGCAATCGGTGGATAAGGATTTATGTAACATAGTGTTACTAATTACCTGATTAACCAATAATATTTATATCAATTTATTAAGCTCTTTACTAACTATGATAGAAAAAGGAATTTTCATAATATTAATATCTCTATCATAGTTAGAAAAGATTATTCTAATCCTTTTATAATTTATCCATGATAGGAAAGAATAAACTAATAAAACCTGAATACTATCATGGATAATTAATAGCTAACCATGTTAGAAAAGAATCACCTAACATGGTTAGAAAAATAAACAACCTAATGTTCAATAATATCAAATACATCTAAATATATGCGGAAACGAATGCAGGCCTATACAAATTGGCAATATACAATTCAAAATAGTCCATATAACTACTACTACCTAATTCCCTTTCCTGCTGCTTGCGTCTGTGCATGAATACCTGCAAAAATGTCAGTAATCGTGGGATGAGACAATTTGTCCCAGTAATCACCGCTTAACTCACTATAACAGTGAGATGTGCGGTAGCGAGGGCGTCTAAAGGGTACCACATTTAAAACCAATACTATATATATAAACAAGTCAAGTCTTTCCTTCATCATTCAAGTCCCTCCTTCTAATTCAATTCAAATTCATCATCTCAATTTCCCACATATCACTCAAATCCCTCAGTCAATTCCAAATCAACTCAACAGACGAAAATAAACGTGATTGACACTGTGCCCAGTCTCAAATCTGAAAGCATAAAAGGGAGCACTTTAAATAGTGAAAACGTCCCTGAAAAGGGAGCACTATAAAAAGTGAAAACGTCCCTGGTTCCTTTAAAATCCGATGAACCTGTACAATTAACCTATCGATTGCGCAGATCGATAGGTTACATCGGCCGACGGTACTAATAATCAGTGTCATGCAATACTAACAATACCTATTCTATATTCCATCAACTTCAACCTCATTCAATATTTCAATCTCACATTTCATGTTTTCCACAACATAGCTCACCATAATCTCAAACTCAACATCTATCACTCTTTTCTATTTCCATAATTTCTCAAGTCACTGTCTAACACTATACCTATCTATATACCTTCCACAATCATTCCAGATCAATACCAACCACAGCCAGAGTAATATATATGTAGTGTTTCAAATTTCTTTATATGAAAATAATCGTGTTTGAAAGGCACCCGATAGCCTGTTTTGTATAAAAAATAACCTTTCAAAGATAATATATATATATAGAGGGTGAGAAAGGATTTTAGAAAATCCTAGCTAACATCACCCTCAATGTTATAGTAAGGTTAAGAGTGATTACCTGTCGCCCTTAGCACTTTGTTGCCTCTTTCCTTTACTTTACCATACCTCGAGGAATATACGCAATTCACATCCTTTCCTATTATTACAACATGTAATAATAGTAGGTTAATAATCATTCTAAATCATAGGTTAACTAACGTCTCTCTCGTTCATATTACTACCCAATCTTTTATGTTTACTACCCATTCTTCTAGTTTTATTTTTCTTTCTTCTTCAATTGAGCATAAACAATCCACACAAAACATGCTTTCAGTTGCAAAGAGTAGTACGCATCATTCATTCACATTTTAGCTTTACAATTACAAACAAGCTTATTATCAATTAATCAAGAAAAGAAACAACATCAGTTTACTCAAAGAAGCCAAAACTAGGCTAAAGTCTCTAACAATGATTCACCATTACAAGGAAGGCAATTCACCCCTCACAATATAACATTTAATCACATATATATGCAAGAAGCCATATCCAGTTGACAATCAAAATGTACACAACTTAATTTACTTGTTCCCTCCATTTTAATAAGCTACATGCATTTAACATCAACCAGATTCCAACTCCACATTTAAGATTCTCACACATGCATAGCAAGTTAGCTCTAAACTTTATACAAAATACATTCCCAACTTCATTTAATTACCCATTCACCACTAACACACATCAATAATTCAAATACATATATATGATTGCAAGTCAATAGAGCATGAGATAAACAATCAAGGTTATAGCACCAAATTCAGCCAAAGCAAAGGAGACAAGGAAGATTCACAATAATCACACGCATATAGGGCCTAACAAACCAAAATAAGCTTACATACATATATTTACTAGTTTAGCTTAGAGTTCCTGCCTAAAACAGAATTCATTATGCCAGCTTGGTAATAACAACGTCAAAAGGAAGAAATAAAGATTTCTTCATTTAAAATTGATTCAACAGTTAAAGAAGAATTGAGCAGCAACTTGTAACCTCCTTTTTGTCAAACCATAACAATGAACAAAATAAGAAATCAAGAGACAAAGAACCAAGATTCCTAAAAAATTGCACAACTTGACATATGTGACTATTACAAAATAAATCATCTTTTACTCACTCAGCACATGGAAATTGACATATTGGTTCAATCTTACTCTTGTAAATTCAACTTTAACTTTGTTAAAAGTACCAATAATCATGCAGTGATTTGAACATGTAAATAACAACAACCTTCTCATATTTCACCACTTCAAAAGTAAAGCCCACATTCAATGCAACATTTTATCAACAACAAGTCATAAAGAATTACACTCACATATACAACAGATTGGTCATGTAAGGAGAGAAAGATAAAATTTGAGACTCATCAATCCAATTACTATTCAAACGTGCTGCACATTCTTCAAACTTTATTGTCATTGTACCTAAACAAACTACAGATTTTTGAACCCAAAAATCCCCTTAAAAATTAAAGAAACAGCAAGAAAACAAATTCTGAATATGTACATCTCATCTCAAACAACATTTCAATCACATCCATATAGAAAAATACAGAAATAAGTAAGCATACATCAACATTAACACATCATTAATTCCTTATTTGAGTCTGATTCCATACACATATACTAGCAAATTCAGTTTTATACACCCATAATTCAATCCATTTAACCCAAAGGCAACCATACACACAACAATTTATTCATCTTTCCACTTGTATACTCAACACTAAAACAATCATATCTTATAAATAACATTACACACATGTACAACAGTGTGCTATTATCCAAACAGAGGAGGGAATTGCGAAAGCATTTATTTTCCTACAATATATCCAGCCATGACAAAGAAAAAGCTTAAAGAACCTTCAATCCAAAGAGAAAAACAACATATAAAGCCATATTATAACTCAAACAGCTTCTACAACAACTAATTTGAGATTTTGAACCTTAATTTCCTCAAAACCATTCGACCCTAAAACCCTAGAATCAGCCCCTTCTCAATCTCGCCAAAACTAAGAACTTTTATAGCTTTGATATTCGTAGGTATAAGAAGGTTTAAAGCTTTAAGCCCCAATTCTGCCACAAAACATCAATTTGAACCCTTCCCTGCATTAAACAAACACCCAATAGGACATAGACATACACACACGCACATACAGCTTCACACATACGCACATAGCCAAGCAAAAATCAAATCAAATTGAACAATTCCTCACTAATTTACACTCTATGCACTAGTTAACTAAGCAGATCAGGCCATTTAGCAAAATGCAATTAACAGTCCACAACTTCAAATAAACATGATAGCCACAAACACATAATCAATCTACAATTCAAGAGGGCAATTCAATCCACTTCCATTTATTCTGCTTAAGTCAAAATAAAACACTGCACACACATACACATCAAGCATAAATTAAACACAAAACAAATCAAAAATCCCCAAAAGTTAGGGTTTTACAAAAACTCCACAAAACCTTAACAAAGCTTCAAATAATCACTTAGGACATCCTAACTCAAAGATTAAAATGTTCATTAGATGGTTTATAAGCTCAAAACTTGAACCCCAATTTCGGCCTCTCCCATAACTCACGCAAAAACGAAAGAGGAAGGAATGAAAACGGATGAAAAGAGACTCACCGGAGTTTGTAACCGGTGTTTCCTGTCAACTTTGAACTTGCGGCCGCCGGAATCCGCAAGGGCTCGCCGGATTTCGAAAAGGAACAGTGGGGAAAACAAAAATAATAAGGAGGGTGTGTCAAGAACAATGTGAAATTCAAAGAACCAAGAAGCAAAATGAGGAAGGCAAGGAATGAACTTACCCACGGGCTGTCACCGTTCGAGCTCCGCCGCAGCTTGCCGGAGAAACGAAAAGAAATGATCGAAGAACGAAGAGAGAAGAGGAAGGAGAGGACGGGTTGCCAGAATCGGTTCTTCCCCGCCGCTACAACCATCATCACGGCCAAACATGTCGCCGGAAAAAGAGAAGAAAAGGAGAGCTTGAGAGGGAGAGGGAGGAGACGGGTTTGAGTGGAAGGGGGGAGGTGAAGGCCGACGGCTAGGGTAGTGAATGGAGAAGGAGATGGAAGGAGGTGGGTATATATATATATAGTTTAGGGAAAATTACAACTAAATACCCTATTATTTATTTTTAATTATAGTTTTAACCCAAAAGTCTATACATATTATTGTTTCCATTTCTTTCCTTCATAATATTATCTAGGTTTCTCAATACTTTTCATGAAAGTTCCAAATTCCAAATGACTCATTTAATTATATTTCTTTAAATTCTAAAGTAGATAAGGTTTAATATGCATAAATCATGTAAAATATCATAAAATTATTCCTAAAACTTCAAATTTCCTAAATGATACCTCAATAATTGTGTATTATTTTTAATTTGAAAATTGGGATGTTACAATTTTCCCCATCTTTTAGGAATTTTGTCCCCAAAATTCACTACACATACACTTAACATAAGGAAATACACGAGTCAACTTGGCATTCTCCATAATAATTCTAATCATTTCACCATAACTTGATATACTCTAAGCCATATTTCACCATTCATCCTCAGTCAATCTATAGTAATCACCAATTCTTCTTCTGCCTCTCCTAGCTAACCTTCAGTTACTAACCATCCTATCCTCAAATCATTTCATTCTCATCCACAAAAGTCTAATGTTAACACATCTCCAAGTCATAATATCTCTCGATATCAATACATTCCTCTAAATCATTAACGCTCAATGTACAGCTAAGTAATCATTCTAACTTCAATTCAAAGCATAAATTCCAAAATTCCATTTTTCAAGCCAAATTTTTGATTACCCATCAGTTCATATCCATAATATAGTATTTTAATCCTTAAGGATAAAACTCCTCTCAATTATAATCCATACGAGCTCGCTAAACGTGTCTCTTCATAATTTCCTAAATGCCTCAAATCTCCCAATTGTGAATTCCTACCATTTGATTTCAATTATTCTCTATTCTAACTGATACATTCTTCAATATAAACCATCTATAAATTTTTGAAACGAACTCCAACTAATTTCCAAATAGTTACATTCTCTATTTAGCACCCTTCCTTGACCTATTAGAGACAGAATTACTTATCAACTATGTCAAACTGAGTCATTCCAATAATTCTTAATTCTTTACCTTTAATCAACTTAATTCCTATACATGACACCTTCCTTTAACATGCTTCAATAACTATTTGAAGCATCACCAAAACCAAAAATCAGTTTACTACCCATAGAACCATACTCAAATTAAGTAAAAATCACCATTTCTTAAAGAGGACATTCAGCCAAATAGGGAAATGGAAAATGAACTAATTTCTATAATTCAAGCTGGTTTCAAGGCGTACTATACAAAATCTCATCAGCCAAACTTTTCCAAAGAGAAAAGGCTCACATTTAACCATTGGAACAATACCATGTGAATTCTTTTGAGGCATTTCATCTCATATGACTACAGCTTTAATTATAATCATGCATTACTTGATTAGATTACACATAGAAACTAACACTCAAATCAATTCCTAGCCATTATATACAAAAAAAAATAACATCAAAACATGTTACAAATTTCACCTTGTCCCAAAAATAAAACTCACAAGAAATGGAAAATTCACAAAACAAGTGTATTTTCATGACAAACATCATACAATCAGCTCAATTCCCATATAATTAACAGCCCATCAATCATATTTCACCATTCACATGGCATCACAAAATAAAATTCAACACTAAAACTATCCATAATTCGAATTTTCATATAATCCATAATTGTCAACCCAATAATAATGAATCAATTTTATCAACTTTACTTACTTTAACACATTGATATCTTTGTGATCAACCAACAAAAATTCACATAGACCGAATTCAATTTACATCTATAACAATAATTCACCATTTTTACCAACAATTATCAAATATAAATTTCTCATTCACATAGTATTAATAGTCAAATCCTTCCAATTACATAACATTAACTTGCAAAACTTTTCAATTTTTTTTTTTTTTTTTTTTTTTTTTTTACAATTAGCTATATAAAAATTTTAATTAACAATCACTTTTGAACAAAAACACTTACCTTTCGGAGATATCCACCCATGAGGTAGTGAGGGCTACCAACATCTGTTATTAAGGGGGCTGCTTCCAGTCACTAAATATAGTGAGGAAGCCTCCAACCGCTTAATATAAATGGGCAACAGCCTCTACTACCAATGATGGTGATCTCCAACCATTACTAATTGGTGGTAGATAATCAAAACAAATTCAAAACAATAGCATACCTCATGTTGAGGCTTTATAAAAACAAACAATTTCAAGAAAATTCTATTCCAAACAATCAAATAGCACAAGTTAAATCATCAATGAAGCAAACAATTTATCAAATATTAAGCAAATAAACATAAGGTCAACAGTTCTTATCTCCTTTTATTCATTACCAATTGTCAATTTCGATTTCTCTTAGTCCCTTAACCCAATAAGGTATCTCATGATGCCTCGACTATGATTATGGCCGGCACATAACTATACTCGAGACCCCAAAGAAGCATCCTTATTTCGCTATTTTTCCTAAATTCTTATACATATCAACATTATTTCGTTATTCTTTCTATGTTCATCTCAATCTCTCCACAGTACCTATTCAATTCCTCTTATCACTCTCCCCACCACGGGATGAGCGATAATCCTCTCAAAAAGGCCAGATATTCATGCACAGAAGGAAGGGAATACTAAAAATGTATATTGCCAATCTATATGCAATGCAGCACAGTCCTAGGTTATCGTATACCAAACTCTGATAACCAAGTTGTAACATAGTGTTACTAATTACCTGATTAACCAATAATATTTATATCAATTTATTAAGCTCTTTACTAACTATGATAGAAAAAGGAATTTTCATAATATTAATATCTCTATCATAGTTAGAAAAGATTATTCTAATCCTTTTATAATTTATCCATGATAGGAAAGAATAAACTAATAAAACCTGAATACTATCATGGATAATTAATAGCTAACCATGTTAGAAAAGAATCACCTAACATGGTTAGAAAAATAAACAACCTAATGTTCAATAATATCAAATACATCTAAATATATGCGGAAACGAATGCAGGCCTATACAAATTGGCAATATACAATTCAAAATAGTCCATATAACTACTACTACCTAATTCCCTTTCCTGCTGCTTGCGTCTGTGCATGAATACCTGCAAAAATGTCAGTAATCGTGGGATGAGACAATTTGTCCCAGTAATCACCGCTTAACTCACTATAACAGTGAGATGTGCGGTAGCGAGGGCGTCTAAAGGGTACCACATTTAAAACCAATACTATATATATAAACAAGTCAAGTCTTTCCTTCATCATTCAAGTCCCTCCTTCTAATTCAATTCAAATTCATCATCTCAATTTCCCACATATCACTCAAATCCCTCAGTCAATTCCAAATCAACTCAACAGACGAAAATAAACGTGATTGACACTGTGCCCAGTCTCAAATCTGAAAGCATAAAAGGGAGCACTTTAAATAGTGAAAACGTCCCTGAAAAGGGAGCACTATAAAAAGTGAAAACGTCCCTGGTTCCTTTAAAATCCGAGGAACCTGTACAATTAACCTATCGATTGCGCAGATCGATAGGTTACATCGGCCGACGGTACTAATAATCAGTGTCATGCAATACTAACAATACCTATTCTATATTCCATCAACTTCAACCTCATTCAATATTTCAATCTCACATTTCATGTTTTCCACAACATAGCTCACCATAATCTCAAACTCAACATCTATCACTCTTTTCTATTTCCATAATTTCTCAAGTCACTGTCTAACACTATACCTATCTATATACCTTCCACAATCATTCCAGATCAATACCAACCACAGCCAGAGTAATATATATGTAGTGTTTCAAATTTCTTTATATGAAAATAATCGTGTTTGAAAGGCACCCGATAGCCTGTTTTGTATAAAAAATAACCTTTCAAAGATAATATATATATATAGAGGGTGAGAAAGGATTTTAGAAAATCCTAGCTAACATCACCCTCAATGTTATAGTAAGGTTAAGAGTGATTACCTGTCGCCCTTAGCACTTTGTTGCCTCTTTCCTTTACTTTACCATACCTCGAGGAATATACGCAATTCACATCCTTTCCTATTATTACAACATGTAATAATAGTAGGTTAATAATCATTCTAAATCATAGGTTAACTAACGTCTCTCTCGTTCATATTACTACCCAATCTTTTATGTTTACTACCCATTCTTCTAGTTTTATTTTTCTTTCTTCTTCAATTGAGCATAAACAATCCACACAAAACATGCTTTCAGTTGCAAAGAGTAGTACGCATCATTCATTCACATTTTAGCTTTACAATTACAAACAAGCTTATTATCAATTAATCAAGAAAAGAAACAACATCAGTTTACTCAAAGAAGCCAAAACTAGGCTAAAGTCTCTAACAATGATTCACCATTACAAGGAAGGCAATTCACCCCTCACAATATAACATTTAATCACATATATATGCAAGAAGCCATATCCAGTTGACAATCAAAATGTACACAACTTAATTTACTTGTTCCCTCCATTTTAATAAGCTACATGCATTTAACATCAACCAGATTCCAACTCCACATTTAAGATTCTCACACATGCATAGCAAGTTAGCTCTAAACTTTATACAAAATACATTCCCAACTTCATTTAATTACCCATTCACCACTAACACACATCAATAATTCAAATACATATATATGATTGCAAGTCAATAGAGCATGAGATAAACAATCAAGGTTATAGCACCAAATTCAGCCAAAGCAAAGGAGACAAGGAAGATTCACAATAATCACACGCATATAGGGCCTAACAAACCAAAATAAGCTTACATACATATATTTACTAGTTTAGCTTAGAGTTCCTGCCTAAAACAGAATTCATTATGCCAGCTTGGTAATAACAACGTCAAAAGGAAGAAATAAAGATTTCTTCATTTAAAATTGATTCAACAGTTAAAGAAGAATTGAGCAGCAACTTGTAACCTCCTTTTTGTCAAACCATAACAATGAACAAAATAAGAAATCAAGAGACAAAGAACCAAGATTCCTAAAAAAATTGCACAACTTGACATATGTGACTATTACAAAATAAATCATCTTTTACTCACTCAGCACATGGAAATTGACATATTGGTTCAATCTTACTCTTGTAAATTCAACTTTAACTTTGTTAAAAGTACCAATAATCATGCAGTGATTTGAACATGTAAATAACAACAACCTTCTCATATTTCACCACTTCAAAAGTAAAGCCCACATTCAATGCAACATTTTATCAACAACAAGTCATAAAGAATTACACTCACATATACAACAGATTGGTCATGTAAGGAGAGAAAGATAAAATTTGAGACTCATCAATCCAATTACTATTCAAACGTGCTGCACATTCTTCAAACTTTATTGTCATTGTACCTAAACAAACTACAGATTTTTGAACCCAAAAATCCCCTTAAAAATTAAAGAAACAGCAAGAAAACAAATTCTGAATATGTACATCTCATCTCAAACAACATTTCAATCACATCCATATAGAAAAATACAGAAATAAGTAAGCATACATCAACATTAACACATCATTAATTCCTTATTTGAGTCTGATTCCATACACATATACTAGCAAATTCAGTTTTATACACCCATAATTCAATCCATTTAACCCAAAGGCAACCATACACACAACAATTTATTCATCTTTCCACTTGTATACTCAACACTAAAACAATCATATCTTATAAATAACATTACACACATGTACAACAGTGTGCTATTATCCAAACAGAGGAGGGAATTGCGAAAGCATTTATTTTCCTACAATATATCCAGCCATGACAAAGAAAAAGCTTAAAGAACCTTCAATCCAAAGAGAAAAACAACATATAAAGCCATATTATAACTCAAACAGCTTCTACAACAACTAATTTGAGATTTTGAACCTTAATTTCCTCAAAACCATTCGACCCTAAAACCCTAGAATCAGCCCCTTCTCAATCTCGCCAAAACTAAGAACTTTTATAGCTTTGATATTCGTAGGTATAAGAAGGTTTAAAGCTTTAAGCCCCAATTCTGCCACAAAACATCAATTTGAACCCTTCCCTGCATTAAACAAACACCCAATAGGACATAGACATACACACACGCACATACAGCTTCACACATACGCACATAGCCAAGCAAAAATCAAATCAAATTGAACAATTCCTCACTAATTTACACTCTATGCACTAGTTAACTAAGCAGATCAGGCCATTTAGCAAAATGCAATTAACAGTCCACAACTTCAAATAAACATGATAGCCACAAACACATAATCAATCTACAATTCAAGAGGGCAATTCAATCCACTTCCATTTATTCTGCTTAAGTCAAAATAAAACACTGCACACACATACACATCAAGCATAAATTAAACACAAAACAAATCAAAAATCCCCAAAAGTTAGGGTTTTACAAAAACTCCACAAAACCTTAACAAAGCTTCAAATAATCACTTAGGACATCCTAACTCAAAGATTAAAATGTTCATTAGATGGTTTATAAGCTCAAAACTTGAACCCCAATTTCGGCCTCTCCCATAACTCACGCAAAAACGAAAGAGGAAGGAATGAAAACGGATGAAAAGAGACTCACCGGAGTTTGTAACCGGTGTTTCCTGTCAACTTTGAACTTGCGGCCGCCGGAATCCGCAAGGGCTCGCCGGATTTCGAAAAGGAACAGTGGGGAAAACAAAAATAATAAGGAGGGTGTGTCAAGAACAATGTGAAATTCAAAGAACCAAGAAGCAAAATGAGGAAGGCAAGGAATGAACTTACCCACGGGCTGTCACCGTTCGAGCTCCGCCGCAGCTTGCCGGAGAAACGAAAAGAAATGATCGAAGAACGAAGAGAGAAGAGGAAGGAGAGGACGGGTTGCCAGAATCGGTTCTTCCCCGCCGCTACAACCATCATCACGGCCAAACATGTCGCCGGAAAAAGAGAAGAAAAGGAGAGCTTGAGAGGGAGAGGGAGGAGACGGGTTTGAGTGGAAGGGGGGAGGTGAAGGCCGACGGCTAGGGTAGTGAATGGAGAAGGAGATGGAAGGAGGTGGGTATATATATATATAGTTTAGGGAAAATTACAACTAAATACCCTATTATTTATTTTTAATTATAGTTTTAACCCAAAAGTCTATACATATTATTGTTTCCATTTCTTTCCTTCATAATATTATCTAGGTTTCTCAATACTTTTCATGAAAGTTCCAAATTCCAAATGACTCATTTAATTATATTTCTTTAAATTCTAAAGTAGATAAGGTTTAATATGCATAAATCATGTAAAATATCATAAAATTATTCCTAAAACTTCAAATTTCCTAAATGATACCTCAATAATTGTGTATTATTTTTAATTTGAAAATTGGGATGTTACAATTTATTTGAAAGATTGTCAATGTTTGGTGCTTGCATGTATATTTAGAAATTTTCTGCAATTTCAGTACAGTAATAGTTGAAGAGATAGTCAGGAGATATTTAGAAAATCCTTAAAAGTTTTTGTTACAAGGTTAAGTGATAGGAGATTAAGAAGGACCAATAATTTTCTGGGATAGTTCTTCGATTGATGGTGTGATAGGTTTATGGATCATTCTAAGGTGATATTAAAGGATTGGAAATGTGATTTTAGATGAAAGTAATGGAAGAGGAATTAAAACATGTGACATATTGGTGATTAAATGGAGCTGAATGAGGTTATGATGCTTTGATGTTTGAATACTGCTTGAGTAGTGCGTATTACTTATTTGATATTGGTTGCAAATTGTAGGCTTTCAAATAGATATTGTTTTTTTATTTAAAGGATCAAATTGTGTTGAATGGTATAGAAAAGAATAATAACAAAGTATAGTTTCTGGTTTGGAAAGTTGATGCAATGTGTTATATTAAATGAAAGATTATAGAAGTTTGTTGATGTTAGAATTATGTCCTTTGTAGTAGAGTATTATGAGGAGAACGGTGAACTCTGTTGTTTATTTTTGTATGTTGGTGATGATGAAAGAGAAGAAAAGAGAGATTTAGTTTAAGGGAAATTTAATTGGTGAAGTTTTGAAAATGAAGGAAATCGTGAGTGATATGTTGGTTGAATTGCTCCATGATGAAGAGGAATTAGTGATGTTGGTGTGTTGTTGGGAATTGTTATCAATATGTGAATTACTACCAATATGGATTGATGGTTTTGAAGTGACAACTATGAATTGATGATTGATTGAAGAAATTTAGGTCTCAGGTTAAAGTTCATTAGGGGAAATACTTGAGTTAAAATGTGCTTGGATATCTTAAAGTAATATTTTGGTTATGAATTAAAAACTGAGGATTTTTGGACATGAATATTGTTTAGGCTTGAGTTATGTACAACATTGACTACAAGGGTTTGATAGCTCATAAGTACATTGACTGGTGTTGTCGTTTTAGACATTGGCTGAATGGTCCCTTGAAAAGTTTTGTTTGATGTACTTTAAATTCTAGTAGGCTTTGAAATCAAGTTTAGATTATAGGAAATAGTTTCATTTCCTTTCTCTACTTGGCTGAATAAATTCTCAATGAAATGGGAATTCTCATACATATTTGAATATGACTTTGTCTATGAAAAACGAATAATGAGTTAGAGAATGTTTACTTTTATTGCTGCAAGTACTGGAATGGATATAAAGGAGATTTGTTGTGGGAAACTTCTTGTTAACTTGATGTTAAAGTGAATAAATTGATCGGATCTTATTGTGTGTTAGATTCGTGCATCATTTATGCTTTGTGGCATTAGATTTTTGTAGTGAAATTGATTGTGCTACTGCTGGTATATTGTGATTTCTGACAGATTCGTTCAATAATCTGCTAGTATAGCAGAATTAATTGTGGTTTTGAATAGAATTTTAGTTATACTCCTAGTTTTCTGGCATAGTGTTTCTAACCTTGTTCAAAAGGTTATATACATTCAAGTCAATCTGACTTGATTTCACCTCTTTTAAACCTTTTAATGAACTTGAGAATGGGATCTAGTATCCTTAACCTCACCCTTATCATAAGAAACATTTTTCCTACTTCGCACTTGACTACATTTGACCAGAAAACTGCGACAACAACCTTAGTTAAAGTGTTCATAGTTCTTCTAAATCATCAATAGCATCTCTGCGGTGTCATATGGATGACACTTATGGCAATGAATTCTCATTGTCAATGAGTTCAATCTTCCTTACTTATAACCAAATTCCTTTTTCTTTTTCTTGAGATGAGATTATCAGTCCAAGAAACTGTTTCTTTCCTTATTTCTAATGGAAATTCCCTTAATTTCGAGGACGAAATTATTTTAGAGGAGGAGAATTGTAACATCCTGAAAATTTAATACAGGATTAAAGAGTGTTTTGGGAAATGATAAATGGAGAAATTAGGAATTTTTGGAATTTTTAGGAATTTTTGGGATATTTTGGAAATTTTGAGTAATTAATGAGCATGTAATTAATTGAGAAATGAAGAGTTTGAAATATGAGGGAATGATAAAGCTAAAAATATTTTGAAGTTTAAGGAGATTGGAGGCTGGTTTAAGTGGTTTTAAATCAAAATGAGTACACTATGGCAAGTTTAGGCTTTAATTATCAAAAACCACCCTTATTTCTCCCTAACCAAACATGCCCTCCCTCCTTCCTTATCAATAAAAATCAACTCCCTTCTCCCTCTCACCCGAAAAACCTCCCCCTCCCACCGCCTTCTTCGTTCCCCTTCTTCCAGGCGACGGGCAGCGGCCTAAGGCGCGGCGGCGCCAGCCCCTCCCTCCTTCAACCACCCGATTTCCCTCCATCCTTCTCCTTCTTCATTTTCAAACTTCCTCCGCCCCTCCAAACCTCTCGATGCCCTCCCCCTACCCTTCATTATCCGCCGCTCAAGACGGCCAAGATGGCGGAGCAAGCAGTCACCAGCGGGACCCCCACCGCCTCTCACGTTCTCACCATCCCCATAGCCCATTCCTTGTCGTTCTCCACTTCGTCTTCGTCCTTTTTCATTTTTCCGGCGAGTTCGGTGCTCGACGGCGAAGAGAGGTAAAGCTCCGATCTTTCTAGCATATCTCGAGCTATGCCTTTATTTCAATGTCCATTTCCTCATATTTTCCTTTTCTTTGTGTTCTCTTGAATCGGCCAGCCCTATAATGGCCGATTTCCGGCCATTTTCCGGCGACGGCGAAGCTCCGGTGAGTCATGGAAGGTCAAAAACAAGTTTAGGTAATATTTTTCTCCTGTTTCCGTCCTTCCTTTCTGATTTGGACGAATTTGTGAGAGAGGAAAACCGAAAATGGGTTTTATGTTTGGGCATTTGATTAAGTTAAACTGAAGCTTAAACTTTTAATTTGAGTGTGAGAGAGAGATGTTAGTTGTTAATTTGAGGATTTATGGTGTTATGTGAAAACCTAGCTCTTGGTACTTTAGGACCGACGAGTTTTAGGGATTCTAATGTCAAAATTTCTAAGTATTACATGTAGGAATATATTGGAATTGATTGGTTGCACTGTATGTCCAATTTGCTTCAGCTTTAGTTGATTTCGGTTTTCCAAGTTACCTTTGTTTTCCCCGTTTGAATCAGTTCAGGTTTGGTGATAAGGATTGTATGTGATTCTGAAGTTTTGATTCTTTTCTCTGTTTGTTTAGGGCATTGTTTGGCTGCTGTCATAGTCTGACTTAATTTGTTTAGGAATAAGCCTTAATTAAAGAAGTCATTGCATATTTAATTATGTTTAGGCAGGAAATGGTTAGGTATTAGTAAATATATGTATGTGAATTAGTAAATATATGTATGTGAATCTATATTGGTTTGCTAGGCCTTGTATATGTGTTGTTCTTGTGAATATTGGTCTCTTCTATGTTGGCTGAATTGATTTTCTAGATTTTCTATTTCCTTTGTTTTGGAATTGTTCTTGGTATGTGTAGGAAGATGAAGGAAAATGTGGGGCATGTGTCATTAAGTTATGAAAATGGGCTGAAATGTTCTTAGGATTCTTTTCCTTTAGCTTTGGAAATACATTCTTGATTATAAAAAGATGTGAGAGTTGTCGAGTGAGGGGCTGCTTGGTTCCAGATTTGAAATTTAGGATTTTGATGAAGGAGTTTGTGTTGTATAACAGAATCAAAAGAAAATATGCTTGCTTTACGTTGGTATTGTCATGATGTTATGCTCATGAATTGTGGTGAGGGAGGAAGGTGGTGGTTTGATTGTGGTGCTGGTTTGACAAAGAAAGGGATTACTTTAGGTTGACTTTGATAAAGCTATGGAATGTAATTAGTTTAAGAAAACTATGGAATAAGGAGGTTGTGAATGATCCAGTTAAATTGAATTTCTTGGCATTTTAGGTGAGTTGCGATCTAAAAAGGCTTTTGGTGATTTATGGGCTATTGTTGAGTTATTTAAACTTAATGAAAGTTGTTAATGGTTAATTTGAGGGGATTGGGCCCTGTGTAAGTTTCCTTAATTCAAAATTTAATAAGATTGGCTAGGCGATGGATTTTGAAGGTGTGAGGAACTGCATGAAGTGCTTTTAAAAGGTGCCTTGATGATCATAGATAATTTTATATAGGTTAGTTAGTGGATAGGTTATATGAATCAAATTGTTGATAAGTTAAATTTGAAAAAGTTATACTTGGACATATTTGTTGAGGTTTATGTCAATTATGAATAATTTGGAATCTTGAATATGGAGTGCATGGGCACATTGTCCTTCTTTTTGTTGTTCTTTTAGTGTGATCCAAATCTGACTTTATACTGGTTGATATGAATTGAGATAAAAACTAGAAAGAGTAACAGTTGATTTGTGTATGTTTGGGTCTGTATACATGTCATTGAAGCTGAGTTCAATAACCTTATGTGAAATCATTGATCTTACATGATTAAGTTCATAAGTGCTGATCTGTACTAAATTAACATGTGAAGGTGAAAGTAGATAAGAGGGCTGCATGTGGCTGAATAAATTGTGGACCTAAAGAGGTGCTAATAAACATCAAAATGATTGCTATATTTAATATTGAATTATATGAACAATAATTAATTGTTTTCTGCTTGATGCTTGTTTTATTGCTGATGGACTGATGTTGTGACTTTTCGGAATGACATTGTAAAGGTGTAATTGTGATGGCTTCTTAGTCTATTTGAAAATTAGATCATGAGTTGCTACTTGATTAATGCTTGTTGAATGATTGGAGGATTCTTGAAACTTTGCAAGAAACCTTTGAATGTTTAATGAATAAACTTTAAGAATTATAATGACTTCAAGGAATAGAATAATTACATATGGGCTGGGTAGTAACTTATAAGAACGAGAGAGAGACGTCGAACTACGATAAAAGGGAAATGATATTAATTTATCATTTGGCTATATATTATTATAGGAGTGGATGCAGTAGGCTTTCGTGGCATCGAGGAAGAAAGGTTGAGAAATCGCGTAGAATTGCAAAAGGTCGACAGGTAATCACACTTAACCTTGCTATAACATTGAGGGTGACGTTAGTTAGGGATTTTGTAAAATCCCTTTTCACCCTCTATATATAGATATTATCTTTAAAAGAGTATTTTTATACAAAACAGACTATCGGGTGCCTTTTAAACACGATTATTTCTGTATAAAAGATTTGTACATATTATATATATTATTATCCTGCCTGGTGGTGGCCATTAATCTGGAATGATGTGAAAGGTATATAGAGATAGTGTTGGGTAGTGGTTTAAGAGGTGATGAGGATAGAAAAGAGAGTTACATGTTGAGTTGAGAGTTATGTTGATGAAATATAGAATAGGGATTGTGAGTATTGCATGACACTGATTATTAGTACCGTCGGCCGATGTAACCTATCGATTTGCGCAATCGATAGGTTAATTGTACAGGTTCCTCGGATTGTAAAGGAACCAGGGATGTTTACACTGTTTATAGTGCTCCCTTTTTCAGGGACGTTTTCACTATTTAAAGTGCTCCCTTTTTCATGCTTTCAGATTTGAGACTGGGCACAGTGTCAATCACGTTTATTTTCGTCTGTTGAGTTGACTTGGAACTGACTGAGGGATTTGAGTGGTATGTGGGAAGTAGAGATGATGAATTTGAGTTGATTTAGACGGAGGGACTTGAATGATGAATGAAAGACTTGACATGTATATATATATTATTGGTTTTAAATGTGGTACCCTTTAGACGCCCTCGCTACCGCACATCTCACTGTTATAGTGAGTTAAGCGGTGATTACTGGGACAAATTGTCTCATCCCACGATTACTGACATTTTTGCAGGTATTCATGCATAGGCGCAAGCATCAGGAAAGGGAATTAGGTTTCAAAGGTTATTTAGATTAGTTAGTTGTGTATATTGCTAATTTGTATAGGCCTGCATTCGTTTCCGCATTTATATATATTTATTTATTGTTAATATAATTAGTTCTGTCTAATAACCATGTTAGGCAAATCCCTTCTAACATGGTTAGCAATAAATTATCCATGATAGCAGCTGTGCTGTGTTAGTTTATTCTTTTCTATCATAGATAGTATTTAATCATTAGGATATTCTTTTTCTAACTATGATAGAGATATTGATATTATTGCAATTCCTTTTTCTATCATAGTTAGTAAAGATATTATTGAACTAAAAGAGATGTCACAGGTTAATTAGGGAATTAGTAACACATTGTTACATTGGGTGTTTCTTTTCTAACATGGTTAGCTATTAATTATCCATGATAGTATTCAGGTTATATTAGAAAGTTCTTTTCTATCATGGATAATGATTATTGGTAGGAAATTCTTTTTTTAACTATGATAGATTTATTGATATTATGGAAATCATTTTTCTATCATAGTTAGTGAAGGTATTATTGAATTAATTAGGGAATTAGTAACGGTATATTACACCTAACAAGCATCCTTCCTACCTTCCTAGAGTTTCCCCCAGAATTAACTTCTCCCGGCTTATCTGTAAAACATTTAAAAAAAACAGTGAGATTCAAAGAATCCCAATAACAGTTTATTTCAATAGTTTACCTTTAAATCATGATAATATCCACCTCTTTCCAACCTCTTGTTGGAACCTGCCTCTTTCCAATCTCTTATTGGAACCTGCCTCCCTCTTTATACCAACCATTTTTAACGATATATTCGTCAAATAATGGAGGTATTCTGTACCTGCAGGGTTTCTGTAAATGTTTGGCATAGGGGGAGCGACCCCCCTGATGTCTAGAGTACTCTACTTTCTTATTTATCTATTTGAGATAAATATACCTCCTTTCTCATGGATAAATATTATCATGCTTTAGAAAAAAAATATTCATGCGCGCTTGTTACTATTGAATTAAACTGTTATCTGTCCTTCACTTTACTAATACTCCTCCTTTCCTTCTTGCTGCTTCCAAACATTTGTTGTCCAATTACTTCTTTGCTAGACTCTCCTAGTATTACAAAAAGTAATAATGACTATGAATAACTATTCTACACAATAACTATCGTCTCTCTCGAACCTATATTACTACCCAAACCCCTTTTAAGCCTTTAACTTAAATAAACTTCCAAATCTTAGATTAAATATCAATAGCTTTTATAATGAACTTTAAACTTCACTCAAGGTTAATAGCAAACACATACCACAAAATCAGAGTTGGAAACAAAAACTGAATTTAAGTTAAGTAACACTCTAAGCAAAGAGAACACCCATTGCAAAAGAGCAACATCTTTTATGCACATTAAAACAACAATTTAATCACTTCAATCCCTATAAGAAAGACAAGAACAGGATCTAAAACTACATACCCATGCATATAAAACATCTAAATCAAAACAAAGAATTATTCAATCATGTATTTAATCTTGAACATAAAGAATCAAATTTCAGCATCACACAAACATGCTTTGCTTCGCATTCCATCACTCAAGTTCATCATTTTAATTCATACAACCACTTCTTTAAGACAACATCTAGTTGGTTTCAACAAACAGAATTTTTAAATAATCCTAGCACATATTTATCACAACAAAGAATTAGGATACCAGCTAGGCATAAACAATGGCAGTAGCATGCAGAAAAATTATAACTACTCATACAAGAACTTCATTTCAATCACAACATTAGAAAATCTTTAATTATACATGCAACACTTCATCCAAAAGACTTCAAAACTCTCTCATAATTTAATTCTCGTTATGCCTACTCAATTTTTCACATTTATCTAAACTTAGAATCCATCACAAATGAACAGTGTTGTAAAGAAGAACAGAGAAAATAAAACGCCATTACACTAAATATATAGATTATATATGTTGGTATAAAAATTTCCTTTTCAACAATAATAATAGAGGCAAACAGTGAAGGAAAAGAAAGTGTCAACTAACCCATTTAAATCATCCTTATTTCACCAACCATTCAGCCATGTACATGTTACAAGCATATAATTTTTTTACACATGCATTTGTACAAAATAAGCTTTACATGTTCATATAACATATATTAGTCACAATTTTGAAGTATTTCTTTTCTAAACAACCACTCCACTATTGCAAGACAAAGACCAAAATTACTATAATTCAACATGTAACCAAACTTTTCTTCTAAGCATTTTAACAAACACCTTAAGTGTAATAATATTCAAACAACAAATCTCTATAATACTCTAAACATAGATCAAAATTTCAGCCACATAAGCAAAGAAAACAGAGAATCCTCAAAGCCTCCATGTATGGAATAAAACTTTCAATATGTTTGTATGGAGAAAAATGAAATCATAAGGATGGTCTTATAGAAACAAAACCAAATGAACAAAGGAAATAAATAAAGAAATCCAAACTAAATTGCAACTTGAACTTGAACAAATTTAAACATGCAATACAATTTATTATCTCTACTTTACTCCTACTTAGGTTAACTTAAATTTTCGACCCGAAAATCCCTAAGATGGTCATCCGATTTGAGCACCCCAATTTGGGGATTTTCCACAAACTCAACTAAACCTCTTTGTAAACTTCAAATCCACCCACATGCATGAAGAATCGAAGCTTAATTTATGTTTTAAACAATATGGAAGCCTAAACCTAAGAACCCCAATTCGGATCCCTCTCAATCTCGCCAAAAACAAAGGTAAAATGGGTATAGAAATGAAGAGGAGGATCACCTGAAGCTAAATCCATCATTGCATGTGAGTTTCCGGCGTCGGGCCGCCGTGAATCGCCGGAAAACGTGGCTGGGGATGGAGAGAAATGGAGGAGAATGTGAGAGCAAGAGGGAGCTTGTTTTTTTCTTAGAGTGAGGAGTGAAATTGTCGATGATGATAAGAAAAAGAGAAGGAGAATTTGTTTCATAAAGGGTTTGAGGAAAATATTAGTTTTGCCCCTCATAATTTCTTGTTTTTCACTTAGACCCCTTTTCATGAACATTTTATTTTCACTCTAATCCCTCCTTCATAACATCATTCATATGGTTATTCCTCACCTCAAACTAGGAATTGTCTTTAGTTTCTAAAGGAATAGGTCCTAAAATTCTTATAATTATATTTATCCTCATAAATTTAGTTATTTAATTCCTAAAAAATATAATTATTCTTCTTCATTTATTTTTTTAAGGCTTTCTAATTCCTAAATGACACTCAAGACCTTGATTAATTCTTTATTATCCCTAATTTAAATTTTGGGGTGTTACATCAGATAAGTCTATTCGAATCACCTACAGTTATTATATTACACTTTCAGTAATGGTTACATAATTAAATATTGCCTCCCAATTCATTGCTCCTTTTGAGCAGTACTGTTCATGAAGCATCAATGTATTGTGATTGGTATCCAAATACCTATAACCATTCTTAACATCAATCTATAAAAATCAACCTATCTTCTTCAATATTTATCCTTCATTCTAATTTGCAAACATCTGTTTCACTCAGCCCACGCACAAACATTTTCTTCTTATGGAGTATACATCTACCTATTCAAACACAGTCAACCAAAATTATAGAAGTCAGACAAAAAAGGAGTGTGGACCACCTATTGAGTTTTCAGTTTCACTTGAGAATCTTCCAAATGACATGCTTTTGGAAATTATGAAGAAACTTGAAGCTGATTCATATACAAGTTTCCTTAGGGCCAAATCTACATGTAAATTATTACATGCAATTGGAAATACTACTGCAACGTTGAAGGACAAGGTCCTTAGTGGTGAACAACTTTTAATTTTTGTGGAGGAACATTATTTAGAATATTGGTGTTTCAATGGTTCTTTCTATTCTTTATCTTAGGTGTCTAAAATTAGTGATCTTTGCTTTTTATGTCACATTTAATTAATGTAATACTTTAAAACTTTCATTTTAATGTGATAATATGAAAGTTGTTATGCTACTTGTAAAGTACCTCCTACTAAAGTAAAAATTAACCTTAACCTTAACCAATTGCTAAACCAATCAATCCAAACAATAGAGTCTAACCATGTTAGCAAAGATTCACCTAACATGGTTAGCAAAAGAATTTCTCTATTAATAAGAGATTACGTATCTAACTATGTTAGAAAAGAGAATCTCCTAACATAGTTAGCAAAAGAACCACCATCACCTAATAAACACACATTTAATACCATAACCTAAATCTAACCATGTTAGAAAAGAATCACCTAACATGGTTAGAAAAGGAACTAACCAAACTACACAAAAATAAACCATATTAGAGCGGGGCCCATCTAATATGATTACACACACAGGAAAACATAAAACCACTCAATACATCCTCCATCTACCACATCAACATATTAGGAAAACCGAGTTTCCTATATACATCCATTCAAGTTCTCATCACCTGGAAAACAGAATATACATCAACCAAGCTTGACATATTAGTCAAGCTAGTTCCTGAACTATCACAGTAGCAGGAACAATGTTATATAACAACCAAAACATTACATTAAGTTACATTACAAGTCATACAATTCACATATAATAAAAATTCACTCAAAACAACATTCATATGTGCAGAAGCTGGTGCAGCCTATTGAAATGGCGATATATGTCCCTAAAAGGTCACCTCTGGCCTACTTACTATATCAGTATGGGCCAGACGGCCCCTTCCCCTTCCTCTGCGCCTCCCCCTGGGCATGATCACCTGTAAAAATAAAGGGAATGGGGTGAGACAAAACAATGTCTCAGTAATCACTACTTAGCTCACTGTGACACTCAGAAGTGGGGTAGTGGAGTGTCTACAGAGTACCACAGTTCAAAACCTGCATACAGCACATAACATTTACAAATATATAGATATATATATCCAGAACAGATGCATCCATCTCTCAATAGACAAAAATAAACATGTGTGACACTGTGCCCGGTCTACAATCCGAAAAGCATAAAAAGGGACCACTCTAATCAATGTGAAAATCCATGATTCCTTTACAATCCGAGGAACCCGTACAATTAACCTATCGATTTGCGCAAATCGATAGGTTACATCGGCCGACGGTACTAATATTCAGTGTCATGCAACATACAAAAGGTTTATTTAAATATAAATATATATAAAGTACAGTTCAGTTAAAAGGTACCCTATAGCCCACGTTTAAGTATAACATAATCTGAATTCTTTTTGTATATATATATAAGTAGAAGAGGATGTTAGAAAATCCTCAACTACCATCACCCTCAGTATCACAGTCAGTTAAGCGTGATTACCTGCTAAACTTCACTGCAGCAGATATACGCAGATAACAGTTATCTTCAAAGTCCGCTTGAAAGATCACCGTCTACAATAATGCCACAATTTAAAAATGGATCAAGACACTTTGTAAGTGACTTAACTCAACCTTTTAAATAACTTTCATTAATACTAAAAGTATAAAAATACTTCAATACCAAAACCACATCCATATCCTTTCCTTTTCCAACTTCTCTTTACCAAATCTTTACAATATCAATACTTTCAACCTTAATCATCTCTTGAAGAATTTATAACATTACCCACCATAACCAAATCATCCTTTAAAACATCTAAATCACTTTCAATCAATACTTTAACTTTCCAACTTCCTTTCAAACCTCAATCTAGTCAACATTAGCATTCCAACATCAATAAACAACCAATAATCTACCCAAGTCACTTCAAATCAACACTTTAACTAACAAAATTCCTTTCAAACATCAATCCTTCTAAAACCAACCTTCCAACATCACCAAACAACTTCATCAAGCATTTCTTAAGCACCGATTTATTCCAACACTCCTTTATGGACAAATCCCAATTTCAAAGAGTCATAAAATTCCCATATAACATTCCAACTTCCAAAACAACAAGAATATTTTCCCAAAAATCTCCAATTACTCAACTAAGCATTCCTAATATTTTGATTAAGCTCCTTATGTTCAAAAATGATCAAACTTACACTTCAACAACCCCTACCAACTCCATAAATTCCTAATTGCTTCATTACCTCCAGAAATTCTAATTTTTCCCAACAATACTTCATTTCAATATCCCAATTTTAGTATTAAGACATTAATGGTCAAAAATTCCAATATACTCCAAAACCCTAACTCCAAATAGGAAATTCTATCCAAAAATTCCAAAATCCAAAGGTGAAGATGCTTACTTAGTTTTCAAGGTGCAAAAGAGGGTACCACCACCGTCGGCCGCCGCCTAGCACGCCGGAAAACACCTCCCTTGGGTGGTAACCGAGTTAAAGTAAGAGAAAGGAAAGGGAAAATGAGAAATGAAGTTGGAACATGAAGAAATAAAAAAAAAAGAACTAAAGAAATTATCACCCACCTTCAACAACAACTCCCTTCGCCGGAAAATAGAACCACCGTCGCCGGAAAAACACTCGAAACCGCCGGCCGAACTGGGAAAAGGAAAGGGAGTTGAGAAAATGACAAGAAAATGTTGGAAATGGAAGAACAACTCAAGGAAACCAAGAAAAATCAAACCTTTCCCCTCACCCGCCGTTCAAGTCGCCGGAACGCCAAGGCCGCCACCAGAAACCGCCGCCGGCCACCCTCCGTACTCAACTTTAACGGACCCGAGGAGGAGAGAAGAAAAGCAAATGAAAAGGAGGAAGCTTTATGAACTAAGAAGCCAAATGGATGCTTGTGGGTGTGAAGAAAAATAAGCAAAATGGTAAGGGGAGGGGACGGCTCGATCGCGCAGAGAGAATGAGGAAGAAGAAGAAGGTCCGACGGTTTTATGTCAAAAAGGGGGCTGGGGCGTGTTTGGCATGCGTTTTCTTGGTCAGAAATGGATTATTTCGTACCGGAAGTTACCATAATGTCCTCTTTTAATTTAAAACCACTTAAACCAGCCTCCAATCTTCTTAAACTTCAAAATATTTTTAGCTTTTCCATTCCCTCATATTTCAAACTCTTCATTTCTTAATTAATTTTGTGCATATTAATTACTCAAAATTTCCAAAAATCTCCAAAAATTCCTAAAAATTCCAAAATTCCTAATTTCTCCATTTATCATTTCCCAAAACACTCTTTAATCCTGTATTAAATTTTCAGGATGTTACACTACTTCTTATAGAAAGACCAATCTTTGCTTTTTCTTCATTATGTTGATTCCAATATGTAACATTCTGTTACTAAATCCCTAATTCACTAATAATGTCATTATCAATTCATTAATTCCTTTACTAACTATGATAGAAAAAGATTTTCCATAATATTAATATCGCTATCATAGTTAGAAAAGAAATTCCTAATAATTTATTCATTATCCATGATAGAAAAGACTTTACCTAAAACGATACAAGTGCTATCATGGATAATTTATTGATAACCATGTTAGTAAGAATTCTCCTAACATGGTTATAAAAGAATCGCCTAATACGTTTGAAGAACACTCATGTTCTATGGCAACAATCTAACTATGTTGGAAAAGAGATTCTCCTAACATAGTTAGCAGAGAAAACCACAATATACTTACGATTAAACAATATAAATGATACAATAACAATTATCTAACCATGTTAGAAAGGAACCATCTAACATGGCTAGGAAAGAAACTACATAACACTCAGAAAAGATAACCATGTTAGAGCGGGGCCCATCTAACATGGTTGTATACAGAAATAACACTCATTCAAAATGAAGCATCACCAACGCACCATATAACCATATTAGGAAAGCTTAAACCAGCCTCCAATCTTCTTAAACTTCATAATATTTTGAGTTTCCCCATTCTCCCATATTTCAAATTCTTTATTTGCCTAATTAGTTATCTGCATACTTAATACTTAAAATTCCAAAAATATTCCCAAAATCACTGAAAATTCCTAAAAATTCCAAAATTCTCAATTTCTCCATTTATTATTTCCTAAGATACTCTCTAATCCTATATTAAAATTTTAGGATGTTAGTGGTCACTCTGATACCACTTAAACCAGCCTCCAATCTTCTTAAACTTCATAATATTTTGAGTTTCCCCATTCTCCCATATTTCAAATTCTTTATTTGCCTAATTAGTTATCTGCATACTTAATACTTAAAATTCCAAAAATATTCCCAAAATCACCGAAAATTCCTAAAAATTCCAAAATTCCCAATTTCTCCATTTATTATTTCCTAAGATACTCTCTAATCCTATATTAAAATTTTAGGATGTTACACAATATTTTGATCAATCCCATCCAAATTTTAGGCAATAATTTGACCAATGTGAACAATGAGTTTAAAAATGTCATTGGAGGATCAATTTTCCAATAATTATAGTGCAATCCAAATAGTTAGTATATTAAATAGTTAGCTTATGTTTTAAGTTGCGAAAATGACAAAAAAATAATGCTCAAATTTGAGTTGAACACAATGCGGTCCCCAATTCCAACTTGGACAAATAAGGGTTCTCAACTGAAATAGTAATATGTTTCTAGATTTCAATTTATGAAATAGCTGCTCTGATCAAAGTTATTAAATAAATAATTGAAAATATAATTTCGTCAAACACATTTACTATAACATACTAAGTCTAAGTCCCTAATTAACCAAGAATAACACTTTCAATTCCATAATTTACTTTACTAACTATGATAGAAAGAGGTATTTCCATAATATCAATATCACTATCATAGTTAGAAAAGAAATTTCTAATAATTTATATGCATTATCCATGATAGAAAAGAATTTCCTAATACAATACAAATGCTATCATGGATAATTATCTGCTAACCATGTTAGAAAAGAATAACCTAACATGGTTAGTAAAAGAAACTAAATATCATTCAGAAATGATAACCATATTAGAGCGGGGCCCATCTAATATGGTTATATAAATGAACAACATTCAATCAGTCACACATCACTAACATATACCATATAACCCTGTTAGAAACAGAATTTCCTTAACAAGGTTATTCTAAAATGTCTGTACAAATAATACAACAAAACAAATAACACAAAGTACAACCATTGAACAAGTCCATATCAAGCAAAAGGGATTGTCTTTCCATTATCAGGCAATTTACCCTGTACAAATTATCCACATACAGTCCCTAAACAGGAACAAAAATTGTCTTTCCATTAACAGGCAATCCTCATATACCAATAATCCTACGCACCATTCTGCATCATAACCACCATCAACTAACAGAGTACGTAGCATAGCTACGACTATTACATCTGTCATAGTTACACATTAACTATAACAGTATCCATAACCCAACCAAAACCCAACAGAAACATTTAATTCAGTTATCAAACAAATCAATTATTCAAAACAATACAAACAAATGTGGAAGCGGATGCAACCTAATAAATGGCAATATATATTCTTTATAGATCACCTCCGGCCTACTCGTGTGGGCCGGCCAATCCTTTCCCCTTCCTCTCTGCTTCCCTCTCTGGGCATGATCACCTGTAAAAAAATAAAGGGAATGGGGTGAGACAAAACAATGTCTCAGTAATCACCTCTTAACTCACTGTGACACTCAGAAGTGGGGTAGTGGAGTGTCTACAGGGTACCACAGTTTTCAAAACCTGCATAACCACATAATATATACACATATATACAGTACAGATACATCCATCTCTCAATAGACAAAAATAAACGTGATTGACACTGTGCCCAGTCTCAAATCTGAAAGCATGAAAAAGGGAGCTCTCTAAAATGTGAAAACATCTCTGGTTCCTTTACAATCCGAGGAACCTGTACAATTAACCTATCGATTTGCGCAAATCGATGGTTACATCGGCCGACGGTACTAATAATCAGTGTCATGCAACATACAAAAGATTTATATATGAATATATATATATATAAAGTACAGTGTATTTAGAAAGGTACCCTATAGCCCACGTTTAAATATAAAATAATCTGAACACATTTCATTTATATATATATAAGTAGAAGGGGATTTTAGAAATCCTCAACTACCGTCACCCTCAGTATCACAGTCAGTTAAGCGTGATTACCTGCGAAACTTAACAGCAGCAGGTATACCCAGATAAAAGCAGTCCTCAAACTCCGCCCGAAAAGCTGCCGTCTACAATAATCCCACAATTCCTAAATGGGTCAAGACACTTTGTAAGTGACTTTGACTCAACTTTTTAAACAATTTCAAACAAAAAGAAGTAATAAATTACTTTCAACATCTATACTAATTTATATTCCTTAAACTATCATAATTTCCTTTATCCATTTACTTATAACTTCTACATCATTAATTTTTCCACTCCTCCTAACTCTTGTAAAATTAGCTCACCATGTTAAAATCCATCAAAACCCACATTCATATTAAATTAATCACTCAAAGTGACCTCTTAAACTCAAAAACTCTCTCCCCCTTCCAAATGCATCATTACTTAACAAATCTCTCTTTAATCCTGCTCTTTATTTAACAACTCCTTCCCAAAAACAATTCCAAACCATTTCACTTTTCCAACATCTTCATAACACCTACACAAACATGTCTTAACTCCCAACTTAATCCATACAGCCCACATAAACGAAATTCCACTTTGAAGAACTAAAAATGCCTATAAAATTTTAAAACAATCACCAACCACCAAACCACCATATTAATATCAAATTTACAACTCAAAGTAACTTCCTAACTTCACAAACACTCCACCACAATTGAAACACACCTTTACCTAACCAAATTATCCTTTAATCCACACTTTAACTACCAAATTTCCTTACAAACACCAATCCAACTAAAACCAATATTCCATCATCCTAATATAACCTCAACAAGCATTTATTAACCACCAATTCAGTTAAATCATCTTTCATTAACAAAACACAACTTCAAAGAGTCCAAAAATGTCTATAAAATTCCCAAAATAAATCTCAACTCCAATAACTTAAATACTTTCTAAATATCTTCCAATACCCACTAAAATATCCACAATTTCTTGTTTAAAGCTTCAAGGATTTAATTATGTGCAAATCCTACTTTCAAAGTATCATAACCATCACCAAAAATTTCTACATATTTAATCTTCGATAGAAAATCCAATTGCTCCCAAGAATACTCAAATTAAATGCCTCCATTTCAATATTAAAGCATTAAAATTCCAAAATTTTTAGTATATCCAAAACCCTAACTTCAAAAGAGAGAGCTTTTATCTAAAAATCCAAAAATCCATTAGGTAGGGATGCTTACATGGTTTCTAAGTGAAAGAGTAGTCAAGACCCGCCGGAAAATGTCTTGAATCTCGCCGGAAAGTAGCCATAAAAGGGCTGACCGAATTATCACAGAAAATGAAAGGAAAAATATGAAAAACAAGGTTGAAAGGAAATAATAGCTTGAGAAACAACCACAAACGGAAAGCTCACCTTCACCGCCGCCTTCTACCGTCGTCCGCCGGCCAGACTCGCCGGAAAACAGTGGAGGAAGATGCTGGGTTTTGAAAACACGAGCAGTAAGGGAAACTAACAAGTCCCACGCGATTTGGAAGGAGAGAGCAAGTGAAAAATGGAAATGGATGTGGTGGGAAAGTGAGAAATCAAAGTGTGTGGGTGTGGTGGTGGATGGAGAATGAAGATGGTGAAGGGAAGGATGAATGAGGCCAAATGGGTTTCATATGAAGGGGGGGGGGGTCTGTCGGCAACTTAAGGGAGAAGGGCTAAGGCCATGTTTGTTTTGGTGCTTATTGGAATGGATTGTGTAACTTATATCGGAAATTACCATAATGTTCTCTTTTAATTAAAATCCACTAAATCAAGCCTCTAATTTTCTTAACTTTCAAAATATTTTGGATTCCACTATTCTCTCATATTTCTATTTCTTCAAATGTTTGAGTAATTATTTAGACACCTATTATCTCAAAACTCCGAAAATATCCCAAAAGTCTCCAAAAATTCCAAAAATTTCTAATAATTCTCAAATATTCTAATGGTCATTTACTAAAATATTTTCAAATCCTGAATTAAATTTTGAGGATGTTACATTTACCCTACACATTATCAATCTCAACACTATAAGCTAATTTAACCTTTACGATGATTGAAAAATTAATTTGATAATAACACCCTCATTCATTGGTCCGTGATTGAAGAATGTATACACAAAAATCATACTTTATTACACTTGCATAACTTAAGTATAAACTTGACGATGAGTGTGGTTGGCTGAACTTTTTTTCAAAAATAAACAAGATTATTTGGGTATGTGATTTTCTTCTATGTTTGACATTACTTATTTTTCACCCAACTTATTTTAAATAAACCAGCTTATTCATAAGCTTCTTTGAGTAACTTATTTCACAAAAATAACCACCTTATTTTTTAACGTGACTCAAAAATAAGCTAGCTTAAAAATAAGCCCTTTCAATCAAAAGTCATACAAACATGTTAATAAATTAAATGGAAAAATAAGCCACTTTTTTCAAAGTTCATCCAAATATAAAAAATTAAGGGAAAAGCTTACCTCCAGTTATATATATCAAGTTTGTCCAGTTTTCCAATCACAAAATGCCACGTGTCTTTCTTGAAAAATCATCACTCCAAAATTTATATCTCTCGTATTCCGTCCGTACGTTTTCACGCTCAAATTTTCAAGGAAGTTTTTCTCGCTCAGGTTTTCAAGGAAGGTTTTATGGTTAGGCGGGGATTTATTTGATCTGTACATGTCATTGATTTGTAAAAAGAGATACAAAAGCAAATTTTAAATTATACCTATCAGTAGCCTTAGTTCTGCAGAATCGAAGATCATTGTTCTTATATGTAAATTAAGTTTTGTTTTGTAAGTTTTTAGTGTACATTCTTATGCTGATTTTCTGAATTGTTTTTTGTAAAATGGACAGAATAATGTTATGAAAACTATTTCTCAGCCACCAAATATGTTTGATTCAATTAATTCACTCACAGATCCCAAGCATTTGATTGAGAGACTTTTTTTCCTAAGAAAGGAAGTTCTATTAGAGAAGATGATTGTTTTCATCGAAAGTGAAGAACTTTTGGAGGTTTGGGATCATTGCTTCTTTCTTTTAGAGGAGATGGATCAGCTTGTGGAGATACCTTGAAAACCTGTGCGAGCATCATGACGGATGGAAATACGGACTGTGAGGGAGAGAGATAAATGCGGTTTTTTTTTTCACCAAAGATAAATGCGGTTTAAGTGGTGATTTTCCAAGAAAGCCACCTGGCATTTTGTGATTGGAAAACTGGACAAACTTGATATATATAACTGGAGGTAAGCTTTTCCCAAAAATTAAACAACCTATAGCTTATTTTCTAACCGACTTAAAAATAAACCATCTTAAAAATAATCCAATTTTCCACAAGTTGAACCAAACACACATAATATGGTTTAATTCCACATTAAAATCACGATACATAAAATGTATTGTGCATATTCATGATTTAATTTTACTATGTAAACAAAAAACATGATAATTACATCCTTCACAAATCAAGTGTATGCTATATCGCTTTAAGTACAAACTATTAACAAAATTATTGACTTAGTATATTCACAAAAATAAATTTCATTAAAAATAACATTTGACTCTCTATATTCAAGAAATAACATAGAATCAATCAATTAAACAAAATATATAATTTACCATAACAGTAGACAACCGAAGATACTACAAAAGTTGTAACGTTATCATTAATTGTATACATCATCATTATTTCAATCCATGTATTAAAATCAATAAATCATATTAGGAATTATTAACAATAAGTGTGTTTTAGAATCTGACTTTGGTAACAAATTTGTAAGCAAGAGAAAACAGATGGATGAGAAACAAAATCAAATCGGGAAAAAGCAGCTGGCAAAAAAAGATCAAAAGGAAGTTGCAGTACTTCAAATACGAACCAAGAAGGATCCTCACAGATTAACAAGAGAAAGTCACCAATACAGCTACCTCGTAACGTATCACTCATCATTCCAATATTAGAAGGCTTAGAAATTAACCAGGATGTTCAAGTAGAAGATTCACCTACTTCAGTTCCATTAATGATTCACCCGCTTCTCCCTTAACAATTGATAATCAAATTGGAGCACTTCAAACCTTATGTGCAACTAAAGCATTTGCAAGGAACAACCAATCTATTATCATCTCTCCTTCACAAAATAATATTGAGGTCGTATATATCTATGTAATGCCACCCTAACTCAAATAAAATTATACAACTCAAATGTTTCCAAATTTTACACTGCAGGGAAGAGTACATTCATCACCTCCATCAACAAGGTCCATACCAACAATTGGAACCTCCTCAAATCAACCATTAATTCAGACTAGTACAAATGGCAATATATTCAAATTCTAACTAAGGCAATAAACTTTAATTCAATTTAACTAATAACCTCTCTGCTTCAGGATACATAGATGAAGGTGACCCAGAAAATGAGTGTTAAGGGAATAAAACAATGCCTTGAAGCAAACAATATATTAGTAAAGCAATAACGGATGGCGTCCGACATTTTAAAACAAAATCAGCATGAGACAATCCAATTACGATTAATAAGGAATACGAGGGTGGAATCAAGGCAATATGATTATCCCACATCGTCAGAAGTAGCTGCGTTGATTGTTGGAGACTTTGATAGAAATTATAACAGACAGGATATTATAGTGGAAAAGCAAGGCGGTCCCATAAAAAGAGTAGTGAACTTCACCCAAGCTATCTCCCACTGCAATATCATTGATATATCATTATGGAGACAATGGATATGAAAACACAAAAAAGCACATGGTGAATGAGCAATGTGAGAGCACCACCCGGACAAAACTTACCATTCGTGAATATCTAGCCTTTAGACTTATGGATAAATGTAACATCTCAGTTTTTAAATTAAAAATAATACGAGATTATTGAGGTGCTCTTAAGGAAATTTAAGGGTTCGAGGAAGAATTTTAGGATATTCTGAGCAATTTATGAATATTAAATCTTAGTTAGTTTAGAATTTGAAGAAATATAGTTAAAAGGATTAATTGGAGCCATAAAACTTCTATGAACAAATATTTTTGAAACTTAGAAATAGTATGATAGAAAGAGAGGGGTAAAATAATATGTATAAACTTTTGGGCTAAAATTATAATTAAGAATAAATAATAGGGTATTTAGTTGTAATTTTTCCTAAACTATATATATAAAAACCCACCTCCTTCCATTTCCTTCTTCATTCGAACCCCAGCCTGCGGCTCTCTCTCTCTCCCTCTCCAACACTCAAACCCTCCGCCCTCTCTCTGTCCTTCCGACAACTCACCGGCGTCGCCGGCGAATTTGAGCCGGCCGCGCACGGCGGTTTCTGTTTTCCCCTCCCTCCTTACAAAACCCGACATACATCCCCTCCCTCACTCTCAATCCCTTCGTCCTCCTCCACCCCCCTTCGTCGTCTTCTTCTTCTTCCTCCCTTTTCCGGCAGCGTAAAGGCCGTCCACCTCACTTCTTCCCTCAACCTCACCAAAATCCATCTTCCTTTGCTCTCCCTCGCGTCCTTCACTCCTCATCTTCGTTCTGTTTCTTCGCTCGCCATCGTTGTCCTCCATGTTTTTCCGGCGAGTTTGGCGACGTACGGCGGTGGTGTAAGAGTAAGCTTCGGCCTTGATTTGTATTTCGCGAGTTGTACTTCTTTTCCATGTCAAGTTCTCATTTTTCCTTCTTCTTATGCTTGCCTATTTGGTCAGTCACTATGGTGGCCATTTTTCTCCGGCGATTCATGGTGTTCCGGCGCCCACCATGCATTCAAGCTTGATTTTGAATTCAGGTGACTAATTGCTTTCAATTTCTAAATCTGTTCTTGCAATTCGGGGTGAGATTGAGAGGGGGGCCGAAAAAGGGTTTCTGTTTTGGGCTAGATAATCCACCAAAAACCATGTTTAATCTTTGATTTTGAAGTTTTAGGAAGGATTTGAATGTTGATTTGAGTTTTTGTTATTTTGCAAACTTTAATTTCCTTCACCCTTGCTATGCTTTTTGATTGTTGTCTCCGGATGCCTATACTAGTTTTACATTTGGGATGCTAAGTTTGGAAGTGAGTAGTGATATTGCTTAATTGATATGGCTTAACAGAAATTCTATTACAGTGTTTGAATTAGATATGCATTGAGGTTAACACTTGTGATTTAGTATGGGATTCAATTTGCATGTGAGGTTCAAATGAAAGTCTTAATTGAGTGATGATGTGGAATGATTAAACATATATTCTTGTGTTTAATGGGTTGGTAGGATTCTTTGTTGGTTTTGAGTTTTTGTAGAGTGGTGAGCCTCCTCCAACTATTCCTATATTTTTCTGCGATTTGGGAGATGTTTGGGTGAGAGGCCAATTTAGGTTTTTGGTTTTGGGTTCAAAACTTTAAATTAGTTGTTGTGAGAGTCTAATTTAACACTTACATGTTTGATTGTTGGAGTTCTAGTTGAATTGCAAATTCTTCCTATCCCTGTTCGTGAGTCACTGTTTTCACTCTTTTCTTCTATGATTTCTCATTTCATATGAAGCTAAACATGGTATAAATGGTAATGAAACAGACTAAGTTACTAGTGGTTCACTTATATGAGTTTAGGAATTTCTTATCTACTTTTCTCTGGTTGCTTTTCTCTGTTTGTTGCTGTTTTGTAAAGGCTGATTTAAGATGGAGCTTATAATTGCTTGCTGGATTAGAGTAAAGATGGAATATGAATTTGCATGATGAATTTCTAGGCTTGAATTGAGTATATTAAACGAACTGATTGAATTTTTATTGATTTGTTTTGATCTGATTCTTTTGACATGACTGAATGTAGAAAAGAAATAGAATGGAAATTAACATATGGTTAAACCAAATAGTTGAATATAATTCTTGTGAACTGTTACTGATGGTAAATAAATGATTAATAGGTGTCCTGTTCTTGTGTTAATAAGTTTGATGAGAATTGGTTTAAGCTATAAATTTCTGCACTTTACTCTTGTAGCTGAATGAAATTTAGGAAGAGATGATGGTTTTCATTTGATTTGACTGAAGTTTTAATTAGTATTATAATTTATGAAGTAAGATTATGTGTTTGCATGCTTACATGTTGAGTTTGGAATTCTTGATTATAAATCTGCAATGGCTGATCTGATTTATTTGTGTTGGAATTGGTTTAGTATGATAATTCTTTGAACATGGTTGCTAGTATTGTTTGTGATCCAATTATGAAAGGATGTTTGAATTAACAAAATGCATTTGCTTGCTTTGTTGTGATTTTACATCTTGAAATAGATAAAGAAAATAAATGATTGTAAATAAGTTGAATTGTGATGGTAAAAGACACTTAAGTTAGACAAGGATCAAAATGTTTAATAAAGAAGATATCAAGGAAGGGTTGTGTAGTTTATAGGCACGTGAGAGACGCTATTTAACTTATATACTTGAATGGTCATTAACTTACTATTATTGCATTGTGTAATAATAGGAAAGCATGGTGTTAGACATGTATAGTTCGTAAGGCATGACTAAGGGGAAAAAGGTAGTAAAGTGCTAAAGGGCGACAGGTAATCACTCTTAACCTTGCTATAACATTGAGGGTGATGTTAGTTGGGATTTTCAAAATCCTTTCTCACCCTCTATATATATAAAATCCTTGAAATGTTATTTTTAATACAAAATAGGCTATCGGGTGCCTTTTAAACGCGATTATTTTCATATAAAAGACTTTGACACATATATGTACTATCCTGCTTGGTGGTTGTTATTGGTTTGGAATGGTGTGAAGGATATATAGCTATAGTGTTTGGATAGTGGTTTGAGAGGTTATGAGGATAGAAAAGAGAGTTGGATGTTGAGTTGAGCTTGTGGAGAGTTAGGTTGTGGAAACAATGATATGTTGAGATTGAGATATTGAAGGAATTGTGAGAGTGCATGGCATCGGTATTGAGCTTGAAATATTGAATGAGATTGAGATGTTGAAAGGAATTTTGAGCATTGCATGACACTGAGATATGTACCATCGCGCGATGATAACCGTTCGATAGGCCAATCAACGGTTATTTGTACGGGTCAACAGATTGGAGACTGTGACCAATGGTCAACAGACTGGAGACTGTGACCAGCAGTCTTTTGATTGGAGACAGGGACTGCTCCCTTTCTGATTGGAGACAGATTGGGGTTTCCCTCTCATGGGTTTACCAGGGAGGGAAATTGCCCCTCACTTTTGAGAGGGGCACAGTGTCAACTCATTTGGAATACATATAGGGCTCGAGCGTAGTGCCTCCGGGATGGCATGAGTAGAGCAACAGGGTTGTACATGGATGTGAGCCGAGAAGTTGGATTTGTGGAAATTGAATGAGGTATTTTAAGTGATAGTTGGGAAGTGGAGATGATGAACTTGATTTGAATAGGACGTGACAGAGAGACCAAAGTGATAAATAGAAGAAGACTTGACCTTATATATATAGATATTGTGATTTTAAAATGTGGTACCCTTTAGACGCCCTTACTACCGCACATCTCACTGTTATAGTGAGTTAAGTAGTAGATTACTGAGACAAGTTGTCTCACCCCACGATTACTTACATTTTTGCAGGTGATCATGCACAGGCGCGAGCGTCATGAAAGGGAATTAAGTTTCAAAGGTTGTATAAATTATTTAGACATGTATATTGCCAAAATGTATAGGTCTGCATTCGCTTCCGCATATTTTAATTGTATTGATATTAATGGTAAATTGGAGAATTGTAATAGGTCGCTTCTTTTTCTAACCATGTTAGGTGATTCTTTTCTAACATGGTTAGCTATTAATTATCCATGATAGTGTTCAGGTTATATTAGAAAATTCTTTTCTATCATGGATAGTGAATATTATTAGGAAATTCTTTTTCTAACTATGATAGATTTATTGATATTATGGAAATCATTTTTCTATCATAGTTAGTGAAGGTAATATTGAATTAATCAGGGAATTAGTAACACTATGTTACAATAAATCCTTTGAAGAATCTACATTACTCCACTCAAAAAGATTGTTGCAGCAGTTTATAGTTGATGGATATGCGATGGTGGAAAGTGAGAGACTAGCTTATTACAAAAAGCATAAAAAACAACTTAGAGTTGATTTATAAAGTGGTTTATCAAATTCTTATTCAACAGGACAAACAAACTCCTCAAATATGGGAAAACGTATCATATTACCTTCTTTTACAGGTGGAACCAGGTATTTAACAGAATATTACAAGGATGCAATGGCAATATGTTCTTGGGTAGATTTTCCATATCTCTTCATTACATTCACATGTAATCCTTCATGGCCAGAAATAGCAAAATTCTGTTCAACACGAAACTTAGACCCTTCCGATCGGCCTGACATTCTAACTCGGATGTTTCACTTAAAACTTCAAAAGCTAATGACTGCATTAAAAGATAATCAGATACTTGGATCTGTTAAAGCAGGTATGAAAGTAAAATTTTTATTTATCTAATCAATTCCAAATTTATACTTTTACTTATTACTCCCTCCGGTCCTAAATATAGGACCTAATTGAATTTTTTGAAAAATCCTATAAAAAGCAAAATAAGTTAATTATAAATGGGCAAAAGTGCTGATCTACCAACTAACTATTTCACTTTGGGCAAAAATAATAAATAACTGTTTCGCGGTGTAACATCCTGAAAATTTAATATAGGATTAGATAGTGCTCTGAGAAAATAATAAATGGAGAAATTGGAAATTTTGGAATTTTTAGTAATTTTTGGTGATTTTGGAATATTTTTGAAAGTTTGAGTAATAAGTTTGCAAATAATTATTTACGCAAATGAAGAATTTGAAATATGAGGAAATGGGGAAACTCAAAATATTTTGAAGGTTAAGAAGATTGGAGGCTGGTTTAAGTGGTTTTAAATTAAAAAAAGTACACTATAGCAAGTTTGGGCTATAAATTAGCATAACCCATCCTTATTTCACCCATCCAAACGCGCCCTTCTCCTTCATTTCTTCAACAAAAACCGACGGACCCCCCTTCCATCTTCACGCGTCGCGCCCCCCCCCCCCTTTCTCACCATTTCTTCATTTTCTCTTCCACAATCACTCACCATCCGGCCACCCCCTCTCCAAAAAGCTTCCTCATTTCCGTTTCTCACCTCTTCTCCTTCATAAATCAATGTAAATCGTGTCCCATCGGTGGTTGTTTGTGGCGAACTGGAGGTGCCATTTTCTGGCGACGACGGGTTTCTTTTCCGGCGGCCGACGGCGGCGAGCGGTATGGGACCCATGTGCTGTCGTTTTCTTGAGTTTTCTTTTGATTCCAACTTCATTTTCTTATTTTCCTTTCCTTTCTTTTGCACTAGCTTGGCCACCATCAAAGAAGAGGTGTTTTCCGGCGTCCCTGGTGGCGGCCGACGGCGGTAGGGACTCTCCCTTTCATTCTTGAACTCCGTAAGCTTTTTGTGATGTTGATTTTGAATAAAGTTTCCTCTTTTGGAAGTTAGGTTTTATGAAAAATTGGTTTTTGAGTTTGGCAAGCTACCACAATTATTATTAAACTGTTAATTGAAATTTTGTGAGGATTATTGATGTTTAGGATTATTTTGGGAATTCTAGGAGCATTTTTATGGTACTTTAAGTTGGGATTTTGTTAATGTAAGATAACTTGAATGGAATGATAGTTTATAAATGCTTGTGAAGCTTATTTTAGAATGTTGGTTTTAGTTAGATTGGTGGTTGTGAGGAAATTTGAAAGTTAAAGTGTGGATTAAAAGAGATTTTGATTATGAAATGGTTTGAAATTGTGTGTAGGGGAAGTTGGTAAATGAAGTTTGAAAAATTTGTTATGCCAAGTCATGTTTGGAATGAGGTGGATGATTAGTTAGCTTTAAAAAGTAATATTTGGGTAAACAATATTTATGAGGGTGGAATGTTGATTTTTAACCATTATGGGGAGTTTGGCAAAGAATGGTAAGAAAGTGAGTAGATAAAGTGTTATTGGAATGAATAGGAAGTAATGAGTTTTGTTCTTGAAGATTTGGGCAAGTTGTTATGAATTTTGTAAGCCTTTAAAGTGCTTCAAAGTTGGGATTTGATTGGTTGAAAGATAGTGACAATAAAATTGGTGTTTGGTAATATTTATTAAGGGTTATGCAAATATTGAAATAGTTAAAGTGGTGTTTGGAAAGGAGTGTGGTTATTAAAATATTGAAGAAAGGGGAAATGTTATATAATGGAATGTGAGGAGTATGAAGGAAGTTGTGTGAGGTTGAGAGACCTTCTTAGTGTCAAAATAATATTAATAAGGTTAGCTTGGTAGGTTTTGTAAGTGTGGGATGATTTTTGACAAGAAATGGTAAGGTTTAATACTATGGAAGTTATAGGTAATTGGTCAAGGGAATTATGGGGGCTTAAAGAGTATAGACTATTCTAATATTAGGAGTAATTGTTTAGAATTAGTTTGAATGGGTGGTCAAAGTCACTGATATTGTGTGTTGACCATCAGCAGCTCACTGCGATATTGTAGACGACGGTGCTTCGAGGGAAGCTCGCGGAAGGCAATAACTAAGGATATATATAGTACTGTTTTTGAGCTTGGACAGGTAATCACGCTTAACTGACTGTGATACTGAGGGTGACGGTAGTTGAGGATTTCTAAAATCCTCTTCTACTTATATATATAAATGAAATGTGTTCTGATTATTTTATATTTAAACGTGGGCTATAGGGTACCTTCCTAAATAAACTGTACTTTATATATATACATATTTATATAAATCTTTTGTATGTTGCATGACACTGATTATTAGTACCGTCGGCCGATGTAACCTATCGATTTGCGCAAATTGATAGGTTAATTGTACGGGTTCCTCGGAATGTAAAGGAACCAGGGATTTTCACATTGATTAGAGTGGTCCCTTGTTATGCTTTTCGGATTGTAGACCGGGCACAGTGTCACACACGTTTATTTTTGTCTACTGAGAGATGGATGTATCTGTTCTGTATATATATTCGTAAATATTATGTGCTATATGCAGGTTTTGAACTGTGGTACCCTGTAGACACTCCACTACCCCATTTCTGAGTGTCACAGTGAGTTAAGTAGTGATTACTGAGACATTGTTTTGTCTCACCTCATTCCCTTTATTTTTGCAGGTGATCATGCCCAGAGGTAGTCTGAGAGGAAGGGAAAAAGGGGCCGGCCAGCTGCACTGAGTCAGTGAGTAGGCCGGAGGTAAACCGTAGGGATATATATATTGCCATAAAGTAGGCTGCATCCGCTTCCACATTTGTTGTATATTTTGGGTGAAATGTATTGCTAATTGACTGTTTAATTGATTCTGTTAATTGTTATTTGGTTACTGATATTGTCATATTGTGACAGTTTTGGCTATATCACACACTTTGTTAGTGTGATGATTGATTATATACTGTATGTGATCATTTGCTACAGAAGGATTGCCTGCTAATGGAAAGGCAATCCCTTTTACTGATTGAGCTTAGCGACGTTTGATTTCGCTTTGTGATACTGACATGTTAAGTCAGAGAATTGTGTATTTGTGATGTGTTGATTTAATGAAGCTAGTTACTGGTGTTGTTGACACATGCTGTGTTAGGTGATTAAGTCACCATTGTACTGGATAATATTATTAGTTTTACAGGTGAATGGTCATGATCAAGTTAAGGAAATTCTCTTTTCCTAACTTGATTATATTATGTGAATGTTGATTGTTTGTAGGTTAATGGAGGTTGTTTTTCTCATATAACCATGTTAGATGGGCCCCTCTCTAGCATGGTTATTCGTCTCTGCGTATTATGTTGCTTCTTTTTCTAACCATGTTAGAGGAATCTTTTACTAACATGGTTAGACACCATTTGCTTGGATTGTTTTGAGTACGTGTTGAATTAGGTTACAGTTAAGAGATTAAAAATGTGTAATAGGAGGTATGTTTCAACTTGGTATCAGTTTTATGGTAAACGATACCCTGCCTGTTGCATTGCATATAGAATGGCAATATATACCCTTTTCCCTTCTTGTTGTGCATGATCACTAACCGTTGTTTTCAGGATAACACAGTCGAATTTTGTGGACAAAATTCCTAAGGTGGGGAGAGTTAGTATTGGTGGATATAAGCTTTTCAGTTAAAGCTTATGAGCGGTACCGTAATTGTTAAAATAAGTTATGTTTTAAATATATTATGATTGTTGTTGAAATTGAAATGTTTGAAGTAGGAAATTGATTTGGGAGTAAATAAAATGAATAGATATGTTTAAGTTATTTTAGAGGTTAAGTTGATTAGTTGACTATCTTGTTTGAATTAAAAAGGAATGTTTTGGACTTAAGAAATTATTGAAATGAGTTGTTTACTACTTAGTAGAAAGGAATTTAAACCTTATGGTGAGGACTAAATCGATTATCATGCGTTGGTAGGTAACATTGCTGAATTGTGAAATGGTTTGAGTGAAATTGACATAGCTTAGGAAAGGTATGAAACCAAAGACAACCTAGATTTTGGGAATTGTGCTGAAGGTGAGGAAAATATAAGGATTTATTTGACATAAAGGAGATAGAGATTCAATGTATTTGAGAGATTGATAAGGAATCAGGATGTTAACTGAATAAGGATTCTTCTCGGGGGTCTCGATTATAATTATGAGCCAGCCATAATCATAGTCGAGGCATCATGAGAGACTTTATTTGGTTAAAGGAGGTAGACTTTTTGCGAGTTGGCTTCATTGAAGATAGAATGATAATATATTTGAATGTCGTGGAAAGAACTTGATTTATAAGGTTATGGGAGGATTTGAGTCGATATCAAATATATATTATAATTTCCCGTAAGGAATCTTCTGTGCTTTCACATTGGATCCGGTTTTTTATATGGGTTTTCCCTAAGTTTTGCCTATATTTATGTTAGAAAATGTGATTAATTATATGAGCCTTAATTTGCGTTCACACTGTTTAGGAGTATTTAATAATCAGGAATAGTCTGGTGCGCTGCATCTCTTCCCTTTTCCCAATACACCTTTTCGGATTCCACTCCTCTAATTAATACCATTTCTTTCGTGTTCCACTGCACCTAAGTATCATCATCTCCTCCGCACATCTCAGTTTCAAGTTAATCTCTCTCTTACTCACCTTCTCTCTTCTTTTGTCTCTCGGTTATCCCTTTCTTCAACACATTGCCTCATCCGTACGGAAAAAGAACAAGAAGACGATAATGAAGAGACTGAGGTGAAGGAGATGCAGTCGAATCCTTCCGATGGTTTCATGAGCCTAACTCATGAGGTAATTTTCGATTTTTTACATCTAAGTAAATAATTTCATTGATTTTCTATTGTATTCGGGTTTTCAAATTTCATCGTTGATATGAAGAACAGTCGACTAAGGGCTTCGCATGCGAACATCTTTTCCAAGAGAGGAACTTAAGGGCGTTTTTTAAGGTATCACTTTCACAGTGCATATTACACACCCAGAGAAAGCTTCTTTCTTTTTCTGATTACTTTGCTAAAATGGGTCAATCCAAAAACCTATTATATTTGAAGGGTGTTCTTGAAAGTTCAGCACTTTGCCATATATCACTGACACACTGACTTTGTCGACCTGTATGTATTGTTTTGTTTGAATTTCGAGTTGTGTTTGCTTGGTTAGCGTTATATAAATTAAGGGTCTTTTTATTGCTAATGTCTTCTCAATCATTCCTTTTCGATTGCTCAGGTCCTCACTCTTCTTGATGTATTTTCCTCAAATTCCCTCTGTTTTACTGTAAAATTTACTTTTTTGGAGTTTCATTTGTTGCTGTTGTATTGAGTTGGTGTTTATTTACTGTGCTGCATTAAACTCCAAAGTCACAATCTCAGAATCGGACCTTATGCAGAATGTGGGAGATAAATTTGATTGGTCTAAATGGTATTTTACCTTTTTGCTTAATTTTTTTTGTATTGACCAAAGTGAAGAGGAGTCTTCTCTTTGGTAAAAAAATCCTTCTATTTGGTGGAGAATCTCAGAGTCCTTCCTTTTCTTTATTGCAATTTATAACAGTTTTATTGCATCCCACCTTATTATGTATATGTATTTCATAGTTAGGTCTTACAGTCTACAATTTTATTTGAAAATCATTTCATCAACCGTGAAGATCGGATTTTTTAAGTTGACCCTTTATCTCTCTTTTGAAATGAGGAAAGAGTAATGCTCACCTATAATGTTTGTTTTATATCTAGAATGTCTCATTTTTTTTGGATAGGACAATGGTTGAAAAACACATTAAATGTTATTTTTTGGCATTCTCAGAAGATATATTTGGGTTAGTAAAGGGGAGATGGAGAATTTATTTTCATATTAAATTAATTAACTATTATTTTTTAAATTACCCCTAGGAATTGATAATTTTTAAATTATATTTTTATATTTAATGCCTATCCCTATGCCCAAATAATTTGGTGCATATATCATTGGATGAAATTTAAAGTTTACATATTATCATCTTGAAAGATCAATCAACATATTGATGATGAGGAGGGGTAGTGTTTTTCTTTTTGAGGTTATTGACATCCTCAAATAAGTTGAGGTTATTATGAGGTTGTCATTGTGGGGATCTTTTGTATCTCTTAAGATATATGATTAAAAAGGATGGACAAATTACTCTAAGAATCTTCATTTTTTTATTGTGGTAGAATCAATGAAGATTTTGTACTATTGAAGTTGGTTGTAGCAATTTGTAGTTAAAAATTTATTAACACCATTATTTGATGCAATATTGCAGGTTACTGATTGTTACTATGAAATTTGGTACTCCTAAATATGAGTTCGCACGCTGCATACAATGTATAATTTGGAATGGTTGCTGATTTTTTTTATGAGAGAATGGTTGCTAATTTAATCCACTTATTTGTGGCACATGGTGATGTAAATAATATATGGTATAGTTGTGACCTCGATTATTACATGGTGTTGTTGCATCTTCTAATCAGGGATATGAGGATCTAATTAATTGTGAATGATTGTTTGACTATAAAGATTGATTTCTTTTCCTCCAAGGAAATTTAAGATATTGTGGTTTTTGTTTTTTGTTTTTGTCTGGGGGGTAGTTTCCAAGGTTTTTTGAGTTATACTTATGGGATTTATATGAATGGTTTTACTTGAATAAGGTTCTGGTGATTTATTTTAACTAGATGAAAATACTGCATGATGATAATGACCGTATAACAGTCAATTGTTATCACATGTTTGATCAAGTGTGATGATAGGTTCCAACAACCAATACTTGAGGAGTCTGATTTTGAATTAACGATAGAACGTCATTCATTTGATACGTGGAATAAAATAATTAATCCTTTTTGAATTACTAATTGTCTATCATTTCAACTTAATGCTTATTATATTAATTGCTTTTAATCAATTCTATAAATGCTTATCAATTAATTGGAAATATCATTTGTAGTCCATTCAAAAAATACTTTGGTTTTTTAATTTAATTGATTTTATTTGCTTCTACTAATAAGAATTTCAAACATAATAATATTGGAAATTAGATTAAAGGACTTGATCATGAATACTTATTTAGTATGAGGATCTTAAAAATTTAATTACCCAAATAGATCAATCATGAAAACAATTTGGTTCAAGTGTACTTTCATGTGAGAAGTGCTTAGAGGAATTTTTTTTTTGGGGGGGTAGGGTCTGATGGGGTTGTTGGAGATGAAGTTTGACTTTTTTTTTATTTTTACACACAAGTTCAATTAGAGCTAAAACAATAGAGTTTGACTCTATTTTGAGGGAATTGGATGGGGAGGATTGAGATAGAGTTTGACTCTTTTTTCCTTTTATATTTGGTTTAATCAGCGTCACAACTTTGATGAAGTGTTTCCCCAAAACAGTTACTCGGAGTCTTGTACCATTGCACAGTCTTGAGGCTTGATCAACGTGTTTGATTAGCGTCACTGGGATTCCAATTTTCAATAGTAGTAAGTGTGGTGGAATTTGTGAACAGTTAATTCTATTGAGAAATTCTGTAACATACAATTCTTCAAACGCAATGTTTTCATAACCAGTCTTGCAACTAGAATCTGAACTGTAGTAATTTACACTTTCTTGAGGAATAAGCAATGTTTTCATATTATGTCAAAGTAAACTTTCAAATGAAGGAGATGCCAAAAGAAATTTGGTAATTTTCGGGATTGATTTGGATGGAGAAGGTTGGGCATGAAATTCGACTTCTTTTATGTTTGCACACGGGGGAGTTTTATTCTCGACCAACTTAAACATATTGCATGTGATATAGATTAAAATTATTTGGAGAAATCAACCACAAAAAAAATAGTCCACATGAAGTTTTAGATGAGGGAGGTGGCCGAGGAAATTTGGTTTATTTTTTCCGCGGTGGTGTTGTGATAGAGTGTTTTGGTCTATACAGGTTTGTTAATTAACTTCAAATTTTTAATTCGGAAATAAATTATTTCTGATAATTAATTCTCTGTGTCAATTTCTTCTTTGCAAGTAATGTTTTCGTGTGAAAGTCAAAATGCAACTTAAAAACAACAATATAAAGTTCATTTTTTAAATCAAACTTTGTGATTCTATTTAACACGGGGTCTTACTTTAGCAAAATAACAATCATCTAAACTACATTTTTGGGATTGAACTTTCATATTGTTTTATAGCCGGGTATCCCGCGCATCGCGCGGGGTCAACCCTAGTTAGAACTAATAAGTTAAGTGAGAAATGATATGATGTTCATAGGTATTTATTACTGTTGGGAATATTGGAAATTTATGCTTTTGTGATGAGGCTAATGAGAATAATTGGTGATTCATGTGAATTTAATTAAGGTTGTTATATGAACTAGATTTTGGGACGAGAAAACATATGACTCGTAGTATTCTAAGTGTAGTTTTGGGTTCTAGATTTGTTATATAATACCTATAAGGTTATGAAATAATGATGATGTGGCTAAATAGAAGGATTTGACCTTGAGCCCGATTTTGTGTTTAGAGTTGAATACTGTAGTATGCAAATGTGTTTGGTTTTGGGTTGTATGTAATTGTGCTTCATGATGGAGACATTTGAGAGTACATTTGGATTCGATTAGGCAAATCCTTGATTATGTAGAATTGGAAGTCGAGTGTAAATTGTGGATTTTAGAATGTTATACTGGCTTGATTTTGAATTGAGAAGCATATGACTTGGAATATTCAGAGTATGGTTTAGGGTTTCTAAGGAGTGCGATTCCAAATTTCTAATTCAATAGGATTAAGCAAGTTATTTATATCTCTGCATGTTTGATTCGTTTGAGTTTTGATGATAGTGCACTTTTCCTAGATATCCCATTGATTAATCTTTGTTTAGGAAGATTTGAGTTAATTTGGTATTTTGAGAGGGAAACTTCTAAGAATGAGATGATGTTGGTGAAAAGGCGATTAATCTAGGAATATTTCAAGTTAGAGAGAAAGTGAGATATGGAGGATCTTGTCAAACACTCTAAAGATTAGTAAGATTTCTAGTGAATTGTTCAATAGAGTAAGGATATTTAAAAAAAAAATTTTGCATTGTGGTGATAATCAGTGTTGTGGGATTATGAATTCTTGTTAAAATGGGAAAGTGTGTGATAAGTCTGGGAAAGATGTGGAGGATTTTGAGGTATCCAATTAAAATTTTGATTTTGATATGAGTATTGGGTTCAAAGGTAATATTTATCAAACTAAATGGATTAGAAAATTATGTGAAAATGATGGTGGATAATTTGAATTTAAGAATATAAAGATTTGATTATAGTTTAGTGATTAAGAATGATATAGGAAGTTTAGTGGTTTGAATGTCAAGGTTACTCTCAAGGGATTTAGTGGTATTTATATCAAGGAATTTATGGGTTTTATGGATATTATGAAAGATCAATTAAGACATGTGAGAAAATGGGAGGATAATCTTGGTTATTTGGAAATAATTTACAAAGCATAGTCATGTAGGTTGGCATGTGAACTTAGAATTTTATGATCATATGTTTTAAATTGTACCTAATTGTTTGGGGTTTTACTTGGCTGTTAGGTTGTGTTTATAGGAATTCTACCATTTTTACTTGGGGACGGACGAATAGGGCCTAAGAAAGGAATGAAGATGTGGTGTTTTGGTTGACGCTGGAAATTGTAGAATAATTTGGCCTGGTTTGAATAGTTAGCGATATATGATCTAGAAAAGAAATTTCGACAGATTTAATGTTGCGAAGACTATGATTGGGTTCCAGTTTGGGAATTTAAGAGTTGGTAAGCCTTTTGTTTTGGATTCATAGGCATATGGATAATTGGTTGAATTAAATGGTGAAATGCAACCTGATTTGGTTTAGATTATAGTAGGATATGAACTTGAGGGTGCTTTCGGAAGAGGTAAGATGTTAGAAATTATATTAAGGATGTGTAAGAGTCAATTGGAGAATGGAAATATGATAGTAGATTATTGTGATGGTGGTTTAAAGTTGAACTTTGAGATTTGGGTAGATAAAGAAATTTTTTAAGAGTTGTAGGATTATGAAATCATTAAGTTGTTGAACGGGTTATTGATTTTTATTACCTTATATGATTTTGATGGAAATTTGTAATTGTATAGTTTTGTTGGAATCACACTAGGTGGGATTTGTTTGTGTTAAAGTTTAAATTGCCTCAAAAACGGTTTTTGATGTACACTATAACTTGATTACTTAGGTTAGATCATGTTGGAATTGTAGTATGGTTCTGAAGAGTTAAGTGTTAAGTTAAAAATATTAGACTTGAACCGTTATGTCCAGTATGCGATGATGGTATTAATGAAGGAATATGGTAGTGAGGGTATAACTAGAATGTATTGATTTAGATGTATTTGGACAAAGTTGTGAACTTGTAGATTTTAGTGTACTATAGTGATTATGGAGGGAATGATTGAGTGGAGAATTTTACATGAAAGTGGAAAGGGAGGAAATTCAGGTTATGAATTAAAGTGGATTGAGGAGACTACTTAGGGTTCAACTGTGGGTTTAATGACTTCTGAAGTTTACTGGCTATTGGAAGTGACATTAATAAAGGGAGATTGTTGATGTTAATTTAGAAGATATTGCTGATACGCCAAAGGTTATAAAGGATATAAATATGGATATGACTTGAGATAAAGGGGATTGTGAAGTTTTTCTTGGTTTATAGAGCATACAAATATTAATACTAATGGAGAATTAATCGGTACAAATTGTTGCGGCTAAAATAGGTGAAATAATGAGATTAAAGTTACGATTATTTAGCTAGTAGTAATTAAGTTAGATGTAATTAAAAGGAGTTATGATTTTGAGGATTGGAGGATACAATAATGATTAGGAATGGATGGTTGACTCGAAAATTTTGATCAAAAGAGAAATACAGAATATTAAGTTCTTGATTAATGATGACTGGGGGGACTACTTGGGACTACACTGTGGTATGGATTACTGTTTAGGCTCATGGATGTAACTAGGGTGAACGATTAGTATATCCAGTGATTTAAATCGATTTAGCAGGAAATCCTGAATCATGTAGATAATTGACATTTTATTATGAGTATTTAGACAAAAGATTGAGTTGGATAGTGTTAATCACATTTAGTATTAGCAATATGTGATAAGTTGTCGTTATTCTACTGAGGGAATTAAGACGTTTCGAGTTGGTGATGGATTTTGGAATTGTGAGCATGGGTGAGTTAAATAAATATAGAAGTTTTAGCGATTTTTAATTGATTCATTGGAATTGAATAGAATTAAGTGAGTTAGATATGGTGGGATATGTTAAGTTAGACGAGTTAAAGTAAGGAATAAATTCCTAGAGACATGTTATCTAACTGTAAGAAGTGAAGAGCTTGGAGTAGGATTTAAAAAAAAACAAAAAAAACAAAAATTGGAGTTGGAAAGAGAGAGGGAGTAATGAAGATAATTAAAGTGTAGGCAGTTTTGATGTTAAATGGAAGGGAAACCAATTATTTGAGCAAAAGGGGAAGATGGTCGATAGGAGACTGATCGATATTGGCATAGGTTTTGAGATTTGTCCTCATCTCCATATAAGGATTTGGCAAAATATGACTATTTGGCGAGAAATATCTTGGCTAGTGAATAAAGAGTAACTCTTGTGGTCTTTTAAGTCAAGGAGTTAGACAATTAAGGTGTACTAAGATTAGAATTATGATTTAAATATTTAGAAGAAAGAGAAATGGCTTAGAATTATGATTGGAATATTTTTAAAAGTTTGAGTAATAAGTTTGCAAATAATTATTTACGCAAATGAAGAATTTGAAATATGAGGGAATGGGGAAACTCAAAATATTTTGAAGGTTAAGAAGATTGGAGGCTGGTTTAAGTGGTTTTAAATTAAAAAGAGTACACTATAGCAAGTTTGGGCTACAAATTAGCATAACCCATCCTTATTTCACCCATCCAAACGCGCCCTTCTCCTTCATTTCTTCAACAAAAACCGACGGACCCCCTTCCATCTTCACGCGTCGCGCCCCCCCCCCCCCCCCTTTCTCACCATTTCTTCATTTTCTCTTCCACAATCACTCACCATCCGGCCACCCCATCTCCAAAAAGCTTCCTCATTTCCATTTCTCACCTCTTCTCCTTCATAAATCAGTGTAAATCGCGTCCGATAGGTGGTTGTTTGTGGCGAACTGGAGGTGCCATTTTCTGGCGACGGCGGGTTTCTTTTCCGGCGGCCGACGGCGGCGAGCGGTATGGGACCCATGTGCTGTCGTTTTCTTGAGTTTTCTTTTGATTCCAACTTCATTTTCTTATTTTCCTTTCCTTTCTTTTGCACTAGCTCGGCCACCATCAAAGAAGAGGAGTTTTCCAGCGTCCCTGGTGGCGGCCGACGGCGGTAGGGACTCTCCCTTTCATTCTTGAACTTCGTAAGCTTTTTGTGATGTTGATTTTGAATAAAGTTTCCTCTTTTGGAAGTTAGGTTTTATGAAAAATTGGGTTTTTGAGTTTGGCAAGCTACCACAATTATTATTAAACTGTTAATTGAAATTTTGTGAGGATTATTGATGTTTAGGATTATTTTGGGAATTCTAGGAGCATTTTTATGGTACTTTAAGTTGGGATTTTGTTAATGTAAGATAACTTGAATGGAATGATAGTTTATAAATGCTTGTGAAGCTTATTTTAGAATGTTGGTTTTAGTTAGATTGGTGGTTGTGAGGAAATTTGAAAGTTAAAGTGTGAATTAAAAGAGATTTTGATTATTAAATGGTTTGAAATTGTGTGTAGGGGAAGTTGGTAAATGAAGTTTGAAAAATTTGTTATGCCAAGTCATGTTTGGAATGAGGTGGATGATTAGTTAGCTTTAAAAGGTAATATTTGGGTAAACAATATTTATGAGGGTGGAATGTTGATTTTTAACCATTATGGGGAGTTTGGCAAAGAATGGTAAGAAAGTGAGTAGATAAAGTGTTATTGGAATGAATAGGAAGTAATGAGTTTTGTTCTTGAAGATTTGGGCAAGTTGTTATGAATTTTGTAAGCCTTTAAAGTGCTTCAAAGTTGGGATTTGATTGGTTGAAAGATAGTGACAATAAAATTGGTGTTTGGTAATATTTATTAAGGGTTATGCAAATATTGAAATAGTTAAAGTGGTGTTTGGAAAGGAGTGTGGTTATTAAAATATTGAAGAAAGGGGAAATGTTATATAATGGAATGTGAGGAGTATGAAGGAAGTTGTGTGAGGTTGAGAGACCTTCTTAGTGTCAAAATAATATTAATAAGGTTAGCTTGGTAGGTTTTGTAAGTGTGGGATGATTTTTGACAAGAAATGGTAAGGTTTAATACTATGGAAGTTATAGGTAATTGGTCAAGGGAATTATGGGGGCTTAAAGAGTATAGACTATTCTAATATTAGGAGTAATTGTTTAGAATTAGTTTGAATGGGTGGTCAAAGTCACTGATATTGTGTGTTGACCATCAGCAGCTCACTGCGATATGCTTCGAGGGAAGCTCGCGGAAGGCAATAACTAAGGATATATATAGTACTGTTTTTGAGCTTGGACAGGTAATCACGCTTAACTGACTGTGATACTGAGGGTGACGGTAGTTGAGGATTTCTAAAATCCTCTTCTACTTATATATATAAATGAAATGTGTTCTGATTATTTTATATTTAAACGTGGGCTATAGGGTACCTTCCTAAATAAACTGTACTTTATATATATACATATTTATATAAATCTTTTGTATGTTGCATGACACTGATTATTAGTACCGTCGGCCGATGTAACCTATCGATTTGCGCAAATCGATAGGTTAATTGTACGGGTTCCTCGGAATGTAAAGGAACCAGGGATTTTCACATTGATTAGAGTGGTCCCTTGTTATGCTTTTCGGATTGTAGACCGGGCACAGTGTCACACACGTTTATTTTTGTCTACTGAGAGATGGATGTATCTGTTCTGTATATATATTCGTAAATATTATGTGCTATATGAAGGTTTTGAACTGTGGTACCCTGTAGACACTCCACTACCCCATTTCTGAGTGTCACAGTGAGTTAAGTAGTGATTACTGAGACATTGTTTTGTCTCACCCCATTCCCTTTATTTTTGCAGGTGATCATGCCCAGAGGTAGTCTGAGAGGAAGGGAAAAAGGGGTCGGCCAGCTGCACTGAGTCAGTGAGTAGGCCGGAGGTAAACCGTAGGGATATATATATTGCCATAAAGTAGGCTGCATCCGCTTCCACATTTGTTGTATATTTTGGGTGAAATGTATTGCTAATTGACTGTTTAATTGATTCTGTTAATTGTTATTTGGTTACTGATATTGTCATATTGTGACAGTTTTGGCTATATCACACACTTTGTTAGTGTGATGATTGAATATATACTGTATGTGATCATTTGCTACAGAAGGATTGCCTGCTAATGGAAAGGCAATCCCTTTTACTGATTGAGCTTAGCGACGTTTGATTTCGCTTTTTGATACTGACATGTTAAGTCAGAGAATTGTGTATTTGTGATGTGTTGATTTAATGAAGCTAGTTACTGGTGTTGTTGACACATGCTGTGTTAGGTGATTAAGTCACCATTGTACTGGATAATATTATTAGTTTTACAGGTGAATGGTCATGATCAAGTTAAGGAAATTCTCTTTTCCTAACTTGATTATATTATGTGAATGTTGATTGTTTGTAGGTTAATGGAGGTTGTTTTTCTCATATAACCATGTTAGATGGGCCCCTCTCTAGCATGGTTATTCGTCTCTGCGTATTATGTTGCTTCTGTTTCTAACCATGTTAGAGGAATCTTTTACTAACATGGTTAGACACCATTTGCTTGGATTATTTTGAGTACGTGTTGAATTAGGTTACAGTTAAGAGATTAAAAATGTGTAATAGGAGGTATGTTTCAACTTGGTATCAGTTTTATGGTAAACGATACCCTGCCTGTTGCATTGCATATAGAATGACAATATATACCCTTTTCCCTTCTTGTTGTGCATGATCACTAACCGTTGTTTTCAGGATAACACAGTCGAATTTTGTGGACAAAATTCCTAAGGTGGGGAGAGTTAGTATTGGTGGATATAAGCTTTTCAGTTAAAGCTTATGAGCGGTACCGTAATTGTTAAAATAAGTTATGTTTTAAATATATTATGATTGTTGTTGAAATTGAAATGTTTGAAGTAGGAAATTGATTTGGGAGTAAATAAAATGAATAGATATGTTTAAGTTATTTTAGAGGTTAAGTTGATTAGTTGACTATCTTGTTTGAATTAAAAAGGAATGTTTTGGACTTAAGAAATTATTGAAATGAGTTGTTTACTAATTAGTAGAAAGGAATTTAAACCTTATGGTGAGGACTAAATCGATTATCATGCGTTGGTAGGTAACATTGCTGAATTGTGAAATGGTTTGAGTGAAATTGACATAGCTTAGGAAAGGTATGAAACCAAAGACAACCTAGATTTTGGGAATTGTGCTGAAGGTGAAGAAAATATAAGGATTTATTTGACATAAAGGAGATAGAGATTCAATGTATTTGAGAGATTGATAAGGAATCAGGATGTTAACTGAATAAGGATTCTTCTCGGGGGTCTCGATTATAATTATGAGCCGGCCATAATCATAGTCGAGGCATCATGAGAGACTTTATTTGGTTAAGGAGGTAGACTTTATTTGGAAATTTATGCTTTTGTGATGAGGCTAATGAGAATAATTGGTGATTCATAATTGGCCGCTAAACTGTGGGGTAAAGGAGCATTTTCAGTACTCTAGAATATAGAAGGAGCACCAAACATAATATACAATATTTTAACACCATAAACAATTAAATCACAATATTATTCAAAGAGTCAAATAATTAAACACTACAAAGTTATAAAGATCCATAGAATATCCTAATATCATGCATGTATAAACTAATAAGTCATTAGTATTTTACATATATCAAAAAAGTAAGCAAAGAATCATAAACTAAATAGGTTGGCCTTACTGAGTTAAAACAGTTTGGTCATATTGGCTCGACCTGAATTAAAGCGGGTTGGCCATACTGGCTCGACCCGAATTAATGGCTCTATGATGTAATAGAAGAAGAGTTACTTTTATCTTATTGCATAGTTATAAGGGTTAAGGGTCAAATCTAGCACTCTACTATTGCCAAAAGTTCACCCAACATAAACAAGAATTTGATGGCTCAAATGTAGCACACATTTTTTCAAAAATGACTCAAATCTAGCATTTCCGTCAACTTTAACGGGTTTGACCGTTAAGTTTGACTTGACCATGACACGTCACCCGCCATGTCACCCAGTTTTGCCACGTGGCCTGCCACATCACCCAATAATGGTTAGTAAGTGGGGCCATTGGGTGACGTGGCGAGCCACGTGGCAAAACTGGGTGGCGTGGCGGGTGACGTGTCATGGTCAAGTCAATCTTAACGGTCAAACCCGTTAAAGTTGATGGAAATGCTAGATTTGAGCCATTTTTGAAAAGATGTGTGCTACATTTGAGCCATCAAATTCTTGTTTATGTTGGGTGAACTTTTGGCAATAGTAGAGTGCTAGATTTGACCCTGAACCCTAGTTATAAACTTAAAATAAATGTTCATTAAATTGTCATTTCAACATACATATATTACATCATTATGTCACATCAGATTTTATCTTAAAAAAGTGAGTTTTAGCTAACAAATTACTAGATAAGCAATGAAAATAATTCTTGGTTATCATAAATGGTCTAAAATATTATATATTATGTTTGGTGCTCCTACTATATTCTAGAGTACTGAAAATGCTCCTTTACCCCACAATTTAACATTCAAAATTTGACACATAACGGTCAAACTTGACTTATTTAACGTCATTACTAAATAAGCCACGAAAATAATTCTTGGTTATCACAAATGGACCACAATATTGTATATTACGCTAGGTGCACTTTGCTATATTCTAGAGTACTAAAAATGCACCTTAACCCTTTAATAAACTTAATCTCTCCAAAAAAAAGTCAATTAGGTCTTATATTAAGGACCGAGGGTAGTATTATTTTAATAAACTTTAGTAATATAGAGAATATACTGAATGTAGAAAATAAAATTATATGTAGTTTTTTTGTGCCAAGCCTCAATCCAATTTAGTCCATAGTGTCTACCAATTTTGTCACATCCTCCACCAATTTTCTTTGACATTAGAATCTCGTTAGGGTATTTCATTTTCCGTTTCAATTATGAAAATTATGCTGCAATTGTTTAATTCGTTACATAAAGCTTCTTATACCAAGAAAATGTTTCTTTCTATTAGCATTTTAAATACCCTTGTTTGGTCCAATCAAATATGATTCTATCACACACACACACACACAAATATATACATACTATAACATTCTGTTACTAATTCCCTAATTAACCAACGATATTCATTTCAACACTAATCTCTTTGCTAACTATGATAGGAAAAGGATTTTTCCATAATATCAATATCTCTATCATAGTTAGTAAAAGAGCTTTCTAATAATTTATACACTATCTATGATAGAAAAGAATTTTCTAATTCAATATAAGGCTATCATGGATAATTAACTGCTAACTGTGTTAGAAAAGAATCACCTAACATGGTTAGAAAAAGAAACTACATATAATTCAGAAATGATAACCATATTACAGCGGGGCCATCTAACATGGTTATATATAAGAATAACATTCCATCAATCATGCATCACCAACATACCATATAACCTTGTTAGGAATAGAATTCTCTTATCACAGTTATTCTGAAACATTTGTACAAATAATACAACAAAAACAAATATCACAAGGCACAACCATTGAACAAGTCCATATCAAGCAAAAGGGGTTGCCTTTCCATTATCAGACAATTTACCGTGTACAAATTATCCACATGCAGTCCTTAACCAGGAACAAAGATTGCCTTTCCATTTAACAGACAATCCTCATATACCAATAATCTTGTACGCATAATTCTGCATCATAGCAACCATCATCAAACAGAATACGTAGCATAGCCACGACTATTACATCTGTTATAGTTACACCTTAATTATAACATTATCAATAACCAAATCAAAAACCAGCAGAAAAAGTTAAGGCAATCAATCATCAACAAAACAATCAATCAAAACATACAAACACATGTGGAGGCAGATGCAGCCTATTCGATGGCAATATATATATATATATATATATATACACACACACACACCTAATAGATCGCCTCTGGCCTACTCACTATCACAGTGCGAGACGACCAATCCCTTCCCTTTCTTTCTACCTACTTCTGGGCATGATCACCTGCAAAAATAAAGGGAATGGGGTGAGACAAATAATGTCTCGTAATCACTGCTTAACTCACTGTGATACTCATATGTGTGGTAGCAGAGTGTCTACAGGGTACCACAATTTTCAAAACCTGCATAAACACGCAATATATACATATATACAGAACAGATACATTCATCTCTCATTAGGCAAAAATAAACGTGTGTGACACTGTGCCCGGTCTGCAATCCGAAAAAGTATGAAAAAGGGACTGCTCTAACAATGCGAAAAATCCTTGGTCCCTTTACAATCCGAGGAACCTGTAGAATTAATCTATCGATTGCGCAAATCGATGGTTACATCGGCCGATAGTACTAATATTCAGTGTCATGCAACAAAAAAAAGTTTCACACACACACACTGTAACATCCTGGAAATTTAATACAGGATTAGAAAATGTTTTTAGTGGATGACCATTTGAAAATGTGAAATTTATTAGGATTTTTGGAAAATTTGGACAGTTTTAGAGGATCTGGAGAAATAAGTACCTAAGATAATAGATTAAATGATTTGGAAGATTGATATAGTGTAGCATCCTAAAAATATAATACGAGGTTAGAGAGTATTAAGAGAAATTATAAATGAAAAATAAATAAATAATCAATTATAAAGTTTGGGAATTTTTAGAATTTTTGGAGATTTTTGAGATATTTTGGAAGTTTTGGTGAAATTAGCGCTAGATATCTAACTAAACAATTGAAGAAATAGAAATATGAGGGAATGGTGGAATCTAAAATATTTTGGAGGTTAAGGAGATTGGAGGCTTGATTTAGTGGATTTAAATTAAAAGAGGACATTGCCCAAGGGGGCCTAAACCAGCTGGTAAGAAAGGGGAAGGTAAGGCACCACATACCCACCAGGTCATGGTTTCGAACCCTTGGGAAGTCGTCACCCCCAATTGGGGAATCCCGGCGGCGACTTCGGATTAGTTGGTTCCCCGAAGAAGGCCGGACACCGAAGGCTCTACGCAAAAAAAAAATAAAAGAGGACATTATGATAATTTGCGGTATAAATTACAAAACCCATTAAAATAAAACAACAAACCAAACACTCCTTCCTCATTTCCCTTCCTTGTTCAGCCGTGACCTCCGCCCTCAACACCTCCATTTTCAATTTTTGCTCTCTTCCAAGCTCACCCATTTCATTTCTTCTCCTCCAAAGCACACTCATTTCGGTTTTTGCTCCTTCTCCTCTCATTTCGGTCAAGCATAAGTCATATTTGTGCCTCCCTTCATTCTCCATTTTTCTCCGGCACCGAGCTCGTTTTTCCGGCGAGTGGTTTGTTTAGGCGGCGGCTGACGGTTTAGGGAGGTGAGTTACCATTTTCCTTTGGTTCTCCAAGCTAGTTTCTCTCTCCAACTTCATTTTCCTCATTTTCTTTTCCCTTTTGTTGTTATGTTTCGGCTAGCCACTTTAATGGTCGTTTTCCGGTGAGGCTCACGGCGGTTTCCGGCGTGTGAACATCCCCATTTCATTTTAGAACTCCGTAAGCAATTTCTACACCTTTCTTGCCTTGGATTTTCGTTTTTGGCCGTTTGAGAGAGTGGGTCTGATTTGGGATTTATGTTTTAGCCATGAAAATGAATTAAAATTAAGCCAAAACTTCATATTTTAGTATCCTAATTGCTAAATTGAATGTTGATTGAAGTTTTCTGAAGTTTTTGTAAAACCCTAAAGTTGGGCATTCTCAAATCTGACGAGTTTAGAGATATTAGTGACATATTAGTGACTTAAAGGTTAAAACTTCTTGATACACATATTCATGAAAGCTATAAAATGACTCTACATGTTTGATTTGTGTTTGGATTGAAGATTTCCAAAGTTTCTCTCTCTCTTTTGTAATGGCCAAATGGATTTTTGACAAGTAATGAAGGTCCATGTTTTATTTGGGCTTTATTCTAATTAATTTATGATTTATGATTATGGTTTGGTAAACAAGAAAGTAATGATGTACCCATTCTTGTTGGTTGAATCTTGTTAAGTAGTGTGATTCTTGAAGTTTTATGTGTATACTAGGTATGTGTATATATATATAATAGGGTATGTTTATATGTGCTTGTAGTTTGAGTTTAGTTGTTTTAGTGTGGTTCTCTGTTTATTTATTGCTTGGCTTGGTTTATGATGAAATACATACTCTTATGGCTTGTTGAAAGTTGTTGGTGCAGGTTTGTTTAATATTCCTTTGTGTAAATTGGAAATTAGTGATGGTGGGTTACATATTGTTGCTTTTAGTAAGTTAAATGAGAGGAACTTCTAACCATTAGGATTTAGGATAATTTGAAACAGATTTTGGAATGGCATCACGGTGAAGATGAAATTGGTTATGTTGATTTAGTAGGAATTGATTAGTAAAATGAGTTAAGAATTTTGGGATGTATGGAGTATTAGTTTTAAGAAAATGAGAATGGTTTTGAAGGGTTTAGATGGTAGGATAGGTTGATGACATATGGTTTACTTTGGAGATGAAAGTGAAGTGGATTTGGAAAGTTAATGATCTGCATGTTCCAAGACTCAAGTGAGGTGGTTTTGATTTAAGTTTGAAGTTGTGTTTAATTGAGTTTCTTGGGTCTATTATACCAAATGCTTAAGCTATGGAAAATAAAGTGAATGTTGTGTTTTGTTAGTACCTTACATAGTATAATGAATTAGCTTGGGTGTTTGCATTGTGACTTTTGAATTCCTTGTTTTCTCTTTGGCAATTGGCTGAATAGTTCTTGAAATGAAAATATCCTCAATTCTAGTTAAAGATTAATAAGTTAACCTTGATGAGATGTATTTATCAATAATTATGATAAATGTGCCGATTTTTGGGAATCTGTTGTTCTAATTCAGTTTTGACAATGCTATAAATTTTAGTACAATAAGAGGGGACAAAGTGACTAAAGTGGTAGTTTGACTTAGTCCTTATTTATTTGGGAATGTGGTATGATTTGATTGCCGGGAATGATAGTGATTGGACCATGTGAATTTATTTGTTGGCTTGCTGATTTTTGTTAAATTAAGTATATGTGTGTATGTTAAATCAACCAAGAGAATCTAAATGACTTTATCAGATAGTGTGAAGATATAGGGAATTGGGTAGTAATATGGGATACGAGAGAGGCGTCAAAGCATTATAAATTGGAAATGATATTAATTTATCATTTTGTATCATATCATTATAGAAGCATATAATGGTGATGATACTTGAAGGAAAATCTACAAGGAAACGGTAAGGAAGAGCAACAAAGTACTAAAGGGCGACAGGTAATCACACTTAACCTTACTATAACATTGAGGGTGACGTTAGCTGGGATTTTCAAAATCCCTTTTCACCCTCTATATACACATTGTCTTTGAAAACTTATTTTTATACAAAATAGGCTATCGGGTGCCTTTCAAACACGATTATTTTCATATAAAGAAATTTGAAACTATATATATTATCCTATTTGGTGGTGGCCATTGATCTGGAATGGCGTGAAATGTATATAGGTATAGCATTTGTAGTGGTTTTAGAGTTTATGATGATAGAAAAGAGAGAGTTATGTTGTGGAAAATCTGAGATGTTGAAATGTTGAGATATTGCAGGGAATTGCAAAAGTGCATGATAATGATATTGATATTGTGATATTTTATGGAATTATGGTTGAGAAGTTGAATATGGTGGATGAGATAGATAGGGATATGGTGAGCATTGCATGACACTGCTATTTATGTACCATCGCGCGATGATACTGAATTTCTAAATACAATAAACTGTTCAGGGATTCCACCACACAATCTTCAATTAAAAATTGGAATTCCGGTAATGTTGATCAAGCATCGGGTTTGTGCAACGGGACAAGGCTACGAATAACTGTTTTAGGGAAAACTTCATCAAGGTTGTCACAGTGAATGGACCAAACATAGACAGTGAAATAATCATCCATAGAATGGATATGAATCCATCAGATTCTAAACTTCCATTCAAAATGAACAGAAGACAATTCCCAATTATAACTTCTTTTGCTATGACGATTAATAAAAGTCAGGGTCAGTCATTGAACAACATTGGAATATATTTGCCAACTCCTGTATTCTCTCATGGCCAGTTGTATGTAGCTCTCTCAAGAGCCAGATCCCTTGACGGTTTAAAGATTCTGATTCTTGACAATGAGAAGAACACAGGACACACTACAACAAACGTAGTCTACGTAGAAGCATTTCAAAATGTTGGGCTTGCCAGGTTTGTTCATCACCTTCAAAAATATAGTTACGAAAATACCTTATTCATCATCATAAAGTCTAAAACTTGCTTCTTCCTTCACAAGTTGTCCACGAGTTAAACACAAATTGCAATTGAAGATCAATCATACACAGTTCGTTCAACAAATCAAACTTAATAGGTCATGCTCATGTTAGGAATTTATATTTGGACTCAAACTTTGTAATATTGTTATGACCATCACACTTTATATTATTCATAATTAATTTTCTTTGACCATAAATAAGTTTATATTATTTATTAAACAATTGAAATCTTTCCTATGTTAAAATAACAAATTGAAAGATTTATGATTAGTATGAAATTAACTACATAGCCAAAACGAAACAAGATAATATCTATCTAAGCTACTTTTTCAACATTAAACTGACAAATTGTTTTATAACCGAGAATCCCTGCGCAACGCGCAGGGTCCACCCTAGTTTAAAGAGAAAGAACACATTAATTTGATGACACATGTCATAAGTGAAAATCTCTCTTTATGAAATACATTTTCTCTCTTTTCTCTCTTGAGCGAGAGTGATCCATGGTGCGCAAAAACCAAGCTCTAACCTAATTAGTGGCTGGGCAAGCGCAAGTCAACGAGATCAATTCATACTTGTGAATCAGAAGCAAAGGTATATTCACAACTCAAATCCTTCATTCGTCTCAGAGCTAGAAGTTTTCTGAGGCTGGAGTAGAGGTTGGCCCTCTAATTATTTTTTTCCGCTGCATTGCATGAGTGATAAAATAATTTAATATGTGTTTTTCATTATTTTATTAACATGCTTGAATGAACTGGGATACTTAACAATGAACATAAAATAAACATTGTGTATGTGTTTTTATTTTCATTAGATCCTAGAGTTTATGCGTTTTATGTCTTTCTGAGATTATAATACTGTGTATGTATATATCAGAAATAAGCTTATATTCCTCATATATGTCATTATTCATACATGTGTTTTGTTAATTGAATCATCAGTATAAACGTATTTATGAATCTTCGTTTTCGTTTTGTTTCTGAGAATGAAAGCATGTGTTTTATTCCAATATTGTTCGAATACATGAATTGTATGTGAATATCTGGGGTAGCTAATGACTGACTATGTTTATTGTAGCATATTCTCTAATCTTTGAAATGTGGTTTTCATTTAAGATTTGAAACAAATGCATGCGTGCCCCTTATTTGAGTTCTTGGATTAGTTAAAACTAGAATTTTACCCGTGCGATGCACGGGACAATTTTATTTTTAATAAAATATCATATACTATGGTAATGTAAAGGATAATTTGTGGAAAAGGTGAAAAATATAGTCATACATGAGAATAAGTTGAGACATATTTTAATAAATAGTTAACACTTATCCTTCGAGGTATTTTATTTGAAACGTTGGAAATTAAATTATTGTTCGATAAATTAGAAGGGACAATTCATATTTTCAATAATTAAAAGAGATAATAGAAATAGAACAATTAAATTATCCCCAATTCCCCTTCCGATTCGTGCCCCTCCCCCGGCAAAAAAAAGGAACCAAATCCCCCCCCTGGAATTAGTAGGAAGGTATTAAGGTATTTTGATAAATTATTTGAGCAATAGAGATGTTTTAGAAGATAAAAGGGAATCTAAACTATATGTAATATTTAAGTACTATGATTACTAATGAATTGTTTTAAAAAATATATAAATTTAGATTACATGTAATATTTTCAACTTAACGGAGAATTAAACTCACTCGTGTATAAAAACAAAAAATAGTCAAACTCACCTATGTATAAAAACAAAAAATAGTCAACTTCCCGTTTGAGTTCATCCTTTGATATATCGTGTACTATGGTAATATGAAGGTTTTCGGAAGTTCAAAGTCAATGAATATAGTAAGTTATACTTAATGATGAGTTATCAAGTAATAGTTATATAAACTCCTATTCTGAAGTGATGTTCAAAGTCAATGAGTATATTAAGTTATACACCAACAAAATGTCTTAGCCTGTGCGATGCACATGGTCTTTTTATTTTTGATTAAAAGATCACATACGGTTTTAATATTTTGTTTAACATGTTATCCAACAATTGTTATATAGCAATGCGATATTTATGTTACTTCAAATGAATAACTTTTTATAAAATTTAGATTTAAAGTAATATTTTATAACTTAGCATGAGAGTGATACTTGCCATGAGAGTAAAACAAAAGAAGAGTTTAACTCTATTAGAATCTTAAGTTTTGATGAAGACTAAAATATGAAAGAACCAGTTAAACACTTAAAAAAATTTAGGTTAATATAGAACCACAAGTAAGAGTACAACCGGATGTGGATTTACTTCCAGATGGATTAGGACTAGCGCTCGCGGATGAATGACTCATCCCACAGCGGATGTAAGTAAGTCACTAAGTCAGAACTCAGTCTAGGAAAGTTAGAAGTGTAAAATCTTTAAGACTAAGTTAGGACACAACCGGATGCAGGAATGCTTCCGGATGATAAGTGACTAGCGCTGCCTATTGGATTAGGTAACACCGAGCGTCAGTGAATATAACTCTAAGTCATAACTTGTAACATCCTGAAAATTTAATACAGGATTAAAGAGTGTTTTGGAAATGATAAATGGAGAAATTATGAATTTTGGGAATTTTTAGGAATTTCTGGTGATTATTGGGAATATTTTGGAAATTTTGAGTAATTAATGTGCATATAATTACTAAAGAAATGAAGAGTTTGAAATATGAGGGAATGAAAAAGCTAAAAATATTGTGAAGTATAAGAAGATTGGAGGCTGGTTTAAGTGGTTTTAAATTAAAAGAGGACATTATGGTAACTTCCGGTACGAAATAATCCATTTCTGACCAAGGAAGTGCACGCCAAACACGCCCCTAGCCCCCTTTTTGACATAAAACATTCGAACTCACCTTCTTCTTCTTCATTCTCTCTGTGTGCGCCGACCTCCTTCCCTTCATTTTCTTCATTTTCTCCACACCCTCACATATACTCATTCAACTTCCTTGATTCATTAAGCTTTCTGACTTTAATCTTCATTTTCTCTTCTCCTCGGGTCGGTTAAGGCGAGTTCAAACAGTGAAGGGCGGTGGTTTCCGGCGGTGCAGCTTGTCCAGCGACGTGAAGCATTTAGGGAGGAAAGGTTTGATTTTTCTTGGTTTCCTTGAGTTGTTCTTCCATTTCCAACATTTCCTTAGCATTTTCCCAACTCCCTTTCCTTTTCCAGTTTCGGCCGACGGCTGGGTACATTTTCCGGCGAGCTTCTTCATCTTTTCCGGCGGCCGAAGGTGATAAAAGGTAGGAAGGTATTTTCTTTGGGTTTTTACAAGTTATACCTTCCCTTTCAACTCCACCTCTTCATTCCTTCATACTCCTTGTCTTCCAGTTTTTCCGGCGGCTTGGAGTTGTTTTCCGGCGTGCTAGGTGGCGGCCGACGGTGGTGGTACTCTCTTTTGCACCTTGAAAACTAAGTAAGCATCTTCACCTTTAGATTTTGGAATTTTTGGATAGATTTGCCTATTGGGAGTTAGGGTTTTGGAGTATATTGGAATTTTAGACCATTAATGTCTTAATACTGAAATTGGGATATTGAAGTGAAGTATTCTTGGGAGAAATTGGAATTTTTGAAGGAAGTGAAGCAATTGGAATTTTTATTTTGAGTTGGTATTGGCTCTTTGAATTGGGGTTTGGTTAATGAAGGTTGATTTGAATAAATTGGTGGTTAGATAAGGTTTGCCAAAGTTATATGAGGATGTTGGAATGTTAGTTTTGGTTTGATTGGTGTTTAGAAAGAAATTTAGAAGTTAAAGTGTTGATTGAAAGAAAATTTGATTATGTAAAAGAAAGTTTGGAGTTTGGTAGTAAGTTGGTGAATTTGGGAAGCCACCTTGAGTGATAAATTTGATAGTAATATATTGTTTTGGTGGTTGGTGGTTGTTTTGCAAAATTGGTGGCATTTTTGGTTCTTTAAAGTAAATGACAATTTCGTGGACAATAGGAATTAAATTGGAGTTTAAGAAATGTTAGTGTAGATAATATGAAGGTGTTGAAGTAGTGAAATCATTTGAAATTGTGTTTGAGAAGGAGTTGGGAATTAAAGTGTAGGATTAAAGAAGAATTTGTTTAAGAAATGTATGTACGGGGGGAGATGGTGAAAGTTTGTGAGTTGTGGAGGTCACTTGGATCGGCCAATTTAATATGAAAGCGTTGTCTTAATGGAGGTTAACATGGTGGGTTGGTTTTGCAAGAGTTATGAGAAATAGTGAAGTTAGTACTTAAGGAATTCCAAATAAATTGTTAAGGGAATTGTGAGGTATAAAAGTATATGAAAGAGTATGGATGTTTGAAGTAATGTATCACTTCAAAATTATTTTTGAATTAGTTTGAATGGGTGGTCAAAATCGTTAATTTTATGTTTTGACTATCAGCAGCGCATTGTGTGATTGTGAACGATGGAGGTTTGAGTGGAGCTCGCGGAATGCAATAACTGAGGATATATATATTGCTGTTTTTGAGCTTGGACAGGTAATCACGCTTAACTGACTGTGATACTGAGGGTGATGGTAGTTGAGGATTTTCTGACATCCTCTTCTACTTATTTATATATATATATAAATAAAATGAATTCAGATTACGTTATACATAAACGTGGGCTATAGGGTACCTTTCAACTGAACTGTACTTTATATAAATTCATATTTATATATAATCTTTTGTATGTTGCATGACACTGGTTATTAGTACCGTCGGCCGATGTAACCTATCGATTTGCGCAAATCGATAGGTTAATAGTACGGGTTCCTCGGATTGTAAAGGAACCAGGGATTTTCACATTGATTAGAGTGGTCCCTTTTATGCTTTTCGGATTGTAGACCGGGCACAGTGTCACACACGTTTATTTCTGTCATTTGAGAGATGGATGCATCTGTTCTGTGTATATATATATATATATCTGTATATATTTGTAAATGTTATAAGTTGTATGCAGGTTTTGAATTGTGGTACCCTGTAGACACTCCACTACCCCACTTCTGAGTGTCACAGTGAGTTATGTTGTGATTACTGAGACATTGTTTTGTCTCACCCCATTCCCTTTATTTTTACAGGTGATCATGCCCAGGGGGAGGCGCAGAGGAAGGGGAAGGGGCCGTCTGGCCCATACTGATATAGTAAGTAGGCCAGAGGTGACCTTGTTAGGGATATATATCGCCAGTTCACTAGGCTGCACCAGCTTCTGCATATATTAGTGTTGTTTGTGTGAATTTTATTGTATATGTGAACCGTATGACTTGTAATGTAATGTTTTGGTTGTTATATAACATTGTTCCTGCTACTGTGATAATTCAGGAACTACCTTGACTAATATGTCAAGCTTGGTTAATGTATATTCTGTTATACAGGTGATGAGAACCTGAATAAATGTATATAGGAAACTCGGTTTTCCTAATATGTTGATGTGGTAGATGGAGGATGTATTGAGTGTTTTATGTTTTCCTGTGTGTGTAATCATATTAGATGGGCCCCGCTCTAATATGGTTTATTGTTAGATAGTTTGGTTAGTTTCTTTTTCTAACCATGTTAGGTGATTCTTTTCTAACATGGTTAGATTTAGATTATGATATTGATTGTGTGATTCATTAGGTGATGGTGATTCTTTTGCTAACTATGTTAGAGGATTCTCTTTTCTAACATAGTTAGATATGTAATCTCTTAATTATAGAGAGATTCTTTTGCTAACCATGTTAGGTGAATCTTTTACTAACATGGTTAGACTCCATTATTTGGATTGATTTATTTAGCAATTTGGTTTAGGTTAAGGTTAATCTTTACTTTAGTAGGAGGTACTTTACATAACTTAAGTCTAGTAGGAGTACTTCCGGATGTGGAATTGCTTCCGGAAGTAAGAGAGCTTCCTTAGACAAAATGAACTCCCACTGCATGTGACTATGTGTTAATATTGCTAGACTAACGTTCAAGTGCAGCACTGAGTGATGTTGCTTCCGGATGTGGAATTGCTTCTGGTAGCAATCAGAATGTCAGAACGTACAACAATCAGAATGTCAGAATGCTTTTTGGCAGAGCAGAGTTGTCAGAGTTGCTTTTCAGAGATAAAGCAAAGTCAACCCTGCTGAGCATTGATGGAGCATTAATGAGCAACGGTAACATGTGATTAACAGCTCAATTCAAACGGCACGGTTACCTACCAAGAGAGAGAATTCTTGAAGACACTATATAAAGAAGCTCATCTTCATTTATGAAGAGAACTTGGAGAAAAACGCAGAAATCTAGAGAGAGAAACTGAGAGCATTCTTCAAGCATTCAAAGCTGCCCAGAAAAGCAAGAGAGCACTTAATACATTGAGAGTTCTATTCATCTACCCATCTTGTACTCTATGTAGTTAAGTCTCTTCATTTATTGAGAGCATTCATTGTACTTAAGTGTGTAACATTATTTGTTCTTAGAGAGAACTAAGTTTAGAAAATCCTTTATTTGAAAGGTTGAACCCTTACAGGTTGTAAGGGGGAGTGAGTCTGTAAGGTTGCAAGTGAACCTGGTGTAAAACTTGTGGTTGTAAGGTTGCAAGTGATCCCGTGCTAAAACTTGCGGTTGTAAAGGTTCCAGGTGAACCCGTTTGTAAAACCTGGGGTTAGTGGAACTCAATCTGGGTGATTGAGAACTGGACGTAGGTCAAGAGTTGGACCGAACCAGTATAAAAACCTTGTGTGTTTTTATTGTCTGTTTTATTTGGTAGCACAATTCACCCCCCCTCTTGTGCATCCTCACTTTCAAACTCTATCCCTAACCTCCCCATCTAACCCAAAATAACAACAATCCCTTGGGCACCTCCCCATCCGACAATTCACTTAGTATAATTTTAATTCTGCACTTGATCTTTTCAAATAATTTGAATTTAAATTACATGTTCTATAAAAGAGCACATATTGTCTCTAAATGAAGGTAAAATATCTTTCATAGTAAGCAAAGATAAAAGTATAACTAATGTGAAGATGAGTCCCCCTTCCAAAACATCTTGTTTGCTTCAAACAATATTTGATAAATTTTGAAAGTTGTTATCTCAAGAGAGGTTTAGAAAATGGCCAACCTTAAGAGTTGCACAAATGGATAAATTGAAAAAATCATCACATATTTATTTAATAGTAAAAAAATTAAATTAAACTATATATGGTAATTTTTTGTGTATTGTATTGTAATGCTTGAACTTGAGGAAAGTTTTTTCCAAAGAAATAATCGATAGTACAATTTGTGTTTAATAGAAACATTAACTAAGATTTTTAAAGCCTTGCCTATTGCAATCAACGAACATTGTCTCCCAATCCACACATTTTCAGGGAACCGATACACCAGAGATTTCGAAATCCATTTCATAACAAATTAAGCAACATAGAAACATCATATATTGTTCTTCCTACTACTATCTAGTTCATGATTTTGTGCTATGGTTCATTCTTTTTTTTTTGCGTAGAGTCATCGGTGTCTGACCCCCTTCAAGGAACCGACTAATCCGAAGTCGCCGCCGGGATTCCCCAATTGGGGGTGATGACTTCCCAAGGATTCGAACCCATGACCTGGTGGGTACGCGGTGCCTTACCTTCCCCTTTCTTACCAGCTGGTCTACGCCCCCTTGGGTTGTTATGGTTCATTCCTTGATAACTCATGTCCATTATCATTGTTCACAACGCACTCATGAAAGCAAGGATATAAGCTCTCGTTGCCTTCTCCTCCTCATTGTAGGTAACCTGAAACCCAGAAGAGAAACAAAACCTCTTTTCAGCAATCAAATAATTAGGAATAACATCTAATAGCATTTAACATTGCAACACATGAATATATGGGGAAGATTCATTTAACATTTAATGAATTTATTCATTTAATAAAATCTTAATTATCTACCTAATTTCAAAGTAGCCATTTTAATATACAGATCATTTTAAAACACCTTAAATATTAGAAAACACATAGAACCATTTAGCATTGATTATCAGAGTGAAGTCTTACTAATGAAGGGAAAATGTAGGATTAGAAACAGTTATCAACACTGAAACATCTTAGAAAATTTAAAAAAGGGTTAAGGGTCAAATTTAGCACTCTACTATTGCCAAAAGTTCACCCAACATAAATAAGAATTCGATGGCTCAAATGTAGCACATATCTTTTCAAAAATGGCTCAAATCTAGCATTTCCGTCAACTTTAACGGGTTTGACCGTTAAGTTTGACTTGACCATGCCACGTCAATCGCCACGTCACCCAATAATGGATAGTGAGTGGGCCCATTGGGTGACGTGGCATGTCACGTGGCAAAAATGAGTGACGTGGCGGGTGAGTTGTTGGAGAGAGTTAGCAGGAGATGAAATTAGTTTTAGGGAAGAATATGAAGAGGAGGAGAAAGCGTAGATGGTGAGTTGTTGGAGAGAGTTAGCAGGAGATGAAATTAGTTTTAGGGTTTTACGTTTTAGGGTGTTTGATTTGGGAATTGGGGTCTGATGGTTTATTGTTATTGGAAATATCAACTTTTTTGGTAATAACAGCACACTTTATACTTTTTCATTTTTAATTTTTTAGAAATAATTAATAACAATAAAAACTACATGCAAATCAGGTTCATGTGTAAACACAAATTGGTTCAAAGAGGAGTTTTTAAGATATATATTAGATAGACTAGTTTATTTGTGTGAAATGGTTAGATAATCTCATATCTGAAATTTTCAAACGCATAACAAAAAATCTGTTAGTTATGCTTAGTCAAAAACCATATGCGGAATTTTCGGATATGTTCGTTTTACCCTTTCTGTTTAAAAATTGATTTGTGTGATTAATGTGATTTAAACATAAAATGAAGTAAAAAAGCTACACGTTTTTCTCTCTCGTCGAACAAGCTTTTTTCAAAAATGTGGAATCTACGTATTTCAGTTTTCTCAAGTTCTCATAGGATTGGTCTTGTAGATCTCGTCAAGACGAATCCAACAATGCATGATGGAGAAATGAACTTTCTAAGTTTCAGCGAAGCTGCTGGCGGCGAGCAATGACTCGTCGGAAAGTTCGCTGGGAAACTTGTCGGTGACCAAGGGAGGAAGAAAGGGTTCAGGGACATTTTCGTAATTTTTTTCGTGAGTTTAACTAAACAATGCGTTTTATGTGAACCAGGGCGAACTGCAAACCGGACCGGTCCGCTCAAACAGGTCCGGGTTAACCGTGGACCCATTTATATTAAGGAAAAAAAATGTGTGTGAAAATGAAGTAGATGGGCCTGATATAACTGATGTGATATTGAGTAGGTCCACACACGACTTTGAGAAAGTCAGGAGCTCTAATGACGTGTACAAAGTCGTTAAGAGCTATGGGACGAAATAAACATAAAAATGACATTGAATTATGTGTGAATTTAATGCTACATTTTTATGAGCTTGTCCAAGATGAACAAGCACAAAAGTTTGGACCCCCTCATCGTGAATTCTAGGTAGACGTTTTCGACAAAGCGATAAGAACAATTAAGGACAACAAGCTAAGATCAACAACATAGGATATGTTATCCTTGTTGTCCTTTGGTAGATTTAGACCTCCTACCAATTAGAAAACTAAAAATTTCTAATTATGAATGTGTTTGAGTTTTAATTTTTTATTTTCTACTACTACGAAAGGACCATTTTTGTAATGGACTGTTTCTGATTTTTTTCTATTTTAATTAACTCTGAGTTTAGTTTATTGAATTTCATATGTTGTTATTCTTGAATTTAAAGCTCCAATAAAGTGGGAGTTGAATGCGTTGATTGAATTGCATGTGGTATTATTCCATTAATAATTTCAGTTCAATAATCCTAACAAATAACTTATTAAATTACAAAAGCATATCCTCATAAAATTTAATAAGTTTTGATTGAGTGGGAGTTTATTTTTTTAATAATATGCATATGTTGCTGTTATTAATTCTAAACTATTATAGTTCAGAGAATATAAGAAAAACTCAATGATGAATAGTGAACTAGAATGAGTTGGATGAGGGTCAACCTAGTTAATTCCTGAAAGCGAAACTAGTAAACTAAAATTGTTGGTTTTTTGGAGGATTCATAGAACTATTAATCTGAAGAGGAGATTATTTATGCATACTTTACTGAGAAATACTCTCTCCGGTCCTAAATATAAGACCTAATTGACTTTTTCTGGAAAATCCTTAAAAAAATAAGTTAATTATAAATTGATTTACCTAATTTTTTCCCTTAAACTAGTTCATTTTACCTATAAACTAATGGATAATCTAAAAATATATCAAATATGTCATCATTTAATACCTATTTCGCAACCTTAATCTCTCCAAAAAAAGTCAATTAGGTCCTATATTTAGGACCTGAGGTAGTAATGTTATTGTTTAATCTATAGATGGCACAAAAAACATTTTCTGCTGACCTCATCAGAGGTTATAAGCTGGACGGAGAGAATTATGACATGTGGCGATGTAAAATCTCCTATGTCCTAGAGGAGCAAGACGTCACAGAAGTCTTGATTAATGTCCTTCCACGACCTAATGCAAATGCTCCACGAAGAGATCAAGATGTCATTAAGACTTTTGCAGATGTGGCTCGTCACATTCAGCTTGAGGTTGACCGGATGGAACATGCAAAACCAAAAGGTCAAGCCCTTTAAACTGGAAGAAAACGATCTTCTTTGTCGAAGAGTAAGTCCAAGAAAGGCAAGGGACCCCAAAAGAAAAAAGGGGAACCCCTGCATCACAAAAGGAAAGAAGTCCTTTAAAAAAGGAAGAATCAAGCTGAGAAGCACAAGCTTGTGAAGACATTATGCCAAGGACTGCCCCGACAATAAGGTACTGAACAATGATTTGTGTCATTATTCTTTTGTATCTAGTACTGCTTTTATTGCAGAAACTAATCATGTGTGTGTTGTTGATTCAGCGGCCACAGACCACGTGAGAAGGGATCGTGGGAACTTCACAGATTTTTGCTAGTTACGAGCAAAAAGCAGGTGGCTTTATGTTGGAATGATGACTCCCCAATTTAAATAGATTATATATATATATATATATATATATATATATATATATATATATATATATATATATATATATATATATATATATATAATTGGGGAGTCATTGTGGCAAAATTAAAGTTTGCATTTTTCATTGCACACGGCTTTCCCTATGTATACATCTAAACCTCAGTTCCTTCCCTAGAACATGACTCTAAAAAAGTTAAGTACTTAGTTTTTCAATTCCTACTCTTACTCCATAAGCATTTCATACTAAGCTAACTATAGAACAAAGTCGTATTTATTTGGTTAATAAGATCCAAAAGGTTTATCGATCCCAGGGGGAGTAGATCCATAATAGACATATAGAAATTATTGTGCGTCAAATAACATCAAAAGTATTGGTTTCAGAAGATAGTTGAGGTTTTGATAAAATATCATTTGATACATTATTATTGGGGATTTATGATTAGAAATAAAGATAAAAAAAGGAAAAATGAATGACAAAAGTTTCGGCAGTGGAGTAGGCAATGGGATAGTTGGCTATTATTATTATTATTAATAGTATTGATTGTAATATTATAATCAGTTTTCTTTATTTTATTTTTATTGTAATTCTCTTAAATTCCTCAAAGTGAAATGCAGTGCATTGGAGAAAAGGGAATTGGAAGACCTAAACTAAAAATTTGGCAGACACGCGTTCAGGGGGGAGGGAGCTGTTACATACTGTTACTAATTCCCTGATTAATTCAATAATACCTTCACTAACTATGATAGAAAAATGATTTCCATAATATCAATAAATCTATCATAGTTAGAAAAAGACTTTCCTATTAATAATCATTATCCATGACAGAAAAGAATTTTCTAATATAACGTGAATACTATCATGGATAATTTATAGCTAACCATGTTAGAAAAGAATCACCTAACATGGTTAGAAAAAGGAGCAACCTAGTACATTTCCCCGATTAACCAATAATATCAATACAATTAAAAATATGCGGAAGCGAATGCAGACCTATACATTTTGGCAATATACATGTCTAAATAATCAAAACAACCTTTGAAACTTAATTCCCTTTCCTGTTGTCCGAGCCTGTGCATGATCACCTGCAAAAATGTAAGTAATCATGGGGTGAGACAACTTGTCTCAGTAATCTACTACCTAACTCACTATAACAGTGAGATGTGCGGTAGTAAGGGTGTCTAGAGGGTACCACAGTTTTAAAATCAATATATATATATATATATATATATATATATATATATATAAGAACCAAGCATTCTTCCATTTACCGTTCCAGGCCCTCTGTCACGTCCAAAATAAATCAAGTCCATCATTTCTACTTTCCAAATATCACTCAAAACCCCTCAATCAATTTCCACATCGATAACTTCACCATCCAATCTCCAAATTCATGCAGTCATTATTGTAAATTTCATACACATAGTTCTCAATCCAACATCTCGGCTCTCATCCATGTACAACCCTGGTGCTCTACTCCCAGGGAGGGATCCCAGTCTGTCTCAAATCAGAAAGGGAGCAGTCCCTGTCTCAAATCAGGGGACTGCTGGTCACAGTCTCAAATCTGTTGACCGTTACAAATAACCGTTGATTGGCCTATCAACCGGTTATCATCGCGCGATGGTACTTATCTCAGTGGCATGCAATGCTTACAATTCTTTTCAACATCTCAATCAGAATTTTCAATACTTTCCTTCAACAAAACTTTCCAAATTCCTCAACCACAACGTATGATACTTCCAATCCACATCACTTTCCAATACCCCTGTCCGAGTACCAGTTATATATAACACCATCACAAACTCCATCACTTTCCATCGAATAACCTATCAACACTGCTGTCAAAGGACCACACCTATATATATATCTCACCATTCCAGGAAAAATCACAACCACCAGACAGGATAATATATATAATGTATGAAGTTTCTTTATACAAAAATACTCGTGTTTAAAGGCACCCGACAGCCTGTTTGTATAAAAATAACTTTTAAAGATTTGAGAGTTAGAAAGGATTGAAAATCCCAACTAACGTCACCCTCAATATTATAGTAAGGTAAGAGTGATTACCTGCGTCACTTAGCGCTCCAATGCTTTTCTTTACCCTTCCTTGAGAATTTCCAAGTATTTCCTCTTAATCCCTCCTATTATTACACAAAGTAATAATAGTCATAAACGATTATTCTTATATATACGTTTAATGAATAACGTCGCTCTCGATCTATATAATGCTACCCAAGCCCCTTTTTATTTTACTTGTCCTATACATGCATTTCAAACACAATTCAAATTCAATAACAGAATCCACATAATGTCATCCAAATCAGAAACAGATAATTGAGACAAAATAAACAGAATGGAACAAACTCTATCATATCACATCAATTCATGAATCAAATCACCCTTGTTTCCTCCAAATTATTTCACATCTATAAGTTTATCACCACAACCTAATAACATCCATTAGCCATTACATTCCTCAAGCATCTATCACTTCCACAGTCAAATAATATCGTATTCAAAATTAAAAAGGACTAAATCCAAACTACCACCTCAGTCATCTAATTAATACATCACTCACAATCCTCACCAAGATAATCACCTATTCTCAAAAACATTGAAATTATAATATATAACAAGCTAGCAATCAAACCACAAACCATAATTATAACATCATCATAAACTTCAATGACAAATCATTATTTAAATTACTCCTTTAGGGTTCTTGAACTCTTAATGACCTTTTATGTAATCAACCTCAACCTCAATAGATACACCAATTGTATACAAACTCTATTCTATTTCAAAACAGATCCAGTAACCACAAGAGCAGTCAAGCCTTGACACAAATCACATGCATCCGTAGTATTTCAGTTGACCTTACTTTAAGGTTCGCTCAAAACCTTCATTTATCATCAAACCTTAACATTTGAATATCCATATCCATAAAATCAGATTCTTAACCTAAACAAACGGGTTTACTTTAATATTTAAAACAACACATGAGTTTAAAGTCCTAACCCCTACAACACCTTCATATGCATTCCCAAGTATCTTTTATTCCAAAGAACAAAAATTCCTTTTAATTTAGTACTTCATTCTATTTTAATCTCCATATACTAACAAAAATCTCAAAGAATCAATACCCAAACAGAACAATGACTTCATTTCCTTTGAAAACACATTCAGCCAGTGGTAAAAATAAAAACGACTTATTGTAAATCCACATACAAGCATTACTACCAATTTAACAGTCTTAAACCCAATTTATACACTACTGAACCTATATGAAAATCACCATTTAATCAGAAAAGAACCTCACAACCAGTGGAGATGGCAGAAACAAAGAAACATATATGAGGAATTCAATAACTCCACAAATTATCAAAACCTAGGGTTTTGCCCAACTTCACAAAACTTCAAATTAAAGTAGGACCTTTACTTTAGCCATTTTCGGATTTCCTCACAACTCACTCCAAAACCTAGAAAATCTTAGAAATCAGAGAAGAAAACTCACTCAATGTTGAACCCAAGCTTGACAGTCCGGACGGCGGCCATCTCCGCCGCTGAGAACTCGCCGGAAAACAAGGAGGCCGACGGTGAGGAGTGAAAAATGACAAGAATAAAGGGGAACAAAATGAGAAAGTGACGGTGGATAGGAAGATAACTCAAGAAATGAAAAGGATCGAACCTTACCTTCTTCCGCCACCGTACGTCGCTTCGCCGCCGGTCAAACAGCTCGCCGGAAAAAGGAGAACGAAGACAACAGTGAGGAGTGAAAGTGAAATGTGTGGCTGTCACCCAAGAGGGGGGGTGAATTGGGTGAGGGAATAAAAACTTAAAACTCTTTTTCGAAAGACTGCTTGTGCTCGGTGATGATGATAATAAATAATGCTATGCACAAGTCAGTATGTTATGTGATGCAAAATAGAATGATTAAATATAAATTTATGCACACACAAATTTATCCTGGTTCGGTCACCCAGACCTACATCCAGTCCCCAGGCTACACCTGAGATTTCCAATCCACTATTCTTGTTTAAACCGGGCACAAGAGAAGCCTTTACACTTTAGGTTTTACGAACACGGGTTCACCTAACAACCCACAGGTTTTACTAATGGCTAACCTGCAAACCTAACCGCAAGTTTTACGGGATCACTTGCAACCTTTACAACCGCAAGTTTTGCGGGCTCACTTGCAACCTATACAGCTCCCCCTCACACCTAGAAGGGTTCAGTCTTTACAGACAATGATTTAACAATGATTACAATACTGTTCTTCAAGCGACAAGCTTTAGAACAGGTTTGATAGGATGTTCACTCTATGAACTGATTGTGCTAAACACTTAAGCTCAACTAAGTGGGTTCAATCAATGAACAGATTATGTTACTCACTTAGGTACAATAATTGCTCTCAACAAATTCTCTCTAAGAATATTACAACTTAAGATCAGAGAGTAGAAGGATATTTCAGATAGTAGGCTTGAGCTTCTTCATTCTATTTCTCTTGCTTATCAAAACTCCTGAAGCTCTCTTTTCAGAAATGAAGAATATCTCCTTTTATACCAGCCTCTGATTATCCAACCGTTGGAGAGACAATAAGGCCGTTTGAATATAGCCGTTGGGGCTTTGTTTACGTTGTCCTCATTAATGCACAGTAGGGTTGACTTTGCTTTATCTGAAAAGGTGCTCTGACCAGCTGTTCTGTCAACACTGTTCTGACAACACTGTTCTGGCAAAAGTCGTTCTGACATCTATACACTGTACGGTCTGACTCTTGCTTGTTGTCAGATGAGGACTTCGTTCCTCAAGCATAAGTCCAGGATGCTAAGAGACTTACTATCGGAAGTTCTCTTGCTATCTGAAGTGAAGCTCGTGGACTCTAACATTCTGCTTGCTATCACATAGAGGAACTTCGTCTTCCAAGCACTTGTCCATGAATGATAAGAGCGCTTTGCTATTGGATGCTCTCTTGCTATCAGAAGCTCTCTTATGGACTCTGACTCTTGTGGGTAGTATGAGCTTTGACAGCTTGAATGAATCTTCAGATTATGTTCTCCTTATCTCTCATACTCCTCATGCTTGGTAGGTAACAATGTTGTTTGAATATCTGTTAACCTCTTGTTACCGTTGGGAAGTACATCTTCTTAAACGCTCCATTAAAGCTTAGCAGGGTTGACTTGCTTTATCTCTGAAAAGCAATTCTAACCACTCTGCTCTGACAACATCATACTGACTTCTGAGCATATGTACTTCTGACTCTTGTAATCCTGCTGACGGATGATCATCGTGCATCGTTCATTGTTAATCCGGAAGCGGCAGTCTTGCTCTGTAAGAGTTAGTCTCTGAATTCCAGTGCCAAGAGTATTTGCATTCGGAAGCTCATTTGCATCCGGAAGTAAAACTAAGTTCTGCACATACTTGTTAGTCCAACAGAGTAATATATATAATCAAGTATAGTAGGAACTATACATGCTGTGGGAAGCTTGTTTTGCTATGGGAAGCATTCTTACTTAGACTATGTTCTGACTTAGTGTATTGTCTACTGACACTAGGGGATGTCTATTCCAATAGTCAGCGTAAGTCTCGTTATTTTACTCTAACTCTTAAGTCTTCCCAAGTGACTTGGTGTGTCATTTTCTTAAGCTATGGGATGTGTAGTATAACAACACTTAATCACATGCAGTGGGAGTTCATTTAGTCTAAGGAGCCTTTCTTGCATCCGGAAGTACTTCTGCATCCGGAAGCACTACTACTGGATGAAGGATTATAATGACTTTTACTCGCTCTCGCTCAGTGTCCTTCAATCCAACAGTCAGCGCTAGTCACTAAGCTATCGGAAGCAATTCTACTGGACGTGGCTTATGTTCGCTGACGCTTAGTGTCATTTAGTCCAATAGCCAGCGCCAGTCTAAATCTAACAGGAAGCAAATTCACATCCGGTTGAATCTTAGCTTAGTCTTAAGGTTTTTGTATATCTAGTGCTTATGGACTAAGTTATTTCCCTAGTGAATTACTTGCTCTCGCTGGGGGATAAGTCATTCATCCGCGAGCGCTAGTGCTAAATACTTCCGGAAGTGATCTTGCATTCGCAAGTGATCTAACTTAGGATTCTAACCATGTCATCTAATCCTTCCTAAGTGTTGATTATGTTCTTTTAAGTACTAGACCATATCATACCTTAGTCACCATCAAAACTTAAGATTCTAACATTCTCCCCCTTTTTGATGATGACAAACCCATAGATGACTAGAGAACATAATTAAACTTAGATCACTCCCAGAGCTATATTTCTTTCCCCAGTTCTCTCCCCAGATATCTAGACATCTTATCTTATCTCTCAGCTCTAGACATCTCATGTCTCATCTCTAGCTAGACATCTTATATCTCATCTCATGTCTCATCTCTAGACATCTCATGTCTCATCTCTCTCCCCCTTTTGGCTTCATCAAAATTCAACAAGTGCAAGCTAGCCTTAGGGATGGGGATACTTCTATCGTTCTCCTAGGAATGGGCTTTCTACCTAATATTTCTCGCTATGTATCGTTAATAAAGATTTGTTCTAGACTATTCAATACAACGTACGAGAATTAACAAGGGACAACAATAATGATTCATGATCCTAAATGATTGTATTCTCCTTAAACATTATGTAGGATAGCTAAACAGTGTGAGACAAAAAGAAAATATTGATTCAGTATTCTAAGTGAGTTTACTCTCCCTAACCATTATGCAAGATAATAGAACATGTTTTGCAAGGATTAAGTCTAGATCAAAACATACAAAAACAGTTCTCTTTTTGAAGGTGAAAATTCTTTTCAAATATAAAAGACATCAAAAGTAATTTTGACCCTCTCGAAATGATTAACATGATATCAAAATAATTTTGGTTCGTTTAAAATGATGATTATAATATCAAATGAAAATTTGTGATTTTAAATTCGTGATACCAAATGAAATCAAATGAAATATGTGAGTTTGAACTTGTGATATCAAATGAAATGATTGAATGCCAAGTGAAATTTGTGATACCATATGAAATAAAACCAAATCAAATGAATTTTGTGAGTTTAAAATGCCAAAAGTAATTTCCAAACAAATTGCATCACAGCATCTTAAGAGTTTATTATCGATGACAGCATGTAACTCTCTATTTTCAAGGGATCATTATCAAGTAATGTCCATCTACTTCTCTTCTATATTAAGATTAATCATCATAAGATCAAGAAAAGAAGCATATAAGAGAGGTATGTTATCAATTACTTTCCAGCGTGTCATATAAAGGATACAGATGTGTGAGCTGGGATGATTTTCTAAGACAGTGAATGATTTTGAAGTCAATGCAAATTGAGAAAAAAAAAATCCTAAATTGACACCCTTACCAATGCCATGTATGCATCATATATAAGAGATGGTAAGGAGTAGATGTTACCACAGATGAGGAATCCTCATACTCTATTAGACTCATGAATCTGAATCATGCGCAGATAAGCATGCTTCCTGACATCTTCAAGAGGTGTGCTATCTCAAGTGGAAACCCCTAGCGCAAGTGCTTTGATGATTCGCTTCGGCAAGCTGAGCTACAACCACAAGCAGACATGACTGGGCAGTCACTCTACTCTTCCCATGGTTCAATAGTTGGCCTGCTATCGAAGGCGCTGATTGTTGCGAAAGCAACCTTGCTCAGACTTGATGATTGGTCCTGCATGTGCTTGAGGAAGCAAGTGCTTCCTGATGGTCAGTGAAAGAACTTAAGATTTAACATTGGAGACCATACTCAGGACATTCAAGTCAATCTGTGTTAATCAGCACAAGTTAATAATTTTAAGAAATCATGCTTGCTGATTGGTTTAAGAAAATATGAGCAATGATTATGTGAAAACTAATTTTGAAATTGTCTACACGTTCACATAGTTTCACTATCAAGACATGAACTCTATTTATACTCTCATAGATAAATATCAATGTGATAGTACAGCGAGTATCAAACAGGTGGCATATTTTCAGAGTTTCATAAGCAAGTATAGTTCAACAAATATGCCTCAAGGATGTTCATGTTAGATCATGAAGACATGTGAATTATTAACACAATGAAATTTTGAAAAATCTTCATCCTCACAAAATGAAATACTGGAAATCTTCATGCTCACAGAATAGTTTGATTTTAAGACTAAATCCGGTTTACAAAACAACCAAATTTCAGCATGTGATCACGAGAATAATTTCCAAATATTAGCTCAAGTTCTTCTAGATATGCTCAGTGTGGTCTCATTGTTCTTAGGATATCAACAAGCTTGAAATTAATACAGATTATAGCATGCTTGTGATACTATGCCATGTTTTACAGATCTAGCAGAGTTTAATTCAAGGCATTTCCTAAGATTTCTAATGCATGTCAGACAAGAGAGAGACTATTCATTAAATTTCACAACAGAATGTGTAGGGGATAGAAATGCTCATGTGTATTGGCGAGAGTTTCTCAGGTTTAGTGTAGCCATTCCACACATCTTGATAAGGAGCATTTTCGTTGCCATTCTCTCTTGGTCATTCTCATTGTTCAAGCTTCAATAATCTGTGTCAACATTCTGAAACTAGTTCTGAATCTTCTTAACAATGTCAGAAATCTTGGAACACAATGATTCAGCATGCACAGATTTAGAAGGTTTTGAAGGAAGTTCAGTTTCAAAGTGTCAGACTTCTTGAATTTGTAAAATCAGTATGCATTATATCAGAAAATGAATTTGATATGGTAGGATCATTTTTACAGAAAATAAGGTCATCACAGATAAGGGAAATCATATCAGTTTCAGAAAAATAAAAGCTGTTAAGCCCATCATGCATTTACTACCCAAATGATTATTCAAGTAAAGAGGAGGGTAAGAATGATATTACCATAACTCCATTCGCATCAAGCAGTAGCTTGCTTGATTTTGGTTGGCAATACAAGGATTCTTCTATTTTCAGAGCAGCACCAAAATCTATGTGTGACGAATGCTCATCAAGACTTGACAAATTGTTCAGATGAGGTACAGTCCTGAGTCTTGCTGAAGCTAATAGGATGGATTGGAGTTGGTACAGAGGGATGAATTAGCTTGGTGATCGCTACCACTGGCGTCTCTGGCCTCTTGAACCCATACTTCATACACAGCTCTTCACTCAGATTGGGTGCTGGCGCAGAGGGAGACACAGGTTCAGCAGAGGGTATCTCCGCAGGTTGATCACTCAGCGCTATCTCAAGCTTGCCTCTGTGCTAGCAGACTGTTGGGGGCACATGAATCAGATGGCTTCCCCAAGGGCGAGCCTTCCTGCTTGGGCAATCCGCTTCATTTCAATTTCCCTTCTGAGGGCAGCAGTGACATCCTGGTCAAGTCCGAGGGATGGCTTGACCTAGCTTTCCCTTTTCCCTTCTTGTTCATTCAGAGCATTCTTAGGATCAGCAATTGACTCTTCTTCACTGTCTGATGGCTCACCGAGGGAGGAGATCTTCTTTTTAGCCAGAGTCTTCTTCACCCTTGTCTTGCTGAACCTCCGGATTGCCTTTCCTACAAAATATCAGATAGTTCCTTCCTTTTGTATCCAAGTCTGGATCTGAAGGTCAGTTTGTAGGTTATATATAATTCACATGCACTTAGAGATTACTTGCTATGTGTATGGCATGGTGAATCTATCATGACTATATGCACAAGGATATACAAGGTTTTTGATCAAGACAGTCATGGACAGCATGTGGATTATGAACATTATTAATTTCTTTAAGCTTTCTTCTATGATTAATATAATGTTCACATCTTAGGGTGCTTAATGTAAAATCTCAATAAGTCCATCTAACATTAGCATAGGAGATTTTACTATCAAATGCTTCGTTGCTAAGTGATCCCTTGCTTACCCAAGGAGATCTTCTATACTTATCCTTGGTTCGAAGCACTTTCTTCTGAGAGGTAGGATTCAGGAGCCTTTTCAATGTTGATCGAGGAATCCACTCTCTCTTGTTCTTCTCAGGATAGTTGAATGGAACTCTGTGATAGCTTATCCTTGAGACAGAACCATTGTCCTTTGTGGTTGCCGACTGCTTCTTATGATTGTACCAGGGGGTTTCAGCAATTGCATCACCGCGAGTTCTCTTCTTTGGGGTAAGAGGAACTCTTGATCTTTCCTGCACAAGTAAGGCACTAGAAGGATGTTTTGGTACCCATTTGTACTTGGGTCCTACAAGGTTAACACTGGACCTTACTTGTCCTTTAGGAATCCATACAAATTTATTTCTCACATTTGAATTTCTTCTAAGACTGCATGTGTGAGAAATATGTCCTAATCTACCACAATAATGACAGATAATAGAATGAAAATCAAAATGAGGTTTTCTATCATCATCATGATTAGTTTTCTTTAGAAAAGCTTTTTGTTCCTTTGAAATCTCAGTTTCTTTTGAAAGCTTTTCTTTTTCCTTCAACACGTGTTTACAGTCAAAACATTTTTCAAGGCATGTTGAAGTTTTCCCTACCGATAGTGGGCTAGCTATCGGAACCACTAGTTCTTTAAAAGAAACCTCAGAAACTTTGGATGTAGAAGAAGAAATTAGTTTTACAAGTTTCCTATCTTTTTCTTTTAAGCCTAGAAGTTCTTTTGCAAGTTTACAGTATTCAGTATATAACTCATTGTATGCATCTTGCAAATCAGAGAGTTCAATTTCAGATCCAGATACCTCACTTTCTGAATCTTCTAGGCAGAGATGGATACTCTCTTCACTGAAGCCTGCTTCCTCAATATCAGCTTCCAGAAGCTCATCAGTAGATGATCCACAAGGGGCACGAGTTGAGCTTTGGATAGCTGTGCTTTCAAGAGATGGGTTAGAAGCATATATCACATCAAGAGTATTCCAAATATCTCTAGCACTAGAGCAATGTTTGATTTTCTGGAAATCATTTTCAGTTAAACTTTTGTATAAAATTTGCATTGCTCTAATGTTTAAGGAAAACAAATTTTTCTCCTTTTCAGTCCAGTTTCCTCTTGGTTTGAAATCAAAATCATTTTCAAAAATATCCCACATTTTCAAACTAGTGGATTGTATAAAACTTTCCATCCTTGCTTTCCACCAACAAAAATCAATATTTTCTAGCACGGGTGGAATGGTATGATCAAAGCCTTTGGAAAACATTTTTAACCCAAATCAGCCAAGGTCTTTACACTTGAGATCGTTGGATCCTTTAAACAAGTGACCTGCTCTGATACCAAATGAAATGTGTGGCTGTCACCCAAGAGGGGGGGTGAATTGGGTGAGGGAATAAAAACTTAAAACTCTTTTTCGAAAGACTGCTTGTGCTCGGTGATGATGATAATAAATAATGCTATGCACAAGTCAGTATGTTATGTGATGCAAAATAGAATGATTAAATATAAATTTATGCACACACAAATTTATCCTGGTTCGGTCACCCAGACCTACATCCAGTCCCCAGGCTACACCTGAGATTTCCAATCCACTATTCTTGTTTAAACCGGGCACAAGAGAAGCCTTTACACTTTAGGTTTTACGAACACGGGTTCACCTAACAACCCACAGGTTTTACTAATGGCTAACCTGCAAACCTAACCGCAAGTTTTACGGGATCACTTGCAACCTTTACAACCGCAAGTTTTGCGGGCTCACTTGCAACCTATACAGCTCCCCCTCACACCTAGAAGGGTTCAGTCTTTACAGACAATGATTTAACAATGATTACAATACTGTTCTTCAAGCGACAAGCTTTAGAACAGGTTTGATAGGATGTTCACTCTATGAACTGATTGTGCTAAACACTTAAGCTCAACTAAGTGGGTTCAATCAATGAACAGATTATGTTACTCACTTAGGTACAATAATTGCTCTCAACAAATTCTCTCTAAGAATATTACAACTTAAGATCAGAGAGTAGAAGGATATTTCAGATAGTAGGCTTGAGCTTCTTCATTCTATTTCTCTTGCTTATCAAAACTCCTGAAGCTCTCTTTTCAGAAATGAAGAATATCTCCTTTTATACCAGCCTCTGATTATCCAACCGTTGGAGAGACAATAAGGCCGTTTGAATATAGCCGTTGGGGCCTTGTTTACGTTGTCCTCATTAATGCACAGTAGGGTTGACTTTGCTTTATCTGAAAAGGTGCTCTGACCAGCTGTTCTGTCAACACTGTTCTGACAACACTGTTCTGGCAAAAGTCGTTCTGACATCTATACACTGTACGGTCTGACTCTTGCTTGTTGTCAGATGAGGACTTCGTTCCTCAAGCATAAGTCCAGGATGCTAAGAGACTTACTATCGGAAGTTCTCTTGCTATCTGAAGTGAAGCTCGTGGACTCTAACATTCTGCTTGCTATCACATAGAGGAACTTCGTCTTCCAAGCACTTGTCCATGAATGATAAGAGCGCTTTGCTATTGGATGCTCTCTTGCTATCAGAAGCTCTCTTATGGACTCTGACTCTTGTGGGTAGTATGAGCTTTGACAGCTTGAATGAATCTTCAGATTATGTTCTCCTTATCTCTCATACTCCTCATGCTTGGTAGGTAACAATGTTGTTTGAATATCTGTTAACCTCTTGTTACCGTTGGGAAGTACATCTTCTTAAACGCTCCATTAAAGCTTAGCAGGGTTGACTTGCTTTATCTCTGAAAAGCAATTCTAACCACTCTGCTCTGACAACATCATACTGACTTCTGAGCATATGTACTTCTGACTCTTGTAATCCTGCTGACGGATGATCATCGTGCATCGTTCATTGTTAATCCGGAAGCGACAGTCTTGCTCTGTAAGAGTTAGTCTTTGAATTCCAGTGCCAAGAGTATTTGCATTCGGAAGCTCATTTGCATCCGGAAGTAAAACTAAGTTCTGCACATACTTGTTAGTCCAACAGAGTAATATATATAATCAAGTATAGTAGGAACTATACATGCTGTGGGAAGCTTGTTTTGCTATGGGAAGCATTCTTACTTAGACTATGTTCTGACTTAGTGTATTGTCTACTGACACTAGGGGATGTCTATTCCAATAGTCAGCGTAAGTCTCGTTATTTTACTCTAACTCTTAAGTCTTCCCAAGTGACTTGGTGTGTCATTTTCTTAAGCTATGGGATGTGTAGTATAACAACACTTAATCACATGCAGTGGGAGTTCATTTAGTCTAAGGAGCCTTTCTTGCATCCGGAAGTACTTCTGCATCCGGAAGCACTACTACTGGATGAAGGATTATAATGACTTTTACTCGCTCTCGCTCAGTGTCCTTCAATCCAACAGTCAGCGCTAGTCACTAAGCTATCGGAAGCAATTCTACTGGACGTGGCTTATGTTCGCTGACGCTTAGTGTAATTTAGTCCAATAGCCAGCGCCAGTCTAAATCTAACAGGAAGCAAATTCACATCCGGTTGAATCTTAGCTTAGTCTTAAGGTTTTTGTATATCTAGTGCTTATGGACTAAGTTATTTCCCTAGTGAATTACTTGCTCTCGCTGGGGGATAAGTCATTCATCCGCGAGCGCTAGTGCTAAATACTTCCGGAAGTGATCTTGCATTCGCAAGTGATCTAACTTAGGATTCTAACCATGTCATCTAATCCTTCCTAAGTGTTGATTATGTTCTTTTAAGTACTAGACCATATCATACCTTAGTCACCATCAAAACTTAAGATTCTAACAGAAAGAACGACGCCATTGGAGAGGGGAGGGAAGAGTTTAAAGAAAAGAAAAACCACACCGTTGGCGGCCGACGCCGCCATGAACCGCCGGAAGCTCGCTTGGCCGGCGAGCACGCAGGGGAGGAAGGAGGGAGGACGAATGGGAGTGAGGGAGGAGAGAAAAGTGACGGCTAGGGTTTTTTTTTTGAAAGAGGGAGGGGTGTGAGTATATATATATACCTTAGGGAAAATTACAGTTAACTACCCTATTATTTATTCCTAATTGTATTTTAGCCCAAAAGTTTGTACATATTATTATACTCATTTCTTTCTTTCATAATATTATCTAGGTTCCTAATACTTTTCATGAAAATTTCAAATCTCATATGGCTCATTTAATTATATTTCTATAATTTCTAAAGATAATAAAGTTTTAATATGCATAATTCATCTAAAATATCATAGATTTATTCTTAAGACTTTAAATTTCCTAAATAACACCTCAAGACCTTAATAATTTCTTTATTACCCCTAATTTAAATTCGGGATGTTACAATTTACCCCACCTTTTAGGAATTTTGTCCCCAAAATTCACTATTCAACACTCATTTTCCACACTTTGACGTTACACATCCATTTCTAAATTATTTAAACGTCATTTACTTGTAGTCTTTTGCCGTTTCTTATACTAGCTACCAATTTCTTGCCCTTTTCACCTACCATTACTCTACCTGTAAGTTATTCTCCACATAATACAACCCTAAAGTTGCCAATTTGTAAATTAAATATCATCCAATGTATTGTCATAGTCACTTAATTGCTAACATTAACTTTGTCGAAGCATTTACAAACACCCCAAACAATGCAAAATTCAATTTCACCTTCGTGAGAATAAACTTCCCACTAAATATATAATTGTTATATTTTTGGGGTAAATGCAATAAGTATTCCGAATAGTTATCACATTTTCTATGGCACAATAAAATGAATTTGGCACACTTAGTTTTCTTACACTCCTATCAAAATTTTAAGTCACCATTCACATACTTCATGCTATCCCCTTAAATATGTATATAAAAACAAACATCTAGGTAGAACAAAAAAAAAAAACAAAGGTTCAGAAAATTTACATTACAAAGATTTAGCTTCTTGATCTAAATCACCACAAGGAAATTTAAGTGTTTCCTACTTCAACCTATACTAATTGCCTCTAATTACTTTCAAATTTTCTTTATTCCACTTGGCTCATAAGGTCTTCAATGATGTCTCGGCTATGATTATGCCTAGGTTCATAATTATATCTGAGACCCCAAAAGAAGAATCCTCATTCTGTCAAGTTTCTCAAACAATTCCTGTCCAACTATCAGTATCTAATTCCCATTGGGCTTGATTAAATGATATCACTATTTCCTTATAATTGTAACTATTTCAAATTCTACTTCTTAATTTACCTTCATTCATTAAATATACACCCCTTCATAAGTTTAAATTCCTACATCGACTCAACTTGATCTAACCCTCTTACTCATATCACTTTAGTTACTAAAACTCATTCATCAACTGTACCCAAAATAAATCAACAACAGTCCCTAAATAAATAACTCCACATTCCAGAAAATTTACTACCAGTATCAATGTATCATTACCTAATAGAATCATGGCAATACATGGAAAGAACAATACAAACCAATACTGCAATTCATCCAAATTTTCAAACCACAAACTGAGCATACATAAAGTGCTGCACACATCTATCAACTCATTAATACTGCAGTTCCACTTCCTAAGTAGCGGTTTAAACAAACAAAGAAGGAAAAGAAAGAACCAAAATTTGTAATCTAGAAAAAGCTCAACATATAACCATGCACACGCAGAAATCAACAATACAATCTTCACCTAGCAACCTTTGATCACAAAATCAATTCCACACACATGTAAACAAGTTTCGGCATACACGAAAAGAGGAACCATCAATCCAAGCACATGATCAAACACACAAACTCATTTCAAATTCATTCGGGCGCCTACAATGAACATCCAATTCACGACACCCAATCAAAGCAAGAATTCAACACACACAATCATATAACTTCTCAAATAACCAATTTATCAATTGATTAAATGTTTAGATTCAGAAAGTTCCCATAAACCCATAATCTCCATACTCGATATTCTCGAAATCCTCACCGAATGCTCGTGAAATTTATATAGAAAGATGGGAGGTCCTCACCCAACAATGGAAATCGAAGGTTTACCATTGATTTTAGATAACTGTTGAACCCTAAAACTAAAACCCCTACCATCTAAACCAAATAAGTTCCCTCAGTCAATTGGATTCCCCAATCATAGATTTCATCTCAAGCCAAGTATATCATCAAACTCCTTCATCTGTCTATATATATATAGTCCACATTCTCAAACTTCAATTAACTCCAACTCTATTCAAACTAGCCAACTTTACTTTCACAAGTTAACTCAATTAATCTTTCTTATACCCTCCATAAATCTAAAGCAAGAACTCTCTAAACTCTTATATTCCCATCTTAAAGCGCAATTACCACCTTTACGACTTGAAATTGTATCAAAATTCCTTCATAAATTCTAGATAGTCATTCCAACCAAACTAAATTCTTCAATCACCACATAGATAGTCAATTCATACACTCTATTCCATAACACTACTTAATCCTCAAAATCCAATGTCAATAAAATTTAATAATAGTCTATTTAAGACACTATGAGTCCTCCAACCACTTTTATGACCTTTTCCCTAAGTTATATTTCATTCCTATAGCTATTTCTACTTTGTCTCACTCTTTCCAATAAATCAAACGTAATCACTCCACTCAATCCAACTAAATTCTAATTCTAACATATAAACATTTGATGAAGACATCACATTCCATGATACTATCACTTTACACCATTTCACCATTAAGTAATGTCATAAACTAATATGCACCAATCAACTCAATCATCACAAGATTTGACCTCTTTTCCATAATTAAAAATCAATTTACTGCGATAAATTCCTAAATCCATACCATTTCTCTTAAATTTAACCAGAACAGCCACTATTCCGCTTATTCTTAAGAATAAACCTTAATATATCTATTCACCTCCCATACTCAAAATCCTAAGACTACTCCATTAAATTCCAATTTATTCCAAAATTTAGTCATCAAAAACCCTTCCAAGGGAAATTGCAACTACTCCAACTAAATCACTATCACTATATAACCGCGATAACCTATAGAACTCATCAATAATCCACAATACCTCATCATAAACCACAATTAATGCAACCTCTCAAATCTCTAAACTCCAAAATACATAAGGAAACCACAATCCAACCAATAATCTCGTCCAATAATTCAATTCCACGACTCACTCTTATACAATCCTAATCAATTTACCAATATCATCTAAGCGTTCTTGTTACAATTCTACCACTCTCCCCACCAAGGGATTTACCATAACCTCGCAGATAGCCGGTGATCATGCATAACAGAAAAAGGAATTCAAAGAATGTATATTGCCAATCTAAATGCAATGCAACACAGTCCAGGGTTATCGTATACCAAATACTGATAACCAAGTTGTTACATACTGTTACTAATTCCCTGATTAATTCAATAATACCTTCACTAACTATGATAGAAAAATGATTTCCATAATATCAATAAATCTATCATAGTTAGAAAAAGACTTTCCTATTAATAATCATTATCCATGACAGAAAAGAATTTTCTAATATAACGTGAATACTATCATGGATAATTTATAGCTAACCATGTTAGAAAAGAATCACCTAACATGGTTAGAAAAAGGAGCAACCTAGTACATTTCCCCGATTAACCAATAATATCAATACAATTAAAAATATGCGGAAGCGAATGCAGACCTATACATTTTGGCAATATACATGTCTAAATAATCAAAACAACCTTTGAAACTTAATTCCCTTTCCTGTTGTCCGAGCCTGTGCATGATCACCTGCAAAAATGTAAGTAATCGTGGGGTGAGACAACTTGTCTCAGTAATCTACTACCTAACTCACTATAACAGTGAGATGTGCGGTAGTAAGGGCGTCTAAAGGGTACCACAGTTTTAAAATCAATATATATATATATATATATATATATATATATATATATATATATATATATATATATATATATATATATATAAGAACCAAGCATTCTTCCATTTACCGTTCCAGGCCCTCTGTCACGTCCAAAATAAATCAAGTCCATCATTTCTACTTTCCAAATATCACTCAAAACCCCTCAATCAATTTCCACATCGATAACTTCACCATCCAATCTCCAAATTCATGCAGTCATTATTGTAAATTTCATACACATAGTTCTCAATCCAACTTCTCGGCTCTCATCCATGTACAACCCTAGTGCTCTACTCCCAGGGAGGGATCCCAGTCTGTCTCAAATCAGAAAGGGAGCAGTCCCTGTCTCAAATCAGGGGACTGCTGGTCACAGTCTCAAATCTGTTGACCGTTACAAATAACCGTTGATTGGCCTATCAACCAGTTATCATCGCGCGATGGTAATTATCTCAGTGGCATGCAATGCTTACAATTCTTTTCAACATCTCAATCAGAATTTTCAATACTTTCCTTCAACAAAACTTTCCAAATTCCTCAACCACAACGTATGATACTTCCAATCCACATCACTTTCCAATACCCCTGTCCGAGTACCAGTTATATATAACACCATCACAAACTCCATCACTTTCCATCGAATAACCTATCAACACTGCTGTCAAAGGACCACACCTATATATATATCTCACCATTCCAGGAAAAATCACAACCACTAGACAGGATAATATATATAATGTATGAAGTTTCTTTATACAAAAATACTCGTGTTTAAAGGCACCCGACAACCTGTTTGTATAAAAATAACTTTTAAAGATTTGAGAGTTAGAAAGGATTGAAAATCCCAACTAACGTCACCCTCAATATTATAGTAAGGTAAGAGTGATTACCTGCGTCACTTAGCGCTCCAATGCTTTTCTTTACCCTTCCTTGAGAATTTCCAAGTATTTCCTCTTAATCCCTCCTATTATTACACAAAGTAATAATAGTCATAAACGATTATTCTTATATATACGTTTAATGAATAACGTCGCTCTCGATCTATATAATGCTACCCAAGCCCCTTTTTATTTTACTTGTCCTATACATGCATTTCAAACACAATTCAAATTCAATAACAGAATCCACATAATGTCATCCAAATCAGAAACAGATAATTGAGACAAAATAAACAGAATGGAACAAACTCTATCATATCACATCAATTCATGAATCAAATCACCCTTGTTTCCTCCAAATTATTTCACATCTATAAGTTTATCACCACAACCTAATAACATCCATTAGCCATTACATTCCTCAAGCATCTATCACTTCCACAGTCAAATAATATCGTATTCAAAATTAAAAAGGACTAAATCCAAACTACCACCTCAGTCATCTAATTAATACATCACTCACAATCCTCACCAAGATAATCACCTATTCTCAAAAACATTGAAATTATAATATATAACAAGCTAGCAATCAAACCACAAACCATAATTATAACATCATCATAAACTTCAATGACAAATCATTATTTAAATTACTCCTTTAGGGTTCTTGAACTCTTAATGATCTTTTATGTAATCAACCTCAACCTCAATAGATACACCAATTGTATACAAACTCTATTCTATTTCAAAACAGATCCAGTAACCACAAGAGCAGTCAAGCCTTGACACAAATCACATGCATCCATAGTATTTCAGTTGACCTTACTTTAAGGTTCGCTCAAAACCTTCATTTATCATCAAACCTTAACATTTGAATATCCATATCCATAAAATCAGATTCTTAACCTAAACAAACGGGTTTACTTTAATATTTAAAACAACACATGAGTTTAAAGTCCTAACCCCTACAACACCTTCATATGCATTCCCAAGTATCTTTTATTCCAAAGAACAAAAATTCCTTTTAATTTAGTACTTCATTCTATTTTAATCTCCATATACTAACAAAAATCTCAAAGAATCAATACCCAAACAGAACAATGACTTCATTTCCTTTGAAAACACATTCAGCCAGTGGTAAAAATAAAAACGACTTATTGTAAATCCACATACAAGCATTACTACCAATTTAACAGTCTTAAACCCAATTTATACACTACTGAACCTATATGAAAATCACCATTTAATCAGAAAAGAACCTCACAACCAGTGGAGATGGCAGAAACAAAGAAACATATATGAGGAATTCAATAACTCCACAAATTATCAAAACCTAGGGTTTTGCCCAACTTCACAAAACTTCAAATTAAAGTAGGACCTTTAGTTTAGCCATTTTCGGATTTCCTCACAACTCACTCCAAAACCTAGAAAATCTTAGAAATCAGAGAAGAAAACTCACTCAATGTTGAACCCAAGCTTGACAGTCCGGACGGCGGCCATCTCCGCCGCTGAGAACTCGCCGGAAAACAAGGAGGCCGACGGTGAGGAGTGAAAAATGACAAGAATAAAGGGGAACAAAATGAGAAAGTGACGGTGGATAGGAAGATAACTCAAGAAATGAAAAGGATCGAACCTTACCTTCTTCCGCCACCGTACGTCGCTTCGCCGCCGGTCAAACAGCTCGCCGGAAAAAGGAGAACGAAGACAGCAGTGAGGAGTGAAAGAACGACGCCATTGGAGAGGGGAGGGAAGAGTTTAAAGAAAAGAAAAACCACACCGTTGGCGGCCGACGCCGCCATGCACCGCCGGAAGCTCGCTTGGCCGGCGAGCACGCAGGGGAGGGAGGAGGGAGGACGAATGGGAGTGAGGGAGGAGAGAAAAGTGACGGCTAGGGTTTTTTTTTTCAAAGAGGGAGGGGTGTGAATATATATATATATACCTTAGGGAAAATTACAGTTAACTACCCTATTATTTATTCCTAATTGTATTTTTAGCCCAAAAGTTTGTACATATTATTATACTCATTTCTTTCTTTCATAATATTATCTAGGTTCCTAATACTTTTCATGAAAATTTCAAATCTCATATGGCTCATTTAATTATATTTCTATAATTTCTAAAGATAATAAAGTTTTAATATGCATAATTCATCTAAAATATCATAGATTTATTCTTAAGACTTTAAATTTCCTAAATAACACCTCAAGACCTTAATAATTTCTTTATTACCCCTAATTTAAAATTCGGGATGTTACAGGAGCAGTCATTATTCATCATCTTCCTCAAAACACCAAAACTCCATTCTTTTTGTGGCTAGTGAGAGCTCGAGTGAAAAAAGAAGAAGAGCTTGGATTTTGGTCTACAACCTTCACGAGAAGATGAGAGGACTGTGGAGGTGGTCGATCGAAGTCCGGAGCCACCGCTGCCGCCATCAAAGTCGTCGTCGCCGCCGTCTAAGCCGCCACCGCCACCGCCATTGAGCTCGGTCAGTAGTAGAAGGGATCTTGAGCCAAGAAATGTTTATGGTCATCTCATCTCTGAAAGTAATGGATGCACAAGAGGGGGGGGTGAATTGTGCTTCAAAAATAAATGCTCAAATAAAACAACACAAGAGTTATACTGGTTCGGTCTTCCTGACCTACGTCCAGTTCTCAACCACCCAGGCTGAGTTCCACTATATCTCCAGGTTTTAGAACGGGTTCACCTGGAACCTTTTACAACCACAAGTTTTGAACGGGATCACTTGCAACCTTACAACCACAAGTTTTACTCAGGCTCACTTGCAACCTTTCTAACTAGCTCCCCCTTACACCTAGCAAGGGTTCAACCTTTAAAACTAAAGGATTTTTCTAACTAAGTTCTCTTAAAGAACAGATAGTGTTACACACTTAAGTACAATCAATGCTCTTAAAACACGAAGAGACTTAACTTCAAAGAGTACAAGATATGTAGATGAAAAGATCACTCAATGAGTTAAATGCTCTTTCTCTTTTCTGGGCAGCTTTGAATACTTGAAGATTTTCTGAGTTTCTCGCTCTAACTTCTCTCAAGAATGTCAAAGATAATTCATTAGCTTCATAAATGAAGTTGAGCTCCTTTATATAGTCTTCAAACATTCTGACTCTTGGTAGGTGGGTTAGCCGTTTGAATATGGCCGTTTTTCCCTTGTTACCGTTTGCCCAATTAATGTTTCATCAATGCATAGCAGGGTTGACTTGCTTTATCTCTGAAAAGTAGTTCTGACAACTGTGCTCTGACAAAAGCATTCTGACACTGCACTTCTGAACATTCTGACATTCTGATTGCTTGCGGAAGCAAGTTCACATCCGGAAGCAATTCTACTTAGTGTGCTGCACTTTGAATGTTAGTTTAACAATATAAGCACATAGTCACATGCAGTGGGAGTGTACCTAGTCTAAGAGGTCTTCCTTGCATCAGGAAGCACTTCTACATCCGGAAGTAAATCCACTGGATGAAGGATTTTGTTCACTATTACTCACTCTCGCTCAGTGTCCTTCAATCCAACAGTCAGCGCTAGTCACTAAGCTATCGGAAGCAATTCTACTGGACGTGGCTTATGTTCACTGACGCTTAGTGTCATCTATTCCAACAGCCAGCGCCAATCTAAATACAACAGGAAGCAAAAGCACTTCCGGTTGAATCCTAGCTTAGTCTTGAAGTTTTTGTATATCTAGTGCTTATGGACTAAGTTATTTCCCTAGTGAATTACTTGCTCTCGCTGGGGGATGAGTCATTCATCCGCGAGCGCTAGTCCTAGTTTATCCGGAAGTAAATCCACATCCGGTTGCACTCTTACTTGGGATTCTATGTTAGCCTATTGCTTTCTAAGTACTTGATTCATTCTTTCATATTTTAGTCTTCATCAAAACTTAAGATTCTAACATTCTCCCCCTTTTTGATGATGACAAACTTAGTTTTATCGATTAAGTTCATATGAAAGGATTAGAAGAAGAATAAAAACAAAGAACAAGTAACTTAGACAAATATTATTGATAAACATAGATTACATGTTAGAGTATACAAGCAACACATATACATGTAATCTACACTAAGCAAGAATGAGAGATGCATGAAAACAGAAAAATTTTCTAAGTTAAAAAATGGACTTGGGGTTCATAAGTTGTGTTTCTTTTTCCTCTCCCTCTCCTTCTGTTTCTCCTCATTCTCTTTCTGTAGTTTGGCTAATTCGGCCTCATGCACATTCTGGTCAATCTGGGCAATGATCCGCTGAAGCTCTTCTTCATCCCTTTCTCTTCTGAGTCTTTCAGATTCAATAGACTCCTCGAATGCCCTCTTCATGTTTTCCACTTCTTCATACCCAGGGAACCCTGTATCATCATCGAAGTAAGTGACCACTCCATTGGGATAGTGAACAGCCCGAATTTTCACATTCCATACTGGGAAGTTGGGATCCTCCTCAACTTCCTGGGCTTTCCTCTTCCCCTTGCCTTTACCCTTTCCTCTGCTCTTGCTTATTGATGGAGTGGGCATGGCCTTTGCTCTGTCAGCATCGAGGCAGGCCATCTGACCAAAGGATAGTTTGTCCGTGTATCCATATTTCTCGAATTCCTCAGGAGTCATGTCTTCAATTTCCAACTTGACTTCCTTCAGAATTGGAACAGCTTGTACTACTGGGATTTCTTGTTCAACTTGGGCAGACGAAGTTTCTGGCTCAGGTTGGTTAGATGGAGTCTCTTCCTCACTCTCAGCAGATTCAGTGGAGGCAATAACCTTTTTGGAACGCTTCCTAGGTACGGCCTTCTTCCTTGACTCACTGAATGTAACTGCTGGCTCAGATGGAGGAGGAGGGGCAGAGGTTTGCTCAGAAGTATGGATCTCAGATGATTGCCCAGAGGATGTAGGGATTGGCTTGGCGATCACAATGGGAGGATGGTCGATCTTCTTCAGCCCCCACTTCATCATTATCTCCTCAACAATATTTTTACTTGTCTTAGTTGGAGGAGGCTCTGATGATGGTGACTCAGGCTGTGAAGGTTGTTCATTTGGCTCAGAGACTACCATATCCCATTGTGGTCCTTGCTCAGCCGACCTCTGCTGCTGCATGAACCGGATTGCTTTTCCTCTTATTAAGCTCTCAGCACCACCCAGCCTTTGGGATTCCATGGCACGGCGGAGGGCAGCCGTGATGTCTTCATCAAGCCAGAGGGATGGCTGGCTGAGCACATCCCTTGTGTCTATGGTTAGGCGAAGAGCGGTCATCACATTTCTCCCCCTTTTGTCATCATCAACAAGGGCGAGGTCTAGGGATGGAGTGGATGAAGAGGAGGGTGGAGGTTCAGGGCCAAGTCTCGTTGGGGGTGAGGGTTCAGGGGAGGATGTAGGTAAGGTGGTTTCAGGGGATGCGGGTTGGTTGGGGAACCAAGTAGGATCTACGAATAGACCTTCGAATGGGTAGGTGGAGGAATATTCAGTGAAGGTAGTGGAAGAGTGTGGGGTAAATGGGGTAAATGGTGAGTGAGGATCCTCAGGGATTTGCTGAAGGCGGGGGTAATCTCGCAGATAGATGTGGCTGAGGGGGTGAACGGCAGTTTTGAAGCCAAGGTATTCGGCCAATGGGTTGGATCTTGGTCCAGAGTTGGGGTTGGTAGGGTTAGGATGGGATGGTCCGTCAGAGAGGTTGAGTGGTGAACGAGTATGGGTGTTGGGTGGTGTGTGAGTAGGGGAGTTATGTGGAGATTGGGAGTTGTTGGATTGAAGGGGCGATTGGCTAGGAGATTGTTGGGGTGTGTCTTGGGTTTGGTGTTCATGGTTGGGTGAAGGCTGGGATGGTTGGTCATTGTTTGGTGATGTGTGTGGTTGTTGGTCATTTGGTGGAGGTGGCTGTGGTTGTTGAGTGTTGGGAGGAGGAGGAGGGGGAAGTTGAGGGTGATTAGGAGGAGGAGGAGGAGGAGGATTTTGAGGAGGGGGTGGTGGTAGGTTACCTTGTCGAGGTTGAGGGATTTGGAGGTGTTGGAGAATGAGATCAAGTTTGGCATCCACCCTGGCTAGCTGTGTCTCGACCTGGCCAACTCTGTCCTCAAGCCGCTGGATCCGCTCCCCTTGTTGCTGGAACCCAGCATCACAATCATTCATCAATGGGGCTACCAATGACTCAGAGAGTTGAAGGAGAATCTCTTCCCTCATCTCTTGAGCGAATGCCTTCACAGTCGCTGGCACTCTTGCAGCACGGCTTGGCCCAGCATGGGAGTCCACTTCCTGATCCCCTGCACCAGATGTAGAGGGGGTTGAAGTTCCAGAGGCACTACCCGCTTGTGATCCTGAGCGAGTGGGCTTAGGGGCTCTTATATACTTAATGCCCATCTTCCCGATGTTGGTTGCTCCCACAGGTCTACACTTGACATTCTCTTCCTCCACAACAGATGTGGCCTTGATCAGATGCTTCTCAAGGAGGAAGGCAATGATGGCGGGATAGGGAAGATAGCCAGACTTGTCATTAGTCAACCATCGCTGAAGCTCAAAGCAGATCAACTGGCCGGGGTTGATTGGTTGGTGGGAGAGAATTCTGGGGAACCACGGATTGTCGATCAGAGTGAACTCGTTGAAGTTACCCCCTTTGTGTGTCATCATTCGGGAGTAGACATAATACAAGAGTCTGTTTGAGTCAGACATCTTGGACACCTTTTTCCCTGTGGTGCCATACAACTTCTCGAGATCCTCCTTGCTGTACTTTAGTGACTCAGGGTATAGCCACTCATTCATGCTCTCGTCTGTGATCCCCATCAACTCATTCAATGTCCTCCAGGTGAACCTGAAGGTTCTCCCCCTTACAGTGGCAGTGAAGGAGAGTCTGTGAACTTGCTCTTTCCCATCAACCTTCTTGTACTTAACCTTGCCAGTGAGGGATTGACAGAAGACTCGCAGGACGTTGACGTTGTAGTCCTGGTTGATCCCTAGCCAAGGCATATATCTCTCCAGGAAAGGGCGCAGATGAGGAAACCCTAGTTCATCAATCTTGTTCAGATCGATGAACAAGCCATGGTTGAAGATTGGAATGGACGTCTCAAACTTGGCGGCAACTGGCTCCAATGCCCCATCTCTGTAAACAGTAGGGTCATCCTCTTCAACCCTTTGCCTCTTGGAAGAAGGTTCTTCAGCGAATTGAACCTTCTTCTTCTTTCCCTTCCTTTTGGCTTCCTTCGCTTGCTCATGCCCAGAAACGTCTGGCTGTTCTCCCACTCTACCAGAAGTTCCAGGCTGATCCTGGACATGTTCATCCTGCCCCTGGGTTTGCCCAGAAACTTCATGGTGTTCATCACGTTGTTCATCACGATGCCCAGATTTCCCAGAATGTTCATGCCGAGATTTCCCAGATTTCGACTTGTGTTTCTTGGATGAGGAAGGTTTCTTTGTAACTGGGTTTGTTTCATGTGATCCGGCCATTTTTGTGTGGGTTGGTGGTAAAAGGAGATGAAATGCGAAAAAGTGTATGAAGAAAATGAAGAACACAGATGAAGATGAAGAATGTATGCAGAGAATATGTGGGTGAGAAAAATTGATGCAAGTAAAAAGTGAAAGTGAAAATGACACCCTATTTATATGCAAAGTTACTGAGGGCAAAATGGTCATGTCTTTTCATATGAAAGCAAATGTTTACACATTGGGTAACGTAAACATTTTAATTGGAACGGCGCACCTTATGACATGTGTCGCTTCACATTATCAGAGAAGGCACAACTTCTTATGGAGGGAGATGAAGCGTTTTCTGAGGTGACGTGTCCCTTGGTCTGGCACTGGCGCTCTCTTAGCTTCAACATCCAGTGTCAGCGAGTGATCATCCGGAAGTAGTTTTGCTTCCGGTTGCAAAAACTTAGGATTTAACATTGAGGACCTGCAAAAAACACGTATTGGCACTCCGATGCCTAAGTTAGTATTGTTGTAGGTTTTAAACAATCAAGTATAATAATAAATGAAAGGTTACACCTCATTTGGGTTTACCATTCCCAAATCACCTCTTATGAAAGTAAATTGGTCAACCCCCAGAGGCTTGGTGAAGATGTCAGCAAGCTGTTGTTGAGTGGGGACAAATTGCACTTTGACATCCTTCTTTTGAACATGGTCTCTGATGAAGTGATGTCTGACATCAATGTGCTTTGTCCTTGTGTGCTGAACTGGATTCTTGGCGAGGCTGATTGTGCTTGTGTTGTCACAGAGGATGGGTGCCTCAGGGAACTCCAAGCCAAGGTCTCTTAGTTGGTTCTTTAGCCACAGCACTTGAGCACAACAGCTTGCAGCCGCAATATATTCTGCCTCAGTGGATGACAAAGACACGCAGGTTTGCTTTTTGCTAGCCCAAGTCACCAGACAACCACCAAGGAAGGCGCATTGTCCACTGGTGCTCTTTCTATCAGTCTTATAACCTGCATGGTCAGAATCAGAGTAAGCCCACAAGAACTCTTGGTTACCTCTGGGATACCAAAGACCAAGTTCTTGTGTTCCCTCAAGGTATCTCAAAATACGTTTAACACATGTTAAGTGTGACTCCTTGGGGTTGGCTTGAAATCTTGCACACATGCCTACACTAAATTGAATATCAGGCCTGCTTGCCGTTAAGTATAGGAGGGAACCTATCATTCCCCTGTACATGGGCAGGCTGACAGATTTACCCTTTGCGTCAGCATCGAGTGCGGCAGTGGTGCTCATGGGAGTGTCATATTCCTTACATTCATCCATCCCAAACTTCTTAAGTAGCTCTCTGCAGTACTTAGCTTGGGAGATGAATATCCCATTCTTCTTTTGCTTGATTTGCAGGCCTAGGAAGAACGTTAGTTCTCCCATCATTGACATTTTAAACTCACCCTGCATAGTCTTAGAGAAATCTTCACAAAGCTTTTCATTAGTTGCCCCAAAAATAATATCATCAACATAAATTTGGACAATTAACATATCTCTATCTTTGTGAAGGATAAACAGTGTATTATCTAATTTGCCCCTTGAGAAACCTTTGCCCAGCAGGAAGCTGCTGAGTCTCTCATACCAAGCTCTAGGAGCTTGTTTCAGGCCATATAAAGCTTTCTTTAGTCTATACACATGTTTGGGATGCTTGTGATCCTCAAAGCCAGGAGGTTGTTCTACATATACCTCTTCTTTAATATAACCATTAAGAAAAGCACTCTTTACATCCATTTGATATAATCTAAAGCCTTTCATGGATGCAAAGGCTAGAAGAATTCTTATTGCTTCAAGTCTAGCGACTGGAGCAAAAGTTTCTTCATAGTCAATGCCTTCTTCTTGGTTATATCCTTTAGCTACTAGTCTGGCTTTGTTTCTTGTAATTTGACCTGTCTCATCCAGTTTGTTTTTGAAGACCCACTTGGTCCCCACTATGGATTGATGAGACGGCCTTGGGACAAGTTCCCAGACTTGGCTTCTCTCAAATTGATTTAGCTCTTCCTGCATGGCAATAATCCAGTCGCAGTCCTCAAGAGCTTGTTCAACTGAAGTTGGTTCGATTTGAGATAGAAATGCTCCAAACTCAACTTCATTTTGAACTTGCCTTCTGGTTCTGACACCAGAAGAAACATCACCAAGCACTTGATCAAGAGGATGATCCCTGTGATGTCTCCTAGCTGTTGGCAACTGTGCCTCATCAGGCACGGTCTGCACTCTAGGTTCATCACTGGGTTCATCTTCTTCTTTGAGATTGCTTGCTGGTGTTTCTTTTGGTGGTGAAGAAGATGATGGTGGTTTTAGAAGATTAAGTATTTCATCATCTTCTGTGGATTGTCCCCATGTAGGAGTTTCATCAAATACAACATGCATTGATTCTTCTACAATTCTAGTTCTCATGTTGTATATTTTATATGCTTTACTCCTAAGGGAATATCCTATGAATATACCTACATCAGCTTTTGGATCAAACTTACCCAGATTTACCTTTCCATTGTTATGCACATAGCATTTTGATCCAAAGATTCTGAGGTGGCTGATGTTGGGCTTCCTCCCTTTATACAGCTCATATGGAGTCTTGTCCAAGGCCTTGCGAACATAGGCTCTGTTAGAGATGTAGCAAGCAGTGCTCATAGCGTCCGCCCAGAACACCTGAGAAACCTCTTTCTCATTGAGCATGCTTCTAGCCATCTCTGTCAGAACCATGTTCTTTCTCTCGACAACTCCGTTTTGTTGAGGAGTTCTAGGAGCTGAGAAGTTTTGTTCGATGCCATTTTGTTCACATAGCTCAGAGAAGCTATGGTTCTCAAATTCTCCTCCATGGTCTGTCCTTATGGCTGTGATTTTGAGCTCTCTCTCATTCTGCACTTTCTTAGCCAGGACAACAAAAGCATCAAAAGCATCTTGCTTAGAGGCAAGAAACATAGTCCAAGTGAACCTTGAATAGTCATCCACCACCACTAGAGCATACAGGTTTCCACCTAAGCTCTTCACTCTCGCTGGCCCAACTAAATCCATGTGGATTAGTTCCAAGGGCCTGCTGGTGGAGACTTTCTTCTTGGTTTTAAACGAGGACTTTGTTTGCTTCCCTCGTTGGCAGGATTCACAAATAAAATCATGCTTTACTTTAAAGGATGGAATACCTATAGCTAGCTCCTTTTTAATTAGCATATCAAGTTGAGTAAGGTTAACATGAGCTAATCTCTTATGCCAAAGCCAACTGTTCTCATCACTAGATATTAAACATTTTTCTTCCAGTTGTTGACATAAGTCTAGAGTATATAGGTTTCCATTTCTGTTTTCCTTAAGTTTGCATTTTAAATTGGCCTTATCTAAGTTCAGATCCTGCTTATCAACTATTATGCACTCATGTGAATCAAAGATTACCCAATTTCCTTTGTCAGTGCTCTGGCTCACGCTCAGCAGGTTGTGACAGAGACCGTCCACTAGATAGACGTCCTTTACTGGTCCGACTTCTCCAACTCCAGTGATCTTTCCACTTTGATTTCCTCCAAAGGTTACTGTGGCTCCATCTTTGATCACCAGAGATTTGAACTTGTCTCTGTCTCCAGTCATATGTCTCGAGCATCCGCTGTCAATATACCATTTTCTGTTCTTGGATGCTTTGAGACACACCTGGAAGAATCAAGTAAGCTTAGGTACCCAATCTTTCTTGGGTCCTCGGTCATTAGTTTTCAGTGCCCTTGGTCTAGTGTTAGCCTTGACCCTGGGCTTATGATCATTCGGAGCCTCAGGCCTAGTGCTGGCTCTAGGCTCTTGGGTTTTCCCTGTGGATTGTTTCCAGGCTAGGGATCCTTGTCCTCCCTTGGTTTCCTTTACAGGTGGAGGATCCTTTGTAGCCTTGGTTCCTTTAGGGACCCATTTGTAAGAGCTACTTGCTCCATGCTTCTTGGCATTACAGGTGGACGTGTAGTGTCCCTTCCTGTTGCAATAATTACAAAAGCTGAAAGGTGAGGAGCTGTGACTAGTGGCTTTGTGGAAGAATTTTAAGTAGGGCTTTACTTTTGGTTCCACCCACTTTTTCCCTCTAGGAGTATATCCTAAGCCAGTTCTATCCCTATATGCCCTTTGATTCATTAAAATTTATATTTAACATTTCTGATCCATTTGTAAACTTCTGCAGGGCATTTTGCAGCTTGTCTTTCTCCGCTGAGATTTTGCTGCAATTAGGGCAGCTCTCAAGTGTTGGGGCATTGGGTTCTGTTTGGGGAGAACCCTGGCCATCCACTACCGGAAGCTTTCTAGGTTCCGCTAGCTCTTCACTTAGTGAGTCCACCTTAGACTCAAGTGATTCCTTTTTAGTTTTTAACACTTTATAGGCTTTACACAATCGAGAGAATTCTTCATGAACCTCATTGTAAGCCTCTTGCAGTTCAGAGAAAGTTACCTCATTGTCTTCGTGGGTGAGGTCAAGTTCTGAAGATGCTTCCTCATCATCTTCTCTGGCTACCAGGCAGAGGTTGGCAACTTCTTCCTCATCACTTGCTTCGTCATCTGAGCTATTCACCCAGATGGAGGAAACAAAGGCCTTCCTTTTGTCTTTGCCTTTTGACTTCTGCAGGCTGGGACACTCAGCCTTGAAGTGGCCAGGCTTCTTACATTCAAAGCACACAGGGGCCTTTTCCTTCTTGTATCCTTTCCTCTGGCTGGAGTCACCTTTTTGAAAGCCTCCTTTCTTTCTGAAGAACTTTCTGAACTTTCTCACCATCATAGCCATCTCCTCATCGTCCATTTCCTCCTCATCATCCTCATCATCATCATCAACCTCCTTGCTGGGAGCAACAAGGGCAAGATTTTTGGCCTTGGATGAGGCTTGAGGAGCTCTCTGAGCCAGCAGGGTAGGTTCATATTCAGCCAGAGAGCCAAATAGTGCAGTGATGGAGCTCGTTGATTCTCCTTGGACTTCCTGCAAGATGGTTACTTTGGTGATCCAGTCACCTTTCAAGATCTTTAGGATCTTGCTAACTTGCTCTCTTTCAGGAATGTCCTTACCCAGCGAGGCCAAATTGTTGATGAGGTGAGTGAACCTGAGCTCCAGCTCCCTGATAGGTTCAATAGGACTAAGCATGGCGAACTTGTGAAATTCTTCCACCAGCATCTCAACTCGCCTTGCTTTCACTCCCCTGGTTCCAGAGTGAGCAGCCTCAAGAGCCTCCCACATATCTTTAGCATTTTTGTGGTGGCTGATCCTGTGAAACTCTTTAGGGCTGAGAGCACACTGGATGTAGTGCATGGCCCGGTAGTTTAGTTGGACTAGAGCATAGTCCTCATTTGTGTACCTAGATCGCTGCTTGGCGAAACCATCCTCATCCAGTGGTGTGTGATCCCCACGTTCGATTACGTCCCAGAGTCTGATGTCGCTGGACTTGATGTAGGTCTCCATTCGAAACTTCCAGAATGGATAGTTATACCCATCAAAGCCTGGACGCTTGTTGGGTTGAATAGAGACATCTGGCAGGGAGTAATCTGTATCCATTACTAGATCTTTGCTTTCTGGATTCGTTGGAATCGAGTGAGAAAGACCCGCTCTGATACCAAATGAAAGTAATGGATGCACAAGAGGGGGGGTGAATTGTGCTTCAAAAATAAATGCTCAAATAAAACAACACAAGAGTTATACTGGTTCGGCCTTCCTGACCTACGTCCAGTTCTCAACCACCTAGGCTGAGTTCCACTATATCTCCAGGTTTTAGAACGGGTTCACCTGGAACCTTTTACAACCGCAAGTTTTGAACGGGATCACTTGCAACCTTACAACCACAAGTTTTACTTAGGCTCACTTGCAACCTTTCTAACTAGCTCCCCCTTACACCTAGCAAGGGTTCAACCTTTACAACTAAAGGATTTTTCTAACTAAGTTCTCTTAAAGAACAGATAGTGTTACACACTTAAGTACAATCAATGCTCTTATAACACGAAGAGACTTAACTTCAAAGAGTACAAGATATGTAGATGAAAAGATCACTCAATGAGTTAAATGTTCTTTCTCTTTTCTGGGCAGCTTTGAATACTTGAAGATTTTCTGAGTTTCTCGCTCTAACTTCTCTCAAGAATGTCAAAGATAATTCATTAGCTTCATAAATGAAGTTGAGCTCCTTTATATAGTCTTCAAACATTCTGACTCTTGGTAGGTGGGTTAGCCGTTTGAATATGGCCGTTTTTCCCTTGTTACCGTTTGCCCAATTAATGCTTCATCAATGCATAGCAGGGTTGACTTGCTTTATCTCTGAAAAGTAGTTCTGACAACTCTGCTCTGACAAAAGCATTCTGACACTGCACTTCTGAACATTCTGACATTCTGATTGCTTGCGGAAGCAAGTTCACATCCGGAAGCAATTCTACTTAGTGTGCTGCACTTTGAATGTTAGTTTAACAATATAAGCACATAGTCACATGCAGTGGGAGTGTACCTAGTCTAAGAGGTCTTCCTTGCATCAGGAAGCACTTCTACATCCGGAAGTAAATCCACTGGATGAAGGAGTTTGTTCACTATTACTCACTCTCGCTCAGTGTCCTTCAATCCAACAGTCTGCGCTAGTCACTAAGCTATCGGAAGCAATTCTACTGGACGTGGCTTATGTTCACTGACGCTTAGTGTCATCTATTCCAACAGCCAGCGCCAATCTAAATACAACAGGAAGCAAAATCACTTCCGGTTGAATTCTAGCTTAGTCTTGAAGTTTTTGTATATCTAGTGCTTATGGACTAAGTTATTTCCCTAGTGAATTACTTGTTCTCGCTGGGGGATGAGTCATTCATCCGCGAGCGCTAGTCCTAGTTTATCCGGAAGTAAATCCACATCCGGTTGCACTCTTACTTGGGATTCTATGTTAGCCTATTGCTTTCTAAGTACTTGATTCATTCTTTCATATTTTAGTCTTCATCAAAACTTAAGATTCTAACAATCTCTATAAGCAGCAAGAAATTAGGAAGGAAGAAGGCCATGAAAGTAATGGATGCACAAGAGGGGGGGTGAATTGTGGCTATAGAATAAAAGCTCAAATAAAAATGACACAAGAGTTTATACTGGTTCGGTCTTCCTGACCTACGTCCAGTTCTCAACCACCCAGGCCGAGTTCCACTATCCCCAGGTTTTACAACGGGTGCACCTGGAACCTTTACAACCGCAAGTTTTGAACGGGATCACTTGCAACCTTACAACCACAAGTTTTACTCAGGCTCACTTGCAACCTTTCTAACTAGCTCCCCCTTACAACCAGCAAGGGTTCAACCTTTACAAATAAAGGATTTTCTAACTAAGTTCTCTTTAAGAACAGATAGTGTTACACACTTAAGTACAATTAATGCTCTTATAACACGAAGAGACTTAACTACAAAGAGTACAAAATATGTAGATGAAAAGATCACTCAATGAGTTAAATGCTCTTTCTCTTTTCTGGGCAGCTTTGAATGCTTGAAGATTTTCTCGGTTTCTCTCTCTAGCTTCTTTCAAGAATGTCAAAGATAATCCATTAGCTTCATATGAAGTTGAGCTCCTTTATATAGTCTTCAAACATTTGACTCTTGGTAGGTGGGTTAGCCGTTTGAATATGACCGTTTTTCCCATGTTACCGTTTGCCCAATTAATGCTTCATCAATGCATAGCAGGGTTGACTTGCTTTATCTCTGAAAAGTAGTCCTGACAACTCTGCTCTGACAAAAGCATTCTGACACTGCACTTCTGAACGTTCTGACATTCTGATTGCTTGCGGAAGCGGATTCACATCCGGAAGCAACTCTACTTAGTGTGCTGCACTTGAACTTTAGTCTAACAATATAAGCACATAGTCACATGCAGTGGGAGTGTACTTAGTCTAAGAGGTCTTCCTTGTATCCGGAAGCACTTCTACATCCGGAAGCACTACTACTGGATGAAGGGTTATATTCACTTTTACTCTCTCTCGCTCAGTGTCCTTCAATCCAACAGCCAGCGCTAGTCACTAAGCAATCGGAAGCAATTCTACTAGACGTGGCTTATGTTCACTGACACTCAGTGTTACCTATTCCAACAGCCAGCGCTAGTCACTAAGCTATCGGAAGCAATTCTACTAGACGTGGCTTATGTTCAATGACGCTTAGTGTCATCTATTCCAACAGCCAGCGCTAGTCTAAATATAACAGGAAGCAATTTCACTTCCGGTTGAATCCTGGCTTAGTCTTAAGGTTTTGTATATCTAGTGCTTCTGGACTAAGTTATTTCCCTAGTGAATTACTTGCTGTCGCTGGGGGATGAGTCATTCATCCGCGAGCGCTAGTCCTAGTCTATCCGGAAGTAAATCCACATCCGGTTGCACTCTTACTTGGGATTCTATGTTAACCTATTACTTTTTAAGTACTTAATTCATTCTTTCATATTTTAGTCTTCATCAAAACTTAAGATTCTAACATTCTCCCCCTTTTTGATGATGACAAACTAAGTCTTATCGATTAAGTTCATATGAAAGAATTAAAAGCAATAATTTAAATAAGGCACAAATAACTTAGACAAATATTATTGATAAGCAAAAGATTACAAGTTAGTAACACACAAGCAGATAATCTACAAGAATGAAATATGCATGAAAAACAAAGAAAATTTCTAAGTTAAAAGGGGTTGAAGTGGGGGTTCAGATTTGGTGTTTCTTTTTCCTCTCCCTCTCTTTTTGTCTCTCTTCATTTTCTTTCTGGAGCTGGGCTAAGCGGGCTTCATGCACATTCTGGTCAATCTGAGCGATTATCCATTGAAGCTCTTCCTCTTCCCTTTCTCTTCTGAGTCTCTCAGACTCAACAGACTCCTCGAAGGCTCTCTTCATGTTTTCGACTTCCTCATAGCCTGGGAATCCTGTTGCATCTGAGAAGAGAGTGACCTCCCCATTGGGATAGTGGACAGCCCTGATCTTAACATTCCATACTGGGAAGTTGGGATCCTCCTCAACTTCCTGGGCTTTCCTCTTCCCTTTACCTTTGCTCTTTCCTTTCCCCTTGCTTATCGTTTGGGTAGGCTTTGCTGCTGCTCTCTCAGCGTCTAGGCAAGCCATCTGACCAAAAGAGATCTTATCCGTGTATCCATACTTCTCAAACTCTTCAGGAGTCATGTCCTCTATCTCCAACTTGACTTCCTTCAGAATTGGAATGGCTTGTACTGATGGGATCTCTTGCTCAGCTTGGGCAGATGGAGTCTCTTCCTCATTCTCAGCAGATTCAGTGGAGGTAGCACCTCTGTTGGCACGCTTTCTAGCAACTGCCTTCTTTCTTGACTCACTGAATTTAACTGCTGGCTCAGATGGAGGAGTAGCAGATGTTGGCCCAGTACGAGGAGGAGGAGCAGAAGTTGTTCCAAAGGTGGAAGGGATTGGCTTAGCAATCACAATGGGGGGGTGGTTGACCTTCTTCAGCCCGTACTTCATCATTATCTCCTCAACAATATTCTTGCTTTGCTTAGTAGGAGGAGGCTCTGATGATGATGACTCAAGCTGTGAGGTTTGCTCATTCTGCTCAAAGACTACCATGTCCCATTTAGACCTTTGCTCATCCGACCTCTGCTGTTGCATAAACCGGATAGCTTCTCCTCTGATTAGGCTCTCAGCGCCACCCAGTCTCTGAGATTCCATGGCACGGCGGAGGGCAGCCGTGATGTCTTCGTCAAGCCAGAGGGATGGCTGGCTGAGGACATCCCTTGTGTCCATGGTCTGGCGAAGGGCGAACACAGCATCTCTCCCCCTTTTGGCATCATCAACAAGGGCGAGGGCCAGGGATGGAGTGGATGAAGAGGAGGGTGGTGGTTCAGGGCCAAATCTCTTAGGAGGTGAGGGTGAGGAGGTAGATGTAGAGGATGTGGGAGAGGATTGGTGTTCAGGAGTTTTAGGAGGGTTGGGAAAGTAAGTGGAGTTCCTTTCGAAGAAGGTGGGGTGGGTAAAGAGGCCATCAAAGGGGTAGGTGGAATAGTAGACATCGGGTTGTTTTTCCTTCCACCTAATAGGGGATTGGTCTCGGAGATAATAAATGTCGTCTGGGTTATCTCGAGAGGTAAAGACTATGGGTGTGTGAGAGGTGGTGGGGTTAGGATTGGAGGGTCCGGCGAAGGTGTTGAGTGGTGAACGAGTAGGGGTGTTGGGTGGTGTGCGAGTAGGGGAGTTATGTGGAGATGGGGAGTTGTTGGAGTAAAGGGGTGATTGGCGAGGAGATTGTTGGGGTGAGTCTTGGGGTTGTTGTTCATGGTTGGGTGAAGGCTGGGATGGTTGGTCATTGTTTGGTGATGTGTGTGGTTGTTGGTCATTTTGTGGAGGTGGCTGTGGTTGTTGAGTGTTGGGAGGAGGAGGAGGGGGAAGTAGAGGGTGATTAGGAGGAGGAGGAGGAGGTGGGTTTTGAGGAGGAGGTGGTGGTAAGTTACCTTGTTGGGGTTGAGGAATCTGGAGGTGTTGGAGGATAAGGTCTAGCTTGGCGTCCACTCTGGCAAGCTGAGTCTCAACCTGACCCACTCTACCCTCGAGTCGCTGTATGCGCTCCCCTTGCTGTTGGAATCCAGCATCACAGTCATTCCTTAGAGGGGCCACCAAGGACTCAGAAAGTTGAAGAAGAATCTCTTCCTTCATCTCCTGAGCAAAAGCCTTCACAGTGGCTGGTACCCTCGCAGCACGGCTTGGCCCGGGATGGGAGTCAACTTCTTGATCCCCAGCACCAGATACAGAGGGGACTGAGGTCTGAGAGGCACTGCCTGCCTGTGATCCTGAGCGAGTGGGCTTAGCAGGCTTCAGGTACTTGATGCTCATCTTGCTGATATTAGTTGCCCCCACAGGAGCACACTTTATATTCTCTTCCTCCACATCGGATGTAGCCTTGATCAGATTCTTCTCAAGGAGGAAGGCAAGGATGGTGGGATAGGGAAGATATCCAGCCTTGTGGTTGACTATCCATCTGTGAAGTTCAAGGCTGATCAACTGCCCGGGGTTGATTGGCTGATGGGTAAGAAGTCTGGGGAACCACGGGTTGTCCAGCAGTGTGAACTCGTTGAAGTTACCCCCCTTGTGTGTCATCATGCGGGAGTAAACATAGTACAAGAGCCTGTTGGAGTTAGACATCTTGGACACCTTTTTCCCTTGGGTGTCATAGATCTTCGCGAGTTCCTCCTTGCTGTACTTGAGTGACTCAGGGTACAGCCACTCGTTCATTCCCTCTTCTGTGATCCCCATTAAGTCATTTAAGTCCCTCCAGGTGAAACTGAAGGTTCTCCCCCTGACTGTGGCAGTGAAGGTGAGTCTGCGGATCTGCTCCTTCCCATCCACCTTCTTGTATTTGACTTTCCCAGAGAGGGACTCACAAAATACTCGCAGGACGTTGATGTTGTAGTCCTGCTTGATCCCCAGCCAGGGCATGTATCTTTCCAGATAAGGGCGCAGATGAGGGAACCCTAATTCATCTATCTTAACCAGATCGATGAACAAGCCGTTGTTGAAGTAGGGCTTGATTGTCTCAAACTTTGAGGAAACGGCCTCCAAAGCCCCATCTCTATAAACAAGAGGGTCATCCTCCTCTACCCTCTGTCTTTTGGAAGAAGGCTCCTCGATGAATTGAACCTTCTTCTTCCCTTTCCTCTTGGCTTGTGCTTGTTCATGCCCAGTCTGCCCAGGCTGTTCTTCCACTTGCCCAGAATGTTCTTGGTGTTCTTCATGGTGTTCATGGGATTGCCCAGATTTACCAGAGTGCTTATGCCCAGATTTGCCAGATTTGGACTTAGATTTCTTGGAGGTGGTGACTTTCTGTGTGTTAGGGTTTTTTTCATGTGAGCCGGCCATTTTTGTGTGGGTTTAGTAGTTAAATGAGATGAAATGCGAAGAAGAAGATGAAGAAGATGAAAAGAGTATGAATGTGTGTAGAGAATATGTGGGTAAAAATTCGAGTAAGTGAAAAAGTGAAAGTGAAATGACTTCCTATTTATATGCAAAGTTACTGAGGGTAAAATGGGCATGACTTTTCAGATGAAAACATATGTTTACACATTGGGTAACATAAACGTTTTAATTGAAACGGCGCACCTTATGACATGTGTCGCTTCACCTTGCCAGAGAAGGCACAACTTCTCATGGAAGTATATGAAACGTTTCTGAAGTGACGTGTCCTTTGGTTCAGCCACTGGCGCTCTTTCAGTTCAACATTCAGTGCCAGCGGGTGATCATCCGGAAGTGGTTTTGCTTCCGGTTGCACTTGCTTAAGATTTAACATTGGGGACCTGCAAAAACAAGAATTGGCACTCCGATGCCTAAGTTAGTATTGTTGTAGGTTTTAATCAATCAAGTATAATAATTGAAAAATTACACCTCATTTGGGTTTACCATTCCCAATCACCTCTTATGTAAGTAAACTGGTCAACCCCCAGAGGCTTGGTGAAGATATCAGCAAGCTGTTGTTGAGTGGGGACAAATTGCACTTTGACATCCTTCTTTTGAACATGGTCTCTGATGAAGTGATGTCTGACATCAATGTGCTTTGTCCTTGTGTGCTGAACCGGATTCTTGGCGAGGCTAATTGTGCTTGTGTTGTCACAGAGGATGGGTGCCTCAGGGAACTCCAAGCCAAGATCTCTCAGTTGGTTCTTCAGCCACAGCACTTGGGCACAACAGCTTGCAGCAGCAATGTATTCTGCCTCAGTGGATGATAATGACACACAGGTTTGCTTCTTGCTAGCCCAAGACACCAGACAACCACCAAGAAAGGCGCATTGTCCACTGGTGCTCTTCCTATCTGTTTTATAACCTGCATGGTCAGAGTCAGAATAAGCCCACAAGAACTCTTGGTTACCTCTGGGATACCAAAGACCAAGCTCTTGTGTTCCCTCAAGGTATCTAAGAATACGTTTAACACATGTTAAGTGTGACTCCTTGGGGTTGGCTTGAAACCTAGCACACATGCCTACACTAAATTGAATGTCAGGCCTGCTTGCCGTTAAGTATAGTAGGGAACCTATCATTCCCCTGTACATGGGCAGGCTGACAGATTTACCCTTTGCGTCTGCATCGAGTGCGGCAGTGGTACTCATGGGAGTGTCATACTCCTTGCACTCATCCATCCCAAACTTCTTGAGTAGCTCTCTGCAGTACTTAGCTTGGGAGATGAAGATTCCATTCTTCTTTTGCTTAATTTGCAGGCCTAGGAAGAACGTTAGTTCTCCCATCATTGACATTTCAAACTCACCCTGCATAGCCTTAGAGAATTCTTCACATAGCTTTTCATTAGTTGCCCCAAAAATAATATCATCAACATAAATTTGGACAATTAACATATTTCTATCTTTGTGAAGGATAAACAGTGTATTGTCTAATTTGCCCCTTGAGAAACCTTTCCCCAGCAAAAAGCTGTTGAGTCTCTCATACCAAGCTCGAGGAGCTTGTTTCAGGCCATATAAAGCTTTCTTTAGTCTATACACATGTTTGGGATGCTTGTGATCCTCAAAGCCAGGAGGTTGTTCTACATATACCTCTTCTTTAATATAACCATTAAGAAAAGCACTCTTTACATCCATTTGATATAATCTAAAGCCTCTCATGGATGCAAAGGCTAGAAGAATCCTTATTGCTTCGAGTCTAGCGACTGGAGCAAAAGTTTCTTCATAGTCTATGCCTTCTTCTTGGTTATATCCTTTGCCTACTAATCTGGCTTTGTTCCTCGTAATTTGACCTGTCTCATCCAGTTTGTTCTTGAAGACCCACTTGGTCCCTACTATGGATTGATGAGACGGCCTTGGGACTAGTTCCCAAACTTGGCTTCTCTCAAATTGATTTAGCTCTTCCTGCATGGCAATAATCCAGTCGCAGTCCTCAAGAGCTTGTTCAACTGAAGTTGGTTCGATTTGAGATAAAAATGCTCCAAACTCAACTTCATTTTGAACCTGCCTTCTGGTTCTGACACCAGAAGAAACATCACCAAGCACTTGATCAAGAGGATGATCCCTGTGATGTCTCCTAGCTGTTGGCAACTGTGCCTCATCAGGCACGGTCTGCACTCTAGGTTCATCACTGGCTTCATCTTCTTCTTTGAGATTGCTTGCTGGTGTTTCTTTTGGTGGTGAAGAGGATGATGGTGGTTTTGGAAGATTAAGTATTTCATCATCTTCTGTGGATTGTCCCCATGTAGGAGTTTCATCGAATACAACATGCATTGATTCTTCTACAATTCTAGTTCTCATGTTGTATATTCTATATGCTTTACTCCTAAGGGAATATCCTATGAATATACCTACATCAGCTTTTGGATCAAACTTACCCAGATTTACCTTTCCATTGTTATGCACATAGCATTTTGATCCAAAGATTCTGAGATGGCTGATGTTGGGCTTCCTCCCTTTATACAGCTCATATGGAGTCTTGTCCAAGCCCTTGCGAACATAGGCTCTGTTAGAGATGTAGCAAGCAGTGCTCATAGCGTCCGCCCAGAACACTTGAGAAACCTCTTTCTCATTGAGCATGCTTCTAGCCATCTCTGTCAGAACCCTGTTCTTTCTCTCGACCACTCCGTTTTGCTGAGGAGTTCTAGGAGCTGAGAAGTTGTGTTCAATACCATTTTGCTCACATAGCTCAGAGAAGCTATGGTTCTCAAACTCTCCTCCATGGTCTGTCCTTATGGCTGTGATTTTGAGCTCTCTCTCATTCTGCACTTTCTTAGCCAGGACAACAAAAGCATCAAAAGCATCTTGCTTAGAGGCAAGAAACATAGTCCAAGTGAACCTTGAATAGTCATCCACCACCACTAGAGCATACAGGTTTCCACCCAAGCTCTTCACTCTCGCTGGCCCAACCAAATCCATATGGATCAGTTCCAAGGGCCTGCTGGTGGAGACTCTCTTCTTGGTTTTAAACGAGGACTTTGTTTGCTTCCCTCGTTGGCAGGATTCACAAATAAAATCATGCTTTACCTTAAAGGATGGAATACCTATAGCTTGCTCCTTTTTAATTAGCATATCAAGTTGAGTAAAATTAACATGAGCTAACCTCTTATGCCAAAGCCAACTGTTCTCATCACTGGATATTAAACATTTTTTCTTCCAGTTGTTGACATAAGTCTAGAGTATATAGGTTTCCATTTCTATTTGCCTTAAGTTTGCATTTTAAATTGGCCTTATCTAAATTCAGATCCTGCTTATCAACTATTAAGCACTCATGTGAATCAAAGATTACCCAATTTCCTTTGTCAGTGCTCTGGCTCACGCTCAGCAGGTTGTGACAGAGACCGTCCACCAGATAGACGTCTTTTACTGGTCCAACTTCTCCAACTCCAGTGATCTTTCCACTTTGATTTCCTCCAAAGGTTACTGTGGCTCCGTCTTTGATCACCAGAGATTTGAACTTGTCTCTGTCTCCAGTCATATGTCTCGAGCATCCGCTGTCAATATACCATTTTCTGTTCTTGGATGCTTTGAGACACACCTGAAAGAATCAAGTAAGCTTAGGTACCCAACCTTTCTTGGGTCCTCTGTCATTAGTTTTCAGTGCCCTTGGTCTAGTGTTAACCTTGACCTTGGGCTTATGATCATTCAGTGCCTCCGGCCTAGTGCTGGCTCTAGGCTCTTGGGTTTTCCCTGTGGATTGTTTCCAGGCTCGGGATCCCTGTCCTCCCTTAGTTTCCTTTCTAGGGGGAGGATCCTTTGTAGCCTTGATTCCTTTAGGGACCCATTTGTAAGAGCTACTTGCTCCATGCTTCTTGGCATTACAGGTGGACGTGGAGTGTCCTTTCCTGTTGCAATAGTTACAGAAGCTAAAAGGTGAGGAGCTGTGACTAGTGGCTTTGTGGAAGAATTTCAAGTAGGGCTTCACTTTTGGTTCCACCCACTTTTTCCCTTTAGGAGTATATCCTAAGCCAGTCCTGTCCCTATATGCCCTTTGATTCATTAAAATTATATTTAACATTTCTGACCCATTTGTAAACTTCTGCAGGGCATTTTGCAGCTTGTCTCTTTCAGCTGAGATTTTGCTGCAACTAGGGCAGCTCTCAAGTGTTGAGGCACTGGGTTCTGCTTGGGGAGAAACCTTGCCATCCGCTACCGGAAGCTTTCTGGCTTCCGCTAGCTCTTCACTTAGTGAGTCCACCTTGGACTCAAGTGATTCCTTTTTAGTTTTTAACACTTTATAGGCTTTACATAATCGAGAGAATTCTTCATGAACCTCATTGTAAGCCTCTTGTAGTTCAGAGAAGGTTACCTCATTGTCCTCGTGGATAAGATCAAAATCTGAAGATGCTTCCTCATCATCTTCTCTGGCTACCAGGCAGAGGTTGGCAACTTCTTCCTCATCACTTGCTTCGTCATCTGAGCTATTCACCCAGATAGAGGACACGAAGGCTTTTCTCTTGTCTTTCCCCTTTGATCTTTGCAAGCTTGGACACTCAGCCTTGAAGTGGCCAGGCTTTTTACATTCAAAGCACACCGGGGCCTTTTCCTTCTTGTATCCCTTCCTCTGACTGGAGTCACCTTTCTGAAAGCCTCCTTTCTTTTTGAAGAACTTTCTGAACTTTCTCACCATCATGGCCATCTCTTCTTCGTACAGTTCCTCCTCATCATCCTCATCATCATCATCATCAATTTCCTTGTTGGGAGCAACAAGGGCAAGATTCTTGGCTTTGGATGAGGCTTGAGGAGCTCTCTGAGCCAGCAATGTTACCAAAGAGTGCAGTGATGGAGATGGTTGACTCTCCTTGGACTTCCTGCAAGATGGTTACTTTGGTGATCCAATCACCTTTCAAGATTTTTAGGATCTTGCTGACTTGCTCTGTTTCTGGAATGTCCTTACCCAGGGAGGCCAAGTTGTTGATGAGATGAGTGAACCTCAGCTCCAGCTCTCTGATTGGCTCAGTCGGACTAAGCATGGCGAACTTGTGAAATTCTTCCACCAACAACTCAACTCTTCTTGCTTTCACTCCCCTGATTCCAGAGTGAGCAGCCTCAAGAGCCTCCCACATATCCTTAGCATTTTTGTGGTGGCTGATCCTATGAAATTCCTTAGGGCTGAGAGCACACTGAATGTAGTGCATGGCCCTATAGTTCAGTTGGACTAGAGCATAGTCCTCATTAGTGTACCTGGATCGCTGCTTAGCAAAACCATCCTCATCTAGTGGAGTGTGATCCCCACGTTCGATTACATCCCAGAGTCTGATGTCGCTGGACTTGATGTAAGTCTCCATTCGAAACTTCCAGAATGGATAGTTATACCCATCAAAGCCTGGAGGCTTGTTGGGTTGAATAGAGACATCTGGCAGGGAGTAATCTGTATCCATTACTAGATCTTTACTTTCTGGATTCGTTGGAATCGAGTGAGAAAGACCCGATCTGATACCAAATGAAAGTAATGGATGCACAAGAGGGGGGGTGAATTGTGGCTATAGAATAAAAGCTCAAATAAAAATGACACAAGAGTTTATACTGGTTCGATCTTCCTGACCTACGTCCAGTTCTCAACCACCCAGGCCGAGTTCCACTATCCCCAGGTTTTACAACGGGTGCACCTGGAACCTTTACAACCGCAAGTTTTGAACGGGATCACTTGCAACCTTACAACCACAAGTTTTACTCAGGCTCACTTGCAACCTTTCTAACTAGCTCCCCCTTACAACCAGCAAGGGTTCAACCTTTACAAATAAAGGATTTTCTAACTAAGTTCTCTTTAAGAACATATAGTGTTACACACTTAAGTACAATTAATGCTCTTATAACACGAAGAGACTTAACTACAAAGAGTACAAGATATGTAGATGAAAATATCACTCAATGAGTTAAATGCTCTTTCTCTTTCTGGGCAGCTTTGAATGCTTGAAGATTTTCTCGGTTTCTCTCTCTAGCTTCTTTCAAGAATGTCAAAGATAATTCATTAGCTTCATAAATGAAGTTGAGATCCTTTATATAGTCTTCAAACATTCTGACTCTTGGTAGGTGGGTTATGTTAGAATCTTAAGTTTTGATGGTGACTAAGGTATGATATGGTCTAGTACTTAAAAGAACATAATCAACACTTAGGAAGGATTAGATGACATGGTTAGAATCCTAAGTTAGATCACTTGCGAATGCAAGATCACTTCCGGAAGTATTAGCACTAGCGCTCGCGGATGGAGTACACATCCCATAGGGGACACAAGCGGAAGCAAGTGAGACACTTGGTTAGAACCCAGTCTAGATTGCTAACACTGAATCCTAAGTTAAGTCACAACCGGATGCGGATTCACTTCCGGATGAATTAAGACTAGCGCTCACGGATGAAAGACTCATCCCACAGCGGAATCACAACCGGATGCGGGATCACTTCCGGATGGACTAGGACTAGCGCTCGCGGATGAATGTCTCATCCCCCAGCGACAGCAAGCACTTCACTTAGTCATAACTCAGTCTAGGAGCATTAGATGTACAAAACCCTTGAGACTAAGTTAAGATGCAACCGGATATATATTTGCTTCCGATTGCTTAGTGACTAGCGCTGACTGTTGGAATGGGTAACACTAAGCGTCAGTGAACATTAGCCACGTCTAGTGGAATTGCTTCCGATTGCTTAGTGAGTAGCGCTGGCTGTTGGATTGAAGAACACTAAGCGTCAGTGAACATGAGCCACGTCTAGTAGAATTGCTTCCGATTGCTTAGTGACTAGCGCTGGCTGTTGGATTGAAGGACACTGAGCGAGAGTGAGTAAAAGTACATATAACCCTTCATCCAGTAGTAGTGCTTCCGGATGTAAGAAAGGCTCCTTAGACTAAGTGAATTCCCACTGCATGTGATTATGTGTTGTTATACTACACATCCCATAGCACGAGTAAATGACACACTAAGTCACTTAGGAAGAGTTAGACTAAAATAACGAGACTTACGCTGACTATTGGAATAGACATCCCCTAGTGTCAGTAGACAATACACTAAGTCAGAACATAGTCTAAGTAAGAATGCTTCCCATAGCAAAACAAGCTTCCCACAGCATGTATAGTTCCTACTATACTTGATTATATATATTACTCTGTTGGACTAACAAGTATGTGCAGAACTTAGTTTTACTTCCGGATGCAAATGAGCTTCCGATTGCAAATACTCTTGGCACTGGAATTCAGAGACTAACTCTTGCAGAGCAAGACTGCTGCTTCCGGATTAACAATGAACGATGCACGATGATCATCCGTCAGCAGGATTACAAGAGTCAGAAGTACATATGCTCAGAAGTCAGTATGATGTTGTCAGAGCAGAGTGGTTAGAATTGCTTTTCAGAGATAAAGCAAGTCAACCCTGCTAAGCTTTAATGGAGCGTTTAAGAAGATGTACTTCCCAACGGTAACAAGAGGTTAACAGATATTCAAACAACATTGTTACCTACCAAGCATGAGGAGTATGAGAGATAAGGAGAACATAATCTGAAGATTCATTCAAGCTGTCAAAGCTCATACTACCCACAAGAGTCAGAGTCCATAAGAGAGCTTCTGATAGCAAGAGAGCATCCAATAGCAAAGCGCTCTTATCATTCATGGACAAGTGCTTGGAAGACGAAGTTCCTCTATGTGATAGCAAGCAGAATGATAGAGTCCACGAGCTTCACTTCAGATAGCAAGAGAGCTTCCGATAGTAAGTCTCTTAGCATCCTGGACTTATGCTTGAGGAACGAAGTCCTCATCTGACAACAAGCAAGAGTCAGACCGTACAGTGTATAGATGTCAGAACGACTTTTGCCAAAACAGTGTTGTCAGAACAGTGTTGACAGAACAGCTGGTCAGAGCACCTTTTCAGATAAAGCAAAGTCAACTCTGCTGTGCATTAATGAGGACAACGTAAACAAGGCCCCAACGACTATATTCAAACGGCCTTATTGCCTCTCCAACGGTTGGATAATCAGAGGCTGGTATAAAAGGAGATATTCTTCATTTCTGAAGGAGAGCTTCAGGAGTTTTGATAAGCAAGAGAAATAGAATGAAGAAGCTCAAGCCTACTATCTGAAATATCCTTCTCATCTTCTACTCTCTGATTATAAAGTTGTAACACTCTTAGAGAAAATTAGTGGAGAGCAATCATTGTACCTAAGTGAGTAACATAATATGTTCATTGAGTGAACCCACTTAGTTGAGCTTAAGTGTTTAGCACAATCAGTTCATAGAGTGAACATCCTATCAAACCTGTTCTAAAGCTTGTTGGTTGAAGAACAGTATTGTAATCATTGTTAAATCATTGTCTGTAAAGACTGAACCCTTCTAGGTGTGAGGGGGAGCTGTATAGGTTGCAAGTGAGCCCGCAAAACTTGCGGTTGTAAAGGTTGCAAGTGATCCCGTAAAACTTGCGGTTAGGTTTGCAGGTTAGCCATTAGTAAAACCTGTGGGTTGTTAGGTGAACCCGTGTTCGTAAAACCTAAAGTGTAAAGGCTTCTCTTGTGCCCGGTTTAAACAAGAATAGTGGATTGGAAATCTCAGGTGTAGCCTGGGGACTGGATGTAGGTCTGGGTGACCGAACCAGGATAAATTTGTGTGTGCATAAATTTATATTTAATCATTCTATTTTGCATCACATAACATACTGACTTGTGCATAGCATTATTTATTATCATCATCACCGAGCACAAGCAGTCTTTCGAAAAAGAGTTTTAAGTTTTTATTCCCTCACCCAATTCACCCCCCCCCTCTTGGGTGACAGCCACACATTTCATTTGGTATCAGAGCAGGTCACTTGTTTAAAGGATCCAACGATCTCAAGTGTAAAGACCTTGGCTGATTTGGGTTAAAAATGTTTTCCAAAGGCTTTGATCATACCATTCCACCCGTGCTAGAAAATATTGATTTTTGTTGGTGGAAAGCAAGGATGGAAAGTTTTATACAATCCACTAGTTTGAAAATGTGGGATATTTTTGAAAATGATTTTGATTTCAAACCAAGAGGAAACTGGACTGAAAAGGAGAAAAAATTGTTTTCCTTAAACATTAGAGCAATGCAAATTTTATACAAAAGTTTAACTGAAAATGATTTCCAGAAAATCAAACATTGCTCTAGTGCTAGAGATATTTGGAATACTCTTGATGTGATATATGCTTCTAACCCATCTCTTGAAAGCACAGCTATCCAAAGCTCAACTCGTGCCCCTTGTGGATCATCTACTGATGAGCTTCTGGAAGCTGATATTGAGGAAGCAGGCTTCAGTGAAGAGAGTATCCATCTCTGCCTAGAAGATTCAGAAAGTGAGGTATCTGGATCTGAAATTGAACTCTCTGATTTGCAAGATGCATACAATGAGTTATATACTGAATACTGTAAACTTGCAAAAGAACTTCTAGGCTTAAAAGAAAAAGATAGGAAACTTGTAAAACTAATTTCTTCTTCTACATCCAAAGTTTCTGAGGTTTCTTTTAAAGAACTAGTGGTTCCGATAGCTAGCCCACTATCGGTAGGGAAAACTTCAACATGCCTTGAAAAATGTTTTGACTGTAAACACGTGTTGAAGGAAAAAGAAAAGCTTTCAAAAGAAACTGAGATTTCAAAGGAACAAAAAACTTTTCTAAAGAAAACTAATCATGATGATGATAGAAAACCTCATTTTGATTTTCATTCTATTATCTGTCATTATTGTGGTAGATTAGGACATATTTCTCACACATGCAGTCTTAGAAGAAATTCAAATGTGAGAAATAAATTTGTATGGATTCCTAAAGGACAAGTAAGGTCCAGTGTTAACCTTGTAGGACCCAAGTACAAATGGGTACCAAAACATCCTTCTAGTGCCTTACTTGTGCAGGAAAGATCAAGAGTTCCTCTTACCCCAAAGAAGAGAACTCGCGGTGATGCAATTGCTGAAACCCCCTGGTACAATCATAAGAAGCAGTCGGCAACCACAAAGGACAATGGTTCTGTCTCAAGGATAAGCTATCACAGAGTTCCATTCAACTATCCTGAGAAGAACAAGAGAGAGTGGATTCCTCGATCAACATTGAAAAGGCTCCTGAATCCTACCTCTCAGAAGAAAGTGCTTCGAACCAAGGATAAGTATAGAAGATCTCCTTGGGTAAGCAAGGGATCACTTAGCAACGAAGCATTTGATAGTAAAATCTCCTATGCTAATGTTAGATGGACTTATTGAGATTTTACATTAAGCACCCTAAGATGTGAACATTATATTAATCATAGAAGAAAGCTTAAAGAAATTAATAATGTTCATAATCCACATGCTGTCCATGACTGTCTTGATCAAAAACCTTGTATATCCTTGTGCATATAGTCATGATAGATTCACCATGCCATACACATAGCAAGTAATCTCTAAGTGCATGTGAATTATATATAACCTACAAACTGACCTTCAGATCCAGACTTGGATACAAAAGGAAGGAACTATCTGATATTTTGTAGGAAAGGCAATCCGGAGGTTCAGCAAGACAAGGGTGAAGAAAACTCTGGCTAAAAAGAAGATCTCCTCCCTCGGTGAGCCATCAGACAGTGAAGAAGAGTCAATTGCTGATCCTAAGAATGCTCTGAATGAACAAGAAGGGAAAAGGGAAAGCTAGGTCAAGCCAACCTCAAGACCCCAGCAACCCTGTCTGATAAACTCAGACTTCCCAGTTTGAAGGTTGAGATCAAAATGTTTATCTCCCTCACGGATCCATTACAATAGGAGATGCATCAACATTTGAAGGATCTGTTGAATTTAGTGAGACTGTTGATCTGAAAAGCCATAGTAGAACCCCTGGAGCTTCAACAGATTCTTGTCCAGATCAATCAATCAGAGTTACATGAGTTATGGGCTAAAATGAACAAGGAGCATGAGCAAAATTAGAGAGAGATAGGCTAAGATAGCCATCCCTCGGACTTGACCAGGATGTCACTGCTGCCCTCAGAAGGGAATTTGAAATGAAGCGGATTGCCCAAGCAGGAAGGCTCGCCCTTGGGGAAGCCATCTGATTCATGTGCCCCCAATAGTCTGCTAGCACAGAGGCAAGCTTGAGATAGCGCTGAGTGATCAACCTGCGGAGATACCCTCTGCTGAACCTGTGAGACCTCTGCGCCAGCACCCAATCTGAGTGAAGAGCTGTGTATGAAGTATGGGTTCAAGAGGCCAGAGACGCCAGTGGTAGCGATCACCAAGCTAATTCATCCCTCTGTACCAACTCCAATCCATCCTATTAGCGTCAGCAAGACTCAGGACTGTACCTCATCTGAACAATTTGTCAAGTCTTGATGAGCATTCGTCACACATAGATTTTGGTGCTGCTCTGAAAATAGAAGAATCCTTGTATTGCCAACCAAAATCAAGCAAGCTACTGCTTGATGCGAATGGAGTTATGGTGATATCATTCTTACCCTCCTCTTTACTTGAATAATCATTTGGGTAGTAAATGCATGATGGGCTTAACAGCTTTTATTTTTCTGAAACTGATATGATTTCCCTTATCTGTGATGACCTTATTTTCTGTAAAAATGATCCTATCATATCAAATTCATTTTCTGATATAATGCATACTGATTTTACAAATTCAAGAAGTCTGACACTTTGAAACTGAACTTCCTTCAAAACCTTCTAAATTTGTGCATGCTGAATCATTGTGTTCCAAGATTTCTGACATTGTTAAGAAGATTCAGAACTAGTTTCAGAATTTTGACACTAAAACTAAAAACCTCCTTCAGAGTTTTCATATGGTGTCTAAATCGTTTTACTCATATATGCTTAGCGAATCTTTTTAAGGGCGCCTCTCATGAAAGAAAATAGTTTATGCATTCACCTTGATTTTTGAAAGATCCTTTTTGAAATGCAAACTTTCAAAACAGATTCCGATCCTCTTTAAACTTACATGACAACCATACCTCATGATAGCATTCAAAAGTTATTTCTGATTTTCCATTTCATGTGGTATCTCTTGCATCAAGTTTTTCAATGCATAAGCAGCTATGACTTCAAGAACAATACATCCCTCTTAATTACATCTTTAAGTTCTCAATCTACTAATGATCTCGGTTCAAGTTTGTGGTTTAAGAATGTTGACACAGATTATTGAAGCTTGAACAATGAGAATGACCAAGAGAGAATGACAACGAAAATGCTCCTTATCAAGATGTGTGGAATGGCTACACTAAACCTGAGAAATTCTCGCCAATACACATGAGCATTTCTATCCCCTACACATTCTGTTGTGAAATTTAATGAATAGTCTCTCTCTTGTCTGACATGCATTAGAAATCTTAGGAAATGCCTTGAATTAAACTCTGCTAGATCTGTAAAACATGGCATAGTATCACAAGCATGCTATAATCTGTATTAATTTCAAGCTTGTTGATATCCTAAGAACAATGAGACCACACTGAGCATATCTAGAAGAACCTGAGCTAATATTTGGAAATTATTCTCGTGATCACATGCTGAAATTTGGTTGTTTTGTAAACCGGATTTAGTCTTAAAATCAAACTATTCTGTGAGCATGAAGATTTCCAGTATTTCATTTTGTGAGGATGAAGATTTTTCAAAATTTCATTGTGTTAATAATTCACATGTCTTCATGATCTAACATGAACATCCTTGAGGCCTATTTGTTGAACTATACTTGCTTATGAAACTCTGAAAATATGCCACCTGTTTGATACTCGCTGTACTATCACATTGATATTTATCTATGAGAGTATAAATAGAGTTCATGTCTTGATAGTGAAACTATGTGAACGTGTAGACAATTTCAAAATTAGTTTTCACATAATCATTGCTCATATTTTCTTAAACCAATCAGCAAGCATGATTTCTTAAAATTATTAACTTGTGCTGATTAACACAGATTGACTTGAATGTCCTGAGTATGGTCTCCAATGTTAAATCTTAAGTTCTTTCACTGACCATCAGGAAGCACTTGCTTCCTCAAGCACATGCAGGACCAATCATCAAGTCTGAGCAAGGTTGCTTTCGCAACAATCAGCGCCTTCGATAGCAGGCCAACTATTGAACCATGGGAAGAGTAGAGTGACTGCCCAGTCATGTCTGCTTGTGGTTGTAGCTCAGCTTGCCGAAGCGAATCATCAAAGCACTTGCGCTAGGGGTTTCCACTTGAGATAGCACACCTCTTGAAGATGTCAGGAAGCATGCTTATCTGCGCATGATTCAGATTCATGAGTCTAATAGAGTATGAGGATTCCTCATCTGTGGTAACATCTACACCATACCATCTCTTATATATGATGCATACATGGCATTGGTAAGGGTGTCAATTTAGGATGTTTTTTTTTTCTCAATTTGCATTGACTTCAAAATCATTCACTGTCTTAGAAAATCATCCCAGCTCACACATCTGTATCCTTTATATGACACGCTGGAAAGTAATTGATAACATACCTCTCTTATATGCTTCTTTTCTTGATCTTATGATGATTAATCTTAATATAGAAGAGAAGTAGATGGACATTACTTGATAATGATCACTTGAAAATAGAGAGTTACATGCTGTCATCGATAATAAACTCTTAAGATGCTGTGATGCAATTTGTTTGGAAATTACTTTTGGCATTTTAAACTCACAAAATTCATTTGATTTGGTTTTATTTCATATGGTATCACAAATTTCACTTGGCATTCAATCATTTCATTTGATATCACAAGTTCAAACTCACATATTTCATTTGATTTCATTTGGTATCACGAATTTAAAATCACAAATTTTCATTTGATATCATAATCATCATTTTAAACGCACCAAAATTATTTTGATATCATGTTAATCATTTCGAGAGGGTCAAAATTACTTTTGATGTCTTTTATATTTGAAAAGAATTTTCACCTTCAAAAAGAGAACTGTTTTGTATGTTTTGATCTAGACTTAATCCTTGCAAAACATGTTCTGTTATCTTGCATAATGGTTAGGGAGAGTAAACTCACTTAGAATACTGAATCAATATTTTCTTTTTTTGTTTCACACTGTTTAGCTATCCTACATAATGTTTAGGGAGAATACAATCATTTAGGATCATGAATCATTATTGTTGTCCCTTGTTAATTCTTGTATGTTGTATTGAATAGTCTAGAACAAATCTTTATTAACGATACATAGGGAGAAATATTAGGTAGAAAGCCCATTCCTAGGAGAACGATAGAAGTATCCCCATCCCTAAGGCTAGCTTGCACTTGTTGAATTTTGATGAAGCCAAAAGGGGGAGAGAGATGAGACATGAGATGTCTAGAGATGAGACATGAGATGAGATATAAGATGTCTAGCTAGAGATGAGACATGAGATGTCTAGAGATGAGACATGAGATGAGATATAAGATGTCTAGCCAGAGATGAGACATGAGATGAGATATAAGATGTCTAGCTAGAGATGAGACATGAGATGTCTAGAGCTGAGAGATAAGATAAGATGTCTAGATATCTGGGGAGAGAACTAGGGAAAGAAATATAGCTCTGGGAGTGATCTAAGTTTAATTATGTTCTCTAGTCATCTATGGGTTTGTCATCATCAAAAGGGGGAGAATGTTAGAATCTTAAGTTTTGATGGTGACTAAGGTATGATATGGTCTAGTACTTAAAAGAACATAATCAACACTTAGGAAGGATTAGATGACATGGTTAGAATCCTAAGTTAGATCACTTGCGAATGCAAGATCACTTCCGGAAGTATTAGCACTAGCGCTCGCGGATGGAGTACACATCCCATAGGGGACGCAAGCGGAAGCAAGTGAGACACTTGGTTAGAACCCAGTCTAGATTGCTAACACTGAATCCTAAGTTAAGTCACAACCGGATGCGGATTCACTTCCGGATGAATTAAGACTAGCGCTCACGGATGAAAGACTCATCCCACAGCGGAATCACAACCGGATGCGGGATCACTTCCGGATGGACTAGGACTAGCGCTCGCGGATGAATGTCTCATCCCCCAGCGACAACAAGCACTTCACTTAGTCATAACTCAGTCTAGGAGCATTAGATGTACAAAACCCTTGAGACTAAGTTAAGATGCAACCGGATATATATTTGCTTCCAATTGCTTAGTGACTAGCGCTGACTGTTGGAATGGGTAACACTAAGCGTCAGTGAACATTAGCCACGTCTAGTGGAATTGCTTCCGATTGCTTAGTGAGTAGCGCTGGCTGTTGGATTGAAGAACACTAAGCATCAGTGAACATGAGCCACGTCTAGTAGAATTGCTTCCGATTGCTTAGTGACTAGCGCTGGCTGTTGGATTGAAGGACACTGAGCGAGAGTGAGTAAAAGTACATATAACCCTTCATCCAGTAGTAGTGCTTCCGGATGTAAGAAAGGCTCCTTAGACTAAGTGAATTCCCACTGCATGTGATTATGTGTTGTTATACTACACATCCCATAGCACGAGTAAATGACACACTAAGTCACTTAGGAAGAGTTAGACTAAAATAACGAGACTTACGCTGACTATTGGAATAGACATCCCCTAGTGTCAGTAGACAATACACTAAGTCAGAACATAGTCTAAGTAAGAATGCTTCCCATAGCAAAACAAGCTTCCCACAGCATGTATAGTTCCTACTATACTTGATTATATATATTACTCTGTTGGACTAACAAGTATGTGCAGAACTTAGTTTTACTTCCGGATGCAAATGAGCTTCCGATTGCAAATACTCTTGGCACTGGAATTCAGAGACTAACTCTTGCAGAGCAAGACTGCTGCTTCCGGATTAACAATGAACGATGCACGATGATCATCCGTCAGCAGGATTACAAGAGTCAGAAGTACATATGCTCAGAAGTCAGTATGATGTTGTCAGAGCAGAGTGGTTAGAATTGCTTTTCAGAGATAAAGCAAGTCAACCCTGCTAAGCTTTAATGGAGCGTTTAAGAAGATGTACTTCCCAACGGTAACAAGAGGTTAACAGATATTCAAACAACATTGTTACCTACCAAGCATGAGGAGTATGAGAGATAAGGAGAACATAATCTGAAGATTCATTCAAGCTGTCAAAGCTCATACTACCCACAAGAGTCAGAGTCCATAAGAGAGCTTCTGATAGCAAGAGAGCATCCAATAGCAAAGCGCTCTTATCATTCATGGACAAGTGCTTGGAAGACGAAGTTCCTCTATGTGATAGCAAGCAGAATGATAGAGTCCACGAGCTTCACTTCAGATAGCAAGAGAGCTTCCGATAGTAAGTCTCTTAGCATCCTGGACTTATGCTTGAGGAACGAAGTCCTCATCTGACAACAAGCAAGAGTCAGACCGTACAGTGTATAGATGTCAGAACGACTTTTGCCAAAACAGTGTTGTCAGAACAGTGTTGACAGAACAGCTGGTCAGAGCACCTTTTCAGATAAAGCAAAGTCAACTCTGCTGTGCATTAATGAGGACAACGTAAACAAGGCCCCAACGGCTATATTCAAACGGCCTTATTGCCTCTCCAACGGTTGGATAATCAGAGGCTGGTATAAAAGGAGATATTCTTCATTTCTGAAGGAGAGCTTCAGGAGTTTTGATAAGCAAGAGAAATAGAATGAAGAAGCTCAAGCCTACTATCTGAAATATCCTTCTCATCTTCTACTCTCTGATTATAAAGTTGTAACACTCTTAGAGAAAATTAGTGGAGAGCAATCATTGTACCTAAGTGAGTAACATAATATGTTCATTGAGTGAACCCACTTAGTTGAGCTTAAGTGTTTAGCACAATCAGTTCATAGAGTGAACATCCTATCAAACCTGTTCTAAAGCTTGTTGGTTGAAGAACAGTATTGTAATCATTGTTAAATCATTGTCTGTAAAGACTGAACCCTTCTAGGTGTGAGGGGGAGCTGTATAGGTTGCAAGTGAGCCCGCAAAACTTGCGGTTGTAAAGGTTGCAAGTGATCCCGTAAAACTTGCGGTTAGGTTTGCAGGTTAGCCATTAGTAAAACCTGTGGGTTGTTAGGTGAACCCGTGTTCGTAAAACCTAAAGTGTAAAGGCTTCTCTTGTGCCCGGTTTAAACAAGAATAGTGGATTGGAAATCTCAGGTGTAGCCTGGGGACTGGATGTAGGTCTGGGTGACCGAACCAGGATAAATTTGTGTGTGCATAAATTTATATTTAATCATTCTATTTTGCATCACATAACATACTGACTTGTGCATAGCATTATTTATTATCATCATCACCGAGCACAAGCAGTCTTTCGAAAAAGAGTTTTAAGTTTTTATTCCCTCACCCAATTCACCCCCCCCTCTTGGGTGACAGCCACACATTTCATTTGGTATCAGAGCAGGTCACTTGTTTAAAGGATCCAACGATCTCAAGTGTAAAGACCTTGGCTGATTTGGGTTAAAAATGTTTTCCAAAGGCTTTGATCATACCATTCCACCCGTGCTAGAAAATATTGATTTTTGTTGGTGGAAAGCAAGGATGGAAAGTTTTATACAATCCACTAGTTTGAAAATGTGGGATATTTTTGAAAATGATTTTGATTTCAAACCAAGAGGAAACTGGACTGAAAAGGAGAAAAAATTGTTTTCCTTAAACATTAGAGCAATGCAAATTTTATACAAAAGTTTAACTGAAAATGATTTCCAGAAAATCAAACATTGCTCTAGTGCTAGAGATATTTGGAATACTCTTGATGTGATATATGCTTCTAACCCATCTCTTGAAAGCACAGCTATCCAAAGCTCAACTCGTGCCCCTTGTGGATCATCTACTGATGAGCTTCTGGAAGCTGATATTGAGGAAGCAGGCTTCAGTGAAGAGAGTATCCATCTCTGCCTAGAAGATTCAGAAAGTGAGGTATCTGGATCTGAAATTGAACTCTCTGATTTGCAAGATGCATACAATGAGTTATATACTGAATACTGTAAACTTGCAAAAGAACTTCTAGGCTTAAAAGAAAAAGATAGGAAACTTGTAAAACTAATTTCTTCTTCTACATCCAAAGTTTCTGAGGTTTCTTTTAAAGAACTAGTGGTTCCGATAGCTAGCCCACTATCGGTAGGGAAAACTTCAACATGCCTTGAAAAATGTTTTGACTGTAAACACGTGTTGAAGGAAAAAGAAAAGCTTTCAAAAGAAACTGAGATTTCAAAGGAACAAAAAGCTTTTCTAAAGAAAACTAATCATGATGATGATAGAAAACCTCATTTTGATTTTCATTCTATTATTTGTCATTATTGTGGTAGATTAGGACATATTTCTCACACATGCAGTCTTAGAAGAAATTCAAATGTGAGAAATAAATTTGTATGGATTCCTAAAGGACAAGTAAGGTCCAGTGTTAACCTTGTAGGACCCAAGTACAAATGGGTACCAAAACATCCTTCTAGTGCCTTACTTGTGCAGGAAAGATCAAGAGTTCCTCTTACCCCAAAGAAGAGAACTCGCGGTGATGCAATTACTGAAACCCCCTGGTACAATCATAAGAAGCAGTCGGCAACCACAAAGGACAATGGTTCTGTCTCAAGGATAAGCTATCACAGAGTTCCATTCAACTATCCTGAGAAGAACAAGAGAGAGTGGATTCCTCGATCAACATTGAAAAGGCTCCTGAATCCTACCTCTCAGAAGAAAGTGCTTCGAACCAAGGATAAGTATAGAAGATCTCCTTGGGTAAGCAAGGGATCACTTAGCAACGAAGCATTTGATAGTAAAATCTCCTATGCTAATGTTAGATGGACTTATTGAGATTTTACATTAAGCACCCTAAGATGTGAACATTATATTAATCATAGAAGAAAGCTTAAAGAAATTAATAATGTTCATAATCCACATGCTGTCCATGACTGTCTTGATCAAAAACCTTGTATATCCTTGTGCATATAGTCATGATAGATTCACCATGCCATACACATAGCAAGTAATCTCTAAGTGCATGTGAATTATATATAACCTACAAACTGACCTTCAGATCCAGACTTGGATACAAAAGGAAGGAACTATCTGATATTTTGTAGGAAAGGCAATCCGGAGGTTCAGCAAGACAAGGGTGAAGAAAACTCTGGCTAAAAAGAAGATCTCCTCCCTCGGTGAGCCATCAGACAGTGAAGAAGAGTCAATTGCTGATCCTAAGAATGCTCTGAATGAACAAGAAGGGAAAAGGGAAAGCTAGGTCAAGCCAACCTCAAGACCCCAGCAACCCTGTCTGATAAACTCAGACTTCCCAGTTTGAAGGTTGAGATCAAAATGTTTATCTCCCTCACGGATCCATTACAATAGGAGATGCATCAACATTTGAAGGATCTGTTGAATTTAGTGAGACTGTTGATCTGAAAAGCCATAGTAGAACCCCTGGAGCTTCAACAGATTCTTGTCCAGATCAATCAATCAGAGTTACATGAGTTATGGGCTAAAATGAACAAGGAGCATGAGCAAAATTAGAGAGAGATAGGCTAAGATAGCCATCCCTCGGACTTGACCAGGATGTCACTGCTGCCCTCAGAAGGGAATTTGAAATGAAGCGGATTGCCCAAGCAGGAAGGCTCGCCCTTGGGGAAGCCATCTGATTCATGTGCCCCCAATAGTCTGCTAGCACAGAGGCAAGCTTGAGATAGCGCTGAGTGATCAACCTGCGGAGATACCCTCTGCTGAACCTGTGAGACCTCTGCGCCAGCACCCAATCTGAGTGAAGAGCTGTGTATGAAGTATGGGTTCAAGAGGCCAGAGACGCCAGTGGTAGCGATCACCAAGCTAATTCATCCCTCTGTACCAACTCCAATCCATCCTATTAGCGTCAGCAAGACTCAGGACTGTACCTCATCTGAACAATTTGTCAAGTCTTGATGAGCATTCGTCACACATAGATTTTGGTGCTGCTCTGAAAATAGAAGAATCCTTGTATTGCCAACCAAAATCAAGCAAGCTACTGCTTGATGCGAATGGAGTTATGGTGATATCATTCTTACCCTCCTCTTTACTTGAATAATCATTTGGGTAGTAAATGCATGATGGGCTTAACAGCTTTTATTTTTCTGAAACTGATATGATTTCCCTTATCTGTGATGACCTTATTTTCTGTAAAAATGATCCTATCATATCAAATTCATTTTCTGATATAATGCATACTGATTTTACAAATTCAAGAAGTCTGACACTTTGAAACTGAACTTCCTTCAAAACCTTCTAAATTTGTGCATGCTGAATCATTGTGTTCCAAGATTTCTGACATTGTTAAGAAGATTCAGAACTAGTTTCAGAATTTTGACACTAAAACTAAAAACCTCCTTCAGAGTTTTCATATGGTGTCTAAATCGTTTTACTCATATATGCTTAGCGAATCTTTTTAAGGGCGCCTCTCATGAAAGAAAATAGTTTATGCATTCACCTTGATTTTTGAAAGATCCTTTTTGAAATGCAAACTTTCAAAACAGATTCCGATCCTCTTTAAACTTACATGACAACCATACCTCATGATAGCATTCAAAAGTTATTTCTGATTTTCCATTTCATGTGGTATCTCTTGCATCAAGTTTTTCAATGCATAAGCAGCTATGACTTCAAGAACAATACATCCCTCTTAATTACATCTTTAAGTTCTCAATCTACTAATGATCTCGGTTCAAGTTTGTGGTTTAAGAATGTTGACACAGATTATTGAAGCTTGAACAATGAGAATGACCAAGAGAGAATGACAACGAAAATGCTCCTTATCAAGATGTGTGGAATGGCTACACTAAACCTGAGAAATTCTCGCCAATACACATGAGCATTTCTATCCCCTACACATTCTGTTGTGAAATTTAATGAATAGTCTCTCTCTTGTCTGACATGCATTAGAAATCTTAGGAAATGCCTTGAATTAAACTCTGCTAGATCTGTAAAACATGGCATAGTATCACAAGCATGCTATAATCTGTATTAATTTCAAGCTTGTTGATATCCTAAGAACAATGAGACCACACTGAGCATATCTAGAAGAACCTGAGCTAATATTTGGAAATTATTCTCGTGATCACATGCTGAAATTTGGTTGTTTTGTAAACCGGATTTAGTCTTAAAATCAAACTATTCTGTGAGCATGAAGATTTCCAGTATTTCATTTTGTGAGGATGAAGATTTTTCAAAATTTCATTGTGTTAATAATTCACATGTCTTCATGATCTAACATGAACATCCTTGAGGCCTATTTGTTGAACTATACTTGCTTATGAAACTCTGAAAATATGCCACCTGTTTGATACTCGCTGTACTATCACATTGATATTTATCTATGAGAGTATAAATAGAGTTCATGTCTTGATAGTGAAACTATGTGAACGTGTAGACAATTTCAAAATTAGTTTTCACATAATCATTGCTCATATTTTCTTAAACCAATCAGCAAGCATGATTTCTTAAAATTATTAACTTGTGCTGATTAACACAGATTGACTTGAATGTCCTGAGTATGGTCTCCAATGTTAAATCTTAAGTTCTTTCACTGACCATCAGGAAGCACTTGCTTCCTCAAGCACATGCAGGACCAATCATCAAGTCTGAGCAAGGTTGCTTTCGCAACAATCAGCGCCTTCGATAGCAGGCCAACTATTGAACCATGGGAAGAGTAGAGTGACTGCCCAGTCATGTCTGCTTGTGGTTGTAGCTCAGCTTGCCGAAGCGAATCATCAAAGCACTTGCGCTAGGGGTTTCCACTTGAGATAGCACACCTCTTGAAGATGTCAGGAAGCATGCTTATCTGCGCATGATTCAGATTCATGAGTCTAATAGAGTATGAGGATTCCTCATCTGTGGTAACATCTACACCTTACCATCTCTTATATATGATGCATACATGGCATTGGTAAGGGTGTCAATTTAGGATGTTTTTTTTTTCTCAATTTGCATTGACTTCAAAATCATTCACTGTCTTAGAAAATCATCCCAGCTCACACATCTGTATCCTTTATATGACACGCTGGAAAGTAATTGATAACATACCTCTCTTATATGCTTCTTTTCTTGATCTTATGATGATTAATCTTAATATAGAAGAGAAGTAGATGGACATTACTTGATAATGATCCCTTGAAAATAGAGAGTTACATGCTGTCATCGATAATAAACTCTTAAGATGATGTGATGCAATTTGTTTGGAAATTACTTTTGGCATTTTAAACTCACAAAATTCATTTGATTTGGTTTTATTTCATATGGTATCACAAATTTCACTTGGCATTCAATCATTTCATTTGATATCACAAGTTCAAACTCACATATTTCATTTGATTTCATTTGGTATCACGAATTTAAAATCACAAATTTTCATTTGATATCATAATCATCATTTTAAACGCACCAAAATTATTTTGATATCATGTTAATCATTTCGAGAGGGTCAAAATTACTTTTGATGTCTTTTATATTTGAAAAGAATTTTCACCTTCAAAAAGAGAACTGTTTTGTATGTTTTGATCTAGACTTAATCCTTGCAAAACATGTTCTGTTATCTTGCATAATGGTTAGGGAGAGTAAACTCACTTAGAATACTGAATCAATATTTTCTTTTTTTTGTTTCACACTGTTTAGCTATCCTACATAATGTTTAGGGAGAATACAATCATTTAGGATCATGAATCATTATTGTTGTCCCTTGTTAATTCTCGTACGTTGTATTGAATAGTCTAGAACAAATCTTTATTAACGATACATAGGGAGAAATATTAGGTAGAAAGCCCATTCCTAGGAGAACGATAGAAGTATCCCCATCCCTAAGGCTAGCTTGCACTTGTTGAATTTTGATGAAGCCAAAAGGGGGAGAGAGATGAGGCATGAGATGTCTAGAGATGAGACATGAGATGAGATATAAGATGTCTAGCTAGAGATGAGACATGAGATGTCTAGAGATGAGACATGAGATGAGATATAAGATGTCTAGCCAGAGATGAGACATGAGATGTCTAGAGATGAGACATGAGATGAGATATAAGATGTCTAGCTAGAGATGAGACATGAGATGTCTAGAGCTGAGAGATAAGATAAGATGTCTAGATATCTGGGGAGAGAACTAGGGAAAGAAATATAGCTCTGGGAGTGATCTAAGTTTAATTATGTTCTCTAGTCATCTATGGGTTTGTCATCATCAAAAAGGGGGAGAATGTTAGAATCTTAAGTTTTGATGGTGACTAAGGTATGATATGGTCTAGTACTTAAAAGAACATAATCAACACTTAGGAAGGATTAGATGACATGGTTAGAATCCTAAGTTAGATCACTTGCGAATGCAAGATCACTTCCGGAAGTATTAGCACTAGCGCTCGCGGATGGAGTACACATCCCATAGGGGACGCAAGCGGAAGCAAGTGAGACACTTGGTTAGAACCCAGTCTAGATTGCTAACACTGAATCCTAAGTTAAGTCACAATCGGATGCGGATTCACTTCCGGATGAATTAAGACTAGCGCTCACGGATGAAAGACTCATCCCACAGCGGAATCACAACCGGATGCGGGATCACTTCCGGATGGACTAGGACTAGCGCTCGCGGATGAATGTCTCATCCCCCAGCGACAGCAAGCACTTCACTTAGTCATAACTCAGTCTAGGAGCATTAGATGTACAAAACCCTTGAGACTAAGTTAAGATGCAACCGGATATATATTTGCTTCCGATTGCTTAGTGACTAGCGCTGACTGTTGGAATGGGTAACACTAAGCGTCAGTGAACATTAGCCACGTCTAGTGGAATTGCTTCCGATTGCTTAGTGAGTAGCGCTGGCTGTTGGATTGAAGAACACTAAGCGTCAGTGAACATGAGCCACGTCTAGTAGAATTGCTTCCGATTGCTTAGTGACTAGCGCTGGCTGTTGGATTGAAGGACACTGAGCGAGAGTGAGTAAAAGTACATATAACCCTTCATCCAGTAGTAGTGCTTCCGGATGTAAGAAAGGCTCCTTAGACTAAGTGAATTCCCACTGCATGTGATTATGTGTTGTTATACTACACATCCCATAGCACGAGTAAATGACACACTAAGTCACTTAGGAAGAGTTAGACTAAAATAACGAGACTTACGCTGACTATTGGAATAGACATCCCCTAGTGTCAGTAGACAATACACTAAGTCAGAACATAGTCTAAGTAAGAATGCTTCCCATAGCAAAACAAGCTTCCCACAACATGTATAGTTCCTACTATACTTGATTATATATATTACTCTGTTGGACTAACAAGTATGTGCAGAACTTAGTTTTACTTCCGGATGCAAATGAGCTTCCGATTGCAAATACTCTTGGCACTGGAATTCAGAGACTAACTCTTGCAGAGCAAGACTGCTGCTTCCGGATTAACAATGAACGATGCACGATGATCATCCGTCAGCAGGATTACAAGAGTCAGAAGTACATATGCTCAGAAGTCAGTATGATGTTGTCAGAGCAGAGTGGTTAGAATTGCTTTTCAGAGATAAAGCAAGTCAACCCTGCTAAGCTTTAATGGAGCGTTTAAGAAGATGTACTTCCCAACGGTAACAAGAGGTTAACAGATATTCAAACAACATTGTTACCTACCAAGCATGAGGAGTATGAGAGATAAGGAGAACATAATCTGAAGATTCATTCAAGCTGTCAAAGCTCATACTACCCACAAGAGTCAGAGTCCATAAGAGAGCTTCTGATAGCAAGAGAGCATCCAATAGCAAAGCGCTCTTATCATTCATGGACAAGTGCTTGGAAGACGAAGTTCCTCTATGTGATAGCAAGCAGAATGATAGAGTCCACGAGCTTCACTTCAGATAGCAAGAGAGCTTCCGATAGTAAGTCTCTTAGCATCCTGGACTTATGCTTGAGGAACGAAGTCCTCATCTGACAACAAGCAAGAGTCAGACCGTACAGTGTATAGATGTCAGAACGACTTTTGCCAAAACAGTGTTGTCAGAACAGTGTTGACAGAACAGCTGGTCAGAGCACCTTTTCAGATAAAGCAAAGTCAACTCTGCTGTGCATTAATGAGGACAACGTAAACAAGGCCCCAACGGCTATATTCAAACGGCCTTATTGCCTCTCCAACGGTTGGATAATCAGAGGCTGGTATAAAAGGAGATATTCTTCATTTCTGAAGGAGAGCTTCAGGAGTTTTGATAAGCAAGAGAAATAGAATGAAGAAGCTCAAGCCTACTATCTGAAATATCCTTCTCATCTTCTACTCTCTGATTATAAAGTTGTAACACTCTTAGAGAAAATTAGTGGAGAGCAATCATTGTACCTAAGTGAGTAACATAATCTGTTCATTGAGTGAACCCACTTAGTTGAGCTTAAGTGTTTAGCACAATCAGTTCATAGAGTGAACATCCTATCAAACCTGTTCTAAAGCTTGTTGGTTGAAGAACAGTATTGTAATCATTGTTAAATCATTGTCTGTAAAGACTGAACCCTTCTAGGTGTGAGGGGGAGCTGTATAGGTTGCAAGTGAGCCCGCAAAACTTGCGGTTGTAAAGGTTGCAAGTGATCCCGTAAAACTTGCGGTTAGGTTTGCAGGTTAGCCATTAGTAAAACCTGTGGGTTGTTAGGTGAACCTGTGTTCGTAAAACCTAAAGTGTAAAGGCTTCTCTTGTGCCCGGTTTAAACAAGAATAGTGGATTGGAAATCTCAGGTGTAGCCTGGGGACTGGATGTAGGTCTGGGTGACCGAACCAGGATAAATTTGTGTGTGCATAAATTTATATTTAATCATTCTATTTTGCATCACATAACATACTGACTTGTGCATAGCATTATTTATTATCATCATCACCGAGCACAAGCAGTCTTTCGAAAAAGAGTTTTAAGTTTTTATTCCCTCACCCAATTCACCCCCCCTCTTGGGTGACAGCCACACATTTCATTTGGTATAAGAGCAGGTCACTTGTTTAAAGGATCCAACGATCTCAAGTGTAAAGACCTTGGCTGATTTGGGTTAAAAATGTTTTCCAAAGGCTTTGATCATACCATTCCACCCGTGCTAGAAAGAACAGGGTTCTGACAGAGATGGCTAGAAGCATGCTCAATGAGAAAGAGGTTTCTCAAGTGTTCTGGGCGGACGCTGTGAGCACTGCTTGCTATATCTCTAACAGAGCCTATGTTCGCAAAGGACTGGATAAGACTCCCTACGAGCTGTACAAAGGGAGGAAGCCCAACATCAGCCACCTCAGAATCTTTGGATCAAAATGCTATGTGCATAACAATGGAAAGGTAAATCTGGGTAAGTTTGATCCAAAAGCTGATGTAGGTATATTCATAGGATATTCCCTTAGGAGCAAAGCATATAGGGTATACAACATGAGAACTAGAATTGTAGAAGAATCAATGCATGTTGTATTTGATGAAACTCCTACATGGGGACAATCCACAGAAGATGATGAAATACTGAATCTTCCAAAGTTACCATCATCTTCTTCACCACCAAAAGAAACACCAGCAAGCAATCCTAAGGAAGAAGATGGACTCAGTGATGAACCTAGTGTGCAGACCGTGCCTGATGAGGCACAGTTGCCAACAGCTAGGAGGCATCACAGAGATCATCCTCTTGATCAAGTGCTTGGTGATGTTTCTTCTGGTGTCAGAACCAGAAGACAAGTTCAAAATGAAGTTGAGTTTGGTGCATTTCTATCTCAAATAGAACCAACTTCAGTTGAACAAGCTCTTGAGGACTGCGACTGGATTATCGCCATGCAGGAAGAGCTAAATCAATTTGAGACAAGTCAAGTCTGGGAACTAGTCCCTAGGCCGTCTCATCAATCTATAGTAGGGACCAAATGGGTCTTCAAAAACAAACTGGATGAGACAGGTCAAATCACAAGAAACAAAGCCAGATTAGTAGCCAAAGGATATAACCAAGAAGAAGACATTGACTATGAAGAAACCTTTGCTCCAGTCGCTAGACTTGAAGCAATAAGGATCCTTCTAGCCTTTGCATCCATGAAGGGCTTTAGGCTATATCAAATGGATGTAAAGAGTGCATTTCTTAATGGCTATATTAAAGAAGAGGTGTATGTAGAACAACCTCCTGGCTTTGAGGATCACAAATATCCCAAACATGTGTATAGATTAAAGAAAGCTTTATATGGCCTCAAACAAGCTCCTAGAGCTTGGTATGAGAGACTCAGCAGCTTTCTGCTGGGCAAAGGTTTCTCAAGGGGCAAACTTGATAATACACTGTTTATCCTTCACAAAGATAGAGATATGTTAATTGTCCAAATTTATGTTGATGATATTATCTTTGGGGCAACTAATGAAAAACTTTGTGAAGATTTTTCTAAGACTATGCAGGGTGAGTTTGAGATGTCTATGATGGGAGAACTCACATTCTTCCTAGGCCTGCAGATTAAACAGAAGAAGAATGGAATCTTCATATCCCAAACTAAGTACTGCAGAGAACTACTCAAAAAGTTTGGGATGGATGAGTGCAAGGAGTATGACACTCCCATGAGCACCTCTGCCGCACTCGATGCTGACGCAAAGGGTAAATCTGTCAGCCTGCCCATGTACAGGGGAATGATAGGTTCCCTCCTATACTTAACGGCAAGCAGGCCTGACATTCAATTTAGTGTAGGCATGTGTGCTAGGTTTCAAGCCAACCCCAAGGAGTCACACTTAACATGTGTTAAACGTATTTTGAGATACCTTGAGGGAACACAAGAACTTGGTCTTTGGTATCCCAGAGGTAACCAAGAGTTCTTGTGGGCTTACTCTGATTCTGACCATGCAGGTTATAAGACTGATAGAAAGAGCACCAGTGGACAATGCGCCTTCCTTGGTGGTTGTCTGGTGACTTGGGCTAGCAAAAAGCAAACCTGCGTGTCCTTGTCATCCACTGAGGCAGAATATATTGCTGCAGCAAGTTGTTGTGCTCAAGTGCTGTGGCTGAAGAACCAATTGAGAGATCTTGGCTTGGAGTTCAATGTATTTGAGAGATTGATAAGGAATCAGGATGTTAACTGGATAAGGATTCTTCTTGGGGGTCTCGATTATAATTATGAGCCGGCCATAATCATAGTCGAGGCATCATGAGGAACTTTATTTGGTTAAAAGAGGTAGACTTTATGCGAGTTGGTTTCATTGAAGATAGAATGATAATATATTTGAATGTCATTGGAAAGAACTTTATTTATAAGGTTATGGGAGGATTTGAGTCGATATTAGAACTAATAAATTAAGTGAGAAATGATATGGTGTTCATGGGAATTTATTAATGTTAGGAATATTGGAAATTCAAGCTTTTGTGTGAGGCTAATGAGAATAATTGGTGATTCATATGAATTTATTTAAGGTTGTATGATGATATTAAGTGAATTGACGTGTGTGGATTCTCAATTAAGGGAATATTTTGATGGGAACGTTGGATGTGAATTTGATTCAATTAGGTAAATTTTTTATTTTAGGATTGGAAGTTGGTTGTGAATTTTGGAATTTAGGTTGTTATATGAGCTAGATTTTGGGAGGAGAAAACTATGATTGTAGTATTCTAAGTGTAGTTTTGCGATTCTAGATTTGTTATATAATACCTATAAGGTTATGAGATAATGATGATGTGGCTAAATTGAAGGATTTAACCTTGAGCCCGATTTTGTGTTTAGAGTGGAATACTGTAGTATTCAGATGTGTTTGGTTTTGGGTTGTATGTAATGGTCTGAGAAAGGGAGAGTTATTGACTGAACTTGCAAAGCTTGAGAAAATTTAAACAAGGTTAACAATGTAAGATTTAATTAATTGGATTGTTTTGTAGGAATATTGTTTTCAATGCTTAAATGTTGAGTGGCTAGAGATTCAGTAAATGACTTTATATTGTGTTAATTGTGGAATCTTGTAGGCGAATAGATTAGTGCCATTATTGTTTTGACGAAATCCATAGTGACTCTTCTACTTTTAAATATTGTAGTTATTTTGGTTGATTTTTATTAATGATCTAGTAGGTTTATAGATTGTTTTGGAGTGATGTTAAGGGATTGGAAAGGTGATTTTAGGGGAAAATAATGGAATAGGTGAAATGTTAGAAATTTTAATAAGGATGTGTAAAGGTAAATTGGAGGATGGAAACGTGATAGTTGGATTATGATAATGGTAATTCAATGCTGAATTTGGAGGTTTGGGTAGTTATAGAAAAACTTAAGAAATTTAATTAGGGAGAAGGTCTTACGAAAGTGTAGGATAATGAAATTATGGAATTGTTGAACGATTTATGAGTTATTGGTTGTTGTATGAGCTTGATCAGCTTTGTCGGAATCCAACTATGTGGGGTTTCCATGAGTTAAAGTTCTAATTGACTCAAAGAAGGCTTTTGGATGTAAACTATAGTTGATTACTTTAGTTAGGTTATGTGGTGGAATTGAGTAATAAATTGTTAAGGCTAAGGTTGGTCTTGGTTGTTAGTTGGGTGGACTTATAGATTATATGAGTACCAATTAAATATATAAGACTTGAAGAACTCAAAGTTGGATTCTCATTTTGACACTTTGTTTACAATTCTTGGACGTGGAACACATATTTGAGATTTTAAGGAATAACGAAATGACGGAATTAAGGGTATGGTTGTTTAACTTGAATGGATTGATATTGATATAATTGAAGGAGTTTTGACTTTTAAGGAGTATAATACCATATATTGGTCATGGATTGAGGAGACTACTTAGGATTCAATTGTGGATTTAAGGACTTTTGTAGTTTACTGGCTATTGGAAGTGATTTTAGTGAGGGGAGATTGTTGATGTTAATTTAGAAGATATTGTTGATTCGCCAAAGGTTGTAAATGATAGAAATATGGATATGATTTGAGGTTCAACAGAGATTGTGAGATTTTTCTTGGTTTATAGAGCATATGGATATGAATACTAATGAAGATTCAATTGGTGAATAATTTGTGTATAAAGTGATTCCAATCGACGTAGCATGACATTTTTAACATGACATTTTTATTCTGAATATCAAATCAAAGGATTCAGTTGGATAGTGTTAATCATATTTATTATTAGCGATATGGTGATTTATTGAGATATTAAGGGGAAGTGCAGATTTCTATGAGAAATCATCGTTATCCTATTGAGGAAATTAAGACATTTCGAGTTGTTGAGGGATTTTGGAATTGTGATCATGGATGAGTTAAAGATATACAAAAGCTTTAGCAAACTCTTAATTGATTCATTGGAATTTAAATATAACTAAATGATTTAGATATGATGGGACATATTAAGTTAGAGTCACGAGTTAAAGTAAGGAATAAATTCCTAGGGACATGTTATCTAACGGTAAGAAGTGAAGACCTTGGGGTAGGATTTAGAAAACAATTGGAGTTGGAAGGTGAGACTAGGAAATTTGATCCAATTAAGGGTAGTTCTAGCATGAGTTATGCTTGTTGGAAAAGAGAGGGAATAATGAGGATAATTAAAGTGTAGGCAGTTTTGATGTTAAATCGAGGGGAAACCAATTATTTGAGTAAAAAAGGGAGATGGTCGATAGATGACGAATCATTTTTGACATAGGTTTTGAGATTTGTTCTCATATCCACATAAGGATTTGACAAAATATGACTATTTGGCGAAAAATATCTTGGCTAGTGAGTAAAGAGTGACTCTTGTGGTCTTTTAAGTCACGGAAGCTAGACAAATAAAGTGTACAAAGATTAGAATTAGTACTTAAAGATTTAGAAGAAAGAGAAATGACTTGGATTAGTTTGACTAGAATTAGAAGTTTTCTTCCCTAATTCAAGTTAATAGGATGTATTGAGCGGATTATGATATATATTATTTCATAAGGGTTGTTTGATATATTGAATTTTGAGAACAAAATTCTAAAAAGGTGGGTAGAATTGTAACATCCTGGAAATTTAATACAAGACTAGAAATGTTTTTAGTGAAGACAATTAGAAAATTTAGGAATTTTTTTAGAATTTTTGGTGATTTTTGGGATATTTTGGAAGTTTTAGGGAAATTAGTACCTAAATAATTAATTAAACAATTGAAGAAATAGAAATATGAGGGTATGATGGAATCTAAAATATTTTGAAAGCTAAGGAGATTGGAGGCTTGTTTTAGTAGATTCAAATTAAAAGAGGACAATATGGTAAATTTTGCTACAATTACATTAAACCTATCCCATAAACTTTCAAACCAAACACATCCCTCCTTCCTTATGCTACAAAACCGACGCCCCCACCCCCATTTACCTTCAAACCCATTCAGCCCTTACCTTCCTCCTCTCTTTCTCACCATTTTTCTTAATCTCTTCACCTCCTTCCTTCCATTAAATGTTGCAAAATCACGTGGGTTACTCAGTGTGCAATGGAACTCGGCCGATCTGCTCATCCCCACACTAGTTCCTTCATTTTCTTCATGTTTTCCGGCGAAGCTCTTCATTTTCCGGCGCCGGCGAGCGGTTTTTCCGGCGAGGGGAGTTGTTTTTGAAGGTAGGTGATAGTTCTTTCGTTCTTGTAGTGATTTCTTCATGTCCCAACTTCATTTCTCATTTTTCCTTTCACATCCCTTTCATTACTCGGCCAACCACCTAGGAGGAGGTGTTTTCCGGCGATCTTAGGCGGCGGCTGGAGGCGGTGAGGCTCTCTCTCATCCTTGAGCTCCGTAAGTCCTCCGATCATCATATGACTTTGATTTTTGATTAAAGTTCTCTCTTTTAAGTTAGGGTTTTTGTGAAAAATTGGGACTTTAGGATTATTTAAGCTACCATTATGATTGTTAAGTGGGTAATTGAAGTTTAGTGAGGGTATTTGATGTTTTTTTTTAAAGTCGGAAACTACTTTGGAATTTTTGGGGGAATATTTTAGTATTCTTGGAAGTTGGGGTTTGCTCATACTTAATACCATAGAGCTTTAAACAAGAATTTTTGAATGTTTAAGTGGTTAAATGAATATGTTTGGAAAGGAATTAAGTTTTTGGAAGTTGGGATTAACTTTGGGAATTTTTGGAGCATTGTATGGCTCTTTGAGTTGGGGTTTGAGTTAATGGAAGATGTTTTCAATGAAGTAGTGATTTATGAATGCTTGCTAAGGGTAGTTTAGGATATTAGAATATTGGTTTATGATGGATTGGTGGTGGGGAAAGGAAAATTTGGAAGTTAAACTTTTGATTAAATAGATTTTGTTAATGTAAAAGTGTGTTTGAAAGGTGGTGGAATATTTGGGAAGTTAGGGAGCTACTTTGAATGCCAAATGATGATAAATGAAGTAGTCTGATTTATCTCTTTTTCGTCGCCTAAAAAGGTTAATCAAAATTAATTCAATACTCTATTCCACTAGGTAGTAGTGGTGAGTACGAGTCGAATCCACGGTTCAGGTTATCTAGCTAATTTCAAGTACTTAAGTCACGCAAATTAACAAACAGTTGGAGTGTGTGTTTATATCTACAACTAAATCTAACAAAAACAGTGAATAGCGAAATAAAAGATGTGAAAGTATGAATGAGAGGTACCTCCTTCTCCAAGTACTTAGTGCTTTTGTTTAATCGGACTTCATATACTTGTTTCACTTAATATAAACTAGTTAAATCCTTGAGAACTCTTCAATCAAAGAAATCTACAAGAGTTTAACTAATTTAATTAAGCCTTAAGCTCTTTCAAGCCAAGAACATACCAAAAGCAACTCTAAACACTAGATCTAGCATTTAGGAAACAAATTCATTCCACAAATGTAAGAGGAGCTAATCGCACACACATACATGTATGAAATTACAAGAATTAAGCCTCGGTTTTCATGTCCTAAACAATTAAGAGAGATTTCAAGCTAAAATAAAGTAGAACACCTAAAATAGAGATGCTCTAACCTATATAAGCCTAGATCTAGACATACATAGGCAAAAATTTACATATAGCTTGAAACCTAAAAGAGAAAATTACAAGCATATGAAGCCATAGGTTGATTCTTCAAGCACATTTCCTTGGAGAAGAAGAATAGGCGATCTAGCCTGACATGGAGATGAAGGCGGATGAAGGTAAGTATGAGGTTCTGGACATGGCGGAGATTACGAAGTGAAGAAGATGAAGATGGAGTTGAGAGAGTTTGTTAGATGAGAGAGAAAGTGGAAGTGAAGTGAGATAAGTGTTCTGAGAGTTAGTTACATTTGAGCTTTTATAGTGGTGAGTAACTTTGGAATTATCGCCCAAAGGGTATTTTTGGTATTTGGTGAAAGGTTAGGATGAATATGGACTGGATCTCATCTCCATGCATTTCTAAAGGTTCCTCCTTTTTCTCCAAATGATTGTGCTTCCAAAATTGCCCTTAATGAGGCCTCCAGATTTGAATTTGACCTTGGCGCCAATTTTGCCTCATTTGGAAAAATGCTCCCCAAGTACCTTCAAGCTGCAGGGCTGACTTTGCCTTAAATTTACTCTGCACAAGAGACTTCTGAAAAGTAGCTGACATTTCTGATCATTGTGCAGTCTGGCTCTTGTACTCACTGACGGATAGGCTTAAGCTTCCGGATGTAACTCTTCGTCCGCCAGCGCCAGAATGTTCACTTCCGGATGTACATCCGCTTCCGGATGTGAGTTCCCTTCCTCAAATAGCTCAGCTTCCGGATGTAACTTTGCTTCCGGATGTGAACCTGCATCCTCATGTGAGTATGCTTCCGGATGTGAACCTGCATCCGGATGTGACTTTGAGTACAAGTCATCTAGCCTTCCTCCTTGCCAAGTTATCTCCACTGAAGCTCCACCAAGGGTGTGTGGGGCCCACTTGGGACCCCCCTACATGAAAAACACATCACACAGTCAAAGTGACCAAAATACCCTTGGTTCCATAAAATGCAAGTAATAAGGCTATTATTCTTCAAATATTTACACATAAGCATGCGCATGAAAATGTACCAATAATGATCAAATATAACAAATAAACCACACTAATTAAGCTCAAATGCACATGCTTACAGGTATGAAATTTGGTCTAATCAAATCCCCCACACTTAATCTTTGCACTCCGGGCAAAGTCATATAAAAGACTAACTTAATCATTAAGCAAAGTGAAGGCAATTGGAATTATCATAGCATAGAAGTTGATCTTCTTGAACCTTTCCCTAAAACTTCGCATGGGCCAAATCTAAGAATACAAAGCGAATACAAGTTTAACAAGCAACTAAGCTTAAGGAAGAGTGCCAATTGAGATTTTTCCTCACCGGATAAAGTGTTTAACTCATTCACTCAAGTTAGGAATAATGCCTAACTAGGGACTTGTAATCACTCTTTGGCTCAATGCACTTGACCATCACCATAGGCTTGTAATAGCTCTAAGTTCTCCACCCATTATTATGCATGACACAACTAAATCTAGAGGATTTAATGGGTTGAATGGAAGGCTAATAATGAATGGTGAATGATGGAAAGTAGTCAATGACCAATGATATAGCTTGTGGCTCTCGGCCATCTTTTATTTTTCACTCATATAGCATGCTTTCACAAGATATAATCAATACAACACTAATATAAATGCAAGCATATGCTATAATCACTCATTCAAACATTGGTCAAGGTGATAGAAAAGAATAGTGAATGGCCCAAAGGGGTTAATCAAAGGATAATATTTGGTTGGCTTAGTGTTTGGGTCATGAGGGTTTAGAAAGAAACGCCCCTTTCATTTTCAATCATGCCATGCATTGTGATCTTGAACAAGAGCTAAGACAAGTTCTAGGAGGTCAAGTAACTATTGGCCCACTCAATTCGGTTGGAGGCTTCTCACATTTATAGCTTACTCTAATCAGTCACTCCCTCCTTAAGAAAAGTTAAATGAGAAACTAACACCCTCTTTATACCTTAAAAGTGCCCCATGCAATGCCCTAAGTAATCATTCCAAAAATTCTACTTACACACTAGAGGACAATTCCATTTGCTTTCAAGAGCCATAATCAAGTCAATAATTTTTTTTTTGAAAATTATGCCAAAGAAGTCCAAAAATTAAGTGTGTGAACTTTGAAATAAACCACTTTTAAGCACATAATACACCTCCCCCACACTTAAAACATGCATTGTCCTCAATGGACCAATCAAATCAAGTAGGAAGATGCATTTCAAAGGCAAGGCAGCAACATAAAAGGCCTGGCAGTTTAAGCATACAAATGACACATATGCATGTATTATTTACAAACAAACACATACTAAGCACAACCTAAAATATTATTATTATTTTTTTCTCACTGACGCTCAGGAAGCCTAACCGGATTTAAACTCAAGTCACTAGGCTTCCGGAAGCAAAAATGCTACCGGAAGCAAAATGGCTATAGGAAGTCACTCTGGTTCAGATTCTAAGTCTCATCCCTAAATATGGACTGACGCTTGTGGAAGCAGAAACGCATCCCCCAGCGGAAGCAAAGTGAACACCATCTGATCCTAAGTAGCAAAGTCTAAGTGAGAGCTTCCGGAAGCAAAAACACTTCCGGATGCAAGATCCTCTATTTCCTCAATGACACTTCCAGAAGCTTATAGACATCCCTAAGCACTAGTGAATGTTTTTTTTTTTTTTTTACAACCTAACTAACCTAAACAAAATCCTAAACATAAAAACAAAATTCTAATTTTTCTAATACTAACACCTTCCCCCACACTTCAAAATTTGCAAGGAGAGAATAAGTGAGGAAAGGAAAGAAACGACCTTTAGGGAGGCTTGAAATTCTCTTTATACAATTTGAGCAAGTGGCCATTGACCTTGTACACACGGCCATCCTTGAGATTCTTGATCTCAACCATTCCAAAGTCATGAGACTTGAGCACTTCATAAGGTCCCTGCCACTTGTCTTTAAGCTTGCCTCCCCCACAAAACTTGAATCTTACCCTATAGCACAAGACAAGATCTCCCTCCTTGAACTGCTTTCTCAGAATGCCACTGTCATGAATGGCCTTAGTCTTTTCTTTCAAAATTCTTGAGTTCTCAAAAGCATCGTTCCTAAGTTCATCCAGCTCACTCAGAGTCAATTGCCTCTCTTGAGCAGCAACATCCATATCCTCGATACAAGATTTAACTGCCCAATAAGACTTGTGCTGGAGCTCAACTGGTAGATGACAAGCTTTTCCATATATGAGCCGATAGGGAGACATGCCAATAGGAGTCTTAAATGAAGTCCTATATGCCCAGAGAGCTTCTTCAAGTCTCAAGCTCCAATCTTTCCTACTTGGCTTCACAATTCGCTCAAGAATATTTTTAATCTGCCTATTGCTCACCTCGGCTTCTCCATTAGTTTGAGGATGATAAGGTGTAGAGACTTTGTGATTCACCCCAAATTGGCTAAGCAATGAAGACATAAGCTTGTTACAGAAATGAGAACCTTGATCACTCACCAAAGCCTTAGGAACTCCAAACCGGCAAAAGATGTTAGACTTAAGAAATTTCAGCACAGCTCTTGCATCATTCGCCCTAGTTGGCACAGCTTCCACCCATCTAGATAGGTAATCCACAGCCAGCAAAATATATGTGTAGCCGTTAGATGGTGGAAAAGGACCCATGAAATCTATACCCCAAACATCGAAAGGGTCACAGTATAGCATTGGCACTTGAGGCATCTCCTGTCTCTTCCCCACACTTCCAAACCTTTGGCACTTATCACAAGACTTGCAGTATTCATAAGCGTCCCTAAACAAGGTTGGCCAATAAAATCCGGCTTCCAGAACCTTTCTTGAAGTCTTTCTAGCACCAAAGTGTCCTCCACAAGCTAAAGAATGACAAAACTCCAAGATTGATGGAACTTCATCATCTTGCACACACTTCCTGATGATCTGATCATTACATAGCCTCCACAAGTGCGGTTCATCCCAAACATAATAACTAGCATCCCTCTTCAATTTTTGGACTTGATGTTTGTTCAGAGATGATGAAGTAACTTCGGCCACAAGGTAATTCACAAGATGAGCATACCATGGATCTTTCTTTGCATTCAAGGCACACAATAAGGCATCTGGGAAGGTATCACAAACAAGAGAAGAATGATCAACACCTTCCACATCCATTGGTAGACGGCTCAAATGATCAGCTACTAAGTTCTCTTTTCCAGTCCTATCTTTAATCTCCACCTCGAACTCTTGTAGCAGCATCACCCAGCGCAAGAGTCTGGGCTTTGTTTGTGGCTTAGACAACAAATATCGAACAACTGCATGATCAGTGAATACAATTACTTTGGAATGAAGTAAGTATTGCCGGAACTTGTCCAGACCAAAAACAATGGCAAATAATTCCTTCTCAGTGGTTGTATAATTCCTTTGAGCTCTATCCAAAGTCTTAGACGCATAAGCAATCACCCTTGGCAATGAATCATGCCTCTGGCCGAGCATGGCTCCCAAAGCTTCATTTGAAGCATCACAAGATAACTCGAAAGGAAACTCCCAATTAGGTGCAACCAAGATGGGAGGAGAAATAAGCCTTGACTTCAACTCAACAAATGCCTCCTTACAAGCAATAGAGAAATCAAATTCCGCCTCCTTTTGTAATAGATGAGATAAAGGAGCAGCAATTTGGCTGAAGCCCTTGATAAATCTTCTATAAAATCCCACATGTCCTAGAAAGGACCTCAACTCCTTCAAGCAAGTAGGGAAGGGTAGAGAGGAGATTACCTGAACCTTGGCTTTGTCAACTTGAATACCTTCTTTTGAGACTAGATGTCCCAAAACTATGCCTTTGTCCACCATGAAATGGCACTTCTCAAAGTTGAGTACCAAACTCTTCTCCACACATCTAACCAAAGCCTTCTCAAGATTGACCAAGCAAGCATCAAAACTATCTCCGTAGAGGGAGAAATCATCCATAAACACCTCGATGCCATCCTCCAGCAAGTCATTGAAAATGCTCATCATACAACGTTGAAAAGTTCCTGGAGCATTGCACAGACCAAAAGGCATTCTTCTGTATGCGAAGGTCCCAAATGGACAGGTAAAGGTCATCTTTTCTTGGTCCTCTGGTGCTATGGGAACCTGGAAGTACCCTGAGAAACCATCCAAAAAACAGTAGTGTGACTTGCCAGCTAGTCTTTTCAGCATCTGATCAATAAATGGCAACGGGAAGTGGTCTTTCCTTGTGGAATCATTTAACCTCCGATAATCAATGCAGACCCTCCAAGAGTTCTGAACCCGTGTAGGTACTAGCTCATCTTTGTCATTTTTCACCACGGTCAGCCCACTCTTCTTGGGCACCACATGGATTGGGCTCACCCATTCACTATCGCTGATCGGGTATATAATTCCAGCACTTAAGAGCTTTTCTACCTCCTTTTTCACAACATCAAGTATTAAGTGATTGAGCCTCCTTTGGGGTTGACGCACTGGATTAGTATCGTCATAAAGTAAGATCCTGTGCATGCAGGTTGTTGGACTCATGCTTGGAAGATCGGCTAAAGTCCACCCAATGGCCCCCTTATATCTTCTTAACACATCAAGTAACTTCCCTTCCTCAAGAGAAGAAAGAGAAGTAGAGATAATCACCGGCAGCTTCTCCTCCTCAAGCAAGTAGGCATACTTGAGATTAGGTGGCAGAGGTTTCAACTCCAAAGTAGGTGGTCCAACAATAGAAGGAATCAAGGTGTGCATTTCAACTTGAAGAACTTGAGGCTCATAAACATCATCCTCATAATTTGGCAACTCTTCAAAATAATCAAGACCATTCAGTTGCTGCCTCTCATCATCTCTATTTGGCCTCTCAGAGTTTGAGGCCTCTTTAATCATGTTCAAGCCTGCTTCGCTACTGCCGCTCAGGGTGAAAACATGTGGATCATCAGCAAGCACATGCTCCTTCAGATAGAGTTTCTCCTTCAACTTGTGTAAGCGGCTTCTCTTTAAAGCTTCATACTCTTCACTATCAAACCCTTGTGCACTAGAGTTCTCAATCTCCTTGGTAAATTCACAATTTCCATTTTCCTCCTGTCCTACAAAACTGAACACACTTCCCTCTTCCAAGGGGTTGTAGCTTGACAGAGAAGAAATAGACGTGCAATCATCATCAAAATTATAGTGCACATGCATTGAATCCATGAATTCAGTTACTGAACTTCCTATGCTAGATGAATCGTTAGGAACCTCATGCAAGCATGTATTATTAATCAAACTAGCACAAGAATCATGATAGCACATATGAGCACCAACCATATCAAACATATTCAGCTTAAAAGAATTTACATGCTCATCACAAATCACATGCATCAATGAATCAACCACACTCAGCCCTAGGAGAGAATAGTCCTCGTGGGGATGTCTCATGGCTTCTCCTACATCAAACCTTATTATTTGATTCCCCACTTGCATCGTAACAAATTCCCCTTCTAAGCTTATCACCATCTTGGCAGTTTTCATAAATGGCCTTCCTAAGATCAAAGAATCATCCATACTAGTGTCACTCGTCATATCAAGCACATAAAAGTCCACGGGGAAAACTAATTCCCTAACCTTCACTAGAATGTCTTCTATAAAGCCAAAGGGTTTTTTAATGGACCTATCAGCCAGTTGAACTACCACACTGGTTTCACTCAAATTCTTTAACCCTAGTGCAAAGTAGGTGGCCTTAGGCATAACATTGATTGCGGCCCCTAAATCAAGAAGTGCCTTCCCAAAACTAAGTTTCCCTATCTGACAAGGGATGGTGAAAGATCCTGGATCTCTGCACTTTGAGGGCAAGTGCCCTTTTAAGAGAGACGAAACATTAGTCCTAAGCTGGACTTTGTTACTTACATTACTAGCTCTCTTGTTGGTGCAAAGATCTTTTAAGAACTTGGCATATTTAGGCATTTGCTTTACCAGCACAAGAATAGGCACACTTACTTCAAGTTTAGAAAATAAGTCAAGCATATCCTTTTCCAATTCATTATCATGTTTCTTTCTAGCCAAAGCATATGAATTAGGAAAGGGCAAATGCTTAGGGTCAAGAGATTTACCTTTGGGGGACTCAACCCCTTGTTGAGTAGGTTGTTCTTGCGAAGAAAATTCTCCAACCTTGCGTTTTCCTTCTGCAATCTCCTTCCTCTTCTCCTCTTGTGAGGTCTCAGATTCATCACTCTTCTTTGTTAGACACTCAGCCTCACCAAATTGTTCATCAAGAGGAGAATTCCGTACAACTTCTCCATGCACATGGTCACCAACAAAATCATTCTGGAGGTTAGTATCACCTCCCCCAATCAATATACTCTGCTCAGCCTCACAAGGTAATTGTGTGTTCTCTTCTTCCTCCTCATATTCGTATGCATCACCATATTTCCGTCCACTTCTTAGATGCATAGAATGAATGTTCTGAGGATTAACCACCACATTAGACGGTAATCCCCCTTTCTTTGCGTCCTGCTCAGCTCTATTGTTCAACAGCTGAGAAACTAAAGTGGTGAAATCTTCCTTCTGCTTCTTAAAGTTCTCATTAACCTTCGCCATTACACTTGATATCACTTGGTCCATCATGTCTGGCTGAGAAATCAACGAGCTAGATGAAGGATCATAGGATTGAGATCCCACCATGTTGTTACGTGAAGCATGAGCTGGATTATCATTTTTCATAAATGGAGGAGGAATATCTGCTTGATGATTCGGCCTGTATCCTTGGGCATTAGGATTAGACCTCCCTTGGTATGCTCCATAGCCTTGTTGTGAGGGATAAGCATTAGAGGCTTGAAAGTTGCCTCCCCCCCACTTAGGCTGTTGCTGAGGTTGAAAGGAGCTAGAAGTTGTGGCTTGGTTTGATCCTCCCCCCACTTAAAGTTCGGGTGGTCCCTCCATCCCGGATTATACGTGGAAGAGTAAGGATCATATTTGACTGGTGGCCGAGCATTGGAGTACATTGCCGCCACTTCCGCTTGGGATGGACAGTCTGAGGGTAGGTGCATGGGCGAGCCACAGTAATCACAAGATGAGGCCACCAAGGCCATAGAGTCATCTACACAAGCGGTAGGCTGTACAAAACGGCCGTCCATTCTACTCAAACTCTCAGTCAACCTCTCAATAGAATTATACAGCTTGTCATCATTGCTTAAGGAGGCAACCTTAGGCACACTACCATATAAAGCATCACGTCCATAAAAATTCTGGTGATTAGAGGCCATGGTTGAGAAGAGGTTCCATCCTTCATTGGCGGAGAGATTGAAAATAGAGCCACTAGAGGCAGGATCCACGCTCATCTTGAGTTAAGGAACAAGTCCATCATAAAAGTATTGGACCAAATTGCCTTTGGAGATGTTGTGGTTGGGGCATGAGTTGATCAAGGTATTGAACCGGCTCCAATAGTCATAAAATGTCTCCTGAGAAAGTTGTTGAACACCAGTGATGTCCTTCCGCAACTTAGATACTTTGGAAAGAGGGAAGTATCTATCCAAGAAGACCTTCTTCAACTCATCCCAAGTCATCGTGGCATAATGTGTTGGAAGGTTCAAGAGCCATTCCTTGGCTTTGCCCTCCAAAGAGAATTGGAACACTCGAAGTAGCACATCATCCAAATTAGCATTTGGCGGCTTCATGGAGGAACAGGTGTGGTAGAGGCCGAGCAAGTGTGTATGAGCATCTTCATGGGGAAAACCTGTAAACTTAGGCAGATGAGCAAGAAGAAATCCTTTGATCTCAAAGTTAGCGGGGTTAGCATAAAAACCTTGCGGTGCAAATGATGCATATGACTGTGTGAACTCTCGCATAGGTCTATCATCATCATGTAACTGTCTATCCCCCTCAAAATGATGCTCTCCCTCTTGCTCTCGCCTATCATGTCTCTCACGCTCATGTTCATGCTCTCTCTGATCTTCTTGCCTTTCTGCCATAATAAAATGCTGGTCTAGGAGTGTTGTATTGGAAGCTACAGAGGAATTCTGTGAATTTGATGTGGATCCTACAGGTTGCTTACTAGCTTGCTTCTCGTGCTTTTTCTTTTTCTTAAGTTCTCTAAGAGTCTTATTTATCTCTCTATCCAATGGCACTAGTGATGTGGTAGGGTTCATACAAAGCTACTCAGTGCAACTATATGCACTGAAATCCAACAAAATCCAGCAGAATCACAGACAAAAATATCAGCAAAAATCAGTGGAAAATCCAGCAATAATAGGCTAACTAGAGCAGCCTAACACTTCCAAAGCACTTCTAAAACAGTGTTAACTATACAGAAGGCAATTCAACCTAAAATTAAAACTAAAACTAACTAAAATATCACACAAGTTACACAAATTAAGATTGTGACTCTAACACCTAAAACTAGCAAGAACTGGCCTAACCCGGCAACGGCGCCACTTGATTTATCTCTTTTTCGTCGCCTAAAAAGGTTAATCAAAATTAATTCAATACTCTATTCCACTAGGTAGTAGTGGTGAGTACGAGTCGAATCCACGGTTCAGGTTATCTAGCTAATTTCAAGTACTTAAGTCACGCAAATTAACAAACAGTTGGAGTGTGTGTTTATATCTACAACTAAATCTAACAAAAACAGTGAATAGCGAAATAAAAGATGTGAAAGTATGAATGAGAGGTACCTCCTTCTCCAAGTACTTAGTGCTTTTGTTTAATCGGACTTCATATACTTGTTTCACTTAATATAAACTAGTTAAATCCTTGAGAACTCTTTAATCAAAGAAATCTACAAGAGTTTAACTAATTTAATTAAGCTCTTTCAAGCCAAGAACATACCAAAAGCAACTCTAAACACTAGATCTAGCATTTAGGAAACAAATTCATTCCACAAATGTAAGAGGAGCTAATCGCACACACATACATGTATGAAATTACAAGAATTAAGCCTCGGTTTTCATGTCCTAAACAATTAAGAGAGATTTCAAGCTAAAATAAAGTAGATCTACTAAAATAGAGATGCTCTAACCTATATAAGCCTAGATCTAGACATACATAGGCAAAAATTTACATATAGCTTGAAACCTAAAAGAGAAAATTACAAGCATATGAAGCCATAGGTTGATTCTTCAAGCACATTTCCTTGGAGAAGAAGGATAGGCGATCTAGCCTGACATGGAGATGAAGGCGGATGAAGGTAAGTATGAGGTTCTGGACATGGCGGAGATTACGAAGTGAAGAAGATGAAGATGGAGTTGAGAGAGTTTGTTAGATGAGAGAGAAAGTGGAAGTGAAGTGAGATAAGTGTTCTGAGAGTTAGTTACATTTGAGCTTTTATAGTGGTGAGTAACTTTGGAATTATCGCCCAAAGGGTATTTTTGGTGTTTGGTGAAAGGTTAGGATGAATATGGACTGGATCTCATCTCCATGCATTTCTAAAGGTTCCTCCTTTTTCTCCAAATGATTGTGCTTCCAAAATTGCCCTTAATGAGGCCTCCAGATTTGAATTTGACCTTGGCGCCAATTTTGCCTCATTTGGAAAGATGCTCCCCAAGTACCTTCAAGCTGCAGGGCTGACTTTGCCTTAAATTTACTCTGCACAAGAGACTTCTGAAAAGTAGCTGACATTTCTGATCATTGTGCAGTCTGGCTCTTGTACTCACTGACGGATAGGCTTAAGCTTCCGGATGTAACTCTTCGTCCGCCAGCGCCAGAATGTTCACTTCCGGATGTACATCCGCTTCCGGATGTGAGTTCCCTTCCTCAAATAGCTCAGCTTCCGGATGTAACTTTGCTTCCGGATGTGAACCTGCATCCTCATGTGAGTATGCTTCCGGATGTGAACCTGCATCCGGATGTGACTTTGAGTACAAGTCATCTAGCCTTCCTCCTTGCCAAGTTATCTCCACTGAAGCTCCACCAAGGGTGTGTGGGGCCCACTTGGGACCCCCTACATGAAAAACACATCACACAGTCAAAGTGACCAAAATACCCTTGGTTCTATAAAATGCAAGTAATGAGGCTATTATTCTTCAAATATTTACACATAAGCATGCGCATGAAAATGTACCAATAATGATCAAATATAACAAATAAACCACACTAATTAAGCTCAAATGCACATGCTTACAGGTATGAAATTTGGTCTAATCATAGTCTTAGTAAGTTATACATGTTTTGGTGATTAGGCAAAAGTTAGGGAAAATGGTAAAGTAAATGCTTTAGTAGTCAAAAGTAAATGGATAAATGAAATCATGGAAGTGTAAAGAAGAGTATGAGGATAAAATTTCAGTAATGAATGTTTCTTGAAGATTTTGGTGAGTTGTTTGAAAGTTTGTTAGCCTTTAAAGTGCTTTAAAGTTAGATTTATTAATGTGAAAGGTTGTGACAATAAAAAAATTGGTGGTTTGGTAATACTTATTAAGGGTTATGAAAATATTGAAATAATTGAAATAGTTAAAGTGGTGTTTGGAAAGGAAGTGTGGTTAATGAAATATTGAGGAAAGGGGAAATGTTATAAAATGGAATGTGAGAAGTATGAAGGACGTTGAGTGAGGTTGAGAGACCTCCTTAGTGTCAAATTAATATTAATAAGGTTAGCTTGGTAGGTTTTGTAAGTGTGGATGATTTTTGACGAGAAATGATAAGGTTTAATACTATGGAAGTTATAGGTAATTGGTTAAGGGAATTATGAAGGTTTAAAAGGTATAGACTATTTCTGATATTAGAAGTAACTATTACTTCAACAATTGTTTAGAACTAGATATAATGGGTGGTCAAAGTCACTAATATTGTGTCTTGACCATCAGCAGCTCATTGCATGATTATAGACGGCAGTGCTTCGAGTGGAGCTCGCGGAAGGCAATAACTAAGGGTGTTTATTGCTGTTTTTGAGCTTGAACAGGTAATCACGCTTAACTGACTATGATACTGAGGGTGATGGTAGTTGAGGATTTCTAAAATCCTCTTCTACTTATATATATATATATATATATATATATATATATATATATATGAAATGAGTTCAGATTATTTTATATTTAAACGTGGGCTATAGGGTACCTTTCAACTGAACTGTACTTTATATATATATTCATATTTATATAAATCTTTTGTATGTTGCATGACACTGATTATTGGTACCGTCGGCCGATGTAACCATCGATTTGCGCAAATCGATAGGTTAATTGTACGGGTTCCTCGGATTGTTAAGGAACCAGGGATTTTTCACATTTTAGAGTGGTCCCTTTTTCATGCTTTCAGATTTGAGACTGGGCACAGTGTCATTCACGTTTATTTTTGCCTATTGAGAGATGGATGTATCTGTTCTGTATATATATGTATATATTACGTGGTTTATGCAGGTTTTGAAAACTGTGGTACCCTGTAGACACTCCGCTACCTCACATCTGAGTCTCACAGTGAGTTAAGTAGTGATTACTGAGACATAGTTTTGTCTCACCCCATTCCCTTTATTTTTTTTTTACAGGTGATCATGCGCAGAGGGTGGCGAAGAGGAAGGGAAAGGGCCGTCCGGCCCATACTGATGTAGTAGGTAGGCCGGAGGTGACCATGTAGGAATATATATTGCCATTTCACTAGGCTGCATCAGCTTCCGCATTTGTTTGTAGTTATTTGAACGTCTGATTTGTTGGGTTTCTGTATTAACTGTCTCTGTTGGCTGGTTGTTTGATTATGGATTTTGTGGTAACGTGATAACTGAGTATGCACCGTATGTGGGTTGGTTGCTACAGGAGGATTGTCTGGTAATGGAAAGACAATCTTGTTTTCCTGTTTATGGAGTGCAGATGAATTTATTGTTATAGGAGAATTGCCTGTTAATGGAAAGGCAATCCTTTTCCTGACATGGAAGTATTAAATGGTTGTGATAGGCAATATTTGGTTATGCCTTGTGATTCTGTTACATACTGTTACTAATTCCCTGATTAATTCAATATTAGCTTTACTAACTATGATAGAAAAATGATTTCTATAACATCAATAAATCTATCATAGTTAGAAAAAGAATTTCCTAATAATAATCTTTATCCATAATAGAAAAGAATAAACTAATACAACCTGAACACTATCATGGATAATTAATCGCTAACCATGTTAGAAAAGAATCACCTAACATGGTTAGAAAAAGAAGCTGCCTACTACAATTCTTCGACTATCTCACAAAATCAATACAAATAAAAATATGCGGAAGCGAATGCAGCCCTATACATTTTTGGCAATATACATGTCTAAAATAAACTAAACAACCTTAAAACTTAAGCCCTTTCCTGTTGCTCGCGTCTGTGCATGATCACCTGCAAAAATGTAAGTAATCGTGGGGTGAGACAACTTGTCTCAGTAATCTACTACTTAACTCACTATAACAGTGAGATGTGCGGTAGTAAGGGCGTCTAAAGGGTACCACAGTTTTAAAAATCAATATATATATATATATACAAGAACCAAACATTCTTCCATTTACCATTCCAGGCCCTCTGTCACGTCCAAAACGAATCAAGTCCATCCTTTCTACTTTCCAAATATCACTCAAAACCCCTCAGTCGATTTCCACATAGATAGCTTCACCATCCAATCTTCAAATCCATGCAGTCATTATTATAAATTTCATACACATAGTTCTCAATCCACCTTCTCGGCTCTCATCCATATACAACCCTGGTGCTCTACTCCCAGTGAGGGGTCCCAGTCTGTCTCAAATCAGAAAGGGAGCAGTCCCTGTCTCAAATCAGGTGACTGCTGGTCACAGTCTCAAATCTGTTGACCATTATAAATAACCGTTGATTGGCCTATCAACCGGTTATCATCGCGCGATGATCCATATGTCTCAGTGTCATGCAATGATCACAATTCTGTTCAACATCCCAATCACAACCTTTGATACTTTCCATCAACCAACTTTCTAATTCCTCAATCCGAAAGTATAATGCTCCCAATCCATATCACTTTTCATTACCCTGTCAAGTACCAATTATATATCTCCACCACCACTATCACTTTCTATAATAATCTGTCAAATACCAATCATATATCTCTACCACAACGGTCACTTTCTGTCGATATGGCCTATTTACACCGTTGTCCAAGCATTACACCCATATACCTCCCCGTCCAACCACCACCAGACAAGATATTAATCTATATATATATATATATATATGTATCAAATTCTTTTATACCATAGTAATCGTGTTTTAAAGGCACCCGATAGCCTGTTTTGTATAAAAATAACCTTTAAAGATTTTGAGGGCTAGAAAGGATTTTGAAAATCCCAACTAACGTCACCCTCAATGTTATAGTAAGGTAAGAGTGATTACCTGTCGCCCTTAGCATACCGCTGCCTTTCCTTAACATTCCTCGTAGATTTTTCCTTCCAAGTATATTCTCCTAATTCCATTCCAAATAATAAAGAAAGTGAGCAACTATCCTTATTTATGTTACTCATCGTCACTCTCGATCCCAATTACTACCCAATCTCCTATATATTTTATTGTAGGGTAACCAATTTTCAATCAATCGAAGCCAAAGCCAATAGCCAAATTCAACTTAATGAACCAAACGCCAAAGAATAACAAGCATACATTTCCATTAAAACGCTATAAGAATTAACACAAACAGATTCACCAAAAACAACCATAACCAATCACACCTTCACCAAATCAATACCTTGTTACATAGAATCCAAAACTTCCCACTTTGCAAAATTGCAATCAACTCATCTCTAATACACATCAACAAGTCATATCTAACACAAAATCATTTTGTTTCCATTAGTGTAGAATGTTGAGATCTAGGAAAAGTATCAACTTAGTGATGTCATACTAGCACAATCACTCTAAAGTAATGCATAACATGGAAAGCACACTCCAATTCATTATTCAAGAATAATTCCTCAAAACAATGTATTTATATAGGTATGTTTTTTTTTAAAACAGTTAGATTCCTAGAGTTGTAGTTTGCATTTATTACTCAAGTCTTTATAATCAAATTTTGGATCATGTACACACATCATACACTCCTATACTTGTATAAAACACCAATCAAGTAAAGATTTGCTATAGATCTTCCATTTTCAAATGAAGTGCCCAAGCAGTCAAGAAACATCAAAATTAGCACATTCTCATATTTAGATAACATCTCTAGATCTTCCAAAATATCATGTACATCATTTAGTTACATTAAAACAATAATTAAATTAGTTCCAACATGCATAAACAATAGTTTAAGCATTCTCCAAGCCAAGAATCAGTTCAGCCCTAAAAGAAAGGAGAATAAAACATGAAACTTCATATACATGCATCTACCTTAAATCAATTTAACCAAGTGCAAAGCTATGAACAAAAACCAGAAATTAACAAACTAACATCCAACATAACGCCGTTCTCTTTATCAATATCATTCATATAGTTAAATCACAAGAACCCAAATTAATCAATCAACTCATGCTTGAACATAATGAATCACTATATACCTCAAAACTTTCCCAAAGATTCAGCCATGATTATTATTTAAACACATGCATTAATTTTCATGTCATATAAACATACATCCCAGCCACAATCAAATCAGAGGGTACATGAAATTCTTGTGAACCCCTAGCTTAGTTAAAACTCACATTTCTCTTTTGAATAATTACAAATTGAAGCCCACTTTATATCTTGAAATATCATAGAACCCAAAATAGAAAATCAGCTTGAACCCATCCATAAGCATGTATCATTCATGCCAAAATTGTAATATCATTCACCCTTTCTTAAGCAAATTTGAGTCACCCATTGAGACCCCAAAACACAAATCATTTCAGCCAAAACAGGGCCGCAACAACAAAACCCTTTGCAAGAATACTAGAAATCACAATTAAATCTCATCTCAAACAATTTATAGATTAAAATTGCAAACACCAGATTCAAAGCACCAACTGAACATACAGCGACATATATACATTCTATTCTATTATATAAAACACTAAACTTAAGAAATTTCAGTATAATGATTTTAGCAGAGTGGCAGCCACCAATTTGCCAAAACCGCCAAACATTCATCAAAAATCTGTTAGAATCTTAAGTTTTGATGGTGACTAAGGTGTGATATGGTCTAGTACTTAAGAGAACATAATCAACACTTAGGAAGGATTAGATGACATGGTTAGAATCCTAAGTTAAGTCACAACCGGATGCGGAATCACTTCCGGATAGACTAGGACTCGCGCACGCGGATGAATGATTTATCCCCCAGCGGCAGCGAGTAACTCACTAGGGAATTAACTTAGTCCATGAGCATTAGCTATACAGAACCTAAGACTAAGTTATGATTCAACCAGAAGTGAAAGTGCTTCCTGTTAGACTTAGACTGGCGCAGGCTGATAAAATAGAATAACCCCAAGCGTCAGTGAAAAAGCCACGTCAAGTGAAATAGCTTCCTGATAGATTTTGACTGGCGCAGACTGATAGAATAGATATAACCCTAAGCGTCAGTAAGTTTACCTCGTCAAGTGAAAGTGCATCCGATAGCGTAGTGACTAGCGCTGGCTGTTGGAATGGATAACACTGAGCGTCAGTGAGTAAAATGTGAACATAACCCATCGTCCAGTAGAAGTGCTTCCGGATGCAGAAGTACTTCCGGATGTAAGAAAGCTTCGTTAGACTAAGTGAACTCCCACTGCATGTAATTGTGTTGTTATACTACACATCCCATAGCATGAGTAAATGACACGCTAAGTCACTTAGGAAGAGTCAGACTTAAATAACGAGACTTACGCTGACTATTGGAATAGACATCCCCAAGCGTCAGTAGACAATACACTAAGTAAGAACATAGTCTAAGTAAGAATGCCTCCCATAGCAAACAAGCTTCCCACAGCATGTATAGTTCCTACTATACTTGATTATATATATTACTATGTTGGACTAACCAGTATGTGCAGAACTTAGTCACACTTCCGGATGCAAATGAGCTTCCGGATGGAAAGACTCTTGGCATTGGGATTCAGAGATTAACACTTGATTGCCACTTCCGGATGAACGATGATCATCCGTCAGCAAGAGTACAAGGATAAACGCCACATACACAGAAGTCAGATTGCTTTCATCAGGGCAGAGGTGTCAGGACTACTTTTCAGAGATAAAGCAAGTCAACCCTGCTAAGCTTTAATGGAGCATTTAAGAAGATGTACTTCCCAACGGTAACAAGAGGTTAACAGATATTCATACAACATTGTTACCTACCAAGCATGAGGAGTATGAGAGATAAGGAGAACATAATCTGAAGATCCATTCAAGCTGTCAAAGCTCATACTACCCACAAGAGTCAGAGTCCATAAGAGAGCTTCTGATAGCAAGAGAGCATCCAATAGCAAAGCGCTCTTATCATTCATGGACAAGTGCTTGGAAGACGAAGTTCCTCTATGTGATAGCAAGCAGAATGTTAGAGTCCACGAGCTTCACTTCAGATAACAAGAGAGCTTCCTATAGTAAGTCTCTTAGCATCCTGGACTTATGCTTGAGGAACGAAGTCCTCATCTGACAACAAGCAAGAGTCAGACCGTACAGTGTATAGATGTCAGAACGACTTTTGCCAGAACAGCGTTGTCAGAACAGTGTTGACAGAACAGCTGGTCAGAGCACCTTTTCAGATAAAGCAAAGTCAACTCTGCTGTGCATTAATGAGGACAACGTAAACAAGGCCCCAACGTCTATAATCAAACGGCCTTATTGCCTCTCCAACGGCTAGATAATCAGAGGATGGTATAAAAGAGATGTTCTTCATTTTCTGAAGTAGAGAGCTTGAAAAAGAAGAGCTAGAGAAGAGAGAGCTTCATGGGTTTGATAAGTAAGAGAAATAGAATGAAGAAGCTCAAGCCTACTATCTGAAATATCCTTCTACTCTCTGATCTTAAGTTGTAATATTCTTAGAGAGAATTTGTTGAGAGCAATTATTGTACCTAAGTGAGTAACATAATCTGTTCATTGAGTGAACCCACTTAGTTGAGCTTAAGTGTTTATCAAAATCAGTTCATAGAGTGAACATATCATTAAATCCTCTAATTGAAAGAGGCTGTTCTAAAGCTTGTGCTGAAGAACAGAATTGTTATCTTACAAGTGTAAGGGGGAGCATTTAGAGGTTGTCTAAATCTCCATAGGTTGCAAGTGAGCCCGCAAAACTTGCGGTAGTAAAGGTTGCAAGTGATCCCGTAAAACTTGCGGTTAGGTTTGCAGGTGAACCCGTTGTAAAACCTGTGGGTTGTTAGGTGAACCCGTGTTCGTAAAACCTAAAGTGTAAAGGCTTCTCTTGTGCCCGGTTTAAACAAGAATAGTGGATTGGAAATCTCAGGTGTAGCCTGGGGACTGGATGTAAGTCTGGGTGACCGAACCAGGATAAATTTATGTGTGCATAAATTTACATTTAATCATTCTATTTTGCATCACATAACATACTGACTTGTGCATAGCATTATTTATTATCATCATCACCGAGCACAAGCAGTCCTTCGAAAAAGAGTTCAAAGTTTTTTATTCCCTCACCCAATTCACCCCCCCTCTTTGGTGACAGCCACACATTTCATTTGGTATCAGAGCGGGTCACTTGTTTAAAGGATCCAACGATCTCAAGTGTAAAGACCTTGGCTGATTTGGGTTAAAATGTTTTCCAGAGGCTTTGATCATACCATTCCACCTGTGTTAGAAAATATTGATTTTTGTTGGTGGAAAGCAAGAATGGAAAGTTTTATACAATCCACTAATTTGAAAATGTGGGATATTTTTGAAAATGATTTTGATTTCAAACCAAGAGGAAACTGGACTGAAAAGGAGAAAAATTTGTTTTCCTTAAACATTAGAGCAATGCAAATTTTATACAAAAGTTTAACTGAAAATGATTTCCAGAAAATCAAACATTGCTCTAGTGCTAGAGATATTTGGAATACTCTTGATGTGATATATGCTTCTAACCCATCTCTTGAAAGCACAGCTATCCAAAGCTCAACTCGTGCCCCTTGTGGATCATCTACTGATGAGCTTCTAGAAGCTGATATTGAGGAAGCAGGCTTCAGTGAAGAGAGTATCCATCTCTGCCTAGAAGATTCAGAAAGTGAGGTATCTGGATCTGAAATTGAATTCTCTGATTTGCAAGATGCATACAATGAGTTATATACTGAATACTGTAAACTTGCAAAAGAACTTCTAGGCTTAAAAGAAAAAGATAGGAAACTTGTAAAACTAATTTCTTCTTCTACATCCAAAGTTTCTGAGGTTTCTTTTAAAGAACTAGTGGTTCCGATAGCTGGCCCACTATCGGTAGGGAAAACTTCAACATGCCTTGAAAAAAATGTTTTGACTGTAAACACGTGTTGAAGGAAAAAGAAAAGCTTTCAAAAGAAACTGAGATTTCAAAGGAACAAAAAGCTTTTCTAAAGAAAACTAATCATGATAATGATAGAAAACCCCATTTTGATTTTCATTCCATTATCTGTTATTATTGTGGTAGATTAGGACATATTTCTCACACATGCAATCTTAGAAGAAATTCAAATGTGAGAAATAAGTTTATATGGATTCCTAAAGGACAAGTAAGGTCCAGTGCTAACCATGTAGGACCCAAGTACAAATGGGTACCAAAACATCCTCCTAGTGCCTTACTTGTGCAGGAAAGATCAAGAGTTCCTCTTACTCCAAAGAAGAGAACTCAACTGCTGAAACCCCTGGTACAATCATAAGAAGCAATGCGCAACCACCAGGAACAACGGTTCTGTCTCAAGGATGAGCTATCACAGAGTTCCATTCAACTATCCTGAGAAGAACAAGAGAGAGTGGATTCCTCGATCAACATTGAAAAGGCTCTTGAATCCTACCTCTCAGAAGAAAGTGCTTCGAACCAAGGATAAGTATAGAAGATCTCCTTGGGTAAGCAAGGGATCACTTAGCAACGAAGCATTTGATAGTAAAATCTCCTATGCTAATATTAGATGGACTTATTGAGATTTTACATTAAGCATCCTAAGATGTGAACATTATATTAATCATAGAAGAAAGCTTAAAGAAATTAATAATGTTCATAATCCACATGCTGTCCATGACTAACTTGATCAAAAACCTTGTATATCCTTCTGCATATAGTCATGATAGATTCACCATGCCATACACATAGCAAGTAATCTCTAAGTGCATGTGAATTATATATAACCTACAAACTGACCTTCAGATCCAGACTTGGATACAAAAGGAAGGAACTATCTGATATTTTGTAGGAAAGGCAATCCGGAGGTTCAGCAAGACAAGGGTGAAGATGAGTTATGGGCTAAAATGAACAAGGAACATGAGCAAAATCAGAGAGAGATAGGCTAAGATAGCCATCCCTCGGACTTGACCAGGATGTCACTGCTGCCCTCAGAAGGGAAATTGAAATGAAGCGGATTGCCCAAGCAGGAAGGCTCGCCCTTGGGGAAGCCATCTGATTCATGTGCCCCCAACAGTCTGCTAGCACAGAGGCAAGCTTGAGATAGCACTGAGTGATCAACCTGCGGAGATACCCTCTGCTGAACCTGTGTCTCTCTCTGCGCCAGCACCCAATCTGAGTGAAGAGCTGTGTAAGAAGTATGGGTTCAAGAGGCGAGAGATGCCAGTGGTAGTGATCACCAAGTGAATTCATCCCTCTGCACCAGCTCCAATCCATCCTATTAGCCTCAGCAAGACTCAGGACTGTACCTCATCTGAACAATTAGTCAAGTCTTGATAAGCATTCGTCACGCATAGATTTTGGTGCTGCTCTGAAAATAGAATCCTTGCATTGCCAACCAAAATCAAGCGAGCTACTGCTTGATGCGAATGGAGCTATGGTGATATCATTCTTACCTTCCTCTTTACTTGAATAATCATTTGAGTAGTAAATGCATGATGGGCTTAACAGCTTTTATTTTTCTGAAACTGATATGATTTCCCTTATCTGTGACAACCATACCTCATGATAGCATTCAAAAGTTATTTCTGATTTTCCATTTCATGTGGTATCTCTTGCATCAAGTTTTTCAATGCATAAGCAGCTATGACTTCAAGAACAATACATCCCTCTTAATTACATCTTTAAGTTCTCAATCTACTAATGATCTCGGTTCAAGTTTGTGGTTTAAGAATGTTGACACAGATTATTGAAGCTTGAACAATGAGAATGACCAAGAGAGAATGGCAACGAAAATGCCTCTTATCAAGATGTGTGGAATGGCTATACTAAACCTGAGAAACTCTCGCCAATACACATGAGCATTTCTATCCCTTACATATTCTGTTGTGAAATTTAATGGATAGTCTCTCTCTTGTCTGACATGCATTAGAAATCCTAGGAAATGCCTTGAATTAAACTCAGCTAGATCTGTAAAACATGGCATAGTATCACAAGCATGCTATAATCTGTATTAATTTCAAGCTTGTTGATATCCTAAGAACAATGAAATCACACTGACCATATCTAGAAGAACTTGAGCTAAAATTTGGAAATTATTCTCGTAATCACATGCTGAAATTTGGTTGTTTTTGTAAACCGGATTTAGTCTTAAAATCAAACTATTTTGTGAGGATGAAGATTTTTCAAAATTTCATTGTGTTAATAATTCACATGTCTTCATGATCTAACATGAACATACTTGAGGCATATTTATTGAACTATACTTGCTTATGAAACTCTGAAAATATGCCACCTGTTTGATACTCGCTATACTATCACATTGATATTTATCTATGAGAGTATAAATTGAGTTCATGTCTTGATAGTGAAACTATGTGAACGTGTAGACAATTTCAAAATTAGTTCTCACATAATCATTGCTCATATTTTCTTAAAACCAATTAGCAAGCATGATTTCTTAAAATTATTAACTTGTGCTGATTAACACAGATTGACTTGAATGTCCTGAGTATGGTCTCCAATGTTAAATCTTAAGTTCTTTCACTGACCATCAGGAAGCGCTTGCTTCCTCAAGCACATGCAGGACCAATCATCAAGTCTGAGCAAGGTTGCTTTCGCAACAATCAGCGCCTTCGATAGCAGGCCAACTATTGAACCATGGGAAGAGTAGAGTGACTGCCCAGTCATGTCTGCTTGTGGTTGTAGCTCAGCTTGCCGAAGCGAATCATCAAAGCACTTGCGCTAGGGGTTTCCACTAGTGATAGCACACCTCTAGAAGATGTCAGGAAGCATGCTCATCTGCGTATGATTCAGACTCATGAGTCTAATAGAGTATGAGGATTCCTCATCTGTGGTAACATCTACACCTTACCATCTCTTATATATGATGCATACATGGCATTGGTAAGGGTGTCAATTTAGAATGTTTTTTTTTTTTCTCAATCTGCATTGACTTCAAAATCATTCACTGTCTTAGAAAATCATCCCAGCTCACACATCTGTATCCTTTATATGACACGCTGGAAAGTAATTGATAACATACCTCTCTTATATGCTTCTTTCCTTGATCTTGTGATGATTAATCTTAATATAGAAGAGAAGTAGATGGACATTACTTGATAATGATCCCTTGAAAATAGAGAGTTACATGTTGTCATCAATAATAAACTCTTAAGATGCTGTGATGCAATTTGTTTGGAAATTACTTTTGGCATTTTAAACTCACAAAATTCATTTGATTTGGTTTTATTTCATATGGTATCACAAATTTCACTTGGCATTCAATCATTTCATTTGATATCACAAGTTCAAACTCACATATTTCATTTGATTTCATTTTGTATCACGAATTTAAAATCACAAATTTTCATTTGATATCATAATCATCATTTTAAACGCACCAAAATTATTTTGATACCATGTTAATCATTTCGAGAGGGTCAAAATTACTTTTGATGTCTTTTATATTTGAAAAGAATTTTCACCTTCAAAAAGAGAACTGTTTTTGTATGTTTTGATCTAGACTTAATCCTTGCAAAACATGTTCTGTTATCTTGCATGAGAATAAACTCACTTAGAATACTGAATCAATATTTTCTTCTTTTTGTCTCACACTGTTTAGCTATCCTACATAATGTTTAGGGAGAATACAATCATTTAGGATCATGAATCATTATTGTTGTCCCTTGTTAATTCTCGTACGTTGTATTGAATAGTCTAGAACAAATCCTTCTTAACGATACATAGGGAGAAATATTAGGTAGAAAGCCCATTCCTAGGAGAACGATAGAAGTATCCCCATCCCTAAGGCTAGCTTGCACTTGTTGAATTTTGATGAAGCCAAAAGGGGGAGAGAAATGAGACATGAGATGTCTAGAGATGAGACATGAGATATCTAGAGCTGAGAGATAATATAGCTCTGGGAGTGATCTAAGTTTAATTATGTTCTCTAGTCATCTATGGGTTTGTCATCATCAAAAAGGGGGAGAATGTTAGAATCTTAAGTTTTGATGGTGACTAAGGTGTGATATGGTCTAGTACTTAAGAGAACATAATCAACACTTAGGAAGGATTAGATGACATGGTTAGAATCCTAAGTTAAGTCACAACCGGATGCGGAATCACTTCCGGATAGACTAGGACTCGCGCACGCGGATGAATGATTTATCCCCCAGCGGCAGCGAGTAACTCACTAGGGAATTAACTTAGTCCATGAGCATTAGCTATACAGAACCTAAGACTAAGTTATGATTCAACCAGAAGTGAAAGTGCTTCCTGTTAGACTTAGACTGGCGCAGGCTGATAAAATAGAATAACCCCAAGCGTCAGTGAAAAAGCCACGTCAAGTGAAATAGCTTCCTGATAGATTTTGACTGGCGCAGACTGATAGAATAGATATAACCCTAAGCGTCAGTAAGTTTACCTCGTCAAGTGAAAGTGCATCCGATAGCGTAGTGACTAGCGCTGGCTGTTGGAATGGATAACACTGAGCGTCAGTGAGTAAAATGTGAACATAACCCATCGTCCAGTAGAAGTGCTTCCGGATGCAGAAGTACTTCCGGATGTAAGAAAGCTTCGTTAGACTAAGTGAACTCCCACTGCATGTAATTGTGTTGTTATACTACACATCCCATAGCATGAGTAAATGACACGCTAAGTCACTTAGGAAGAGTCAGACTTAAATAACGAGACTTACGCTGACTATTGGAATAGACATCCCCAAGCGTCAGTAGACAATACACTAAGTAAGAACATAGTCTAAGTAAGAATGCCTCCCATAGCAAACAAGCTTCCCACAGCATGTATAGTTCCTACTATACTTGATTATATATATTACTATGTTGGACTAACCAGTATGTGCAGAACTTAGTCACACTTCCGGATGCAAATGAGCTTCCGGATGGAAAGACTCTTGGCATTGGGATTCAGAGATTAACACTTGATTGCCACTTCCGGATGAACGATGATCATCCGTCAGCAAGAGTACAAGGATAAACGCCACATACACAGAAGTCAGATTGCTTTCATCAGGGCAGAGGTGTCAGGACTACTTTTCAGAGATAAAGCAAGTCAACCCTGCTAAGCTTTAATGGAGCATTTAAGAAGATGTACTTCCCAACGGTAACAAGAGGTTAACAGATATTCATACAACATTGTTACCTACCAAGCATGAGGAGTATGAGAGATAAGGAGAACATAATCTGAAGATCCATTCAAGCTGTCAAAGCTCATACTACCCACAAGAGTCAGAGTCCATAAGAGAGCTTCTGATAGCAAGAGAGCATCCAATAGCAAAGCGCTCTTATCATTCATGGACAAGTGCTTGGAAGACGAAGTTCCTCTATGTGATAGCAAGCAGAATGTTAGAGTCCACGAGCTTCACTTCAGATAACAAGAGAGCTTCCTATAGTAAGTCTCTTAGCATCCTGGACTTATGCTTGAGGAACGAAGTCCTCATCTGACAACAAGCAAGAGTCAGACCGTACAGTGTATAGATGTCAGAACGACTTTTGCCAGAACAGCGTTGTCAGAACAGTGTTGACAGAACAGCTGGTCAGAGCACCTTTTCAGATAAAGCAAAGTCAACTCTGCTGTGCATTAATGAGGACAACGTAAACAAGGCCCCAACGTCTATAATCAAACGGCCTTATTGCCTCTCCAACGGCTAGATAATCAGAGGATGGTATAAAAGAGATGTTCTTCATTTTCTGAAGTAGAGAGCTTGAAAAAGAAGAGCTAGAGAAGAGAGAGCTTCATGGGTTTGATAAGTAAGAGAAATAGAATGAAGAAGCTCAAGCCTACTATCTGAAATATCCTTCTACTCTCTGATCTTAAGTTGTAATATTCTTAGAGAGAATTTGTTGAGAGCAATTATTGTACCTAAGTGAGTAACATAATCTGTTCATTGAGTGAACCCACTTAGTTGAGCTTAAGTGTTTATCAAAATCAGTTCATAGAGTGAACATATCATTAAATCCTCTAATTGAAAGAGGCTGTTCTAAAGCTTGTGCTGAAGAACAGAATTGTTATCTTACAAGTGTAAGGGGGAGCATTTAGAGGTTGTCTAAATCTCCATAGGTTGCAAGTGAGCCCGCAAAACTTGCGGTTGTAAAGGTTGCAAGTGATCCCGTAAAACTTGCGGTTAGGTTTGCAGGTGAACCCGTTGTAAAACCTGTGGGTTGTTAGGTGAACCCGTGTTCGTAAAACCTAAAGTGTAAAGGCTTCTCTTGTGCCCGGTTTAAACAAGAATAGTGGATTGGAAATCTCAGGTGTAGCCTGGGGACTGGATGTAGGTCTGGGTGACCGAACCAGGATAAATTTATGTGTGCATAAATTTACATTTAATCATTCTATTTTGCATCACATAACATACTGACTTGTGCATAGCATTATTTATTATCATCATCACCGAGCACAAGCAGTCCTTCGAAAAAGAGTTCAAAGTTTTTTATTCCCTCACCCAATTCACCCCCCCCTCTTGGGTGACAGCCACACATTTCAAAATCCATTTGTTAATTTTTCCCCAATTCAGTTTCCAAATCAGGCAAGAAAGAATCATATTTAACCAATGAAAAATAGAGGATCCTACTTACCACAGTCAAGAATCTAGATGTACTTTATGTTTTCCTTAACCCTTCAGCTTTTTCATTTTCTCAAATCATTAACCAAATGAACGCCATTCAAACAAAAATAAGAGTTTCAATTTCTTCCAACCTCATTTAGCCAAGACAGTCCACACACAAGCAAAAAGGAACTAACCACAATTCACAACATACTTTAAAGTCTACATAATTAGCAATCATACAGTTTATCAATCTTCCTTCTCTACTCAAGAAAGCAGAATATCTAACAATACAAATCAATAGTGCAGGTCCTAGACCACAACTTAAACACCTTATATAAATGAAGATGTTTCAACAAAGAAAGCAAATAAAAATGTCAAAAACTCAAATACATGTTCAATTCAATTTCTAAACCCAAAATGCTAAAAATCCCTTCGAACACTCTCAGCCTCACGCAAATTCAGAGAAAAATGACTGAGATGGGAAAAATGAAATATACCTAAGCTTGAATGTGGAGTTGCAGGTTCGATGGTGGTCCTCTCCATCGGTTTTCTCCCCGGAAAACAATGCCCAAGAAGTGAGAAAGAACCAAAACCCGAAAAAGAGAAGAAAAAGAGTGAGGAGTCGCCCTTGAATGGAAGAAATAAGTTGAAGGATACAAGAAATGGTGAAAGCCTACCCTTTTCCGCCGTCCTCCGCCACTATGCTCACCGGAAAACGCAGAAATGATGGTGAACCTTCGCTGGACAGAAGAAAAAGAAAGAAAAGTGGGAGAAAGGCGTGGAGGAGAGGGAGAGAGGACGGCAGTTGCCGCCGTCTCCCTTGGCCGCCACCGTCGCCGGAGATTGTAAGCAGGAGGGCGGAGGTGAGGTGAGAAGGAAGGAGGGAAGTCGGGTGAGAGGGAAGGGGGAGGGCTTTGGTGGCTAGGGTTTGTGAAGGTGAAGGGGGTGATTATATATATGTAATTTAGGGAAAATTACAGTTAATTACCCTAATGTTTATTCTTAATTATATTTTTCGCCCAAAAGTTTGTATATATTATTTTACCTTTTTCTTTCTATCATACTATTTTCTAGGTTTCAAAAATACTTGTTCATAGAAGTTTATGGCTCCAATTGATCCTTTTAACTATATTTCTTCAAATTCTAAACTAACTAAGATTTAATATTCATAATGATTTTTAATTTACTAATGATACCCTAATACCTTAATTAATTCGCAATTGTCTCTAATTCAAATTTTGGGATGTTACAGATTCTGACATGTTTAAGTCAGACATTTGTTTTTGATGTAACTATTTACATGGGTGTTTTGGAATAACCGTGTTAAGGAAATCCTTTTTCCTAACATGGTTATAACACATTGATGATGTGATTGATTTAATGTGATTTCTTTATATAACCATGTTAGACGGGCCCCTCTCTGCCATGGTTACCTTTTATGTAGCTGGTTTGGTTTCTTTTGCTAACTATGTTAGGAGATTCTCTTTTCTAACATAGTTAGATATGTGTTAAGCATATGGTTGTAATCTCTTCATAGTAGGGAAATTCTTTTGCTAACCATGTTAGGTGAATATTTTATTAACATGGTTAGGGCATTAAATTATGAATGATATCGTTTTCTTTTTCTAACCATGTTAGACGTATTATTTGAAATATGTGTTTAATTAGGTGGAAGTTAGTAAGTTAATAATTCGTTAGTAGGAGGTACGTTACACCCTCCACCTTCGTTTTCGCGTTTCCTCCTCCCCCCATGCGTGCTCGCCGTTCAGACGGGCTTCCGGCGGCACACGGCGGCGTCGGTCGCCTATGGTGTGACATCCTTTCTTCAAACCCTCCTCCTCCTTCATTTACCTTCTCTGACCTCTTCCTTCGTTCTTCTTCTTCCACCGACGACGGCCACGTCAGCGACCACGGTGGAGGCACACGGCGGACAAACTAGAGTTATGGTAAACATTCTTTCCTTCTTTCTCCTTTCATTTGCCATTCGGATTCACCATTCCTCACTTCCTTCATTTTCTTTTCAAAATCCGGCGATTCATGGCGGATTTCCGGCGAGAAGCCGGCATCACGCGACGGCTATGTACTCCGGTGAGAACCTCCTAACTATTCTTACTCCTTTTACTTTATTTTCGGGCGAGATTGAGAAGGGGCAAATTTTAGGGTTGCAATGGCCAACGAGTTTTGAAGAAATTAAGGTTCAAAATTTGTAATTAGTTGTTATAGAAGCTTGTTTAAGTTGTAATATGGCTTGTATGTGGTTTTTCTGTTTTGATTGAAGGTTTCTTAAGCCTCTTCCTTGTCATGGCCGAAAATACTCTACGAAAAGAAACTCTTTTGCAATTCCTTTCGCTGTTGATTAGTAGCAATCTGTTGTATATGTGTGTGTATTGTTATTTATAAGATATATGCATGTTGGAGTGTTTGGTTTTGCAAGTTGAGGGAGGATAAATTGTGTTTGGATGTATGCTTTCTTTGGGTATTTGAGGCTGACGAGTTTTTGTAAGTTTTGGGGGCTTTAATCTTCAAATTAGTGATTAGGTAAACTCATATGCGTGATTAGATAAATTAGTGATTAAGTTTTGGCTGTATATGCGTGATGTATTGACTTGGGTGATTTTTCTAGTTTCTCTTCCTCTCAATACATGTGGCACTATTGGTTTGTGTGGATATGATATTATGCTGCGAATTAAATTATAATGACAAATTAGCATTGCTGCTGCATTTGATTTTGGTTGGTTTAATTATTATAATCTGGTATATGTTGGAGGAAACAAACATGGTATAGCTAGGTTATGCTTTAAAGATTTGATGGTTGTTTTGAATGGAAGATAATTGTGAATGTGCATTGTGATCTCCAATTATGATTAAGGAAATTGTTGATTTTTAACATGGATTGTAGTTGGATATATGAATGCTGGATGAATCTATGTTTTGATTGAAAGGAATGTGATTATAGCTTTATATGTGTGGTGTGAAATTGTGAAGATGCTTTTGGTTACCTTATAATTGATTTTGTGAGTTGCTTTACTTTTGGTAATTGCATGTATGTTTGAAATTGTTTTTTTACTCTTTGCTTCTTAAATAACCAAATGGCAAAAAGAGTTAAATGAGTGAATTGATGTTAGTTTCCATTCTGTTTTGACTAAATAGGAAGCATGAAAAATCTGGTCTCCTTATTGAGTTAAGATTGGGAGAGAAACTTGATGTTTCAGGGCTATTTGGAATAAAGATGCTTTAAATTGTAATTTATATGTGGTTGGAAAATATAATAAGACAGTTCTTGGCTAATGCTTATGTTTTAAAAGAACGATTGATGCTGATTTCTTGTTCTTGTTGGTGTTGTTTTATTGGGTTGGTGTTGTGTTACTTGGTACAGGAACTAATTGAGATAAAAATCAGCTAGAGTAACAATTGATTTGTGTATGTTGGGTCTGAAGCATGTGTTAATCAAGCTTTTGGGCTGTAGTGTTTTTGCATGCAAAACTAAAAGTCTTTCTAAGCATTTTCTACTGATATGGCAGATTAGAATTAGGAAGGAATGAAGTTAATGACTTGAATAAAAATCTGAGTTTGGTTAATGGTTTTTCTCTATTTTGCTGCCATTATGTTGCTATTGTTGAAGTAGATTTGATTAATTGAATTGGGTGAATAAAGTAATGGTATTCAACTTAATCATATTCTATTGCTTGAGCTAATTTCTTTAAATTGAGTTTTATAGAAAGTCCTCTTGAGTGGACATATGATTATATCCATGTGTGTGTGTTTCCAGTTTGTGTAAATTAAATTGATTTTAATGGACTGATCGTTTGGTTGTTAGCCTTATTGGATTGGGAAATATTTGAAATGTGCTTTTTAAGGATTCTTGAGATGTCAAGATGTGAATAATCAAAATGATTTTTGTAAGAGTTAAATTAAATTAGAAAGAGGGAAAATGGGTAGTAACATTAGAACCGAGAGAGACGTGCTATTTATTATACAGATTTAAGTATAGTTGTTCACCTTTATTATTACTTTTATGTAATAATAGGTGAATCTACTAAGGAAGTGTAAGGAAGAGCAACTGCATGTTAAAGGGCGACAGGTAATCACACTTACCTTACTATAACATTGAGGGTGATGTTAGTTGGGGATTTTTAAAATCCTTTCTCACCCTCTATATATATATTATATTTGAAAAGGTATTTTTATATAAAACAGGCTATCGGGTGCCTTTCAAACACGATTATTTTCATATAAAAGATTTTGACACATTATATATGTAGTATCCTGCTGGTGATATTGTTGGACTGTGTATGTGAGTGTATAGATATTGGGATCTTAGTATTTTGATTTGACAGGGATATTGAGAGGTACAGTGGATTGGATGTATCGTAGGTTGTGTAGAGAAAATTAGGGAGTTATGTTGATGGAATATAGAATAGGGATTGTGAGCATTGCATGACACTTATTATTAGTACCGTCGGCCGATGTAACCTATCGATTTGCGCAAATCGATAGGTTAATTGTACAGGTTCCTCGGATTGTAAAGGAACCAGGGATGTTTTCACATTTTAAAGTGCTCCCTTTTTCATGCTTTCAGATTTGAGACTGGGCACAGTGTCAATCACGTTTATTTTTGTCTGTTGAGTTGACTAGGATGTGACAGAGGGGATTGAGTGATGAATGGAAGGAGACTTTACAGATATATGTATATATTACAAAATTTAAAATGTGGTACCCTTTAGACGCCCTCGCTACCGCACGTCTCACTGTTATAGTGAGTTAAGCGGTGATTACTGGGACAAATTGTCTCCTCCCACGATTACTGACATTTTTGCAGGTATTCATGCACAGACGCAAGCAGCAGGAAAGGGAATTAGGTAGTAGAAATTATATAGGTTTATTTGGAATTGTATATTGCCAATTTGTATAGGCCTGCATTCGTTTCCGCATGTATATATATTAGTTGATTCTTTTCTAACCATGTTAGGTGAACCTTTTCTAACATGGTTAGCTATAAATTATCCATGATAGTATTCAATTTGTGTTAGGAAATTCTTTTCTATCATGGATAGTGTTTAATCATTAGGAAATTCCTTTTCTAACTATGATAGACATTGATATATGGAAATCCTTTTTCTATCATAGTTAGTAAAGAGATAATTGAATTTAAAAAGGATATTGTAGGTTAATTAGGGAATAAGTAACAGAATGTTACAACTTGGTTATCAGTATTTGGTATACGATAACCTAGGACTGTGTTGCATTGCATGTAGATTGGCAATATACATTCTTAGTATTCCCTTCTTTTTGTGCATGAATCTCTGCCATTTCGAGAGGAATATCACTCATCCCGTGGTGGGGAGAGAGTGATAAGTGCAAATGAAAAGGTAATGTGGAGAGGTTGAGAAGAATATAGAAAGAATATTGAAATAAACAAAGATACTAATAAAAATTTAGGAAGAATAACGAAATAAGGATGATTCTATGGGGTCTCGAGTATAGTTATGTGCTAGCCATAACCATAGTCGAGGCATCATGAGATACCTTATTGGGTTTAAGGGATTAAAGTAATTAGAAAATAACAATTAATAATAAATACAATATGAAATAATAATTGTTAGACATTGTTTCTTGCTATTTACTTGGTTAAATTGTTTTGTTGATTGTTTTTAATGGGAATTCTATTGTAATTATGGTTTGTGTTATTCAAATGTCCAAATTATTTATATTACTTGTTTTATTATGTTGATAAGTGATGGGTTGTTGAGTAATGATTAAGTTATTTGATCTAATTGAATTTAATTATACTCTTATTACAATAATTGTTATTTGATTATTCTTAATTTGTATTTTGATAATTTATTATTTATTAGCGGTTGGAGGACATATCACCATTAGTAGTGAAAGGTTGTTGCCCATTTATATTAAGTGGCTGGAGGCTTCCTCACTATATTTAGTGATTGGAAGCAGCCCCCTTAGTAATAGATGTTGGTAGCCCTCACTACTTCATGAGTGGATGTCTTCGAAAGGTAAGTTTTTGTTCAAAAGTGATTTTTAACTGAATTTTTATGTGGCTAATTGTAGAAAATTTAAAAGTTTTGCAATCAATATCATGTCATTAGAAGAATTTGGTTATTGAAACTATGTGAATGGGAAATTTGTAGTAGATAATTGTTAGTAAAATTGTGAATTGTAGTTGTAGATGCAAATCGACTTCAGTTTGAGTGAATGTTTATTGGTTAATTGCAAAGATGTTGATTTATGTTAACTAAAGTTAAGTGATGTTATTCGTGTTTGTAAACACTGAATTAATTCGGATTATATGAAGTTTGAATTATTGATTAATTAATAGTGGATTTTATTTTTTAATTGCCGTGTGAATGATGAAAAATGATGTACAAGTAATAGATTATATGAGATTTGGCGACACAAATTGTGTGATTAATAAAGTTGTGACTTAAAGTCATGAGGATGAAGTTGATTACATGATGCTTGTCATTTGAAAATTCACTCCATTGTGTGTATTTTCCATTTCCTATAAGTGTTATTTTTGAGTACATGGTAAAATCTGAAACAAATTTTGATGCTACTATGTGTATGTTATTGTTAGGAACTAATTTGGGTGTTAGTTCCTATGTGTAATATAATTAGGTAATGTAGGAAAATAGTTCAAAGTTCATTAAAAAGAGTAAATGGCTTACAAGAAAATTTAAAATGGTATTGTTTTTATTATGAAATGGTTAAATGAGTGTCTTTCCTCTTTGGAGAAGTTTGGTTGATGTGATTTTATATTATATGCCTTCAAATGCGGCTCGGATTATAGGAATGAGTTCATTTTATTTTCCTTATTTGGCTGAATGGTGTCTCAAAGAAATGGGAATTTTTACTTAAATTAAGTATGATTCTGTTAATGGTGGACTGATCCGTGGTTTTGGGATGCTTCAAACTGTAATTGAAGCATGATGCAGGTAAATGTCATGTTTAGGTATTGAGTGGATTAAAGGTGAGGAAATTAAGGATTTATGGGAATGACCTTATTTAATATAGTGGATAAAGATAAGTGGGTATTTATATCTTGTAATGAGTCAGGTAAAGACACGAAATAGAGGCTGTCATTATTTGGAGTTTAATGGGAGTTAGGGTTCAAAATTTATAGATTGTTTATAAAGGAGGATTAGGAGAATGTATCGGTTAGAATTTGGAATAATTGGAATCAAATATTAGGAATTCATAATTTGAAGATTTTAGGAATTTATGGAATTAGGGGAAATCACGATTGTGAGTTTGTATGGATCGAAATAGAGGTCATTGAGAGAAGTTTTGACTTTAAGGATGAAAGTACTATATCTTGGCTATGTACCGATTAGCGACTAGGAATATGACTTGAAGAGTGGGATTTAGGAATTTGTGCTTGAATTAAAGTTAAGGTGATTACTTGAGATTACACTGTGGGGTGATGACTTAGAGTAATATATTGATAAGGTGAACTATTATGACTTGGTGATAGATTATCGCTAGGCTTTTATAGATGAGATTGGGATAATTGGAGTTAATGGTGAATTTTTAAAGTTGTGTTTATGGTTGAGCATAATAGAGCAAGGAACTAGTAGAATGTAACATGTCAGGTTGGAAGTTTACGAATGTTTTTCACTGATTTATTGACTTGAAAGCAATTAACCAGGAATTTGATATTGAAGTTGACATGGATGAGGGTATGTTAAGTTAGAATCATGTGTTAAAGCTAGAAATGGAATTTTATAGAGTTGTTATCTAACAATTAGAAGCGAGATCTTGGATTATGATCAAGGAAACCACTAGAGTTTGAAGAGGAGGTTGTTGTCATTTATGAAGTTGGACATTAATACAAGTAATTTGAGATTAGGGTGGTTAGTAAATGAAGGTTAGCTAGGGAAAGTAGAACGAAAATTGGAGAGTACTATCAGATTAAATGAAGATAAATGGTGAAAAAAAAAAGTATGGAGTACATGAGATTATGGATAAATGGCTGTAGTTGACACGAGGGATGCAGAGTTGAATAGTGCATTTTTGGTATGTTAGATGGTATGTGGAGCGAATTTTGAGGACAAAATTCCTAAAAGGTGGGGTAAATTGTAACATCCCAAATTTTGATCAAGGTTGATTGAAAATTATATAGGTGTTATTTAGGAAATTTGAGATTTATGGAGGAAATTATGGAGAGATTTATTGTTATTAAATCCTAATTTTTGGAATTTAAGAAAATATAGTTAAAAGAATTATGTGAAGCTAGAAACTTTCGTGAACAAGTTTTTGGAATCCTAGATAATATGATAATAGAAAGAGTGAGGTACAATAATATATACAAACTCATGGGCTAGAAATATAATTAAGAATAAACATTAGGGTAGTTAATTGTAATTTTCCCCTAAAATATATATATGCCCACCTCCCTTATTCCTCTTCATCCTCTTGCCCTAGCCGCCGAACCACCACCCCCTCCACCTTCGTTTTCGCGTTTCCTCCTCCCCCTATGCGTGCTCGCCGTTCAGACGGGCTTCCGGCGGCACACGGCGGCGTCGGTCGCCTATGGTGTGACATCCTTTCTTCAAACCCTCCTCCTCCTTCATTTACCTTCTCTGACCTCTTCCTTCGTTCTTTTTCTTCCACCGATGACGGCCACGTCAGCGACCACGGTGGAGGCACACGGTGGACGAACTAGAGTTATGGTAAACATTCTTTCCTTCTTTCTCCTTTCATTTGCCATTCGGGTTCACCATTCCTCACTTCCTTCATTTTCTTTTCAAAATCCGGCGATTCATGGCGGATTTCCGGCGAGAAGCCGGCATCACGCGACGGCTATGTACTCCGGTGAGAACCTCCTACCTATTCTTACTCCTTTTACTTTATTTTTGGGCGAGATTGAGAAGGGGCAAATTTTAGGGTTGCAATGGCCAACGAGTTTTGAAGAAATTAAGGTTCAAAATTTGTAATTAGTTGTTATAGAAGCTTGTTTAAGTTGTAATATGGCTTGTATGTGGTTTTTATGTTTTGATTGAAGGTTTCTTAAGCCTCTTCCTTGTCATGGCTGAAAATACTCTAAGAAAAGAAACTCTTTTGCAATTCCTTTCGCTGTTGATTAGTAGCAATCTGTTGTATATGTGTGTGTATTGTTATTTATAAGATATATGCATGTTGGAGTGTTTGGTTTTGCAAGTTGAGGGAGGATAAATTGTGTTTGGATGTATGCTTTCTTTGGGTATTTGAGGCTGACGAGTTTTTGTAAGTTTTGGGGGCTTTAATCTTCAAATTAGTGATTAGGTAAACTCATATGTGTTATAGTTTGGCTGTATATGCGTGATGTATTGACTTGGGTGATTTTTCTAGTTTCTCTTCCTCTCAATACATGTGGCACTATTGGTTTGTGTGGATATGATATTATGCTGCGAATTAAATTATAATGACAAATTAGCATTGCTGCTGCATTTGATTTTGGTTAGTGTAATTATTATAATCTGGTATATGTTGGAGGAAACAAACATGGTATAGCTAGGTTATGCTTTAAAGATTTGATGGTTGTTTTGAATGGAAGATAATTGTGAATGTGCATTGTGATCTCCAATTATGATTAAGGAAATTGTTGATTTTTAACATGGATTGTAGTTGGATATATGAATGCTGGATGAATCTATGTTTTGATTGAAAGGAATGTGATTATAGCTTTATATGTGTGGTGTGAAATTGTGAAGATGCTTTTGGTTACCTTATAATTGATTTTGTGAGTTGCTTTACTTTTGGTAATTGCATGTATGTTTGAAATTGTTTTTTTTACTCTTTGCTTCTTAAATAACCAAATGGCAAAAAGAGTTAAATGAGTGAATTGATGTTAGTTTCCATTCTGTTTTGACTAAATAGGAAGCATGAAAAATCTGGTCTCCTTATTGAGTTAAGATTGGGAGAGAAACTTGATGTTTCAGGGCTGTTTGGAATAAAGATGCTTTAAATTGTAATTTATATGTGGTTGGAAAATATAATAAGACAGTTCTTGACTAATGCTTATGTTTTAAAAGAACGATTGATGCTGATTTCTTGTTCTTGTTGGTGTTGTTTTATTGGGTTGGTGTTGTGTTACTTGGTACAGGAACTAATTGAGATAAAAATCAGCTAGAGTAACAATTGATTTGTGTATGTTGGGTCTGAAGCATGTGTTAATCAAGCTTTTGGGCTGTAGTGTTTTTGCATGCAAAACTAAAAGTTTTTCTAAGCATTTTCTACTGATATGGCAGATTAGAATTAGGAAGGAATGAAGTTAATGACTTGAATAAAAATCTGAGTTTGGTTAATGGTTTTTCTCTATTTTGCTGCCATTATGTTGCTATTGTTGAAGTAGATATGATTAATTGAATTGGGTGAATAAAGTAATGGTATTCAACTTAATCATATTCTATTGCTTGAGCTAATTTCTTTAAATTGAGTTTTATAGAAAGTCCTCTTGAGTGGACATATGATTATATCCATGTGTGTGTGTTTCCAGTTTGTGTAAATTAAATTGATTTTAATGGACTGATCGTTTGGTTGTTAGCCTTATTGGATTGGGAAATATTTGAAATGTGATTTTTAAGGATTCTTGAGATGTTAAGATGTGAATAATCAAAATGATTTTTGTAAGAGTTAAATTAAATTAGAAAGAGGGAAAATGGGTAGTAACATTAGAACCGAGAGAGACGTGCTATTTATTATACAGATTTAAGTATAGTTGTTCACCTTTATTATTACTTTTATGTAATAATAGGTGAATCTACTAAGGAAGTGTAAGGAAGAGCAACTGCATGTTAAAGGGCGACAGGTAATCACACTTACCTTACTATAACATTGAGGGTGATGTTAGTTGGGGATTTTTAAAATCCTTTCTCACCCTCTATATATATATTATATTTGAAAAGGTATTTTTTATATAAAACAGGTCATCGGGTGCCTTTCAAACACGATTATTTTCATACAAAATATTTTGACACATTATATATGTAGTATCCTGCTGGTGATATTGTTGGACTGTGTATGTGAGTGTATAGATATTGGGATCTTGGTATTTTGATTTGACAGGGATATTGAGAGGTACAGTGGATTGGATGTATCGTAGGTTGTAACATACCTAATTAACTACAACACATTAACCTATTAAATTACCTTTAATATTAAATATACTAGAATCATTTAAACTAAATGCCCTAACCATGTTAGTAAAAGATTTACCTAACATGGTTAGAAAAAGAATTAACCTTAATAATATTTAACCTACTTGACAAACATCTAACTATGTTAGAAAAGAAATTCCTAACATAGTTAGTATAGGAATCAACATCATATTTCACCAATCATACACCCATCATCATAACAATTGTCTAACCATGTTAGTAAGAGATCATCTAACATGGTTAGAAAAGGAACTTCACCTAACACAAAAAAAAAGAAAAACCATGCCAGAGAGGGGCCCATCTAACATGGTTATATAAAGTAATATCCATACACAAAAGATATCACAACATAGTATGACCATGTTAGGAAAAAGGACTTTCCATCACATGATTATCACTATGTACCTACAACATCGTCCATAATCACTTAACTATACACCAAAAATCACATCCGATATATTCAGATGGTAGAAACTTCAAACATAACAACTTCTACTTGCCTAAAGCAAATACTCTATTCACATGTACCCATACATAACAGGGGTGGTAACAGTATACCTGCTATGTATAATCACAAAACAATGTAGAAATCAAGTTATGACATTTCCACTACCATAATTACATTACACACAATAGATGCGGAAGCGTATGCACTCTAATTGTGACAATATATCTCTCCAAAATATAACCTCCGGCTAACTCACATCCTCAGTGAGGGCCGGACGGCCCCTTCCCCTTCCCCGTCCTCTGCGTATCGGCATGATCACCTGTAAAAAATATCACCAAACGTGGTGTGAGACAATTTGTCTCAATAATCATTAATTAATTCACTATAACAATAAAATATGTAATAACAGAGCGGTTAAAGGATACCACGGTTTTAAAATCAGTAATCTGTACGAGTATATATGAGTTTTTATCTTTCCAGCTTCTTCAAATCCAACCCTCAGTTTATGTCCACATTCCGTTCTAATGCTCTACTCATGCCATCCTGGAGGCACTACGTTCGAGCTCTAAATATTCTAATGAGTTGACACTGTGCCCTCTCAATGATGAGGGGGCAAATTCCCTCTCTGGTAACCCCATGAGAGGGAAACCTCAATCTGTCTCCAATCTGAAAGAGCGCAGTCCCTGTCTCCAATCATAAGACTGCTGGTCACAGTCTCCAATCTGTTAACCAATGGCCCCTGTCTCCAATCAGAAAGCTCTGTACGAATAACCGCTGATTGGCCTATCAAACGGTTATTGCGCAATGGTACCTATATCAGTGTCATGCAATACTCACCATGATGATTCTTCAATACCCCATTCACAACCCGATACTCTCCTCAACCATAACCTTCCATGAACCACAAATCCTACGTCCTTAACTTTCTCAACAACTCATCTTTTCCCCCATCTCACTATCACCATAATATTCACAACACCATCATCACTACAGGGCATGATAATGTATTATATAGTATACAAGATTTGTTTATATAAACTAATCGTGGTAATAAGGCATCCAATAGCCTGTTTTATATAAAGCTAGTAGTGAAACATTTATGTGTATATATATAAGGAAAAGATATGAAAAGCAATCCACTACAACACATTCAGTGTCATGGTGAAGTAAGTATGATTACCTGTTCACAATCAATAACGATAAACCATCGAAGCTAACACGGCTTGTCAACTCCGTTCAAACCACCGCCGTCTACAACCATACAATGCACCACAATTGGTCAATGTTTTGCATAAATGACTTTAGCATACTATTCGTTGATATCAAAATACTTCTTGAAGTAGAAATTTACTTCCAATATCAACACTAATTTACAACCTTTAAACCACCATAATTCTCTTACCCATTCATTGATAACTCCTAACTTATCAAACATTATCATTTTCTCAACTCTTACAAAGTCACCAAAAACATTCATCAATACTAAAACCACTTTATTAATATTTCTTTAGCATTACCAGTGGCATCCTAACACCCAAAATACTTTACCACCATTCAACCACCTTTTACATAACCAAAACTCCTTTTTTAACCAATTCTTTAACTACCAACTTCTCTCATAAACACCAATCCAACCAAAATCAACCTTTCAACATCAATAAACCCTTTCAACAAACATTATCCAACCACCAATCCATTCAAAATATTCCTCATTAACAAACCCTAACTCAAAGAGTCCAACAATGCCCAATCATATACTCAAATTAATTTTTCACCTTCAACCAACTTAAATACTTCTAAGAATAATCAGTTTCCCACTTATACATAACAAATTCACATTTAAAGCTCCAAAGATTTATTCATGGTGAAACCCTAACTTACAAGAGGAAGCTTTATGTGAAAAATCAACTTCACAAGAGGCTAAAGGCTTACAAGGTCCAAGAATGGAAGGGGAGGAGTGCAACCGCCGCTGGCCGCCGCACAACTCGCCGGAAAATACTTCTTTGAGGCTGGCCGAGCAAAAACAGAGAGAAAGCTAAGGAAAATGGCGCAAAACGTTGGAAAATAGAAGACCCATTCAAGAAATCCAAGAAAAATCAAACCTTTTACCTCTCACAGCGGCCTACGCCGGAAAAACGAACCGCCGCCGCCGTAAGAAGCCAAAGGCCGACGCCCCACACCCAGCCAGAGATTGAGTTCGGTTTTCACAGATCCGGGGAGTAGAGAAAAGAGGAAACACGAAAATATTGAGCTCTTGGAGGGGGAAGGCCGAAATGAGAGAGAGTTTGAGAGTGGAAGGGAAAATCAAAAATGGTGGTGGGGATGGAGTAAGATGACACGCACGGCAATGAGGGGGGGGCCGTCACTTTTTGCTAATGAAATGGAAGAAGGGCGCGTTTGGTTGATGAAATAAGGGTGGTTCCTCTTTAATTTGTAGTATAACTTTACCATAGTGCACTCTTTTAATTTAAAAATACTAAAATCAGTCTCCAATCTTCTTAGCCTTCATAATATTTTGGATTCCACCCCACCCTCTTATTTCAAATTCTTCAATTGCTTAATTAATTAGTTGCACATTTATTACTCAAATTTTCCAAAATATCCAAAAATTCTTAAAATTCCCAAAATTTCCAATTTCCCCATTTATTATTTCTCAAAACACTCTATAATCTTGTATTAAATTTTCAGGATGTTACAATTCTCCCCACCTTTTAGGAATTTTGCCCTCAAAATTCACTACTATCACATCTTTACTAAGAGAAAACAATGGAGAAATGAGGTAAACGTACCTATGAATAGCTGTGGATACTTCTCACGCATCCGCTCCTCCGTCTCCCAAGTTGCATCTCCTGGGGACATACCTCTCCAAAATACTTTCACTAGACGAATGGTCTTATTTCTCAACTGTTTTTCCTTGACATCCAAAATTCTTTCAGGCTCCACCTGATAAGTCAAATTATCCTCCAACTCTACTTCTTCAGGCTCAATAACATGGCAAGGATCAGGGTGATATTTTTTCAACTGTGACACATGAAATACATCGTGAAGTCTTGATAACTGTGGCGGAAGAGCTATGCGATAAGAAACCTCACCGATCTTCTCAATTACATCAAAAGGACCCATATATCGAGGGGTAAGTTTCTTAGCCTTAACTGATCTGCCAACGCCTGTCATCGGCGAAACTTTCAAAAATACATGATCTCCTTCTTCAAACTCTAATGGTTGTCGCCGCTTATCTGCATAACTCTTTTGTCTACTTTGCGCCGTCAATAATTTCTCCCGTATCATCTCAATCTTCTGGGTCGTCTGGTCAACAATATCCGGACCAATAACAGCCCTTTCACTCACTTTTGTCCAACAGATGGGCGACCGACATTTCCTGCCATACAAAGCCTCATATGGAGCCATACCAATACTCGATTGATAACTATTGTTATAAGCAAATTCTGCTAGAGGAAGGTGTTTATCCCAACTCTAGCACACGCCCGCAACATATCCTCAAGGATCTGATTATCTCTCTCTGTCTGACCATCCGTCTGCGGGTGATACGCGGTGCTAAACTTAAGTTTGCTACCTAAAGCAGCCTGTAATGACGTCCAATAGCCTGATCTGTACCGCTGATCCCTGTCAGAAATAATACTCTTTGGTACCCCATGCAGTCGAACAATCTCATCAACATACAACTGAGCCAAACTTTCCATTGGACTTGAAATCTGAACAGGCAAAAAGTGTGCTGACTTAGTCAACCGATCCACAATCACCCAAATGGAATCATGACCCGACTGAGTACGCGGTAACCCCACAACGAAATCCATAGATATATCATCCCACTTCCACTGAGGTACTTCAATACTTTGCAACAACCCACCAGGTTTTTGATGCTGAATCTTGACTTTCTGGCAAGTCAGACACTTAAGTACAAACTGTGTCACATCATTCTTCATCCCTGGCCACCAATATTCTCGCTTCAAATCATTATACATCTTGGTGATTCCCGGATGCATAGCATATTTGCTCCTATGGGCCTCCTCCAGAATAGTCTGCTTTACCTCATCACCATCAGGAACACAAATACGGTGCTTATACCGAAGAATCCCATAGCCATCCACCTCAAAATCTAGGGCCATACCACTCTCCAATTCCTTTCGGATCTTACTTAACTTGTCATCTTTCTCCTGTGCCGCCCTTAAATCCTTATACAATTCAAAATCAACAATTACCGCTCTCAAACTGGCCTGCTCAACTCTAGGAACAACTTTCATATCACACAAGGCTTCCAACCAAGACTGCTCTTCAAGGCTCATTGCGAAGACATGAGCCGATTTCCTACTCAAAGCATCAGCTACCACATTGGCCTTTCCAGGATGATACTTGATCTCAAACTTATAATCACTAAGAAGCTCCATCCAGCGACGTTGTCTACCATTCAACTCTTTCTGATCCATCAAGTATTTGAGGCTCTTATGATCACTAAACACCTCAAATTGTGCCCCAAAAAGATAATGTCGCCAAATCTTCAAAGCAAACACTACTGCACCCAACTCCAAATCATGTGTCGGGTAGTTCACCTCATGTGGCCTCAATTGTCTCGATGCGTAGGCTATCACCTTGCCATTTTGCATTAGCACACATCCTAAACCCATCAAGGAGGCATCAGTATACACTTCATATGGTTGAGATGAGTCCGGCAAAACCAACACTGGAGCGGTTGTCAAAAGAGACTTCAACTCCTGAAATGCTGCTTCACACTGCTCCGTCCATACAAAAAGGACGGTCTTTCTTGGTCAGATTAGTTAAAGGACGGGCAATCTGTGAAAATCCACGAATAAACCTCCGATAATAACCAGCTAAACCCACAAAACTTCGGACTTCAGTTACTGATTCCGGAGATTCCCACTGTAATACTGTCTCAACTTTACTAGGATCCACCGCAACACCTTCAGAAGAAACCACATGCCCCAAAAACTTTACTTTTTTCAGCCAAAATTCACACTTAGACAACTTAGCATAAAGCTGATGATCCCTCAAAACTCTCAAAGCAATGTCCAGGTGTTCACGGTGTTCCTCTTCATTTTTTGAGTATATCAAGATATTATCAATGAACACTACAATGAATTTATCCAAATACGGTCTAAAAATTCTATTCATATAATCCATGAACACAGCAGGAGCATTGGTCAAACCAAATGGCATCACCAAGAACTCATAATGACCATAACGGGTTCTAAAGGCTGTCTTGGGGACGTCCTCTACCCGAACTCTCAACTGATGATATCCTGACCTCAGATCAATCTTAGAAAAGACTGTAGCCCCGACCAACTGGTCCAATAAATCATCAATCCTGGGCAACGGATATTTATTCTTTATAGTGACTTTATTCAACTGGCGATAATCAATACACAACCTCAAGCTACCGTCCTTTTTCTTAACAAATAAAACTGGTGCTCCCCACGGCGAAACACTAGGTCGAATAAAGCCTTTTTCAAGCAATTCTTCGATCTGTTTCTTCAACTCAACTAACTCCACTGGGGCCATCCTATATGGTGCCTTAGAAATCGGGCTAGCGCCCGGTTCCAACTCAATGGTAAACTCCACCTCTCTCTCAGGTGGAAGACCCTGAATATCCGCAAACACTTCGGGAAAATCCCTAACCACATCTATCGCATTAATACAAATCTCTTCCTCGGATTTTATTGAGAAAAAGACAGCAAATGCCTGACAACCCCTCCGCACACACCTCTCAGCTTGTGTGGCAGACAATAACAAGGAGCCATTGGGAACCTGAACGGACAAAGAATTAACTGCGTATTTCATCGTCCGTTCCTTACAGACCAAAATGACATTATTGGCTATTAGCCAATCCATCCCAACAGTAACTTCTATCCCTTTAAGAGGCAGACATACCAGATCAATCACAGATTCTCGGCCTTCATACAGAAGATCCAAGCTCTTACACACGTGGGCAGACACAAAAACGACCCCACTAGGGGTTGATACTTTCAAGTCATAAGGCAAAACAGATAAACCAAAGCCAAATTTCTGAGCACAATCATAAGAAATGAAAGAATGGGTCGCACCAGAATCAAACAATACATCTATATCATGTCCTCGGATGGAAACCATACCTCTGATCACATTAGGAGATGCCACAGCCTCTTCCCTGGTTGTCACATACACTCTCCCAGGAGCTGATGGGCGACTACTTTGGCTAGGCTGATGTCGAGGTTGTAACTGAGGACAAAACCTAACCGTATGACCAATCTCATTACAATTATAACACCTCCAGCACTCTCCCTGATGACGTTTCCCACATCGAGCACAAAGACCTCCAACACTAGGAACTGATGCAGTTGACTCCTGATAAGCTTTTTGACTAACACCATAACACCCTCTACCACTCGTAGACTGGCCTCTACCACCCACAAATGGGCCTCTCTGACCCAACCTACCACGCTGGTGTTGTTGGCGCCATCCACCTCTCTGCATAAACCCCTGACTGTGACTTTGGCCCTGAGGCTTCTTCCCATAACTACCAGAACTGCTCGAGCCTGCACTGAAATTCTTACTTACTCCTCCAGAAGGCCCCAAATGGCTAGAAGGTCTATTTAGCCCACGCTCATGACCTCTAGTTGTAGCACTCCTCTGGGATCGGGCCAGAACACACAAATAATTACAAGTATCTTCAAAGCTCACAAAATTTCTAGCTAACAGATATGACCGCAAGTCAGGCCTCGCCTTCTCAATCAACTGTAAATGCTTCCAATATGGGTCATCCCTATACTGTAAATACGTCACATATCGTGACAACTCCGTGAAAGTAGCAATGAATTCATCTTCGTGCATGTTTCCCTGAACTAATTCATGAAATGCCACTTCCTTCTCATGTCTGATCGCAGGGGGAAAATAGTGTTCAAAGAATTTCTCTTTGAATTCCGACCAGGTAGTCCACCTATCATTAACACCCCCTGCAGATCTCCACCACCTCTTAGCTTCCTCAGTCAACGACAAAATAGCTACCTTAGCTTTTTGGTACTCATTACATGTTACCGCCTGAAAAATAGTTTCCAGCCTGTCAATCCATTCTTCAGCCACCTCTAGCTGACGTCCTCCGCAAAATGTACCCGGATTGTGCCTAGCCACACTTTTCCAAATCTGATCAACCGCAAGATCCTCAGGCCGAACTACTCTCGTTACCAGGAATTCATCATTCTCTTCATCCTCCACCTCTCTTTCATCATGGTTTCCATCATCACTCTCATTTCCCACTTCTCTTCCTCCTTGGTTTTCCCGCATCCAATCTTCCTTAAATTTTTGTAGCCTTTCATCCATTGCTTCTATCATCATGTCTCTAAATTGATTAAAGAACGGCCCTTTCCCCAGGTTTGGCACAGAACTAGATTGTTGCACTTGACTGGAGCTACTACCTCCACCCACCTAAGGAGAAATGATAATAACATAAAAGGTGAGTGATCATGCCATTGAGGAAGGATAATAAGGAAGATATATTGTCATTCTATATGCAATGCAGCAGCCAGATTATCGTTTACCCTAAAACTGATACCAAATTGTAACATACCTAATTAACTACAACGCATTAACCTATTAAATTACCTTTAATATTAAATATACTAGAATCATTTAAACTAAATGCCCTAACCATGTTAGTAAAAGATTTACCTAACATGGTTAGAAAAAGAATTAACCTAAATAATATTTAACCTACTTGACAATTAGTATAGGAATCAACATCATATTTCACCAATCATACACCCATCATCATAACAATTGTCTAACCATGTTAGTAAGAGATCATCTAACATGGTTAGAAAAGGAACTTCACCTAACACAAAAAAAAGAAAAACCATGCCAGAGAGGTGAAATGTGTGGCTGTCACCCAAGAGGGGGGGTGAATTGGGTGAGGGAATAAAAACTTAAAACTCTTTTTCGAAAGACTGCTTGTGCTCGGTGATGATGATAATAAATAATGCTATGCACAAGTCAGTATGTTATGTGATGCAAAATAGAATGATTAAATATAAATTTATGCACACACAAATTTATCCTGGTTCGGTCACCCAGACCTACATCCAGTCCCCAGGCTACACCTGAGATTTCCAATCCACTATTCTTGTTTAAACCGGGCACAAGAGAAGCCTTTACACTTTAGGTTTTACGAACACGGGTTCACCTAACAACCCACAGGTTTTACTAATGGCTAACCTGCAAACCTAACCGCAAGTTTTACGGGATCACTTGCAACCTTTACAACCGCAAGTTTTGCGGGCTCACTTGCAACCTATACAGCTCCCCCTCACACCTAGAAGGGTTCAGTCTTTACAGACAATGATTTAACAATTATTACAATACTGTTCTTCAAGCGACAAGCTTTAGAACAGGTTTGATAGGATGTTCACTCTATGAACTGATTGTGCTAAACACTTAAGCTCAACTAAGTGGGTTCACTCAATGAACAGATTATGTTACTCACTTAGGTACAATAATTGCTCTCAACAAATTCTCTCTAAGAATATTACAACTTAAGATCAGAGAGTAGAAGGATATTTCAGATAGTAGGCTTGAGCTTCTTCATTCTATTTCTCTTGCTTATCAAAACTCCTGAAGCTCTCCTTTCAGAAATGAAGAATATCTCCTTTTATACCAGCCTCTAATTATCCAACCGTTGGAGAGACAATAAGGCCGTTTGAATATAGCCGTTGGGGCCTTGTTTACGTTGTCCTCATTAATGCACAGTAGGGTTGACTTTGCTTTATCTGAAAAGGTGCTCTGACCAGCTGTTCTGTCAACACTGTTCTGACAACACTGTTCTGGCAAAAGTCGTTCTGACATCTATACACTGTACGGTCTGACTCTTGCTTGTTGTCAGATGAGGACTTCGTTCCTCAAGCATAAGTCCAGGATGCTAAGAGACTTACTATCGGAAGTTCTCTTGCTATCTGAAGTGAAGCTCGTGGACTCTAACATTCTGCTTGCTTATCACATAGAGGAACTTCGTCTTCCAAGCACTTGTCCATGAATGATAAGAGAACTTTGCTATTGGATGCTCTCTTGCTATCAGAAGCTCTCTTATGGACTCTGACTCTTGTGGGTAGTATGAGCTTTGACAGCTTGAATGAATCTTCAGATTATGTTCTCCTTATCTCTCATACTCCCCATGCTTGGTAGGTAACAATGTTGTTTGAATATCTGTTAACCTCTTGTTACCGTTGGGAAGTACATCTTCTTAAACGCTCCATTAAAGCTTGGCAGGGTTGACTTGCTTTATCTCTGAAAAGCAATTCTAACCATTCTGCTCTGACAACATCATACTGTCTTCTGAGCATATGTACTTCTGACTCTTGTAATCCTGCTGACGGATGATCATCGTTCATTCGGAAGTGGCAATCTTGCTCTGCAAGTATTAGTCTATGAATCTCAGTGCCAAGAGTATCTTTTATCCGGAAGCTCATTTCCATCCGGAAATACAACCAAGTTCTGCACACACTTGTTAGTCCCATCAGAGTAATATATAAAATCAAGTGTAGCAGTAAGAACTATACATGCTGTGGGAGGTTTGTCTGCTATGGGAAGTAATCTTACTAAGACTATGTTCTAACTTAGTGTTTTGTCTACTGACGCAAGGGGATGTCTAATCCAACAGTCAGCGTGAGTCTCGTTATGTTACTCTAACTCTTAAGTCTTCCCAAGTGACTTGGTGTGTCATTTTCTTAAGCTATGGGATGTGTAGTATAACAACACTTAATCACATGCAGTGGGAGTTCATTTAGTCTAAGGAGCCTTTCTTGCATCCGGAAGTACTTCTGCATCCGGAAGCACTACTACTGGATGAAGGATTATAATGACTTTTACTCGCTCTCGCTCAGTGTCCTTCAATCCAACAGTCAGCGCTAGTCACTAAGCTATCGGAAGCAATTCTACTGGACGTGGCTTATGTTCGCTGACGCTTAGTGTCATTTAGTCCAATAGCCAGCGCCAGTCTAAATCTAACAGGAAGCAAATTCACATCCGGTTGAATCTTAGCTTAGTCTTAAGGTTTTTGTATATCTAGTGCTTATGGACTAAGTTATTTCCCTAGTGAATTACTTGCTCTCGCTGGGGGATAAGTCATTCATCCGCGAGCGCTAGTCCTAGTCTATCCGGAAGTAAATCCACATCCGGTTGTGATTCCGCTGTGGGATGAGTCTTTCATCCGTGAGCGCTAGTCTTAATTCATCCGGAAGTGAATCCGCATCCGGTTGTGACTTAACTTAGGATTCATTGTTAGCAATCTAGATTGGGTTCTAACCAAGTGTCTCACTTGCTTCCGCTTGCGTCCCCTATGGGATGTGTACTCCATCCGCGAGCGCTAGTGCTAAATACTTCCGGAAGTGATCTTGCATTCGCAAGTGATCTAACTTAGGATTCTAACCATGTCATCTAATCCTTCCTAAGTGTTGATTATGTTCTTTTAAGTACTAGACCATATCATACCTTAGTCACCATCAAAACTTAAGATTCTAACAAGAGGGGCCCATCTAACATGGTTATATAAAGTAATATCCATACACAAAAGATATCACAACATAGTATGACCATGTTAGGAAAAAGGACTTTCCATCACATGATTATCACTATGTACCTACAACATCGTCCATAATCACTTAACTATACACCAAAAATCACATCCGATATATCCAGATGGTAGAAACTTCAAACATAACAACTTCTACTTGCCTAAAGCAAATACTCTATTCACATGTACCCATACATAACAGGGGTGGTAACAGTATACCTGCTATGTATAATCACAAAACAATGTAGAAATCAAGTTATGACATTTCCACTACCATAATTACATTACACACAATAGATGCGGAAGCGTATGCACTCTAATTGTGACAATATATCTCTCCAAAATATAACCTCCGGCTAACTCACATCCTCAGTGAGGGCCGGACGGCCCCTTCCCCTTCCCCGTCCTCTGCGTATCGGCATGATCACCTGTAAAAAATATCACCAAACGTGGTGTGAGACAATTTGTCTCAATAATCATTACTTAATTCACTATAACAATAAAATATGTAATAACAGAGCGGTTAAAGGATACCACGGTTTTAAAATCAGTAATCTGTACGAGTATATATGAGTTTTTATCTTTCCAGCTTCTTCAAATCCAACCCTCAGTTTATGTCCACATACCATTCTAATGCTCTACTCATGCCATCCTGGAGGCACTACGTTCGAGTTCTAAATATTCTAATGAGTTGACACTGTGCCCCTCTCAATGATGAGGGGGCAAATTCCCTCTCTGGTAACCCCATGAGAGGGAAACCTCAATCTGTCTCCAATCAGAAAGAGCGCAGTCCCTGTCTCCAATCATAAGACTGCTGGTCACAGTCTCCAATCTGTTAACCAATGGCCCCTGTCTCCAATCAGAAAGCTCTGTACGAATAACCGCTGATTGGCCTATCAAACGGTTAACATTGCGCAATGGTACCTATATCAGTGTCATGCAATACTCACCATGATGATTCTTCAATACCCCATTCACAACCCGATACTCTCCTCAACCATAACCGTCCATGAACCACAAATCCTACGTCCTTAACTTTCTCAACAACTCATCTTTTCCCCCATCTCACTATCACCATAATATTCACAACACCATCATCACTACAGGGCATGATAATGTATTATATAGTATACAAGATTTGTTTATATAAACTAATCGTGGTAATAAGGCATCCAATAGCCTGTTTTATATAAAGCTAGTAGTGAAACATTTATGTGTATATATATAAGGAAAAGATATGAAAAGCAATCCACTACAACACATTCAGTGTCATGGTGAAGTAAGTATGATTACCTGTTCACAATCAATAACGATAAACCATCGAAGCTAACACGTCTTGTCAACTCCGTTCAAACCACCGCCGTCTACAACCATACAATGCACCACAATTGGTCAATGTATTGCGTAAATGACTTTAGCATACTATTCATTGATATCAAAATACTTCTTGAAGTAGAAATTTACTTCCAATATCAACACTAATTTACAACCTTTAAACCACCATAATCCTCTTACCCATTCATTGATAACTCCTAAATTATCAAACATTATCATTTTCTCAACTCTTACAAAGTCACCAAAAACATTCATCAATACTAAAACCACTTTATTAATATTCCTTTAGCATTACCAGTGGCATCCTAACACCCAAAATACTTTACCACCTTTCAACCACCTTTTACATAACCAAAACTCTTTTTTTAACCAATTCTTTAACTACCAACTTCTCTCATAAACACCAATCCAACCAAAATCAACCTTTCAACATCAATAAACCCTTTCAACAAACATTATCCAACCACCAATCCATTCAAAATATTCCTCATTAACAAACCCTAACTCAAAGAGTACAACAATGCCCAATCATATACTCAAATTAATTTTTCACCTTCAACCAACTTAAATACTTCTAAGAATAATCAGTTTCCCACTTATACATAACAAATTCACATTTAAAGCTCCAAAGATTTATTCATGGTGAAACCCTAACTTACAAGAGGAAGCTTTATGTGAAAAATCAACTTCACAAGAGGCTAAAGGCTTACAAGGTCCAAGAATGGAAGGGGAGGAGTGCAACCGCCGCTGGCCGCCGCACAACTCGCCGGAAAATACTTCTTTGAGGCTGGCCGAGCAAAAACAGAGAGAAAGCTAAGGAAAATGGCGCAAAACGTTGGAAAATAGAAGACCCATTCAAGAAATCCAAGAAAAATCAAACCTTTTACCTCTCACCGCGGCCTACGCCGGAAAAACGAACCACCGCCGCCGTAAGAAGTCAAAGGCCGACGCCCCACACCCAGCCAGAGATTGAGTTCGGTTTTCACAGATCCGGGGAGTAGAGAAAAGAGGAAACACGAAAATATTGAGCTCTTGGAGGGGGAAGGCCGAAATGAGAGAGAGTTTGAGAGTGGAAGGGAAAATCAAAAATGGTGGTGGGGATGGAGTAAGATGACACGCACGGGAATGAGGGGAGGGCCGTCACTTTTTGCTAATGAAATGGAAGAAGGGCGCGTTTGGTTGATGAAATAAGGGTGGTTCCTCTTTAATTTGTAGTATAACTTTACCATAGTGCACTCTTTTAATTTAAAAATACTAAAATCAGTCTCCAATCTTCTTAGCCTTCATAATATTTTGGATTCCACCCCACCCTCTTATTTCAAATTCTTCAATTGCTTAATTAATTAGTTGCACATTTATTACTCAAATTTTCCAAAATATCCAAAAATTCTTAAAATTCCCAAAATTTCCAATTTCCCCATTTATTATTTCTCAAAACACTCTATAATCCTGTATTAAATTTTCAGGATGTTACATAGGTTGTGTAGAGAAAATTAGGGAGTTATGTTGATGAAATATAGAATAGGGATTGTGAGCATTGCATGACACTGATTATTAGTACCGTCAGCCGATGTAACCTATCAATTTGCGCAAATCGATAGGTTAATTGTACAGGTTCCTCGGATTGTAAAGGAACCAGGGATGTTTTCACATTTTAAAGTGCTCCCTTTTTCATGCTTTCAGATTTGAGACTGGGCACAGTGTCAATCACGTTTATTTTTGTCTGTTGAGTTGACTAGGATGTGACAGAGGGGATTGAGTGATGAATGGAAGGAGACTTTACAGATATATGTATATATTACTAAATTTAAAATGTGGTACCCTTTAGACGCCCTCGCTACCGCACGTCTCACTGTTATAGTGAGTTAAGCGGTGATTACTGGGACAAATTGTCTCATCCCACGATTACTGACATTTTTGCAGGTATTCATGCACAGACGTAAGCAGCAGGAAAGGGAATTAGGTAGTAGAAATTATATAGGTTTATTTGGAATTGTATATTGCCAATTTGTATAGGCCTGCATTCGTTTCCGCATGTATATATATTAGTTGATTTTTTTCTAACCATGTTAGGTGAACCTTTTCTAACATGGTTAGCTATAAATTATCCATGATAGTATTCAATTTGTGTTAGGAAATTCTTTTCTATCATGGATAGTGTTTAATCATTAGGAAATTCCTTTTCTAACTATGAGAGACATTGATATATGGAAATCCTTTTTCTATCATAGTTAGTAAAGAGATAATTGAATTTAAAAAGGATATCGTAGGTTAATTAGGGAATAAGTAACAGAATGTTACATATTCTTAGTAGTAAAGTGTCCAATATCCATCAGACAAGCATAAGAATTTGATCACTGAAGCATAAGTAAATAATTCACTTTGCCATTTAAATCAACAGTGCACATTTCTATCTTAATTAAATATTGGATAGCTCACGAATCATTCCCAGCACAAATTTTAGAGTTTCACATCCATTCAATTCCTCTTACTTATAAATTTTACTACCTTTTACTTCTTTATATTTCATTTGTTGTAAATGAACAAAGTATTTAGGACATTTATACATTCAACCAGCAATTTCAAATAAACTAATTTGACCATTGCGGAATCAAAAATTAAGAATTCCAAACTCAACATGCAAGCATATCTAAACACAAAATCTCACTTCACCAATCATTACCTAGCTTAGCATCACACACATAAAGCAACACTACCATTTCTTTCCAAAGTCAATTCAGCAGTAGTAGTATCAATATTATTTCAGCCATGATTATTATTTAAACACATGCATTAACATTCATATCATATAAACACACAATTTTAATCACTCATGTAACACATAAAATCCACAATTAAGCATCTCTCAAATATTCCTTCTAGTTCAACTTAAACAAAGATTAGAAATAGGACATCCCAACAAAAATTTGATAACCCTTGGCTTAATTAATTATGTTTCTTAAAGAAAACTAAACAGGATAAGCTATTAAGCTCTTACCAACTAATACTCCAACCGAAATTAAAGCACACACAATAAATCAATGTCAACATGAAAATGCCCCACATGAATGACTATCTTTCAAAAATTTCCAATTTCATTAGCAGTGGGAAAGAGAAACAAGGTACCAACAATTGGAAGTCAACAAACATCAACCACAACTCAAATCAAAGCTCAAATCCTTATGTCACACTCGCATAAGCAGATTTCAACTCATGAAAGCATACATATATATTTTAGTTAATTCAAGAATTACAACCTTAAGAACCCAAAATCACAAAAACCAGAAATTAAAACTTAATCTTATCCAATTCAATAAACCCATTTCGAAATCCCCCTCTCAATTGGCCCAAAAATCAGAGAAATGCAATAGAAATCAAATGAGGAACTCACCCAAGAATCAAATATGATCTTGCACATCGGAACCACCGCCGGAAAGTCATGCCCTCGCCGGAAAATGGCCACTCAAACGTGTAGGCCAAACAGAAAATCAAAAAGGGAAAGGAAGAGTTAAGAAATCGAAGTTGGAAAATAAAACAACTTGAAGAACCAAAAGAAATAGCAAAGCTTATCTCTTACCGCCGCCACCCGACGTCGTACTCGTCGGAAAACTGAAACGGACGATGGAAAGAACGAAGCACCAGAAGACGCAAGGAAAACAGTGAAGAACAGAGTTAATGAGGGTTAGAGTAAATGGAGAGTGTGGGAGAAGAGGTTACAATGGTCCGGCCAACCATGGTTTCCGCTGCCGCCGCCGCCGCCGCCGGTCGAGCTAAAGGGCGAAGGAAGAAGAGGATGAAGAATAAAGAAGATGAAGAGGAAGAAGAGATGTGGTCAGATTTGAGGGTGTGTGTGTCGGCTGAGCAAGAGGAAAAGAAGAAGAGAGTATAAGATTAGGGTTTTAAGGGAGCAAATTACAAAAATGCCCTTATATCTTTATTTATATACTTTTCCAATTTTAAACCCTACCTTAAATTAAATTGCAAAACAATCTATTTACCAACTTACAAATTTTCTCCCATCATATTATTATCTATACCCTAGAGTATATTTCATAAAAGTTCCAATTTAAAACTTGACCTCTAATTATTTTTCTTTAAATTTCCAAATTAAACAGATATGTTATTTTCTTAAAAATATATTTATCCTCATTTACTTATTGTAATGTCTTGTAATTTAATAATAATATCTTAATACCTTGATTAATTCCCTATTATCTCTAACTCAAATTTTAGGATGTTACAGTTAGGGGGAGGTCAGTTTTATTGTGTAGAAAATGAAGAAGAAAGAAGAGAAGATAGTAAGGAAAGAAAGAAAAAGAAAAGAAATAAGGAAAAAGATGAATTATGAACCTAATGTATATGAGTATGAGAAATGTTTTAACATATAAATTCATCCTATGCATGGATATATTGTTCAAACAATATAATTTTAATTAAAAACTATACATGCGCTCTCTGGGCTAAAGCGCATGTAAAGTTGTAATATATACATGCGCTTAAAGCGCATGTATAGACCACAAACATATACATGCGCAGTTTCTAAAGAAGCGCATGTAAAGAGGCACTATATACACGTGCTTTAAGCGCATGTATAGGTTTGAGTCCTATACATGCACTCTTATTTATAAAGCGAATGTATTAGTATATTATATACATGCGCTTTATGCTGTTCTTCTTGAAAGCGCATGTATAGGAGTAAATTACCAACGCTTTTCTTGAAGCGCATGTAAAGGTGAGCTGGTATAGGGAAAATCTGTAGTAGTGTTTTCTCTTGAGCGAGGGTGATCAGCGGTGCACAAAAACCAAGCTCTAACCCTATTAGTGGCTTGGCAAGCGCAAGTCAACAAGATCAATTGCATACCCGTGGATCAGAAGCAAAGGTACATTCACAACCCAAATACTTCACGTGGTAATATGTGGCATTAGGCGTCAATTTTTTTGATATGGCATTTGCTGACTGAGTATATTGAGACATAAAACCAGCCCAACACAACACAGAACACAAAATTCATCGAACCCATTCAGATATCAAACTAGCCCCACTTTGAACTTTAACGTTAGAACCCTCATCGAAATGAGTTTTAGGTTTAGGGTTCAGATGATTTGGAGTGGATCTCATATGATTTAGGGAAAGTATGAGTTCTAGTCGAAATGATTTAAGGGTTTAGGGTTTATTATTTTAAATGATACTGGGTTCAACTGGATGGATGTATTTCAGCTTCTACATTGGATTTTAGAATTGACACGTCATTTACTGATGGTGGGGCCCACGTTTGAAAAAACGTCCGTTTTACTATGCTTAATCGAGAGGTTAAATTTGCCCCATTTTATTTTATAGTGTACGGTTTTGCCCCCTTATAAATTTATCAGAGTCTCAAGTGCTCTTTTTTAAATTTACTGTGGTTATTTTTGTACCTTTGCCCAACATCTATCAGAATCAATTATGGCCATTGGTCGTCTATAGTGGGTTTTGAGTCTTGAGTTTCTGTTATTTTAAATAACAATGTTTTGCAAACTCCTTTTATTTAATGTGATATGATTGCATTGAAATGTGTGGCTGTCACCCAAGAGGGGGGGGGTGAATTGGGTGAGGGAATAAAAACTTTGAACTCTTTTTCGAAGGACTGCTTGTGCTCGGTGATGATGATAATAAATAATGCTATGCACAAGTCAGTATGTTATGTGATGCAAAATAGAATGATTAAATGTAAATTTATGCACACATAAATTTATCCTGGTTCGGTCACCCAGACCTACATCCAGTCCCCAGGCTACACCTGAGATTTCCAATCCACTATTCTTGTTTAAACCGGGCAAGAGAAGCCTTTACACTTTAGGTTTTACGAACACGGGTTCACCTAACAACCCACAGGTTTTACAACGGGTTCACCTGCAAACCTAACCGCAAGTTTTACGGGATCACTTGCAACCTTTACAACCGCAAGTTTTGCGGGCTCACTTGCAACCTATGGAGATTTAGACAACCTCTAAATGCTCCCCCTTACACTTGTAAGATAACAATTCTGTTCTTCAGCACAAGCTTTAGAACAGCCTCTTTCAATTAGAGGATTTAATGATATGTTCACTCTATGAACTGATTTTGATAAACACTTAAGCTCAACTAAGTGGGTTCACTCAATGAACAGATTATGTTACTCACTTAGGTACAATAATTGCTCTCAACAAATTCTCTCTAAGGATATTACAACTTAAGATCAGAGAGTAGAAGGATATTTCAGATAGTAGGCTTGAGCTTCTTCATTCTATTTCTCTTACTTATCAAACCCATGAAGCTCTCTCTTCTCTAGCTCTTTCTTTTCAAGCTCTCTTCTTCAGAAATGAAGAACATCTCTTTTATACCATCCTCTGATTATCTAGCCGTTGGAGAGGCAATAAGGCCGTTTGATTATAGACGTTGGGGCCTTGTTTACGTTGTCCTCATTAATGCACAGCAGAGTTGACTTTGCTTTATCTGAAAAGGTGCTCTGACCAGCTGTTCTGTCAACACTGTTCTGACAACACTGTTCTGGCAAAAGTCGTTCTGACATCTATACACTGTACGGTCTGACTCTTGCTTGTTGTCAGATGAGGACTTCGTTCCTCAAGCATAAGTCCAGGATGCTAAGAGACTTACTATATAGGAAGCTCTCTTGTTATCTGAAGTGAAGCTCGTGGACTCTAACATTCTGCTTGCTATCACATAGAGGAACTTCGTCTTCCAAGCACTTGTCCATGAATGATAAGAGCGCTTTGCTATTGGATGCTCTCTTGCTATCAGAAGCTCTCTTATGGACTATGACTCTTGTGGGTAGTATGAGCTTTGACAGCTTGAATGGATCTTCAGATTATGTTCTCCTTATCTCTCATACTCCTCATGCTTGGTAGGTAACAATGTTGTATGAATATCTGTTAACCTCTTGTTACCGTTGGGAAGTACATCTTCTTAAATGCTCCATTAAAGCTTAGCAGGGTTGACTTGCTTTATCTCTGAAAAGTAGTCCTGACATCTCTGCCCTGATGAAAGCAATCTGACTTCTGTGTATGTGGCGTTTATCCTTGTACTCTTGCTGACGGATGATCATAGTTCATCCGGAAGTGGCAATCAAGTGTTAATCTCTGAATCCCAATGCCAAGAGTCTTTCCATCCGGAAGCTCATTTGCATCCGGAAGTGTGACTAAGTTCTGCACATACTGGTTAGTCCAACATAGTAATATATATAATCAAGTATAGTAGGAACTATACATGCTGTGGGAAGCTTGTTTGCTATGGGAGGCATTCTTACTTAGACTATGTTCTTACTTAGTGTATTGTCTACTGACGCTTGGGGATGTCTATTCCAATAGTCAGCGTAAGTCTCGTTATTTAAGTCTGACTCTTCCTAAGTGACTTAGCGTGTCATTTACTCATGCTATGGGATGTGTAGTATAACAACACAATTACATGCAGTGGGAGTTCACTTAGTCTAACGAAGCTTTCTTACATCCGGAAGTACTTCTGCATCCGGAAGCACTTCTACTGGACGATGGGTTATGTTCACATTTTACTCACTGACGCTCAGTGTTATCCATTCCAACAGCCAGCGCTAGTTACTACGCTATCGGATGCACTTTCACTTGACGAGGTAAACTTACTGACGCTTAGGGTTATATCTATTCTATCAGTCTGCGCCAGTCAAAATCTATCAGGAAGCTATTTCACTTGACGTGGCTTTTTCACTGACGCTTGGGGTTATTCTATTTTATCAGCCTGCGCCAGTCTAAGTCTAACAGGAAGCACTTTCACTTCTGGTTGAATCATAACTTAGTCTTAGGTTCTGTATAGCTAATGCTCATGGACTAAGTTAATTCCCTAGTGAGTTACTCGCTGCCGCTGGGGGATAAATCATTCATCCGCGTGCGCGAGTCCTAGTCTATCCGGAAGTGATTCCGCATCCGGTTGTGACTTAACTTAGGATTCTAACCATGTCATCTAATCCTTCCTAAGTGTTGATTATGTTCTCTTAAGTACTAGACCATATCACACCTTAGTCACCATCAAAACTTAAGATTCTAACATTCTCCCCCTTTTTGATGATGACAAACCCATAGATGACTAGAGAACATAATTAAACTTAGATCACTCCCAGAGCTATATTATCTCTCAGCTCTAGATATCTCATGTCTCATCTCTAGACATCTCATGTCTCATTTCTCTCCCCCTTTTGGCTTCATCAAAATTCAACAAGTGCAAGCTAGCCTTAGGGATGGGGATACTTCTATCGTTCTCCTAGGAATGGGCTTTCTACCTAATATTTCTCCCTATGTATCGTTAAGAAGGATTTGTTCTAGACTATTCAATACAACGTACGAGAATTAACAAGGGACAACAATAATGATTCATGATCCTAAATGATTGTATTCTCCCTAAACATTATGTAGGATAGCTAAACAGTGTGAGACAAAAAGAAGAAAATATTGATTCAGTATTCTAAGTGAGTTTATTCTCATGCAAGATAACAGAACATGTTTTGCAAGGATTAAGTCTAGATCAAAACATACAAAAACAGTTCTCTTTTTGAAGGTGAAAATTCTTTTCAAATATAAAAGACATCAAAAGTAATTTTGACCCTCTCGAAATGATTAACATGGTATCAAAATAATTTTGGTGCGTTTAAAATGATGATTATGATATCAAATGAAAATTTGTGATTTTAAATTCGTGATACAAAATGAAATCAAATGAAATATGTGAGTTTGAACTTGTGATATCAAATGAAATGATTGAATGCCAAGTGAAATTTGTGATACCATATGAAATAAAACCAAATCAAATGAATTTTGTGAGTTTAAAATGCCAAAAGTAATTTCCAAACAAATTGCATCACAGCATCTTAAGAGTTTATTATTGATGACAGCATGTAACTCTCTATTTTCAAGGGATCATTATCAAGTAATGTCCATCTACTTCTCTTCTATATTAAGATTAATCATCACAAGATCAAGGAAAGAAGCATATAAGAGAGGTATGTTATCAATTACTTTCCAGCGTGTCATATAAAGGATACAGATGTGTGAGCTGGGATGATTTTCTAAGACAGTGAATGATTTTGAAGTCAATGCAGATTGAGAAAAAAAAAACATTCTAAATTGACACCCTTACCAATGCCATGTATGCATCATATATAAGAGATGGTAAGGTGTAGATGTTACCACAGATGAGGAATCCTCATACTCTATTAGACTCATGAGTCTGAATCATACACAAATAAGCATGCTTCCTGACATCTTCAAGAGGTGTGCTATCTCAAGTGGAAACCCCTAGTGCAAGTGCTTTGATGATTCGCTTCGGCAAGCTGAGCTACAACCACAAGCAGACATGACTGGGCAGTCACTCTACCCTTCCCATGGTTCAATAGTTGGCCTGCTATCGAAGGCGCTGATTGTTGCGAAAGCAACCTTGCTCAAACTTGATGATTGGTCCTGCATATGCTTGAGGAAACAAGTGCTTCCTGATGGTCAGTGAAAGAACTTAAGATTTAACATTGAAGACCATCCTCAGGACATTCAAGTCAATCTGTGTTAATCAGCACAAGTTAATAATTTTAAGAAATCATGCTTGCTAATTGGTTTAAGAAAATATGAGCAATGATTATGTGAAAACTAATTTTGAAATTGTCTACACGTTCACATAGTTTCACTATCAAGACATGAACTCTATTTATACTCTCATAGATAAATATCAATGTGATAGTACAGCGAGTATCAAACAGATGGCATATTTTCAGAGTTTCATAAGCAAGTATAGTTCAATAAATATGCCTCAAGGATGTTCATGTTAGATCATGAAGACATGTGAATTATTAACACAATGAAATTTTGAAAAAAAAAAATCTTCATCCTCACATAATAGTTTGATTTTAAGACTAAAACCGGTTTACAAAAACAACCAAATTTCAGCATATGATTACGAGAATAATTTCCAAATATTAGCTCAAGTTCTTCTAGATATGCTCAGTGTGGTCTCATTGTTCTTAGGATATCAACAAGCTTGAAATTAATACAGATTATAGCATGCTTGTGATACTATGCCATGTTTTACAGATCTAGCAGAGTTTAATTCAAGGCATTTCCTAAGATTTCTAATGCATGTCAGATATGAGAGAGACTATTCATTAGATTTCACAACAGAATGTGTAGGGGACAGAAATGCTCATGTGTATTGGCGAGAGTTTCTCAGGTTTAGTGTAGCCATTCCACACATCTTGATAAGGAGCATTTTCGTTGCCATTCTCTCTTGGTCATTCTCATTGTTCAAGCTTCAATAATCTGTGTCAACATTCTTAAACCACAAACTTGAACCGAGATCATTAGTAGATTGAGAACTTAAAGATGTAATTAAGAGGGATGTATTGTTCTTGAAGTCATAGCTGCTTATGCATTGAAAAACTTGATGCAAGAGATACCACATGAAATGGAAAATCAGAAATAACTTTTGAATGCTATCATGAGGTATGGTTGTCACAGATAAGGGAAATCATATCAGTTTCAGAAAAATAAAAGCTGTTAAGCTCATCATGCATTTACTACCCAAATGATTATTCAAGTAAAGAGGAGGGTAAGAATGATATCACCATAACTCCATTCGCATCAAGCAGTAGCTTGCTTGATTTTGGTTGGCAATACAAGGATTCTTCTATTTTCAGAGCAGCACCAAAATCTATGTGTGACGAATGCTCAACAAGACTTGACAAATTGTTCAGATGAGGTACAGTCCTGAGTCTTGCTGACGCTAATAGGATGGATTGGAGTTGGTACAGAGGGATGAATTAGCTTGGTGATCGCTACCACTGGCGTCTCTGGCCTCTTGAACCCATACTTCATACACAGCTCTTCACTCAGATTGGGTGCTGGCGCAGAGGGAGACACAGGTTCAGCAGAGGGTATCTCCGCAGGTTGATCACTCAGCGCTATCTCAAGCTTGCCTCTGTGCTAGCAGACTGTTGGGGGCACATGAATCAGATGGCTTCCCCAAGGGCGAGCCTTCCTGCTTGGGCAATCCGCTTCATTTCAATTTCCCTTCTGAGGGCAGCAGTGACATCCTGGTCAAGTCCGAGGGATGGCTATCTTAGCCTATCTCTCTCTGATTTTGCTCATGTTCCTTGTTCATTTTAGCCCATAACTCATCTTCACCCTTGTCTTGCTGAACCTCCGGATTGCCTTTCCTACAAAATATCAGATAGTTCCTTCCTTTTGTATCCAAGTCTGGATCTGAAGGTCAGTTTGTAGGTTATATATAATTCACATGCACTTAAGGATTACTTGCTATGTGTATGGCATGGTGAATCTATCATGACTATATGCACAAGGATATACAAGGTTTTTGATCAAGTTAGTCATGGACAGCATGTGGATTATGAACATTATTAATTTCTTTAAGCTTTCTTCTATGATTAATATAATGTTCACATCTTAGGGTGCTTAATGTAAAATCTCAATAAGTCCATCTAATATTAGCATAGGAGATTTTACTATCAAGTGCTTCGTTGCTAAGTGATCCCTTGCTTACCCAAGGAGATCTTCTATACTTATCCTTGGTTCGAAGCACTTTCTTCTGAGAGGTAGGATTCAAGAGCCTTTTCAATGTCGATCGAGGAATCCACTCTCTCTTGTTCTTCTCAGGATAGTTGAATGGAACTCTGTGATAGCTCATCCTTGAGACAGAACCATTGTTCCTGGTGGTTGCGCATTGCTTCTTATGATTGTACCAGGGGGTTTCAGCAGTTGCATCACCACGAGTTCTCTTCTTTGGGGTAAGAGGAACTCTTGATCTTTCCTGCACAAGTAAGGCACTAGGAGGATGTTTTGGTACCCATTTGTACTTGGGTCCTACATGGTTAGCACTGGACCTTACTTGTCCTTTAGGAATCCATACAAACTTATTTCTCACATTTGAATTTCTTCTAAGACTGCATGTGTGAGAAATATGTCCTAATCTACCACAATAATGACAGATAATGGAATGATAATCAAAATGGGGTTTTCTATCATTATCATGATTAGTTTTCTTTAGAAAAGCTTTTTGTTCCTTTGAAATCTCAGTTTCTTTTGAAAGCTTTTCTTTTTCCTTCAACACGTGTTTACAGTCAAAACATTTTTCAAGGCATGTTGAAGTTTTCCCTACCGATAGTGGGCTAGCTATCGGAACCACTAGTTCTTTAAAAGAAACCTCAGAAACTTTGGATGTAGAAGAAGAAATTAGTTTTACAAGTTTCCTATCTTTTTCTTTTAAGCCTAGAAGTTCTTTTGCAAGTTTACAGTATTCAGTATATAACTCATTGTATGCATCTTGCAAATCAGAGAATTCAATTTCAGATCCAGATACCTCACTTTCTGAATCTTCTAGGCAGAGATGGATACTCTCTTCACTGAAGCCTGCTTCCTCAATATCAGCTTCCAGAAGCTCATCAGTAGATGATCCACAAGGGGCACGAGTTGAGCTTTGGATAGCTGTGCTTTCAAGAGATGGGTTAGAAGCATATATCACATCAAGAGTATTCCAAATATCTCTAGCACTAGAGCAATGTTTGATTTTCTGGAAATCATTTTCAGTTAAACTTTTGTATAAAATTTGCATTGCTCTAATGTTTAAGGAAAACAAATTTTTCTCCTTTTCAGTCCAGTTTCCTCTTGGTTTGAAATCAAAATCATTTTAAAAATATCCCATATTTTCAAATTAGTGGATTGTATAAAACTTTCCATTCTTGCTTTCCACCAACAAAAATCAATATTTTCTAACACAGGTGGAATGGTATGATCAAAGCCTCTGGAAAACATTTTAACCCAAATCAGCCAAGGTCTTTACACTTGAGATCGTTGGATCCTTTAAACAAGTGACCCGCTCTGATACCAAATGAAATGTGTGGCTGTCACCCAAGAGGGGGGGGTGAATTGGGTGAGGGAATAAAAAACTTTGAACTCTTTTTCGAAGGACTGCTTGTGCTCGGTGATGATGATAATAAATAATGCTATGCACAAGTCAGTATGTTATGTGATGTAAAATAGAATGATTAAATGTAAATTTATGCACACATAAATTTATCCTGGTTCGGTCACCCAGACCTACATCCAGTCCCCAGGCTACACCTGAGATTTCCAATCCACTATTCTTGTTTAAACCGGGCAAGAGAAGCCTTTACACTTTAGGTTTTACGAACACGGGTTCACCTAACAATCCACAGGTTTTACAACGGGTTCACCTGCAAACCTAACCGCAAGTTTTACGGGATCACTTGCAACCTTTACAACCGCAAGTTTTGCGGGCTCACTTGCAACCTATGGAGATTTAGACAACCTCTAAATGCTCCCCCTTACACTTGTAAGATAACAATTCTGTTCTTCAGCACAAGCTTTAGAACAGCCTCTTTCAATTAGAGGATTTAATGATATGTTCACTCTATGAACTGATTTTGATAAACACTTAAGCTCAACTAAGTGGGTTCACTCAATGAACAGATTATGTTACTCACTTAGGTACAATAATTGCTCTCAACAAATTCTCTCTAAGGATATTACAACTTAAGATCAGAGAGTAGAAGGATATTTCAGATAGTAGGCTTGAGCTTCTTCATTCTATTTCTCTTGCTTATCAAACCCATGAAGCTCTCTCTTCTCTAGCTCTTTTTTTTCAAGCTCTCTTCTTCAGAAATGAAGAACATCTCTTTTATACCATCCTCTGATTATCTAGCCGTTGGAGAGGCAATAAGGCCGTTTGATTATAGACGTTGGGGCCTTGTTTACGTTGTCCTCATTAATGCACAGCAGAGTTGACTTTGCTTTATCTGAAAAGGTGCTCTGACCAGCTGTTCTGTCAACACTGTTCTGACAACACTGTTCTGGCAAAAGTCGTTCTGACATCTATACACTGTACGGTCTGACTCTTGCTTGTTGTCAGATGAGGACTTCGTTCCTCAAGGATAAGTCCAGGATGCTAAGAGACTTACTATATAGGAAGCTCTCTTGTTATCTGAAGTGAAGCTCGTGGACTCTAACATTCTGCTTGCTATCACATAGAGGAACTTCGTCTTCCAAGCACTTGTCCATGAATGATAAGAGCGCTTTGCTATTGGATGCTCTCTTGCTATCAGAAGCTCTCTTATGGACTCTGACTCTTGTGGGTAGTATGAGCTTTGACAGCTTGAATGGATCTTCAGATTATGTTCTCCTTATCTCTCATACTCCTCATGCTTGGTAGGTAACAATGTTGTATGAATATCTGTTAACCTCTTGTTACCGTTGGGAAGTACATCTTCTTAAATGCTCCATTAAAGCTTAGCAGGGTTGACTTGCTTTATCTCTGAAAAGTAGTCCTGACATCTCTGCCCTGATGAAAGCAATCTGACTTCTGTGTATGTGGCGTTTATCCTTGTACTCTTGCTGACGGATGATCATCGTTCATCCGGAAGTGGCAATCAAGTGTTAATCTCTGAATCCCAATGCCAAGAGTCTTTCCATCCGGAAGCTCATTTGCATCCGGAAGTGTGACTAAGTTCTGCACATACTGGTTAGTCCAACATAGTAATATATATAATCAAGTATAGTAGGAACTATACATGCTGTGGGAAGCTTGTTTGCTATGGGAGGCATTCTTACTTAGACTATGTTCTTACTTAGTGTATTGTCTACTGACGCTTGGGGATGTCTATTCCAATAGTCAGCGTAAGTCTCGTTATTTAAGTCTGACTCTTCCTAAGTGACTTAGCGTGTCATTTACTCATGCTATGGGATGTGTAGTATAACAACACAATTACATGCAGTGGGAGTTCACTTAGTCTAACGAAGCTTTCTTACATCCGGAAGTACTTCTGCATCCGGAAGCACTTCTACTGGACGATGGGTTATGTTCACATTTTACTCACTGACGCTCAGTGTTATCCATTCCAACAGCCAGCGCTAGTCACTACGCTATCGGATGCACTTTCACTTGACGAGGTAAACTTACTGACGCTTAGGGTTATATCTATTCTATCAGTCTGCGCCAGTCAAAATCTATCAGGAAGCTATTTCACTTGACGTGGCTTTTTCATTGACGCTTGGGGTTATTCTATTTTATCAGCCTGCGCCAGTCTAAGTCTAACAGGAAGCACTTTCACTTCTGGTTGAATCATAACTTAGTCTTAGGTTCTGTATAGCTAATGCTCATGGACTAAGTTAATTCCCTAGTGAGTTACTCGCTGCCGCTGGGGGATAAATCATTCATCCGCGTGCGCGAGTCCTAGTCTATCCGGAAGTGATTCCGCATCCGGTTGTGACTTAACTTAGGATTCTAACCATGTCATCTAATCCTTCCTAAGTGTTGATTATGTTCTCTTAAGTACTAGACCATATCACACCTTAGTCACCATCAAAACTTAAGATTCTAACATGCATTTGTTGGTTATTGTTGAAGAGTATGATCATGTGGCACGTCGAAAATTAGATGTAACGCTTCGCGGTAATACTTTGTTGGTTTCGTAAATATGTGCGTGGTTGAACATGATCCTAGCATGCTTCCAAGTATTTGTAATAAGTTGAAATCGAGCTTGTTGTCTTTAAAAAAAACAATTTACCAAATTTAAATTTATTTTTATAAATAAAATACCATTAATTATAATATAATTTTTATAATATTTGTGCTCAATGTCAGTCATTTTCCATCTAAGTTTGTTTTTAAAAATAATTCCCAAATAAGCCAAACATGAATCAAGATCAACCATATGATTTTTATCCTATTTTAATTTGCAAAATCTATGCATTCAAAAAAACACTTTTGTCACCTTTATTAATGCAAACACACGTTTACACACGCATATGCATGATAAGTTTGTAATTCTGTGTCAATCAAATACAGTATTTTAAAATTTAATTTACGTCCATCAACATTCAATGGAGAGAAAAAAAAAACAGGAAATGAATAAATAAAATATCAATTACATACATGTCTTATAATTATGATGAAAAATATTTCTTCACTCTCTCAGCCTCGTAAGTAGCATAAATAGTTGTAACTTGTAAGTTGTAACTACCAGCTACATAACCTAGTATACAACTCAATTATGGCTTGTCCTAAAAAGGTGAATAAATCCATGTTAGGGGCATATAAGTAAATTCAAGAGTTCTTCCTTTCTCATGTGGATGAATATGAATCAAGAAACGGGGCATGTTCATGTTTCTAGCTTTATTTGTGACGTGTATATATAGTGAGGTTGGCAAACATAGCGTCTGCATCAACGCTTGCAAAAAGCCAAAAGAATTAGAGGCAAAGGTTTGGCAGCTAATAAGGTTGTAGTAGGATTATGGGGTTAAAGGGGAAGCATACGTCGTCGTTTATGAGTGATTTTATCCATGAGTGTGGTGGCTACGCCGTCATAGACGGTGGATTCGCGACGGAGCTAGAACGCCACGGCGCCGATCTCAACGATCCTCTTTGGAGTGCCAAATGTCTTCTCATTTCTCCTCATCTCGTCCGACGGGTAATTCTTCTTACCCAACTCTTATTTTGATATTCGCATCTTATAAACTTTCTAATATGTCCCTAAATGATTTATTACTATACTCATAGTTCAAAATAAGAATAAGAATTTGCAGTTTCAATTTAACGATACAAAACTCACTGATCAACTCTATTTACTATAATATGTCCTATTAATCTTTTCAATTTTAAAAAGACTTTGTTGTCATTTTTCATATTATACTTAATCGTGTGTGAATTATACTTTCTGAAAATATAGTTACCTTTTTTTTGTTTATATCTATTTCGTACTCTACTGCTTTGCCGCCGTGGTTGGGCATAAACTTGAATTAAGATGATTGATACAGCATTTATTGCTGGTTTCCAAAAAAAAATACGACGTTTGATATAAGATAGGAAACTTTATAAAGAAATTAATGATCGGGGGTTATGTATTTTGTTTGTTGTTTTTTATCAGAAGGGGTTATGTATTTTGTAAGACCTTATTTTAATTAAATTATTTTCCTAGAATACGTAATTAATTTCCCCATAATATATAACTCGGTTTCTGTTTGCATTTGTTTTGACTCCGATGTAATATGGTAGTATATATTTGAGTCGGTGCAACTCAGATTTTATTTAGGCTAAAATATACTTGTCATTCATTTTAATATTAAGCATATACAAGAAAGAAATGTGTGATAATAATGTCATAAATGCATATAAAACATTATGTGAATGAGAGAATACTTATGAACAAAGTGAAAAAAATAACTCAATGAATGTTTTGGAGAATTTAGCTAGACTTTTATAAAAGTATAAAAAACTATATGAAGTTTTGGTTCTTATGTTTAGGGACAAAATTAAAGGGGAAAATGCCATTTAAATCCCTCCGAATGTACAAAAGGACAATTCAGGAACTCAAACTTCCAAAAGGACCATGAAGGAACTCAGACCTAGTTGACATTTCAAATTTGTGTGAAAGGACAAAATTACCCCCATCATTAAACAACATTTACATCACACCTGTTAACAATTGAACTTTGGGCATTAACAACTGAACTTTAGGCATTGACATTTTGAACTTAAGAATTAACTTCTTCGTTAACAAGATAACATTGGTGTTAACATTTACACCGCACATGTTAACAATTGAACTTTGGGCATTAACAACTGAACTTTAGGCATTGACATTTTGAACTTAAGAATTAACTTCTTCTTTAACAAGATAACATTGGTGTTAACATTTACCCCAATGTTATCTTGTTAACGAAGAAGTTAATTCTTAAGTTCAAAATGTCAATGCCCAAAGTTCAGTTGTTAATACCCAAAGTTCAATTGTTAACAGGTGCGGTGTAAATGTTTTGTTTAATGATGGGGGTAATTTTGTCCTTTCACACAAATTTGAAATGTCAACTAGGTCCGAGTTCCTTCATGGTCCTTTTGGAAGTTTGAGTTCCTGAATTGTCCTTTTGTATATTCGGAGGGATTTAAATGGCATTTTCCCAAATTAAAGAAGTATAATATAAAAAATTTCCTTTGTTTTTAAACTTGAAACCTTATTTGATAAAAAATAACTTGAAACCATATTGATTTAAATTTATTTGTGAAATTTATAATTTTTCTCAAATTATTCCAATGAAAAAATAATTTTTTATTGCATTTTATTCTTCTAACTCTAATATTAAGGTAAAGTGCTGTATACTTAACTTGTTTGTTTTTTTCTAATAGATCAATATAGAGATTGGTTCAGAAATGACGGATATACGTGTAATTGCATTAGATAATTGCATTAGACAAGTCAATTTGAAATGAAGACATCTATCCTTATAACACCATCTTCAGGTGACATTGGCCACGTGTCATCAACATTCGTGCATGTTGGGCAGGGGCGGCTAGCAAGTTGCTTGTTGCTTTGCCTCTAGAAACGCACCGATGATATATTCAATAAAATAAAAACGTAGCACTCTCATTAGGGGCAAAATTGTAATGCTCATATATAGATTTGTCTTTTCTTTAGTCATAATTATAATTTTAATTTTAATTGAAGCATCATCATATCATATCATAATAAGTTGCATTGTATCATAGTTATATTGTTATTTTTTTAATTTTTTGTCCACTTGTGAATTAAACAGAGTACATTTGTTTTCCTGATAATGAATGATAATTGTATCAATAATTGAACAATTATCAAACAATACCAAAATAACATATTTTTAGGGTTCATTCATTCTGGAAAAATCCTAAATTTTTTATCAGTATGTTATGACTTATTATTGTCCTTTTTTTAAAAAAAAACTTAATTTAGGGCTTGTTTGGGAAATTTGTTAAATCCTTTAAACACTCAATTAACTAGATTTTTAGTAAAAAAAAAAGTGTTTAGATTTATTTTTTTTTCTCCCCCTGTGTGTGTGTGTGTTTTACATTAAAAAAACGTAAATAACACAATTGGTATGCATAACGTGAGTAACAGGTTCATCTAGATTACCTTGACGCAGGTGCAAACATATTAATCACAGGATCCTATCAGGTATTCCCGTTCAGCTTTTCTATTTTTGAAATGTTTCGCTTAACCCACGGTTCTATTATGGGTTTAGACTAGGCCTAAATTTAATGGGCTTGGCTGAAGCCCACCTATGACTGAACCTATGACTGAGCTGTTCATTGATGATGAAATGCATGCAGGCTACGATTCAAGGTTTTGAAGCAAAGGGATTGGCTGTAGAAGAAGCTGAGAATCTGATAAGAAGAAGCGTAGAACTGGCAAGAGAGGCTAGAGATATTTATTATGATAGATGCACTAAGGATTCTTCTGATTTTGTCAGAGATCGAAGATATTATTGGAGACGTCCAATTCTAATTGCAGCTTCTGTTGGAAGCTATGGTGCTTATTTGGCTGATGGATCTGAATATAGGTCAGTGAAATCAGTAATCAATGTTTTATCAAACGATAACAACAACAAAAACTTTATCTCTTTTTTTTAATACATAAAAAAAAACTTTATTTGACTAGGCTACATTTTGTGCTTGTTTGGATTTATGTGGAATTAAAAGTCGACTAGTGTAATGCGATTAATGTTTGGTATAGTCTTTTGTGAAAAAAGGTTTGATATAAAATTTTTTGACTTTTTTTGTGAAAATTAAGCAAATTAGACTACTAAATTATAATATATGTCACATCTTATTACTTTTAAAGGTTAGTTTATAAATTGAATAAATTGGTTTTGAGGAAAAAATATAATTATAAACATTGTAAAGTGATTAATTTGACATCCTTAATTTCTCCTTAAAAGTCAAAGAGATCTTATAATTTGGACTAGGGGGGGTATAACTTTTTTTATTGTAAACTAGTTTTCAACAGTTTAAATATGACGAAAGGTTAAAAATTATAGTGAGAGAGAATTAATTCAACTTAAGAGTGACTTTTGGTCAAAAAAAATTAGTTATCCTTGAAATTACCAAAGATAATCTTTTTCATCCAATTATTGTTGTTTTTTTGTCTCTACGAACATATTGAACTTGCTAGCTCTCTCCCAAAAAAGCCATATTAGAACTTAAGCTTTCCATTATAATCTCGCTATTTTAATGGAAAAGTAGTTAAAGGGACAAATAGAAGCAACACTTCCCAAGTTTGTAGCTATGTAGTTAGTTTGACACAAGTTTAGGGGTGCTATAATCTGTTTTGGACATCTGATCATTTTAAGTGGTGATTATGTATACAGATCAAAAGAAAAGTTATGGTTTTATGTGAATTTTGTATGGTACTCAATGTTGGTACTAAATAATGACCGATTCAACCTGAATTTGACCCCTAGCCATTAAGGCTGGAATCCAATGTAGCCTTTAAGTATGTTGAGTTCATTTCCTTTGACTTCAAGTAATGCTGGTTCTTTGCAGATATCTTTGTTTTGAGATATTTAAGGATGATAAATAAATAATATGATGCTTGTGTATCTTCACAGTGGCGACTATGGTGATGCAGTTACTGTTGAATCGCTGAAAGCTTTTCACAGGAAAAGAGTACAAATTCTTGTTGATGCAGGTGCTGATATAATTGCTTTTGAGACAATACCAAACAAATTGGAAGCACAGGTATATCCTCCTATTTTATCTAATCCAGGCTTTAGTTGTTAAATGAAAATATTTTTCAAATCAAAATTTTTTGGGACTAAATATGTAATGATCACCTAAGAACAGACTCTCGGCTTGTGATGTATGACTTTGCATATATAGACTTCCTCAAATTCCACCTAATGTGTATTGTGCATATTTTAGTGATCAATATACAAAATCATATATGATAGGATCTTTCTTCAACAATTAAACTACTCTTATATATCAACTGTGACAAACACTAATTAACCTATAAAGGTTCCTATTCAATAGCGACTGAGCAAACTTTGGTCATGGTTGAATAAGTGCAGGCATATGTTGAGCTTTTGGAAGAAGAAGACATAAATGTTCCTGGATGGCTTTCATTTACTTGCAAAGATGAAGGTAAGGTATCCAGTGGTGAGTCTATCTTGGAGTGTGCTTCCATTGCAGAATCCTACAAGCAAGTGGCTGCAATTGGAGTCAACTGTACTGCTCCTAGGTTTATCGAAGGATTGCTTTCTTCTATTGCAAAGGTGCATGCTAGTGTTTCCTCAATATGTTCCACATAAGTTGCATATTAATTAACAATTTATTCAAATTCCATTTGTTAATATGGCACAATGATAGTATTGTGCAATCTATATAGCTGAACATACCTAATAAGATTAGACAACTACTTAATGTAAAATGCTTCGATGTTCTCTTGGTCGTTTGAACAACCAAGAGAAGAGAGAAAGAGAGAGGGGTTATGGAGGGACCTACATGCATTGTGGAGTCCACAAATCATTTCTCTTTTTCTTTTGCACTTGGATGGTCCCATGCCTAGAGAGAATCCTCACCATGTATGTTAACTAGTGTTGTTCATCTCTCGCTAATTATTCTACAAAAAATCATTTTTTGTCATCAAAATAGACATCTTTATGAACCACGAATGTTATGAAAACGAAAATAAATCTCAAACATATTCTAATAATTGTGTGAATGTCAGGTTACAAGTAAACCTGTGCTGGTGTATCCCAACAGTGGTGAGACTTACAATCCTGACACTAAGCAATGGGTGGTGAGTTATTGAATCACTCTCTCTGTATCGTAATATTACAAATCCTTTTCATAAAACTTCAATGAATATTTATCTGCATATTAGATGACATATTCTCCCAAGTAAAGAAAAGGGGAAAGTTTAATCGAAAGTTATTTTGCAGAAAACAAGTGGGGAAGCAGGTGAAGATTTTGTCTCCTATGTAGGAAAGTGGCGTGAAGCTGGAGCATCCGTCTTTGGTGGTTGCTGCAGAACTACACCTAACACTATCAGAGGCATAATCAAGGCACTTTCTGGAAAAACTTCTGTATAGTCATGATAGCCTAAAAGTGGTGCAAAGAGTTGTCATCTTTTCTCACCATCTTTTCGGATATGGCATGCACAAAACTAGCAATTATATATATATATATATATATATATATATATATATATATATATATATATATATATATATATATAGGCTAAAGTATACTTTTGGTCCCTTATGTTTGCATCAAGTTTCAATTTAGTCCTTTATCTTTGGAAAGTACACTTTTAGTCCTTTTTTGTTAACACCGTTAGTTTAACTTAACGGAAAATACTAACTTAACAATTTTAAATGGTTATCAACTACTGAAAAAATGTTTAGATTAAAATATTTGAGTGTGAATATTCTTATATTTTCAAAATTGATCATTTTTGGTCCAATTTCATTATAAAATAATCATTTAAAATTGTTCAGTTAGCATTTTCCGTTAAGTTAAACTAACAGTGTTAACAAAAAAGGACTAAAAGTGTACTTTCCAAAGATAAAGGACTAAATTGAAACTTGATGCAAACATAAGGGACCAAAAGTATACTTTAGCCTATATATATATATATAATGTACTAAATGTAACATCCTTTCAAGTAATTCATTTAAAACCTCAACCCAATCCCAATAAGTATTAGCCTAAACAAATAGTCAAACAGAATACTAATTGCGATAGAAAAAGATATTACAAAACTGAAATGTCTAGTATACCTAGAAATTAATCTAATTATCCTTGAGACCATAACTATGATATATAGCAAGAAGTTTATCATAGTTATCTTAAGATTCAGTTAAGTTAATGAAAGTAAACTTTGGAAAATATTAATCATTCAACTATGTCGTACTTTCGAAAACAATATGATTCAAATCAAGCCATAAAGATAAAAGAACAAAAGATGCATAATAAATAAATGAAAGGGTTAAGGGTCAAATCTAGCACTCTACTATTGCCAAAAGTTCATCCAACATAAACAAGTATTCGATGGCTCAAATTCTTGTTTAAAGTTGACGGAAATGCTAGATTTGAGCCATTTTTGAAAAGATGTGTGCTACATTTGAGCCATCGAATTCTTGTTTATGTTGAGTGAATTTTTGGCAATAGTAGAGTGTTAGATTTGACCTTTAACCCTAAATGAAATAGCTATTGTAGTGTTCTCATGCACAATAGTGGGTTGTATTTCACTAATACTCGTATATATTATACTCGATCATTGGCTCACATCTATAATAGAGGAATTCTTAATAAGCTATATCCAATAAAGAAAATAAAGAGAAAAATAATTATTCTTAATAAACCTCCACATATAGAAAAATTATACAATGGTGATGTGGGCAAAGGTTAAATCAATGACACCGTTGCCGGGGAGTCATTTTTTACTCCCTAAGGTAGTTTAGTGTCAATTGAGACATTGACAAGGGATAGGAGTCTTAGGTTTAGGTTTTCGGTAGTTTGCATACTTAGTATAATTTGTATCTTCTTATTTGTATTAAACTTTGAAAATACAAAAAAGATTGTTTGTCTTTTTGCTTGTGTTACTTGTTGAGATTTTGTTCGGTTGCTTAATTGTGATTGATATTTTGCAAATACTTGGTTTTGACATTGCACCCATTTCGCATCCACGACTACTCTCAAGTCACTCATTTTTGCACAATTTTCCTAGCATACATTTACACTTCACACATACTTATACATACGCGCACACACACACCTACACTTCACAACATACTCACTTGCACTCATTCATCCATTTTACATTGGATTGTGCAAGTTCTTTTTGCTCATTTAAAGTCATGGTAACTTTGTTAGTCCACTTGCTGTCTGTTCCTTGTGTGAAAAAATAATCTAGCTAAATCAATGTTTGCTTTGAATTAATATAATCTAGGTAAATCATCTCTAGATCCTTGACTCCAAGAAACCTAGACAAGATTTAACTAAATCAACCAATTCAATGTTCTTATAATCTAGCTAAATCGTCTCTAGATCCTTGACTCCAAGAAACCTAGACAAGATTTAACTAGATTAACCAATTCAATGTTCTTCCTAACACATACATTCATCTCAGACAAAATAGCTTTATAATCACAAAACTATATGAGTCATTCACTTTCAAAAATATAAGGCAACAAATATGTCCACTCATATAAATGAAAACTACAAAGAAATTAGTCAAGATTTTCGAACATAAATGCATGAAGTGGGATCTTGAATCCAAGCCTCCTAATCTAATGTACCTAAGATCTAGAGTACAAAAGATACAAGATACATCAAGCTAATGATCCTTAAGCTACGAACCACTCTTGGCCGAAATATTGATTGATGAGATCCAGCAAGAGGACAAATCAACTTTAAATGATCCTTTGAAGATTCCAAGCGGACCAATCACAAGAGCAAGATCCAAGAGCATTAAGGAGGCACTAAATGGGCTAGTACAAGAAGCATGGACAAAGCAAATGGCAATTGGTTCAACAATTGAGGACAAAGTTGCTGAAAACGTCACCAATGTTATTTGGGCCGAACAAGGAGTTGTTTGAGTATATTTTGGGCTCAAAGACATGAAATTAAAGAGCTTGGACCAAGAGCTACACATGGGAAGCTTCATTTGGGCTTAAATAATGTAATTTTGGGCTTTAGACACTTGTTAATTTTGGCCCATTGTTTATGTGCGAAATTAGGTTAAACTTTGCTTGTTTTGTAACCTATAAATACTTTGTAAGCCTCTTTTGAAGGCAGACTTGAATTTGAGAATAGAAGTTGCTTTATGCACTTTGTTGAGAGGGTTTCTCTCTAGGGTTCTTCATTGAACTAACAGACTTATCAAGGATTGATCAACCTTGTGGCGTCTTCCAACACTTCGGGTCCTTGTTCTTCCGTGCTCAAGGGTTCAAGTGGATCGTTCTAACCTTTGTTTAGCTTTCTTGGGGTTGTGTTCATCTTAGATTGTTGTGGGTCCGGGATTATCCCTGGCGGGTTCGCATCATCTTGGTATCAGAGCTTCAGATCTAAACTCAGGTTCTTTGTGTTCTTGTTTGTTCATTGTTTTGTGTCTTTTCATCTTTTCTGATTCTGTTTTAGGGTCGTATTTGTTTCTGTTTGTTCGTCAACTTATCCTTTGCGGTTTGCGACGAGTAGTATGTCATTTTGATAGTTCAGAATCTGATCTTTCGTCTCGTTTTGGAATCGTCCCAATCCGACGTTTCGTTCGCTAGTTAGAGTCGTTTTCTGGAAATTTCTGGGTTCATTTGGCTTGGAAATTCTGTTTGTGTTTTATTTGTTTTGATTCTGTGATATTTCAATTTTCTGGGTTCAAATTCTGTTTGGTTGAAAAAAAAAAAGAAGCAAAAAAAAAAGGAAGCAAAAAAAAAAAAAAAAAAAAAAAAAGAAGAGTAAAAAAAAAAAGTGAAAGAAAGAATTGTTGCAATTGTTGTGTTGAGATTGTTCTTAGCAAGTGTAGTCATACCCAGAAAAGTCAATTCTTGCAATTTGTGTCATTGTGCTATAGATATTGTCCTTTGTTCTACATGTTACACTCTCTTTGATATCCAAAATTTCTAAGTGTTGGCTGATTCCACAAGTTGTGAAAGATTTGATTAAATTGCTTAGTTCTTTAAAGAGCCTCAAGAGGGAACTAAGAGTGGAAAAAGGCAAGAGTGTTATACATCAAGTTAAAAGCCAAAAAGAGTGAAACACGAGTGTAGAGTGACATTCTTGAGTGAAACACCTGAGGAATTTGTGAGGTATTTCATTTCACTAACATTATCTTTTGAGTTACAATGTCTAGTGCAGGTGAAACATCCAATGGTGACAACAATTCAAGGAATGCAGCAGTTAACATGAGGCAAATACAACAACAATTTGCACGATTGGAAGTGGTATTTGGAGAAATAAGGGATAGGATGGATAGGCAGGATGAGACCATTGCCAATTTACAAGGGGAGAGACCACCTAGAAGGCATGATAGGCGAAGAGAGGTTTTTATGGGTGAGTCGAATTCTGAAAATAATAGTGAGGGAGAATTTGAATTTGAATATGGATATGGAGGGGAGAGGAATAGACATAGAGGAGATAGGCATGGAAGGAGACATGAGAGAGATAGAAATAGGTTGGATGGAAACCTTGGGAGCATAAAATTGAAAATTCCAGCTTTCCAAGGAAGGGGTGATCCTGAAGCATATTTAGAGTGGGAGAGAAAGATGGAGATGATTTTTGATTGCCATAATTATACCGACGCTAAGAAGGTGAAGTTGGCAGCAATAGAATTCACTGATTATGCTATGGTTTGGTGGGATAAATTGGGTATTAATAGGAGAAATAATGGTGAGAGGCCAGTGGCAACATGGAGAGAAATGAAGACTCTTATGAGGAGGAGATTTATTCCCAACCATTACTACAGAGAGCTTTATCAAAAGTTGCAGACCCTTGAACAAGGTTCTAAGAGTGTGGATGAATACTTCAAGGAGATGGAATTAGCTTTGATAAGAGCTAATGTGCAAGAAGATAGGGAAGCTACAATGGCTCGATTTCTGAATGGGCTAAAGAAAGAAATTGCTGACGTAGTGGAGTTGCAACATTATGTTGAGCTTGAAGACATGGTGCATATGGCTATTAAGGTGGAGAAACAACACAAGCGCAAGGGTGTTTCAAAATTCAATTCTGGTTCAAAGCCTTTCTTGAAACAGAGTTGGAAGAAAGGAGAGGGAAGTAACCAAAGGGAGACCACTAAAGAGAAAGGAGAAGCTACATCAAAGTTTCAAGGTAAATCTGGAGCCCAATCTTCTAGAAATAGAGATATAAAATGTTTCAAGTGCTTGGGTGCAGGTCACATAGCTTCTCAATGTCCCAACAAGAGAGTCATGATAATGAAAAATAATGAAGTTGTGACTGATAGTGAAAGTGAGAGTGATGATTCTTCCAATCAATCACTTGATGATGAAGTTGATGATGGAGTTGAGCATGCGGTAGAAGGAGAATGCCTTGTTGTTAGGAGAGTTTTGAATTGTCGGGTGAAGGAAGATGAGATTAATGAGCAAAGGGAAAACATTTTCCATACTCGCTGTCTTATTCAAAACAAGGTTTGTAGTTTGATCATTGATGGTGGGAGTGTTACAAATGTTGCAAGCACCACTTTGGTTGAGAAACTGAATTTGCCAACCATCAAACATCCTAAACCATACAAGTTACAATGGCTGAATGAGTGTGGGGAAATTAAAGTTGATAGACAAGTTCTGGTTATTTTCTCCATTGGGAAATATTGTGATGAAATATTGTGTGATGTTGTACCAATGCATGCTGGACATCTACTTTTGGGGAGACCATGGGAGTTTGATAGAAAAGTAAAGAAAGATGGGGTCACAAATAGATATTCTTTTGTGATGAACAACAAACCCGTTACACTTGTTCCTTTGACTCCAAAGCAAGTTTATGAGGATCAGCTCAAAATGAAGAGAGATAGAGAAAAGAAAATGAGTGATCAAAAAAAAGAGAGAAAAGAAAGTGATACGTCAAAAAGAAAAGAGAGTGAGAAAAAAAGAGAGTGTGAGAGTTCAAAAGAATTTCAAAAAAAAGAGGAGAGAAAAGAGGAAAAGAAGAAAATGAGTTTTTATGCAAAAGAGAGCGAAGTGAGAAGTGCTTATCTTGGTGAAGCTCATTTACTTCTCCTTGTTTACAAGGAGTCCTTTTTGAATACTAATGACAATCACATTTCTTTTCCTAGTGTTGTTGGTTCTTTGTTGCAGGAATTTGGTGATGTGTTCCCTGAAGAAATTCCTCCTGGCTTGCCACCCATTAGAGGGATAGAACATCAAATTGATTTAGTTCCTGGAGCAACAATTCCTAATAGGCCAGCATATAGAAGCAATCCAGAAGAAACAAAGGAGCTTCAAAAGCAAGTGGAAGATCTCATGGCAAAGGGATATGTGAGAGAAAGCTTGAGTCCTTGTGCAGTTCCTGTTCTTTTAGTTCCAAAGAAGGATGGAACCTGGAGGATGTGCATTGATTGCAGAGCTGTCAATAATATCACGGTAAAGTATCGTCATCCCATTCCAAGATTGGATGATATGCTTGATGAATTGCATGGTTCTGTTGTGTTTTCTAAAATTGATTTGAAATCTGGGTACCATCAAATTAGGATGAGGGAAGGTGATGAGTGGAAAACAGCTTTTAAAACAAAACATGGATTGTATGAATGGTTAGTTATGCCTTTTGGTTTGACTAATGCACCTAGCACTTTCATGAGATTAATGAACCATGTTTTGCGTGCCTTCATTGGGAAATTTGTTGTGGTTTATTTTGATGATATTCTGATTTACAGTAAGAATCTTGATGAACATGTGAATCATTTGCATTTTGTGCTTGAAGTTTTGAGGGAGGAAAAATTGTTTGCAAATCTGAATAAGTGTGATTTTTGCATGGATAAAATTGTTTTTCTTGGTTTTGTGGTGAGTGCTAAAGGAATTGAAGTTGATGAGGAAAAGATAAAGGCAATAAAAGATTGGCCAACACCAAAAAGCATAACTGACGTGAGGAGTTTTCATGGTTTGGCTAGTTTTTATAGGCGCTTTGTAAAGGATTTTAGTACACTTGCTGCACCACTCACTGAGGTCATTAAGAAATCTGTTGGGTTTAAATGGGGAGATGCACAACATAATGCATTTGTTAAACTCAAAGATAGTTTGTGTTCTGCACCTGTGTTAGCATTGCCTGATTTTAACAAAACATTTGAGATTGAATGCGATGCATCTGGAGTTGGGATAGGAGCTGTTTTGATGCAGGAAGGAAAGCCAATTGCTTATTTTAGTGAAAAGCTCAATGGGGCAGCATTGAATTACCCAACTTATGACAAGGAGCTTTATGCACTGAAAAGAGCTTTGGACAACTGGCAGCACTACCTTTGGCCTAAACAATTTGTCATTCACACTGATCATCAATCTTTGAAGCACATTAAGGGTCAAGGTAAGCTGAACAAAAGGCATGCAAGGTGGCTGGAATTTATTGAGACATTCCCATATGTCATCAAATACAAGAAAGGTAAGGAAAATGTTGTGGCTGATGCACTTTCAAGAAGGTATACTCTTCTCTCTACTCTTAGCACTAGATTGCTTGGCTTTGAACATATCAAGGATTTGTATGCATGTGATGCTGATTTTGCTGAACTGTTTCTTGCATGTGAAAAGAAGTCATGTGATAAGTTTTATAGAGTTGATGGGTTCTTATTTAGAGAAAATAGATTGTGTGTTCCTCAATGTTCTTTGCGTGAATTGCTTGTGAGAGAAGCACATGGGGGAGGATTAGTGGGTCATTTTGGTGTGAAAAAGACTTTGGAAGTTTTGCATGAACATTTCTTTTGGCCTAAAATGAAACATGATGTAGAAAGAATTTGTTCTAAGTGCATAACATGTAAAAGGGCTAAATCTAGAGTCTTGCCACATGGTTTGTATACACCATTACCAGTGCCTAGTGAACCTTGGGTTGATATATCAATGGATTTTGTGTTAGGTTTGCCTAGGTCAAAAAGAGGTATGGATTCCATCTTTGTGGTTGTTGATAGATTTTCGAAAATGGCACATTTCATTGCATGTCATAAAACTGATGATGCCACACATGTTGCTGATTTGTTTTTCAAAGAGATTGTTAGACTTCATGGTGTTCCTAGAACCATTGTTTCTGATAGGGATACAAAATTCTTGAGTCATTTTTGGAGAGTTTTGTGGGGTAAGCTTGGTACTAAATTGTTGTTTTCAACTGCTTGTCATCCACAAACTGATGGTCAAACTGAAGTTGTTAATAGGACATTGTCTCAACTGCTTAGGACTGTGATTCAAAAGAACTTGAAAAATTGGGAAGATTGCCTGTCATTCATTGAATTTGCATATAATAGGAGTGTGCATTCATCTACTGATTATTCTCCTTTTGAAATAGTTTATGGTTTTAATCCACTAACCCCTTTGGATTTAGTACCATTACCTATCGATGAAAGGGCAAGTCTTGATGGGAAGAAGAAAGCTGAAATAGTGAGGCAACTTCATGAGCGTGTAAAACAGCAGATTGAAAAGAAGAATGAACAATATGCATTCAAGGCCAATAAAGGGAGAAGGCGTGTTCTTTTTGAACCAGGAGATTGGGTGTGGGTGCATATGAGAAAAGAAAGATTTCCATCTCATAGAAAGTCAAAATTGGCTCCAAGAGGAGATGGTCCTTTTCAAGTGCTTGAAAGGATTAACGATAATGCTTATAAGATTGATTTGCCTGGTGAATATAATGTAAGTGCTACTTTCAATGTAGCAGATTTATCTCCTTTTGATGCAGGTCAAGATTCGAGGACGAATCCTTTTGAGGAGAGAGGGAATGATGAGATCCAGCAAGAGGACAAATCAACTTTAAATGATCCTTTGAAGATTCCAAGCGGACCAATCACAAGAGCAAGATCCAAGAGCATTAAGGAGGCACTAAATGGGCTAGTACAAGAAGCATGGACAAAGCAAATGGCAATTGGTTCAACAATTGAGGACAAAGTTGCTGAAAACGTCACCAATGTTATTTGGGCCGAACAAGGAGTTGTTTGAGTATATTTTGGGCTCAAAGACATGAAATTAAAGAGCTTGGACCAAGAGCTACACATGGGAAGCTTCATTTGGGCTTAAATAATGTAATTTTGGGCTTTAGACACTTGTTAATTTTGGCCCATTGTTTATGTGCGAAATTAGGTTAAACTTTGCTTGTTTTGTAACCTATAAATACTTTGTAAGCCTCTTTTGAAGGCAGACTTGAATTTGAGAATAGAAGTTGCTTTATGCACTTTGTTGAGAGGGTTTCTCTCTAGGGTTCTTCATTGAACTAACAGACTTATCAAGGATTGATCAACCTTGTGGCGTCTTCCAACACTTCGGGTCCTTGTTCTTCCGTGCTCAAGGGTTCAAGTGGATCGTTCTAACCTTTGTTTAGCTTTCTTGGGGTTGTGTTCATCTTAGATTGTTGTGGGTCCGGGATTATCCCTGGCGGGTTCGCATCATTGATGAATCCATGCGAATTTCACTTGGAGAAGGAGAAGAAAGAGCTTAGCTTGAGATGAAGATGGAGATGAATGGTGTGGGAGATGCCATGGAAGTGAGAAAATGAAGGTGGAAGTGGCTAGGGTTTCGGCCAAAACCCTAGGAGAAGAGAGAAAGATGAAGATGAAGTGAGAAAAATGTGTTAGAATGTGAGAATGAGAGAGGTGACCGAAATTTAGGGTGTGGTGAGGTGAAATGAAGTTGAAATGAAAGTGGAATGAAATGCAAATGAGAAAATGGATGTATGTGGTTGGGATTATGACTTGGTGCATTCCCCAACTTGATTCCTCTCTTTATGCCCTTTTTTTCCCTTCCAAAAGTGTCCTTAATGAGCTCTCCAAACTTGCATTTTCGGCCAAAGGCTCCTCTTTACCCAAAATGGATAAAAATTTAAATCTTCAAAATCCCTCCAAAAGCCTTTTTACCAAAAATAGTAATTTTTGTCCTCTTGCTCCCTTATTGCTTTTCCTTGCTCTCCAAAGCTCTTCCTTGCCCTCCAAGATCCTCCCAAGGGTATGTGGGGTCCACTTGGGACTCCCCTACACATAAAAATGAGAAAACAGTGAAAATGACCAAAATACCCCTAGTTACCTAAAGTGCAGGTAATTAAGCAAATATTAATCAATTTCCAACACAATATCATGCGCATGAATAATCCCCAATGATGAACAACTATGACAATTAAATCACACTAATTAAGCTCATTTGCACATGCTAAACTCTATAAAATTAGGTCTAATCATCTAGCCAGTCCACAAAGGTTTTAGATAAGGTTGAGCCTACACCATTACATATAACAAAGCTAGATGGTCTTATGGAAGAAGTCATGTTACTTTCTACTAGACTCGACAGATTTACACCTCCTGCACTTGTAAGTCTACCAAGTACAGAGTTGATGGCACCATGTTCAGATTTTTGTGAATCTCAATTGCATATTTCAAGTGGGCGCTCTAATAGAACTTGAGAGAGGAGAAGAGAAAAAAACGTAGAAGAGGTTTGGGAAACAACTTGTCTATTTCATTCATTTTTGTATGATAAGTTACATCCATTTTTGTAAAGGGTAATGGACCTAATCTGCCCCTCAAGTAACCACCAAGGAGTGCTGAGCACCCTGAACTAACAACAGGCCCGTATCTGCACTCCAAGTAACCAAGGTGTTTAAAAACTACCCCGGTTGGACGGTCAACAACGTTTGACCATTACTATGCCTATGTGGCTGCCACGCGAGCACCTGCTTTGCCACCTCTGCTTGCCACGTGTGTATTTTAAATGGACCTAATCTGCCCTCCAAGTAACCACCCAGGAGCACTGAGCACCCTGAACTAACAACAGGTCCATATCTGCACTCAAAGTAACCAATGTGTTTAAAAACTACCCCGGGTGGACGGTAAATGACGTTTGACCATTACTATGCCTATATGGCCGCCACGTGAAGGCCTGTTTTATCACCCGGCGCCTTGTCATTGCCACGTAAGATATTTTCATGTGGGTCCCACCCAAAATAATAAACAATTTCTCTCTCCCACTTCATCACCATCACCACAGCCCCCCAACACCCACCACCCCCACCCACGCCACCCTCAAACGTGGCAAGCAGAGGTGGCGTGGGTGGGGGGGTTGTGGAGGTGAGGCAGTGGGGGCTGAGAAGGTGAGGGGGTGGCGTGGGTTGGGGTGGTGGGTGTTGGGGTGGCTGTGGTGATGGTGATGAAGAGGGAGAGAGAAATTGTTTATTATTATAGGTGAGACCCACATGAACATATCTTAAGTGGCGATGACAAGGCATCGGGTGGTAAAACAGGCCTTCACGTGGCGGCCACATAGGCATAGTAACGGTCAAACGTCATTTACCGTCCACCTGGGGTAGTTTTTAAACACATTGGTTACTTTGAGTGCAGATATGGGTCTGTTGTTAGTTCAGGGTGCTCAGTGCTCCTTGGTGGTTACTTGGAGGGCAGATTAAGTCCATTTAAAATACACACGTGGCAAGCAGAGGTGGCAAAGCAGGTGCTTGTGTGGCAGCCACATAGGCATAGTAACGGTCAAACGTTGTTGACCGTCCAACCGGGGTAGTTTTTAAACACCTTGGTTACTTGGAGTGCAGATACGGACCTGTTGTTAGTTCAGAGTGCTCAGCGCTCCTTGGTGGTTACTTGAGGGGCAGATTAGGTCCATTACCCTTTTGTAAATATTGGAAAAGAAAACTGACAACAATATGACTCCACTACATGGTCATAACTGCCATGTTTACAGCCCACTAACTTGACTAATTGATAAAAAATAATAATTGAAGTGAAATGACTAAAGGGAAATTACAATAGAAATTAAAATAAAACAAAGAGCAACAAATAACAATGTGTTACACAATAGACAACAACATCATCCTTCAGCTAATTCTTTTCTTCCTCCTAGAGTATACCAACAGCGGCTTACTCTTATAATTACTTTCCCCCTAGAGAACAGCCTTGTGCTGCGATGGTATCATAGTTCTCCCAACTATTTTATTCTAGTTCTCTATTCTTCCATTTGAAAAGAAGCTCAATTTTTGCAATTCGTTGGATGGTAGTTACCCTTACATCATGTACTGTTTCTGGTTCTAAAAGAAATTCCCATGAATCTGTGACTGGCAGCATAGATATATTTTTTCAGTAGCAGAGTATCCTTGAGCACATTTAACATTGAGGGTGATGTTAGTTGGGATTTTCAAAATCCTTTCTTGCCCTATATATATAATCTTTAGAAGTTATTTTAATACAAAATAGGCTATCGGGTACCTTCCTGTAACATCCTGAAAATTTAATACAGGATTAGAGAGTGTTTTGGGAATAATAAATGGAAAAATTGGAAATCTTGGAATTTTTCTAGAATTTTTTTTAGAGATTTTTGAGATGTTTTGGAAGATTTGGGTAATACGTATCTAAATAATTAATTAAGTGATTGGAGAAATAGAAATATGAAGGAATGGTGGAATCTAAAATATTTTGAAGGTTAAAGAGATTGAAAGCTAGTTTTAGTGGATTTAAATTAAAAGAGGACATTAGGGTAAATTTTGCTACAAATGACAATAAACCCAACCATAAACATCCAAACCAAACATGCCCCTCCCTTTCATTTCTCATAAAACACGTCGGCCCCTCCTCCTTCAACCCACTTTTCAACTTCTCTTCCATCTCTTCTCTCCTTCACCATGTTTCTTCACTTTTTTTTCATTATCAATCCTTTTTCCACAAGCTTTCTAATCATGTGGGTTCCTTCTTACACCTAAGAGTTCGGCCGATCTGTTCCTCTTCATCCTCCTCCGTTCTTGACGTTTTCCGGCGAAGCTCTTGTTTTTCCGGCGAGTGTTCACGGCGGACGGCGGCTGGGAGGTAAGTTTATGGTTTCTTCTGGCTTTTTCAAGTCATTCCTTTCCTTTCCAACACCATTTTCGTCATCCCTCTACTCCCAGCTCGGCCAGCCCCTTGAGAGAATGATTTCCGGCGATTACGGCGGCGGCCGGCGGCGGTGACACCATCTTTTCTCATTCTTGAACTTCGTAAGTATTTTTCACACTCTTCTTACCTTAGTTTTTGTGATTTCAGCCTTTTGAGAGTGAGGGTTTGGATTGGGATTTGGGTTTTAGTCATGATAATGGATTAAGACTAAGCAAAAGCTTCATTTTGTAGTGTCCTAACTGTTAAATTGAATGGTGATTGTAGTTTTATGAAGTTTATGCAAAACCCTAACTTTTGGGGGTTTATTATCAAATCTGATTATACAGTTTTTGCATTCGAATTTGTGGTTTTAAAACCATATTTGGTTGACTTTTAAGTACTCTATAGGTTGGGATCACTTGATTTTGGGTTAGGATGATGATTTGACAAAATTAAGTGTTGGAAAGCTAGGGTTTGGTGAGGATTTCGAAAATCCTCTCATTATTCTGATTATTGGTGTTTCCTTATGGTTTGTAACATGCTAAAAGATTATCTTAAAATGTTGGAATGGTTGGTGGAAACTCTTGAATCAAACTTTGAGTTGGAAAGTTTGATTAAGTAGGGGTTTTATTGAGATATGTGATTTTTAAGATGAATTTGAGCAAATGGTTGATTGTAATATTAATTGATGTTAATGAATAATTGTAGAATGTTGAGATTGGAGGAAGATTTGAGTAAATTGTGTTTTGGTGATTCCTAAGGGTTATTGATATTCATTTAGGATTGTGAAACCATGGATTGGTAGAAGTATTGATTGAATAAAGTGTTAGGTGTTAAAGAGAGGAAAATTCGCATGTTAAACATAGGGAGTTAGATTGGGGTTATCCTAGAACCAAAGTGTTAATGATTTATTTGAATTGGGGATTTTTGGTTATATTTGAGGGGGGGTAATCTATGAACATTGAATTGGTAAGAGTATGGGAAAGGTAAGTGGGTAAGGGAAGTTGTAGGATTATTAAGAAAGAAAATGATTTGTGAAATTAATTGAACATTGGTCACTTAGGTTCTTGAGTTGTTGGAAAATATGGGTAAATAATTATGAAAGCATGGTATAGTCAAGTTGGAATTTGTGGAATGGTTGAAGTTTGATGTGATGGATTTTGAGAAGGACTTCATGGTGTAGATGTAAATTTGAAATGAGAATTGGAACTTGGTATTTTTGATTAATGCATATGAATTATTGTTCAAAGTTTACTAGAAGGTAGTGACTTTTGTTATAGTTTTAGATTGGATCATCTTTGAGAATGGTTATGAATGTTAATTGTTACTTTTAGTGGGGTGCTAATATGAAAATTGAACTTGAATGAAAAGTATGGATTGATATTGATTTTTGGAACTTATAAAAGCATTTAATGTCCTCTGAGGTATAAATATTATACAAGGATAGTTGTGGGTAGGAGAAATGAAGTTGTCTTATTAAAATGTGGAAACGCCTTGATTAGTTATTAGTTGATAATTGTTTGAGTGAAGCGATTATTAATGAATTGAATTAGTGATTATGAATTCTGTGCTTAGTGGTCGGCGGGGTTTCTTGGTGACGTTGAGTTTTTTTTTTTATGATTGAAGACATGGATTGTATAAGCAATGAAATTTCTGGAATTGAATGTATATTTGTATATGCAAGTGATAGTATTTGATCTCTTTGTGGAATTCTAAACTTAAGATGTTAGTATTGGACTATGGTTTATGGATTGTGATGTTGTGAATAACTTGTTAATGTTTAAGTAGTTAATTTGGAATAGAAATGGTTGTATAGAGTAGCTGAATTTAGGAAGGAAATTGGGTAGTAATATTAGGATTCGAGAGAGATACGTCATTTAATCTATAACTGAGAATAGTTCTTAACTCGCTATTATTACATGGTGTAATAATAGGAAAACATGTGCTACGTAATTCCCAAGGCATGTTAAAGAAAAGAAAGAGAAGCGAAAACAGCAGAGTGCTAAGGGCCGCAGGTAACCACTCTTACCTGACTATAACATTGAGACTGATGTTAGTCGAGATTTTTAAATCCATTTTCTAATTATGTATGTATTAAGCTTTCAAAATTAGTTTGATATTAAAACAGGCTATTGGGTGCCTTTCAACCACACATATTTTCATACAACGGATTTGATATATATGTAGTATCCTGTTGATGGAATTGGAATGCGAATTGGTTGTTGCATGACACTGGTATATATATTTGTACCATCGCGCGATGTAACCGTTCGATAGCGCAATCGACGGTTAGTTATACTAGTCCTATTGAGTAGAGACAGGGACTTACGGTTTCCGAATAGAGACAGGCTCCGTTTATTATTTCCTTTTGAATAGAGACAGGGGAAATATGCCTTTCAGAGTAGAGACTGCGACACAGTTTCAATCATGTTTATCTTGGATATTTGGAGATGGATGGCTTGGTTTTGGTTACTTGCATTTGGAGAGGTATGAATATAGGCATATCTGTTATGTGTGTGCATGTATACTGTATACAGGTAAATTATTTTAAAACTGTGGTGCCCTTTAGACGCTCTGCTAACTACATTTCTCACTGTTATAGTGAGTTAAGTGTTGGTTACTGAGACATTGTTTGTCTCACCCCATTCCCTTTATTTTTTTCAGGTGATCATGCACAAGCGCGAGGACCAGGAAAGGGGTATAGGTTATAGATGATGGTAGGGATGTATATTGCCAACAAATTTTAGGCTTGCATTCGCTTCCGCATTATTGTTACATTGAATTGAGGAATTAATTATGGATTGAACGAGTTTGTTTTTATTAACCATGTTAGATTAATCCTTTCTAACATGGTTAGATTTAGTTATTGATTTTATGGGTTTGATTTTATTAACCATGTTAGATTAGTCTTTTCTAACATGGTCAGCCTTTAATTATCCATGATAGTAATCAGATGATATTAGGTGACTATTTTCTATCATGGATAATACTTGAATTGTTAGAAAGTTCTTTTCTAACTATGATAGGGTTACAATATTAGGAAATTTTTTTTTCCTATCATAGTTAGCAAAGTAAATACATTTAGGGATAATGATTTTGGTTAATCTGAAAATTTATAATAGAATGTTACACTTCCAAACACGATTATTTTTGTATAAAGGAATTTGATACATTAAATATATATATTATCCTGTCTGGTGGTGGTAGTTGTCTTGGAATACTGTGATATATATATATATATATATATATATATATATATATATATATATATATATATATATACAGGTATAATACTCTGATATCGGTATTGAGCGGTTGAGTAGATTGAAACGGGTTAGATGTTAGATTTGAGATGTTAGAGAGTACATTGAGGGAAAGTATTAATTCTTGAGGTTGAGAGATTGAAGGGTATTATGAGCATTGCATGACACTGATATTTTTCTACCATCACACAATGATAACTATTCGATAGGCCAACTGATAGTTATTTGAACTGCTTTTTTTTACTAGAGATAGAGGATCATAGGTCTATTGATTAGAGACAATGACCGACGGTCTTTCGGATTATAGACCGGGACCGTTCCCATTCTGCAATTGAGACAGAATTGGGGTTCCCTCCCTGAGGATTGCCAGAGAGGGAAGTTGCCGCCTCATTATAGAGCGGGGCACAATGTCAATTCAAATAGTGAAGATTAGATGCTTGAATATATGTCTCCTTGTTGGTACGAAGTATCTATAGGTGTGAGTGAGAGTTGTAGTGTGAATGTCATGGAGTTGAAAGTGACTGAGGAACTCTTGGTGATATCTGAGAGGGAGATTTGGTATATATTATTTACAGATTACTGATTTTAAAATATGGCACCCTTTAGACGCTTCGCTACCGCACATGTCACTGTTATAGTGAGATAAGTAGTGGATTATTGAGACGTTTGTGTACATTTTTGCAGGTGTCCATGCACAGCCGCACACATCAAGAAAGGGAATTAGGATTTAAAGTTTTTATAGATTATTTAGACATGTATATTGCCAGATTATATAGGTCTGCATTCGCTTCAGCATTTTGTTGTATGCTAGTTTTATTTATTAACCATGTTAGATTATTCCTTTCTAACATGGGTAGCAATTAATTATCAATGATAGCAATTATATTGTATGAGTAAATTCTCTTGTATCATGGGTAAGACATAAATTATTAGAAAGTTCTTTTTCTAACTATGATTGAGAAATTGATATTATGGAAAAACTTTTTTTCTATCATAGTTAGTAAAGTGATTATTGAATTGAAATCTATATTATTGGTTAATCAGGGAATTAGTAAAAGAATGTTAGATATTGTGCCAGCGCCTCCATGACCACATCAAAAACCTTAAGGGCCCGTTTGGTTCAAATCCAATACACCATGCAATGTAATGGTAATGCAATGTAATATTAATTACAGGGGTTGTGTTTGGTTGGTTTTTAATGGGAAGAAGCAATCAGTATTTTATTTAAATTTATGATATAACATGAAGTCCAATTTACCCTCTATCCCCATTTGTTAAAACAAAATCTCATATACCATTTCCCTCACGCCCCTCACCTTGATTGATTATTCTGTAGAGGTTACCATCGCCGTCAACCTCACCCCGCCATCGACCATGCCCTCGCTGTCGACCTCACCCTCGCCGTCGACGTTGACCTCGACCTCGCCTCCGTCTTTTGGTAATTTTATTGTTGTTCAATTTCCCAAAACTTTGTATTGGTACTTTCAGTTTTATTGATTGAAGAATTTATCATGGAAAATCTTATCAAAGGGTTTTGTGCATGTCATAGCTGATTATTTAAGGGTTTGCACTAGTTTTTTATACGCATCAGATTGGGTTTTTAGGGTGGGTTGGAGTATGTAATTGTACAAATAGATGGAAATTGCTTGCTCATATTCGTTGCTGCCCACTCTGTTTGGTCAAACATTTGTATATTTGTCATTATTTTATTGCTGAAGAACAGTAAGAAACCATGTAGCTTTTATTTGGTCATCAAAATTACGTAGATTATGTAGTAATATCAATGCATGAAGAACGATTCTGATTCCATAATTGATGCCCATCTACATGTTGCATTTCGTTATAACTAATGATGAGAAAGTTGTCCCTAAATCATGATTCCGGATGAACAATGAACGATGCACGATGATCATCCGTCAGCAGGATTACAAGAGTCAGAAGTACATATGCTCAGAAGTCAGTATGATGTTGTCAGAGCACAGTGGTTTGAATTGCTTTTCAGAGATAAAGCAAGTCAACCCTGCTAAGCTTTAATGGAGCGTTTAAGAAGATGTACTTCCCAACGGTAACAAGAGGTTAACAGATATTCAAACAACATTGTTACCTACCAAGCATGAGGAGTATGAGAGATAAGGAGAACATAATCTGAAGATTCATTCAAGCTGTCAAAGCTCATACTACCCACAAGAGTCAGAGTCCATAAGAGAGCTTCTGATAGCAAGAGAGCATCCAATAGCAAAGCGCTCTTATCATTCATGGACAAGTGCTTGGAAGACGAAGTTCCTCTATGTGATAGCAAGCAGAATGATAGAGTCCACGAGCTTCACTTCATATAGCAAGAGAGCTTCCGATAGTAAGTCTCTTAGCATCCTGGACTTATGCTTGAGGAACGAAGTCCTCATCTGACAACAAGCAAGAGTCAGACCGTACAGTGTATAGATGTCAGAACGACTTTTGCCAGAACAGTGTTGTCAGAACAGTGTTGACAGAACAACTGGTCAGAGCACCTTTTCAGATAAAGCAAAGTCAACCCTGCTGTGCATTAATGAGGACAACGTAAACAAGGCCCCAACGGCTATATTCAAACGGCCTTATTGCCTCTCCAACGGTTGGATAATCAGAGGCTGGTATAAAAGGAGATATTCTTCATTTCTGAAGAGAGAGCTTCATGAGTTTGATAAGCAAGAGAAATAGAATGAAGAAGCTCAAGCCTACTATCTGAAATATCCTTCTCATCTTCTACTCTCTGATTATAAAGTTGTAACACTCTTAGAGAAAATTAGTGGAGAGCAATCATTGTACCTAAGTGAGTAACATAATCTGTTCATTGAGTGAACCCACTTAGTTGAGCTTAAGTGTTTAGCACAATCAGTTCATAGAGTGAACATCCTATCAAACCTGTTCTAAAGCTTGTCGCTTGAAGAACAGTATTGTAATCATTGTTAAATCATTGTCTGTAAAGACTGAACCCTTCTAGGTGTGAGGGGGAGCTGTATAGGTTGCAAGTGAGCCCGCAAAACTTGCGGTTGTTATGGTTGCAAGTGATCCCGTAAAACTTGCGGTTAGGTTTGCAGGTTAGCCGTTAGCAAAACCTGTGGGTTGTTAGGTGAACCCGTGTTCGTAAAACCTAAAGTGTAAAGGCTTCTCTTGTGCCCGGTTTAAACAAGAATAGTGGATTGGAAATCTCAGGTGTAGCCTGGGGACTGGATGTAGGTCTGGGTGACCGAACCAGGATAAATTTATGTGTGCATAAATTTACATTTAAACATTCTATTTTGTATCACATAACATACTGACTTGTGCATACCATTACTTATTATCATCATCACCGAGCACAAGCAGTCTTTCGAAAAAGAGTTTAAGTTTTTATTCCCTCACCCAATTCACCCCCCCTCTTGGGTGACAGCCACGCATTTCATTTGGTATCAGAGCAGGTCACTTGTTTAAAGGATCCAACGATCTCAAGTGTAAAGACCTTGGCTGATTTGGGTTAAAATGTTTTCCAAAGGCTTTGATCATACCATTCCACCTGTGTTAGAAAATATTGATTTTTGTTGGTGGAAAGCAAGAATGGAAAGTTTTATACAATCCACTAGTTTGAAAATGTGGGATATTTTTGAAAATGATTTTGATTTCAAACATTAGAGCAATGCAAATTTTATACAAAGGCTTAACTGAAAATAATTTCCAGAAAATCAAACATTGCTCTAGTGCTAGAGATATTTGGAATACTCTTGATGTGATATATGCTTCTAACCCATCCCTTGAAAGCACAGCTGTCCAAAGCTCAACTCGTGCCCTTTGTGGATCATCTACTGATGAGCTTCTGGAAGCTGATATTGAGGAAGCAGGCTTCAGTGAAGAGAGTATCCATCTCTGCCTAGAAGATTCAGAAAGTGAGGTATCTGGATCTGAACTTGAACTCTCTGAATTGCAAGATGCATACAATGAGTTATATACCGAATATTGTAAACTTGCAAAAGAACTTCTAGGCTTAAAGGAAAAAGATAGGAAACTTGAAAAACTAATTTGTTCTTCTACATCCAAAGTTTCTGAGGTTTCTTTTAAAGAACTAGTGGTTCTGATAGCTAGCCCACTATCGGCAGGGAAAACTTCAACATGTCTTGAAAAATGTTTTGATTGTAAACACGTGTTGAAGGAAAAAGAAAAGCTTTCAAAAGAAACTGAGATTTCAAAGGAACAAAAAGCTTTTCTAAAGAAAACTAATCATGATAATGATAGAAAACCTCATTTTGATTATCATTCCATTATCTGTCATTATTGTGGTAGATTAGGACATATTTCTCACACATGCAGTCTTAGAAGAAATTCAAATGTGAGAAATAAGTTTGTATGGATTCCTAAAGGACAAGTAAGGTCCAGTGCTAACCATGTAGGACCCAAGTACAAATGGGTACCAAAACATCCTTCTAGTGCCTTACTCGTGCAGGAAAGATCAAGAGTTCCTCTTACCCCAAAGAAGAGAACTCGTGGTGATGCAACTGCTGAAACCCCCTGGTACAATCATAAGAAGCAATGCGCAACCACCAGGAACAAAGGTTCTGTCTCAAGAATGAGCTATCACAGAGTTCCATTCAACTATCCTGAGAAGAACAAGAGAGAGTGGATTTCTCGATCAACATTGAAAAGGCCCTTGAATCCTACCTCTCAGAAGAAAGTGCTTCGAACCAAGGATAAGTATAGAAGATCTCCTTGGGTAAGCAAGGGATCACTTGCGTCGAAGCATTTGATAGTAAAATCTCCTATGCTAATGTTAGATGGACTTATTGAGATTTTACATTAAGCATCCTAAGATGTGAACATTATATTCATCTTAGAAGAAAGCTTAAAGAAATAAATAATGTTCATAATCTACATGTTGTCCATGACTATCTTGATCAAAAACCTTGTATATCCTTGTGCATATAGTCATGAAAGATTCACCATGCCATACACATAGCAAGTAATCTAAGTGCATGTGAATTATATATAACCTACAAACTGACCTTCAGATCCAGACTTGGATACAAAAGGAAGGAACTATCTGGTATTTTGTAGGAAAGGCAATCCGGAGGTTCAACAAGACAAGGGTGAAGAAGACTCTGGCTAAAAAGAAGATCTCCTCCCTCGGTGAGCCATCAGACAGTGAAGAAGAGTCAATTGCTGATCCTAAGAATGCTCTGAATGAACAAGAAGGGAAAAGGGAAAGATAGGTCAAGCCAACCTCAAGACCCCAGCAACCCTGTCTGATAAACTCAGACTTCCCAGTTTGAAGGTTGAGATCAAAATGTTTATCTCCCTCATGGATCCATTACAATAGGAGATGCATCAACATTTGAAGGATCTGTTGAATTTAGTGAGACTGTTGATCTGAAAAGCCATAGTAGAACCCCTGGAGCTTCAACAGATTCTTGTCCAGATCAATCAATCAGAGTTAGATGAGTTATGGGCTAAAATGAACAAGGAGCATGAGCAAAATCAGAGAGAGATAGGCTAAGATAGCCATCCCTCGGACTTGACCAGGATGTCACTGCTGCCCTCAGAAGGGAAATTGAAATGAAGCGGATTGCCCAAGCAGGAAGGCTCGCCCTTGGGGAAGCCATCTGATTCATGTGCCCCCAACAGTCTGCTAGCACAGAGGCAAGCTTGAGATAGCGCTGAGTGATCAACCTGCGGAGATACCCTCTGCTGAGCCTGTGTCTCCGTCTGCGCCAGCACCCAATCTGATTGAAGAGCTGTGTATGAAGTATGGGTTCAAGAGGCCAGAGATGTCAGTGGTAGTGATCACCAAGTGAATTCATCCCTCTACACCAGCTCCAATCCATCCTATTAGCCTCAGCAAGACTCAGGACTGTACCTCATCTGAACAATTAGTCAAGTCTTGATAAGCATTCGTCACGCATAGATTTTGGTGCTGCTCTGAAAATAGAATCCTTGCATTGCCAACCAAAATCAAGCGAGCTACTGCTTGATGCGAATGGAGCTATGGTGATATCATTCTTACCCTCCTCTTTACTTGAATAATCATTTGGGTAGTAAATGCATGATGGGCTTAACAGCTTTTATTTCTCTGAAACCGATATGATTTCCCTTATCTGTGATGACCTTATTTTCTGTAAAAATGATCCTATCATATCAAATTCATTTTCTGATATAATGCATACTGATTTTACAGATTCAAGAAGTCTGACACTTTGAAACTGAACTTTCTTTAAAACCTTCTGAATTTGTGCATGCTGAATCATTGTGTTCCAAGATTTCTGACATTGTTAAGAAGATTCAGAACTAGTTTCAGAATTTTGACACTAAAACTAAAAACCTTCTTCAGAGTTTTCATATGGTGTCTAAATCGTTTTACTCATATATGCTTAGCGAATCTTTTTAAGGGCGCCTCTCATGAAAGAAAATAGTTTATGCATTCACCTTGATTTTTGAAAGATCCTTTTTGAAATGCAAACTTTCAAAACAGATTCCGATCCTCTTTAAACTTACATGACAACCATACTTCATGATAGCATTCAAAAGTTATTTCTGATTTTCCATTTCATGTGGTATCTCTTGCATCAAGTTTTTCAATGCATAAGCAGCTATGGTTTCGAGAACAATACATCCCTCTTAATTACATCTTTAAGTTCTCAATCTACTAATGATCTCGGTTCAAGTTTGTGGTTTAAGAATGTTGACACAGATTATTGAAGCTTGAACAATGAGAATAACCAAGAGAGAATGGCAACGAAAATGCCCCTTATCAAGATGTGTGGAATGGCTATACTAAACCTGAGAAACTCTCGCCAATACACATGAGCATTTCTATCCCTTACACATTCTGTTGTGAAATTTAATGGATAGTCTCTCTCTTGTCTGACATGCATTAGAAATCTTAGGAAATGCCTTGAATTAAACTCTGCTAGATCTGTAAAACATGGCATAGTATCACAAGCATGCTATAATCTGTATTAATTTCAAGCTTGTTGATATCCTAAGAACAATGAGATCACACTGAGCATATCTAGAAGAACTTGAGCTAATATTTGGAAATTATTCTCGTAATCATATGCTGAAATTTGGTTGTTTCTGTAAACCGGATTTAGTCTTAAAATCAAACTATTCTGTGAGCATGAAGATTTCCAGTATTTCATTTTTGTGAGGATGAAGATTTTTCAAAATTTCATTGTGTTAATAATTCACATGTCTTCATGATCTAACATGAACATCCTTGAGGCATATTTATTGAACTATACTTGCTTATGAAACTCTGAAAATATGCCACCTGTTTGATACTCGTTGTACTATCACATTGATATTTATCTATGAGAGTATAAATAGAGTTCATGTCTAGATAGTGAAACTATGTGAACGTGTAGACAATTTCGAAATTAGTTTTCACATAATCATTGCTCATATTTTCTTAAACCAATTAGCAAGCATGATTTCTTAAAATTATTAACTTGTGCTGATTAACACAGATTGACTTGAATGTCCTGAGGATGGTCTTCAATGTTAAATCTTAAGTTCTTTCACTGACCATCAGGAAGCACTTGTTTCCTCAAGCATATGCAGGACCAATCATCAAGTTTGAGCAAGGTTGCTTTCGCAACAATCAGCGCCTTCGGTAGCAGGCCAACTATTGAACCATGGGAAGAGTAGAGTGACTGCCCAGTCATGTCTGCTTGTGGTTGTAGCTCAGCTTGCCGAAGCGAATCATCAAAGCACTTGCGCTAATGGTTTCCACTTGAGATAGCACACCTCTTGAAGATGTCAGGAAGCATGCTTATCTGCGTATGATTCAGATTCATGAGTCTAATAGAGTATGAGGATTCCTCATCTGTGGTAACATCTACACCTTACCATCTCTTATATATGATGCATACATGGCATTGGTAAGGATGTCAATTTAGGATGTTTTTTTTCTCAATCTGCATTGACTTCAAAATCATTCATTGTCTTAGAAAATCATCCCAGCTCACACATTTGTATCCTTTATATGACACGCTGGAAAGTAATTGATAACATACCTCTCTTATATGCTTCTTTTCTTGATCTTGTGATGACTAATCTTAATATAGAAGAGAAGTAGATGGACATTACTTGATAATGATCCCTTGAAAATAGAGAGTTACATGCTGTCATCGATAATAAACTCTTGAGATGCTGTGATGCAATTTGTTTGGAAATTACTTTTGGCATTTTAAACTCACAAAATTCATTTGATTTGGTTTCATTTCATATGGTATCACAAATTTCACTTGGCATTCAATCATTTCATTTGATATCACAAGTTCAAACTCACATATTTCATTTGATTTCATTTGGTATCACGAATTTAAAATCACAAATTTTCATTTGATATCATAATCATCATTTTAAACGCACCAAAATTATTTTGATATCATGTTAATCATTTCGAGAGGGTCAAAATTACTTTTGATGTCTTTTATATTTGAAAAGAATTTTCACCTTCAAAAAGAGAACTGTTTTTGTATGTTTTGATCTAGACTTAATCCTTGCAAAACATGTTCTGTTATCTTGCATAATGGTTAGGGAGAGTAAACTCACTTAGAATACTGAATCAATATTTTCTTTTTTTTTGTCTCACACTGTTTAGCTATCCTACATAATGTTTAGGGAGAATACAATCATTTAGGATCATGAATCATTATTGTTGTCCCTTGTTTGTATTGAATAGTCTAGAACAAATCTTTATTAACGATACATAGGGAGAAATATTAGATAGAAGGCCCATTCCTAGGAGAACGATAGAAGTATCCCCATCCCTAAGGCTAGCTTGCACTTGTTGAATTTTGATGAAGCCAAAAGGGGGAGAGAGATGAGACATGAGATGTCTAGAGATGAGACATGAGATGAGATATAAGATGTCTAGCTAGAGATGAGACATGAGATGTCTAGAGCTGAGAGATAAGATAAGATGTCTAGATATCTGGGGAGAGAACTGGGGAAAGAAATATAGCTCTGGGAGTGATCTAAGTTTAATTATGTTCTCTAGTCATCTATGGGTTTGTCATCATCAAAAAGGGGGAGAATGTTAGAATCTTAAGTTTTGATGGTGACTAAGGTATGATATGGTCTAGTACTTAAAAGAACATAATCAACACTTAGGAAGGATTAGATGACATGGTTAGAATCCTAAGTTAGATCACTTGCGAATGCAAGATCACTTCCGGAAGTATTAGCACTAGCGCTCGCGGATGGAGTACACATCCCATAGGGGACGCAAGCGGAAGCAAGTGAGACACTTGGTTAGAACCCAGTCTAGATTGCTAACACTGAATCCTAAGTTAAGTCACAACCGGATGCGGATTCACTTCCGGATGAATTAAGACTAACGCTCACGGATGAAAGACTCATCCCACAGCGGAATCACAACCGGATGCGGAATCACTTCCGGATGGACTAGGACTAGCGCTCGCGGATGAATGTCTCATCCCCCAGCGACAGCAAGCACTTCACTTAGTCATAACTCAGTCTAGGAGCATTAGATGTACAAAACCCTTGAGACTAAGTTAAGATGCAACCGGATGTATATTTGCTTCCGATTGCTTAGTGACTAGCGCTGACTGTTGGAATGGGTAACACTAAGCGTCAGTGAACATTAGCCACGTCTAGTGGAATTGCTTCCGATTGCTTAGTGACTAGCGCTGGCTGTTGGATTGAAGAACACTAAGCGTCAGTGAACATGAGCCACGTCTAGTAGAATTGCTTCCGATTGCTTAGTGACTAGCGCTGGCTGTTGGATTGAAGGACACTGAGCGAGAGTGAGTAAAAGTACATATAACCCTTCATCCAGTAGTAGTGCTTCCGGATGCAAGAAAGGCTCCTTAGACTAAGTGAATTCCCACTGCATGTGATTATGTGTTGTTATACTACACATCCCATAGCACGAGTAAATGACACACTAAGTCACTTAGGAAGAGTTAGACTAAAATAACGAGACTTACGCTGACTATTGAAATAGACATCCCCTAGTGTCAGTAGACAATACACTAAGTCAGAACATAGTCTAAGTAAGAATGCTTCCCATAGCAAAACAAGCTTCCCACAGCATGTATAGTTCCTACTATACTTGATTATATATATTACTCTGTTGGACTAACAAGTATGTGCAGAACTTAGTTTTACTTCCGGATGCAAATGAGCTTCCGGATGCAAATACTCTTGGCACTGGAATTCAGAGACTAACTCTTGCAGAGCAAGACTGCCGCTTCCGGATGAACAATGAACGATGCACGATGATCATCCGTCAGCAGGATTACAAGAGTCAGAAGTACATATGCTCAGAAGTCAGTATGATGTTGTCAGAGCAGAGTGGTTAGAATTGCTTTTCAGAGATAAAGCAAGTCAACCCTGCTAAGCTTTAATGGAGCGTTTAAGAAGATGTACTTCCCAACGGTAACAAGAGGTTAACAGATATTCAAACAACATTGTTACCTACCAAGCATGAGGAGTATGAGAGATAAGGAGAACATAATCTGAAGATTCATTTAAGCTGTCAAAGCTCATACTACCCACAAGAGTCAGAGTCCATAAGAGAGCTTCTGATAGCAAGAGAGCATCCAATAGCAAAGCGCTCTTATCATTCATGGACAAGTGCTTGGAAGACGAAGTTCCTCTATGTGATAGCAAGCAGAATGATAGAGTCCACGAGCTTCACTTCAGATAGCAAGAGAGCTTCCGATAGTAAGTCTCTTAGCATCCTGGACTTATGCTTGAGGAACGAAGTCCTCATCTGACAACAAGCAAGAGTCAGACCGTACAGTGTATAGATGTCAGAACGACTTTTGCCAGAACAGTGTTGTCAGAACAGTGTTGACAGAACAACTGGTCAGAGCACCTTTTCAGATAAAGCAAAGTCAACCCTGCTGTGCATTAATGAGGACAACGTAAACAAGGCCCAAACGGCTATATTCAAACGGCCTTATTGCCTCTCCAACGGTTGGATAATCAGAGGCTGGTATAAAAGGAGATATTCTTCATTTCTGAAGAGAGAGCTTCATGAGTTTGATAAGCAAGAGAAATAGAATGAAGAAGCTCAAGCCTACTATCTGAAATATCCCTCTCATCTTCTACTCTCTGATTATAAAGTTGTAACACTCTTAGAGAAAATTAGTGGAGAGCAATCATTGTACCTAAGTGAGTAACATAATCTGTTCATTGAGTGAACCCACTTAGTTGAGCTTAAGTGTTTAGCACAATCAGTTCATAGAGTGAACATCCTATCAAACCTGTTCTAAAGCTTGTCGCTTGAAGAACAGTATTGTAATCATTGTTAAATCATTGTCTGTAAAGACTGAACCCTTCTAGGTGTGAGGGGGAGCTGTATAGGTTGCAAGTGAGCCCGCAAAACTTGCGGTTGTTAAGGTTGCAAGTGATCCCGTAAAACTTGCGGTTAGGTTTGCAGGTTAGCCGTTAGCAAAACCTGTGGGTTGTTAGGTGAACCCGTGTTCGTAAAACCTAAAGTGTAAAGGCTTCTCTTGTGCCCGGTTTAAACAAGAATAGTGGATTGGAAATCTCAGGTGTAGCCTGGGGACTGGATGTAGGTCTGGGTGACCGAACCAGGATAAATTTATGTGTGCATAAATTTACATTTAAACATTCTATTTTGTATCACATAACATACTGACTTGTGCATACCATTACTTATCATCATCATCACCGAGCACAAGCAGTCTTTCGAAAAAGAGTTTAAGTTTTTATTCCCTCACCCAATTCACCCCCCCTCTTGGGTGACAGCCACGCATTTCATAATCATTATTACCATTACCAAGTCTAACCAAACAAGTCACATATGGTAATGTAATCAAGATTACCATTGCATGCGTGCAATGTTTCCGAATCAAACGGGCCCTAAATCATTTTATGTTACCTTATTTCCCAATGAATACATCAGTAAGTCATTAATATAAATTTTCTCCCAAAAATTTAAGTGCCCATGAAAATTCCAAATTCAAAACAAACAATTACTTGTTTATTAATTTGTTAATCAATTATTTACTTACACATATATTCAAACATTTTTTTTTACTTTAAATCAATTTGGGATCGCAATATTTTGTAGCCCTCCCCTTCTTTTTATTTCTAAAATAATACATGTAATCCAAATAGTTTATTTTTTTATTTTTTTATTACAAAATAGTTTCCTATTTCTTCCTTACCTTCAAACCAATAATAATAATAATAATAATAATAATAATAATAATAATAATGATGATGATGATGATGATAACAACTTTCCAAAAACTTAGGAATTAACCTAAATTATTTTAGGTGTAAAATTAAGGATGTTTCAACTTTAAATAAAAACAAACCCCTAAATAATTTTGTATCCACTTCCCATCTATATCACATTCTAAATACAGCTTTCCCAAAAAAATGTTGAATTTTCTAAATTAATTTGCAAGGTTAAATTTCAGGTTTTTATTAATTTGTTTTACAATAAAAAAAATTCAGGATGTTACAACTCTACCCACCTTTTAGGAATTTTGTCCCCAAAATTCACTATATCTAACTACTCTAAGAAATAATACATAACATAGTTTACTCAATACATCCTAATAATCCTATAAAACTTGAAATTAGTCAATAAAAGTTTCAAATTGAAATCAAAATTTTACACACTATTTCTTAACAATCTCCCAAAATAATTTGCAAATGAGAACCTGTAACATACCGTTACTAATTTCCTGATTAATTCAATAATACCGTTACTAACTATGATAGAAAGATGATTTCCATAATATCAATAAATCTATCATAGTTAGAAAAAGAATTTCCTAATATAACCTGAACACTATCATGGATAATTAATAGCTAACCATGTTAGAAAAGAATCACCTAACATGGTTAGAAAAAGGAGCAACCTACTACAATCCTCCAATTAACCAATAATATCAATACAAATAAAAATATGCGGAAGCGAATGCAGACCTATACATTTTGGCAATATACATGTCTAAATAAACAAAACAACCTTTGAACTTAATTCCCTTTCCTGTTGCTCGCGCCTGTGCATGATCACCTGCAAAAATGTAAGTAATCGTGGAGTGAGACAACTTGTCTCAGTAATCTACTGCTTAACTCACTATAACAGTGAGATGTGCGGTAGTGAGGGCGTCTAAAGGCTACCACATTTCAAAAACCGTATATATATATATAAAGCCAAGTTTCCTTCCATTAATCACTCTGGTCCCTCTGTCATGTCCAATTTAAATCAAGTTCATCATCTCTACTTTTCAATTATCACTCAATCAATTTCCACATCAACTAAACTTCACCTTCCAATCTCCAATCCTTGCTATCACCATTGTAAATCTTATTCGCACTTCCTCAAATCCAACTTCTCGGCTCACATCCATGTACAATCCTGGTGCTCTACTCATGTCATCCCGGAGGCACTACGGTCGAGCCCTATTTATGTTCCAAATGAGTTGACACTGTGCCCCTCTCAAAAGTGAGGGGGCATTTTCCTTCTCTGGTAACCCCATGAGAGGGAAACCCCAATCTGTCTCCAATCAGAAAGGGAGCAGTCTCTGTCTCCAATCAGATGACTGCTGGTCACAGTCTCCAATCTGTTGACCATTGGTCACAGTCTCCAATCTGTTGACCAGTACAAATAACCGTTGATTGGCCTATCGAACGGTTATCATCGCGCGATGGTACATATATCTCAGTGTCATGCAATGATCCCAATTCTTTTCAATATCTCAAACTCATTCAATACCTCAATCATCATCTTTGATACTTTCCATCAAAACAACATTTCAATTCCTCAACCGTAATGTACAATACTTTCAATCCAAATCACATTCCAATACCTCTATCCAGGTACCAACTATATATATAACTCCACCACTTTCCATCGAAGAACCTGCCAACACCGCTGTCAGAGCACCACACCCATATATATCCCACTATTCCAGGAAAATCACCACCACCAGACAGGATACTATATAATGTATGAAGTTTCTTTATACCAAAAATAATTGTGTTTGAAAGGCACCCGATAGTCTGTTTTGTATAAAAATAACCTTTAAAGATTTTGAGGGCTAGAAAGGATTTTGAAAATCCCAACTAACGTCACCCTCAATGTTATAGTAAGGTAAGAGTGATTAACTGTTCTTCGGCAACTATGCACTGACCTATTCTTCCTTTCTTGATGCCACAAAAACCACATCGCATCCAATCCTATAATAATATAATACAGAATGATAAATTAATATCATGTCTATTTCATAATATTTAACGTCTCTCTCAAATCCTAATATGCTACCCAAACCCCTCCTACATCAAAATACTATGCAATGGCCATGTAAATCAACAAATCAAAACATTGAAAGTATCAAAAATCAAACACAAAATTCTCATAAGCACAATGTCATTTTCCTTTGATGAATCTCATGTGACCATAGCAATCCTATCAATCATAACAAAACAGATTAGCAAACTAAATTTCAGCTTTAGCCTCCAAGTGCTACCTCCATTTTTAATAATCCAAAACATCATTCTTGAATGATATTACAGTTTATGTCACCCACACAAGCAACCCAAGTTATACGAAAACAATTAGATTTAACTTCACAAGATGAGCTCTAATATGCATTATTCATTAATCAAGCATACACCAAAGCGAATCAAACTGTTACTCAAAAAGGGGTTGCAAAAGTCAACGAATTATGCTTCAAAAATTCCACAACTAATTTTTCCAAATAGCCCTGTTATTTATGAGTTAGAAACAAGAACAATCCAGCAAAAATCAGTTCTCAATTTGTTCCCAGAATTGTTCACAAAACAGCTTACCCGATTTTAGCAAAAGTGCAAGAAGTGTGCAATCTTTCACCAATTTGTCAAACGATTTGTGTGCAAAAATTCCAGCCCTTTACAGCCCTCAAAAGAATGTTTAAAACTGGAGAAATGTAGTCAAGAATCACTCAAAATAGTGCAGGGCAAGGTAAAACAATTTGCATGCAAAACCGTCCAACAGATAACTACTTTCACCAAAAACAGGGCAACTTCAAAAATTAATTTCGAACAGCCTAGAATGAGTTTTGAGACACTTAATATATCAAATGAAAGCACCAATCTCGTACTATCTCCAGTTAAAACAGTTTTCAAAAATTCCAACTAACAAAGTCACAAAGTCAGAAATAGTGAGACTGAATTTCCAGCAGTTTTCAGCGAAACAGTCCTTTTTCAAAAATTTATTCCAAAGAGTAGAAAACTAGTTTCAGGGCACACAATATATCAAATGAAAGCTTATATCTTGTAGTATAACCCACTGAAACAGTTTACAAAAATTCGTTGTACTTAATTCCCAGTTTTACAAACAAGCGATCTGACCAAACAGCACTTGCAGAAAAAAAAACAGGTCAACTTGAAAAATTGATTCCGGATAGCAGAGAAGGAGATTCAGAGCAAGTGGTATATCAAATTAAAGCTAATATCTCCTAGTTTATCCAGTTAAAACAGTTTGCAATATCTTCAAGTACGCAAGCCACAGTGATGAAGACAAGCAAACTGTTCCAGCAGTGAATTTCACAGAATTTCTCCAACTTCAACAATTTATTCCAGAAAATGTTCAAGCAGTTTAAGCAGGGTAAAAACAGTTCCAAAATAATCAATATGAGCACTACAACACACAGAAACAGTTTTTCAAAATTCAAAGTACTCAATTCTCAAGATTAGAATCTAGAGCCCTAAGTAAAATGAGCACTTCACAATTTTTCCAGCAACTTTCAAGGACCTTTCAAAAATGATTTTGGCCAACTAGAGCAGCCAAACTACCACCAAAACAGCCTAAAATGTCCAGCCAAATAAGAATCCAATGCAAGTTACAAAGAAAATGCACTAGATATGCAAATTTACCAATCATGTAAAACTCACCAAAACCACCTCATTAATATTAATTTGGCATTCAAAGTGATCTTTCTAACTCCTCAACCACTACACCACAATCCACACACACCTTTACATAACCAAATTCTCTATTAATCAACACTTTAACTACTAAATTTCCTTCCAAAACCAATCCAATCACTTTCACCATTCCAATATCATTATTTAACCTTAGTAAGCATATAGTAACTACCAATTTTCCCCAATAACTCCTACATCACCAAATCCTAATTTCAAAGAATCATAATAATTACCAAAAGTTCACAATTACTCAATCTTCTCTAGAAAATCCAATTGCTCCCAAAAATACTCAAATTCAATGCCAAAATTTCAATATTAAAGCACTACATTCCAAAATTTTCAGTATAATCAAAAACCCTAACTTAAAGAGGCCACTTTTATCCCAAAATCCAAAATCAATGTGGTAGGAGATGCTTACATGGTTTCAAATGAAAAAGAAGAGAGTCACCACCATTGGCCGCCGTCAACCACGCCGAAATTTGGCCACTGACAGAGGAGAACGAAAATCAACACCCAAGGACGAAAGAAAAGAAAAAAAAATGAGAAGTCCACTTGAAAGGGAACATAACTCAAAGAAGACACAAAAGAATAAAACCCCACCTTTTTCCCACTACTGACCGTCGCCGTCCGCTGCCGGTGACACCCAGAACCGCAGGAAACGCGAAGAGAAAAACGGAGGGAAGAGTGGCTAGAGTGAACAGATCGGATAACTCAAACACCCACTAAGCAACCCACTTGATTTCTGAAGTTTTTGATGGAAGCATGGAGGGGAATGATTGAAGAAAATGGTGAGGGAGAGAGATCATGGGAGAGGCCGATATGGTGTTGTAGAAATGGGGGGGGTGTCGAATCATGTCATAGGAAGAGAAGAAGACCATGTTTGGTTTGTGGTTTTTATTACATGGGTTGTGTAAGTTATACCGGAAATTACCATAATGTCCTCTTTTAATTAAAATTCTCTAAATCAAGTCTCCAATCTTCTTAGTTTTCAAAATATTTTTGATCTCACCATTCCCTCATATTTCTATTTCTTCAATAGTTTAATTAATCATTTATACACTTATTACACCAAAAGCTCCTAAAATATCCTAAAAATCTCCAAAAATTATAAAAATTCCAAAAATTTCTAATTTTTCCATTTATTATTTCTCCAAAACACTTTCTAATCCTGTATTAAATTTTTCAGGATGTTACAATTCGCCCCACCTTTTAGGAATTTTGCCCCCAAAATTCACCATGACTAACCTCTCTTAGAACTAATACATGACATAATCCTCTCAATATATCACAAAGAATTTGAATTAAGAAAGAAAAGTGTTGAGTTCTATTCAACTATGATACATCCTTTCTCGTGCTTCTAAATTCTCAAGTCATAATCCAACTTTGCTACACTTTAACTGTCCAATTTCCCTAATATATAAGACAACGAGAGTCATTCTTTAATCAGCTACCAAAATATTTCACCCCAAATAATCATACCTTCCCTAATCCTTTCACCAATTTCTCATGATATGGGAGCAAAGTCTCAGAACATATGAAAGTATCACTCTATTAACTATCAAATCACTCCCCTTTTAACCAACCCATTGGTTTTTTTTTTTTTCAATAAAATTCTGAAGTCCACAACCCCTAATTAATCCAAATCATCAATCACACGAAATATCAAATCCTTCTATTCAGCCACATCATCATTATTACCTCATCACCTTATTGATATCATAAACAAGTCTTAAAACCCCAAAACTCAAATTCCAAATACTCCTAGTCATATGTCTCTTAATTCAACATTAAACTCATTTTACATTCTAAGATCCACAATTTACAACCAACTCCTAATCCTCAAAATCAAAGATTTTTCTAATGGAATCCAATTCATAAATGTTCACATTAACAAAATCACACCTACATCCCATAAGAGACTTCAAGAGTCCTCAACATACAAAAATTTGATAACTTAAATCCATTACAATAATCCTCCATCTTCTAAATCACTTTCCAAACCAATATTTTATATAATTTAAACTTACACATTGATCAACCATGAAAGAATCAGAATAGACCTTTCAGCTTAACTCCATAGTATTTGCGTATCTCTAGCGTAAAATCATGTAACTCCATCATATAGTCACCTAACATACTTACCAAATCCAATACTTATTTCAACCTTAAAGGCTTTTAAACTACAATCAAATTCATTTATCCTTAACTATCCTGCAAATTCTTACCCCGATTTACACTTTGTCAAGATTATTGTCACAAAATTCTCTTATCCATGGCAGAACCCACTTCGGACAAAGGAAAGAAATAAGAGGAAGAAGTCAGAATTTGCGAACAATTTCGGATTTCACACAATCCAACCTGTAACACCATATCATTCCATTTCATACTCAACATATAACAAGGTTATCTCACAATATAATTCCCCATTTGTTCACTATGCATCCAACCACTGTAAGATTTAATCCCATGAATCCCTAACTCAAACAAAGATTGTACATAATGTACTACCACATTTTAGCTATAAACATGACTTAAATATGCATAGATCATAATATACTCATTCACTTTACACATACCAGCAGCAAATTGAAACCAAAACAGAACAATCAAGAATTTCCTAGACTTAACTATCACAATTTCGTCAACAATCCTAATGCCCAAATTAGGGCTTTTTCACCAATTCAATTAATCAACAAATCAATGTAATCCTTACTTCAAGACTTTCCACAACTACCAAACATCATAAATAAAATTCCTTTAAATTCTGCATCTATACCAACTCATACTATTCAACTTTCAATTTGTCAACAATATCTTCTAAATTCATTCTAACAATTTGTACTTACTAAAGTCACTACTATTACCCACAAAACTAAGCATATTGTTTCTTTCCTTTTTAACTCCAATTGTTTTGAACCACTAGGTAAATATCCTTACTTATCTATTGTTATTTTTGGTGAATCCCTTTTTGTTTTCAACACCTATAATACTATCTCTTATTACTTTCACAGTTATCTACCCCCTTTGACTCATAAGATCTTCAATGATGCCTCAACTATAATTATGCCTAGGTTCACAATTATATTTGAGACCCCAAAAGAAAAATCCTTATTCCGCCAATCTTCTTTTAAAATTCCCATTCATCCACTTTAACTAAAAAGTTAATGTTTACCAATACTAATCTCTTCTAATAAATTTACTGTTTAATCCACTCTACTTATTCCATTGCTCGAGTAAGTCTTTTCAACATTATCACTTTCCAAATCCTTCTTAGGTATATCACACTTTTATCCTATTTCAACAAAATCCATAATTCCACAACGTTGATCATCACTAAAATACACAATCTTCTATTCAATATCACTAATCCACTCAACAATTCGTTAGAAATCCTAGTAATCATCCAACCTTTTAACAAAATCCTTTATATCCAACTTTCTCCCTAACTTTAAATATTCCTATATCAATTGGTACCAACATCATCTCACCATTGAAAATATCCCACCTAAAAAAAAACATTAATTCAATTCTCCAAGACAAGAGTCCATTGATTATGTAATCCACTTACCAATATCCAAATGCTAATCCATTTACCAATCCTAATCCAATTCTATTAACTATAAGAAGATCCTAATCTCTTCACTAATATCACCAGAGCGTTGATGTTTACGGTTTTACCACTCTCCCCACCAAGGGATTTACCATAACCTCGCAGATAGCCAGTGATCATGCACAAAAGAAAAGGGAATTCAGAGAATGTATATTGCCAATCTAAATGCAATGCAACACAGTCCAGGGTTATCGTATACCAAATACTGATAACCAAGTTGTAACATACCGTTACTAATTTCCTGATTAATTCAATAATACCGTTACTAACTATGATAGAAAGATGATTTCCATAATATCAATAAATCTATCATAGTTAGAAAAAGAATTTCCTAATATAACCTGAACACTATCATGGATAATTAATAGCTAACCATGTTAGAAAAGAATCACCTAACATGGTTAGAAAAAGGAGCAACCTACTACAATCCTCCAATTAACCAATAATATCAATACAAATAAAAATATGCGGAAGCGAATGCAGACCTATACATTTTGGCAATATACATGTCTAAATAAACAAAACAACCTTTGAACTTAATTCCCTTTCCTGTTGCTCGCGCCTGTGCATGATCACCTGCAAAAATGTAAGTAATCGTGGGGTGAGACAACTTGTCTCAGTAATCTACTGCTTAACTCACTATAACAGTGAGATGTGCGGTAGTGAGGGCGTCTAAAGGCTACCACATTTCAAAAACCGTATATATATATATAAAGCCAAGTTTCCTTCCATTAATCACTCTGGTCCCTCTGTCATGTCCAATTTAAATCAAGTTCATCATCTCTACTTTTCAATTATCACTCAATCAATTTCCACATCAACTAAACTTCACCTTCCAATCTCCAATCCTTGCTATCACCATTGTAAATCTTATTCGCACTTCCTCAAATCTAACTTCTCGGCTCACATCCATGTACAATCCTGGTGCTCTACTCATGTCATCCCGGAGGCACTACGGTCGAGCCCTATTTATGTTCCAAATGAGTTGACACTGTGCCCCTCTTAAAAGTGAGGGGGCATTTTCCTTCTCTGGTAACCCCATGAGAGGGAAACCCCAATCTGTCTCCAATCAGAAAGGGAGCAGTCTCTGTCTCCAATCAGATGACTGCTGGTCACAGTCTCCAATCTGTTGACCATTGGTCACAGTCTCCAATCTGTTGACCAGTACAAATAACCGTTGATTAACCTATCGAACGGTTATCATCGCGCGATGGTACATATATCTCAGTGTCATGCAATGATCCCAATTCTTTTCAATATCTCAAACTCATTCAATACCTCAATCATCATCTTTGATACTTTCCATCAAAACAACATTTCAATTCCTCAACCGTAATGTACAATACTTTCAATCCAAATCACATTCCAATACCTCTATCCAGGTACCAACTATATATATAACTCCACCACTTTCCATCGAAGAACCTGCCAACACCGCTGTCAGAGCACCACACCCATATATATCCCACTATTCCAGGAAAATCACCACCACCAGACAGGATACTATATAATGTATGAAGTTTCTTTATACCAAAAATAATTGTGTTTGAAAGGCACCCGATAGCCTGTTTTGTATAAAAATAACCTTTAAAGATTTTGAGGGCTAGAAAGGATTTTGAAAATCCCAACTAACGTCACCCTCAATGTTATAGTAAGGTAAGAGTGATTACCTGTTCTTCGGCAACTATGCACTGACCTATTCTTCCTTTCTTGATGCCACAAAAACCACATCGCATCCAATCCTATAATAATATAATACAGAATGATAAATTAATATCATTTCTATTTCATAATATTTAACGTCTCTCTCAAATCCTAATATGCTACCCAAACCCCTCCTACATCAAAATACTATGCAATGGCCATGTAAATCAACAAATCAAAACATTGAAAGTATCAAAAATCAAACACAAAATTCTCATAAGCACAATGTCATTTTCCTTTGATGAATCTCATGTGACCATAGCAATCCTATCAATCATAACAAAACAGATTAGCAAACTAAATTTCAGCTTTAGCCTCCAAGTGCTACCTCCATTTTTAATAATCCAAAACATCATTCTTGAATGATATTACAGTTTATGTCACCCACACAAGCAACCCAAGTTATACGAAAACAATTAGATTTAACTTCACAAGATGAGCTCTAATATGCATTATTCATTAATCAAGCATACACCAAAGCGAATCAAACTGTTACTCAAAAAGGGGTTGCAAAAGTCAACGAATTATGCTTCAAAAATTCCACAACTAATTTTTCCAAATAGCCCTGTTATTTATGAGTTAGAAACAAGAACAATCCAGCAAAAATCAGTTCTCAATTTGTTCCCAGAATTGTTCACAAAACAGCTTACCCGATTTTAGCAAAAGTGCAAGAAGTGTGCAATCTTTCACCAATTTGTCAAACGATTTGTGTGCAAAAATTCCAGCCCTTTACAGCCCTCAAAAGAATGTTTAAAACTGGAGAAATGTAGTCAAGAATCACTCAAAATAGTGCAGGGCAAGGTAAAACAATTTGCATGCAAAACCGTCCAACAGATAACTACTTTCACCAAAAACAGGGCAACTTCAAAAATTAATTTCGAACAGCCTAGAATGAGTTTTGAGACACTTAATATATCAAATGAAAGCACCAATCTCGTACTATCTCCAGTTAAAACAGTTTTCAAAAATTCCAACTAACAAAGTCACAAAGTCAGAAATAGTGAGACTGAATTTCCAGCAGTTTTCAGCGAAACAGTCCTTTTTCAAAAATTTATTCCAAAGAGTAGAAAACTAGTTTCAGGGCACACAATATATCAAATGAAAGCTTATATCTTGTAGTATAACCCACTGAAACAGTTTACAAAAATTCGTTGTACTTAATTCCCAGTTTTACAAACAAGCGATCTGACCAAACAGCACTTGCAGAAAAAAAAACAGGTCAACTTGAAAAATTGATTCCGGATAGCAGAGAAGGAGATTCAGAGCAAGTGGTATATCAAATTAAAGCTAATATCTCCTAGTTTATCCAGTTAAAACAGTTTGCAATATCTTCAAGTACGCAAGCCACAGTGATGAAGACAAGCAAACTGTTCCAGCAGTGAATTTCACAGAATTTCTCCAACTTCAACAATTTATTCCAGAAAATGTTCAAGCAGTTTAAGCAGGGTAAAAACAGTTCCAAAATAATCAATATGAGCACTACAACACACAGAAACAGTTTTTCAAAATTCAAAGTACTCAATTCTCAAGATTAGAATCTAGAGCCCTAAGTAAAATGAGCACTTCACAATTTTTCCAGCAACTTTCAAGGACCTTTCAAAAATGATTTTGGCCAACTAGAGCAGCCAAACTACCACCAAAACAGCCTAAAATGTCCAGCCAAATAAGAATCCAATGCAAGTTACAAAGAAAATGCACTAGATATGCAAATTTACCAATCATGTAAAACTCACCAAAACCACCTCATTAATATTAATTTGGCATTCAAAGTGATCTTTCTAACTCCTCAACCACTACACCACAATCCACACACACCTTTACATAACCAAATTCTCTATTAATCAACACTTAAACTACTAAATTTCCTTCCAAAACCAATCCAATCACTTTCACCATTCCAATATCATTATTTAACCTTAGTGAGCATAAAGTAACTACCAATTTTCCCCAATAACTCCTACATCACCAAATCCTAATTTCAAAGAATCATAATAATTACCAAAAGTTCACAATTACTCAATCTTCTCTAGAAAATCCAATTGCTCCCAAAAATACTCAAATTCAATGCCAAAATTTCAATATTAAAGCACTACATTCCAAAATTTTCAGTATAATCAAAAACCCTAACTTAAAGAGGCCACTTTTATCCCAAAATCCAAAATCAATGTGGTAGGAGATGCTTACATGGTTTCAAATGAAAAAGAAGAGAGTCACCACCATTGGCCGCCGTCAACCACGCCGGAATTTGGCCACTGACAGAGGAGAACGAAAATCAACACCCAAGGACGAAAGAAAAGAAAAAAAAATGAGAAGTCCACTTGAAAGGGAACATAACTCAAAGAAGACACAAAAGAACAAAACCCCACCTTTTTCCCACTACTGACCGTCGCCGTCCGCCGCCGGTGACACCCAGAACCGCCGGAAACGCGAAGAGAAAAACGGAGGGAAGAGTGGCTAGAGTGAACAGATCGGATAACTCAAACACCCACTAAGCAACCCACTTGATTTCTGAAGTTTTTGATGGAAGCATGGAGGGGAATGATTGAAGAAAATGGTGAGGGAGAGAGATCATGGGAGAGGCCGATATGGTGTTGTAGAAATGGGGGGGTGTCGAATCATGTCATAGGAAGAGAAGAAGACCATGTTTGGTTTGTGGTTTTTATTACATGGGTTGTGTAAGTTATACCGGAAATTACCATAATGTCCTCTTTTAATTAAAATTCTCTAAATCAAGTCTCCAATCTTCTTAGTTTTCAAAATATTTTTGATCTCACCATTCCCTCATATTTCTATTTCTTCAATAGTTTAATTAATCATTTATACACTTATTACACCAAAAGCTCCTAAAATATCCTAAAAATCTCCAAAAATTATAAAAATTCCAAAAATTTCTAATTTTTCCATTTATTATTTCTCCAAAACACTTTCTAATCCTGTATTAAATTTTTCAGGATGTTACAGAACCTTATTCTAAATAATTTAGCATCTATTTAGAATTCCTGCCAAGAATCTAACAGAAAAAGTCATACCCGCTACTAACTATTATCCAATTCTACTTCAAACATTTACACCGGCTACTAACTATTATCCAATTAAACTTCAATCAATGCCTAAACCTTTACCTATATAAAACAATCACAGTCGATTACAAACCTCCTAAAGATTTAACAATCCATAATTCCATATATATATTCCCCTTACAATTCATTTAGGTCTAATTTCATACTACTAATGAGAAAACAATAAAGAATCAATTTATAAAAGAATGAATTCATACACATACATGAAAGCACAATAATCAATAATAAAAACATTCATGATCCCCTTTACAAATCATAAAACTTCTTAAATAGACTCACTGTTCATTTAAAACTACCAATTTCATTTCCTAGCTAGGTCCTTTTCGACCTTATTACTTTACCTACAAACAGATTAAACATATCCCTATAACATTTAACACACAATCATTAAAGCAAATTGTCTATTTTACACTTTCTCCCACCAACCTAGTGATGAAAGTTACTACCTAAAACAAATAAATTTGATGTAATAAAGAACTAAAAAGGAATTTACCCAATATGACTTTTCCTATAAAGTAAATATAAACATGGAAAGGATAGAGAGTTATTGCCACAATGCTACTAATGCATATGCAAAGCAAAAAAAAAAATAACACAATTAAACTTAGGCAAGAATAAAATCACCACTTTCACAAAGTATTCCCGAGTCCCATATTTACTACAGACACCTAGCTACTTTTTTTTTTAAAACCACTTATTTAACTAAACCAAACTATGACATGGACTTGGTGATAGTCGCTTCCTGTTTGTAATTCATGCTGGCCAGTCATAACTTACAAACACAAATCTACCTATTACTCAATCACATTACTAGTTTGGTGAACCGTAAACCTTTGCTCTGATACCAAATTGTAACAACCACATTTCTATAACAATTTTTTTATGCTATATTTTTTTTCTTAATTAAAATAGTTTGGAGTCTAACTATGTTAGAAAAAAATCCAATTAACACAATAGTAGCTAACATAGTTAGAAAAAGAATTAACTTAGTTAATTATAATGCTAACTATGTTAGAAAAATAATTATCTTAATTAAGAGCTAACATAGTTAGAAAGGATATTGCTTATTTTCTAATTTGTTATTTACCACCTAACCATGATAGAAAAATTAAATACCTAAATTATATATATACCTATCATGGTTAGAAAAGGATAAAACTAAATTTCAAAAACAACTTCAATATGTCAAAATTCATTCAATACATATTTCAAATATCAAATAAATTTCAACCACCCAACTAAGTATATGAATTTTACTGAAATGATCAACTAACAATATCTTTCAATTAATAAAAAGTAAATCAAGCATGCATAAATCAAATTTAATGAGGTCTCTAATGTGGCAATAACTCCTGTCGGTATCTCAATTTAGTGAGTAGTCCCCGTATCCTTTCCCTGATTTCCTACTCTGCTTCCTATACCTGAAATGACAACGATTGGGGTAGACCCAGAAATCGCAACTACTACCACTCGCTTACGCACATTTTTGCACTACGTGCATGTGCATGCCGTAAGGTGGTGTGTGCTAATATTGTGTATAGTGGTGTGTGCTACATACGGTGTTGCATGAACATATTATTAATTTTTAATTTCAAATATTTATTAACTACAACATGTTAGATCAGCACAAATACATATTTGCAAATACGTCAGATAACAGAATGAAACATTTCTCAAAAACACAACAACTACATTCATTCCACGATTAGACATAATATCTCATCACATACTCAAACATTAATAATTATAATAAATCAAACACAACACACCGGAAATAGAACAATTCAATAGGGACTAACAACCCCCTCGCTTGAACCGGGGGCGCTCTCCCCAATAACGTTTTTCTTTATATTTATTTTAGTCCCTGCTGTACGGGCAAGGGAACCTCATTCCGGAATGGCATAATTATAATTATATTAACCGGTGTGCACCAAACAAATCATAAATCACAAGGCATATAATAATCAACACAAATTCGTAAACTAACCTATATGCTTACAAATATACACACACACGCAAACAAGTTTAAGTAGTTACCCCCTTGCTTTTAAACCAAAAATAAACGTAAGCTCCCACGTGCTCAAGCGTCAATTAAAAAAACTTCTACAAGCAATAATACGACACATGCAAATAATTAAAAATTAATCAATTGTCATGTATACTAATTAACGTCTCTCTCGTTCCTAGAAGTACTGCCCAATTAATTCCCCCAAATCATATTTCCTTTACTTTCGTATAACTCTTAAGATTTGACTAATAAACTTCTCAAGGAATGACCACTATACTCAATCTAATAAAACATCTGCACAACACTAAAATAGAAATCCAAGGTTTGCAAATCAATTCTTTATTTCATGCTTCTGTTATATAAATCTTGAATTCATTAGGCGTCAAGTTTCAACACCCAAACTTATAAAATTTCTTTTAGAAACTCAAATCAAAATTCCCACTAGGAAGAATACTAGTCAAACAAGAAGAACAGTGAATAATTAGTTCCCAAAACTTCAAAACCTTGTTCAAACTACTATTTTTGAACTCAATACATTACAAATTTCACTTTCCCCAAATCAATTACCAAATCAAACAGAAAACAAAATACAATTTGTAAAACACCCAAAACATAACCAACTCAATAGATTTTGAAGTACCCAAATTCGTGGCTTTTGGAAACAATCATCATATCTTTAATCAACACTTAAATAACTTCTTGAAACATTAAGAATCAAATATTAGCTTCACTTTAGTTAAACAAATCACCCATAAGTCAGAACTGAGCAGAACCATAAGCAAGAGGGAAAAAACAATTTTCAATTGAACAATTAGAGAAGTAAAAACAAAAACATATTCGAACAAGATCAGGTAAGGAATCAGAGTCTAATAAGTTCCCATATTACTCTATTTTGCTTTTAACAACATTATATCTAAGTTTATCAAGATTTAGACCTCTTTAACCAAAACAAATCGCGCAAGATCATGACTCAATTTGAATAGAATTCAAAGAAAATATAGGGAAATTTGTAACTGAACCAAAACTCACAAAATCAGACCAGAAACGCAGAACCCCAACCAACCAAACTCGATTTCGTTTCCTCGCTCATCCTCGCCTAGAAATTGCAGAAAAGTAGTACGTAGGAAATTGAAATAGAAAGCCCACCTGAGTTAAATCCCAAGCCTTGCGTGTCTGAACGATGATCAGCTCCGCCGTGTTCCGCCGTCAAGCGCCGCTGGAGCTTGAAGGAGGAGATGGAGGGCGAGCAAAAGAGTGGGAGTGATTTGAGAGAGTGAGCAAAAGGAAGAGGGCTCATAGGAGAGGTGTGAAGTTGGGAAAAACAAGGAGATAATGTTGATTTGATGAATGAGGAAGGAGAAACAAAAACTGATGGTGAGGAGCAAGACGATGAAGATGAAAATCAACATATTGTGTGTGTGTTTAGGCCGCTAGAAAAAAAAGTGAGGAGAGGAAGAGTTGTTTAATTAGGAAGTAGGAAATATTAGGGTTTGGGCTAATAACAAAAACACTCTTTTTAGCTACATTATTTCCTATTAGTGTGCTTTTATCATTCTATATTTTAAATCTTTATAATTTCCAATTTGATTCCTAACAATATAACACTAAATCATTTTATGTTTCCTTATTTCCCAATGAATACATCGGTAAGTCATTAATATAAATTTTCTCCCAAAAATTTAAGTGCCCATGAAAATTCCAAATTCAAAACAAACAGTTACTTGTTTATTAATTTGTTAATCAATTATTTACTTACACATATATTCAAACATTCTTTTTTTACTTTAAATCAATTTGGGATCGCAATATTTTGTAGCCCTCCCCTTCTTGTTATTTCTAAAATAATACATGTAATCCAAATAGTTTATTTTTTTATTTTTTTGATTACAAAATAGTTTCCTATTTCTTCCTTACCTTCAAACCAATAATAATAATAATCATGATGATGATAACTGTAACATCCTAAAAATTTAATACAGGATCAAGGAGTGTTTTGGGAAATAATAAATGGAGAAAGTGGGAATTTTGGAATTTTTAGGGATTTTTGGTGATTTTTGAGGACATTTTGGAAATTTTGAATAATAAATGTGCTTATAATTAATTAAGAAATTGAAGAGTTTGAATTATGAGGGAATGGTAAAACCCAAAATATTTTGAAGGTTAAGGAGATTGGAGGCTGGTTTAAGTGGTTTTAAATTAAAAGAGTACATTATGGCAAGTTTGGACTACAAATCATCAGAGAACCCCCTTATTTCAGTAAACCAAACGCGCCCCTCCCCCTTTTCTTCCTTAAAACACATCGGACCCCCCTCCCTCTCACCCGATCTCTCCTCTCTCTCTGCTCCTCCCATCTCCGCCTCTCATGTCCGCCGGCGAAGCGACGACGGCGGCAAGTCTGCCGCCATATTTCTCTCCTCTCCCTACTCATTTCTTCCTCTTTTGCTTCTTGCCTTACTCGTGTTTCCACCCCTCACTGTCATCCCCTTTGGTTTTCCGGCGGTCTGGGTGGTGAGCGACGGTGGCGATGCATGGTGAGTTTGTTTGTTTTGGTTGTTTTTCGAACTAAACTCCGTTCCAACTTCATGTTCTCACTTCTTTGTTTCTCCTTGGTTGCAATCTCGGCCAGCCACGTGAGTGGCCGATTTCCGGCCATTTTTCCGGCGACAACGAGCCTATTTCAAGCGTACAACTTCACATTCAAGTTTAGGTAAACTCTATTTCCTTCAATTTCTCTCATTTTCTACGAATTTGGAAGAGACATCGATTAGGGTTTAAAAGGGGATTTCTATTTTGGTTTTCAAATCAAACAAAAACACAAATTAAGCTTTGAGTTTGGATATTTAAGTGATTATTTGAGTGTTTGATTTAGGAATTGTTGATTTTGTGAAAACCATAACTTATGGGGTTGTCAAATCTGACTGATTTCAATGATGTTTGGGGTTTAAAACTTTCAGTAAATTGGCATAGGAGTTCTTTTAAGTAGAGATACGGTACTGCCTCTTGATTTATAAATTGATGTGTAATGATTTCTTATTATGGTCAATGTGGGGACTGATTTGGGAATTTTGGGAATTGGAGACTTTATCTTCAGTGGAAATTACTTAGTATGTCTAAATTGTGCTTGAATGAAAGGTTTCCTAAGTCTCTTCTTGGTCATGGCTGAAATTGTTTGTTGCTTAATTGGAGTTGAAATTTGTTAGCACATATATTGTTTCATTTGGATGGTTCTATTGGGAATTTAGTGCTTACATGTGCATGTTAAATTTTCTGCATATTTCTTTGCTACAGCTGAATGATGTTTGGAATAAGAATGTTATAAATTGTGGTTGATTGGGTCTGTTTTGAGTAGAGTAAAGTTTATATACAAAATTGTGTATTTTTTTGAAGTTGTGTAGCTTTAAAAATCTGTTATAAGTTGCTTCCTTAATTGAAGTCATGTTGTAGCCATTAAACTGATGCTTAGAAGTCTTCAAAGCAAAATCTTAATCAAGTTAATAAAATTGGCAAAATTCTGATTTCCAAGGAAGTAGTATGAATGTCTTGATCTATATATTTGATTAAAGTCATGATGGTGTGCATGTTTAGCTTGTATGTGTACATATTGTAATGTGCCTATGTTGTACAGGTTTTTCTATTAAAACATTAACTAAGTAGATTGAGTAGGTTGTAGAAAATAGAGGTCACAAAGCTGAATTAGAATTTAATTACAGAAAGTTTAATGTTAGTGCTCACCTTGTTCCTATTTTACTCTTAGTCTTGTATGCTTGAATGTAAGTTGATCATTTTGTTGTGATGATTGCCATATTCTCTGGTTAATTTATTTGAATGTTAGGGTAATGATGACTAATGGATGAGTTAAACATTATTCATGACTTGATGTTTGAATTGAATGTTTGTAGATTTTGAATTTGTAGTGTGATTGAATGATTATTTGTGTTAGAAGTTTGGTTGTAGCATGCGAAGTTTTAGTTTTAAACTTGGATATGAAGTTTTGCAATAAGGTTTTGAAATCAAGTTGGTATTATTCAATGTACTGTAAATTTTTAGTTGATTGTCAATGTTGGTGGTTGGTGAGGTTCAAAGTTGGTCATTTTGCTTTGTCATTCTCTTATGATTTAATTGTGATCGCAATTGGGAATGAAGTGTAATTGGTATGAATTCCTTGAATTATTCATCATTAACCATATTCTGTGAATTGACATGTAACTTTACTGTGGCTTTATGGTTGATAAATATTTGATTATTGGTTGGAGATTTCGAGTGGTATGACGCTGTTAATAACCTGTGATTATATATGTGGCGAACTTAGATTTTGAAATGATTATAGAATTGGAATTAAACTTGGGAAAATGGGTAGTAATATAAACGAGAGAGAGACGTTAGTTAATCTATGACTTAGAATGATTATTAACGTACTATAATTACATGATGTAATAATAGGAAAGGATGCGATTTGCATATATTCCTCGAGTCATGGAGAAGTTAAGGTAAAAGGCAACAGAGTGCTAAGGGCGACAGGTAATCACACTTAACCTTGCTATAACATTGAGGGTGACGTTAGTTAGGGATTTTGTAAAATCCCTTCTCACCCTCTATATATATATATATATTATCTTTAAAAGGGTATTTTTATACAAAACAGGCTATCGGGTGCCTTTCAAACACGATTATTTTCGTATAAAAGAAATTTGAAACATTATAAATACTATCCTGTCTGGTGGATGGTGGTTCTGGATTGGTTCAGTTCTGGGTATGATGTGAGAGATTTATATAGTATTCTGTTAGGGATATTGATGGTTAGAGGGAATGAGTGAAATAGTTGAGATATTGAATGGAATGGTAAGAGTGCATGATATTGATGATGAGATTGAAATGGATCGATATGGATATGGAAGAGAATTGTGATTGAAATATTGAATATTGTGGATATGATGTTGACAGGAATATGGTGAGCATTGCATGTGTAACATTCTGTTACTAATTCCAAGTTGTAACAAGTTGTAACATTCTGTTACTAATTCCCTAATTAACTGGTGACATCTCTTTTAATTCAATAATCTCTTTACTAACTATGATAGAAAAAGGAATTTCAATAATATCAATATCTCTATCATAGTTAGAAAAAGAATATCCTAATGATCAAAATATTATCCATGATAGAAGAGAATAAACTAATATAACACAGCTGCTATCATGGATAATTTATTGCTAACCATGTTAGAAAGAATTTGTCTAACATGGTTAATAAACAAAACTAATTGATATTAAACAATAAATAGATATATATACATGCGGAAACGAATGCAGACCTATACAAATTGGCAATATACAACTCTAAATAATATAAACAACTTCTAAGACCTAATTCCCTTTCCTGCTGCTTGCGCCTGTGCGAGATGTGCGGTAGTGAGGGCGTCTAAAGGGTACCACAGTTTTTTTTTTTAAAATGAGTATATATATACAAGAACCAAGTCTTCTTCCATTTACCATTCTATAACCTCTGTCACGTCCAAAACAAATCAAATCCAACTTCTCAACTCTCATCCATGTACAACCTGATGCTCTACTCATGCCATCCTGGAGGCACTACGCTCGAGCCCTATATGTATTCCAAATGAGTTAACACTGTGCCCCTCTCAAATGTGAGGGGGCAATTTCCCTCTCTGGTAAACCCATGAGAGAGAAACCCCAATCTGTCTCCAATCAGAAAGGTAGCAGTCCCTATCTCCAATCATAAGACTGCTGGTCACAGTCTCCAATCTGTTGACCAATGGTCACAGTCTCCAATCTGTTGACCCGTACAAATAACCGTTGATTGGCCTATCGAACGGTTATCATCGCGTTATGGTACATATATCTCAGTGTCATGCAATGATCACAAAACCTTTTAATATACCAATCCCCTTTAATATTTCAATATCACATCAAAGTCAAGCACTCTCACGATTCCCTTCAATATCTCAATGTCACCATTACAAAATTTTCCCTCATTTTACTCCCCCAACATCTCAAATCCAACATTTAATCTTCTCATATCTACATAACCTTTCCAATGTCACTATCAGAACACTCCACGTGTGTATATGTCACACCATTCCAGGATTTTCACCACAACTAAACAGGACACTACATATATAATGTGTCAAAATTCTTTATACGAAAATAATCGTGTTTAAAAGGCACCCGATAGCCTAATTTATATAAAAGTAACTTTTAAAGATTTTTGAGGGCTAGAAAGGATTTTGAAAATCCCAACTAACATCACCCTCAATGTTATAGCAAGGTAAGAATGATTACCTATCGCCCTAAGCACTGCGATGTTCTTCCTTACCATTTCTTGAAGATGTTCTCCAAACACTTCCCTTTTTAGTTCCTCCTATAATGATAGGATACAATGATAAATTAATATCAATTTCACTTTATAACACTTTAACGTCTCTCTCGTATCTCATAGTACTACCCATTTTCCCCTCTTCTTAGTTATATTATTTTAGAAAGTCATGTGGATTCCTAAGTACATACACATCACACACATACATGTCAATTAACATCGCAATACTTCAAAGTCCAGTTAAGCACAATTAGAGAAATACCAAGGAATTGCAAAACCATTCCTTATATTTCGCAAATACACATGTACAAAATTTATCACCATCTCCAATTCATACTGTAACATCCTAAAAATTTAATTAACGATTAGTGACAATTTAAGATTTAATTTTGGGAATTAATTATGAGTTTAGGGAGCTTCAAAGTGAAATTCCTATAAAATGGAAGCATTTTGGAAAATAAATACATTTTTGAGAAATAAATATACCTATTTTCCTTAGAAATTAAGGAAAAATAGTTAGAGGTTGAGTTTTACATTGCAAATATTATGAAATATAGTCAATGACATAGGTAATACTATGGTGGGAGATAATACATAAGTTGGTGCATAGATTATTTATCTTATTTGTTTTAAGGTAGGATTTAAAAAGGAAAAGTAAATAAATGAATGTTGAAGGGCAATTATGTAATTTACCACAAAACCCAAACATATACACTCCCTCCCTCCTTCTTCCACATTCGGCCTCCCTTCCCTCAAACCCTAACCCTTCACCTTCATCATCATCCGTCGGCTTCCCTCTCATCCCCCTCCTTCGATTTTGACACCTCCCTCCTTTCTCTTCTCCCTTCGTAGCCGGAGCTGCAGGGACCGGCGGAGCAAGATGCCGTCGACAGCGACGACGGAGAAGGAAGCTGTTGTGGCTTCCTTCATCTTCTTCTTCCCTTATTCCTCACCCAAGCTCGCGAGTGAGAGAGAGAACACGAGGTAGTTGATGTATGGTTGGCCGATTGTTGTGAGTGCTTTCCGGCGAGTTTTTCCGGCGAGCCAGCAACAGCCGATGGTAGGGAAAGGTAAAGCTTCGACCTTTCTTATATTTTCTTGAGCTATTCTCCTTTCCAACGCGATTCCTCACTTTTCCCTTCCTTTTTGGTTCGTTTTTTTTTGGCATATCTCTACTGTGGCCGTTTTTCCGGCGAGTTTCACGGCGGGTCATGGTGGAATCCGGCGACATTGAGCTTAGGTAGCTAAAATCTTTCCATTTTGTTTTCTTTTCTGCTTTGTTGAATGAGTTTTGAGCGAGATCGATTCTGGTTTTGGGATTTTTAGGTTTAATAATCATCAAATGGAAAACTCTAGTTGGATTGTTTGTGATTGCTTCTCTTCTTTTATGTTCAATCTGATTTGTTTGTTCTGGAAAGTTTTATTTTATGATTTAGGTCATTTAAGGGAAAGAGAATAGGATTTATGCAGCTTGAGTCAAATTTCTGAGAAGTTGTAACTGTTTGTTTAAAGTTGCTACTGCTTTATTTTGGCTGAAACTTTGTGGTTATGGTGTTTGTTTATTTGGGCTTGTGATGGTATTCATTTCTTTTGTTTTGACAGATTTTAATGTCTCCTCAATGTGATGCCCAATCAGTCCTATGGCCTACATGTCTAGAAATGATTATTTATGCTGCCTATATAAGAAATTGTTGATGCATTCAAAGTTGTATGCTGAACTTATGGTGGTTGAAGCTATTTTTGATTGCCATTTGGTTTAGATTAACTAAATTCATTAAATTGAAGTTTAATTTTTAATTCATTTGGTTATTAAACAGATTTAAGCATGCATGTTTACTTCATGGATGTTTGATTTGATTTGTTTCCCATGGGCTGAGTTGATTGAATGTTGATTAAGATTTTGGTTGAATTTGTGCAAAACCCTAACTTGGGGTCCAATGGGGTTGTGGGATTCTAAGTGTTTATATCTTAAACTTAATTAGTCTATAAGCTATTGAATCTACCAAATTACTTTGAATGTCTAATTTGGTGAAGTTGGTACCATATACATTAAATGGGCCGATTTGCATAGTTGGTAAGGGAGGCTCAAATTGTAATTTAAAGTTGTTGAGTGATAGATTACTTAAGTTCTGGGTATATATGGTATACTTTTAGGCCATTTATATGTTATTGATTTTCTTCCTTTGGCACCCTTGTTTGTTGGTGAGATTATGTTGTTTAACTTTGATTTTTATAGTTGTTGTATTTTATTCCTTTTGTTCCTGATCTTGTAAGTATGGTTTAATTGAATATGGTGCTGTTGTAATTGCATTTGTGCAGTGTTGTGGATGTTTTCTTGTTGATATAGGTGTTCATTTTGGCTAGAATCTATATGTAAGTGGTTAGTGTGAAATCCTTGCCCCTTTGTTTTTGCCAAGTTGGTGTTTAAGGATGAGTACTACAATTGTAAGCTTAGTCATGTACCTCATTCTATGTTGACCTTGAATTATATGGATATGAATTACTGTTGATGTTGGAATTGTGAATGGTTAATTGAATGTGCTAGTTTTTATGGGATGAAGATGATTAATGTATTTGAAGTGGGTTTTATGCAATGTAGTGTAAAGTCTCACTTGGTCAACTGTTGATGTTGGTGATTCTTGATTTTTATAATTAATCACATGGTCTTGTTATTTGCTTGTGATTTAATTGTGGCCGGAATTGGGAATAAAATGTAATTGGTAGGGAATCCTTAAATTCTTCATTATTAGCCATGTTTTGGGAATTGACATATAACGATAATGTGACATTATTGTTAAGTTTTGATAATTGTTGATGGATTTTCAAGTGGCATGATGCTGTCATTAACTTATGAATGTGTATGTGGCAAATTTAAAAACCTAAAGTGATAAGAGAATTTGAATTAGGAATGGGAAAATGGGTAGTAACATATAAGAACGAGAGAGAGACGTTGAACTACGATAAAAAGGGAAATGATATTAATTTATCATTTGGCTATATATTATTATAGGAGTGGATGCAGTAGGCTTTCGTGGCATCAAGGAAGAAAGGTTGAGAAATCGCGTAGAATTGCTAAAGGGCGACAGGTAATCACACTTAACCTTGCTATAACATTGAGGGTGACGTTAGCTGGGATTTTCAAAATCCCTTTTCACCCTCCATATACTTATTGTCTTTGAAAAAGGTATTTTTATATAAAACAGGCTATCGGGTGCCTTTCAAACACGATTATTTTCATATAAGAAATTTGAAACTCTGTATATCTATTATCCTGCCTGGTGGTGGCCATTGATCTGGAATGGCGTGAAATGTATATAGGGATAGTGTTGGGTAGTGGTTTAAGAGGTAATGAGGATAGAAAAGAGGTTACATGCTGAGTTGAGATAGTTGAGAGTTATGTTGATGGAATATAGAATAGGGATTGTGAGTATTGCATGACACTGATTATTAGTACCGTCGGCCGATGTAACCTATCGATTTGCGCAATCGATAGGTTAATCGTACAGGTTCCTCAGATTGTAAAGGAACCAGGGATGTTTTCACTATTTATAGTGCTCCCTTTTCAGGGACGTTTTCACTATTTATAGTGCTCCCTTTTTCATGCTTGCAGATTTGAGACTGGGCACAGTGTCAATCACGTTTATTTTTGTCTGTTGAGTTGACTTGGAATTGACTGAGGGATTTGAGTGATATGTGGGAAGTAGAGATGGTGAATTTGATTTGATATAGACGGAGGGACTGGAATGATGAATAAAAGACTTGACGTATATACATATATTATTGGTTTTAAATATGGTACCCTTTAGACGCCCTCGCTACCGCACATCTCACTGTTATAGTGAGTTAAGCGGTGATTACTGGGACAAATTGTCTCATTCCACGATTACTGACATTTTTGCAGGTATTCATGCACAGACGCAGACTACAGGAAAGGGAATTAGGTATTAGAAGCTATGTAGACTATTTTGAATTGTATATTGCCAATTTGTATAGGCCTGCATTCGTTTCCGCATGTATATATATTTATTCATTATTTAATATCAACTAGTTTGTTTATTAACCATGTTAGTCAAATCCTTTCTAACATGGTTAGCTTTTAATTATCCATGATAGTATTTATGCTGTATCAGGAAATCCTTTTCTATCATGGATAATGTCTCATTCATTAGAATGTTCTTTTCTAACTATGATAGGTATAGTGATGTTATGGAAAATCCTTTTCCTATCATAGTTAGTAAGAATATTATAGGATTAAAATGGATATCATTATTTAATTAGGGATTAAGTAACAGAGTGTTACAACTTGGTTATCAGTATTTGGTATACGATAACCCTGGACTGTGTTGCATTGCATTTAGATTGGCAATATACATACTATAGTTTCCCTTCCTTCTGTGCATGATACTCTGCCTTTTGAGAGGTATATCACTCATCCCGTGGTGGGGAGAGAGTGATAAGAGCAGTTGAATAGATAGTGTGGAGAGATTGAGAAGTATATAGAAAGAATAACGAAATAATATTGATATTGATAAGAATTTAGGAAGAATTACGAAATAAGGATGATTCTCTGGGGTCTCGAGTATAGTTATGTGCTAGCCATAACCATAGTCGAGGCATCATGAGATACCTTATTGGGTTAAGGGATCAATAAAATTTTAAAATAACAATTAATGAGGAATACAATGTGAAATAATAATTCTTGACCTTGTTTCTTGCTTGTTTACTTATGTGTTAAACTGTTTGGTTTATTGATGATTTGACTTGTGCTGCTTGATTCTTTGCAATTGGAATAGAATTCTCTTGAAATTGTTTGTTCTTATAAGCTTTAACATGAAGTATGCTATTGTTTTGAATGTGTTTTGATTATCTTTCACTTAGTAATGGTTAGAGAGTACATTATCATGAGTAATAGAAGGTTGTTGCCCATTTATATTAAGCGGCTGGAGGCTTCCGGTTACTGGAAGCAGCCCCCTTAATAACAGATGTTGGTAGCCCTCATTACATCATGAGTGCTTGTTTCACACCGTTACTAAATGAAAGAAAGGTAAGTATTTGTTTGAAAATGGCTATTCAAATTTGATGCGGTTGCTTATATGGAATTGAAATGTTAGTAATTAATTGTGTATATTTGATATGAAATTATAGATAAGATTTGATTTTTGTTTTAAAAACAAATTGTTTTCTTTAGTTGGTAGATTGGTGATGATTATAAGATATTGTGCTTGTGTGTGTAGGTGTTAAATGTGTATGTGTAAATGAATATGTACGATGATCGTTTAAGTTAATGTAATTGACTCTATGAAAATGATTAAAATTTCATTGTAAATTATTAATGAATGTTGTGTGTGAAGTGTGTGCATGAGGAACTGTTTTGTGTAAGAATGATAAATGTCTACATTTTAATTAATTGGGATGTTTGATTACAAATTGATTATGAAGACATGATTGTGGTTAGCATTGTGATTTTATTCCTTGTTGAGCCACATGGTTCTTTTAATGATTGATTGTAGAAGATATTGATGTGTTGAGTATAGCTAATGGAGCTTTGATACATGAATTGTAGCTAATTTTATGACATAAAATTCTGATTTCTAATGGCTTAGGAAGTTTGTTGATTATTTGTTAAAGATGTAATAGGAATTGGAGGTTGGTTATAAGTTATGGGTCTTAGAATGTCAGATAAGCTTGATTTTGAATGGAAAAACATGACTTAGAACATTTGAAGTCTAGTTTGGGGTTTTAGTACTTGTTTACACTATCAATAAGGTTATGAGGTGATGATGATGTGGCTAAATAGAAGAATCTAACTTTGTGTGTGTGTTTGGGTCAGAGTTGAATACTTAAGTATGTAGATGTGTTTTGTCTTAGGTAACATGTAATGGTCTAGGAATAAAAATTGTTGATTGAACTTCTGTAGCTTGGGAAGATTCAAGCGGGTTAGTCATATAGAGGGATTGTGTAAATTTAACCCATTGGATTATTTGAGGGAAGGTTGATTTGAATGATTAAATGTTTGAGTGGTTAGAGACTTAGTAACATGACTTTATTTTGTGTAATTGTAGAATTCTATTGGCGGATGAATTAGTTCCATTTTTCTTTTGAAGAAATCCATTGTGATCTTGGTGATTGAAATACACAATAATGCTAATGGACTGACGTTTGATTTGGAGACATTTAGGTTTTGGGTTAAAGTTGGTTAAGGGAAACTTTAGGATTAAATTGTTATTGATGACTTAGAATAATATTTTGGGTAGTATGAAAGACTAAGAAAGATAATTTGTACAAATTCGAGGTTATCAACGTGGTTTAGTAATTGATACACTTTGTTGATTATGGTTGAGCTAAATGGATTGAGATGTTAGTTAAGTTTAAGGTTCTATGTCAAAAGTTCTAGCTAACATTTTTAATGGATTAATTGGAATTGAATACAATTGGGAATGATGCTCTCGCTAGACATGTGTGGAGTTAGAATTACAAGTTTTTAGCAAGGAATGAAATTCTAGGGGCGTAGTATTTAACAGTTGGGAAGTGAGACCTTTGAACATGGCTGATGGACACGATTTGAGTCGGAAGGTGAGACTAGGGAATTTAGTCCAATTAAGGGTAGTTCTCGCATTAGTTCAAGCTTGTTTGGAAAGAGGTAAAGAATGATTAGGATAACTAAAGCGTGGTAAAATCGAAGTTAAATTGGGGGAAATTCTTTGTTTGAGCAAATGGGGAGATATTCAATAGTTAATATATTGATGTTTACATAGGTTCTAAGACTTGTCCTCATATCTATAGAAATTGGTCTAAGGATTTGACAAGGTATAATTATTTGGGGTGAAATATTTTGGTAAATTATTGAAAAATGACTCTTGTCGTCTTATAAGTCAAGGAAATTAGATAACTAAGGTTGGACAAAGTTGGAATATGACTGAAAATTTAGAAGCAAGAGGAACAATGTGTATTATTTTAGCAAGAATTTGGAGCTTTTCTTCATTAATTCAAGTTCTTAGGGACGTATTGAGTGAGTTATGCGAGGTATTATTGCTTTGAGTTGAATTACATAGTGAATTTTGGGGACAAAATTCCTAAAAGGTAGGAAGACTTGTAACATCCTAAAAATTTAATTAACGATTAGTGACAATTTAAGATTTAATTTTGGGAATTAATTATGAGTTTAGGGAGCTTCAAAGTGAAATTCCTATAAAATGGAAGCATTTTGGAAAATAAATACATTTTTGAGAATAAATATACCTATTTTCCTTAGAAATTAAGGAAAAATAGTTAGAGGTTGAGTTTTACATTGCAAATATTATGAAACATAGTCAATGACATAGGTAATACTATGGTGGGAGATAATACATAAGTTGGTGCATAGATTATTTATCTTATTTGTTTTAAGGTAGGATTTAAAAAGGAAAAGTAAATAAATGAATGTTGAAGGGCAATTATGTAATTTACCACAAAACCCAAACATATACACTCCCTCCCTCCTTCTTCCACATTCGGCCTCCCTTCCCTCAAACCCTAACCCTTCACCTTCATCATCATCCGTCGGCTTCCCTCTCATCCCCCTCCTTCGATTTTGACACCTCCCTCCTTTCTCTTCTCCCTTCGTCGCCGGAGCTGCAGGGATCGGCGGAGCAAGCCGCCGTCGACAGCGACGACGGAGAAGGAAGCTGTTGTGGCTTCCTTCATCTTCTTCTTCCCTTATTCCTCACCCAAGCTCGCGAGTGAGAGAGAGAACACGAGGTAGTTGATGTATGGTTGGCCGATTGTTGTGAGTGCTTTCCGGCGAGTTTTTCCGGCGAGCCAGCAACGGCCGATGGTAGGGAAAGGTAAAGCTTCGACCTTTCTTATATTTTCTTGAGCTATTCTCCTTTCCAACGCGATTCCTCACTTTTCCCTTCCTTTTTGGTTCGTTTTTTTTTTGGCATATCTCTACTGTGGCCGTTTTTCCGACGAGTTTCAAGGCGGGTCATGGTGGAATCCAGCGACATTGAGCTTAGGTAGCTAAAATCTTTCCATTTTGTTTTCTTTTCTGCTTTGTTGAATGAGTTTTGAGCGAGATCGATTCTGGTTTTGGGATTTTTAGGTTTAATAATCATCAAATGGAAAACTCTAGTTGGATTGTTTGTGATTGCTTCTCTTCTTTTATGTTCAATCTGATTTGTTTGTTCTGGAAAGTTTTATTTTATGATTTAGGTCATTTAAGGGAAAGAGAATAGGATTTATGCAGCTTGAGTCAAATTTCTGAGAAGTTGTAACTGTTTGTTTAAAGTTGCTACTGCTTTATTTTGGCTGAAACTTTGTGGTTATGGTGTTTGTTTATTTGGGCTTGTGATGGTATTCATTTCTTTTGTTTTGACAGATTTTAATGTCTCCTCAATGTGATGCCCAATCAGTCCTATGGCCTACATGTCTAGAAATGATTATTTATGCTGCCTATATAAGAAATTGTTGATGCATTCAAAGTTGTATGCTGAACTTATGGTGGTTGAAGCTATTTTTGATTGCCATTTGGTTTAGATTAACTAAATTCATTAAATTGAAGTTTAATTTTTAATTCATTTGGTTATTAAACAGATTTCATCATGCATGTTTACTTCATGGATGTTTGATTTGATTTGTTTCCCATGGGCTGAGTTGATTGAATGTTGATTAAGATTTTGGTTGAATTTGTGCAAAACCCTAACTTGGGGTCCAATGGGGTTGTGGGATTCTAAGTGTTTACATCTTAAACTTAATTAGTCTATAAGCTATTGAATCTACCAAATTACTTTGAATGTTTAATTTGGTGAAGTTGGTACCATATACATTAAATGGGCCGATTTGCATAGTTGGTAAAGGAGGCTCAAATTGTAATTTAAAGTTGATGAGTGATAGATTACTTAAGTTCTGGGTATATATGGTATACTTTTAGGCCATTTATATGTTATTGATTTTCTTCCTTTGGCACCCTTGTTTGTTGGTGAGATTATGTTGTTTAACTTTGATTTTTATAGTTGTTGTATTTTATTCCTTTTGTTCCTGATCTTGTAAGTATGGTTTAATTGAATATAGGTGTTCATTTTGGCTAGAATCTATATGTAAGTGGTTAGTGTGAAATCCTTGCCCCTTTGTTTTTACCAAGTTGGTGTTTAAGGATGAGTACTACAATTGTAAGCTTAGTCATGTACCTCATTCTATGTTGACCTTGAATTATATGGATATGAATTACTGTTGATGTTGGAATTGTGAATGGTTAATTGAATGTGCTAGTTTTTATGGGATGAAGATGATTAATGTATTTGAAGTGGGTTTTATGCAATGTAGTGTAAAGTCTCACTTGGTCAACTGTTGATGTTGGTGATTCTTGATTTTTATAATTAATCACATGGTCTTGTTATTTGCTTGTGATTTAATTGTGGCCGGAATTGGGAATAAAATGTAATTGGTAGGGAATCCTTAAATTATTCATTATTAGCCATGTTTTGGGAATTGACATATAACGATAATGTGACATTATTGTTAAGTTTGGATAATTGTTGATGGATTTTCAAGTGGCATGATGTTGTCATTAACTTATGAATGTGTATGTGGCAAATTTAAAAACCTAAAGTGATAAGAGAATTTGAATTAGGAATGGGAAAATGGGTAGTAACATATAAGAACGAGAGAGAGACGTTGAACTACGATAAAAAGGGAAATGATATTAATTTATCATTTGGCTATATATTATTATAGGAGTGGATGCAGTAGGCTTTCGTGGCATCAAGGAAGAAAGGTTGAGAAATCGCGTAGAATTGCTAAAGGGCGATAGGTAATCACACTTAACCTTGCTATAACATTGAGGGTGACGTTAGCTGGGATTTTCAAAATCCCTTTTCACCCTCCATATACTTATTGTCTTTGAAAAAGGTATTTTTATATAAAACAGGCTATCGGGTGCCTTTCAAACACGATTATTTTCATATAAGAAATTTGAAACTCTGTATATCTATTATCCTGCCTGGTGGTGGCCATTGATCTGGAATGGCGTGAAATGTATATAGGGATAGTGTTGGGTAGTGGTTTAAGAGGTAATGAGGATAGAAAAGAGGGTTACATGCTGAGTTGAGATAGTTGAGAGTTATGTTGATGGAATATAGAATAGGGATTGTGAGTATTGCATGACACTGATTATTAGTACCGTCGGCCGATGTAACCTATCGATTTGCGCAATCGATAGGTTAATCGTACAGGTTCCTCAGATTGTAAAGGAACCAGGGATGTTTTCACTATTTATAGTGCTCCCTTTTCAGGGACGTTTTCACTATTTATAGTGCTCCCTTTTTCATGCTTGCAGATTTGAGACTGGGCACAGTGTCAATCACGTTTATTTTTGTCTGTTGAGTTGACTTGGAATTGACTGAGGGATTTGAGTGATATGTGGGAAGTAGAGATGGTGAATTTGATTTGATATAGACGGAGGGACTGGAATGATGAATAAAAGACTTGACGTATATACATATATTATTGGTTTTAAATATGGTACCCTTTAGACGCCCTCGCTACCGCACATCTCACTGTTATAGTGAGTTAAGCGGTGATTACTGGGACAAATTGTCTCATTCCACGATTACTGACATTTTTGCAGGTATTCATGCACAGACGCAGACTACAGGAAAGGGAATTAGGTATTAGAAGCTATGTAGACTATTTTGAATTGTATATTGCCAATTTGTATAGGCCTGCATTCGTTTCCGCATGTATATATATTTATTCATTATTTAATATCAACTAGTTTGTTTATTAACCATGTTAGTCAAATCCTTTCTAACATGGTTAGCTTTTAATTATCCATGATAGTATTTATGCTGTATCAGGAAATCCTTTTCTATCATGGATAATGTCTCATTCATTAGAATGTTCTTTTCTAACTATGATAGGTATAGTGATGTTATGGAAAATCCTTTTCCTATCATAGTTAGTAAGTATATTATAGGATTAAAATGGATATCATTATTTAATTAGGGATTAAGTAACAGAGTGTTACACATACTAGCAGCACTCAAAAGCAAAAGGATAACAGTTTTCCAACTAAATTAGTCTAGCCATTAGAATATAATTAACAAAGGACTTAGCATATCCATGCATTCACAAGAACGACCAGACTTATTCCAACGTACATTTGAATCGCTATTTTAATCAACTAACCACCAAATTCAAACACCCATCTCCGAAGTCTATTCAGCTAGTATATAAAATGGACACCTAGTATCCCACATCAGTATACAAACACTAAAACATACCTTAATATACTTCAAAATTAGAATTGAGCAGGACACATCATCATTCACAAACCCCAACAGATTCACCATGCAACAACACTCAATTTTTATGTTCTAAATTCAAACTACACTTGTACTCATCATAATACTTATTTATATATTATCCCAATAAAGTTCTCAATCATCATTTTCTTTTTCCTTTACAACACATGCCTATCAATACAGAACCACGTCTCTTTGTGAGCCAAAAATAAGTTACATTCATGATTTATTTTACTCCACACTCCAAACAAGGGAGAGAATCTTAGCCAAGACACAGCAAAGAACCAAAACCCTAAAACTACCAAAATTTACTTCATCCACGCAGCAAGGCAAAGAAATTAGACTCTTTCCCATTAAAAATCAATAAGCTCCAAAATTTAATAGCACATAGAACATTGGAAAGACTTAACCAAACAAACCAAGTAGATCATTCAAGCCCAAGTACTTACCTAGTCGTTACAAAGCATGAAGTTATTGACTCATACACCGAGAATTCTAATTCTTTAATCACCATCATCTCACACCCATGCATATCTCACTCAAACCAAAAACCACCTCACTTAAGTCTTGGAACATAAAGAATCAACCTTTCAAATCAACTTTACTTTCATCTTCAAAATAAACCATATTTCATTAAACTATCCTACCATCTAAACCCTTCCAAACCGATCTCATTTTCTTAAAACTAATACTCCTTACATCCCAAAATCCTTGAACATTAATCAATTCCTACTAAATCAACATAACCAATTTCATTCTTATAAAACACAAACTATTACTTGCTCCCACCAAATCTATTTCCATCCTCCTTTAGCCATTTCCAAAGTCCCATACATCTCTAAAATCAATCTTTCAATTAAGCATCAAATATTCAAACTTCCCTAGGCTTCCAAAAACTTTTATAAAAGATTCAAATTGTTTTCTAAATTTCATCTTCTTCATGATGCGATTTAAAAGGTCTACTTCTAATTATCCTAAATCCTTATGGTTAGAAGTTCCTCTAATTTCACTTACCAAAAGCAATAATATAACACCCACCATCACTTATTTCTAGTTTACACAAAGGGATTTTAAATAAACCAATACCAACAAATTTTCAGCAAGCCATGAGAGTATGTATTTCATTATAAACCAAGTCAAGCAATAGCTAAACGGAGAACCACAAGTTGCCCGAAACTTGGGTTTTCATAAAATGCTACAAACTTCAACCAAGGTTCAATCTCTCATTCAAAACAACAAAAATAAAAGTTAAGTTCCAGCTGCTACCTATCAAACAACCTAACCCCATAAATAAAATTCAATCCTGTATGATTTGAAATCAAAGCAGAAAATACAAATACTATCACAAATCCAATCAAACAAACATCATAAACACAAAGTTTCAGCCAAAATAGAGTAAAACAACTTTCAACAAATAATTACAACTCATAAATTTGACTCACAAGCTTCATAAATTCTATAGCCCTTCTTTTAAATGAATGTTAATCATAGTATAAGGCCTTCCAGACCAGAAAATCATATCCAACCACAAAGAAGAGAAACAAATCACAAACAATCAACTAGAACTTTGTTTTTTTTATGATTATTGAACTCAAAATCCCAAAATCCAACTCTAACCCTCTCACAATCAGTGGAAAAACGAAAGAACTAAGGTACATAATGGCGAAAAGAGCCTCACCAGAATTTATAGTCGAGCCTACAAGTATGAACAACGGCATCTCCGCCGTGAATCGCCGACGAAACTCGCCGGAAAATCGCCGCTCAAATGTGAAGACCGAACAGAAAATCAAAAGAGAAAGGAAGAGTGAGAAAATCGAAGTTGGAAAGGAAAATAACTTAAGAAAACAAAAGAAATGGAAGAGCCTACTTCACCCGCCGTCATCCGCCATGTCTGCCGCCGTACGCTGCCACTGAGCCGTCGTTGAAGCTCGCTCAGATCGGAGAGGAGAGGGGATGCGAAGGAAAGAGAAGTGGGTCGGCTTAAGAGAAGGAGAGATGAAGGGGACTGATGTTGAGGGAGGGGCCGGCGCCGCCGTCGCCCATGGCCGCCGGGAAAGGAAGGAGCAAAGAAGAAGGGAGGGATCAGATGTGATGAAGAAAATGGTGGGGAAGGAGGAGAGCCCGCTGTTTTAAGGAAGAAAAAGGGGGAGGGCGCGTTTGGTTTTGTGAAATAAGGGGGGTCCTCTGATGATTTGTAGCCCAAACTTGCCATAGTGTACTCTTTTAATTTAAAACCACTTAAACCAGCCTCCAATCTCCTTAACCTTTAAAATATTTTGGGTTTTACCATTCCCTCATAATTCAAACTCTTCAATTTCTTAATTAATTATAAGCACATTTATTACTCAAAATTTCCAAAATGTCCTCAAAAATCACCAAAAATTCCTAAAAATTCCAAAATTCCCACTTTCTCCATTTATTATTTCCCAAAACACTCCTTGATCCTGTATTAAATTTTTAGGATGTTACAATTCTTCCCACCTTTTAGAAATTTCGTCCCCAAAATTTACTAAACATATCACTTAACACAAAGAAAATATGCAATTCAACTTTATATTCTCCTTATAAACTCTAATCATTTCACCTTTCATCCTTAGTCAATCTATCGGTACTTCACAAATTCTCATTCTACCCCACCTAACTAACCCTCATTTACTAGCCACCAAAGCCTCAAATCACCTATATGACAGTCCAACTTCTTAATTAGCAACACACATCCAACTATCTTTCCCATATTTAATCAAATTATTGGTTTTCCTCGACTTTAGTCCATCATCCTACAACTATTTAGATCCCACTTCCAATCACAGTCGTTCCTAGAGTATGTCATTTAACATTTGAAACAAAATTTCAATCGAACTCCAATAAATTTGATTGTCCTACATACTGAGGTCGTAATTATAAACTAGGATATGTAACAAACCTTAAACCACCTTGCTACTTCAAATTGAAACTTCCTTTGATTTCTCAAAATTCCTCAACCAAGACACAATTAATCATTAATATTGTACATCCCTTTTCTTCCTCTGCCCTTATCTCCCTTCAAAATCATGTTTCCAATTCTTATCATCACTAAACCACCAGCAAATCATAAGGTCATATTCTAGTTTCAATATTATCAATCATCCTCATGCAACTAATTTACCGAACCAAAGGTCTATTATCATTACTTTCAGCCAGATACGGAAAAGAAAATGAACTCATTCCCATCATCCAAACTGGGTTTCAAGTCATATAATATAAAATCACATCAACCACACTTTTCCAAATAGAGAAGACACCCATTCAACCATTGCACACATCGAATAGCATCAACACTTGTTACTTGTTTCACCATGTCCTAAAAACATCACTTATGGATCATGGAAAATTGACAAAATAAGTGGGCTTTTACATGACAACCATCATAAAATCAACTAAATCTTCATGACTCCCAGTCATAACTCTATTAATCATACCACTTGAGCCACTAAATCTCATATAGTTTATTGCCTATTCTAACAAAAACAAGACAAGTCAATGTACTTATAAGCCATTAAACCATCTTAGTCAATATTATACACTAGAATTATTAACATACCCAAGTCTAAGTTTAGTTCAATCTTTAACAACAAACCAAAATAGCAAATGAAAACCCCTTAGATCAATAATTTGATGTATGAAGAAAGAGGGGACAAAAACCATTCTAACTAGTTCAACTTAGAATGCACGCAAGATTCATGCTTTCACCAACTCAAACATGTATAATGAACAATAGATATTTCAATCCATTTCCAAAATAAAAGCACTTGTCCAAAAATCACATCTCAAAAATCCACTAACGTAATTACTAGAGAATTCAATACCATTCATAGGCTTCCATTAGTCAAACCAATTTAATTTACCAACGAAGTCCAACAAAAGGCTATCAATCATTCTTCAACAAAATCAAAGATAACAATAATATATTCTACAATCATACAGCTTAAATCACCAATCACCACAATTTACAACTAACTAAAATCAGAAGTGACAGTTAAATGACAATCAATTGATATTTTTACAATTATTCTATCCAATTATACAATATTGACTTGCAAAACTTTTCAATTTCCTACAATTGGCTACATCAAAATTCAGTTAAAAATCACTTTTAAACAAAAACTTACCTATCGGAGCCATCCACCCATGAAGTAGCAAGGGCTACTAACATCTATTATTAAGGGGGCTGCTTCCAATCATTAAATATAGTGAGGAAGCCTCCAGCCACTTAATATAAATGGGCAACAACCTTTCACTACCAAGGGTGATGTAGCCTCCAACGAATACCAATAAATAAATAATAAAATACAAATTAAAACTAATAAAATAATAATTATTATAATAAGAGTATGATTACTTTCAATAAGATCAAATAAGTTAATAATAATCAACAAATCCATCACTCATCAACAGAACAAAACAAGTAATATAAATGATTTGGACATTTAAATGACACAATTAATAACCAAACCAACAATAATTGCAATAGGATTTCAAATAAAAACAAAAATCAAACAAAAACATTTAACAAACTAAACAACTAGAAACAATGTCAATTTCTCAACTAATTAAACACTTTGACAAACTAAATATTAAACAAAATAAACAACCCTATTTCACATTGTATTCATTATTACTTGTCATTTTCAAATTTCTTTAATCCCTTAACCCAATAAGGTATCTCATGATGCCTCGACTATGGTTATGGCTAGCACATAACTATACTCGAGACCCCAGAGAATCATCCTTATTTCGTTATTCTTCCTAAATTCTTATCAGTGTCTTCATTTATTTGATTATTCTCTATATTCTTCTCAACCTCTCCACGTTATGTAACATTCTGTTACTAATTACTTAATTAACCAATAATATCCATTTTAGATCTAATAACCTCTTTACTAACTATGATAGAAAAAGGATTTCCAAAATATCAATGTCCTATCATAGTTAGAAAAGGGATTTCCTAATGATTAAATATTATCCATGATAGAAAAGAATAAACTAATACAACACAGCTGCTATCATGGATAATTTATTGATAACCATGTTAGAAAGGATTTGTCTAACATGGTTAATAAACAAAACTAATTGATATTAAAAATAAATAGATATATATACATGCGGAAGCGAATGCAGACCTATAATTGGCAATATACAATTCTAAATAAACTATACCATCTCTACTACCTAAAACATGGTTATCAGTATTTGGTATACGATAACCTAGGACTGTGCTGCATTGCATATAGATTGGCAATATACATTCTTAGTATTCCCTTCCTTTCGTGCATGAATATCTGCCATTTTGAGAGAATATCACTCATCCCGTGGTGGGGAGAGAGTGATAAAAGCAATTGAATAGGTATTGTGGAGAGATTGAGAAGAATATAGAAAGAATAATGAAGTAAACAAAGAAACAAATAAGAATTTAGGAAGAAGAACGAAATAAGGATGATTCTCTGGGGTTTCGATAATGGTTATGTGCTAGCCATAACCATAGTCGAGGCATCATGAGATACCTTATTGGGTTAAGGGATTATTGAAAGTTGAGAATAACAATTAATGAGGAATACAATATGAAATAAGAATTGTGTACTTTGTTTGGTAATTGTTTGGTTATTTGTTGAATTATTCGGTTAATTGATGAACTAACTTGTTTGTTTGATTGTTTTAATTGAAATTCTATTAAAAATTGTTATTTTGTTGTTGATTGGGTATGTAAATGTTTAATTTAGTTGTATTATTTGCTTTGTTTTGTTGATAGGTGGTACATTTGTTAATTAATGATTAAATTGTTCTATCTAACGCTTATTATAAATGAACTGTTTATTTTATTATTTTCTATTGGTTGGTTGGAGATCACCATCATTGATAGTAGAGGTTGTTGCCCATTTATATTAAGCGGCTGGAGGCTTCCTCACTATATATAGTGATTGGAAGCAGCCCCCTTAGTAATAAATGTTGGTAGCCCTCACTATTTCATGGGTGGATGTCTTCGAAAGGTAAGTTTTTGTTCAAAAGCGATTTTTAACTGAATTTTTATGTGGTTAATTGTAGAAAATTTTAAAGTTTTGCAATCAATATTACGTAATTGGGAGAATTTTGTTATTGATGCTCTGTGAATGAGAAACTTATGGTTGATAATTGTTGGTGAACTTGTAAATTGTTGTTATAGATGGGAATTGATTTCAATCTGTGTGAATTTTTATTGGGTGATCACAAAGATATCAATGTGTGTTAATGTAATTTAAGTTGCTAAAATTGATTCATTATTGTTTGTTTGACAATTAATTAAGTCGGATTATGTGAAATATGATTGATGGGCAGTTGGTTATATATGGATTGAGCTGATTGTATGATGTTTGTCATGAAAATACACTTGTTTTGTGAATTTTCCATTTCTTGTAAGTGTTATTTTGGGGACACGGTGAAATTTGCAACAAGATTTGATGTTATTTTCTGTATATAATGGTTAGGAATTGTTTAAGATAAAGATCTAAGCTTCCATTGATGGTGTTTCTGAAAGGATAATTGGTGTTTTACTGATGATTAAGATGTCTAAGAATTCATTTGGATTTTTACGTTGTTGTTTCTCTTCTCTGTATCAACACTTTTGCGAAATGAAATGCTTGATCTGTGAAGTATTTGTGTTAATGGCATTGGATTGATATTTTTTGATTCACACATGGTAAATTTTGAATAAAAGATATAATTTTCTGTGAACTTCATTACCCATTGCCTTACCCGATTAGTGTAAAGAGGAAGGCAGATTGAGGTTTATTACTGGTTCTTGTCTTAATGTTTAAATGGTTGATGTTTTGTTTATGAAATTTAAGGGATGGTTGTTTTATTTCTCTGACCATATTGTTGTGGTAAGTTGGTGTTGTAAATTTGGAATTGGAATTTGATTCTAATTAAATTATTACATGAGATATGTTTGGTAATTGCTTGTGGACTGGGGGAGGAATTAAGAATCCATGGGGATGATCTTATTCGATATAGTGATAAAGTAAATGGATATTTATTTTATATAGGTCATGTGAAGACTCAAAATAGAGACCATCATTATTTGGAGTTTAGTGGGAGATGGGTTCAAAAATTTACAGATTATTTATAAAGGAGAAATTGGAAAGCGCATCAGTTGGAAGGTAGAGTAATTGGGATCAAACTGTATGAATTCATGATTTGAAAATTTAAGACATTAAGGGAATTATGGTAAGTATTGACTGTTGAGTTTGTATGAATTGAAATAGAGGAATTGAGAGGAGCTTTAGTTTTAAGATTAAAAACGTTATATTATGGATATGAACTGATGAGTAACCGAAAATTTGGTTTGAAGAAGGAAATTTAGGGACTTATGCTTTGAATTGAGGTTATGGTGATTTCTTAGTTGTACATTGCGGGTTAATGATTTAGATAAATGTATTAGGGAAATGTATTGATATTGTGAGATATTATGACTTGGTGATGTGTTAACATTAGACTTTTATGGATAAATATGGAATGAGTTGAATTAGTGATGAAATTTAAATTGTGCTTATAGTTTAGTAAAACAAATAAAGAAAGTAGTAGAGTGAAATATGTCAGATTGGAAGTTTAGCGAATGTCTCTCACTGATTTATTGGACTTGAAGGTGATCAACCACAAATCTAATGATGAAGTTGTTGGGGATAAGTATATATTAAGTTAGAATCATAAGCTAAAGTTAGAGATGGAATTTTAGGGAGTTGTTATCTAACAATTCGAAGCAAGATCTTGGATTATGATTGAGGAAACCACTAGATTTTGAAGAGGATGTTGTTGTCATGTATGATATTGGACTTTAATACAAATGATTCGAGGTTAGGGTGGTTAGTAAGTGAGGGTGAGCTAGGAGAAGTGGAATGAGTATTGGTGATTAATATATAGATTGAATGAGGATAAATGATAAAGGATGGTGATTAGTGTATTAAGTTGTAGTAAAATTTTTAAAGTTAACATAAGGAATGGAAGGTGGACTTATGTATTTTCTTTGTTTAAGGTGTATGTGTAGCGAATTTTGGGGACAAAATTCCTAAAAGGTGAGGTAAATTGTAACATCCCAAATTTTGATTTAGGAATAATTAGAAATTATTGAGGTGTTATCTCGAAATTTTGGGTTTTAAGGAGGAATTTATGGAGATAATTTATTGTTATTAAATCTTAATTTTTGGAATTTAAGGAAATACAGTTAAAAGAATTATTTGGAGCTAGAAACTTTCATGAATAGGTAGTTTAGAAACCTAGATAATATATGATGGAACGAAATTGGTACAATAATATATATACAATCTTTTGGGGTAGAAATATAATTAAGAATAAACATTAGGGTAGTAATTGAAATTTTCCCCACAAGTTATATATAAATACCAAATAACAAAACCCTAACATTCCCCTCCCTTCCCTAGCCGTCGACGCCCCCCCCCCCCATGCTTCATCTCCTTCGATCTCTCCTCCCTCTCTCCTTCACCCGCCGCTGGGACGGCGGACATGGCGGTGGAAGTCGTCGCCGGCGTGGCCACTCCCTCACACTCTCCATTCGTTTTCCTTACTCTCAAAATCCAACTTCAACCCTTCCTCTTTCTCTCACGGCTCACTCCCTCCGTCGTCTTTGAGTTTTTCCGGTGAGTTGGGTGACATACGGCGGCGGAAAAAGGTGAGCTTCAAGCATTCTCTTCGTTCTTCAAGTCACTTCTCCTTCCACCTCCATTTTTCCTCACTGTTTTCGTTCATTCTCTCTGTCAGTGCTGCCCTTCATTTGTCCGGCGAGTTCTGACAACGATTTATGGCGGCATGTAACATCCCAGTTTTCAAATTAAAAATAATACGAGATTATTGAGGTGTCCTTAAGGGAATTTAAGGGTTCAAGGAAGAATTTTAGGATATTTTGGCAGTTTATGGATATTTAAAATTTTAGTTAGTTGGAATTTAAATAATATAATTAAAAGAATTATTAGGGATAGAAACTTGCATGAAAAGTAAATTGAAATTTGGACCATGTTATGATGGAAAGAAAGAGGTAAAATAATATATATACAAACTTTTGGGCTAGAAATATAAGTAAGAATAAACAATAGGGTAATTAATTATAATTTTCTCTAAAAAAAAAAAAAAACATCAACAAAAACACTCCTCCCTCTCTCAAAACCAAAACGGACCCGCGCCCTCCTTCCCTCCCACTCAAACCCTAACCTTCGGCCACCCTCTCAACTCACCCTCCTCCGGCTCCGGCGGGCTCCGGCGGTGGCGCAGCGGTGTTGTCTTCCTTCCCCAACCTTCGGCCTTTGCTCTCTCTCTGTCACCCAAGTTTTTTTTTTTTTTTTTTTTTAATCTGATCTTTCTCTCTGTTCTTCATGCTTCTGCGAGGCGTTCTCCGGCGATGTACGGCGGTAAACGACGGAGGGGGGGGGGGGGGGGGCGAGTTCCGTTCAGTGTTGGGTCATCTTCAAGCTTAGGTAAGTTTTGTTCCTAGTTTTCTATCATTTTCCTCACTTTAAAAATCTGAACTCTCACTTCCCTCCATGGTTCTTCGTTTTCCGGCGAGTCCCAGCAATTCCGACGGCGATTCGCGACGGTTCATGGAGGAATCTGGTGACGTGAGTTCAGGTAGCTCCTTTTGCTTCATTTCTACCCTTGTGCTTTGTTTTGGCCGAGACCTTGAGAGGGTAATCCGAAATTGAGTTGGGATTTCTAGGTTCCATAATCATTCATTCACATAGTAGGCTTCAATTCTAAGCAGAGAAAAGGATTTGAGAATTTAAGTTAGGCCTTGGTTGAAGTTTAGAGAGTTGTAGGTGAAACCCAAATTTTGGGGTGCATAAGGTTGATGAGGTTCATGGTTAATATATGTATCTATACTTATTTTGGCTTGTTTGGGTATGTTTGTATGTGGTTACTGTGAATCTGTATATGTGTATGTATGTGTGCATTGTGTGGGTATTTGAAATTGGTTAATAAGGTGTTAGTTGAAAGATTGTTGATGTTTTTAGTTGATTAAATGGTGTTTGGAAGCTTTTAGGCAAGAGTATGATGATTGGGGAGTTTATAACTATTGTTTGAATATTATTGCACTCAAGGTGTTCGTTGAAATGCTTAGGAGAGAGGAGAAATTCATTTGAGCTTGAAATGTGTATTTTGGACAAATTTAGGTTATGCTTGTGAACATTATCATCAAAGGTCCATAGTTTTATGATTGAAGTGTGGCAATGGTTGGTTTCATATTGGTATGCTATGTTTAGATATATGTATAGTGTTCTTGCATGCTAAAATTTATAGTGTTTAGATATATCATCAAATTTATGTTTGAAATGGAAATTCTGGTCCTCTTTATTTAGGACATGATTATAGATTTTCATGTACTTTCTTTTGGATTGGCTTGAAGATTACTTAATGTTTTGGTGAATTGGTTTCTTAGATCATGTTGGAAATCTCAGTGTTAGGTGGTTAATCATTTTCATGAGATTGGGTGCCTTTGCTACTTGGATATAAGATTAAAGTATGGAAATGAGTTCTTGTTTTTCTTCCCTGTTTAGCTGGAAATTTTGATTGTGAGGTTTAATTTGGTAGTTAAGGACATTTAAAGGAAAGGGTGGTTATATAAACAAGCTTGTAGGCCAAATGTTTAAGAAAAGGAAAGTGTGTGATGAAATTTTTGGTTAGTCTAGTGTTTCTGCTGAATATGCTTCTTTCTCTGTGTGATTTTGGAACTAAATGTCTTTTGATTTCTCTGTTTGGAGCATGTACTTAATGTTGGTTTTGCATGCTTGATAGCTTATTAGGATTGAAGAGTGTAAGTCCTGTTTGTTTAACTTCTGAAGGAATTTAGGCAAATGAGTGAAGTATATGCTATAATGTATGCATTGGAATTTAATTTACCTATCAGGTTGCTTGGGGAATTGTTTGATGTGCATGATTAATTGATATAATCACGTATGATTGATAAGGTGAATTGAAATGATATATGCTTGAGTAACATGATAGATTTTGTAAATTCTTTGTTATGTGATGATGATAGAAACAATATTAAAGGAGGTCTTTATTCTTGTCTTTGGGTAATGTTAATGGTTGATTTAAGGTTACTTGTGATATTGAAAAATACTTAAATATCATTAAGAACTTGTGATAGTTATTGGTTGAATTTGGATGTTAGAAAGATGACATGAAAAGAATTATTTAAAGAGGGGAAAGTGGGTAGTAATATGAAATACGAGAGAGACGTCAAAGTATTATAAAGTGAAAATGATATTAATTTATCATTTTGTATCATATCATTATAGGATTATATAATGGTGAAGATACTTGAAGGAAAATCTACAAGGAAACGGTAAGGAAGAACATCAAAGCGCTAAGGGGCGACAGGTAATCACACTTAACCTTGCTATAACATTGAGGGTGACGTTAGTGGATTTTGTAAAATCCCTTCTCACCCTCTCTATATATATATATTATCTTTAAAAGGGTATTTTTATACAAAACAGGCTATCGGGTGCCTTTCAAACACGATTATTTTCGTATAAAAGAAATTTGGAACATTATAAATACTATCCTGTCTGGTGTGGATGGTGGTTTTGGATTGATGTGACAGGTTTATATAGTATTCTGTTAAGGATATTGATAGTTAGTTAGATGGAAGAAGTTAAACAGTTGAGATACTGAAAGGAATGGTAAGAATGCAGGATATTGATGATGAGATTGAAATTGATGGACATGGATATTGTGAGAATTGCATGACACTGAAATATATATGTACCATCGCGCGATGATAACTGTCGATAGGCCAATCGACAGTTATTTGTACTGAGGATCCTTTTCGGATTGATTAGACCGGGGATCATAGGTCAACTTATTGAGAGAAAGTGACCTACGGTTGTTTGGCACTGGAGAGCCCAACCGTTCCCGTTCTGTAATGGAAGCAGAATTGGGGGTTCCCTCTCTGGAGATTGCCAGAGAGGGAAATTGTCCCCTCATTATGGAGAGGGACACAGTGTCAAATCATATAGTGAAGAATAGATGCTTGAATGCACCGTGATGGCACAATGCATCTTTAGGTGAGTGTGAGGGTTGATGTGGTAGTATTAGTTGATTGGAGTACGGAGATGATGAATTTGAGTTGATTTGGACGGAGGGACTTGAATGATGAATGAAAGACTTGATATGTATATATATATATATTATTGGTTTTAAAAATGTGGTACCCTTTAGACGCCCTCGCTACCGCACATCTCACTGTTATAGTGAGTTAAGCGGTGATTACTGGGACAAATTGTCTCATCCCACGATTACTGACATTTTTGCAGGTATTCATGCACAGACGCAGACAACAGGAAAGGGAATTAGGTATTAGAAGCTATATAGACTAATTTGAATTGTATATTGCCAATTTGTATAGGCCTGCATTCGTTTCCGCATGTATATATATTTATTCATTATTTAATATCAACTAGTTTGTTTATTAACCATGTTAGTCAAATCCTTTCTAACATGGTTAGCTTTTAATTATCCATGATAGTATTTATGTTATATCAGGAAATTCTTTTCTATCATGGATAGTATTGAATCATTAGGAAATTCTTTTCCTAACTATGATAGGACTTTGATAATATGGAATTCTTTTTCTATCATAGTTAGTAAAGAGATTATTAGATCTAAAATGGATATCATTGGTTAATTAGGTAATTAGTAACAATATGTTACACGGCACCGGCTCCTTTTGGGCATACAAGTACATATTCGAGTGTGGGTAACTTTCTCTTTCGATTTATGCCTCTTTCTTCAAGTTTTCGAGTGAGATTTGAGTGGAGGCCGAACTGATTGGGGGTGGTTCTGAAGTTTGGGTCAAATAATAAGCTAGAATAATACTAAACTTTATATTTTTGTGTGTTTTGAGCAAAGATTTGTGAGTGGATTAAGAATTTGATGGTTTCGATGAAAACCCTAAGACTGGACAGCCCTAATCTGTCCATGTGTAAGAGGACTTTAGGTTCAAAATTTCTAAATTGCTAGTTTAGCAATCTGTTGTGATGTTGTTATGATTGTGGGATTGATGTTAGGTGGTTACATGTGAGAGTGTTGATTTTATTCTTTGCCCTCTCCTCTGTCAAATGGATTTGGTTTTATGTGGTATACTGAAATATATATATATATATATATATATATATATATATATATATATATATATGAGGAATGTGCAATAAGGAATTATGTTGGTTTGTAATGCATGAATGATTTTGTTTGTGGTGGATAAAGTTGGTATGCAATTGAGTTTTAATGTAATAACATCTTACATGTTTATTTGGAGTTGAAGTGAATGATAAGTAGTAAATGTAGTTGAACATGAATTATTTGTTATTGATGCTGTTTTTATGCTTGCTAAACTTACAAGTATATTAACATTATGTGAGAAGCTATATGATGTATAACATGTGAAGAGAAGAAATGTATGTCTTGATATGTATATGTAGGAACTTGGGTGCTTTCAAGTGAAGCTTTACTTGAGTTGTAACGTTTCTGTTGGATTGAGAATTTTTAGGAATGAAGATGTTTGGTTTGTTTAGGCATGGTCTGTTTTGATTTATGATTTGTGTATTGTAATAATAAGGTTGATTTCTTGCTAATTCTTGTGATTTCAAATATTGGTCTTCATTGCTCTGCTCTTGTTTGTTATTGTCCAGTTTTCCTTTCTTTAATTATTAATTGAGATTGAATTTCGGTTCAAAACTGTGCTGTGTTAAATGGGTTCAAATGTAAGGAAGATTTTTGTTATAATGTTAGTTGTATTATTGTTGCTTTGGGTATGATTTGGTTGAGTTATAAGATGCCTTTACATGTTCGATTGTGCTTGGAGTAATGGTTTCCTAGGTCTCTTTCTTGATAGTTGTGGCTGAATTGTTAAGCTTGTGTGTGTGTGCTGATTTTTCTTATTGTGAGCTAGTTTGGATGAATGGTTATACATATTTCTTCAAGCTTATATGGTTAATTGGCATTTTGAAAGTACAGTTAGCTAGTTAAAGGTAACAAGGAAGGTTTCTGCTGTTAAGTTGGAAATTTAGTGTGTCTCATTGCTGCATTAATTGGATGGGTTTATAAAGAAATATATAATACTTTAAAACTGCAAAGAAAATATGGAATATGATTATCTATGGTCAATTGTGGTTTGATGTTGGTGTGCAATGAAAGTTGTCATTTCCTTTAAAAAAATGGTAGGATAAAGTACGAAATATGGATGATTTGCATGGACTAAATAATTGACAAGAATGACTAGTGATAAAGTGTTAAGGTCCAGAACTTGTTCTAGTTGATCTCTTAATTTTGGAAGGTGTTGGCCTGGTCTTGTTGTTAATAGAGTTGTGGGCAAATTAGGTAAATTGAAGGGACAGTTTGGAGTGAACATTTCTTTTCTTAGACAATGTTTTGGCTGAACTTAAGTGAGAATTTGTTATTTAAATTATTTTGGTGGTTGTTAAATAATATAGGAGTAAGACTGACTTGAATGTGAGGTTTAGATATCTATGAACTTGGAATTGAAATATCCTTTTTGCTTCATACATGTATTATTTTAAAAGATGTTTAAAAGGGTGTTTGTTATGTTGTGGAATTTGAGAAGGGTTGTGCTTTTGTATTGATCAATTAATTGGTTAGTAATTGTGTGAAGGATGAAGCAAGTCTATACCTTACTTGTTTATTGGTTTGTTATTAAGATTGTTCATGATTTTGTTTGATTTGGAGTTTCTCTCTTGCTGAGTTGATGATGGTAAAATGGATATGAGTGGTTATAAACTTCTTGACTTGAATAATGTGATTTCTTTGAATGAAGTTGATGATTGTGAAATTCAGGTGACTTGTGATTTAAATTGGTTAATGTATTTGAATTAAGAAAAAAGGGGGAAAAGGGTAGTAACATATAAGAATGAGAGAGAGACGTCGAACTACGATAAAAGGGAAATGATATTAATTTATCATTTGGCTATATATTATTATAGGAGTGGATGCAGTAGGCTTTCGTGGCATCGAGGAAGAAAGGTTGAGAAATAGCGTAGAATTGCTAAAGGGCGACAGGTAATCACACTTAACCTTACTATAACATTGAGGGTGATGTTAGCTAGGATTTTGTAAAATCATTTCTCACCCTCTATATATATATTATCTTTGAAAGGTTATTTTTATACAAAACAGGCTATCGGGTGCCTTTCAAACACGATTATTTTCGTATAAAAGATTTGTACACATTATATATACTATTATCCTGCTTGGTGGTGGCCATTGATCTGGAATGACGTGAAATGTATATAGGGATAGTGGTTTGAGAGGTTATGGAATAGAAAAGGAATGAGTTGTTGAGTTTGTGATTGTGGTGAGTTAGGTGGATGGGAAATATAAGGTATTGTTGACTGGAGTAATGAAATGTAATGTGGATTTGAAATAGGTACATTGTGGTCGGGGAATTGGAAAGTTATATTGATGGAAAGTATAAAAGGTTGTGGTGGGGACATTGAAAGTTATGGTGAGCATTGCATGACACTGAAATTTATGTACCATCGCGCGATGATAACTGTCGATAGGCCAATCGACAGTTATTTGTACTGATGATCCTTTTCGGATTGATTGGATCGGGGATCATAGGTCGACTTATTGAGAGAAGTGACCTACGGTTGTTTTGGCATTGAAGAGCCCAACCGCCCCTACGGTTGTTTGGCATTGAAGAGTCCAACCGTTCCCGTTCTGCAATGGAAACAGAATTGGGGTTCTCTCTCTGGAGATTGCCAGAGAGGGAAATTGTCCCCTCATTATGGAGAGGGACACAGTGTCAAATCATATAGTGAAGAATAGATGCTTGAATGCACCGTGGTGGCACAATGCATCTCTAGGTGAGTGTGAGAGTTGTTGTGGTAGTATTAGTTGATTGGAGTATGGAGATGTTGAATTGATTTGGTTTGAAGGTGATTGTTGGACTTGAGTAAGGAATGAAAGAAGATCGGGTTATATATATTATTATTGTTTTTAAAACTGCGGTACCCTTTAGACGCCCTCGCTACCGCACATCTCACTGTTATAGTGAGTTATGCGGTGATTACTGGGACAAATTGTCTCATCCCACGATTACTGTAACATCCTGAAAATTTAATACAGGATTAAGAGTGTTTTGAGGAATGATAAGTGGAGAAATTAGGAATTTTGGGAATTTTTAGGAATTTTGGGGATATTTGGAAATTTTGAGTAATTAATATGCATATAACTAATTAAGGAATGAAGAGTTTGAAATATGAGGGAATGGTAAAGCTAAAAATATTTTGAAAATTAGAGAGATTAGAGACTGGTTTAGTGGTTTTAAATTAAAAAAGAGTACACTATGGCACGTTTGGGCTATGAATTATCATAACCCCTCCTCATTCCACTTAACCAAACACGCCTCCTTCCCTTTCCTCTTAAAAATTTTCGGACTCTTCTTCCTCCTCCCTCTCACATTTGTGTCGGCCCCTCCCTTCCTCACCTCTCTTTTATTTTTTTTTCTCTCCACACCCACACACCCATTCGGCCTTGCCTTCCCATAAAGCTTCTTCATTTCCATTTTGCACTTGTTCTCCTTCATAAATCCGTGAAGCTCGCCCTCGATCGGTGCTTGGAGGGAGTGCTTCGGCCGTGGCTTCTTCTGGCGGCGGCGAGGTGTTTTCCGGCGAAGGGAGTTAGTTTTTAAAGGTAGATGATAGTTTCTTTCGTTTTTATGTGTTTTCTTCATGTTCCAACTTCATTCTCATCTTTCCTTCCTCTTTCCTTTCATTTCCCGGCCAACCACCTAGGAAGAGGTGTTTTTCTGGCGACCCAGACGGCGGCCGGCGGTGGTGAGGTTCTTTCTCTCATCTTTGAACTCCGTAAGTCCTCCGATCATCGTATGACTTTGATTTTTGGTTAAAGCTCTTTCTTTTAAGTTAGGGTCTTTGTGAAAAATTGGACTTTAGGAGTATTAAGCTATCATAATGATTGTTAAGTTGTTAATTGAAGTTTTGTGAGCATTTTGATGTTTATGGAAGTGAGAAATTATGTAACATCCTGAAAAATTTAATTCAGGATTAGAGAGTGTTTCGGGAAATTTTGGAATTTTTAGGAATTTTTGGGATATTTTTGGAAATTTTGAGTAATTAATGTGCATATAATTAATTAAGAAATGAAGAGTTTGAAATATGAGGGAGTGGTAAAGCTAAAAATATTTTGAAGTTTAAAAAGATTGAAGGCTGGTTTAAGTGGTTTTAAAATTAAAAGAGTACACTATGGCAAGTTTGGGCTATAAATTATCATATATCACCCTTATTTCACCTAACCAAACATGTCCTTCCCCTCCCTCCTTACAAAAACCGCCGACATACCCCCCCCTCTCTCATTTCCTTCTTCATTTCCTTCTCCTCCCTCCGCCTTCTTCTTCCTCGTTCTCCTTCCCCAAGCAGCCGCCATGGGCGACGGCGGCGGCCATAGGCGCCGGTGGTGTCGAACGCCGTCCGCCTTCACTTTTCCCTTCTCCTCAACCTCACTTAAACCCATCCCCTTTTCACTTCGCACCTTCACTTCGTCCCCTTCAGTTCCGGCGAACCCATGGCGAGAATCCGGCGGCGGTGAGACTCTCCGACACGTACAAGCTTGGCCCCAAGTTCAGGTGAGCTTTTACTCACAAATCCCTTCATGGTTCTTCATTTTGACTAAGATTCCTTACTCCTCCTTCTTGTCTCTCGGTTTCTAGTCGCCCCTCACTGCCTAACACCTTTTCCGGCGAGAAAACCGGCGGTCTTTAGCCCATGAATCATTCACAGTTCCAAAATAAAGTTTAGGGTAAGTTTTCCTTTCCAAACTCTACTTGTTCTGCGTTTTTGTGCGAGTTGTGAGGGGACCGAATGAGTTTGGGGGATTTAAGAATTCTAATTGCATGTATGGAGTTCTATTTTTATTTATTTATATTCATATTATGCTATTAAGTTGTTATGGCTGGTTGGAGTAAACTATTCTATGTGATATTATATTTGGAAGGTTGTAGGTGGTATGTTGTTGATGGATAAAGTGCTTCATTTTCTGTTTTGTGGTTGTTAAATCCTAATTTCAAATAGAGAAGATAGATGTTTATGCTTAATCTGATTTTCAAGGAATAATTTCTAAGGTTTGTTGAATTTGGGATTTAAGAACAAAGTTGTTGTTGCTGGCCATATATAACATCCCTAATGGTTTAGGTTCCTGGAAGATGGACATAAAAGTATTTGGGAAATTTTGAAAGCTTCAAGCTTTAAGGTATATATGGAATACAAAAATTTTAAGGATTGGTGTGATGTTTAATGTCGCTAATGAACTTAATAATGTTAGTAGATATCATTTTGGTTGTAGTGGAGGGAAGGAACATGTGACTTGGGTTTGGATTGATAGAAATGGTTCTTTAGTCAGATAGTTATACTAGTTGATTTAATTATGTGGGAGCGTTTGGTTGGTGGTTAATGGATATTATACTAGGAGATGATATGGGGAAAAAGGTTAGTGAAAATCTTATTAGGACATGATTATTTAGTTTATTTAAAATTGTGGGATTGAGTCTAATTATAGGAAGTAAGTCCCAGAGTTGGATTGGATGATGATTACTGTAATGTAAATCGAAATGATGTGAAGATTTATTAGCTGATTTTGTATAGGGATGATTGATTGTTAAAGTGATAAATGATTAGAAATAATGGCGGAACTAAATTATGGAAGTGGCAAAGTGTAGGTTTGTAAGCATTTAAGGGGTTTTAATATTCTAAGTTGCCTTTAGGTATTTTTGGCTTATTATTTAGACCTTAAAGTATTTTGTGAATTGTAGTTAGTTCTCTTTTCAAGGGTGTTTGAGCCGAGTTAAATGGGAGTTTAGGAACCTATTTTAATTTAGTCCTTCTAAAGAAATTTGCCTATGCTTATACTATGGTTGGCATGAAAGATGGAATTAGTTATAGACTTTCAAGAAAAGACTTGTAAATTAATTACACTAAGGATAAAATCATTGTTGATATTATTTAAATGTCTTGATGCTATTCCATTTTGAGATGTATGTGTAATGCTAATGTAAAAGGGGATGTCACAAATGGTGCTTAATTACAATATGCTGTTGGATGTTACAAAGTTGATTTATTTGAGGAAATTATGTTCTATAGAGCTGATTTTTATGTGCAGCAAAATAAAAACAAACTTTTGATGTTTATGCATGTAAATCAAAGTGAAATGACAATCATTCTTTAACTGGCCGCTTTAATAAACATACCTATATAAATACATTGTTCTAAAGACCCTTAGATGACAATTTGATTAGCAAAGTGCTAGGGTATGATAAATATATTTGGTAATGACTAGTAAGTATATATGAAATTGGTGATTATATTGTATGGCTTTATTGTTGATGTTAAATGCATGTGGCTAATTAGAATGGAGGAAGCAAGTAAATAAAGTTGTGTACATTTTGATTGTCTAGTGGATATGGATGCTTGCATATATATGTGATTAAATGTTATTTGTGAGGGTTGAGTTGCCTTCCTTGTATGGTGAATTGTTCTTGGAGATTTTAGCCAAGTTTTGACTTTGAGTAAATTGATGTTGATACTTTCTTTGATTAACTGATAATCATCTTGTTTGTTAATGTAAAGCTAAAATGTGAATGAGGAAGGGGATGCCTTCTTATAAACTAAATTGATTTAATATATGGGATACTTTAAAGGATGGTGATAATATAAGTAATAAAGGATTGGGTAGTAATACGGACAAGAGAGACGTTAGTTAATTTATGACTTAGAATGATTATTAACCTACTATTATTACATGATGTAATAATAGGAAAGGATGCGATTCACATATATCCTTCGAAGCTTGGTAAAGGAAAGGTAAGGAAGAACATCAGAGTGCTAAGGGCGACAGGTAATCACTCTTACCTTACTATAACATTGAGGGTGACGTTAGTTAGGGATTTTGTAAAATCCCTTCTCACCCTCTATATATAGATATTATCTTTAAAAGAGTATTTTTATACAAAACAGGCTATCGGGTGCCTTTTAAACACGATTATTTCTGTATAAAAGATTTTTACACATTATACATGCTATTATCCTGCTTGGTGGTGGCCATTGATCTGGAATGGCGTGAAATGTATATAGGGATAGTGTTGGGTAGTGGTTTAAGAGGTGATGAGGATAGAAAAGAGAGTTACATGTTGAGTTGAGATTGTTGAGAGTTATGTTAAGGGAAGATATTATGGATAATAGATTGAATGGTGATATGAAAGTGTATGATGTTGACGTTGATTATTGTGGATGAGATGTTGATATGGATATGGTGAGCTTTGCATGACACTGAGATTTATGTACCATCGCGCGATGATAACTGTCGATAGGCCAATCGACAGTTATTTGTACTGATGATCCTTTTCGGATTGATTGGATCGGGGTTCATAGGTCGACTTATTGAGAGAAGTGACCTACGGTTATTTGGCATTGAAGAGCCCAACCGCCCCTACGGTTGTTTGGCATTGAAGAGTCCAACCGTTCCCGTTCTGTAATGGAAAACAGAATTGGGGTTCCCTCTCTGGAGATTGCCAGAGAGGGAAATTGTCCCCTCATTATGGAGAGGGACACATTGTCAAATCATATAGTGAAGAATAGATGCTTGAATACACCGTGGTGGCACAATGCATCTGTAGGTGAGTGTGAGAGTTGCTGTGGTAGTATTAGCTGATTGGAGTATGGAGATGTTGAATTAATTTGGTTTGAAGGTGATTGTTGGACTTGAGTGAGCATGGAAGAAACCTTTATATATATATATATATTACATTCTGGTTTTTATATCTGTGGTACCCTTTAGACGCCCTCACTACCGCACATCTCACTGTTATAGTGAGTTAAGCGGTGATTACTGGGACAAATTGTCTCATCCCACGATTACTGACATTTTTGCAGGTATTCATGCACAGGCGCAAGCATCAGGAAAGGGAATTAGGTTTCAAAGGTTATTTCGATTAGTTAGTTATGTATATTGCCAATTTGTATAGGCCTGCATTCGTTTCCGCATATATATATCTATTTATTGTTAAATATCAACTAGTTTTGTTTATTAACCATGTTAGGCAAATCCTTTCTAACATGGTTAGCAATAAATTATCCATGATAGCAACTGTGCTGTATTAGTTTATTCTTTTCTATCATGGATAATATTTTAATCATTAGGATATTCTTTTTCTAACTATGATAGAGATATTAATATTATTGAAATTCCTTTTTCTATCATAGTTAGTAAAGAGATTATTGAATTAAAAGAGATGTCACAGGTTAATTAGGGAATTAGTAACATAATGTTACAAATTACCTTGGGAAGTTTTGAAGAAATCTAGGAATTCTTTAAAGTTGGGATTTAGGTATGATGTTGGATTTTTGGGAGTGTAATGTTGTAATACTGAAATTGGGATGTATTGAATTTGGGTATTCTTGGGAGAAAAAAAAAATTTTGGAAGAGGTGAAGTAATTGGGAATTTTTGAAGTTGGTAGTGGTTCTTGAAGTGTAGGTTTGTTGGAAGTTATGTAGTGATGTTGGAAGGTTAGGTTTTAGATGGATTGATTTTTGTAAGGAATTTTTATAATTAAAGTGTTGGATAAAGAGGAAATTGATTAGATAAAGATAGGTTGAAGTTGGTGGAAGGCTTGAGAAGTTAGGAAGTTACTTTAAGTTGTAGAATTGATATTAATATGGTGATTTGGTGGTTGATGATTATTTTACACTTTTATGAGCATTTTTGTTTTCTTTAAAGTTAAGGTTGTTATGTGAGCTGTATGGATTAAAGTGGGAGTTAATAAATGTTGTGTAGATGTTATGGAGATGTGGAATGAGTGAAATTGTTTGAAATGGTGTGTAGGAGGAAGTTGGTAAATAAAGTTTAGAAAATTTGGTTATGTAAAGTTATGTTTAGGAATGCTTGTTGAAGTTATTTAAATGATGTTGGAATTGGTTAGGTTGGTGTTTGGAAGGAAGTTTGGAAGTAAAGGGTTGAAGAAAAAGGGGAATTGATCATGTAATAGTATGTTGGAAAAGTAATGGAAAGTATGGAAGATTGGAAAGGCATTTTGAGTTGTCAAATTGATGTAATGAAGTGGTACTAGTGGACTTTAACAGTTTCAATTAATTTTACAAGAGTTAGGAGAAATGATAAAGTTTAAAACTATAGACGTTATAATTGGCTAAGGGGATTATGGAGGTTTAAAGGATATAGATTAATTTTGATATTGGAAGTAATCATTACTGCAATAATTGTTTAGAATTACTTTGAATTGGTGGTCAAAGTCACTGATATTGTGTCTTGACCATCAGCAGCTCATTATGTGATTGTAAACGGCGGCGCTTCGAGTGGAGCTCGCGGATGATAATAACTGAGGATATATAGTGCTGTTTTTGAGCTTGAACAGGTAATCACGCTTAACTGACTGTGATACTGATGGTGACGGTAGGTGAGGATTTCTAAAGTCCTCTTCTACTTTATATATATATGAAATGTGTTCCGATTACTTTAGATTTATACGTGGGCTATAGGGTACCTTTCTAAATAAACTGTACTTTATATATATATATTTATATATAAATCTTTTGTATGTTGCATGACACTGATTATTAGTACCATCGGCCGATGTAACCATCGATTTGCGCAAATCGATAGGTTAATTGTACGGGTTCCTCGGATTGTAAAGGAACCAGGGATATTTTTCACATTTTAGAGTGGTCCCTTTTCATGCTTTCAGATTTGAGACTGGGCACAGTGTCAATCACGTTTATTTTTGTTTATTGAGAGATGGATGTATCTGTATTATATATATGTGTATATATATATAAATTATGTGGTTATGCAGGTTTTGAAAACTGTGGTACCCTGTAGACGCTCCACTACCCCATTTCTGAGTCTCACAGTGAGTTAAGAGGAGATTACTGAGACATGGTTTTTGTCTCACCCCATTCCCTTTATTTTTTTTTTTTCAGGTGATCATGCCAGGGGGATGCACAGAGGAAAGGGAAGGAGCTGTCCGGCCTGCACTTAGACAGTGAGTAGGCCGGTGGTGATCTATTAGGATTATATATATTGCCATTTTATTAGGCTGCATCTGCTTCCGCATTTGTTGATAGTTATTTTGAAGAATTGATTGGTTGGATAAATGTGTTGGCTGTTTTGGTAAATTGTTGTGTAGTTCCTAATACTGTTGTGATGTGATAGTGGAAATTGTATTACACACTATGTTAGTGTGATCACTGATTGTGTACTACTTGTAGATTATTGTTACATGGGGATTGACTGAGAATGGAAAGGAAATCTTGTTTCCTATTTATGGAATGCAGGTGGATTTATCGTTCTGGAGGATTGTCTGCTAATGGAAAGACAATTTCTTTTCCTGATATGAATGAATTAGATGATTGAAATTAGAGATGAATATTTGTGCTTTTTGATACTAATAAGTTGATTGTGTTTGTTGTGATTTAGTGATACAGGTGTTTGTTTTGGAATAACTGGGTTAAGGAAAATATTTTTCCTAACAGGGTTATGTGACACATTGAGGGTGTGAATTACTGTATGCTTTCTCTTTATGTAACCATGTTAGATGGGCCCCGCTCTAATATGGTTACCTTTTTATGTATTTGATTGGTTTCTTTTCTAACCATGTTAGATGATCCTTTTCTAACATGGTTATATTTGTGTTATTGCACTGAGTGTAGGGATTGGTCAGGATGATGATAGTTCTTTTGCTAACTATGTTAGGAGATTCTCTTTTCTAACATAGTTAGATATGTGCTAAGCATATGCTTGGAATCTCGGTAGAGAAATTCTTTTGCTAACCATGTTAGGTGAATCTTTTACTAACATGGTTAGAGTATCTCATTTGAAATCATATTGTTTTCCTTTTTCTAACCATGTTAGATGTATTCTTACTAACATGGTTAGACACCATTTGTTTGGAGTATTTGAGTATGTGTTTAGTTAGGTGAAGTCTAGTAGGTTAATAATGTGTTATTAGGAGGTATGTTTCAACTTGGTATCAGTTTTATGGTAAACGATACCCTGCCTGTTGCATTGCATATAGAATGGCAATATATATTCCTTTTCCCTTCCCGATGTGTGCATGATCACTAACCCTTGTTTTGAGGATATGTGCAGTGAATTTTGCGGACAAAATTCCTATGGTGGGGAGAGCGGTCATTCCGTACTAAGATTTATTTGAAGTAGAATGATTAGAATGAGACTTACTCAGGTTTGACACTTGTTGAAGTCTCTCAAGTGCTTGCATTTATGATTATTAAATCTTTTTCCGCTTTTATTTTAAAAGCGGAGTGGCATTGAGGTAAAATGAAAGTTCTAGTATGGTGAGTGAGGTTTCACTTGGCTTATTAGTTATGAGGAGAGAAAATGTTCGTTAGGATGCGTGCTAACAAGTTGGTAACTTTCAGTTTCTAGCTCATGGACTTCTATTAAGATATAGGGAACATCTAATATGTCTAGAAGGAATACAAATAAACCATGTAAGAAGATTGATTTGAGTCACAATTGGATTATACTTTGGGGTGATTTAGAATTTCAATTAAGGATATATTTGGTCCTTATTAATGGATGAAGAAATCCTTATAGAGGTATAGCTCAAAGAATGGTCATATGGAATAGGAAGCATTTGAATATAGAACAAGTAATAACAACTGAGTGAGATCGGGAAGGAATGTTTCGATTACTATATTTCAAGATTCAAACTAATTTGATAATTGTAGAATTGATCACTTTATATAATAAGTGTGCTTATTCGTGCAGTGATGGTGAGATTGTGATATTAAGAGTTGCACTTTAGTCAAGTTATATGGGAGTAAATATGGATTAATTGATATGTTGACTTGAGTTGAATATTTTTGGCTTAGAAGGGCATTGGTGATTTTGAAATATGAATTTGTTGAGAGATTCATGGGTCCCATCAAGTTGAATAAGTTTAATGCATGTCTAATGGTGCAGTTTTATTGGAATAAAATATAACTTTTAGAGGGAAAATGTTACATTGATAGTTGGAGGACTAGCGAGGTCTTGAATGGATTATTCTTGGGCTTTGATGATATTGAATTCTAAAGTTTAAATTGTGTTAAGGAAACAAAAGTGGTTGGATTATGATCGCTTATGAATATGAGTTTATGGTTTTATATATATGTAGGAAGCAAGTGAAGAGGACACCTATAGTTAGTCAATCCCCGGTGAGACCTAGTTGGTTGAAGTTGGATTTGAGTTGAACTTTCTCTTGGTTGTTACCTAAGCTTGATTTCCATTTGAGGTATTTTACTTATGGGCATTTGAATTATGTTTATGGGGTCCAAGGGCCTATTTAGGTTCAACACTTATGCTGGAATAAGTTAATTTGACTAATTATATTGTAGATTTTGAAAAGGGAATTGAGAATATCCTTAGGCTTGAAATTAATTTAAATGTACTTGGAAGGTGTGAGTAGTTAAATTAGGTTAATATTGGGAAATGTGGAGTATGAATGCACACTGGGTAATTGAGATTGCTTCTGACTTGAAACTTAAATTAGCTAGAGTGGTGATGATTTTGGAAACTCTCTTTAACCTTGAGGTATTCATGGTTCCTATATTATTAAGGGTACGTATGGGTATGAAACTCTCTTTAACTTTGAGATTGCTTTATGAAATTAATGAAGTATGAGAATGGTGTTTGAGTTGATTTTTAGTTGTTCAAAGGGAGGTAAATTATGTGTGAGACTTAGGTAATTGATTCAAAAAGCACTTTTGGAATGTGAGTTACCGACTCTATTAATATTGCATATGAATATAGATAATAAGCGTTAGGTAATTACTGGTGGTGGTATTTCAAATTGAGGATTTATATTAGAAGTTGTAGCGATTACTATGGTATAGTGATTTTTGTAGTTTTACTGGCTATTGGAATTGGAAATGATATTGGTGAGGGAAGATTTATGATGTAGATTCAGATAATATTGTCGATAAGATAAAAGTTGTAAATGCTATAAATATGGTTATGAACTTAAGTTAAAGGAGAATTGTGAGGTTTCTCTTGGTTTATCAGGCATATTGATCTTAATGCTTATGAAGAATTTCATCGGTACAAATCGTTGGGACTAATATAGGTGGAATGATGAGATTTAAGTTAAAATGGACTGGCTTGTATTGATTAAAGTTAGAGGCATTTGGCAGGAATTAACAATTTTGATAATTGGAGAAAAATGATGATTATGGGTTGAGGATTGACTAGAAAAGTTTGATTAAAAAGTGAAATGGAGGAAGAAAAATTAAATTTAGGTTTTGAATTAAAGTTGACTTAGGAGGATTGTTTAAGATTAAGAGGAAGAATATATTAGTTATGAGTTGAAGAATAAGTAAGATAAATTGTTGAATTTGAGGTTTTTATCGCCCTTACAGGAATATATATACTATTTTGGTCATGAAACTTAGTATTATTGGGTACGAATTAGTGTTTAGGCTCGCGGACACAACTGAAGTAACTATATATGGTATTGGTGAATAATTTGTGTATGAAGTGATTTAAATAGATTTAGCATGAATTCTTGAGTCATTAAGATAAGCGAGATTTTATGTTGAGTATAAAGACAAAGGAGTGAGTTTAATAGTGGTAATCATATTTAGTATTAGCAGTATGGTAGTTTAGTGAAATACTAAATGGAGGATTGGAGTTTTGTGACAAGTTGTCATTATTTTATTGAGAAAATTAAGATGATTCGAGTTAATGATTGATTTTGGAGCCGTGATTATGTGTGAGATAAGAATGTAAGAAGAATAGTTGAAGTTAAAATATTAGGTTGAAGTTTTAGCGAACTCTTAATTGATTCTTTGGAAATAAATGCAAGTGCTTTTGATGATGAACTTGATATGGTGTAACATATGTAAAGTTACAGTTATGAGGCAAGTAAAGAATGAATTTTTACAGGAATTTTTGTTTGGCAAATAAGAAGTGAGAGCATAGGATTAAACTTAGTGAAATTATTGGATATAGATTTAAGTCCCTCATACAAGTAGAAGAACTATATCATAAATAGGAATATGAAATAATGGAAAACGTTTTAAGTAGCAACCTCAAGATTCCAAAGTAGATAAAAATGATCGGAAGTATTATTGTGTGTAGGATCGAATTAAGAAAGTTTAGGTGTTGACATTGATTCGTGAACCATTTATGGGTTAGAAGATAATGACTTTCAAGGTGGAATTGTCTTTAAATTAGAGGTCTTACCATAGAACTTGGTCCAAGGATTTGACAATGTAATTAATTGGTGTGAAATATTTGATAAGGGAAGCAAGAATGACTCTCATAGTCTTATAAGTTAAGGAGATTAGACAATTAAGGTGTAGAAATGTTAGAATTATGACTTGAAAATCTAGAAGAAGAGAAATGACTTAGAGTAGTTTGACTAAAAATTTGAAATTTTTCTTTAGTAATGGAAGTTTTCAGCGAGGTATTCACTCGTTTATGCTATATATCTTTCCTAGAGGGGTTTGGTTTGGGTGAATTTTGGGGACAAAATTCTAAAAAGGTGGAGAGAATTGTAACATCCTGAAAATTTAATACAGGATTAAAGAGTGTTTTGAGGAATGATAAGTGGAGAAATTAGGAATTTTGGGAATTTTTAGGAATTTTGGGGATATTTGGAAATTTTGAGTAATTAATATGCATATAACTAATTAAGGAATGAAGAGTTTGAAATATGAGGGAATGGTAAAGCTAAAAATATTTTGAAAATTAGAGAGATTGGAGACTGGTTTAGTGGTTTTAAATTAAAAAAGAGTACACTATGGCACGTTTGGGCTATGAATTATCATAACCCCTCCTCATTCCACTTAACCAAACACGCCTCCTTCCCTTTCCTCTTAAAAATTTTCGGACTCTTCTTCCTCCTCCCTCTCACATTTGCATCGGCCCCTCCCTTCCTCACCTCTCTTTTATTTTTTTTTCTCTCCACACCCACACACCCATTCGGCCTTGCCTTCCCATAAAGCTTCTTCATTTCCATTTTGCACTTGTTCTCCTTCATAAATCTGTGAAGCTCGCCCTCGATCGGTGCTTGGAGGGAGTGCTTCGGCCGTGGCTTCTTCTGGCGGCGGCGAGATGTTTTCCGGCGAAGGGAGTTAGTTTTTAAAGGTAGATGATAGTTTCTTTCGTTTTTGTGTTTTCTTCATGTTCCAACTTCATTCTCATCTTTCCTTCCTCTTTCCTTTCATTTCCCGGCCAACCACCTAGGAAGAGGTGTTTTTCTGGCGACCCAGACGGCGGCCGGCGGTGGTGAGGTTCTTTCTCTCATCTTTGAACTCCGTAAGTCCTCCGATCATCGTATGACTTTGATTTTTGGTTAAAGCTCTTTCTTTTAAGTTAGGGTCTTTGTGAAAAATTGGACTTTAGGAGTATTAAGCTATCATAATGATTGTTAAGTTGTTAATTGAAGTTTTGTGAGCATTTTGATGTTTATGGAAGTGAGAAATTACCTTGGGAAGTTTTGAAGAAATCTAGGAATTCTTTAAAGTTGGGATTTAGGTATGATGTTGGATTTTTGGGAGTGTAATGTTGTAATACTGAAATTGGGATGTATTGAATTTGGGTATTCTTGGGAGAAATAAAAAAGAATTTTGGAAGAGGTGAAGTAATTGGGAATTTTTGAAGTTGGTAGTGGTTCTTGAAGTGTAGGTTTGATCATTTTTGAACCTTAGAAGTGTAGGTTCATAAAGAAGTGTTGGAATAAATTGGTGGTTAAGAAATGCTTGATGAAGTTATGTAGTGATGTTGGAAGGTTAGGTTTTAGATGGATTGATTTTTGTAAGGAATTTTTATATTTAAAGTGTTGGATAAAGAGGAAATTGATTAGATAAAGATAGGTTGAAGTTGGTGGAAGGCTTGAGAAGTTAGGAAGTTACTTTAAGTTGTAGAATTGATATTAATATGGTGATTTGGTGGTTGATGATTATTTTACACTTTTATGAGCATTTTTGTTTTCTTTAAAGTTAAGGTTGTTATGTGAGCTGTATGGATTAAAGTGGGAGTTAATAAATGTTGTGTAGATGTTATGGAGATGTTGAATGAGTGAAATTGTTTGAAATGGTGTGTAGGAGGAAGTTGGTAAATAAAGTTTAGAAAATTTGGTTATGTAAAGTTATGTTTAGGAATGCTTGTTGAAGTTATTTAAATGATGTTGGAATTGGTTAGGTTGGTGTTTGGAAGGAAGTTTGGAAGTAAAGGGTTGAAGAAAAAGGGGAATTGATCATGTAATAGTATGTTGGAAAAGTAATGGAAAGTATGGAAGATTGGAAAGGCATTTTGAGTTGTCAAATTGATGTAATGAAGTGGTTCTAGTGGACTTTAACAGTTTCAATTAATTTTACAAGAGTTAGGGAAATGATAAAGTTTAATACTATAGACGTTATAATTGGCTAAGGGGATTATGGAGGTTTAAAGGATATAGATTAATTTTGATATTGGAAGTAATCATTACTGCAATAATTGTTTAGAATTACTTTGAATTGGTGGTCAAAGTCACTGATATTGTGTCTTGACCATCAGCAGCTCATTATGTGATTGTAAACGGCGGCGCTTCGAGTGGAGCTCGCGGATGATAATAACTGAGGATATATAGTGCTGTTTTTGAGCTTGAACAGGTAATCACGCTTAACTGACTGTGATACTGAGGGTGACGGTAGTTGAGGATTTCTAAAGTCCTCTTCTACTTTATATATATATGAAATGTGTTCCGATTACTTTAGATTTATACGTGGGCTATAGGGTACCTTTCTAAATAAACTGTACTTTATATATATATATTTATATATAAATCTTTTGTATGTTGCATGACACTGATTATTAGTACCATCGGCCGATGTAACCATCGATTTGCGCAAATCGATAGGTTAATTGTACGGGTTCCTCGGATTGTAAAGGAACCAGGGATATTTTTCACATTTTAGAGTGGTCCCTTTTCATGCTTTCAGATTTGAGACTGGGCACAGTGTCAATCACGTTTATTTTTGTTTATTGAGAGATGGATGTATCTGTATTATATATATGTGTATATATATATAAATTATGTGGTTATGCAGGTTTTGAAAACTGTGGTACCCTGTAGACGCTCCACTACCCCATTTCTGAGTCTCAAAGTGAGTTAAGAGGTGATTACTGAGACATGGTTTTTGTCTCACCCCATTCCCTTTATTTTTTTTTTCAGGTGATCATGCCAGAGGGATGCACAGAGGAAAGGGAAGGAGCTGTCCGGCCTGCACTTAGACAGTGAGTAGGCCGGTGGTGATCTATTAGGATTATATATATTGCCATTTTATTAGGCTGCATCTGCTTCCGCATTTGTTGATAGTTATTTTGAAGAATTGATTGGTTGGATAAATGTGTTGGCTGTTTTGGTAAATTGTTGTGTAGTTCCTAATACTGTTGTGATGTGATAGTGGAAATTGTTTTACACACTATGTTAGTGTGATCACTGATTGTGTACTACTTGTAGATTATTGTTACATGGGGATTGACTGAGAATGGAAAGGAAATCTTGTTTCCTGTTTATGGAATGCAGGTGGATTTATCGTTCTGGAGGATTGTCTGCTAATGGAAAGACAATTTCTTTTCCTGATACGAATGAATTAGATGATTGAAATTAGAGATGAATATTTGTGCTTTTTGATACTAATAAGTTGATTGTGTTTGTTGTGATTTAGTGATACAGGTGTTTGTTTTGGAATAACTGGGTTAAGGAAAATATTTTTCCTAACAGGGTTATGTGACACATTGAGGGTGTGAATTACTGTATGCTTTCTCTTTATGTAACCATGTTAGATGGGCCCCGCTCTAATATGGTTACCTTTTTATGTATTTGATTGGTTTCTTTTCTAACCATGTTAGATGATCCTTTTCTAACATGGTTATATTTGTGTTATTGCACTGAGTGTAGGGATTGGTCAGGATGATGATAGTTCTTTTGCTAACTATGTTAGGAGATTCTCTTTTCTAACATAGTTAGATATGTGCTAAGCATATGCTTGGAATCTCGGTAGAGAAATTCTTTTGCTAACCATGTTAGGTGAATCTTTTACTAACATGGTTAGAGTATCTCATTTGAAATCATATTGTTTTCCTTTTTCTAACCATGTTAGATGTATTCTTACTAACATGGTTAGACACCATTTGTTTGGAGTATTTGAGTATGTGTTTAGTTAGGTGAAGTCTAGTAGGTTAATAATGTGTTATTAGGAGGTATGTTTCAATTACTGTCATTTTTGCAGGTATTCATGCACAGGCGTGAGCATTAGGAAAGGGAATTAGGTATTAGAAGCTATACAGATTATTTTGAATTGTATATTGCCAATTTGTATAGGCCTGCATACGTCTCCGTATATATTTATATGTATTTGATATTATTGAACATTAGGTTGTTTATTTTTCTAACCATGTTAGGTGATTCTTTTCTAACATGGTTAGCTATTAATTATCCATGATAGTATTCAGGTTGTATTAGTTCATTCTTTTCTATCATGGATAATGATCATTATTAGGAAATCCTTTTTCTAACTATGATAGATTTATTAATATTATGGAAATCATTTTTCTATCATAGTTAGTCGGGGTATTATTGAATTAATTAGGGAATTAGTAACACTATGTTACACGTTACCTATTCAATTGCGCTTATCACTCTCTCCCCACCACGGGAAGAGTGATATTCCTCTCAAAAGGGCAGATATTCATGCACATTAGGAAGGGAATACAAAGAATGTATATTGCCAATCTACATGCAATGCATCACAGTCCTAGGTTATCGTATACCAAATACTGATAACCAAGTTGTAACATTCTGTTACTAATTCCAAGTTGTAACAAGTTGTAACATTCTGTTACTAATTCCCTAATTAACTGGTGACATCTCTTTTAATTCAATAATCTCTTTACTAACTATGATAGAAAAAGGAATTTCAATAATATCAATATCTCTATCATAGTTAGAAAAAGAATATCCTAATGATCAAAATATTATCCATGATAGAAGAGAATAAACTAATATAACACAGCTGCTATCATGGATAATTTATTGCTAACCATGTTAGAAAGAATTTGTCTAATGTAACATCCTGAAAATTTAAAACAAAATTAGAAAAGGTTTTGGTAAAGATCATTAGGAAATTTTGGAATTTTTAAGAATTTTTGGTGATTTTTGGAATATTTTGGAAGTTTTAAGTAATAAGCGTGCAGATAACTAATTAGGCAATTGAAGAATTTGAAATATGAGGGAATGGTGAAACCTAAAATATTTTGAAGGTTAAAGAGATTAGAGGCTGGTTTAAGTGGTTTACAATTAAAAAGAGTACACTATGGCATGTTTGGGCTACAAATTATCATAACCCTTCCTTATTCCACCCAACCAAACACGCCCCTCCTCCCTTCCCTCTTCAAAATTTCGGACTCCTCCTTCTCCCCTCCCTCATTTGCGACGCCCACCCTCCATATCACCATTTCTCTCATTTTCTTCCACCCACATGCACACGCATACTTGTTTTCCCTCATCCCCAACCACACCCACTCCATTCCTTGTACACTCTCCTCCTCAAGCTTGGAAAATCACACAAAAAATCGGATTTCCCCTTGCTCACCACTGTTTCTCGTCGGCCTCATAAATTTTCCGGCGAGCTTTTGATTTCCGGCGACGAACGGTGGTTTGGGAGGTAGGCTTGACATTTTCCTTTGGTTCTTCAAGCTATGTTTCCCTCTCCAGCTTCGTTTTCTCATTTCCTCTTTTCATTATGGGTTTGATTTCGGTCCAGCCACCATAAAGGGGCCGATCTCCGGCGTACTTGGACGGCGGCCGACGGTGGGAGTGCTCTCCTCCCATTTTTGAACTTTGTAAGCTTTTCCAACCTCTTTGTGATGTTGTTTGTGAGATAAAGTGCCTCTTTAAAGTTAGGGTTTTGTTTAAAAATTGGGACTTTAAGTTTTGCAAGCTACCATAAGGATTATTAAGTAGTTAATTGAAGTTTGGGGAGAGTATTTGATGTTTGCTTAAAGTGGGAGATTACCTTAGGATTTTTGGGGAATACTTTAGAATTCTTTAAAGTTAGGTTTTGGTTATATTGTGATTTTTGAAATGCTAATGCTTTAATATTGAAATTGAGGCATGGAATTTGAGTATTCTTGGGAGCAATTGGATTTTCTAAAGGAGATTGAGCATTTGAGAATTTTTGGTGAAGATTGAGATTCTTTGAAGTTAGGGTTTTGCCATATTTGAATCTTTAGTGCTATAAACAAAAATTTGTGAATATTTAAATGGTTAATTGAGGATTTTTGGATGGTAATTGAGTTTATTGAAATTGGGAATTATTTTGTGAATTTATGGAACATTTTATGACTCTTTGAAATTAGGATTTGTTCATAAAGGAGTGTTGGACTAAATTGGTGGTTAAGAAATGCTAGACGAAGTTATTTAGGGATGTTGGAATGTTAGTTTTAGATGGATTGGTGTTTGTAAGAAATTTTGTTAGCTAAAGTGTTGGTTAAAAGAGATTATTGGTTAGGTAAAGAAGTGTTTGAATAAATTGGTGGTTTATAAATGCTTGTTAAGGTTATTTTAGGATGTTGGAATATTGGTTTTGGTTGGAATGGTGTTTGAAAGGAAGTTTGAAAGTTAAAGTATTGAAAAGGGGAATTTGGTTACGTGAAGGTATGTTAGAATGTGGTGAAATGTTTGGGAGTTGGGGAAGACCACATTTAGTTGTTAAATTAATATTGATGAGATGGTTTTGATGGGTTTTACATGAATGGTAAATTTTGACAGAAGTATGAGAAATGGTTAAGTTAATACGTTAAGGGTTATAAATAAAATGGTTAAGGGAATTGTGATGGCTTAGAAGAATATAGAAAATTGTGGATGTTAGAAGTAGTTTATTACTTCCAGAATTGTTTTAGAATTAGTTTGAATGGGTGGTCAAAGTCACTGATATTGTGTCTTGACCATCAGCAGCTCACTGCGTGATTGTAGACGACAGTGACTCGGGTGGAGCACACGGAAAACAATTGCTGCTAGGATTTATGGTTATTGAGCTTGAACAGGTAATCACGCTTAACTGACTGTGATACTGAGGGTGACGGTAGTTGAGGATTTCTAAAATCCTCTTCTACTTATATATGTAAATGAATTGTGTTCTGGTTATTTTATATTTAAACATGGGCTATAGGGTACCTTTCTAAATAAACTGTACTTTATATATGTACATATTTATATAAATCTTTTGTATGCTGCATGACACTGATTATTAGTACCGTCGGCCGATGGAACCATCGATTTGCGCAAATCGATAGGTTAATTGTACAGGTTCCTCGGATTGTAAAGGAACCAGGGATTTTTCACATTTTAGAGTGGTCCCTTTTTCATGCTTTCAGATTTGAGACTGGGCACAGTGTCATTCACGTTTATTTTGCCTATTGAGAGATGGATGTATCTGTTCTGTATATATATATGTATGTATTACGTGGTTTATGCAGGTTTTGAAAACTGTGGTACCCTGTAGACACTCCGCTACCCCACTTCTAAGTCTCACAGTGAGTTAAGTTGTAACATCCAAATTTTGATTAGTGTTAATTGGAAATTATTGAGGTGTTATTTAGGAAATTTGAGTTTTAGGGAGAAATTTATGGAGAATTATTGTTATTAAATCTTAATTTTTGGAATTTAAGGAAATATAGTTAAAATAATTATTTGGAGTTAGAAACCTTCATGAATAAGTATTTGGGATAGTAGATAATATTATGATGGAAAGAAGGAGATATAGTAACATATACAAACTTCTGGGCTAAAAATATAATTCAGAATGAATTATAGGGTACTTAGTGGTAATTTTCACATATATATATATATATATATTCCTTCCTTCTCCTTCACTCCCAAACTCCCTCCGCCCCCGACCCCCCTCTCATCAGACCATCCCTCCTCTCCTCTGCCACGCGACTCCGGCGGCCTTCGGCGCGGCGGCGCTGACACCCCCTCCCTTGCCTCTTCTCTTCCCTAAACCGTGCCTCCTTCCCTCTCACTAAAACCCTTCCACCCTCCCCATCGTTCTCACTGCTTCCAGCGGCGGTCACAGGCGACGGTGGCGTTGACGCCGTCGGCCTCACTTCCCTCCGAAGCTTCACCTCTTTACGTTTATTCCTAAGCTTAAGCCGATCTGTTCCTCTTCACTTCACTCTTTTTCCGGCGGGTTTCTTCATTTTCCGGCGGAAACGGGATTTGATGACAAAGGTTCGATTTTTATCGTAGTATCTCGAGTGTTCTTCTATTTTCCAACTTCAGCTCATCTTTTCCTTGGCCCTCCTTCCTTTTCAGTTCGGCCAGCCCTATAATGGGGGATTTCCGGCGGGCTTCTTCGATTTCCGGCGAGTTCCAGCATGTTCCGACGGCGGTACATGGCGGAATCCGGCGACTTTGGGTTCAGGTAGCTACTTTTGTTTTATTTCTACCCTTGTTCTTCGTTTTGGCCGAGAGCTATGAGAGAAATCGATACTGAGTTTTGGGGATGGGATGTATAACTTCAGTTTCAAATTTAAGTGTTTATATATGAATATTATGATTTGTGTATGTGAGTGTATAAAGGTTTAGCAATTTCTGCTAAGATGGTTGAGTGTATGAAAAAGAAATGGGAATTCTTGTCATGTTTGGGGTCACAGTTCTGTTTGGTTGTAGATTAATTTAATCCCAAGTTGAATGCATGTATGTTTAAGTGGCCTTGCTTGATTGTTTTTCACTTATTTGTTTGTTTTGATTGGCTCTCTTATTGGTCTGATTATAATATACAAAAATGATGGGGAAATCCTAATGTTTTTGCTATGTGTTTATTGTGCTGCTGGAGTTATGTGTTTGTGATGCTGAACTTTGTATGCAAAACAAGATTTAAGCTTGTACATATCAAATAGGTTGGTAAATTAGTATGACATGTTGATTTTAATGATTGTCAATCTCTTTAGACTGGCTGAACAAAGTATAGGGAAGATTAAAAGAAATCCATGAAGGTCTAATGATAAATGAGAGTTGAATAGGCAATGTTACACATGTAGCATAGAGATCATCTTTCTTTGGATATGAATTAGAGGTTGGAAGTTCTTGAGCTTGGTGTTCTGTTTGGTACGGTTTTGGGAAGCCTTTAGGAATGATTATTTAATAATAAAGTTAATTTAGGAAAGACATTTAGGTTGCATGTGAACTTTCATTGAAAGTGATGTTGATAGTTGCTGTTGTGGCTTTTGTGCGGTGACATTGATGATGTTTTTTTTTTGGGCTGACTTTTGCTTGCTGGTTTTGAAGTTCAGATTTAGTCATTGTGCTTGGTTGTCTAACTTGGACTTATTGTAGCTAGATTATTATGTCTCCTTGTATTTTGTTTGGTTTTACTATGAGGAGGTATATGTATGAACTTGTTGTATGTGTTGTAGTTGGAGTTTATTAGTTTTATTGTGGTAAAGGTAATTCCGTGGAGGTATTTTAGAATCTGATTTTTGATTGGTAGTCTTGGTATTAGAATATAATTATAAATGGTGTTCAAAGAGGAATTGTTGAAGTGGTGCTAAAGGAAATGAAATTAGGAATCTACAGTGCATAAGGGTGTTGTTTGGTTACTCGTTGAGGTTTGAGAACTGAATTGGTTGGTAACTTGTTTGTCCAATGGGGTTTAAGCTATCATCTTCCTTGGACTTCATTGTTTTCTTGCCTACTATGATATGATTCTGTTTTGATGAAATGGAGGCTCTTAAACTTTAAATTAAACTCTTTGTTAATATAAATTCTGTTTAAAGGAATAGTTTAAGTTGTATTAAAAAGGGAAGATAGTGGTTGCTTCAATGTCTGGCTGACCATTCTATTTGATTGACATGCTTTATAATTGAACTATTGATGATACTTGTATGCATTTATGAGACTCTAACTGAGCATAATGGTTATTAAAGTTTCAGATTTAGTAAATGGTTTTGTTTGGTTGTTCTTTGACGAAGAATGATTTAATTATTGATTGATGATTATTGTACATGTGTGACTAATATGTGCTAATTAGCAAAAGAAAGAAAACATAGGAATAACATATTTATGAAGGGAATGGGTAGTAACATCATAACCAAGGAGAGACGTTATTCGTTATGTATATATATATATACACACGAAGGATTGTTATAACTATTATTAACTTTATGTAATAATAGGAGGATCTGAGAGGATAGTATTTGAAGAAAACCTACAAGGAAACGGTAAGGAAAAACAACGGAGTGCTAAGGGCAACAGGTAATCACACTTAACCTTGCTATAACATTGAGGGTGACGTTAGCTGGGATTTTCAAAATCCCTTTTCACCCTCCATATACATATTGTCTTTGAAAAAGGTATTTTTATATAAAATAGGCTATCGGGTGCCTTTCAAACACGATTATTTTCATATAAAGAAATTTGAACACTATATATATATATTATCCTGTCTGGTGGTGGCCATTGATCTGAAATGGCGTGAAAGGTATATAGGAATAATGTTCAGGTTGTGGTTTGAGATGTCATGAGGAAAGAATAAGAAGTTAGTTATTGAATGGAGATTTTGAAAGTTATGTTGTGGAAAACATAAGATGTGATGATTAAGATATTGAATGAGTTTGTGATATTGAACAGAATTGTCAGGGAGATATTGATATTGTGATATTGAATGGAACTTTAGTTGAAAAGTTGAATATAGTGAGCATTGCATGACACTGCTATTTATGTACCATCGCGCGATGATAACTGTCGATAGGCCAATCGACAGTTATTTGTACGGATCCTTTTCGGATTGATTGGATCGGGGTCATAGGTCAACTTATTGAGAGAAGTGACCTACGGTTGAGGCATTTTAGAGCCCAACCGCCCCTACGGTTGATAAGGCATTTGAGAGCCCAACCGTTCCCATTCTGCAATGGAAAACAGAATTGGGGTTCCCTCTCTGGGGTTTGCCAGAGAGGGAAATTTGCCCCCTCATTGTGGAGAGGGGCACAGTGTCAAATCATATAGTGAAGTTGGATGCTGGAATGAATGCCTCCAGGATGGCACGATGTATCCCTAGGTGAGTGTGAGCGTTGGTGTAGTAGTACTGATGGATTGGAGATGTTGACGTTATTGTTTGGAAAGTGATAGAGAAATGTGAGTGATTTATGGAGAGAGAGAATGTGAAATATATATATATATTATTGATTTTAAAACTGTGGTACCCTTTAGACGCCCTCACTACCGCACATCTCACTGTTATAGTGAGTTAAGCGGTGATTACTGGGACAAATTGTCTCATCCCACGATTACTGACATTTTTGCAGGTATTCATGCACAGGCGCGAGCATTAGGAAAGGGAATTAGGTATTAGAAGCTATATAGACTGTTTTGAATTGTATATTGCCAATTTGTATAGGCCTGCATCTGCTTCCGCATGTATATATATATTTATGTATTGTTAAATAATATTTGGTTTTGTTTATTAACCATGTTAGGCAAATCCTTTCTAACATGGTTAGTTTTTAATTATCCATGATAGTATTCGTATTGTATTAGGCAGTCCTTTTCTATCATGGATAATGTATAAAATGATTAGGAAACTCTTTTTCTAACTATGATAGAGATTTTGTTATTATGAATATTCCTTTTCTATCATAGTTAGTAAAAAGATTAATAAATTAAAATAGATTACAATGGTTAATTAGGGAATTAGTAACTGTATGTTACAACTAAGTAGTGATTACTGAGACATAGTTTTGTCTCACCCCATTCCCTTTATTTTTTACAGGTGATCATGCCCAGAGGGAAGCAGAGAGGAAGGGGAAAGGATTGGCCGGTCCACACTAAGACAGTGAGTAGGCCGGAGATGATCTATAAGGAATATATATTGCCATTTATTAGGTTGCATCCGCTTCCGCATTTGTTTGTAGTTATTTGAACTTCTGATTTGTTGGATTTCTGTATTAACTGTCTCTGTTGGCTGGTTGTTTGATTATTGATCTTGTTTTAATGTGATAACTGAGTATGTACCGTATGTGGGTTGGTTGCTACAGGAGGATTGTCTGGTAATGAAAAGACAATCTTGTTTTCCTGTTTATGGAAAGACAATCCTTTTCCTGACATGGAAGTATTAAATGGTTGTGATAGGCAATATTTGGTTATGCCTTGTGATTCTGACATGTTTAAGTCAGACATTTGTTTTTGATGTAACTATTTGAAATGTGTGGCTGTCACCCAAGAGGGGGGGTGAATTGGGTGGCAGAATAAAACTTATTAAAATTCTCCCTTTTAAAAGTTTACTCCTTGTGCTTGATGAGAGTGACGATGTATCACCTCAAGCACAAGTAAGTATCTAGTGGTGTGGTGCTTGATGTGTAGATTAAACAAACAGAATAAGCACACACAAATTTATCCTGGTTCGGTCACTTCCAGACCTACATCCAGTCCCCAGGCTCCACCTGAGATTTTCAATCCACTAAACTTCTTGTTTGAACCAGGCACAAGAAAGCCTTTACACTTTAGGTTTTACGAGCACGAGTTCACCTAACAACCCACAGGTTTTGCAACGGGCTCACCTGCAAACCTTTACAACCACAGGTTTTACAACGGGATCACCTGCAACCTTTCAACCACAAGTTTTGCGGGCTAACTTGCAACCTATGGAGATTTAGAAAACCTCTAAATGCTCCCCCTCACTTTTGTAAGATAATAATTCTGTTCTTCAAGCACAAGCTTTAGAACAGCCTCTATCAATTAGAGGATTTGATAATATGTTCACTCTATGAACTGATTGTGATAAACACTTAAGTACAAATGATTCTCTCTAAGAATAGATGATGTTACTCACTTAAGTACAAATGAATTACTCTCTAAGAATGTTACAACTCTAAGATCAGAGAGTAGAAGATGAGAGGAATATAGAATTCAATATCTCAGACAATAGGCTCTGTTCTTCCAACCTCTCTTCTGAATGTGGATGTTCCTTTTATACTCGGCCTCAACATTCAGGCTTGGGCGGCAGATAGAATATGTCCGTTTGAATATGGCCGTTAATCCCATGTTACCGTTGAGAGGTACATCTTCATTAATGCTTAGCAGGGTTGACTTGCTTTATCTCTGAAAAGCAACTCTGACAACTCTGCTCTGACAAAAGCATTCTGACCTCTGAGTATGTGACGTTGACTCTTGTACTCTTGCTGACGGATGATCATCGTTCATCCGGAAGCGGCAATCTTGTTCTGCAAGTGTTAGTCTCTGAATCCCAGTGCCAAGAGTATTTGCATCCGGAAGCTCATTTGCATCCGGAAGTAAAACTAAGTTCTGCACATACTTGTTAGTCCAACAGAGTAGTATATATAATCAAGTGTAATAAGGACTATACATGCTGTAGGAAGCTTGTTTGCTATGGGAAGCAATCTTACTTAGACTATGTTCTGACTTAGTGTATTGTCTACTGACGCTAAGGGATGTCTATTCCAACAGTCAGCGTAAGTCTCGTTATTTTACTCTAAGTCTTCCGGAAGCGATTCTGCATCCGGTTGTATTCTAACTTAGGATTTGATTTTAGTCTAATTCTTCCTAAGTGACTTAGTGTGTCATTTACTCTTGCTATGGGATGTGTAGTATAACAACACATAATCACATGCAGTGGGAGTTCAATTAGTCTTAGGAAGTTCTCTTACTTCCGGAAGCAATTCCACATCCGGAAGCACTCCTACTGGACGTTGAGTTATGGCTTAGTGTTATACTCACTGACGCTCGGTGTAACCTAACTCAACAGGCAGCGCTAGTCATTAACCATCCGGAAGCAAATCCACATCCAGTTGCATCCTAACTTAGTCTCAAGGATTTTATACAACTAATGTTCCCAGACTGAGTTATGACTTAGGTGACTCACGTGCTTCCGCTGGGGGATGGGACGTTCATCCGCGAGCGCTAGTCCTAGTCCATCCGGAAGTGAATCCACATCCGGTTGTACTCTTACTTGTGGTTCTATTTTAACCTAATCTTGTCTAAGTGTTTAACTTGTTCTTTCATATTTTAGTCTTCATCAAAACTTAAGATTCTAACACTATTTACATAGGTGTTTTGGAATAACCGTGTTAAGGAAATCCTTTTTCCTAACATGGTTATAACACTTTGATGATGTGATTGATTTAATGTGGTTTCTTTATATAACCATGTTAGATGGGCCCCGCTCTGATATGGTTACTGTTTCTGACTGATATGTGTTTCTTTTTCTAACCATGTTAGGCGAATCCTTACTAACATGGTTAGTCATTAATTATCCATGATAGTATTAGCATTGTATTAGGAAATTCTTTTCTATCATGGATAATGCATAAAAATTATTAGAAATTTCTTTTCTAACTATGATAGTGTCATTGATATTATGGTAAAGTAATTATTGGATTGAAAGTATTATTATTGGTAAATTAGGGATTTAGTAACAAAATGTTACATCTAACATGGTTAATAAACAAAACTAATTGATATTAAACAATAAATAGATATATATACATGCGGAAACGAATGCAGGCCTATACAAATTGGCAATATACAACTCTAAATAATATAAACAACTTCTAAGACCTAATTCCCTTTCCTGCTGCTTGTAACATCCCAAAATTTGAATTAGAGATAATAGGGAATTAATTAAGGTATTATGATATCCTTATTAAATTAAAAGGACATTTTAAATAAGTAAATGAGAATAAATAAATTTTTTTTAAGAAAATTATATTCCTATTTTCTTTAGAAATTATGGAAAAATAGTTAGAGGTTGAATTTTAAATTTAAACTTTTATGAAAAATACTCAAGAACATCAATAATATGGTGAGAGAAATATGTAAGTTGGTGTATATTGCAATTTGTATTAAAAAGGATTTAAAATGGAAATGTAAATAGATTAAAGACCAAAGGGCAAAACCGTCATTTCGCATCAAACCCTAAACATACACATCTCTTTCTCTCTTTCCCTGAAAACCGAACCCCTCCTCTCTCACCTTCAGTTTTTCTTTCTTTTCCTTCTCCCTGCCTCCGACGATGGTGGCTCTTGACGGCAGTGGCGGCGACGGATCGCGGCGGGCGCCGGTGAGTGCGAGTGACCTCGGAATCGTGGTGGGTTTTCTTCCTTCCTCACTTTCTCTTCCCCGCGTCTTCACTCATCTTCATTTTGTTTCTTGCTCGTCATCGACGCCCTCCATGTTTTCCGGTGAGCTGCGACGACCGGCGACACAAAACAGTAAGCTTTGGCCGTTTTGTGTGTGTTTTTGAAGTGATTTCCTCTTTGCAAAGCCAATTTCTCATACTTGTTTTCTTGGATTTCCTCTTCGTTTCTGGTGAGATTGGCGGTTTCCGGCGAGATACCGGACGGCGGAGGACGCGACTGTCAAGCAAGTTCGAAATCATAGAAAAGGTGAAGCCTTTCTTTCTTTATACTCTTGATTCATTGTGTTTTTAGGCTAGTTTTGAGTGTGAATCCGAATTGGGGTTCAATAATCCACCTAAAACTAACCAAGATTCGAACTTTATTGAAGATGGATTATTGTAGTGCATGTATGAAGGTTCAGCTTTTGTGTTGCTTAGGGAATTCGATCCCTTTCTTTGCTGCCTTGTGTGAATCAAATTTGATTGTTTGAGTTTTCTTTTCTGTTTTGGTTGGTTTGGTGCTAAATGTTATGGGTCTTACAAAAATAATTAGAAATTGAGTTGTGAAATCTTAAGACTTTAATTCTTAGAGAAATTGACATATGAGTCTATTGGAGTGGTAAGTTGGCTTCGTATGTATGTGTATATACATCTATGATTATGGGTTGAACTGGTTCTTTCTAAATCTTCTGTTTCTTTTGTTTGGTGTTAATGGATTGACAAATTGGATATGAGTGATAGTCATGGAGTGGTATAAATGCTTGGGTTATTTCGAAGTAATGATAGTAAAATACTAGTAGTTGTTGTGTTATTTTGCTGCTGAAATTACAATTATCTACACTGTTAGTGCAGCAGTTTTAATGCACAATTTCAATGACTTTGTGACAATTTATTATTGTGAGTGTTGCTCAGTGTTGTAGAATGTAGTTTGGCTTGTGTGTGGAATAATTGTATATATATATATATGAGTTCATTAGAATTAGTAATATGGCTTTGTATGTTGGTTGTGACATTGTTTGGAACATTGGAACTTGAATGGCTTTGCCATGTTTCTATTTGAATTTCTGCTTGGTGACTTATGCATTTAAATGTTGTTGTTAAAGCCATGACTATATGGCTATGGTTTAAGTATTGAAGTTAATGTATATTGTGATGTGTGTGAGAGATTATATGTTATATCATATTGGCATGTCTGGATTCTCTGTACTGGCCGAAGGACTGTTGAAATGAGAATGACACAAAGGGTGATTTAAGTGTTTTATATGCATGTATATGAAATTTCATGTTTTATTCTCGTTTCTTTTAGGGCTAAACTTATTCTTGGCTTGGAGAACGCTTAAACTATTGTTTATGCATGTTGGAACTAATTTAAGTATTGTTTTAATGTAACTAAATGATGTACATGATATTTTGGAAGATCTAGAGATGTTATCGAAATATGAGAATGTGCTAATTTTGCTGTTTCTTGACTGCTTGGGCACTTCATTTGAAAATGGAAGATCTATGGCAAATCTTTACTTGATTGGTGTTTTATACAAGTATAGGAGTGTATGTTGTGTGTACATGATCCAAAATTTGATTGTAAAGCTTGATTACTAACGCAAATTACAGCCTTATGAATCTAGCTGTTTTAATAAACATACCTATATAAATATATTGTTTTCAAGACCCTTAGATGACAATTTGATTAGCCAAGTGCTAGGGTATGATAACTATAGTTGGTAATGGCTAGTATGTAAATATGAAATTGGTAATTATAATGTATGGTTTTATTGGTTGATGTTAAATGCATGTAGCTAATTAGAATGGAGGGAACAAGTAAATAAAGTCGTGTACATTTTGATTGTCAACTGGATATGGCTTCTTGCATATATATGTGATTAAATGTTATATTGTGAGGGGTGAATTGCCTTCCTTGTAATGGTGAATCGTGGTTGGAGATTTTAGCCAAGTTTTGGCTTCTTTGAGTAAATTGATGTTGTTTCTCTTCTTGATTAATTGACAATAAGCTTGTTTGTTAATGTAAAGCTAAAATGTGAATGAATGATGTGTACTACTCTTTGCAAATGAAAGCATGTTTTGTGTGGATTGTTTATGCTCAATTGAAGAAGAAAGAAAAACTAGAAGAATGGGTAGTAAATAAAAAAAATGGGTAGTAAGTTCATAGAACCGAGAGAGACGTGTTATACATTACACAAATATAAGCATGGTTGTTTACCTTATTATTACTCTTATGTAATAATAGGTGAATTGAGTAAGGAAGCGTAAGGAAGAGTAGCAAAGTGCTAAAGGGCGACAGGTAATCACACTTAACCTTGCTATAACATTGAGGGTGACGTTAGCTGGGATTTTCAAAATCCCTTTTCACCCTCTATATACACATTGTTCTTGAAAACTTATCTTTATACAAAATAGGCTATCGAGTGCCTTTTAAACACGATTATTTTCATATAAAGAAAATTGAAACTATATATATATATTATCCTGTTTGGTGGTGGCCATTGATCTGGAATGACGTGAAATGTATATAGGTATAGCATTTTTAGTGGTGAGAATTTATGATGATAGAAAAGGGAATTATGTTGTGGAAAATCTGAGATGTTGAAATGTTAAGATATTGTAGGGAATTACGAAAGTACATGACGTTGATAGTGGTATTGTGATAATGAAATGAAATGTGGTTGAGAAGTTGAAATTGGTGAATGAGATAGATATGGATATGGTGAGGTTTGCATGACACTGAGATACATACGTACCATCGCGCGATGATAACTGTCGATTGGCCAATCGACAGTTATTTGTACTGATGATCCTTTTCGGATTGATTGGATCGGGGATCATAGGTCAACTTATTGAGAGAAGTGACCTACGGTTGTTAAGGCATTTTAGAGCCCAACCGCCCCTACGGTTGTTAAGGCATTTGAGAGCCCAACCGTTCCCATTCTGCAATGGAAAACAGAATTGGGGTTCCCTCTCTGGGGATTGCCAGAGAGGGAAATTGTCCCCTCTTTATGGAGAGGGACACAGTGTCAAATCATATAGTGAAGATTAGATGCTTGAATGCCCTGGGATGGCACAATGCATCTATAGGTGAGTGTGAGAGTTGTGGTGGTAGTAACATTAGATTGGAGACTGGGGAGGTGATATTTAGTTATGTGGAATTGACTGAGGGATTTGAGTGATATGTGGGAAGTAGAGATGATGAATTTGAGTTGATTTAGAGGGAGGGACTTGGATGATGAATGAAAGACTAGACATGTATATATATATTATTGGTTTTAAATGTGGTACCCTTTAGACGCCCTCGCTACCGCACATCTCACTGTTATAGTGAGTTAAGCGGTGATTACTGGGACAAATTGTCTCATCCCACGATTACTGACATTTTTGCAGGTATTCATACACAGGCGCGAGCAACAGGAAAGGGAATTAAGTTTTAAGGTTGTTTAGTTTATTTAGACATGTATATTGCCAAAATGTATAGGGCTGCATTCGCTTCCGCATATTTTTGTTTGTATTGACTTTATTAGTTATTCAAAGAATTGTAGCAGGATGCTTCTTTTTCTAACCATGTTAGGTGATTCTTTTCTAACATGGTTAGCTATTAATTATCCATGATAGTATTCAGGTTATATTAGAAAATTCTTTTCTATCATGGATAATGATTATTAGTAGGAAATTCTTTTTCTAACTATGATAGATTTATTGATATTATGGAAATCATTTTTCTATCATAGTTAGTAAAGAGATTATGGAATTAAAAGAGATGTCACAGGTTAATTAGGGAATTAGCAACAATATGTTACAACTTGGTTATCAGTATTTGGTATACGATAACCTAGGACTGTGCTGCATTGCATATAGATTGGCAATATACATCCTTAGTATTCCCTTCCTTATGTGCATGAATATCTGGCCTTTTGAGAGGAATATCACTCATCCCGTGGTGGGGAGAGAGTTATAAGAGCAATTGAATAGGTATTGTGGAGAGATTGAGATGAATATAGTAAGAATAACTATATAAATAAAGTAATTGATAAGAGTTTAGAAAGAATAACGAAATAAGGATGCTTCTCTGGGGTTTCGATTATAATTATGAGTCGACCATAATCATAGTCGAGGCATCATGAGAGACCTTATTATTGGGTTAAGGGATTAAGATAATTCAAAAATAACAATGAATAATGAATATGATGTGGAACAAGAAATTATTGACCCTGTTTTGCGTTTTGTTTGTTAAATTGTTTGATTTGTTGTTGATTTGACTTGTACTGTTTGATTGTTTGGAATAAAATTCTCTTGAAATTACTCGTTTTAGAAGCTTCAACATGAGATATGCTATTGTTTTTGAATATGTTTTGATTATCTTTCACCTAGTAACGGTTGGAGAGTACATCATCATGGGTAGTGAAAGTTTGTTGCCCATTTATATTAAGTGGCTGGAGGCTCCCTCACTATATTTAGTGATTGGAAGCAGCCCCCTTAATGATAAATGTTGGTAGCGCTCACTACTTCATGGGTGGATGTCTTCGAAAGGTAAGTTTTTTTTTTGTTCAAAAGTGATTGTTAATTGAATTATTATGTAGCTAATTGTAGAAAATTGAAAAGTTTTGCAATTCAATGTTATGAAATTGGAAGAATTTGGCTATTAATACTATGTGATTGGGAAATTTGTAGTTGATAATTGTTGGTAAAATTGTGATTTGTAGTTATAGATGCAAATTGATTTCAGTTGGAGTGAATTTTGATTGGTTTATTGAAAAGATATTGATGGTTGTCAAAGTAATTAAAGTTGTTGAAATTGATTTATTCATGTTTGTCTTTACAATGAATTAAGTTGAATTTTGTGAAGTCTGAATTGTTGATGATTTTAGTGGTTGGTTCTATTTTGTGTTTGCCATGTGAAAGATGAAATATTATATATGGGCAATAGATTATGAGACTTGGCTGGTCAATTTGTATGAGTGATAGAGTTACTACTTGTAGTCATAGGGATGAAGTTGATTATATGATACTTGTCATATGAAAATTCATTTTCTTGTGTGTGTTTTCCATTTCATATAAGGGTTGTTTTTGAAGATATGGTGAAACCTGTAACGAGTTTTAATGCTACTATGTGTATGCAATGGTTAGGAACTAATTTGGGTGTTAGTTCCTATGAGTAATCTAATTTGGTAACGTAGGAATACAGTTCAAATTTCATTGAAAAGAGTGAATGGCTCAAAAAAAAAAATTTATAATGGTATTGTTTTTGTTTTGAAATGGTCAAATGAGTGCCTTTTCTCTTTGGAAAGACTTGGTTGATGTGATTTTTATATTGCGTGCTTTGAGATTGGCTTGGATTATAGGAACGAGTTTCATTTTCCTTTCCCTATTTGGCTGAATGTTTATCTCGAGAAATGGAAATTCTTACTTAATTTGGGTATGATTTTGTTAGTAGTAAACCGATTCCTGGTTTTGATAATGCTTTAAATTGTTATTGAAGTTTGATAGAGGCAGTTGACATGATTAGGGATTATATTGATTGAAGGTGAAGAAAGAAGAATTTGTTGAACTGAATTTGCTTGACGTAGTTGATAAGGGTAAAGGAATATGCATATCTCTATTAGGTCAAGTAAAGACGCTAAATGGATGTTGCAATTATCTGGAATTTAGTTGGAGTTGGGTTCAAAATATTATGTATTGTTTATGAAAGAGAGATTAGAGAATGTATCAGTTAGAATATGGAGTAATTTGAATCAAACAGGAAGAATTCATGAGTTGAGAACTTGGGGAATTATGGAAACGACATAGTGAATTTAAAGGAAGTCGAGCTAGAGTAGGTAGAAGAGAAATATACTGAGTTGATTGAGAATGGTATGTGATCGCTAATGTCATTTTACGATGAGAATTGTATTCAAGAGATTGATAAACATGATTCTTAGGAATAAGAATGAAATAATGGGATTAAAGTTACAATATTCTAGCTTGTATTGATTGAAATAGAGGTAATTGAAAGGAATTTTGACTTTAAGGATTAAAAATGTTATATTATGGATAGAATTTTAGTTATACTCCTAGTTTTCTTGTGTAGTGCTTCTAACCTTGTTCAAAAGGTTATATACATTTAAGTCAATCTGACTTGCTTTCACCTCTTTTAAATCCTTTAAGGGACTTGAGAATGAGTTCTAGTATCCTTAACCTTACCTTTATCCGAGAAACACCTTTCCTACTTCGCTTCTGACTGCATTTTACCAGGAAATTTCGACAATAACCTCAGTTAAAGTTTTCATAGTTCCTCTTAATCGTCGATATCATCTCTTTTGTGTCACATGGATGACACTCATTGCAATGAATTCTCAATGCCAATGAGTTCAATCTTCCTAATTATTACCTAAATTTCTTCTTCTTTCTCTTGACATAGGAGTATCATTCCAAGAAAATTTCTTCCTTTCTTTGTGCCCAGGGATAGATTCTACTAATTTCGAGGACGAAATTATTTAAGGGGAGTAGAATTGTAACATCCCAAAATTTGAATTAGAGATAATAGGGAATTAATTAAAGTATTATGATATCCTTATTAAATTAAAAGGACATTTTAAATAAGTAAATGAGAATAAATATATTTTTTTAAGAAAATTATATGCCTATTTTCTTTAGAAATTATGGAAAAATAGTTAGAGGTTGAATTTTAAATTTAAACTTTTATGAAAAATACTCAAGAACATCAATAATATGGTGAGAGAAATATGTAAGTTGGTGTATATTGCAATTTGTATTAAAAAGGATTTAAAATGGAAATGTAAATAGATTAAAGACCAAAGGGCAAAACCGTCATTTCGCATCAAACCCTAAACATACACATCTCTTTCTCTCTTTCCCTGAAAACCGAACCCCTCCTCTCTCACCTTCAGTTTTTCTTTCTTTTCCTTCTCCCTGCCTCCGACGATGGTGGCTCTTAACGGCAGTGGCGGCGACGGATCGCGGCGGGCGCCGGTGAGTGCGAGTGACCTCGGAATCGTGGTGGGTTTTCTTCCTTCCTCACTTTCTCTTCCTCGCGTCTTCACTCATCTTCATTTTGTTTCTTGCTCGTCATCGACGCCCTCCATGTTTTCCGGTGAGCTGCGACGACCGGCGACACAAAACAGTAAGCTTTGGCCGTTTTGTGTGTGTGTTTGAAGTGATTTCCTCTTTGCAAAGCCAATTTCTCATACTTGTTTTCTTGGATTTCCTCTTCGTTTCTGGTGAGATTGGCGGTTTCCGGCGAGATTCCGGACGGCGGAGGACGCGACTGTCAAGCAAGTTCGAAATCATAGAAAAGGTGAAGCCTTTCTTTCTTTATACTCTTGATTCATTGTGTTTTTAGGCGAGTTTTGAGTGTGAATCCGAATTGGAGTGCAAAAACATATATTGGCACTCCGATGCCTAAGTTAGTATTGCTGTAAGTGATAAACAATCAAGTATAATGAATAGAATTTACACTTCATTTGGGTTTACCATTCCCAAATCACCTCTAATGAAAGTAAATTGGTCAAACCCCAGAGGCTTGGTGAAGATGTCAGCAAGCTGTTGTTGTGTGGGGACAAACTGCACCTTGACATCCTTCTTTTGAACATGGTCTCTGATGAAGTGATGTCTGACGTCAATGTGCTTTGTCCTAGTGTGCTGAACTGGATTCTTGGCGAGGCTGATAGTGCTTGTGTTGTCACAGAGAATAGGTGCCTCAGGGAACTCCAAGCCAAGATCTCTCAACTGGTTCTTCAGCCACAGCACTTGGGCACAACAACTTGCTGCAGCAATGTATTCTGCCTCAGTGGATGACAAAGACACACAGGTTTGCTTTTTGCTAGCCCAAGACACCAGACAACCACCAAGGAAGGCGCATTGTCCACTGGTGCTCTTCCTATCTGTCTTATAACCTGCATGGTCAGAGTCAGAGTAAGCCCACAAGAACTCTTGGTTGCCTCTGGGACACCAAAGACCAAGTTCTTGTGTTCCCTCAAGGTATCTTAGGATACGTTTAACACATGTTAAGTGTGACTCCTTGGGGTTGGCTTGAAACCTAGCACACATGCCTACACTAAATTGAATGTCAGGCCTACTCGCGGTTAAGTATAAGAGGGAACCTATCATTCCCCTATACATGGGCAGGCTGACAGATTTACCCTTTGCGTCAGCGTCGAGTGCGGCAGTGATGCTCATAGGAGTGTCATACTCCTTGCATTCATCCATCCCAAACTTTTTGAGTAGTTCTCTGCAGTACTTAGTTTGGGAGATGAAGATTCCATTCCTTTTCTGTTTGATTTGCAGGCCTAGGAAAAATGTTAGTTCTCCCATCATTGACATCTCAAATTCACCCTGCATAGTCTTAGAGAAATCTTCACAAAGCTTCTCGTTAGTTGCCCCAAATATAATATCATCAACATAAATTTGGACAATTAACATATCTCTATCTTTGTGAAGGATAAACAGTGTATTATCTAATTTGCCTCTTGAGAAACCCTTGCCCAGCAAAAAGCTGCTGAGTCTCTCATACCAAGCTCGAGGAGCTTGTTTCAGGCCATATAAAGCTTTCTTTAATCTATACACATGTTTGGGGTGTTTATGGTTCTCAAAGCCAGGAGGTTGTTCTACATATACCTCTTCTTTAATATAACCATTAAGAAATGCACTCTTTACATCCATTTGATATAATCTAAAACCTTTCATGGATGCAAAGGCTAGAAGAATCCTTATTGCTTCAAGTCTAGCGACTGGAGCAAAAGTTTCTTCATAGTCAATGCCTTCTTCTTGGTTGTATCCTTTGGCTACTAGTCTGGCTTTGTTCCTGGTGATTTGACCTGTCTCATCCAGTTTGTTTTTGAAGACCCACTTGGTCCCCGCGATGGATTGATGAGACGGCCTTGGGACTAGTTCCTGATTGGACCGAAATTTATATGTTTAAGCATGTGCATTTGAGCTTAATTAGTGAGGTTTAATTGTTATATTTGATCATTATTGGTGATTTTATGTGCACATGCTTATAGGTGATTATATGGAAAATCCTAGCTTAATTACTTGCATTTTAAGTAACCAAGGGTATTTTGGTCATTTTTGACTAGTTGTGCGTTTTCATGTGTAGGGGGTCCCACGTGGGCCCCACAACCCTTTGGGATAGCTTGGAGTGCAAGGAATTGGCTTGGAGGGAAAGGCAAAGGCATAAGACAAAAGTTACCCCTTTTGTCAAAAACAAGGGATTTGCACATTTCCAAAAGGGGTAATATGGAGCCAAAAATTCAAATTCAAAGTTGAAGGCCTCATTAAGGGCATTTTTGGGAGCACAATCAATTGGAGAAAAAGGTGGAAGCTTTGGAAATGCATTTAGACCAATTCATGACCACATTCATCCTCATTTCTCACCACATTCCAAAAATACCCTTCCTTCCCTAACCTCTCATCAATTTGGCCTACCTCCCTCCATAACCATAAAAATATCTTTTTGACAACCCATTTACACCACTTGACAACTCATCAACTCCTAATCACTCTCATTAACCCAAACTTCACTTCATTAAATAAAACCCCAACCTCTCATTTGTGACAACTACCACATACTTTTCTCTCTCTTCATCTCATTTTCTCTCACTTTTCTCTCATCCTTTTCACCATTCTCACCAAAACTTTCGGCCAAGCTTCATCCTCCATGGATTCTCACGCCATTCATCTTCCTTCCACCTTCTCCATGTGTGGCTAAGCTTCATCATCTCTCTCTCCAAAGGAATGTGCTTGTAGATCTTCATATTTGGCTTCATGTACTTGTTGATGTAATCTTTTAGGTTTGTGAGCTAGACTTATCTTTTTGCCTAATGTTTTCCTAGATTTAGGTTACATTAGGTTAGGACATTTAGCTTTAAGTGTTCTATTTGACTTTGGCTCACAAATCTCTCTTTTAGGTTAAGGACATGAAAACCTAAGCTTAATCTTTTGTAGTTTCATGAATGTATTTGTGTGCGATTAGCTCCTATTATGTTTGTGGAATGAATGTATTTCTTAAGTGCTAGATTTAGTACTTAATGTTGCTTTTGGTATGTTCTTAGCTTAAAAGAGCTTTAGGCTTGATTAAATTAGTTAAATGCTTGTAGATTTCTTTGATTAAGGAAGTCTCAAGGATTTAACTAGTTTATATTAAGTGTAACAAGGACATGAAGTCTAATTCATCAAAGCACTAAGTACTTGGAGAGGGAGGTGATTTCTTATCTCATTTCTTTACACTTTTCTATTCGGCTAGTATAGTTCTTTGTTAGGTTAAATTTGTAGTTAAGAAAAATCAAAATCATTCTCACATACTTACTTAATTTGCGTGACAAAAGTAGCCTAGAATTTGCTAGATTCAACTTGAATTGTGGAAAAGACCTAATACTCACCACTAGTCACTTAGTGGATTTGAGTTTAGAAAATCTTTGATTGACCTAAAAGGCGACTAAATAGGTTAAATCAAGTGGCGCCGTTGCCAATTTAGGTTGATCTTTGCTAGTTTTAGGTTTAGGTTGTCACATTTTAATTTGTTGTAGTTTAGTTTACCATTCGGTTACTTTGGTGATTTGGAGCATTATTCTGATTTTGTGAATTCTGGACATTGCTCATTGGTTTGCTGGACATTTGTGGCTGTTTTGAAGTGTTTTAGGCTGCTCTAGTTAGCCTAGGAAGTTGTTAGAAGTTTTGTTGAAGTTGCTGGAAAAATCTGTCTGGAAGTCCTGTTTGGTCAGATTGCTTGTTTTGTAAACTGGGAACAATCTGTACAGAATCTGGTTAAACTGTTTTAGGTGCTTAAACTACAAGTTATAAGCTTTCTATTGATATATTGTATGCACCTAAACTCATTCTGTGCTGCCTGGAATTAATTTTTGAAGTTGCACTGTTTTCCTGGAATCTGCTCTGTGCATCCTGAAATTCTAGGTTCGGTGTTTTCAAAACTGGGAACAACGTACAATGAATTTTCTGAAACTGTTTTAACTGGTAAAACTAGAAGATTCAAGCTTTATTTTGATATATCATTTGTCAAAAAACTCGTTTTCTACTGTCCAGGGTGAATTTTTGAAATTGCCCTGTTTTTCTGGAAATTCCATGCGGAACTGCTGACTTTGGAGCCAATCTGTTTGATCTTATCCTGCGCTGTTTTGCATGATCTTTGGCTCCTTTTAACCAGTTTTGACTAAGCTTTTGATTGATACATTTTGCTGAAATTTTGGTGCAGTATTCGTTTGTCATTTGGTTAAAAACTTGCTGTAATTGTGCCTTTTGCTGCTTGAATTTTAAACCAAAACTGCTTGCATTGTACTTATCTGTTTTGACCAGTGTTTGGCTTGTTTGAAAGCTGGTTAATTGCACTTTCAATCTGCCTGGTTGTTCTCAAAAATTTGGTTAGAATTTATTGTGAAGAAGGTGCTCTAGTTACCTTCATTTTCTAACCGGAACTTTGTACAATTGCATTGTATTTTGGTTTGTTTTGCTGGACTTTGTGCAGGTTTTTCTACCTCTTTGCAGGACTTTCTTGAGCATATTTGAGGCTATTCTGGAGCCTTAATCTTGGCTGGTCTTGTGTCCATCTCTTTGGACTTTTGCAAGCTTGTTTTGAGCTACATTGCTAAGCCTATTGAAAGCACTCACTTTAGTGCTTCTTAGACTTAATTTTTCTGGACTGTGCTGGAATGTTTGGTATTTTTGCTGGCTGGTTTTGGTGGTTTGTTTTGCAGGGATTTTAGGTGTCTGACTTGGCTGGAAGTGTGCTCACACTTTGAGCAATTTTTGCCTACATTGTGCACTCATTCATTGCATTCATTTTCACACATCATTCATCAAGAAAATGGATTGTTTTGGTACCAAAGTTGTACTTGTCTTGTGCATATAGGAAGGAAACATGGATTGGCATGCCACGTATCATGATTTTGCACAACATCCTTCCATGCAATCTCAATCTTCTCCTAATGCATATCATGCATCATATCATGATTCTTATGAATTTCCTCACAACATGCCTTCACATTCATATATGCCTTGTCAAGAGGATGAGTTCTTAGGGTGTCCTCCACATTCACACACATCTTCCTATCCACAATCATTTCATTCATACCATTCACCTCCACCTCAACCATACCATCATGATTATGAGTATCCCCCATCATATTCTACATATCCACCTTTCGCTTCTTATGATGAACCACTTCCTCCATTTCCCCCTCATAATTATGATGGACCATATACCTCATTTCCACCTCATGACCCATCCTTTCCTATAGATCACCCACCCTATGAACCACCACCCCATTCCTCTATACTATATGAAGCTCCTCAAGCTTCTTCTTCTTCTAGTATGAATGAGGAGTTCATAGCCAAGTTGAAAGGCATGTTAGATACGATGGATAGAATGAACGCCTCTCTTGATTCATTGGCCAATTCATTTAGTAAAGAGACGGTTGATGCACTCCTATTGATCCATGAGGCCGATCCTAGGGTACATGATATGCCCATTTTGGTAGAAGTTGAGACTCCGCACTCGTCACCCACATCCGAGAGTGGGAGAAAAGAGAAAGTGAATCTTAAACCTAACAAGAATGCATGCTTTCATGAATTTAATGTACCATTACTTGAAGATTCTTTGATCATGTCTAATTCTTTGCTTGATAATGCATTCACTCATGTCATGCACATACCTATTGATTCACTTGAGCTTGATACTTTCCCTTATCATGATCATATATTTTTAGATGATGTCAAGCATGTTCCTACTCCCTCTTTGTCGGACCATACATGTGCATTAACTCATGAATTTTTAGATTTCATTGATGATGATGTTTCTAGCCATTTGGTTGTTGACATGGAATCCAAAGAAACACTCGAATTTGTTACAACCGCTGGCGATGATGTTGTATTTTGTGATGCTCCAATGGATGAGACCGAGCGTCGGGTTGCATTGCATGATGAAAAGCACCCTAAGTCTCAAGGTGCTTCTGACGAACTTCTACTTGTTCACGATGGTTTAAAGGGGAGCACTAGCCTCTCACAAATTAGTGGAAGTTCACAACAACCCGGGAAGCCAATTGAAGCCAGCATACTTCTCCACTTTAATGAGGGCTTCATGACAATGAAAGTGGATGATCAATTGTTCACATTCAATGTTTATGAAGCCATGCAACATCCATTTGAGAGGTATTCCTTGCTTGGCTTGAACTTTATTGATGGCTTGATGGATGATTGGGTAAGCCAACATGTTAGAACTTTGCATATGCATGGACATAATCTTGTTACTTCACAATTGCCAACTCTTGATTCTTGCTCTCTTGTACATGATAATGTTTGCATGATTGATCATTTGGATGAAAGTGTTAAGCTTGAGAGCATGTCTCATGATTTTCCTATGCATACATTCCATGATTTTGTTGATGCTAACCCTAACCATTTCCCTATTCTTTGTCATGATGCCACCATTGCTATGCCATATTTGTTTGCCTACAACCCCTTGTACAAGGGACGTTTGTTTCATGTTGTAGGCACTTTTCGGATGCACAAGGAATATTGGGAGTTCATTAAGTCCGCAAGGGAATGTACTAGGAAGCTCCAAGCCTCATGCGATGCTTTTGGTAAAAGCATAATGAAGAAGCTTCAAATTGGCCGACTTCACCAACTTCATGGCCATAAATTCCTATTTTTCAAGGATAACTTCAAGCCGCCATAAAGGTTGTTTCTTTCCTTCCCTTACTTGCTTTACATTGCTCTTATTCTAAGTGTGGGGGAGGACATTTGATAGTAGAAAAAAATAGGATTGTGTTTAGATTTACTTTCTAGTATGTTGTTTTAGGTTGTTAGAAAAAACCAAGCAAAAAAAAAAATTATAAACTTGTGTTAGGTTGTGTTTAGTGTTTGTTTTTGTGAATAATTCATTATGGCCATTTGCATGCGTGGACTGCCCGGCCTTATTACTTGCTGCCTTGCCTATGTTTTATGCCTTCCTACTTGATTTGATTGGTCCCATTGAGGACAATGCATGCTTTAAGTGTGGGGGGGTGTAGTATGGTGCTTAAAAGTGGTTATTTCAAAGCTTTTACACTTGATTTTTGAACTTCTTAGGCATGATTGTTTGAGAAGTTTAATTTGGTCATTAAGCATGGTGAAAGTAAATGGAATTGTCCTAAAGTGTATAAGTAGATTTTATTTTTGGAATGACTACTTAGGATATTGCTTGGGGCACTTTTAAGGTTACAAAGAGGAGGCTAGTTTCTCACTTAACTTTTCTTAGGGAGGAAGAGACTAATTAGAGTAAGCCATAAAGTGAGAAGCCTTCAGCCGATTTGAGTGGGCCAATAGTTATTTCACCTCCTAGAACTTGTCCTAGTTCTTGTTCAAGATCACAATGCATGGTACAATTAAAAAGGAAAGGGGCATTTCATTTCTAAACCCTTTTGACCCAAACACAAGCCAACCTAAATATCCTTTGATTCAACCCCTTTGGGCCATTCACTTTTCTTCTCTATCACCTTGACCAATGTGTGAATAAGTGACTATAGCATATGCTTGCATTTATATTAGTGTTGTATTGTTGTATCTTGTTAAAAGCATGCTACATGAGTGAAAAATGTATATGGCCGAGAGGTACTAGAGAGGAAAAAGAAAAGAAAAGTGGCCAAAGGCCAAGAAAAAGAAGAGAAAAAGAAAAAAAAAATAATAAGGCCGAAGGCCAAAAAGAAAAAAAAATGAAAGCACAAAGTGCTTGAGTATGCCAAAGGCATAAGAGTGAAAAGAAAAATGAGAGAAGCACAAAGTGCTTGAGAAAAAAAAAAGTGAGGTGTGGCATGCTTTGTGGGAAGTGGATTTATTGTATTGCAAGTATATGTGGTAGCTACTTGTTTATATTATTGGTCATTGACTACTATCCATCATTCATCATTCATATTAGCCTTCCATGCAACCCCCAAAGTCCCCTAGATTTGATTGTGCCATGCATACTAATGGGTGGAGAACTAAGAACTATTACAAGCCTATGGTGAGGTGGAATGCATTGAGCCAAAGAGCGATTACAAAGACCCTAGTTAGGCATTATTCCTAACTTGAGAGATTGAGTGCAAACACTTAAATCCGGTGAGGAAAAATCTCTTTTAGCATTCCCTCCTAATTCTAGTTACTTGTTAAACTTGTTTCCACTTTGCATCCTTAAATTTGGCCCATGTGATAATCTAGGGAAAGGTTCAAAAAGATCAACTTGTACACAATGACAATTCCAATTGCCTTCAATATGCTTAATGATTAAGTTAGACTTTTTGGATGACTTTGACCGGAGTTCAAAGATTAAGTGTGGGGGATTTGATTGGACCGAAATTTATATGTTTAAGCATGTGCATTTGAGCTTAATTAGTGAGGTTTAATTGTTATATTTGATCATTATTGGTGATTTTATGTGCACATGCTTATAGGTGATTATATGGAAAATCCTAGCTTAATTACTTGCATTTTAAGTAACCAAGGGTATTTTGGTCATTTTTGACTAGTTGTGCGTTTTCATGTGTAGGGGGTCCCACGTGGGCCCCACAACCCTTTGGGATAGCTTGGAGTGCAAGGAATTGGCTTGGAGGGAAAGGCAAAGGCATAAGACAAAAGTTACCCCTTTTGTCAAAAACAAGGGATTTGCACATTTCCAAAAGGGGTAATATGGAGCCAAAAATTCAAATTCAAAGTTGAAGGCCTCATTAAGGGCATTTTTGGGAGCACAATCAATTGGAGAAAAAGGTGGAAGCTTTGGAAATGCATTTAGACCAATTCATGACCACATTCATCCTCATTTCTCACCACATTCCAAAAATACCCTTCCTTCCCTAACCTCTCATCAATTTGGCCTACCTCCCTCCATAACCATAAAAATATCTTTTTGACAACCCATTTACACCACTTGACAACTCATCAACTCCTAATCACTCTCATTAACCCAAACTTCACTTCATTAAATAAAACCCCAACCTCTCATTTGTGACAACTACCACATACCTTTCTCTCTCTTCATCTCATTTTCTCTCACTTTTCTCTCATCCTTTTCACCATTCTCACCAAAACTTTCGGCCAAGCTTCATCCTCCATGGATTCTCACGCCATTCATCTTCCTTCCACCTTCTCCATGTGTGGCTAAGCTTCATCATCTCTCTCTCCAAAGGAATGTGCTTGTAGATCTTCATATTTGGCTTCATGTACTTGTTGATGTAATCTTTTAGGTTTGTGAGCTAGACTTATCTTTTTGCCTAATGTTTTCCTAGATTTAGGTTACATTAGGTTAGGACATTTAGCTTTAAGTGTTCTATTTGACTTTGGCTCACAAATCTCTCTTTTAGGTTAAGGACATGAAAACCTAAGCTTAATCTTTTGTAGTTTCATGAATGTATTTGTGTGCGATTAGCTCCTATTATGTTTGTGGAATGAATGTATTTCTTAAGTGCTAGATTTAGTACTTAATGTTGCTTTTGGTATGTTCTTAGCTTAAAAGAGCTTTAGGCTTGATTAAATTAGTTAAATGCTTGTAGATTTCTTTGATTAAGGAAGTCTCAAGGATTTAACTAGTTTATATTAAGTGTAACAAGGACATGAAGTCTAATTCATCAAAGCACTAAGTACTTGGAGAGGGAGGTGATTTCTTATCTCATTTCTTTACACTTTTCTATTCGGCTAGTATAGTTCTTTGTTAGGTTAAATTTGTAGTTAAGAAAAATCAAAATCATTCTCACATACTTACTTAATTTGCGTGACAAAAGTAGCCTAGAATTTGCTAGATTCAACTTGAATTGTGGAAAAGACCTAATACTCACCACTAGTCACTTAGTGGATTTGAGTTTAGAAAATCTTTGATTGACCTAAAAGGCGACTAAATAGGTTAAATCAGTTCCCACACTTGACTTCTCTCAAATTGATTTAGCTCTTCCTGCATGGCAATAATCCAGTCGCAGTCCTCAAGAGCTTGTTCAATTGAAGTTGATTCGATTTGAGATAGGAATGCTCCAAACTCAACTTCATTTTGAACTTGTCTTCTAGTTCTGACACCAGAAGAAACATCACCAAGCACTTGATCAAGAGGATGATCCCTGTGATGTCTCCTAGCTATTGGCAACTGCGCCTCCTCAGGCATGGGTTGCACTCCAGGTTCATCACTGGGTTCACCTTCTTCCTTGGGATGGCTTATTGGTGTTTCTTTTGATGGTGAGGAAGATGATGATAGTTTTGGAAGATTAGGTGCTTCATCATCTTCTGTGGATTGTCCCCATGTAGGAGTTTCATCAAATACAACATGCATGGATTCTTCTACAGTTTTAGTTCTCATGTTGTATATCCTATATGCTTTACTCCTAAGGGAATATCCTATGAATATACCTATATCAGCCTTTGGATCAAACTTACCCAAATTTACCTTTCCATTATTATGCACATAGCATTTTGATCCAAATATTCTGAGGTGGCTGATGTTGGGCTTCCTTCCTTTGTATAGCTCGTATGGAGTCTTATCCAAGCCCATGCGAACATAAGCTCTATTGGAGATATAGCAAGCAGTGCTCATAGCGTCCGCCCAGAACACTTGAGAAACCTCTTTCTCGTTGAGCATGCTTCTAGCCATCTCCGTCAGAACCCTGTTCTTCCTTTCGACTACTCCATTTTGTTGAGGAGTCCTCGGAGCTGAGAAGTTATGTTCAATGCCGTTTTGCTCACATAGCTCAGTGAAGCTATGGTTCTCAAACTCTCCTCCATGGTCTGTCCTTATGGCTGTGATTTTGAGCTCCTTCTCATTCTGCACTTTCTTAGCCAGGACAACAAAAGCATCAAAAGCATCTTGCTTAGAGGCAAGAAACATAGTCCACGTGAACCTTGAATAGTCATCCACCACCACTAAAGCATATAGGTTTCCACCCAAACTCTTTACTCTCGCTGGCCCAACCAAATCCATGTGGATTAGTTCCAAGGGCCTGCTGGTGGAGACTCTCTTCTTGGTTTTAAACGAGGACTTTGTTTGCTTCCCTCGTTGGCAGGATTCACAAATAAAATCATGCTTAACTTTAAAAGAGGGAATACCTATAGCTAGCTCATTTTTAATTAGCATATCCAATTGAGTAAAATTGACATGAGCTAACCTCTTATGCCAAAGCCAGCTATTCTCGTCACTAGATATCAAACATTTTTCTTCTAACTGTTGACATAAGTCTAAGGTATATAGATTCCCATTTCTATTTGCCTTAATCTTGCATTTTAAGTTGGCCTTATCTATGTTCAGATCCTGCTTATCAACTATTAAGCACTCATTTGAATCAAATATTACCCAGTTTCCTCTGTCCGTGCTCTGGCTCACGCTCAGCAGGTTGTGACAGAGACCGTCCACTAGATAGACATCTTTGACTGGTCCAACTTCTCCGACTCCAGTGATCTTACCACTTTGATTTCCTCCAAAGGTCACTGTGGCTCCATCTTTGATCACCAGAGATTTGAACTTGTCTCTGTCTCCAGTCATATGTCTCGAGCATCCGCTATCGATGTACCATTTTTTGTTCTTGGATGCCTTGAGACACACCTGAAATAATCAAGCAACTTTAGGTACCCAATCTTTCATGGGTCCTTTGTTATTAGTGTCTAGTGCCCTTGGCCTAGTGTTGGGCTTAGCCTTGGGCTTATGAACATTTGGAGCCTCTGGCCTGGAGCTGGCTCTAGGCTCTTGGGTTTTCCCTGTGGGATGATTCCAGGCTCGGGATCCTTGTCCTTTCTTGGTGTCCTTTGCAGGTGGAGGATCCTGGGTAGCCTTGGTTCCTTTAGGAACCCATTTGTAAGAGCTGTTAGCTCCATGCTTCTTAGCATTACAGGTGGACGTGGAGTGTCCTTTCCTGTTGCAGTAATTACAGAAGCTAAAGGGTGAGGAGCTATGATTGGTGGCTTTATGGAAGAACTTCAAGTAAGGCTTTACTTTTGGTTCTACCCACTTTTTCACTTTAGGGGTATACCCCAAGCCAGTTCTATCCCTATATGCCCTTTGGTTCATTAAGAGTATATTTAGCATTTCTGAACCATTGGTAAACTTCTGCAGGGCATTTTGCAGCTTGTTATTTTCCTCTGAGATTTTGCTGCAATTAGGGCAGCTCTCAGGTGTTTGGGCGTTGGGTTCTACTTGGGAAGAACCCTGGCCATCCACTACCGGAAGTCTTCTAGCTTCCGCTAGTTCCTCACTTAGTGAGTCCACCTTGGACTCAAGTGATTCCTTTTTGGTTTTCAACACCTTATAGGCTTTACATAGTCTAGAGAATTCTTCATGAACCTCATTGTAAGCCTCTTGTAGTTCAGGAAGAGTTACCTCATGATCTTCGTTGGTGAGGTCAAGATCTGAAGATGCTTCTTCATCCTCTTCTCTGGCTATCAGGCAGAAGTTGGCAGCTTCTTCTTCATCACTTGCTTCCTCATCTGAGCTATTTACCCAAATGGAGGAAACAAGAGCCTTTCTTTTGTCCTTGCCTTTTGACCTCTGCAGGCTGGGACACTCAGCCTTGAAGTGACCAGGCTTATTGCATTCAAAACACACAGGGACCTTTTCTCTCTTGTATCCCTTTTTCTGGCTGGAATCACCTCTCTGATAGCCTCCCTTCTTTCTGAAGAATTTCCTAAATTTCCTCACCATCATAGCCATCTCCTCATCGTCCATCTCCTCCTCATCATCCTCATCATTGTCATTGATCTCCTTGCTGGGAGCAACGAGAGCAAGGTTCTTGTTTTTGGATGAGGTTTGAGGAGCTCTCATAGCCAGCAAGGTAGGTTCATATTCAGCAAGAGAGCCAAATAGTGTGGTGATGGAGCTGGTCGATTCTCCTTGCATTTCTTGCAAAATAGTTACCTTGGTGATCCAGTCACCCTTCAAGATCTTTAGAATCTTGCTCACTTGCTCTCTTTCAGGGATATCCTTACCCAGCGTGGCCAAATTGTTGATGAGATGGGTGAACCTAAGCTCCAGCTCTCGGATAGGCTCGGTGGGACTCAGCATGGCGAATTTGTGAAATTCTTCCACCAGCATTTCAACACGTCTCGCTTTTACTCCCCTGGTTCCAGAGTGTGCAGCCTCAAGAGCCTCCCACATATCTTTTGCATTTTTGTGGTGGCTGATCCTGTGATACTCTTTGGGGCTGAGATCACACTGGATGTAGTGCATGGCCCGATGGTTCATTTGGACTAGGGCATAGTCCTCAGGAGTGTATCTGGCTCGCACTTTTGCAAATTCATCCTCATCTAGCGGAGTTTGATCCCCTCGTTCTATTACGTCCCAGAGTCTGATATCAGTTGATTTGATATAAGTCTCCATTTTGAACTTCCAGAATGAATAGTTGTACCCATCGAAGCCTGGGGGCTTGTTGGGTTGAACGGAGACATCTGGTAGAGAATAGTCTGTGTCCATTACTGGTTCTTAGCCTTCTGATTCGTTGGAATCGAGTGAGAAGGACCTTGCTCTGATACCAAATGAATGTAATGGATGCACAAGAGGGGGGGTGAATTGTGCAATAAATACTCAAATAAAACAACACAAGATTTATACTGGTTCGGTCTACCTGACCTACGTCCAGTCCTCAACCACCCAGGCCGAGAGTTCCACTATAACTCAGGTTTTAAATCGGGTTCACCTGAAACCTTACAACCGCAAGTTTTGCACGGGATCACTTGCAACCTTACAACAAGTTTTACACAGGCTCACTTGTAACCTTTCTAACTAGCTCCCCCTCACACCAAGCAAGGGGTTAACCTTTACACTTAAAGGATTTTGACTAAGTTCTCTCAAAGAACAGATGGTGTTACACACTTAAGTACAATAAATGCTCTTATAACAGTAAGAGACTTAACAACTATGAGTACAGAATAAGTAGATGAAAAGATCACTCAGAGTGTTAAATGCTCTTTGTTTTCCTGGGCAGCTTTGAATGCTTGAAGATGTTCTTAGTTTCTCGCTCTAACTTCTCTCAAGAATATTCAAAGATAATTAATTACATCATAAATGAAGTTGAGCTCCCTTATATAGTCTTCAAGCATTTTGAACTCTTGGTAGGTGGGCTAGCCGTTTGAATATGTCCGTTTTTCCCATGTTACCGTTTGCCCATTAATTGCTTCATCAATGCATAACAGGGTTGACTTGCTTTATCTCTGGAAAGTAGTCCTGACACCTCTGCTCTGACAAAGCATTCTGACACTGCATCTCTGAACGTTCTGACATTCTGAATGCTTGCGGAAGCAACTTCTCATCCGGAAGCAACCTTACTTAGTGTTCTGCACTTGAACGTTAGTTTAGCAATATAAGCACATAGTCATATGCAGTGAGTGTTCTCTTAGCTTATGATGTATCCGGAAGCACTTTTACATCCGGAAGTAAAACTACTGGATGAAGGATTTTGTTTACTAATACTCACTCTCGCTCAGTGTCCCTCAATCCAACAGTCAGCGCTAGTCACTAAGCTATCGGAAGCACTTTCACTTGACGAGGTAAACTCACTGACGCTTAGGGTTATATCTATTCTATCAGTCTGCGCCAGTCAAAATCTATCAGGAAGCTATTTCACTTGACGTGGCTTTTTCACTGACGCTTGGGGTATTCTATTTTATCAGCCTGTGCCAGTCTAAGTCTAACAGGAAGCATTTTTACTTGACGAGGTGAACTTACTGACGCTTGGGGTGATATCTATCTTATCAGTCTGCGTCAGTCTAAGTTTAACAGGAAGCAACTTCACTTCCGGTTGAATCATAGCTTAGTCTTAGGTTTTGTATATCTAGCGTTCATGGACTAAGTTAAATCCCTAGTGAGTTACTCGCTGCCGCTGGGGGATGAAACATTTATCCGCGTGCGCGAGTCCTGGTCTATCCGGAAGTAAATCCACATCCGGTTGCACTCTTACTTGGGATCCTGTGTTATTCTATTGCTTTCTAAGTACTAGACCTATTCTTTCATATTTTAGTCTTCATCAAAACTTAAGATTCTAACATTATTCTCGTTTCTTTTAGGGCTAAACTTATTCTTGGCTTGGAGAACGCTTAAACTATTGTTTATGCATGTTGGAACTAATTTAAGTATTGTTTTAATGTAACTAAATGATGTACATGATATTTTGGAAGATCTAGAGATGTTATCGAAATATGAGAATGTGCTAATTTTGCTGTTTCTTGACTGCTTGGGCACTTCATTTGAAAATGGAAGATCTATGGCAAATCTTTACTTGATTGGTGTTTTATACAAGTATAGGAGTGTATGTTGTGTGTACATGATCCAAAATTTGATTGTAAAGCTTGATTACTAACGCAAATTACAGCCTTATGAATCTAGCTGTTTTAATAAACATACCTATATAAATATATTGTTTTCAAGACCCTTAGATGACAATTTGATTAGCCAAGTGCTAGGGTATGATAACTATAGTTGGTAATGGCTAGTATGTAAATATGAAATTTGTAATTATAATGTATGGTTTTATTGGTTGATGTTAAATGCATGTAGCTAATTAGAATGGAGGGAACAAGTAAATAAAGTCGTGTACATTTTGATTGTCAACTGGATATGGCTTCTTGCATATATATGTGATTAAATGTTATATTGTGAGGGGTGAATTGCCTTCCTTGTAATGGTGAATCGTGGTTGGAGATTTTAGCCAAGTTTTGGCTTCTTTGAGTAAATTGATGTTGTTTCTCTTCTTGATTAATTGACAATAAGCTTGTTTGTTAATGTAAAGCTAAAATGTGAATGAATGATGTGTACTACTCTTTGCAAATGAAAGCATGTTTTGTGTGGATTGTTTATGCTCAATTGAAGAAGAAAGAAAAACTAGAAGAATGGGTAGTAAACATAAAAAAAAATGGGTAGTAAGTTCATAGAACCGAGAGAGACGTGTTATACATTACACAAATATAAGCATGGTTGTTTACCTTATTATTACTCTTATGTAATAACAGGTGAATTGAGTAAGGAAGCGTAAGGAAGAGTAGCAAAGTGCTAAAGGGCGACAGGTAATCACACTTAACCTTGCTATAACATTGAGGGTGACGTTAGCTGGGATTTTCAAAATCCCTTTTCACCCTCTATATACACATTTTTCTTGAAAACTTATCTTTATACAAAATAGGCTATCGGGTGCCTTTTAAACACGATTATTTTCATATAAAGAAAATTGAAACTATATCTATATATTATCCTGTTTGGTGGTGGCCATTGATCTGGAATGGCGTGAAATGTATATAGGTATAGCATTTTTAGTGGTGAGAATTTATGATGATAGAAAAGGGAATTATGTTGTGGAAAATCTGAGATGTTGAAATGTTAAGATATTGTAGGGAATTACGAAAGTACATGACGCTGATAGTGGTATTGTGATAATGAAATGAAATGTGGTTGAGAAGTTGAAATTGGTGAATGAGATAGATATGGATACGGTGAGGTTTGCATGACACTGAGATACATACGTACCATCGCGCGATGATAACTGTCGATTGGCCAATCGACAGTTATTTGTACTGATGATCCTTTTCGGATTGATTGGATCGGGGATCATAGGTCAACTTATTGAGAGAAGTGACCTACGATTGTTAAGGCATTTTAGAGCCCAACCGCCCCTACGGTTGTTAAGGCATTTGATGAAATGCGTGGCTGTCACCCAAGAAGGGGGGGTGAATTGGGTGGCAGATAAAAAACTTAATAATTTACCCTTTTTGAAATCTTTACTCCTTGTGCTTGATGAGAGTGACGATGGATCATCCCAAGCACAAGTGAGTATACAGTGGTGTGGTGCTTGGTGTGAGATTTAAATAAGCAGAATATGCACAAGCGAGTTTATCCTGGTTCGGTCACTCCTAGACCTACATCCAGTCCCCAGGCTCCACCTGAGATTTTCAATCCACTAACCTTCTTGTTTGAACCAGGCACAAGAAAGCCTTTACACTTTAGGTTTTACGAACACGGGTTCACCTAACAACCCACAGGTTTTACAACGGGTTCACCTGCAAACCTTACAACCACAAGTTTTGCGGGCTAACTTGCAACCTATGGAGATTTAGAAAACCTCTAAATGCTCCCCCTTACTATTGTAATATAACAATTCTGTTCTTCAAGCACAAGCTTAAGAACAGCCTCTGTTAATTAGAGGATTTAATGATATGTTCACTCTATGAACTGATTTTGATAATCACTTAAGTACAAATGACTCTCTCTAAGAGTAGATGATGTTACTCACTTAAGCACAATTGAATGACTCTCTAAGAATGTTACAACTTTAGATCTGAGAGTAGAAGATGAGAGGAATGTAGAAGATAATACATCAGATAATATTCTCTGTTCTTCCAAAATCTCTTCTGAATGTAGATGTTTCTTTTATACTCGGCTTCTTGGGCGGCAGGTTGAATATGATCGTTTGAATATAGCCGTTAATCCCATGTTACCGTTGAGAAGTACATCTTCATTAATGCTTAGCAGGGTTGACTTGCTTTATCTCTGAAAAGTAGTCCTGACACCTCTGCTCTGACAAAAGCATTCTGACTTCTGAGTATGTGATGTTGACTCTTGTACTCTTGCTGACGGATGATCATCGTTCATCCGGAAGTGGCAATCTTGCTCTGCAAGTGTTAAGCTCTGAGTCCCAATGCCAAGGGTCTTTCCATCCGGAAGTTCATTTGCATCCGGAAGTGTGACCAAGTTCTGCACATACTGGTTAGTCCAACATAGCAATATATATAATCTAATATAGTAAGAGCTATACATGCTGTGGGAAGCTTGTTTGCTATGGGGAGTAGTCTTACTTAGACTATGTTCTGACTTAGTGTATTATTTACTTTGAACGTTAGTCTTCTTAGTCTATGATGTATCCGGAAGCACTTCTACATCCGGAAGTAAAACCACTGGATGAAGGATTTTGTTTACTCTTACTCACTCTCGCTCAGTGTCCTTCAATCCAACAGTCAGCGCTAGTCACTATGCTATCGGATGCACTTTCACTTGACGAGGCTGATTCACTGACGCTTGGGGTTATTCTATTTTATCAGGCTGCGTCAGTCAAAATCCAACAGGAAGCAATTTCACTTCCGGTTGAATCATAACTTAGTCTTAAGGTTTTGAGTACCTAATGCTTATGGACTAAGTTATTTCCCTAGTGAGTTACTCGCTGACGCTGGGGGATAAATCATTCATCTGCATGTGCGAGTCCTAGTCTATCCGGAAGTAAATCCACATCCGGTTGCACTCATACTTGGGATCCTATGTTATCCTTTTGCTTTCTAAGTACTTGGCCTATTCCTTTATATTTTGTTAGAATCTTAAGTTTTGATGGTGACTAAGGTATGATATGGTCTAGTACTTAAAAGAACATAATCAAACTTAGGAAGGATTAGATGACATGGTTAGAATCCTAAGTTAGATCACTTGCGAATGCAAGATCACTTCCGGAAGTATTAGCACTAGCGCTCGCGGATGAACGTCTCATCCCCCAGCGGCAGTAAGTGCTTCACTAAGTCATAACTGAGTCTAGGAACATTAGTTGTACAAAACCCTTGAGACTAAGTTAAGATGCAACCGGATGTGGATTTACTTCCGGATAGACTAGGACTCGCGCATGAAGATGAATGATTTATCCCCCAGCGGCAGCGAGTAACTCACTAGGGAAATAACTTAGTCCATGAGCATTAGGTACACAAAACCTTAAGACTAAGTTATGATTCAACCGGAAATGAAATTGCTTCCTGTTAGATTTTGACTGGCGCAGACTGATAGAATAGATATAACCCTAAGCGTCAGTGAGTTTACCTCGTCAAGTGAAAGTGCATCCGATAGCGTAGTGACTAGCGCTGACTGTTAGATTGAAGGACACTGAGCGAGAGCGAGTAAAAGTCATTATAATCCTTCATCCAGTAGTAGTGCTTCCGGATGCAGAAGTACTTCCGGATGCAAGAAAGGCTCCTTAGACTAAATGAACTCCCACTGCATGTGATTAAGTGTTGTTATACTACACATCCCATAGCTTAAGAAAATGACACACCAAGTCACTTGGGAAGACTTAAGAGTTAGAGTAACATAACGAGACTCACGCTGACTGTCGGATTAGACATCCCCTTGCGTCAGTAGACAAAACACTAAGTTAGAACATAGTCTTAGTAAGATTACTTCCCATAGCAGACAAACCTCCCACAACATGTATAGTTCTTACTGCTACACTTGATTATATATATTACTCTGATGGGACTAACAAGTGTGTACTTCCGGATGGAAATGAGCTTCCGGATGAAAGATACTCTTGGCACTGAGATTCATAGACTAACACTTGCAGAGCAAGATTGCCACTTCCGAATGAACGATGATCATCCGTCAGCAGGATTACAAGAGTCAGAAGTACATATGCTCAGAAATCAGTATGATGTTGTCAGAGCAGAGTGGTTAGGATTGCTTTTCAGAGATAAAACAAGTCAACCCTGCTAAGCTTTAATGGAGCGTTTAAGAAGATGTACTTCCCAACGGTAACAAGAGGTTAACAGATATTCAAACAACATTGTTACCTACCAAGCATGAGGAGTATGAGAGATAAGGAGAACATAATCTGAAGATTCATTCAAGCTGTCAAAGCTCATACTACCCACAAGAGTCAGAGTCCATAAGAAAGCTTCTAATAGCAAGAGAGCATCCAATAGCAAAGCACTCTTATCATTCATGGACAAGTGCTTGGAAGACGAAGTTCCTCTATGTGATAGCAAGCAGAATGATAGAGTCCACGAGCTTCACTTCAGATAGCAAGAGAGCTTCCGATAGTAAGTCTCTTAGCATCCTGGACTTATGCTTGAGGAACGAAGTCCTCATCTGACAACAAGCAAGAGTCAGACCGTACAGTGTATAGATGTCAGAACGACTTTTGCCAGAACAGTGTTGTCAGAACAGTGTTGACAGAACAGCTGGTCAGAGCACCTTTTCAGATAAAGCAAAGTCAACCCTGCTGTGCATTAATGAGGACAACGTAAACAAGGCCCCAACGGCAATATTCAAACGGCCTTATTGCCTCTCCAACGGTTGGATAATCAGAGGCTGGTATAAAAGGAGATATTCTTCATTTCTGAAGGGAGAGCTTCATGAGTTTGATAAGCAAGAGAAATAGAATGAAGAAGCTCAAGCCTACTATCTGAAATATCCTTCTACTCTCTGATCTTAAGTTGTAATATTCTTAGAGAGAATTTGTTGAGAGCAATTATTGTACCTAAGTGAGTAACATAATCTGTTCATTGAGTGAACCCACTTAGTTGAGCTTAAGTGTTTAGCACAATCAGTTCATAGAGTGAACATCCTATCAAACCTGTTCTAAAGCTTGTCGCTTGAAGAACAGTATTGTAATCATTGTTAAATCATTGTCTGTAAAGACTGAACCCTTCTAGGTGTGAGGGGGAGCTGTAAAGGTTTGCAGGTGAACCCGTTGTAAAACCTGTGGGTTGTTAGGTGAACCCGTGTTCGTAAAACCTAAAGTGTAAAGGCTTCTCTTGTGCCCGGTTTAAACAAGAATAGTGGATTGGAAATCTCAGGTGTAGCCTGGGGACTGGATGTAGGTCTGGGTGACCGAACCAGGATAAATTTGTGTGTGCATAAATTTATATTTAATCATTCTATTTTGCATCACATAACATACTGACTTGTGCATAGCATTATTTATTATCATCATCACCGAGCACAAGCAGTCTTTCTTAAAAGAGTTTTAAGGTTTTATTCCCTCACCCAATTCACCCCCCCTCTTGGGTGACAGCCACACATTTCATTTGGTATCAGAGCGGGTCACTTGTTTAAAGGATCCAACGATCTCAAGTGTAAAGACCTTGGCTGATTTGGGTTAAAAATGTTTTCCAAAGGCTTTGATCATACCATTCCACCCGTGCTAGAAAATATTGATTTTTGTTGGTGGAAAGCAAAGATGGAAAGTTTTATACAATCCACTAGTTTGAAAATGTGGGATATTTTTGAAAATGATTTTGATTTCAAACCAAGAGGAAACTGGACTGAAAAGGAGAAAAAATTTGTTTTCCTTAAACATTAGAGCAATGCAAATTTTATACAAAAGTTTAACTGAAAATGATTTCCAGAAAATCAAACATTGCTCTAGTGCTAGAGATATTTGGAATACTCTTGATGTGATATATGCTTCTAACCCATCTCTTGAAAGCACAGCTATCCAAAGCTCAACTCGTGCCTCTTGTGGATCATCTACTGATGAGCTTCTGGAAGCTGATATTGAGGAAGCAGGCTTCAGTGAAGAGAGTATCCATCTCTGCCTAGAAGATTCAGAAAGTGAGGTATCTGGATCTGAAATTGAACTCTCTGATTTGCAAGATGCATACAATGAGTTATATACTGAATATTGTAAACTTGCAAAAGAACTTCTAGGCTTAAAAGAAAAAGATAGGAAACTTGTAAAACTAATTTCTTCTTCTACATCCAAAGTTTCTGAGGTTTCTTTTAAAGAACTAGTGGTTCCGATAGCTAGCCCACTATCGGTAGGGAAAACTTCAACATGCCTTGAAAAATGTTTTGACTGTAAACACGTGTTGAAGGAAAAAGAAGAGCTTTCAAAAGAAACTGAGATTTCAAAGGAACAAAAAGCTTTTCTAAAGAAAACTAATCATGATAATGATAGAAAACCCCATTTTGATTATCATTCCATTATCTGTCATTATTGTGGTAGATTAGGACATATTTCTCACACATGCAGTCTTAGAAGAAATTCAAATGTGAGAAATAAGTTTGTATGGATTCCTAAAGGACAAGTAAGGTTCAGTGCTAACCATGTAGGACCCAAGTACAAATGGGTACCAAAACATCCTCCTAGTACCTTACTTGTGCAGGAAAGATCAAGAGTTCTTCTTACCCCAAAGAAGAGAACTCGTGGTGATGCAACTGCTGAAACCCCCTGGTACAATCATAAGAAGCAATGCGCAACCACCAGGAACAATGGTTCTATCTCAAGGATGAGCTATCACAGAGTTCCATTCAACTATCCTGAGAAGAACAAGAGAGAGTGGATTCCTCGATCAACATTGAAAAGGCTCTTGAATCCTACCTCTCAGAAGAAAGTGCTTCGAACCAAGGATAAGTATGGAAGATCTCCTTGGGTAAGCAAGGGATCACTTAGCAACGAAGCATTTGATAGTAAAATCTTCTATGCTAATATTAGATGGACTTATTGAGATTTTACATTAAGCATCCTAAGATGTGAACATTATATTAATCATAGAAGAAAGCTTAAAGAAATTAATAATGTTCATAATCCACATGCTGTCCATGACTAACTTGATCAAAAACCTTGTATATCCTTGTGCATATAGTCATGATAGATTCACCATGCCATACACATAGCAAGTAATCTCTAAGTGCATGTGAATTATATATAACCTACAAACTGACCTTCAGATCCAGACTTGGATACAAAAGGAAGGAACTATCTGATATTTTGTAGGAAAGGCAATCCGGAGGTTCAGCAAGACTCAGGACTGTACCTCATCTGAACAATTAGTCAAGTCTTGATAAGTATTCGTCACACATAGATTTTGGTGCTGCTCTGAAAATAGAATCCTTGCATTGCCAACCAAAATCAAGCGAGCTACTGCTTGATGCGAATGGAGCTATGGTGATATCATTCTTACCTTCCTCCTTACTTGAATAATCATTTGGGTAGTAAATGCATGATGGGCTTAACAGATTTTATTTCTCTGAAACTGATATGATTTCCCTTATCTGTGATGACCTTATTTTCTGTAAAAATGATCCTATCATATCAAATTCATTTTCTGATATAATGCATACTGATTTTACAGATTCAAGAAGTCTGACACTTTGAAACTGAACTTTCTTCAAAACCTTCTGAATTTGTGCATGCTGAATCATTGTGTTCCAAGATTTCTGACATTGTTAAGAAGATTCAGAACTAGTCTCAGAACTTTGACACTAAAACTAAAAACCTTCTTCAGAGCTTTCATATGGTGTCTAAATCGTTTTACTCATATATGCTTAGCAAATTCTTTTAAGGGCGCCTCTCATGAAAGAAAATAGTTTATGCATTCACCTTGATTTTTGAAAGATCCTTTTTGAAATGCAAACTTTCAAAACAGATTCCGATCCTCTTTAAACTTACATGACAACCATACCTCATGATAGCATTCAAAAGTTATTTTTGATTTTCCATTTCATGTGGTATCTCTTGCATCAAATTTTTCAATGCATAAGCAGCTATGGTTTCGAGAACAATACATCCCTCTTAATTACATCTTTAAGTTCTCAATCTACTAATGATCTCGGTTCAAGTTTGTGGTTTAAGAATGTTGACACAGATTATTGAAGCTTGAACAATGAGAATAACCAAGAGAGAAAGGCAACGAAAATGCCCCTTATCAAGATGTGTGGAATGGGTATACTAAACCTGAGAAACTCTCGCCAATACACATGAGCATTTCTATCCCTTACACATTCTGTTGTGAAATTTAATGAATAGTCTCTCTCTTGTCTGACATGCATTAGAAATCTTAGGAAATGCCTTGAATTAAACACTGCTAGATCTGTAAAACATGGCATAGTATCACAAGCATGCTATAATCTGTATTAATCTCAAGCTTGTTGATATCCTAAGAACAATGAGATCACACTGAGCATATCTAGAAGAACTTGAGCTAATATTTGGAAATTATTCTCGTGATCATATGCTGAAATTTGGTTGTTTTTGTAAACCGGATTTAGTCTTAAAAACAAATTATTCTGTGAGCATGAAGATTTCCAGTATTTCATTTTTTTTGTGAGGATGAAGATTTCTCAAACTTTCATTGTGTTAATAATTCACATGTCTTCATGATCTAACATGAACATCCTTGAGGCATATTTATTGAACTATACTTGCTTATGAAACTCTGAAAATATGCCACCTGTTTGATACTCGCTGTACTATCACATTGATATTTATCTATGAGAGTATAAATAGAGTTCATGTCTTGATAGTGAAACTATGTGAACGTGTAGACAATTTCAAAATTAGTTTTCACATAATCATTGCTCATTTTTCTTAAAACCAATTAGCAAGCATGATTTCTTAAAATTATTAACTTGTGCTGATTAACACAGATTGACTTGAATGTCCTGAGGATGGTCTCCAATGTTAAATCTTAAGTTCTTTCACTGACCATCAGGAAGCACTTGTTTCCTCAAGCACATGCAGGACCAATCATCAAGTTTGAGCAAGGTTGCTTTCGCAACAATCAGCGCCTTCGATAGCAGGCCAACTATTGAACCATGGGAAGAGTAGAGTGACTGCCCAGTCATGTCTGCTTGTGGTTGTAGCTCAGCTTGCCGAAGCGAATCATCAAAGCACTTGCGCTAAGGGTTTCCACTTGAGATAGCACACCTCTTGAAGATGTCAGGAAGCATGCTTATCTGCGTATGATTCAGATTCATGAGTCTAATAGAGTATGAGGATTCCTCATCTGTGGTAACATCTACACCTTACCATCTCTTATATATGATGCATACATGGCATTGGTAAGGGTGTCAATTTATGATGTTTTTCTCAATCTGCATTGACTTCAAAATCATTCACTGTCTTAGAAAATCATCCCAGCTCACACATCTGTATCATTTATATGACACGCTGGAAAGTAATTGATAACATACCTCTCTTATATGCTTCTTTTCTTGATCTTGTGATGATTAATCTTAATATAGAAGAGAAGTAGATGGACATTACTTGATAATGATCCCTTGAAAATAGAGAGTTACATGCTGTCATCGATAATAAACTCTTGAGATGCTGTTTGTTTGGAAATTACTTTAGGCATTTTAAACTCACAAAATTCATTTGATTTGGTTTTATTTTATATGGTATCACAAATTTCACTTGGCATTCAATCATTTCATATCACAAGTTCAAACTCACATATTTCATTTGATTTCATTTGGTATCACGAATTTAAAATCACAAATTTTCATTTGATATCATAATCATCATTTTAAACGCACCAAAATTATTTTGATATCATGTTAATCATTTCGAGAGGGTCAAAATTACTTTTGATGTCTTTTATATTTGAAAAGAATTTTCACCTTCAAAAAGAGAACTGTTTTTGTATGTTTTGATCTAGACTTAATCCTTGCAAAACATGTTCTGTTATCTTGCATAATGATTAGGGAGAATACAATCATTTAGGATCATGAATCATTATTGTTGTTCCTTGTTAATTCTCATACGTTGTATTGAATAGTCTAGAACAAATCTTTATTAACGATACATAGGGAGATATATTAGGTAGAAAGCCCACTCCTAGGAGAACGATAGAAGTATCCCCATCCCTAAGGCTAGCTTGCACTTGTTGAATTTTGATGAAGCCAAAAGGGGGAGAGAGATGAGACATGAGATGTCTAGAGCTGAGAGATAAGATAAGATGTCTAGATATCTGGGGAGAGAACTGGGGAAAGAAATATAGCTCTGGGAGTGATCTATGTTTAATTATGTTCTCTAGTCATCTATGGGTTTGTCATCATCAAAAAGGGGGAGAATGTTAGAATCTTAAGTTTTGATGGTGACTAAGGTATGATATGGTCTAGTACTTAAAAGAACATAATCAAACTTAGGAAGGATTAGATGACATGGTTAGAATCCTAAGTTAGATCACTTGCGAATGCAAGATCACTTCCGGAAGTATTAGCACTAGCGCTCGCGGATGAACGTCTCATCCCCCAGCGGCAGTAAGTGCTTCACTAAGTCATAACTGAGTCTAGGAACATTAGTTGTACAAAACCCTTGAGACTAAGTTAAGATGCAACCGGATGTGGATTTACTTCCGGATAGACTAGGACTCGCGCATGAAGATGAATGATTTATCCCCCAGCGGCAGCGAGTAACTCACTAGGGAAATAACTTAGTCCATGAGCATTAGGTACACAAAACCTTAAGACTAAGTTATGATTCAACCGGAAATGAAATTGCTTCCTGTTAGATTTTGACTGGCGCAGACTGATAGAATAGATATAACCCTAAGCGTCAGTGAGTTTACCTCGTCAAGTGAAAGTGCATCCGATAGCGTAGTGACTAGCGCTGACTGTTAGATTGAAGGACACTGAGCGAGAGCGAGTAAAAGTCATTATAATCCTTCATCCAGTAGTAGTGCTTCCGGATGCAGAAGTACTTCCGGATGCAAGAAAGGCTCCTTAGACTAAATGAACTCCCACTGCATGTGATTAAGTGTTGTTATACTACACATCCCATAGCTTAAGAAAATGACACACCAAGTCACTTGGGAAGACTTAAGAGTTAGAGTAACATAACGAGACTCACGCTGACTGTCGGATTAGACATCCCCTTACGTCAGTAGACAAAACACTAAGTTAGAACATAGTCTTAGTAAGATTACTTCCCATAGCAGACAAACCTCCCACAGCATGTATAGTTCTTACTGCTACACTTGATTATATATATTACTCTGATGGGACTAACAAGTGTGTACTTCCGGATGGAAATGAGCTTCCGGATGAAAGATACTCTTGGCACTGAGATTCATAGACTAACACTTGCAGAGCAAGATTGCCACTTCCGAATGAACGATGATCATCCGTCAGCAGGATTACAAGAGTCAGAAGTACATATGCTCAGAAATCAGTATGATGTTGTCAGAGCAGAGTGGTTAGGATTGCTTTTCAGAGATAAAACAAGTCAACCCTGCTAAGCTTTAATGGAGCGTTTAAGAAGATGTACTTCCCAACGGTAACAAGAGGTTAACAGATATTCAAACAACATTGTTACCTACCAAGCATGAGGAGTATGAGAGATAAGGAGAACATAATCTGAAGATTCATTCAAGCTGTCAAAGCTCATACTACCCACAAGAGTCAGAGTCCATAAGAAAGCTTCTAATAGCAAGAGAGCATCCAATAGCAAAGCACTCTTATCATTCATGGACAAGTGCTTGGAAGACGAAGTTCCTCTATGTGATAGCAAGCAGAATGATAGAGTCCACGAAGCTTCCGATAGTAAGTCTCTTAGCATCCTGGACTTATGCTTGAGGAACGAAGTCCTCATCTGACAACAAGCAAGAGTCAGACCGTACAGTGTATAGATGTCAGAACGACTTTTGCCAGAACAGTGTTGTCAGAACAGTGTTGACAGAACAGCTGGTCAGAGCACCTTTTCAGATAAAGCAAAGTCAACCCTGCTGTGCATTAATGAGGACAACGTAAACAAGGCCCCAACGGCAATATTCAAACGGCCTTATTGCCTCTCCAATGGTTGGATAATCAGAGGCTGGTATAAAAGGAGATATTCTTCATTTCTGAAGGGAGAGCTTCATGAGTTTGATAAGCAAGAGAAATAGAATGAAGAAGCTCAAGCCTACTATCTGAAATATCCTTCTACTCTCTGATCTTAAGTTGTAATATTCTTAGAGAGAATTTGTTGAGAGCAATTATTGTACCTAAGTGAGTAACATAATCTGTTCATTGAGTGAACCCACTTAGTTGAGCTTAAGTGTTTAGCACAATCAGTTCATAGAGTGAACATCCTATCAAACCTGTTCTAAAGCTTGTCGCTTGAAGAACAGTATTGTAATCATTGTTAAATCATTGTCTGTAAAGACTGAACCCTTCTAGGTGTGAGGGGGAGCTGTAAAGGTTTGCAGGTGAACCCGTTGTAAAACCTGTGGGTTGTTAGGTGAACCCGTGTTCGTAAAACCTAAAGTGTAAAGGCTTCTCTTGTGCCCGGTTTAAACAAGAATAGTGGATTGGAAATCTCAGGTGTAGCCTGGGGACTGGATGTAGGTCTGGGTGACCGAACCAGGATAAATTTGTGTGTGCATAAATTTATATTTAATCATTCTATTTTGCATCACATAACATACTGACTTGTGCATAGCATTATTTATTATCATCATCACCGAGCACAAGCAGTCTTTCTTAAAAGAGTTTTAAGGTTTTATTCCCTCACCCAATTCACCCCCCCCCTCTTGGGTGACAGCCACACATTTCATATTTTAGTCTTCATCAAAACTTAAGATTCTAACATTTGAGAGCCCAACCGTTCCCATTCTGCAATGGAAAACAGAATTGGGGTTCCCTCTCTGGGGATTGCCAGAGAGGGAAATTGTCCCCTCTTTATGGAGAGGGACACAGTGTCAAATCATATAGTGAAGATTAGATGCTTGAATGCCCCGGGATGGCACAATGCATCTATAGGTGAGTGTGAGAGTTGTGGTGGTAGTAACATTAGATTGGAGACTGGGGAGGTGATATTTAGTTATGTGGAATTGACTGAGGGATTTGAGTGATATGTGGGAAGTAGAGATGATGAATTTGAGTTGATTTAGAGGGAGGGACTTGGATGATGAATGAAAGACTAGACATGTATATATATATTATTGGTTTTAAATGTGGTACCCTTTAGACGCCCTCGCTACCGCACATCTCACTGTTATAGTGAGTTAAGCGGTGATTACTGGGACAAATTGTCTCATCCCACGATTACTGACATTTTTGCAGGTATTCATACACAGGCGCGAGCAACAGGAAAGGGAATTAAGTTTTAAGGTTGTTTAGTTTATTTAGACATGTATATTGCCAAAATGTATAGGGCTGCATTCGCTTCCGCATATTTTTGTTTGTATTGACTTTATTAGTTATTCAAAGAATTGTAGCAGGATGCTTCTTTTTCTAACCATGTTAGGTGATTCTTTTCTAACATGGTTAGCTATTAATTATCCATGATAGTATTCAGGTTATATTAGAAAATTCTTTTCTATCATGGATAATGATTATTAGTAGGAAATTCTTTTTCTAACTATGATAGATTTATTGATATTATGGAAATCATTTTTCTATCATAGTTAGTAAAGAGATTATGGAATTAAAAGAGATGTCACAGGTTAATTAGGGAATTAGTAACAATATGTTACACTGTTTGCGCCTGTGCATGAATACCTGCAAAAATGTGAGTAATCGTGGAATGAGACAACTTGTCTCAGTAATCTACTACATAACTCACTATAACAGCGAGATGTGCGGTAGTGAGGGCGTCTAAAGGGTACCACAGTTCTTTTTTAAAATGAGTATATATATACAAGAACCAAGTCTTCTTCCATTTACCATTCTATAACCTCTGTCACGTCCAAAACAAATCAAATCCAACTTCTCAACTCTCATCCATGTACAACCTGATGCTCTACTCATGTCATCCTGGAGGCACTACGCTCGAGCCCTATATGTATTCCAAATGAGTTAACACTGTGCCCTCTCAAATGTGAGGGGGCAATTTCCCTCTCTGGTAAACCCATGAGAGAGAAACCCCAATCTGTCTCCAATCAGAAAGGGAGCAGTCCCTGTCTCCAATCATAAGACTGCTGGTCACAGTCTCCAATCTATTGACCAATGGTCACAGTCTCCAATCTGTTGACCCGTACAAATAACCGTTGATTGGCCTATCGAACGGTTATCATCGCGCGATGGTACATATATCTCAGTGTCATGCAATGATCACAAAACCTTTTAATATACCAATCCCCTTTAATATTTCAATATCACATCAAAGTCAAGCACTCTCACGATTCCCTTCAATATCTCAATGTCAGCATTACAAAATTTTCCCTCATCTTACTCCCCCAACATCTCAAATCCAACATTTGATCTTCTCATATCTACATAACCTTTCCAATGTCACTATCAGAACACTCCACGTGTGTATATGTCACACCATTCCATGATTTTCACCACAACTAAACAGGACACTACATATACAATGTGTCAAAATTCTTTATACGAAAATAATCGTGTTTAAAAGGCACCCGATAGCCTAATTTATATAAAAGTAACTTTTAAAGATTTTTGAGGGCTAGAAAGGATTTTGAAAATCCCAACTAACATCACCCTCAATGTTATAGCAAGGTAAGAGTGATTACCTATCGCCCTAAGCACTGCGATGTTCTTCCTTACCATTTCTTGAAGATGTTCTCCAAACACTTCCCTTTTTAGTTCCTCCTATAATGATAGGATACAATGATAAATTAATATCAATTTCACTTTATAACACTTTAACGTCTCTCTCGTATCTCATAGTACTACCCATTTTCCCCTCTTCTTAGTTATATTATTTTAGAAAGTCATGTGGATTCCTAAGTACATACACATCACACACATACATGTCAATTAACATCGCAATACTTCAAAGTCCAGTTAAGCACAATTAGAGAAATACCAAGGAATTGCAAAACCATTCCTTATATTTCGCAAATACACATGTACAAAATTTATCACCATCTCCAATTCATACTAGTAGCACTCAAAAGCAAAAGGATAACAGTTTTCCAACTAAATTAGTCTAGCCATTAGAATATAATTAACAAAGGACTTAGCATATCCATGCATTCACAAGAACGACCAGACTTATTCCAACGTACATTTGAATCGCTATTTTAATCAACTAACCACCAAATTCAAACACCCATCTCCGCAGTCTATTCAGCTAGTATATAAAATGGACACCTAGTATCCCACATCAGTATACAAACACTAAAACATACCTTAATATACTTCAAAATTAGAATTGAGCAGGACACATCATCATTCACAAACCCCAACAGATTCACCATGCAACAACACTCAATTTTTATGTTCTAAATTCAAACTACACTTGTACTCATCATAATACTTATTTATATATTATCCCAATAAAGTTCTCAATCATCATTTTCTTTTTCCTTTACAACACATGCCTATCAATACAGAACCACGTCTCTTTGTGAGCCAAAAATAAGTTACATTCATGATTTATTTTACTCCACACTCCAAACAAGGGAGAGAATCTTAGCCAAGACACAACAAAGAACCAAAACCCCCAAAACTACCAAAATTTACTTCATCCACGCAGCAAGGCAAAGAAATTAGACTCTTTCCCATTAAAAATCAATAAGCTCCAAAAATTTAATAGCACATAGAACATTGGAAAGACTTAACCAAACAAACCAAGTAGATCATTCAAGCCCAAGTACTTACCTAGTCGTTACAAAGCATGAAGTTATTGACTCATACACCGAGAATTCTAATTCTTTAATCACCATCATCTCACACCCATGCATATCTCACTCAAACCAAAAACCACCTCACTTAAGTCTTGGAACATAAAGAATCAACCTTTCAAATCAACTTTACTTTCATCTTCAAAATAAACCATATTTCATTAAACTATCCTACCATCTAAACCCTTCCAAACCGATCTCATTTTCTTAAAACTAATACTCCTTACATCCCAAAATCCTTGAACATTAATCAATTCCTACTAAATCAACATAACCAATTTCATTCTTATAAAACACAAACTATTACTTGCTCCCACCAAATCTATTTCCATCCTCCTTTAGCCATTTCCAAAGTCCCATACATCTCTAAAATCAATCTTTCAATTAAGCATCAAATATTCAAACTTCCCTAGGCTTCCAAAAACTTTTATAAAAGATTCAAATTGTTTTCTAAATTTCATCTTCTTCATGATGCGATTTAAAAGGTCTACTTCTAATTATCCTAAATCCTTATGGTTAGAAGTTCCTCTAATTTCACTTACCAAAAGCAATAATATAACACCCACCATCACTTATTTCTAGTTTACACAAGGGATTTTAAATAAACCAATACCAACAAATTTTCAGCAAGCCATGAGAGTATGTATTTCATTATAAACCAAGTCAAGCAATAGCTAAACGGAGAACGACAAGTTGCCCGAAACTTGGGTTTTCATAAAATGCTACAAACTTCAACCAAGGTTCAATCTCTCATTCAAAACAACAAAAATAAAAGTTAAGTTCCAGTTGCTACCTATTAAACAACCTAACCCCATAAATAAAATCCAATCCTGTATGATTTGAAATCAAAGCAGAAAATACAAATACTATCACAAGTCCAATCAAACAAACATCATAAACACAAAGTTTCAGCCAAAATAGAGTAAAACAACTTTCAACAAATAATTACAACTCATAAATTTGACTCACAAGCTTCATAAATTCTATAGCCCTTCTTCATAAATTCACAAGCTTCATAGTATAAGGCCTTCCAGACCAGAAAATCATATCCAACCACAAAGAAGAGAAACAAATCACAAACAATCAACTAGAACTTTGTTTTTTTTATGATTATTGAACCCAAAATCCCAAAATCCAACTCTAACCCTCTCACAATCAGTGGAAAAACGAAAGAACTAAGGTACATAATGGCGAAAAGAGCCTCACCAGAATTTATAGTCGAGCCTACAAGTATGAACAACGGCATCTCCGCCGTGAATCGCCGACGAAACTCGCCGGAAAATCGCCGCTCAAATGTGAAGACCGAACAGAAAATAAAAAGAGAAAGGAAGAGTGAGAAAATCGAAGTTGGAAAGGAAAATAACTTAAGAAAACAAAAGAAATGGAAGAGCCTACTTCACCCGCCGTCATCCGCCATGTCTGCCGCCGTACGCTGCCACTGAGCCGTCGTTGAAGCTCGCTCAGATCGGAGAGGAGAGGGGATGTGAAGGAAAGAGAAGTGGGTCGGCTTAAGAGAAGGAGAGATGAAGGGGACTTATGTTGAGGGAGGGGCCGGCGCCGCCGTCGCCCATGGCCGCCGGGAAAGGAAGGAGCAAAGAAGAAGGGAGGGATCAGATGTGATGAAGAAAATGGTGAGGAAGGAGGAGAGCCCGCTGTTTTAAGGAAGAAAAAGGGGGAGGGCGCGTTTGGTTTTGTGAAATAAGGGGGGTCCTCTGATGATTTGTAGCCCAAACTTGCCATAGTGTACTCTTTTAATTTAAAACCACTGAAACTAGCCTCCAATCTCCTTAACCTTCAAAATATTTTGGGTTTTACCATTCCCTCATAATTCAAACTCTTCAATTTCTTAATTAATTATAAGCACATTTATTACTCAAAATTTCCAAAATGTCCTCAAAAATCACCAAAAATTCCTAAAAATTCCAAAATTCCCACTTTCTCCATTTATTATTTCCCAAAACACTCTTTGATCCTGTATTAAATTTTTAGGATGTTACAATTCTTCCCACCTTTTAGAAATTTCGTCCCCAAAATTTACTAAACATATCACTTAACACAAAGAAAATATGCAATTCAACTTTATATTCTCCATATAAACTCTAATCATTTCACCTTTCATCCTTAGTCAATCTATCGGTACTTCACAAATTCTCATTCTACCCCACCTAACTAACCCTCATTTACTAGCCACCAAAGCCTCAAATCACCTATATGACAGTCCAACTTCTTAATTAGAAACACACATCCAACTATCTTTCCCATATTTAATCAAATTATTGATTTTCCTCGACTCTAGTCCATCATCCTACAACTATTTAGATCCCACTTCCAATCACAGTCGTTCCTAGAGTATGTCATTTAACATTTGAAACAAAATTTCAATCGAACTCCAATAAATTTGATTGTCCTACATACTGAGGTCGTAATTATAAACTAGGATAGGTAACAAACCTTAAACCACCTTGCTACTTCAAATCGAAACTTCCTTTGATTTCTCAAAATTCCTCAACCAAGACCCAATTAATCATTAATATTGTACATCCCTTTTCTTCCTCTGCCCTTATCTCCCTTCAAAATCATGTTTCCAATTCTTATCATCACTAAACCACCAGCAAATCATAAGGTCATATTCTAGTTTCCATATTATCAATCATCCTCATGCAACTAATTTACCGAACCAAAGGTCTATTATCATTACTTTCAGCCAGATACGGAAAAGAAAATGAACTCATTCCCATCATCCAAACTGGGTTTCAAGTCATATAATATAAAATCACATCAACCACACTTTTCCAAATAGAGAAGACACCCATTCAACCATTGCACACATCGAATAGCATCAACACTTGTTACTTGTTTCACCATGTCCTAAAAACATCACTTATGGATCATGGAAAATTGACAAAATAAGTGGGCTTTTACATGACAACCATCATAAAATCAACTAAATCTTCATGACTCCCAGTCATAACTCTATTAATCATACCACTTGAGCCACTAAATCTCATATAGTTTATTGCCTATTCTAACAAAAACAAGACAAGTCAATGTACTTATAAGCCATTAAACCATCTTAGTCAATATTATACACTAGAATTATTAACATACCCAAGTCTAAGTTTAGTTCAATCTTTAACCACAAACCAAAATAGCAAATGAAAACCCCTTAGATCAATAATTTGATGTATGAAGAAAGAGGGGACAAAAACCATTCTAACTAGTTCAACTTAGAATGCACGCAAGATTCATGCTTTCACCAACTCAAACATGTATAATGAACAATAGATATTTCAATCCATTTCCAAAATAAAAGCACTTGTCCAAAAATCACATCTCAAAAATCCACTAACGTAATTACTAGAGAATTCAATACCATTCATAGGCTTCCATTAGTCAAACCAATTTAATTTACCAACGAAGTCCAACAAAAGGCTATCAATCATTCTTCAACAAAATCAAAGATAACAATAATATATTCTACAAATCATACAGCTTAAATCACCAATCACCACAATTTACAACTAACTAAAATCAGAAGTGACAGTTAAATGACAATCAATTGATATTTTTACAATTATTCTATCCAATTATACAATATTGACTTGCAAAACTTTTCAATTTCCTACAATTGGCTACATCAAAATTCAGTTAAAAATCACTTTTAAACAAAAACTTACCTTTCGGAGCCATCCACCCATGAAGTAGCAAGGGCTACTAACATCTATTATTAAGGGGGCTGCTTCCAATCATTAAATATAGTGAGGAAGCCTCCAGCCACTTAATATACATGGGCAACAACCTTTCACTACCAAGGGTGATGTAGCCTCCAACGATTACCAATAAATAAATAATAAAATACAAATTAAAACTAATAAAATAATAATTATTATAATAAGAGTATGATTACTTTCAATAAGATCAAATAAGTTAATAATAATCAACAAATCCATCACTCATCAACATAACAAAACAAGTAATATAAATGATTTGGACATTTAAATGACACAATTAATAACCAAACCAACAATAATTGCAATAGGATTTCAAATAAAAACAAAAATCAAACAAAAACATTTAACAAACTAAACAACTAGAAACAATGTCAATTTCTCAACTAATTAAACACTTTGACAAACTAAATATTAAACAAAATAAACAACCCTATTTCACATTGTATTCATTATTACTTGTCATTTTCAAATTTCTTTAATCCCTTAACCCAATAAGGTATCTCATGATGCCTCGACTATGGTTATGGCTAGCACATAACTATACTCGAGACCCCAGAGAATCATCCTTATTTCGTTATTCTTCATAAATTCTTATCAGTGTCTTCATTTATTTCATTATTCTTTCTATATTCTTCTCAACCTCTCCACGTTACCTATTCAATTGCGCTTATCACTCTCTCCCCACCACGGGAAGAGTGATATTCCTCTCAAAAGGGCAGATATTCATGCACATTAGGAAGGGAATACAAAGAATGTATATTGCCAATCTACATGCAATGCAGCACAGTCCTAGGTTATCGTATACCAAATACTGATAACCAAGTTGTAACATTCTGTTACTAATTCCAAGTTGTAACATTCTGTTACTAATTCCAAAATTAACTGGTGACATCTCTTTTAATTCAATAATCTCTTTACTAACTATGATAGAAAAAGGAATTTCAATAATATCAATATCTCTATCATAGTTAGAAAAAGAATATCCTAATGATCAAAATATTATCCATGATAGAAGAGAATAAACTAATATAACAAAGCTGCTATCATGGATAATTTATTGCTAACCATGTTAGAAAGAATTTGTCTAATGTAATGTAACATCCTGAAAATTTAAAACATAATTAGAAAAGGTTTTGGTAAAGATCATTAGGAAATATTGGAATTTTTAGGAATTTTTGGAGATTTTTGGGATATTTTAGAAGTTTTGGGAAATAAGCACCTAAATAATAAATTAAACAATTGAGGAATTAGAAATATGAGGGTGTGATGGAATCCAAAATATTTTGAAGGTTAAGGAGATTGGAGGCTGGTTTAAGTGGTTTTAAATTAAAAGAGTACACTTTGGTAAATTTGGATTGTTAATTGTCATAAACCATCCTTATTTCCCCAAACCAAACGCGCCCCTCCTTCATTCCTCATCAAAAAGTCGGACTCCTCCTCCCTCTCATGCGAACAGACCGCCTCCTCCCTCACCTCTCCATTTCTTCATTTTCTCTTTCACCCACACTTCACCATTCGGCCCTCACCTCCCTTAAGCTCACCCATTTCATTTTTCTTCTTTTCTACTCTCCTCAAATCCGTGTAAACTGAGCTAGGAGCAGTGACCTCGAGCTTCTCTTCATCCTCTTCTGTTTCTGCTTCTATTTTTCCTGCGAACTCGTCGTTTTCCGGCGAGTATTCACGCGAACGGCGGCGAGAGTGAGTAGTGACATTCCTTTGGTTATCTAAGCTTATACTCCTTCCCAACATTATTTTTCTCACCTCCTTTCTTTTTCCTTGAGATTCAGTTCGGCCCCACCTTCAAAGGCCGATTTCCGGCGACTCCGACGGCGGCCAGCGGCGGAGATACCCTTCCCCCTTTATTCTTGAACTTTGTAAGCCTTCTTACACTTTTTGACATTGATTTTTGGATAAAGTTCCCTCTTTTGAGCTAGGGTTTGACCATGAATAAATCTTTGGAATTTTAATCAAGAATTTGTGTTATGCATAAGTGGTAAATTGAAGATTCTTGGAGGTATTTAAATTTGTTAAAGCTGGAAATTAATTTGGGAACGTTCATGGGCATATTTGGGCTCTTTGAGTTAGGGCTTTGTTTATGTTGTGATGTTTGGGATATTAATGCTTTAATATTGAAATCGGGACATTGAATTTGGGTATTCTTGGGAGTAATTGAATATTTTTTTAGGAGATTGAACATTTAGGAATTTTTGGTAAAAGTTGTGATTCTTTGAAGTCTAGAGTTTGGCCATAATTAAATGTTTGAGGCTTAAAAACAAGAAATTGTGAATATGTAAGTGGTTGATAGAAGAATTTTGAGAAGTGTTTGAGTTTATTGAAGTTGTGAATTATTTTGGGAATTGTTGGAGCATTTTTATGGCATTTAAGTTAAGGTCTTGTTAATGGAAGATGATTTTAATGAATTGGGGGTTTGTATATGCTTGTGAAGTTTATTTTAGGATGATTGGAACGTTAGTTTCGGTTGGATTGGTGTTTGAAAGGAAGTTTCAAAGTTAAAGTGTTGAAAAAAATGGGAATTTGGTTATGGTTAGATATGTTTGACTAGTGGAGGAGTGTTTGGGAGTTAGTAAGGCTACCTTGAATGCCAAATTAATATTAATGAAGTGTTTTTGGTGAATTATACATGATTGGGTAATTTTTATGTAGAGTTATTTGAAATGGTAAAGTTAGTACTATAGGAAATATAAATAATGGTTAAGGGAATTGTGGAGGTTTAAAGGGATATAGAAAAGGGGTGAATGTTACAAGTAATTCATTACTTCAACATTGGTTTTGGAATTGTTTGAAAAGTAGATCAAAGTCACTGATATTGTGCTTTGACCAATAATTTCTCATTAGGAGGTTGTAGACGAAGGTGACTCAAGTGGAGCACGCGGAAAACAATAGCTTCTAGGATTTATTGTCATTGAGCTTGAACAGGTAATCACGCTTAACTGACTGTGATACTGAGGGTGACGGTAGTTGAGGATTTCTAAAATCCTCTTCTACCTATATATAAATGAAATGAGTTCAGATTATTTTATATTTAAACGTGGGCTATAGGGTACCTTTCAACTGAACTGTACTTTATATATATTCATATTTATATAAATATTTTGCATGTTGCATGACACTGATTATTAGTACCGTCGGCCGATGTAACCATCGATTTGCGCAAATCGATAGGTTAATTGTACAGGTTCCTCGAATTGTAAAGGAACCAGGGATGTTTTCACATTTTAAAATGCTCCCTTTTTCATGCTTTCAGATTTGAGACTGGGCACAGTGTCAATCACGTTTATTCTTGTCTATTGAGAGATGGATGTATCTGTACTGTATATATGTGTATATATTATGTGGTTATGCAGGTTTTGAAAACTGTGGTACCATGTAGACGCTCCACTACCCCACTTCTGAGTCTCACAGTGAGTTAAGTAGTGATTACTGAGACATAGTTTTGTCTCACCCCATTCCCTTATTTTTTTTTTACAGGTGATCATGCCCAGAGAGGGAAGCAGAGGGGAAGGGGAAAGGATTGGCCGGCCCACACGAGTAGGCCGGAGGTGATCTATAGGGAATATATATATTGCCATTTATTAGGTTGCATCCGCTTCCGCATTTGTTTGTATTGTTTTGAATAATTGATTTGTTTGATGACTGAATTAAATGTTTCTGTTGGGTTTTGGTTGGATTATGGATATTGTTATAGTTACGGTGTAACTATGACAGATGTAATAGTCGTAGCTATGCTACGGACTTTGTTAGTTGATGGTGGTTATGATGCAGAATGGTGCGTAGGATTATTGGTATATGAGGATTGTCTGTTAATGGAAAGACAATCTTTGTTCCTGATTAGGGACTGTGTGTGGATAATTTGTATAGGGTAAATTGCCTGATAATGGAAAGGCAATCTCCCTTGCTGGATATGGACTTGTTCAATGGTTGTACTTTGTGATATTTGTTTGTTTGTATTATTTGTACAGATGTTTTAGAATAACCTTGTTAAGGAAATTCTATTTCTAACAGGGTTATATGGTATATTTTGGTGATGTGTGACTGATTGAGTGTTGTTCATTTATATAACCATGTTAGATGGGCCCCGCTCTAATATGATTATCATTTCTGAATGACATTTAGTTTCTTTTACTAACCATGTTAGGTTATTCTTTTCTAACATGTTAGTAGATAATTATCCATGATAGCATTTGTATTGTATAAGGAAATTCTTTTCTATCATGGATAATGCCTATAAATTATTAGAAATTTCTTTTCTAACTATGATAGAGATATTGATATTATGGAAATACCTCTTTCTATCATAATTAGTAAAGTAAATTATGGAATTGAAAGTGTTATTCTTGGTTAATTAGGGACTTAGACTTAGTATGTTACATGTAACATCCTGAAAATTTAAAACAAAATTAGAAAAGGTTTTGGTAAAGATCATTAGGAAATTTTGGAATTTTTAAGAAGTTTTGGTGATTTTTGGAATATTTTGGAAGTTTTAAGTAATAAGCGTGCAGATAACTAATTAGGCAATTGAAGAATTTGAAATATGAGGGAATGGTGAAACCTAAAATATTTTGAAGGTTAAAGAGATTAGAGGCTGGTTTAAGTGGTTTACAATTAAAAAGAGTACACTATGGCATGTTTGGGCTACAAATTATCATAACCCTTCCTTATTCCACCCAACCAAACACGCCCCTCCTCCCTTCCCTCTTCAAAATTTCGGACTCCTCCTTCTCCCCTCCCTCATTTGCGACGCCCCCCCCCTCCATATCACCATTTCTCTTATTTTCTTCCACCCACATGCACACACATACTTGTTTTCCCTCATCCCCAACCACACCCACTCCATTCCTTGTACACTCTCCTCCTCAAGCTTGGAAAATCACACAAAAAAATCGGATTTCCCCTTGCTCACCACTGTTTCTCGTCGGCCTCATAAATTTTCCGGCGAGCTTTTGATTTCCGGCGACGAACGGTGGTTTGGGAGGTAGGCTTGACATTTTCCTTTGGTTCTTCAAGCTATGTTTCCCTCTCCAGCTTCGTTTTCTCATTTCCTCTTTTCATTATGGGTTTCATTTCGGTCCAGCCACCATAAAGGGGCCGATCTCCGGCGTACTTGAACTTTGTAAGCTTTTCCAACCTCTTTGTGATGTTGTTTGTGAGATAAAGTGCCTCTTTAAAGTTAGGGTTTTGTTTAAAAATTGGGACTTTAAGTTTTGCAAGCTACCATAAGGATTATTAAGTAGTTAATTGAAGTTTGGGGAGAGTATTTGATGTTTGCTTAAAGTGGGAGATTACCTTAGGATTTTTGGGGAATACTTTAGAATTCTTTAAAGTTAGGTTTGGGTTATATTGTGATTTTTGAAATGCTAATGCTTTAATATTGAAATTGAGTCATGGAATTTGAGTATTCTTGGGAGCAATTGGATTTTCTAAAGGAGATTGAGCATTTGAGAATTTTTGGTGAAGATTGAGATTCTTTGAAGTTAGGGTTTTGCCATATTTGAATCTTTAGTGCTATAAACAAAAATTTGTGAATATTTAAATGGTTAATTGAGGATTTTTGGATGGTAATTGAGTTTATTGAAATTGGGAATTATTTTGTGAATTTATGGAACATTTTATGACTCTTTGAAATTAGGATTTGTTCATAAAGGAGTGTTGGACTAAATTGGTGGTTAAGAAATGCTAGACGAAGTTATTTAGGGATGTTGGAATGTTAGTTTTAGATGGATTGGTGTTTGTAAGAAATTTTGTTAGCTAAAGTGTTGGTTAAATGAGATTATTGGTTAGGTAAAGAAGTGTTTGAATAAATTGGTGGTTTATAAATGCTTGTTAAGGTTATTTTAGGATGTTGGAATATTGGTTTTGGTTGGAATGGTGTTTGAAAGGAAGTTTGAAAGTTAAAGTATTGAAAAGGGGAATTTGGTTACGTGAAGGTATGTTAGAATGTGGTGAAATGTTTGGGAGTTGGGGAAGACCACATTTAGTTGTTAAATTAATATTGATGAGATGGTTTTGATGGGTTTTACATGAATGGTAAATTTTGACAGAAGTATGAGAAATGGTTAAGTTAATACGTTAAGGGTTATAAATAAAATGGTTAAGGGAATTGTGATGGCTTAGAAGAATATAGAAAATTGTGGATGTTAGAAGTAGTTTATTACTTCCAGAATTGTTTTAGAATTAGTTTGAATGGGTGGTCAAAGTCACTGATATTGTGTCTTGACCATCAGCAGCTCACTGTGTGATTGTAGACGACGGTGACTCGGGTGGAGCACACGGAAAACAATTGCTGCTAGGATTTATGGTTATTGAGCTTGAACAGGTAATCACGCTTAACTGACTGTGATACTGAGGGTGACGGTAGTTGAGGATTTCTAAAATCCTCTTCTACTTTATATATGTAAATGAAATGTGTTCTGGTTATTTTATATTTAAACGTGGGCTATAGGGTACCTTTGTAAATAAACTGTACTTTATATATGTACATATTTATATAAATCTTTTGTATGCTGCATGACACTGATTATTAGTACCGTCGACCGATGGAACCATCGATTTGCGCAAATCGATAGGTTAATTGTACAGGTTCCTCGGATTGTAAAGGAACCAGGGATTTTTCACATTTTAGAGTGGTCCCTTTTTCATGCTTTCAGATTTGAGACTGGGCACAGTGTCATTCACGTTTATTTTCCCTATTGAGAGATGGATGTATCTGTTCTGTATATATATATGTATGTATTACGTGGTTTATGCAGCTTTTGAAAACTGTGGTACCCTGTAGACACTCCGCTACCCCACTTCTAAGTCTCACAGTGAGTTAAGTAGTGATTACTGAGACATAGTTTTGTCTCACCCCATTCCCTTTATTTTTTTACAGGTGATCATGCCCAGAGGGAAGCAGAGAGGAAGGGGAAAGGATTGGCCGGCCCACACTAAGACAGTGAGTAGGCCGGAGATGATATATAAGGAATATATATTGCCATTTATTAGGTTGCATCCGCTTCCGCATTTGTTTGTAGTTATTTGAACGTCTGATTTGTTAGATTTCTGTATTATCTGTCTCTGTTGGCTGGTTGTTTGATTATTGATCTTGTGGTAATGTGATAACTGAGTATGTACCGTATGTGGGTTGGTTGCTACAGGAGGATTGTCTGGTAATGAAAAGACAATCTTGTTTTCCTGTTTATGGAGTGCAGATGAATTTATTGTTATAAGAGAATTGCCTGTTAATGGAAAGGCAATCCTTTTCCTGACATGGAAGTATTAAATGGTTGTGATAGGTGTAACATCCTGAAAATTTAACACAGGATTAAAGAGTGTTTTGGGAAATGATAAATGGAGAAATTAGGAATTTTGGAATTTTTAGGAAATTTTTGGGATATTTTGGAAATTTTGAGTAATTAATGTGCATATAATTAATTAAGAAATGAAGAGTTTGAAATATGAGGGAATGATAAAGCTAAAAATATTTTGAAGTTTAAGAAGATTGGAGGCTGATTTAAGTGGTTTTAAATCAAAATAAGTACACTATGGCAAGTTTGGGCTTTAATTATCAAAAACCACCCTTATTTCTCCCTAACCAAACACGCCCTCCCTCCTTTCTTTATATATTTCAGCCGAACCCCCTCACCACTCCCATCTCCTTCTTCGTTCTTCCTCTTCCTGGCGGCCAACGGCGGCGGCACCACAGCAGCGGCGCCCTTCCTTACTATCCCTTCCATCACTCTTCCTTCTTATTTTCTCTACTTCCTGCAAGCTCCACCGTTCGTTTCTTTCATCTCCCTCGCGTCATCTCTTCCCTGTTTCTTCGTTCTCCGACGAGCCACGGCGGTCGACGGCGAGAATAGTGGTAAAGCTTCAACCTTTTTACCATATCTTGTGTTATATTTTCATGTCAATGTTGATTCCTCACTTTCCCTTCCTCCCTTTCCCAAAATTTCGAGCTTTTCCTCTGACCCATCAAACTCCGGCGGCTTCTTCTTTTTCCGGCGAGTTTCCGGTGGCGGCAAGTTTGACTGTAGGAACTTATGAGCTGAAGTGGGTGAGCATTTCTTTTCGTTTTACCCTTCTTTCTTATGATTTTTGGGCGACTTTGAGAGGGATCCGAATGGGTTTTAAGATTTTGGGTTTAGAACTAAGAGAGTGTTTGAGCTTTGGTTTATGGTGTTTTGATGTTGATGAACCAATTAAACTAGATTTTATATTTCATATTTGCCTAAAGGTAGTGGTTCTTGAAGTTGGTCCCTTATGCTTATGCTTTGTTCTTGTTTTGTTTCCTTGGTGTATAAGTAGTAGGAAAGTTGAGGTTCAAGTATGTTGATTCCCTTTATTTCTATTATGTTTTGGCCGAATTGATTTTGTGGTAGGGCGTGTTCAGATTTTTGCAATCTAAGTCATTGTCCAAATATAAGATGAATTTATTGGATGATCGGTGATTGGGTTATGAATTTGAAGCTTTAGGGCTTGATAGATTGGTTAAAATGAACCTGAACTTTCTTTGTTTAACTAGGAAGGGAAATATGTGTTTACTTGTTGTAGGAGTTTATAGTTTGAGTTGCTTTAATATGCCTAAAGGATGTATGTAATCTTTTGAGGTTCTAAGAAATATATATATATATATATATATATATATATATATATATATATATATATATATATATATAGACACACATTGTTGCTGCTGATTTGAGAATGAATAAATTATTGTGTGTTTTATGTTAATGGGACTAAAATGTTGTGAGTCTCCTGGTTCAAAATCTGTTTTATTCGTGTGTATATATATATATATATATATATATATATATATATGGTTGTATGATTTTAATTGAATCTTAATCTAGTTGTGCATGGTGACTTTGGCTAAGCAAGTGGGGTTCATAAGTTTTGGTTCTTCTTTGCTCTGTGGATTGTAATTGGTCAAGGATAAGAAAATTTAATATGTGTAGGTGCTTTGTTGTTCTTGCTACTTGATGCATAAATGATTGTATATTATGTAGGATTTCATACTACATTCCATATTATAGCATGTTATGGATGTATACATTTTGATGTCTAAGCCTTTTCTGTTGATCAAATGGACTGTTGGCATGTGTGTTTGATATGGGTAAACGTATGAGTTCATCAAAAGTATTAAGATGGCTTTGCATGTAAGATTTTGAGTAAATTGTGGGCTGATAATGATTTTTGTTTAAGTTTTATGTTATGTTCAGCTCTCTTTCTTTGCTTGATTACCCTTTTGTTTGATGGTTTGGCTAAATTGAGATGAGGAAAGGCAAGTTAAAAATTTGTCTTCATTATACATGTGATTTTGGTCAAAGCACAGTTGCTTATGTGTCATGTGCATATAGTGAGCGTTGCTCGTTCTATTTGGGAATTTAAGGCCGATGGGATTAAGTCTTTTAATTAGCGATCAGGTAAACTAAAATGTGTTATAGTTGCTGATTGTCTTTAATGTTCTGCTTTGCATGGATCAATATGAAAGAATAATGGTGGTTGTGGTCGGGGTTGATGTGTTGTTATGAGTCAAGTTTGATTTGTTTGAGATTAGGTGTTTTGCAAATTTCAAGGTTCTTTCTTTGCTGCCTTAGTCTGATTTGTTTATGTGAGCCAGTATAGTTTGTTTGCTTCCTCTGTTGTTTGATAATAAAATAAGTTGCAAGTGTATCCTAATCAAATTGTGTATGTGGGATTGGTGAAGCTTTGGACTGTCTAATGTAATTGTGGATGCTAAGTGTTTCTATCTTTTCCTCTTATCTGGTTCGGCTATTTTCTTTCATTTGGGTATGTGATGGATATAACTTGCTTAATTGCTTAATCTAGTTCCTATGAATTGAATTGTATTGACTTTGATTGATTTTAGAAATAACTGTTTAGAATAGAATATAGATAGGCAAAAGGGGATTGGGTAGTAATACATAAACGAGAGATTAACGTGATTTGCGTACATTACTCGAGGCAAGGAAAAGTAAAGTGAAAAGACAACAAAGTGCTAAGGGCGACAGGTAATCACTCTTACCTTGCTATAACATTGAGGGTGATGTTAGTTGGGATTTTCAAAATCCTTTCTAGCCCTCAAAATCTTTAAAAGTTATTTTTATAAAAAATAGGCTATCGGGTGCCTTTTAAACACGATTATTTTCATATAAAGAATTTTGACACCTTATATATGTAGTACTGTTTAGTTGTGGTGAAAATCCTGGAATGGTGTGACATTTACACATGTGGAGTGTTCTGATAGTGACATTGGAAAGGTTATGTAGAAATAAGAGAATTAAATGTTGAATTTGAGATGTTGGGGAGTAAGTTGAGGGAAAATATTGAAATGTTGACATTGTGATATTGAAGGGAATTGTGGGAGTGCTGGACGTTGATGTGATATTGAAATATTGAAAGGGATTGGTATATTGAAAGGTATTGTAATCATTGCATGACACTGAGATATAGGTACCATCGCGCGATGATAACCGGTTGATAGGCCAATCAACGGTTATTTGTACGGGTCGACAGATTGGAGACTATGGCCATTGGTCAACAGATTGGAGACTGTGACTAGCAGTTTTCTGATTGGAGACAGGAACTGCTCCCTTTCTGATTGGAGACAGATTGGGGTTTCCCTCTCATGGGGTTACCAGAGAGGGAAATTGCCCCCTCACTTTTGAGAGGGGCACAGTGTCAACTCATTTAGAATATATATATATATATATATATATATAGAGCTCGAGTGTAGTACCTCCGGGATGGCATGAGTAGAGCACCAGGGATTGTACATGCGTGTGAGCTGAGAAATGGGATTTGAGAAAGGCATGAATGAGAATTTCAGTAAGGAAAGCATGAACTGAGGATTGGATGGTGAAGTTTATTGATGTGGAATTTGATTGAGGGGTTGAGAGTGATTTTTGAAAAGTAGTAAGGATGGACTTGAATTGTTTTGGATGTGACAGAGGGCTTGGAATGGTTTATGGATGGAGACTTGATTCTCATATATATATATATATATATATATATATATATATATATATATATATATATATATAGTGATTTTAAAAATTGTGGTACCCTTTAGACGCCCTTACTACCGCACATCTCACTGTTATAGTGAGTTAAGTAGTAGATTACTGAGACAAGTTGTCTCACCCCACGATTACTTACATTTTTGCAGGTGATCATGCACAGGCGCGAGCAACAGGAAAGGGAATTAAGTTCAAAGGTTGTTTTGTTTATTTAGACATGTATATTGCCAAAATGTATAGGTCTGCATTCGCTTCCGCATATTTTTATTTGTATTGATATTAATGGTTAATTGGAGAATTGTAATAGGTCGCTTCTTTTCTAACCATGTTAGGTGATTCTTTTCTAACATGGTTAGCTATTAATTATCCATGATAGTGTTTAGGTTATATTAGAAATTTCTTTTCTATCATGGATAGTGAATATTATTAGGAAATTCTTTTTCTAACTATGATAGATTTATTGATACTATGGAAATCATTTTTCTATCATAGTTAGTGAAGGTATTATTGAATTAATCAGGGAATTAGTAACAGTATGTTACAACTTGGTTATCAGTATTTGGTATACGATAACCTAGGACTGTACTGCATTGCATATAGATTGGCAATATACATTCTTAGTATTCCCTTCCTTCTGTGCATGAATATCTGGCCTTTTTGAGAGGATTATCGCTCATCCCGTGTTGGGGAGAGAGTGATAAGAGAAATTGAATAGGTACTGTGGAGAGATTGAGATGAACATAGAAAGAATAACGAAATAATGTTGATATGTATAAGAATTCAGGAAAAATAGCGAAATAAGGATGCTTCTCTGGGGTCTCGAGTATAGTTATGTGCCGGCCATAATCATAGTCGAGGCATCATGAGATCCCTTATTGGGTTAAAGGATTAAGGAAATTCGAAAATAACAATTGATAATGAATACAATATGAAATAAGAATTGTTGATTTGGTTTATCATGTGTTTAGGAATTATGAAAGGAAGATTCAAATTTGTTTATGTGTTAAAGAATTGTGTACTTTGTTTGGTAATTATTTGGTTATTTGTTGAATTGTTCGGTTAGTTGATGAACTAACTTGTTTGTTTGATTGTTTTAATTGAAATTCTATTAAAAATTGCTATTTTGTTGTTGATTGAATATGTAAATGTTTAATTTAGTTGTATTATTTGCTTTGTTTCGTTGATAGGTGGTGCAATTGTTAATTAATGATTAAATTGTTCTATCTAATGCTTATTACAAATGAACTGTTTATTTTATTATTTTTTTTATTGGATGATTGGAGATCATCATGAGTAGTAAGAGGTTGTTGCCCATTTATATTAAGTGGCTGGAGGTTTCCTCACTATATTTAGTGATTGTTAACTGATTTTTATATAGTTAATTGTAGAAAATTGAAAAGTTTTGAAAATCAATATTATGTAATTGGAGGAATTTGGCTATTGATACTATATGAATGAGAAAACTTGTATGTTGATAATTGTTGGTGAAATTCTACATTGTAGTGATAGATGTGAATTGAGTTCATATTTAGTGAATTTTTGTTGGTTGTTTGTCACGATATGGATGTTTGTTTAAGTAATGAATGGTGCTAAGAACTGATTTGTGCTTATGTGTTTGTTTTAGTAGTGAATTGAACTGGAGTTATATGAATTCATTAGCAAATTTTGTTGTTTATTATCATGTTCTTTAACGTTAAATCTGAAATAAAGCTGATTGAGGATGAAATTATGATTTAATGAAACTAGTTTCAGGTTTGTTGTATCTTAAACGCAAGTGAGTTTGATTAAATTTCAGGTTTGGAATTTCTCTTCTATTCTATGATCGATTAAATTCTACCAAATTGTATTGAGCTTTAGGGATTTGAAAGTGGTATATGAGTGAATTGGTAATGCAATTTCATACTTTCCATGTTATTAAAATGTTCACATGTAAGAAAGATGATACGGAAATTGTAATGCATTGGTGTGTTAGGATTTTTCTGTTATGTCTTCTAGAAAACTTAACTGTTACGGAAAACAAAGTGTTTAAAATCATCATTTAAGTAATATTGGAACATAGGATGAAACTACCCATGATTTGGCATATGAGGCTACAATCCAAAATTTTGGAATTCTTAGATTGATTAATAATCATTGTCTTGAAGTGATTGTGCTGTTTGATTGGTGTTTTGAAATTTCCGTGTTCAATATTAAACATATAGATATGAAATGCTATGATTGTATTAGCATTACATGTTAAATTGCGTAATGATTTGAAATGTATTAAATCCTATTGGCTTAAAATGAAAATGCAAAGGACATGAGATATGTTATTACATGGTAATCCATGTTCAATTGTTGTTCTAATTGGGACTTTATGTTTGTGTGCTTTGTTGTCATTGAGTACCTATATAATTGTTACCTTATTTGAGTGATGTAATTGACGTGTGGTGATTGGTATGGTTGAACAATAATTTGACTCTTTAGTAATAGGTATGATAATGATTTGAATCATGTTGCTCAAAATCTAAACAAGATAAGTATTGGAGACATTGAGGCTTTGTTGCTGAAACTAAATAAGTTGTTATATCTGAATTTTGTGGAAATTTGCTATATAGTGATTTTCTTTACTTGTGTGACTCCGTTGATTGGCTCACTTTGAATGTATGATGTAGTATGCTTTGGATTTGTCCACTTTGTGTGTCCAATGTTCTGTGTTAGACTAGTATGAGGATAAAGTGTTATATTCAATGTAGGGGCATGCACCCGTGGTTTTCTTATGATTAGCTTTGGGACAGAAGTAAATTCCGATGAATTATATTGTATGGTTTAAAGTAAATGGCGAAGTAGACCAAAAAGAGTCATGCACTCGTAGTCTTCTTACCTAGTGCTTCTAACCTTGTTCAAAAGGTTAAATACATCCAAATCAATCTGACTTGATTTCACCTCTTTTGAACCTAAAGGAACTTAAGAACGTGTGTAAGTATTATTTACTTCAATTTCATCATGTGAAAATATTGTCCATACCTTACACTTGACTACACTTTCTAGAATATTGCGGTCAATAGCCTCAGTTAGAATGCTCGTAATCTTTGTAAATCATCAATATCTTCTCCATTGTGTTACATGGATGAGACTTATGGCACAATTATATCCAAATTTCTTTTTCATCCTCTTGAGTAGGATTATCAGTCCAAGAAATTGTTTCCTACTTTCTTTGTATCTAACAATAGTTTCTATTAATTTCGAGGACGAAATTATTTTAGAGGAGGAGAATTGTAACATCCTGAAAATTTAACACAGGATTAAAGAGTGTTTTGGGAAATGATAAATGGAGAAATTAGGAATTTTGGAATTTTTAGGAAATTTTTGGGATATTTTGGAAATTTTGAGTAATTAATGTGCATATAATTAATTAAGAAATGAAGAGTTTGAAATATGAGGGAATGATAAAGCTAAAAATATTTTGAAGTTTAAGAAGATTGGAGGCTGATTTAAGTGGTTTTAAATCAAAATAAGTACACTATGGCAAGTTTGGGCTTTAATTATCAAAAACCACCCTTATTTCTCCCTAACCAAACACGCCCTCCCTCCTTTCTTTATATATTTCAGCCGAACCCCCTCACCACTCCCATCTCCTTCTTCGTTCTTCCTCTTCCTGGCGGCCAACGGCGGCGGCACCACGGCAGCGGCGCCCTTCCTTACTATCCCTTCCATCACTCTTCCTTCTTATTTTCTCTACTTCCTGCAAGCTCCACCGTTCGTTTCTTTCATCTCCCTCGCGTCATCTCTTCCCTGTTTCTTCGTTCTCCGACGAGCCACGGCGGTCGACGGCGAGAATAGTGGTAAAGCTTCAACCTTTTTACCATATCTTGTGTTATATTTTAATGTCAATGTTGATTCCTCACCTTCCCTTCCTCCCTTTCCCAAAATTTCGAGCTTTTCCTCTGACCCATCAAACTCCGGCGGCTTCTTCTTTTTCCGGCGAGTTTCCGGCGGCGGCAAGTTTGACTGTAGGAACTTATGAGCTGAAGTGGGTGAGCATTTCTTTTCGTTTTACCCTTCTTTCTTATGATTTTTGGGCGACTTTGAGAGGGATCCGAATGGGTTTTAAGATTTTGGGTTTAGAACTAAGAGAGTGTTTGAGCTTTGGTTTATGGTGTTTTGATGTTGATGAACCAATTAAACTAGATTTTATATTTCATATTTGCCTAAAGGTAGTGGTTCTTGAAGTTGGTCCCTTATGCTTATGCTTTGTTCTTGTTTTGTTTCCTTGGTGTATAAGTAGTAGGAAAGTTGAGGTTCAAGTATGTTGATTCCCTTTATTTCTATTATGTTTTGGCCGAATTGATTTTGTGGTAGGGCGTGTTCAGATTTTTGCAATCTAAGTCATTGTCCAAATATAAGATGAATTTATTGGATGATCGGTGATTGGGTTATGAATTTGAAGCTTTAGGGCTTGATAGATTGGTTAAAATGAACCTGAACTTTCTTTGTTTAACTAGGAAGGGAAATATGTGTTTACTTGTTGTAGGAGTTTATAGTTTGAGTTGCTTTAATATGCCTAAAGGATGTATGTAATCTTTTGAGGTTCTAAGAAATATATATATATATATATATATATAGACACACATTGTTGCTGCTGATTTGAGAATGAATAAATTATTGTGTGTTTTATGTTAATGGGACTAAAATGTTGTGAGTCTCCTGGTTCAAAATCTGTTTTATTCGTGTGTATATATATATATATATATATATATATATATATGGTTGTATGATTTTAATTGAATCTTAATCTAGTTGTGCATGGTGACTTTGGCTAAGCAAGTGGGGTTCATAAGTTTTGGTTCTTCTTTGCTCTGTGGATTGTAATTGGTCAAGGATAAGAAAATTTAATATGTGTAGGTGCTTTGTTGTTCTTGCTACTTGATGCATAAATGATTGTATATTATGTAGGATTTCATACTACATTCCATATTATAGCATGTTATGGATGTATACATTTTGATGTCTAAGCCTTTTCTGTTGATCAAATGGACTGTTGGCATGTGTGTTTGATATGGGTAAACGTATGAGTTCATCAAAAGTATTAGGATGGCTTTGCATGTAAGATTTTGAGTAAATTGTGGGCTGATAATGATTTTTGTTTAAGTTTTATGTTATGTTCAGCTCTCTTTCTTTGCTTGATTACCCTTTTGTTTGATGGTTTGGCTAAATTGAGATGAGGAAAGGCAAGTTAAAAATATGTCTTCATTATACATGTGATTTTGGTCAAAGCACAGTTGCTTATGTGTCATGTGCATATAGTGAGCGTTGCTCGTTCTATTTGGGAATTTAAGGCCGATGGGATTAAGTCTTTTAATTAGCGATCAGGTAAACTAAAATGTGTTATAGTTGCTGATTGTCTTTAATGTTCTGCTTTGCATGGATCAATATGAAAGAATAATGGTGGTTGTGGTCGGGGTTGATGTGTTGTTATGAGTCAAGTTTGATTTGTTTGAGATTAGGTGTTTTGCAAATTTCAAGGTTCTTTCTTTGCTGCCTTAGTCTGATTTATTTATGTGAGCCAGTATAGTTTGTTTGCTTCCTCTGTTGTTTGATAATAAAATAAGTTGCAAGTGTATCCTAATCAAATTGTGTATGTGGGATTGGTGAAGCTTTGGACTGTCTAATGTAATTGTGGATGCTAAGTGTTTCTATCTTTTCCTCTTATCTGGTTCGGCTATTTTCTTTCATTTGGGTATGTGATGGATATAACTTGCTTAATTGCTTAATCTAGTTCCTATGAATTGAATTGTATTGACTTTGATTGATTTTAGAAATAACTGTTTAGAATAGAATATAGATAGGCAAAAGGGGATTGGGTAGTAATACATAAACGAGAGATTAACGTGATTTGCGTACATTACTCGAGGCAAGGAAAAGTAAAGTGAAAAGACAACAAAGTGCTAAGGGCGACAGGTAATCACTCTTACCTTGCTATAACATTGAGGGTGATGTTAGTTGGGATTTTCAAAATCCTTTCTAGCCCTCAAAATCTTTAAAAGTTATTTTTATAAAAAATAGGCTATCGGGTGCCTTTTAAACACAATTATTTTCGTATAAAGAATTTTGACACCTTATATATGTAGTACTGTTTAGTTGTGGTGAAAATCCTGGAATGGTGTGACATTTACACATGTGGAGTGTTCTGATAGTGACATTGGAAAGGTTATGTAGAAATAAGAGAATTAAATGTTGAATTTGAGATGTTGGGGAGTAAGTTGAGGGAAAATATTGAAATGTTGACATTGTGATATTGAAGGGAATTGTGGGAGTGCTGGACGTTGATGTGATATTGAAATATTGAAAGGGATTGGTATATTGAAAGGTATTGTAATCATTGCATGACACTGAGATATAGGTACCATCGCGCGATGATAACCGGTTGATAGGCCAATCAACGGTTATTTGTACGGGTCGACAGATTGGAGACTGTGGCCATTGGTCAACAGATTGGAGACTGTGACTAGCAGTTTTCTGATTGGAGACAGGAACTGCTCCCTTTCTGATTGGAGACAGATTGGGGTTTCCCTCTCATGGGGTTACCAGAGAGGGAAATTGCCCCCTCACTTTTGAGAGGGGCACAGTGTCAACTCATTTAGAATATATATATATATAGAGCTCGAGTGTAGTGCCTCCGGGATGGCATGAGTAGAGCACCAGGGATTGTACATGCGTGTGAGCTGAGAAATGGGATTTGAGAAAGGCATGAATGAGAATTTCAGTAAGGAAAGCATGAACTGAGGATTGGATGGTGAAGTTTATTGATGTGGAATTTGATTGAGGGGTTGAGAGTGATTTTTGAAAAGTAGTAAGGATGGACTTGATTTGTTTTGGATGTGACAGAGGGCTTGGAATGGTTTATGGATGGAGACTTGATTCTCATATATATATATATATATATATATATATATATATATAGTGATTTTAAAAATTGTGGTACCCTTTAGACGCCCTTACTACCGCACATCTCACTGTTATAGTGAGTTAAGTAGTAGATTACTGAGACAAGTTGTCTCACCCCACGATTACTTACATTTTTGCAGGTGATCATGCACAGGCGCGAGCAACAGGAAAGGGAATTAAGTTCAAAGGTTGTTTTGTTTATTTAGACATGTATATTGCCAAAATGTATAGGTCTGCATTCGCTTCCGCATATTTTTATTTGTATTGATATTAATGGTTAATTGGAGAATTGTAATAGGTCGCTTCTTTTCTAACCATGTTAGGTGATTCTTTTCTAACATGGTTAGCTATTAATTATCCATGATAGTGTTTAGGTTATATTAGAAATTTCTTTTCTATCATGGATAGTGAATATTATTAGGAAATTCTTTTTCTAACTATGATAGATTTATTGATACTATGGAAATCATTTTTCTATCATAGTTAGTGAAGGTATTATTGAATTAATCAGGGAATTAGTAACAGTATGTTACAATAGGCAATATTTGGTTATGCCTTGTGATTCTGACATGTTTAAGTCAGACATTTGTTTTTGATGTAACTATTTACATAGGTGTTTTGGAATAACCGTGTTAAGGAAATCCTTTTTCCTAACATGGTTATAACACTTTGATGATGTGATTGATTTAATGTGGTTTCTTTATATAACCATGTTAGATGGGCCCCGCTCTGATATGGTTACTGTTTCTGACTGATATGTGTTTCTTTTTCTAACCATGTTAGGCGAATCCTTACTAACATGGTTAGTCATTAATTATCCATGATAGTATTAGCATTGTATTAGGAAATTATTTTCTATCATGGATAATGCATATAAATTATCAGAAATTTCTTTTCTAACTATGATAGTGTCATTGATATTATGGAAAAGTCTTTCTCTATCATAGTTAGTAAAGTAATTATTGGATTGAAAGTATTATTATTGGTAAATTAGGGATTTAGTAACAAAATGTTACAAAGTGGTATCAGTAAATTGAAGGTGGGCCCCACGCCAACACAAACGTCTGTTAGCGTCAACTTAACGAATTGGCTAAATTTGTCCCATTTTGATTTATGATGTACGGTTTTGCACCATCCAATTTACGGGTGCCAAAGTTGTCCATTTGGAAATTTACGGTGGCTAGTTTTGCCCCTTCACCCTTATAATAAAATTGGTTAGGAACCTTTTGTTGAAGTATGATTGGAATTTGGGTGATACCAAGACGGTGTTAATGCTTTCTTAAATACTAACAATAGGATAGTTAAAGTTGTCCATGTGTAAGATCATAATGGTTTACAATATCTAAGAAGAAAATGAAGAATTCAGTTTATATTGGGGGTGATTCTAACTGGTTTATGACTTGCGTATGTTGAATTAAAGTATTTTTACTACTGTTTTGGTAATGGCTGAAATAATAGGGGAAAAGAAATACTTTAAATTATAAATTGAACTCTGTGAATATAAATTCTGATGTGGTTTACTTTGATGTATGAAGCTTTGTGTCCTGTTTGATCATTACTGGTCTGTTGGTTTGATTTTGTGTGGGAGGAAAGAATGATATAGAGATTTTTAACGTTAGTAAATTGTTGTTATGAGTTTTGGTTCCTTTGGAAATTCTGTGATTTTCTCTTGCTGCCATTTTGTTTGATGATAGTTAAGATGTTTGAAATTGAAGTAATGGGGAATATAAGTGTAGGATAATATGGTTTTCATGTTCTTCTTGCGTGGTGAATTAATGGACTGTTTGGCAAAAAGGGATTATTAGTGTTTAGTCTTCTAATCAAGGCAGGAAAGAATGGTTTAGTATGGTTAATGATAAAGAATTTGTGAAGTGGGTGGATGTGTGTCTATGTATATAGTGTTGTTTGTTGAAACTTGGTTCATAGAATGTTTTGAAAGGCTCTCTACACTTCCTTGTTTTTGGTTAGTTGAAATGGAATAACTAAATGGTTTTCATTTCTTTTCACCTCTGCTGTGACTCCGTTGGTTTTATATGCTCTTTCCTTTTAATTTGTGAATTAAAAGGAATGTTCAGTATTTGTAGATGCTATTTGACAAAGGTTTAAATGGTTCATGTGAGAAGATATTCTTAATGGTGATTAAGTGCACTAGATATAAAGTGAGGTGTGTATGCTCTTTAGTAACTTTATATAATCTAGAAATCTGAATATATAACATCTCTTAGGATTTATAAAGGTGTTGATTGATAAATATAAATTGTTAATGATTGTTATGGAAAAGTGTGATTTTGGTGTTCATTTCCTTGTTCTTTGTTAGATGCAAGACTAATGAGGAAAAATAAGTTGAATTGAGCAATTGCTTGTGACTGACTTTTAAAGGATCGGAAACTTTGATAGATTTAAATGTATGCTTGCTGCTCCATATGTTAATGCTATTAAAATTGACTGGAAAGTGTGTTGACTTGTGTGTGTATGTACTCAGGAATCCACATGACTCTCTAAAATAATATAACTAAGAAAGGGGGAAATGGGTAGTAATGCAGAGACGAGAGAGACGTTAAGTATTATAAAGTGGAAATGATATTAATTTAGCAATTTGTATTATATTCATATAGGTTTAAATAGTGGTGATGATACATGGAAGAGAATCCACAAGGAAAACTGTAAGAAACGATAGTGGAGTGCTAAAGGGCGACAGATAATCACACTTAACCTTGCTATAACAATGAGGGTGACGTTAGCTGGGGATTTCTAAAATCCTTTCTCACCCTCTCTATACATATTATCTTGAAAAAGGTATTTTTATATAAAACAGGCTATCGGGTGCCTTTCAACACGATTATTTTCATATAAAGATTTTGACACATTATATATGTAGTATCCTGTCTGGTAGTGCTGAGTATCTTGGAATGATTGTGACATGGTTGCAGGTGTAGTGTTATAGTAGTTATTTGAGAGGTTGTGAGTATAGAAAAGGAATTATATATGAGTTGAGATCTTTGGAGAGTTATGTTGAGGGAAAGTATTGTGGATAATAGATTGGAAGGTGATGTGAGATGATGAGGATGTTGATATTGATGTTGGTATTGATTATCATGGATGAGATATTGATAGAGATATGGTAAGCATTGCATTACACTGAGTTACATGTACCATCGCGCGATGATAACTGTCGATAGGCCAATCGACAGTTATTTGTTCTGAGGATCCTTTTCAGATTGATTGGATCGGGGATCATAGGTTGACTTATTGAGAGAAGTGACCTACGGTTGTTTGGCATTGAAGAGCCCAACCGCCCCTACGGTTGTTTGGCATTGAAGAGTCCAACCGTTCCCGTTCTATAATGGAAACAGAATTGGGGTTCCCTCTCTGGAGATTGCCAGAGAGGGAAATTGTCCCCTCATTATGGAGAGGGACACAGTGTCAAATCATATAGTGAAGAATAGATGCTTGAATGCACCGTGGTGGCACAATGCATCTTTAGGTGAGTGTGAGGGTTGTTATGGTAGTAATAGTTGATTGGAGTATGGAGATAATGAATTGATTTGGTTTGGATATTATTGTTGGACTTGAGTGATGAATGGAAGGAGCCTTGACATGTATGTATATATATTACTGAATTTAAAATGTGGTACCCTTTAGACGCCCTCGCTACCGCACATCTCACTGTTATAGTGAGTTAAGCGGTGATTACTGGGACAAATTGTCTCATCCCACGATTACTGACATTTTTGCAGGTATTCATGCGCAGATGCAGACAACAGGAAAGGGAATTAGGTATTGGAAGCTATATAGACTATTTTGAATTGTATATTGCCAATTTGTATAGGCCTGCATTCGTTTCCGCATGTATATATCTATTTATTGTCTAATATCAACTAGTTTTGTTTATTAACCATGTTAGACAAATCCTTTCTAACATGGTTAGCAATAAATATCCATGATAGCAGCTGTGTTGTATTAGTTTATTCTTTTCTATCATGGATAATATTTTAATCATTAGGATATTCTTTTTATAACTATGATAGAGATATTGATATTATTGCAATTCCTTTTTCTATCATAGTTAGTAAAGATATTATCGAACTAAAAGAGATGTCACAGGTTAAATTAGGGAATTAGTAACATTAATGTTACAATAGATATGGGAACTTTAGTGCACTCTCAATGGATTCATTAAAATTGAATACAATTAAGTGATTCAGATATGGTAGAACCTGTTAAGTTAGAGTTGAACTAGAAGTTATGGTCAAGGCTAAAATTGTTAGATAAGAAAACATTATACATTAAGATTTCATGTCTGAGGTGTTGGTACCCATTTTGGTTCGTTAATTAAGGTTATAAATGAAATTGGAAATAGTTGGTGAACATGTTTGAGAATATTTTTAGTATATGTTAAATTAGGGTCATGGTTGGAATGAGAAAAGGATTTCTAGGGGATTATTATCTGACAACTAAAAAGTAAATTTATAGGAAGCAAATTGAAGAAACTTTTGGAAATGGATTTAAACTGACAATATTATTAGTGGAACTTTGTCCTGAAAGAGAGATGAATAGTGCAAGTCAGTTTAAGTAGTAACCTTAAGATTTCAAGGTGGTCCCTCTTAATTTGGAAGTGGCATGATAGTACAAGAGATAATCTATTGGTAGACATGTAAGGTGTAGTAAGGTTAGGATTACGAGATAAAAATTTAGAAAGCTAGAGTAGTGATAAGTGTCATTTTGACTAAACGTTGAGGGTTTCCATAACTACTCCAAGCTCGTAGGAGTGTATTGAGTAAATTTCATTAGGTAGTACGTATTAAAGTGTTGAGACAAAGTGAATTTTGAGGGCAAAATTCCTAAAAGGTGGGGAGAATTGTAACATCCTGAAAATTTAAAACAAAATTAGAAAAGGTTTTGGTAAAGATCATTAGGAAATTTTGGAATTTTTAAGAATTTTTGGTGATTTTTGGAATATTTTGGAAGTTTTAAGTAATAAGCGTGCAGATAACTAATTAGGCAATTGAAGAATTTGAAATATGAGGGAATGGTGAAACCTAAAATATTTTGAAGGTTAAAGAGATTAGAGGCTGGTTTAAGTGGTTTAAAATTAAAAAGAGTACACTATGGCATGTTTGGGCTACAAATTATCATAACCCTTCCTTATTCCACCCAACCAAACACGCCCCTCCTCCCTTCCCTCTTCAAAATTTCAGACTCCTCCTTCTCCCCTCCCTCATTTGCGACGCCCCCCCTCCATATCACCATTTCTCTCATTTTCTTCCACCCACATGCACACACATACTTGTTTTCCCTCATCCCCAACCACACCCACTCCATTCCTTGTATACTCTCCTCCTCAAGCTTGGAAAATCACACAAAATAATCGGATTTCCCCTTGCTCACCACTGTTTCTCGTCGGCCTCATAAATGTTTCGGCGAGCTTTTGATTTCCGGCGACGAACGGTGGTTTGGGAGGTAGGCTTGACATTTTCCTTTGGTTCTTCAAGCTATGTTTCCCTCTCCAGCTTCGTTTTCTCATTTCCTCTTTTCATTATGGGTTTCATTTCGGTCCAGCCACCATAAAGGGGCCGATCTTCGGCTTGGACGGCGGCCGACGGTGGGAGTGCTCTCCTCCCATTTTTGAACTTTGTAAGCTTTTCCAACCTCTTTGTGATGTTGTTTGTGAGATAAAGTGCCTCTTTAAAGTTAGGGTTTTGTTTAAAAATTGGGACTTTAAGTTTTGCAAGCTACCATAAGGATTATTAAGTAGTTAATTGAAGTTTGGGGAGAGTATTTGATGTTTGCTTAAAGTGGGAGATTACCTTAGGATTTTTGGGGAATACTTTAGAATTCTTTAAAGTTAGGTTTTGGTTATATTGTGATTTTTGAAATGCTAATGCTTTAATATTGAAATTGAGGCATGGAATTTGAGTATTCTTGGGAGCAATTGGATTTTCTAAAGGAGATTGAGCATTTGAGAATTTTTGGTGAAGATTGGGATTCTTTGAAGTTAGGGTTTTGCCATATTTGAATCTTTAGTGCTATCACTACCACAGATTACCCCTTCTACATGCGCTTATTTTGGCCTCTACATGCGCTTTATAAGCGCATGTAGAGGGGGGCGCTGGTAAAGGCTCTACATGCGCTTTTTAAAAGCGCATGTAGAGGGGGGGCTCTACATGCGCATGTAGAGCCCCCCCTTCTACATGCGCTTTAAGCGCATGTACATCTACATGCGCTTAAAGCGCATGTAGAGCCCCCTTCTACATGCGCTTTAAGCGCATGTAGAGAGGTACATACCTCTACATGCGCTTAAAGCGCATGTATAGATATATTTTTTTTTATATATATATTATTTTTTACATTTGCCACCTGTATACAAAATATACAAAATAAGTAGCACGTGCCTGATTTTAACCAAAATTATCAGAAACATTTACATTTACTCATAACCAAAATAAGTAGCAAACGTTACCAAAGAAATATAAATAGCTATAACTAAGCAACATAAATCATTCATCATATAATTTTCATTAAAAGTTGAACAGGAAAAGCAGCAGAAACAACTAACCACTAAGTCAATTAATATAATAAAAAAATTGAGCAGAATCAAATGAATCTTGTGTTCTGCACTACACCTTTTAATAATGGGAGATATTGGTTGTTACGAAAATACACATTCACATAACATCAAGAACAAGGATTAAATCATAAAGAAAGGCACGATACATTATATCCACAAAAAATAAAAGAAACTTTGCATCATACCGACACAATTTTTCCAGTTCCCTTGCAAGTGGTGCACGTACTCTCCATCCTGAATATGCCAGCTTGCACGTAATTCTGAAATGTATCAAAAAAATATCAATTTGACTACTCAAACTAAAGCCTGCCAGAATCTTTCAAAACAAATATCTTCTCTTCTTGAGATTACCTACCACACCAGATCCTTTACAGCGTTTGCAAGTTTCAGGTCTTGTTCCAGGAGGCACACCACTACCACCTGCAATAGCTCAGCAAACACATGTTGAGGCTGAAAAGTTCATTTCTAACTGCATTGAGTTTACAAACTAAACTGGACATCAAAGTAAAAGTAGACAAATAATAGGAGCAATGGACCAGAACTGTATGAGCGATAGTTACATGATGGACATACCACAAGCATTACAAAGTACATCAGTTTGAAATGACACAGTTATGGCGCATCCTTGAACAGCTTCCATAAATGATAGTTCAATAAAAGTCTGTATAAATATAATATAATGAGACGCCTTATATTGAAAAACATGTCACACAGCTACAGATGTCCAAGTGCGAAAAAAGACAGACCTTGACATCCTCTCCTCAACATTTTGGTGAAAGAAATTCTTGACAAAATCCTGCTCATCATTGAGGGCAATACCAAATCATAAGAGACCTCCGCATTAGATTCACATGAGGGGTTTATATATCAAATGGAATCTAAAGAAACTTATATTGATTACAGAGCACAAGATTTTTCGAAACAGCAGCAAGAATAAGGGAAAAAGAACAAGCAAATTAGCTAATCCATAATGAAATGGTGCCTAATATCAAATCCTTGATGCATTTAAGTCCATTTTAGCTTCAGGTCTGAACCAGTAATCCTGGTAGTTCTGAAATTACTCAAGGTCTCATACTTAGGTATTCAAGAAAGAGTCAAAAATAAAATTAAAAACCACCACATTACTTTCATTATACAAACTTTTTTTTAGAATTCTTAAAATAATACAGATTGGCCATCAAAACAAAAAATAAGAGCTACAGACAGGAAGAAAATAAGGGGTGGAAGGTAATTCATTACATGATCACGGAACATCTGCTCAAATGGGTTAAAGCCTGCATCACCTCCAAAACCACTGCTTTGTTGATTTACATAGGCATCATGGCCAACCTGCAGATTCATGTTCAATTGAAAAGACAGGATTCAGTAAGGGGGGTAGCTTCTGTACACAAAATAGTAGAAATCTCACTCAACCCAGTACTAGTATCCGATGAGCTTGCAGTTTCAGTAAGGGGGGTAGCTTCTGTACACAAAATAGTTGATGCCTCAACAACTTTTTTATTTCCATCATTAAATTCTGTTGCCAATCTCTCTGGAGTTCAGTTTGTTGACCTTCCATCTAAAAACACAAAATAAGCATGTTATTAGTCACTCTCTTTAAGCAAGCATCTCTAATGTCGACTTATGGCATGTACTCCCTCCATCTACATAACCTATTTGGGAAGGTGAGTTTATTCCTAAATATAAGACCTGTTTCTAATTTTCCTAGACATTTCCTCATACTATCCCTAATGATACTTCTCAAAAACAAACAAGCAAGAGAGGGGGACGGTGAGAATAAAAGTAGGCGGTTAGGGTGGTTTGGGAATAAAAGCATGTTAAGCATCTAAAAACAAAAAATAGTCTTGCAGTCTTGTAATTTTAACCAACTTAATTTACACCCTTAATCTAATCAAATTAAATAAATATGTCTCATATTTAGTATTGGAGTGAGTAAAAGCCTACAAGAATAAGCATAATGCCCATGATTCAATCCTCAGTGCAAATTTTTGTGAAAGTCCTTAAAACAAATGGAAAGGATAAAGGAACATCACAACTTGGATGTCCTTAGAGCAAAAGTTAGATACATAGCCTGTAAGTAACATTCTAAATATCAATTCAGTAGATTGATTAAACACTTTTTCCACCCATAAATAAAAAAAAACTACACACAGAACGATACTCCAACATAATATAACATTAAGAAACTCCACATGTTGTCTTCATGTTAACAAAGCATGAATATATACAACCAAGATAAGGAATGCAATCAAGATTCCACGGACAAATAGTTAAAAAACCATTCTTTTTACTCCAAAAACAAAAAAAAATGTCTTTCTCCAATAATAAGTATCTGGGGGGATAAAGTTTGGGACTTAAGATTACAGAGAGAAAAAGGGAAGATGGGATATCATATTTTCAAAATGGGTATTGTTAAAGGAAGAAAAGAAAGAAAGAAACCTGAGAAGTGGAACGGAGGGAGGAGGCGCCGCAGAGGAGGGAGGAGAATCGGAAGGGGTTAGAGGAAGGGCGACTGTTGGAGGAACCCATTGAGAGAGAGAGAGAGAGAGAGAGAGAGAAGATGATTCTCGTGATGATGAAGAAGAAGAAGATGATGATGATGAAGATGAGGAAGAAAACGAAATGGTGAAGCTCGAGAGTGAGGGTTTGAGGGGCGACGACCTTAGCAAGGAGGAAGGCCGCCACCGTCGAGACTCGACACCGCCGGAGGAGGAGGAAAAATCGGAGCTTGAGAGAGGGAAGGAGGAGGACGAAGGGATTTGGTTTGAGAGGGGGGTGTGGCTGCAAATTTGGAGAAGGGAGGAGGTAATGTAGATGTTAGGGTTTAGGGGGGAATTACAAAATTGCCCTTCTATTTTATTTACAAAATTGACTTACTACATTTACATGCGCTTTAAGCGCATGTAGATGTAGTATAACCAAAGCATAACACCCCAATGGGGTGCTCTAGCTTATAAACACTTGCATGAGTAGCTTATGACATCTGAGGATGAACTCTTATGCATGACTTCAAGTTTTTCACTCCAATACTGCCTTTACATGCGCTTTAAGCGCATGTAGAGGGTGTTTCTACCTCTACATGCGCTTTAAGCGCATGTAGAGCCTTTACATGCGCTTTAAGCGCATGTAGAGGGTGTTTCACCAATTCCATAGCACCCAAAAGTGGTAATGGAGCCTTGAAACACTAAGTCCACAAGCAGGGACACCTTATGAGGTCTGAGGAGGACCTCTTATGAATGACTCCATGTTTTGCACTTCAGTAGTGCCTTTACATGCGCTTAAAGCGCATGTAAAGGGTGTTTGTGCCTTTACATGGGGTGTTTCCATATAATTTTGAGCTCTTCATCTAAGTTTATTTTATATTTTATCTCTAAATACTTAAATCCTTTTCTAGTCATTGTTTTAGTGAATTTTAATTTATGCACATTTCTATACATGCGCTTAAAGCGCATGTAGAGATAAGGCCTCTACATGCGCTTTAAGCGCATGTATAGATTCTTACCTGTACATGCGCTTAAAGCGCATGTAAAGGACCCTCTATACATGCGTTTCTTCTAAGCGCATGTAAAGGTGCGCTGGTAGAGGGACAATTTGTAGTAGTGTATAAACAAAAATTTGTGAATATTTAAATGGTTAATTGAGGATTTTTGGATGGTAATTGAGTTTATTGAAATTGGGAATTATTTTGTGAATTTATGGAACATTTTATGACTCTTTGAAATTAGGATTTGTTCATAAAGGAGTGTTGGACTAAATTGGTGGTTAAGAAATGCTAGACGAAGTTATTTAGGGATGTTGGAATGTTAGTTTTAGATGGATTGGTGTTTGTAAGAAATTTTGTTAGCTAAAGTGTTGGTTAAAAGAGATTATTGGTTAGGTAAAGAAGTGTTTGAATAAATTGGTGGTTTATAAATGCTTGTTAAGGTTATTTTAGGATGTTGGAATATTGGTTTTGGTTGGAATGGTGTTTGAAAGGAAGTTTGAAAGTTAAAGTATTGAAAAGGGGAATTTGGTTACGTGAAGGTATGTTAGAATGTGGTGAAATGTTTGGGAGTTGGGGAAGACCACATTTAGTTGTTAAATTAATATTGATGAGATGGTTTTGATGGGTTTTACATGAATGGTAAATTTTGACAGAAGTATGAGAAATGGTTAAGTTAATACGTTAAGGGTTATAAATAAAATGGTTAAGGGAATTGTGATGGCTTAGAAGAATATAGAAAATTGTGGATGTTAGAAGTGAAAGTAATGGATGCACAAGAGGGGGGGGTGAATTGTGGCTATAAAATAACAGCTCAAATAAAAACAACACAAGAGTTTATACTGGTTCGGTCTTCCTGACCTACGTCCAGTTCTCAACCACCCAGGCCGAGTTCCACTATCCCCAGGTTTTACAACGGGTGCACCTGGAACCTTTACAAATGCAAGTTTTGAACGGGATCACTTGCAACCTTACAACCACAAGTTTTACTCAGGCTCACTTGCAACCTTTCTAACTAGCTCCCCCTTACTTCCAGCAAGGGTTCTACCTTTACAAATAAAGGATTTTTCTAAGTAAGTTCTCTTAAAGAACAGATAGTGTTACACACTTAAGTACAATCAATGCTCTTATAACACGAAGAGACTTAACTACAAAGAGTACAAGATATGTAGATGAAAAGATCACTCAATGAGTTAAATGCTCTTTCTCTTTTCTGGGCAGCTTTGAATACTTGAAGATTTTCTTAGTTTCTCGCTCTAACTTCTCTCAAGAATGTCAAAGATAATTCATTAGCTTCATAAATGAAGTTGAGCTCCTTTATATATAGTCTTCAAACATTCTGACTCTTGGTAGGTGGGTTAGCCGTTTGAATATGGCCGTTTTTCCCTTGTTACCGTTTGCCCAATTAATGCTTCATCAATGCATAGCAGGGTTGACTTGCTTTATCTCTGAAAAGTAGTCCTGACAACTCTGCTCTGACAAAAGCATTCTGACACTGCACTTCTGAACATTCTGACATTCTGATTGCTTGCGGAAGCAGGTTCACATCCGGAAGCAATTCTACTTAGTGTGCTGCACTTTGAATGTTAGTTTAACAATATAAGCACATAGTCACATGCAGTGGGTGTGTACTTAGTCTAAGAGGTCTTCCTTGTATCCGGAAGCACTTCTACATCCGGAAGCACTACCACTTGGATGAAGGGTTATAATCACTTTTACTCACTCTCGCTCAGTGTCCTTCAATCCAACAGTCAGCGCTAGTCACTAAGCTATCGGAAGCAATTCTACTGGACGTGGCTTATGTTCACTGACACTTAGTGTCATCTATTCCAACAGCCAGCGCCAGTCTAAATACAACAGGAAGCAAAATCACTTCCGGTTAAATCCTAGCTTAGTCTTGAAGTTTTTGTATATCTAGTGCTTATGGACTAAGTTATTTCCCTAGTGAATTACTTGCTCTCGCTGGGGGATGAGTCATTCATCCGCGAGCGCTAGTCCTAGTTTATCCGGAAGTAAATCCACATCCGGTTGCACTCTTACTTGGGATTCTATGTTAACCTATTGCTTTCTAAGTACTTGATTCATTCTTTCATATTTTAGTCTTCATCAAAACTTAAGATTCTAACATTCTCCCCCTTTTTGATGATGACAAACTTAGTTTTATCGATTAAGTTCATATGAAAGGATTAGTAGAATAATAAAAGCAATAGATAAGAACAAGTAACTTAGACGAATATTATTGATGAACAGGGATTACAAGTTAGAGTATACAAGCAAATAACATATACAAGTAATCTACACTAAGCAAGAATAAAATATGCATGAAAAGAAAGAAAAAAAATTTCTAAGTTAAAAGGGTTGGATTGGGGGTTCAGATTTGGTGTCTCTTTTTCCTCTCCCTCTCCTTCTGTCTCTCTTCATTCTCTTTCTGGAGTTTGGCTAATTCGGCTTCATGCACATTCTGGTCAATCTGGGCAATGATCCGCTGAAGCTCTTCTTCATCCCTTTCTCTTCTGAGTCTTTCAGATTCAATAGACTCCTCGAATGCCCTCTTCATGTTTTCCACTTCTTCATACCCAGGGAACCCTGTAGCATCATCGAAGTAAGTGACCACTCCATTGGGATAGTGAACAGCCCGGATTTTCACATTCTATACTGGGAAGTTGGGATCCTCCTCAACTTCCTGGGCTTTCCTCTTCCCCTTGCCTTTACCCTTTCCTTTGCTCTTGCTTATTGATGGAGTGGGCATGGCTCTTGCTCTGTCAGCATCGAGGCAGGCCATCTGACCAAAGGATAGTCTGTCCGTGTACCCATATTTCTCGAATTCCTCAGGAGTCATGTCTTCAATTTCCAACTTGACTCAGGAACAACTTGTACTACTGGGATTTCTTGTTCAACTTGGGCAGACGAAGTTTCTGGCTCAGGTTGGTCAGATGGAGTCTCTTCCTCACTCTCAGCAGATTCAGTGGAGGCAATAACCTTTTTGGCACGCTTCCTAGCAACGGCCTTCTTCCTTGACTCACTGAAAGTTACTGCTGGCTCAGATGGAGGAGGAGGGGCAGATGATTGCTCAGAAGTAGGGATCTCAGACGTTTGCCCAGAGGATGTAGGGATTGGCTTGGCGATCACAATGGGAGAATGGTCGATCTTCTTCAGCCCCCACTTCATCATTATCTCCTCAACAATATTTTTACTTGTCTTAGTTGGAGGAGGCTCTGATGATGGTGACTCAGGCTGTGAAGGTTGTTCATTTGGCTCAGAGACTACCATATCCCATTGTGGTCCTTGCTCAGCCGACCTCTGCTGCTGCATGAACCGGATTGCTTCTCCTCTTATTAAGCTCTCAGCACCACCCAGCCTTTGGGATTCCATGGCACGGCGGAGGGCAGCCGTGATGTCTTCATCAAGCCAGAGGGATGGCTGGCTGAGCACATCCCTTGTGTCCATGGTTAGGCGAAGAGCGGTCATCACATTTCTCCCCATTTTGTCATCATCAACAAGGGCGAGGTCTAGGGATGGAGTGGATGAAGAGGAGGGTGGAGGTTCAGGGCCAAATCTCGTTGGGGGTGAGGGTTCAGGGGAGGATGGAGGTAAGGTGGTTTCAGGGGATGCGGGTTGGTTGGGGAACCAAGTAGGATCTACGAATAGACCTTCGAATGGGTAGGTGGAGGAATATTCAGTGAAGGTAGTGGAAGAGTGTGGGGTAAATGGGGTAAATGGTAAGTGAGGATCCTCAGGGATTTGCTGAAGGCGGGGGTAATCTCGCAGATAGATGTGGCTGAGGGGGTGAACGGCAGTTTTGAAGCCAAGGTGCTCGGCCAATGGGTTGGATCTTGGTCCAGAGTTGGGGTTGGTAGGGTTAGGATGGGATGGTCCGTCAGAGAGGTTGAGTGGTGAACGAGTAGGGGTGTTGGATGGTGTATGAGTAGGGGAGTTATGTGGAGATGGGGAGTTGTTGGAGTGAAGGGGCGATTGGCTAGGAGATTGTTGGGGTGTGTCTTGGGTTTGGTGTTCATGGTTCGGTGAAGGCTGGGATGGTTGGTCATTGTTTGGTGATGTGTGTGGTTGTTGGTCATTTGGTGGAGGTGGCTGTGGTTGTTGAGTGTTAGGAGGAGGAGGATGGGGGAAGTTGAGGGTGATTAGGAGGAGGAGGAGGAGGATTTTGAGGAGGGGGTGGTGGTAGGTTACCTTGTTGTGGTTGGGGAATCTGGAGGTGTTGGAGGATAAGATCTAGCTTGGCATCCACCCTGGCAAGCTGAGTCTCAACCTGACCCACTCTGTCCTCTAAGCGCTGGATGCGCTCCCCTTGCTGCTGGAACCCAGCATCACATTCATTCCTGAGAGGAGCCACCAGGGAGTCAGTCAGCCTAAATAGGATTTCCTCCTTTACTTCCTCAGCAAAGGCTTTGACTGTAGCTGGTACTCTCGCAACTCTGCTTGGGCCAGGATGAGAGTCAACCTCTTGATCCCCTGCACCAGATGTAGAAGGGGCTGAAGTCTGAGAGGCACTGCCTGCCTGTGATCCTGAGCGAGTGGGCTTAGCAGGCCTCAGGTACTTGATACCCATCTTGCTGATGTTAGTTGCCCCCACTGGAGCACACTTGACATTCTCTTCCTCCACGTCAGATGTGGCCTTGATCAGTTTCTTCTCAAGGAGGAAGGCAAGGATGGTGGGGTAAGGAAGAAATCCAGCCTTGTGGTTAACTATCCATCTGTGAAGTTCAAGGCTGATCAACTGCCCGAGGTTGATTGGTTGATGGGTGAGAAGTCTGGGAAACCACGGGTTGTCCAGCAGAGTGAACTCGTTGAAGTTTCCTCCCTTGTGTGTCATCATCCGGGAGTAAACATAGTACAAGAGTCTGTTGGAATCAGACATCTTGGACACCTTCTTTCCTTGGGTGTCATAAATCTTCCCAAGTTCCTCCGTGCTGTATTTGAGTGACTCAGGGTACAGCCACTCAGTCATTCCCTCTTCTGTGATCCCCATTAAGTCATTTAATTCCCTCCAGGTGAAACTGAAGGTTCTCCCCCTGACTGTGGCAGTGAAGGTGATTCTGCGGATCTGCTCCTTCCCATCCACCTTCTTGTACTTGACTTTCTCAGAGAGGGATTGACAGAAGACTCGCAGGACGTTGATGTTGTAGTCCTGTTTGATCCCCAGCCAAGGCATGTATCTTTCCAGGTAAGGGCGTAGATGAGGAAACCCTAGTTCATCAATCTTGACCAGATCGATGAACAACCCATTGTTGAAGTAGGGCTTAATCGTCACAAACTTGGAGGAAACAGCCTCCAGGGCCCCATCTCTGTAGACTGTAGGATCATCCTCTTCAACCCTTAGTCTCTTGGAAGAAGGCTCTTCAGCGAACTGAACCTTCTTCTTTCCTTTCCTTTTGGCTTCCCTTGCTTGTTCATGCGCAGATGCCTCTGGCTGTTCTGCCACTCTCCCAGAATGTCCAGGCTGGTCCTGGACTTGTTCATTCTGTCCTTGTGGTTGCCCAGTCTGTTCTTGGTGTTCATGACGTTCTTCATGGTGTTCATCTGCGTGCCCAGATTTTCCAGTGTGCTTATGCCCAGATTTTCCAGTTTTTACAGATTTGGACTTTGTTTTCTTGGATGTGGTAGATTTCTTGGTAACTGGGTTTGTTTCATGTGAGCCGGCCATTTTTGTGTGGGTTTAAGGTTGGTTTGTGGTGAAAGGCGAAAGAGAAGATGAAGAAAAATGAAGAACAATATGAAGAAGATGAAGAGAGTATTCAGAGAGAATGTGGGTGAGAGAAATTGATGCAAGTAAAAAGTGAAAGTGAAAATGACACCCTATTTATATGCAAAGTTACTGAGGGCAAAATGGTCATGTCTTTTCATATGAAAGCAAATGTTTACACATTGGGTAACGTAAACATTTTAATTGGAACGGCGCACCTTATGACATGTGTCGCTTCACATTATCAGAGAAGGCACAACTTCTTATGGAGGGAGATGAAGCGTTTTCTGAGGTGACGTGTCCCTTGGTCTGGCACTGGCGCTCTCTTAGCTTCAACATCCAGTGTCAGCGAGTGATCATCCGGAAGTAGTTTTGCTTCCGGTTGCAAAATCTTAAGATTTAACATTGAGGACCTGCAAAAACACGTATTGGCACTCCGATGCCTAAGTTAGTATTGTTGTAGGTTTTAAACAATCAAGTATAATAAATGAAAGGTTACACATCATTTGGGTTTACCATTCCCAAATCACCTCTTATGAAAGTAAATTGGTCAACCCCCAGAGGCTTGGTGAAGATGTCAGCAAGCTGTTGTTGAGTGGGGACAAATTGCACTTTGACATCCTTCTTTTGAACATGGTCTCTGATGAAGTGATGTCTGACATCAATGTGCTTTGTCCTTGTGTGCTGAACTGGATTCTTGGCGAGGCTGATTGTGCTTGTGTTGTCACAGAGGATGGGTGCCTCAGGGAACTCCAAGCCAAGGTCTCTTAGTTGGTTCTTTAGCCACAGCACTTGAGCACAACAGCTTGCAGCCGCAATATATTCTGCCTCAGTGGATGACAAAGACACGCAGGTTTGCTTTTTGCTAGCCCAAGTCACCAGACAACCACCAAGGAAGGCGCATTGTCCACTGGTGCTCTTTCTATCAGTCTTATAACCTGCATGGTCAGAATCAGAGTAAGCCCACAAGAACTCTTGGTTACCTCTGGGATACCAAAGACCAAGTTCTTGTTTTCCCTCAAGGTATCTCAAAATACGTTTAACACATGTTAAGTGTGACTCCTTGGGGTTGGCTTGAAATCTTGCACACATGCCTACACTAAATTGAATATCAGGCCTGCTTGCCGTTAAGTATAGGAGGGAACCTATCATTCCCCTGTACATGGGCAGGCTGACAGATTTACCCTTTGCGTCAGCATCGAGTGCGGCAGTGGTGCTCATGGGAGTGTCATATTCCTTACATTCATCCATCCCAAACTTCTTAAGTAGCTCTCTGCAGTACTTAGCTTGGGAGATGAATATCCCATTCTTCTTTTGCTTGATTTGCAGGCCTAGGAAGAACGTTAGTTCTCCCATCATTGACATTTCAAACTCACCCTGCATAGTCTTAGAGAAATCTTCACAAAGCTTTTCATTAGTTGCCCCAAAAATAATATCATCAACATAAATTTGGACAATTAACATATCTCTATCTTTGTGAAGGATAAACAGTGTATTATCTAATTTGCCCCTTGAGAACCCTTTGCCCAGCAGGAAGCTGCTGAGTCTCTCACACCAAGCTCTAGGAGCTTGTTTCAGGCCATATAAAGCTTTCTTTAGTCTATACACATGTTTGGGATGCTTGTGATCCTCAAAGCCAGGAGGTTGTTCTACATATACCTCTTCTTTAATATAACCATTAAGAAAAGCACTCTTTACATCCATTTGATATAATCTAAAGTCTTTCATGGATGCAAAGGCTAGAAGAATTCTTATTGCTTCAAGTCTAGCGACTGGAGCAAAAGTTTCTTCATAGTCAATGCCTTCTTCTTGGTTATATCCTTTAGCTACTAGTCTGGCTTTGTTTCTTGTAATTTGACCTGTCTCATCCAGTTTGTTTTTGAAGACCCACTTGGTCCCCATTATGGATTGATGAGACGGCCTTGGGACAAGTTCCCAGACTTGGCTTCTCTCAAATTGATTTAGCTCTTCCTGCATGGCAATAATCCAGTCGCAGTCCTCAATAGCTTGTTCAACTGAAGTTGGTTCGATTTGAGATAAAAATGCTCCAAACTCAACTTCATTTTGAACTTGCCTTCTGGTTCTGACACCAGAAGAAACATCACCAAGCACTTGATCAAGAGGATGATCCCTGTGATGTCTCCTAGCTGTTGGCAACTGTGCCTCATCAGGCACGGTCTGCACTCTAGGTTCATCACCGGGTTCATCTTCTTTGAGATTGCTTGCTGGTGTTTCTTTTGGTGGTAAAGAAGATGATGGTGGTTTTGGAAGATTAAGTATTTCATCATCTTCTGTGGATTGTCCCCATGTAGGAGTTTCATCAAATACAACATGCATTGATTCTTCTACAATTCTAGTTCTCATGTTGTATATTCTATATGCTTTACTCCTAAGGGAATATCCTATGAATATACCTACATCAGCTTTTGGATCAAACTTACCCAGATTTACCTTTCCATTGTTATGCACATAGCATTTTGATCCAAAGATTCTGAGGTGGCTGATGTTGGGCTTCCTCCCTTTATACAGCTCATATGGAGTCTTGTCCAAGCCCTTGCGAACATAGGCTCTGTTAGAGATGTAGCAAGCAGTGCTCATAGCGTCCGCCCAGAACACCTGAGAAACCTCTTTCTCATTGAGCATGCTTCTAGCCATCTCTGTCAGAACCCTGTTCTTTCTCTCGACAACTCCGTTTTGTTGAGGAGTTCTAGGAGCTGAGAAGTTGTGTTCGATGCCATTTTGTTCACATAGCTCAGAGAAGCTATGGTTCTCAAATTCTCCTCCATGGTCTGTCCTTATGGCTGTGATTTTGAGCTCTCTCTCATTCTGCACTTTCTTAGCCAGGACAACAAAAGCATCAAAAGCATCTTGCTTAGAGGCAAGAAACATAGTCCAAGTGAACCTTGAATAGTCATCCACCACCACTAGAGCATACAGGTTTCCACCTAAGCTCTTCACTCTCGCTGGCCCAACTAAATCCATGTGGATTAGTTCCAAGGGCCTGCTGGTGGAGACTTTCTTCTTGGTTTTAAATGAGGACTTTGTTTGCTTCCCTCGTTGGCAGGATTCACAAATAAAATCATGCTTTACTTTAAAGGATGGAATACCTATAGCTAGCTCCTTTTTAATTAGCATATCAAGTTGAGTAAAGTTAACATGAGCTAATCTCTTATGCCAAAGCCAACTGTTCTCATCACTAGATATTAAACATTTTTCTTCCAGTTGTTGACATAAGTCTAGAGTATATAGGTTTCCATTTCTGTTTGCCTTTAAGTTTGCATTTTAAATTGGCCTTATCTAAGTTCAGATCCTGCTTATCAACTATTATGCACTCATGTGAATCAAAGATTACCCAATTTCCTTTGTCAGTGCTCTGGCTCACGCTCAGCAGGTTGTGACAGAGACCGTCCACTAGATAGACGTCCTTTACTGGTCCGACTTCTCCAACTCCAGTGATCTTTCCACTTTGATTTCCTCCAAAGGTCACTGTGGCTCCATCTTTGATCACCAGAGATTTGAACTTGTCTCTGTCTCCAGTCATATGTCTCGAGCATCCGCTGTCAATATACCATTTTCTGTTCTTGGATGCTTTGAGACACACCTGGAAGAATCAAGTAAGCTTAGGTACCCAATCTTTCTTGGGTCCTCGGTCATTAGTTTTCAGTGCCCTTGGTCTAGTGTTAGCCTTGACCCTGGGCTTATGATCATTCGGAGCCTCAGGCCTAGTGCTGGCTCTAGGCTCTTGGGTTTTCCCTGTGGATTGTTTCCAGGCTAGGGATCCTTGTCCTCCCTTGGTTTCCTTTACAGGTGGAGGATCCTTTGTAGCCTTGGTTCTTTTAGGGACCCATTTGTAAGAGCTACTTGCTCCATGCTTCTTGGCATTACAGGTGGACGTGGTGTGTCCCTTCCTGTTGCAATAATTACAGAAGCTGAAAGGTGAGGAGCTGTGACTAGTGGCTTTGTGGAAGAATTTTAAGTAGGGCTTTACTTTTGGTTCCACCCACTTTTTCCCTCTAGGAGTATATCCTAAGCCAGTTCTATCCCTATATGCCCTTTGATTCATTAAAATTATATTTAACATTTCTGATCCATTTGTAAACTTCTGCAGGGCATTTTGCAGCTTGTCTTTCTCCGCTGAGATTTTGCTGCAATTAGGGCAGCTCTCAAGTGTTGGGGCATTGGGTTCTGTTTGGGGAGAACCCTGGCCATCCACTATCGGAAGCTTTCTAGCTTCCGCTAGCTCTTCACTTAGTGAGTCCACCTTGGACTCAAGTGATTCCTTTTTAGTTTTTAACACTTTATAAGCTTTACACAATCGAGAGAATTCTTCATGAACCTCATTGTAAGCCTTTTGCAGTTCAGAGAAAGTTACCTCATTGTCTTCGTGGGTGAGATCAAGATCTGAAGATGCTTCCTCATCATCTTCTCTGGCTACCAGGCAGAGGTTGGCAACTTCTTCCTCATCACTTGCTTCGTCATCTGAGCTATTCACCCAGATAGAGGACACGAAAGCTTTTCTCTTGTCTTTTCCCTTTGATCTTTGCAAGCTTGGACACTCAGCCTTGAAGTGGCCAGGCTTTTTGCATTCAAAGCACACCGGGGCCTTTTCCTTCTTGTATCCCTTCCTCTGACTGGAGTCACCTTTCTGAAAGCCTCCTTTCTTCTTGAAGAACTTTCTGAACTTTCTCACCATCATGGCCATCTCTTCTTCGTCCAGTTCCTCCTCATCATCCTCATCATCATCATCATCAATCTCCTTGTTGGGAGCAACAAGGGCAAGATTCTTGGCTTTGGATGAGGCTTGAAGAGCTCTCTGAGCCAGCAATGTTGGTTCATATTAAGCCAAAGAACCAAAGAGTGCAGTGATGGAGCTGGTTGACTCTCCTTGGACTTCCTGCAAGATGGTTACTTTGGTGATCCAATCACCTTTCAGGATTTTTAGGATCTTGCAGACTTGCTCTCTTTCTGGAATGTCCTTACCCAAGGAGGCCAAGTTGTTGATGAGATGAGTGAACCTCAGCTCCAGCTCTCTGATTGGCTAAGCATGGCGAACTTGTGAAATTCTTCCACCAACATCTCAACTCTTCTTGCTTTCACTCCTCTGCTTCCAGAGTGAGCAGCCTCAAGAGCCTCCCACATATCCTTAGCATTTTTGTGGTGGCTGATCCTATGAAATTCCTTAGGACTGAGAGCACACTGAATGTAGTGCATGGCCCTATAATTTAGTTGGACTAGAGCATAGTCCTCATTAGTGTACCTGGATCGCTGCTTAGCAAAACCTTCCTCATCTAGTGGAGTGTGATCCCCACGTTCGATTACATCCCAGAGTCTGATGTCGCTGGACTTGATGTAAGTCTCCATTCGAAACTTCCAGAATGGATAGTTATACCCATCAAAGCCTGGAGGCTTGTTGGGTTGAATAGAGACATCTGGCAGGGAGTAATCTGTATCCATTACTAGATCTTTGCTTTCTGGATTCGTTGGAATCGAGTGAGAAAGACCTGCTCTGATACCAAATGAAAGTAATGGATGCACAAGAGGGGGGGTGAATTGTGGCTATAAAATAACAGCTCAAATAAAAACAACACAAGAGTTTATACTGGTTCGGTCTTCCTGACCTACGTCCAGTTCTCAACCACCCAGGCCGAGTTCCACTATCCCCAGGTTTTACAACGGGTGCACCTGGAACCTTTACAACTGCAAGTTTTGAACGGGATCACTTGCAACCTTACAACCACAAGTTTTACTCAGGCTCACTTGCAACCTTTCTAACTAGCTCCCCCTTACTTCCAGCAAGGGTTCTACCTTTACAAATAAAGGATTTTTCTAAGTTCTCTTAAAGAACAGATAGTGTTACACACTTAAGTACAATCAATGCTCTTATAACACGAAGAGACTTAACTACAAAGAGTACAAGATATGTAGATGAAAAGATCACTCAATGAGTTAAATGCTCTTTCTCTTTTCTGGGCAGCTTTGAATACTTGAAGATTTTCTTAGTTTCTCGCTCTAACTTCTCTCAAGAATGTCAAAGATAATTCATTAGCTTCATAAATGAAGTTGAGCTCCTTTATATATAGTCTTCAAACATTCTGACTCTTGGTAGGTGGGTTAGCCGTTTGAATATGGCCGTTTTTCCCTTGTTACCGTTTGCCCAATTAATGCTTCATCAATGCATAGCAAGGTTGACTTGCTTTATCTCTGAAAAGTAGTCCTGACAACTCTGCTCTGACAAAAGCATTCTGACACTGCACTTCTGAACATTCTGACATTCTGATTGCTTGCGGAAGCAGGTTCACATCCGGAAGCAATTCTACTTAGTGTGCTGCACTTTGAATGTTAGTTTAACAATATAAGCACATAGTAACATGCAGTGGGTGTGTACTTAGTCTAAGAGGTCTTCCTTGTATCCGGAAGCACTTCTACATCCGGAAGCACTACCACTTGGATGAAGGGTTATAATCACTTTTACTCACTCTCGCTCAGTGTCCTTCAATCCAACAGTCAGCGCTAGTCACTAAGCTATCGGAAGCAATTCTACTGGACGTGGCTTATGTTCACTGACACTTAGTGTCATCTATTCCAACAGCCAGCGCCAGTCTAAATACAACAGGAAGCAAAATCACTTCCGGTTGAATCTTAGCTTAGTCTTGAAGTTTTTGTATATCTAGTGCTTATGGACTAAGTTATTTCCCTAGTGAATTACTTGCTCTCGCTGGGGGATGAGTCATTCATCCGCGAGCGCTAGTCCTAGTTTATCCGGAAGTAAATCCACATCCGGTTGCACTCTTACTTGGGATTCTATGTTAACCTATTGCTTTCTAAGTACTTGATTCATTCTTTCATATTTTAGTCTTCATCAAAACTTAAGATTCTAACAAGAAGTAGTTTATTACTTCCAGAATTGTTTTAGAATTAGTTTGAATGGGTGGTCAAAGTCACTGATATTGTGTCTTGACCATCAGCAGCTCACTGCGTGATTGTAGACGACGGTGACTCGGGTGGAGCACACGGAAAACAATTGCTGCTAGGATTTATGGTTATTGAGCTTGAACAGGTAATCAGGCATAACTGACTGTGATACTGAGGGTGACGGTAGTTGAGGATTTCTAAAATCCTCTTCTACTTATATATGTAAATGAAATGTGTTCTGGTTATTTTATATTTAAACGTGGGCTATAGGGTACCTTTCTAAATAAACTGTACTTTATATATGTACATATTTATATAAATCTTTTGTATGCTGCATGACACTGATTATTAGTACCGTCGGCCGATGGAACCATAGATTTGCGCAAATCGATAGGTTAATTGTACAGGTTCCTCGGATTGTAAAGGAACCAGGGATTTTTCACATTTTAGAGTGGTCCCTTTTTCATGCTTTCAAATTTGAGACTGGGCACAATGTCATTCACGTTTATTTTGCCTATTGAGAGATGGATGTATCTGTTCTGTATATATATATGTATGTATTACGTGGTTTATGCAGGTTTTGAAAACTGTGGTACCCTGTAGACACTCCGCTACCCCACTTCTAAGTCTCACAGTGAGTTAAGTAGTGATTACTGAGACATAGTTTTGTCTCACCCCATTCCCTTTATTTTTTTACAGGTGATCATTCCCAGAGGGAAGCAGAGAGGAAGGGGAAAGGATTGGCCGGCCCACACTAAGACATTGAGTAGGCCGGAGATGATCTATAAGGAATATATATTGCCATTTATTAGGTTGCATCCGCTTCCGCATTTGTTTGTAGTTATCTGAACTTCTGATTTGTTGGATTTCTGTATTAACTGTCTCTGTTGGCTGGTTGTTTGATTATTGATCTTGTGGTAATGTGATAACTGAGTATGTACCGTATGTGGGTTGGTTGCTACAGGAGGATTGTCTGGTAATGAAAAGACAATCTTGTTTTCCTGTTTATGGAGTGTAGATGAATTTATTGTTATAAGAGAATTGCCTGTTAATAATTTTGTTCTTCAAGCACAAGCTTTAGAACAGCCTCTATCAATTAGAGGATTTGATAATATGTTCACTCTATGAACTGATTGTGATAAACACTTAAGTACAAATGATTCTCTCTAAGAATAGATGATGTTACTCACTTAAGTACAAATGAATTACTCTCTAAGAATGTTACAACTCTAAGATCAGAGAGTAGAAGATGAGAGGAATATAGAATACAATATCTCAGACAATAGGCTCTGTTCTTCCAACCTCTCTTCTGAATATGGATGTTCCTTTTATACTCGGCCTCAACATTCAGGCTTGGGCGGCAGATAGAATATGTCCGTTTGAATATGGTCGTTAATCCCATGTTACCGTTGAGAGGTACATCTTCATTAATGCTTAGCAGGGTTGACTTGCTTTATCTCTGAAAAGCAACTCTGACAACTCTGCTCTGACAAAAGCATTCTGACCTCTGAGTATGTGACGTTGACTCTTGTACTCTTGCTGACGGATGATCATCGTTCATCCGGAAGCGGCAATCTTGCTCTGCAAGTGTTAGTCTCTGAATCCCAGTGCCAAGAGTATTTGCATCCGGAAGCTCATTTGCATCCGGAAGTAAAACTAAGTTCTGCACATACTTGTTAGTCCAACAGAGTAGTATATATAATCAAGTGTAATAAGGACTATACATGCTGTAGGAAGCTTGTTTGCTATGGGAAGCAATCTTACTTAGACTATGTTCTGACTTAGTGTATTGTCTACTGACGCTAAGGGATGTCTATTCCAACAGTCAGCGTAAGTCTCGTTATTTTACTCTAAGTCTAACGGAAGCGATTCTGCATCCGGTTGTATTCTAACTTAGGATTTGATTTTAGTCTAATTCTTCCTAAGTGACTTAGTGTGTCATTTACTCTTGCTATGAGATGTGTAGTATAACAACACATAATCACATGCAGTGGGAGTTCAATTAGTCTTAGGAAGTTCTCTTACTTCCGGAAGCAATTCCACATCCGGAAGCACTCCTACTGGACGTTGAGTTATGACTTAGTGTTATACTCACTGACGCTCGGTGTAACCTAACTCAACAGGCAGCGCTAGTCATTAACCATCCGGAAGCAAATCCACATCCAGTTGCATCCTAACTTAGTCTCAAGGATTTTATACAACTAATGTTCCTAGACTGAGTTATGACTTAGGTGACTCACTTGCTTCCGCTGGGGGATGGGACGTTCATCCTCGAGCGCTAGTCCTAGTCCATCCGGAAGTGAATCCACATCCGGTTGTACTCTTACTTGTGGTTCTATTTTAACCTAATCTTGTCTAAGTGTTTAACTTGTTCTTTCATATTTTAGTTTTCATCAAAACTTAAGATTCTAACATTCTCCCCCTTTTTGATGATGACAAACTAAGTTATCCAATTAAGTTCATATGAAAGAATTAAAAGTAATAATCAGATAAGGCACAAAGAATTAAAGACAAATATCATTGATGAGTAAAAGATTACAAGTCAGATATGTAATAACAGATAAAATACACAAGTAATCAAAACTGTGCAAAGTAAACCTTGCATGAAAAATATGAGGAAAAAGAAAATTTCTAAGTTAAATGCCTAGGGTAAAGTGGGGTTTAAAGGCGGTGTCTCTTTTTCCTTTCGCTCTCTGCTTGCCTTCGCTCATTCTCTTCTTGAAGTTTGGCTATGTGGGCATCCTTCTCTCTCTGGTCAATCTTAGCAATTATACTTTGAAGCTCTGTCTCTTCCTTCTCCCTTCTAAGTCTTTCAGATTCAACGGATTCCTCAAAGGCTCTCTTCAGATCTTGAACCTCAGCATATCCAGGGAACCCAGTTGCATCAGAGAAAGGGATGACCTCGCCATTGGGATAATGGACAGCCTTAATTTTGACATTCCACACAGGAAAGTTGGGATCCTCCTCAACTTCCTTGGCTTTCCTTTTCCCTTTGCCTTTTCCTTTGCCCTTTCTTCTTTCTTGGGAAGCCGTGGCATTTGCTCTTTCAGCATCGAGGCAAGCCATCTGACCAAATGTGATCTTGTCAGTCCATCCATACCTCTCGAACTCATCAGCAGTCATATCCTCTATTTCCAGCTTTACTTCCTTTAGTAGCGGTGGAAGATATGATGCTTAGGAGGATGGCTGAGTCTCAGATGCTTCCCTCTCAGATACCCTCTCTGACTCAGAGCGACCACGAGGTTCCTCTTCACTCTCAGAAGACTCAGAAGTAGCAGCACCCTTTTTGGCACCATGCTTCTTCCTAGACTGACTGTAGCTTACTACTGGTGGAGAAGGTGCAGAAGATGGCTTAGAAGGAGGGATTGACTTGGCTATCACAATAGGTGGGTGGTTTTGCCTCTCCAACCCATACTTCATCATAATCTCTTCAATTAAGTTCCGGCTAGGCACAGAGGGAGGAGGCTCAGCAGAAGAGGCTTCTGGCGCTGGTTCAGGCTGCTCTGGTTCAGACTCAGGCACAGAAGAAGAGGGCTCATCAGGTTGGCTGAACAACACCATTGCCCATTTAGATCTTTGCTCATCCAGGCGCTGTTGTTCCATATATCTCATTGCTTCCTCTCTGAGCAAATACTCAGCATTACCCATCTGCCTCAGATCATTTGCACGGCGGAGAGCAGCAGCTATGTCCTCTTCCAGCCACAAGGAGGGTTGAGACCTTATCTGCTCCAAATCATATGCCCGACGGAGGGCAACAGCTGGTAGAGTCTCTCTCCCCCTTTTGGCATCATCAAAAGGGACGAGGGCCAAGGAGGAAGGGTTGGGTGAAGAGGATGGTGGAGGTTCAGGACCAAATATTCTGGGTGGTGATGTTTCAGGTGAGGAAGGGGGTGAGGAAGAAGGTGAGGTTTCTGGTGAAGGAGTGGGGCTAGGGAAGAGGGCTTTGTTTCTTTGGAAGAAAGAGTGGTCGTTGAATAGGCCTTCAAAGGGGTAGGTAGAGGAGTAAGTGGTGGATTGTTCACCTATCCTCCGAAGATGGGGAAGGTCTCTGAGGTAGAAGGTATGAAGTGGGTGATCAGGAGAGGAAAATCCAAGAGATTGGGCTATGGTGGGGCGAGTGTGAGGGAGTGGATTGGAGGGCCTTATGGAGTTTGGGGGTGGTGAATGGTTTGGGGAGTTATGAGGTGAAGGTGAGTTGTGAGGCGAGGGTGAGTTATGGGGTGATTGGCGAGGGGAGTTTTGAGGGGTTTGGTGAGAGGTGTTGTGAGTGTCAGACTCATTCTGTGGGGAAGTTGGATGTGAGTCATTCTGAGGGGGTGGTTGTTGTGTATTAGGAGGAGGGAGTGATGGTTGGTTAGGTGGAGGAGGCGGTGGTTGGTCATTTGGTGGAGGAGGCGGAGGTAGGTTACCTTGTGGTTGAGGGATTCGAAGATGATTGATGATGAGGTCTAACTTGGCCTCTACCCTTCCTAGCTGATCCTCGACCCGACCGACTCGATCCTCGAGGCTCAGGATTCTCTGCCCCTGCTGGTGGAAGGCTTCATCACATTCAGCACGAAGGGGAGTCAACAACGTCTCAGGCAGCCGTTGAAGTATCTCCTCTCGCAACTCAGTCAGCATTGCCTTCTGTGCAATTGATACTTTTGGTGCTCTGCTTGGGCCATGGGAGTCGACCTCTTGTTCTCCCGCGCCAGAGACTGAGGGAGTCGTGGTATGAGAGGCACTCTCAGCCTGAGAACTAGATCGAGTGGCCCTTGCTGGCTTGTTGTACTTGATCCCCATCTTGCTGATGTTTACTGTGCTTATGGGCAAGCACTTGACATTGTCAGCCTCCTCAGTAGATTTAATCAGGAATTTCTCCAGGAGGAAGGCGATGACTGTTGGATAGGGAAGATTCCCAAACTTCTTGTTGTAAATCCACCTGTGCAGCTCCAAACTGATCAACTGCCCAGGGTTAATTGGCTGCTGGGTGAGGAATCTGGGGAGCCAGGGGTTGTCAAGCAGAGTGAACTCGTTGAAGTTTCCCCCTTTGTGAGTCATCATCCGGGAGTAGATGTATTGGAGTACCCGGTTGGAGTCAGACATGCCAGACACCTTCTTTCCCTTAGTGTCATAGACTTCCTCAAGCTCCTCCTGGCTGAGTTTCTCAGGGTATAACCACTCGTTCATCTCTTCCTCAGTGACCCCGAGCAGGCGATTAATGTCTCTCCAAGTAAAACTGAAAGTCCTCCCCCTCACTGTGGCTGTAAAGGTGACTCTGCGAATGTGCTCCTTCTCATTCACCTTCTTATACTTAGCCTTGGCTGTGAGAGACTGGCAGAACACCCTCAGCACGTTGATGTTATACTCATTGTTGATCCCCAGCCAGCACATGTACTTCTGGAGATATACCCTCAAATGCCCAAACCCTAGTTCTTCAATTTTGTCCAAGTCGACGAACATTCCATTGGTGAAGTAGGGCTTTGCATTCTGAAGTTTCCCAGAAACAACTTCTAGTGGCCCATCTCTGTACACAAGAGGATCATCCTCCTCTACTCGTTGTCTTTTAGAAGCAGGCTCTTCACTAAACTGAACTCTCTTCTTCCCCTTTTTCTTCGAATGTTCTTGTTGATGCCCAGATTGCCCAGTGTGTTCATGAGCTTGCCCAGATTTTCCAGATTTCGAGAGATGCCCAGATTTCCCAGACTTAGATTTTGATTTCTTGGAGGCAGTGGCTATCTCAGTGTTGGGGTTTGTCTCATGTGATCCGGCCATTTTGTGTTTAGGGTTTTAAGTGAAGTGAATGGAATGAAATGGCAGAAATATAGATGGAGAAGATGAAGAAAATGAAGAACAGTGTGATGAAATTGATGAAGATGCGATGAATGAGTTCAGAGAGTTTTGTGCGTGAAATTTGTGTGAGAAGTGTGAAAAATGAATGGCTCTCCCTATTTATGCAATGACATAACGGATGGAAAATTCATAATGACTCTTTATTGAAAACATGCGCTGGTTCATAGGGTAACGTAAACATTTAATTGGAACGGCGAACCTTTTAACACGTGTCGCTTCACCTTGTCAGAGGAGGCACAACTTCCCATGGTGGAAGATGAAACGTTTTGTGAAGTGACGTGCCTTTTCCCAGACACTGGCGCTCCCGGTTGCTTTGAGTCATCACCCAGCGCCAGCAAAAGAGCATCCGGAAGTGGTTTTGCTTCCGGTTGGGCTTAACTTAAGATTTAACATTGTGGGGGACCTGCGAGACTAAGATTGGCACTTCGAAGCCTAAGTTACCACAGTTGGCAGGCTTTAACAATTAAGCACAGGTGTTTTCTTCATTTTAACATTCCCAAATCTCCCTTTATAAGGATAAATTGATCAACCCTCAGTGGTTGTTTGGTAGCTATGTCTGTAGTTGAGAGACCATTCTTGCACATGCTTCCAGAAGTGTATCAGCTTCCGGATGTGAGGGTCTTTAGATTTAACATTGACAGCCCTTATGGTTCCCCCTCCAAGGTACCAGCAAGTGCTAGCGGAAGCAAGTGTGCTTCCGGATGGTCCGTGGAGAGCTTAAGAGTTAACATAAGTGTACATCCTGAGGACTCTCCAAGTCACAAGCTATGTTAATCAGTTCAATATCATAATCTTAAGAAAAAGTGCTTGCTGGTTGGTTTGGTAAAACAGGAGTATTAAAGTGAAAACAGATTTTGGAAATTTAGTTCACAATTTCACATGGTTTCACTATCAAGTCATGAACTTTACTCATACTCTTTTGGATAAATACCAATGTGATAGTACAGCGAGTATCGAATAGATTGCATATTTTCAGAGTTTCATAAACAAGTATAGTTCGATAAATATGCCTTAAGAATGTTCATGTCAGATTATGAGGGCATTTGAATTGTCAACACAATGAAGTTCTAAAAACTTTAATGTCCATAATCAAGTTTCCAAAACACCCAATTTCTCAGCATATGATCACAAGAATAATTTTCAGATCTTAGCTCAAGTTCTTTCAAATATGCTTAACATGATCTCATTATTCTTAGGGTTTCAACAAGCTTTGAACTTAATTTAGATTGTACTGGGCTTGTGATAATGTGCCAGGATATAAGGCTTTCAGTGGGTAGAGATTCTTAATAGTTCTTTCCAGCCTAGTTATCTACACTCACTTAGGCTTCTATCCTATTGGCATTTGCTCTTGGATTTATCAAATTTTCAGAAGTTAATTCAAGGTATTTCCTAAGATTCCTAATGTATGTCTGACAAGAGAGACTATCCATTTAACATGCACAACAGAATGAGTAATGGAAAGAAATGCTCATATAAGATTGGCGAGATTTCCTCAAAATTGAATTCAGAACAGTCATTTCTTCTCATCTTGATAAAGAGCATACTCGTTGATGTTCTCTCTTGTACATCCACATCGTTCAAGCTTTCATGATCTGTCAACATACTTAACCACAGGCTTGAACTGAGATCATTAGTAGATGGAGACTTAAGATGTGATCAAATCATTTTCAAAGTAAGATCATCATACCAGTCAGATCACTATATTTTGAAAACTATTAAGTCAATCATGTGTGGTTAGACGCTACATATTCTTCTCATTCATTCCATAGAGCAATTTGAAGTTTATCTTTAGATATATAAATGTCAATTGCCGATGAAATGAGTAAACATGCATTCATTACCTAAATAATCATTCAAATAAGGGAAAGGGTAAGAATGACATCACCAAAGCTACATTTGCGTCAAGTAGTAGCTTGCTTGATTTTGGCAGGCGGTGCTTGATCTTTTCCATTTCAAGAGCAGTTGCACCAGCAGCCCAGCATGAAGAACAACTTATTCAGATTTGACTCATTGCCCAGACCAGGTACGATCTTGAATATTGTTGTTCCTCTGGATCTTCTTTCCTACAAAATACCAGGTAATTCCCTTTTCCCATTTCTCAGTCTCCAAACTTGGATCTGACAGGTCAGTTTGTAGGAATTGTAAAGTTTGCATGCACCTAAGAATCATTCACTATGAATATGGCATTGCGAATCAAACATGACTATGTGCACAAGGATATATATATATATATATATATATATATATATATATATATATATATATATATATATATATATATATATATATATATATATTTTGATCATGACAGCATGTAGACTATGAATATTATGAGAAACTCTCTTATAAGGAGTATAATGTTCATATACGTAATGCTTGATGTAAAATCTCAATAATTCCATCTAACATTTGCATAGGAGATTTTAATATTGTATGCTTCAACCCTGAGTGATCCCTTGCTTACGCAAGGTGATCTTCTATACTTATCCTTGGGCTGAAGCACTTCCTTATGAGAGACAGAATTCATAGGCTTTCTCCATGTTGATCGAGGAATCCTCTCTCTCTTGTTCTTCTCAGGATAGTTGAGTGGGACTCTGTGAAAGCTCATCCTTGAGACACAACCTTTGTTTCTTGTGGTAGTGCACTGCTTCTTATGATTGGACCAGGTGGTTGCAGCAGTGACATCACCAACAGTTCTCTTCTTCGGGGCAAGAGGAACTCTTGATCTTTCCTGCACAAGTAGGGCACTAGAAGGAATTTTTGGTACCCATTTGTACTTGGGTCCTACATGGTTAGCACTGGACCTTACTTGTCCTTTGGGGATCCATACAAATTTATTTCTCACATGTAATTGTCTTCTAAGACTACAAGTGTGAGAAATATGACCTGATTTACCACAATAATGACAGATAATGGAATGATATTCAGAATAGGATTTCCTATCATTATCTTGTTGGTCAGTTTTGTTTTTAAAGACTCTTTGTTCTTTTGAAACAACTTTTGAAGTCTCAGGGCCTTTTGAAAACCAATCTTTTTCCTTCAACAGGGATTCACAATTAGAACAATTTTCAGTACATGTTGAAGCTTCTGCTCTCGATAGCTGATTTTCTATGGGCAGTGCTAGTTGTTTTTCTATGGAGGAAACTTTGGAACCCTTGGATGTAGAAGAGATAATGAGTTCCTCAAGTTTCCTATTCTTTTTCCTTAATCCTAGAACTTCTTTTGCAAGTTTACAGAATTCAATATGTAACTCATTGTACGTGTCTTGCAATTTAGAAGATTCAAGTTCAGATACCTCATTTTCTTCAGTTTCTGAATCTTCTAGGTAGAGATTGTAACATACAGTTACTAATTCCCTAATTAACCAATGTAATCTATTTTAATTTATTAATCTTTTTACTAACTATGATAGAAAAAGGAATATTCATAATAACAAAATCTCTATCATAGTTAGAAAAAGAGTTTCCTAATCATTTTATACATTATCCATGATAGAAAATTATTGCCTAATACAATACGAATACTATCATGGATAATTAAAAACTAACCATGTTAGAAAGGATTTGCCTAACATGGTTAATAAACAAAACCAAATATTATTTAACAATACAAATATATATATACATGCGGAAGCAGATGCAGGCCTATACAAATTGACAATATACAATTCAAAACAGTCTATATAGCTTCTAATACCTAATTCCCTTTCCTAATGCTCGCGCCTGTGCATGAATACCTGCAAAAATGTCAGTAATCGTGGGATGAGACAATTTGTCCCAGTAATCACCGCTTAACTCACTATAACAGTGAGATGTGCGGTAGCGAAGGCGTCTAAAGGGTACCACAGTTTTAAAATCAATAATATATATATATTTCACATTCTCTCTCTCCATAAATCACTCACATTTCTCTATCACTTTCCAAACAATAACGTCAACATCTCCAATCCATCAGTACTACTATACCAACGCTCACACTCACCTAGGGATACATCGTGTCATCCTGGAGGCATTCATTCCAGCATCCAACTTCACTATATGATTTGACACTGTGCCCCTCTCCACAATGAGGGGGCAAATTTCCCTCTCTGGCAAACCCCAGAGAGGGAACCCCAATTCTGTTTTCCATTGCAGAATGGGAACGGTTGGGCTCTCAAATGCCTTATCAACCGTAGGGGCGGTTGGGCTCTAAAATGCCTCAACCGTAGGTCACTTCTCTCAATAAGTTGACCTATGACCCCGATCCAATCAATCCGAAAAGGATCCGTACAAATAACTGTCGATTGGCCTATCGACAGTTATCATCGCGCGATGGTACATAAATAGCAGTGTCATGCAATGCTCACTATATTCAACTTTTCAACTAAAGTTCCATTCAATATCACAATATCAATATCTCCCTGACAATTCTGTTCAATATCACAAACTCATTCAATATCTCAATCATCACATCTTATGTTTTCCACAACATAACTTTCAAAATCTCCATTCAATAACTAACTTCTTATTCTTTCCTCATGACATCTCAAACCACAACCTGAACATTATTCCTATATACCTTTCACGCCATTTCAGATCAATGGCCACCACCAGACAGGATAATATATATATAGTGTTCAAATTTCTTTATATGAAAATAATCGTGTTTGAAAGGCACCCGATAGCCTATTTTATATAAAAATACCTTTTTCAAAGACAATATGTATATGGAGGGTGAAAAGGGATTTTGAAAATCCCAGCTAACGTCACCCTCAATGTTATAGCAAGGTTAAGTGTGATTACCTGTCGCCCTTAGCACTCCGTTGTTTTTCCTTATCGTTTCCTTGTAGGTTTTCTTCAAATACTATCCTCTCAGATCCTCCTATTATTACATAAAGTTAATAATAGTTATAACAATCCTTCGTGTGTATATATATATATACATAATGAATAACGTCTCTCCTTGGTTATGATGTTACTACCCATTCCCTTCATAAATATGTTATTCCTATGTTTTCTTTCTTTTGCTAATTAGCACATATTAGTCACACATGTACAATAATCATCAATCAATAATTAAATCATTCTTCGTCAAAGAACAACCAAACAAAACCATTTACTAAATCTGAAACTTTAATAACCATTATGCTCAGTTAGAGTCTCATAAATGCATACAAGTATCATCAATAGTTCAATTATAAAGCATGTCAATCAAATAGAATGGTCAGCCAGACATTGAAGCAACCACTATCTTCCCTTTTTAATACAACTTAAACTATTCCTTTAAACAGAATTTATATTAACAAAGAGTTTAATTTAAAGTTTAAGAGCCTCCATTTCATCAAAACAGAATCATATCATAGTAGGCAAGAAAACAATGAAGTCCAAGGAAGATGATAGCTTAAACCCCATTGGACAAACAAGTTACCAACCAATTCAGTTTTCAAACCTCAACGAGTAACCAAACAACACCCTTATGCACTGTAGATTCCTAATTTCATTTCCTTTAGCACCACTTCAACAATTCCTCTTTGAACACCATTTATAATTATATTCTAATACCAAGACTACCAATCAAAAATCAGATTCTAAAATACCTCCACGGAATTACCTTTACCACCATAAAACTAATAAACTCCAACTACAACACATACAACAAGTTCATACATATACCTCCTCATAGTAAAACCAAACAAAATACAAGGAGACATAATAATCTAGCTACAATAAGTCCAAGTTAGACAACCAAGCACAATGACTGAATCTGAACTTCAAAACCAGCAAGCAAAAGTCAGCCCGTAAAAAAACATCATCAATGTCACCGCACAAAAGCCACAACAGCAACTATCAACATCACTTTCAATGAAAGTTCACATGCAACCTAAATGTCTTTCCTAAATTAACTTTATTATTAAATAATCATTCCTAAAGGCTTCCCAAAACCGTACCAAACAGAACACCAAGCTCAAGAACTTCCAACCTCTAATTCATATCCAAAGAAAGATGATCTCTATGCTACATGTGTAACATTGCCTATTCAACTCTCATTTATCATTAGACCTTCATGGATTTCTTTTAATCTTCCCTATACTTTGTTCAGCCAGTCTAAAGAGATTGACAATCACTAAAATCAACATGTCATACTAATTTACCAACCTATTTGATATGTACAAGCTTAAATCTTGTTTTGCATACAAAGTTCAGCATCACAAACACATAACTCCAGCAGCACAATAAACACATAGCAAAAACATTAGGATTTCCACATCATTTTTGTATATTATAATCAGACCAATAAGAGAGCCAATCAAAACAAACAAATAAGTGAAAAACAATCAAGCAAGGCCACTTAAACATACATGCATTCAACTTGGGATTAAATTAATCTACAACCAAACAGAACTGTGACCCCAAACATGACAAGAATTCCCATTTCTTTTTCATACACTCAACCATCTTAGCAGAAATTGCTAAACCTTTATACACTCACATACACAAATCATAATATTCATATATAAACACTTAAATTTGAAACTGAAGTTATACATCCCATCCCCAAAACTCAGAATCGATTTCTCTCATAGCTCTCGGCCAAAACGAAGAACAAGGGTAGAAATAAAACAAAAGTAGCTACCTGAACCCAAAGTCGCCGGATTCCGCCATGTACCGCCGTTGGAACATGCTGGAACTCGCCGGAAATCGAAGAAGCCTGCCGGAAATCGCCCATTATAGGGCTGGCCGAACTGAAAAGGAAGGAGGGCCAAGGAAAAGATGAGCTGAAGTTGGAAAATAGAAGAACACTCGAGATACTACGATAAAAATCGAACCTTTGTCATCAAATCCCGTTTCCGCCGGAAAATGAAGAAACCCGCCGGAAAAAGAGTGGAGTGAAGAGGAACAGATCGGCTTAAGCTTAGGAATAAACGTAAAGAGGTGAAGCTTCGGAGGGAAGTGAGGCCGACGGCGTCAACGCCGCCGTCGCCTGTGACCGCCGCTGGAAGCAGTGAGAACGATGGGGAGGGTGGAAGGGTTTTAGTGAGAGGGAAGGAGGTGCGGTTTAGGAAAGAGAAGAGGCAAGGGAGGGGGTGTCAGCGCCGCCGCGCCGAAGGCCGCCGGAGTCGCGTGGCAGAGGAGAGGAGGGATGGTCTGATGAGAGGGGGGTCGGGGGCGGAGGGAGTTTGGGAGTGAAGGAGAAGGAAGGAATATATATATATATATGTGAAAATTACCACTAAGTACCCTATAATTCATTCTGAATTATATTTTTAGCCCAGAAGTTTGTATATGTTACTATATCTCCTTCTTTCCATCATAATATTATCTACTATCCCAAATACTTATTCATGAAGGTTTCTAACTCCAAATAATTATTTTAACTATATTTCCTTAAATTCCAAAAATTAAGATTTAATAACAATAATTCTCCATAAATTTCTCCCTAAAACTCAAATTTCCTAAATAACACCTCAATAATTTCCAATTAACACTAATCAAAATTTGGGATGTTACAATTTACCTCACCTTTTAGGAATTTTGTCCCCAAAATTCGCTAAAATTAACACCTAAAAGCGGAAAATATACAATTCATCTCTAACTATTTGTAGAGTTCTAACTATTAAACCATATTTTGATGTTTGCTACACCATCCTTCATCCTGCATCTTCATTCAATTTGCAGGTCATTCATCAATTCCTTCTCCCACTTTTCTAGTTATCCTCCATTTACTAGCCATCTAAATCTCAAATTACCCCAAACTCATCCATAACAGTCTAGTGATAACCTATCACTCAGTCATAATAGTTTACAACATCAACATACACTCCAAGTCATCAATCCACAGTGTATCTTCAAGTGGTCACCCTAACCTTAATTCAAGGCATAAATCCTTAAATTCCATTCTTCAAGCCAATTTCCGGTTACTAATCAGTTCATATCCATAATATAGTGTTTAAATCCTTAAAGTCAAAACTCCCCTAACATTTACCAAACATATCGCCTAACACAATATATATATGAAATTCCACTTTGTTTTCCTCATATAAACTCTAATCATTTCACCATTCATCCTTAGTCAATCTATTAGTACTCCACCAATTCTCATTCTACTTCACTTAACTAACCTTCATTTACCAGTCACCAACCTCAAATCACTTGTATAACAGTCCAACATCCTGAATAGCAACACACATACCACTATCTCTCCCATATTTAATCAAACTATTGCTTTGCCTCGACTTTAGTCCTTCATCCTTCAACTATTTAGATGGTCACACTTCCAATCACAGTCGTTCCTAGAGTAAGTCATTTAACATTTGGAACAAAATCTCTATCGAATTCCAATGAAATTTTATTGTCCTACATACTTAAGTCGTAATTGTAACCTAAGATGGGTAACAAACGTCAACTATCTTGCCACTTCAAATCAAAATTTCATTTGATTCCTCATAATTCTTCAACTCATACCTAATTAATCAATAATTATCTCCCTTCCCAAATCAAGTTTCCAATTCTGATCATGAGTACACCACCAGCAATTCATAAGGTCATATTCTAGCTTTCATATTACTAATTTTCATTATGCAATTAATTTACCGAACCAGAGATCTATTATCATTACTTTCAACCATCCTTTCATTCCAAAAACCTAATAACTCTAATCTAAACAAGAAACAACAACTCATTTCATTCTCATTCACAACCATTCAAAGCCATTCTTATTTTCTTAAAACTAATACTCCATACATCCTAAAATCCTTGAACCCCTTTCATTAATCAACTCCTACTAAATCAACATAACCAATTGCATTCTTACAAAACACAGCTATTACTTGCTTACTAACAAATCTATTTCCATCCTCCTTTAACCATCTTCCAAAATCCCATACATCTCTAAAAACCAAACTCTCAAATCAAACATCAAATATTCAAACTTCTCTAGGCTTCCAAAAACCTTTATGAAAGATTCAAATTGTTTTCTAAATTTCATCTTCACCATGATGCCATTCCCAAAAACCGCTTCAAATTATCCTAAATCTTAATGGTTGGAAGTTCCTCTTATCTAACTTACTAAAAGCAATAATATATCACCCGCCATCACTTATTTCCAATTACACAAAGGAATATTAAAGAAACCAGTACCAATAACTTTCAACAAGCCATGGAAGTATGTATTTCATTATAAACCAAGGCAAGAAATAACTAAACAGAGAACCACCCTAAAACAACCAACTCAAGCTACACACATACATACATACCTTAGTATACACATATAAAACCAGTACCAATAACTTTCAACAAGCCATGGAAGTATGTATTTCATTATAAACCAAGCCAAGAAATAACTAAACAGAGAACCACCCTAAAACAACCAACTCAAGCTACACATATATATACATACCTTAGTATACACATATAAACACATATACTTAATCAAATTTACATTTTCCCTGTATCATCATGCCATTATCACTTTCAGAAATCCAAGTATAAAAATTTCACAATGAAGCACAATGGATTATATTCAATATTATCAAAACATCAAAAACAGATAACCCATGCACAAATCAACAAATTTAAAGCTCTAAACCCTTCCCCAAACAGTAAATCTCGTAGGGTTTCTTCAACACAATTTCATTCAGAAGACCAACCACATTTATTCTCATAACACATACTAATCAATAACATATATCAAGTTGGAGACTACAAATCAAACAATTGAGAACAACCTCAATTACCAATCCAACAAAACAAGTCAATTATCAATTAACCCTATGCTTTCACAAATTCACATTTCACTCGGTATTCATTATTAAATGTTATTCCTCATATTAGCTTAATTCCTTAAACCCAATAAGGGATCTCATGATGCCTCGACTATGATTATGGCCGGCACATAACTATACTCGAGACCCCAGAGAACCATCCTTATTTCGTCATTCTTCCTAAATTCTTATACATATCGATATTATTTCGTTATTCTTTCTATGTTCATCTCAATCTCTCCACAATACCTATTCAATTTCTCTTATCACTCTCTCTCCCCACCACGGGATGAGTGATAATCGTCTCAAAAGGCAGAGTATCATGCACAGAAGGAAGGGAAACTATAGAATGTATATTGCCAATCTATATGCAATGCAGCACAGTCCAGGGTTATCGTATACCAAATACTGATAACCAAGTTGTAACATACAGTTACTAATTCCCTAATTAACCAATGTAATCTATTTTAATTTATTAATCTTTTTACTAACTATGATAGAAAAAGGAATATTCATAATAACAAAATCTCTATCATAGTTAGAAAAAGAGTTTCCTAATCATTTTATACATTATCCATGATAGAAAAGGATTGCCTAATACAATACGAATACTATCATGGATAATTAAAAACTAACCATGTTAGAAAGGATTTGCCTAACATGGTTAATAAACAAAACCAAATATTATTTAACAATACATAAATATATATATACATGCGGAAGCAGATGCAGGCCTATACAAATTGGCAATATACAATTCAAAACAGTCTATATAGCTTCTAATACCTAATTCTCTTTCCTAATGCTTGCGCCTGTGCATGAATACCTGCAAAAATGTCAGTAATCGTGGGATGAGACAATTTGTCCCAGTAATCACCGCTTAACTCACTATAACAGTGAGATGTGCGGTAGCGAGGGCGTCTAAAGGGTACCACAGTTTTAAAATCAATAATATATATATATATATTTCACATTCTCTCTCTCCATAAATCACTCACATTTCTCTATCACTTTCCAAACAATAACGTCAACATCTCCAATCCATCAGCACTACTACACCAACGCTCACACTCACCTAGGGATACATCGTGCCATCCTGGAGGCATTCATTCCAGCATCCAACTTCACTATATGATTTGACACTGTGCCCCTCTCCACAATGAGGGGGCAAATTTCCCTCTCTGGCAAACCCCAGAGAGGGAACCCCAATTCTGTTTTCCATTGCAGAATGGGAACGGTTGGGCTCTCAAATGCCTTATCAACCGTAGGGGCGGTTGGGCTCTAAAATGCCTCAACCGTAGGTCACTTCTCTCAATAAGTTGACCTATGACCCCGATCCAATCAATCCGAAAAGGATCCGTACAAGTAACTGTCGATTGGCCTATCGACAGTTATCATCGCACGATGGTACATAAATAGCAGTGTCATGCAATGCTCACTATATTCAACTTTTCAACTAAAGTTCCATTCAATATCACAATATCAATATCTCCCTGACAATTCTGTTCAATATCACAAACTCATTCAATATCTCAATCATCACATCTTATGTTTTCCACAACATAACTTTCAAAATCTCCATTCAATAACTAACTTCTTATTCTTTCCTCATGACATCTCAAACCACAACCTGAACATTATTCCTATATACCTTTCACGCCATTTCAGATCAATGGCCACCACCAGACAAGATAATATATATATAGTGTTCAAATTTCTTTATATGAAAATAATCGTGTTTGAAAGGCACCCGATAGCCTATTTTATATAAAAATACCTTTTTCAAAGGCAATATGTATATGGAGGGTGAAAAGGGATTTTGAAAATCCCAGCTAACGTCACCCTCAATGTTATAGCAAGGTTAAGTGTGATTACCTGTCGCCATTAGCACTCCGTTGTTTTTCCTTACCGTTTCCTTGTAGGTTTTCTTCAAATACTATCCTCTCAGATCCTCCTATTATTACATAAAGTTAATAATAGTTATAACAATCCTTCGTGTGTATATATATATATACATAATGAATAACGTCTCTCCTTGGTTATGATGTTACTACCCATTCCCTTCATAAATATGTTATTCCTATGTTTTCTTTCTTTTGCTAATTAGCACATATTTGTCACACATGTACAATAATCATCAATCAATAATTAAATCATTCTTCGTCAAAGAACAACCAAACAAAACCATTTACTAAATCTGAAACTTTAATAACCATTATGCTCAGTTAGAGTCTCATAAATGCATACAAGTATCATCAATAGTTCAATTATAAAGCATGTCAATCAAATAGAATGGTCAGCCAGACATTGAAGCAACCACTATCTTCCCTTTTTAATACAACTTAAACTATTCCTTTAAACAGAATTTATATTAACAGAGAGTTTAATTTAAAGTTTAAGAGCCTCCATTTCATCAAAACAGAATCATATCATAGTAGGCAAGAAAACAATGAAGTCCAAGGAAGATGATAGCTTAAACCCCATTGGACAAACAAGTTACCAACCAATTCAGTTTTCAAACCTCAACGAGTAACCAAACAACACCCTTATGCACTGTAGATTCCTAATTTCATTTCCTTTAGCACCACTTCAACAATTCCTCTTTGAACACCATTTATAATTATATTCTAATACCAAGACTACCAATCAAAAATCAGATTCTAAAATACCTCCACGGAATTACCTTTACCACCATAAAACTAATAAACTCCAACTACAACACATACAACAAGTTCATACATATACCTCCTCATAGTAAAACCAAACAAAATACAAGGAGACATAATAATCTAGCTACAATAAGTCCAAGTTAGACAACCAAGCACAATGACTGAATCTGAACTTCAAAACCAGCAAGCAAAAGTCAGCCCAAAAAAAAAACATCATCAATGTCACCGCACAAAAGCCACAACAGCAACTATCAACATCACATTCAATGAAACTTCACATGCAACCTAAATGTCTTTCCTAAATTAACTTTATTATTAAATAATCATTCCTAAAGGCTTCCCAAAACCGTACCAAACAGAACACCAAGCTCAAGAACTTCCAACCTCTAATTCATATCCAAAGAAAGATGATCTCTATGCTACATGTGTAACATTGCCTATTCAACTCTCATTTATCATTAGACCTTCATGGATTTCTTTTAATCTTCCCTATACTTTGTTCAGCCAGTCTAAAGAGATTGACAATCACTAAAATCAACATGTCATACTAATTTACCAACCTATTTGATATGTACAAGCTTAAATCTTGTTTTGCATACAAAGTTCAGCATCACAAACACATAACTCCAGCAGCACAATAAACACATAGCAAAAACATTAGGATTTCCCCATCATTTTTGTATATTATAATCAGACCAATAAGAGAGCCAATCAAAACAAACAAATAAGTGAAAAACAATCAAGCAAGGCCACTTAAACATACATGCATTCAACTTGGGATTAAATTAATATACAACCAAACAGAACTGTGACCCCAAACATGACAAGAATTCCCATTTCTTTTTCATACACTCAACCATCTTAGCAGAAATTGCTAAACCTTTATACACTCACATACACAAATCATAATATTCATATATAAACACTTAAATTTGAAACTGAAGTTATACATCCCATCCCCAAAACTCAGAATCGATTTCTCTCATAGCTCTCGGCCAAAACGAAGAACAAGGGTAGAAATAAAACAAAAGTAGCTACCTGAACCCAAAGTCGCCGGATTCCGCCATGTACCGCCGTCGGAACATGCTGGAACTCGCCGGAAATCGAAGAAGCCCGCCGGAAATCGCCCATTATAGGGCTGGTCGAACTGAAAAGGAAGGAGGGCCAAGGAAAAGATGAGCTGAAGTTGGAAAATAGAAGAACACTCGAGATACTACGATAAAAATCGAACCTTTGTCATCAAATCCCGTTTCCGCCGGAAAATGAAGAAACCCGCCGGAAAAAGAGTGAAGTGAAGAGGAACAGATCGACTTAAGCTTAGGAATAAACGTAAAGAGGTGAAGCTTCGGAGGGAAGTGAGGCCGACGGCGTCAACGCCGCCGTCGCCTGTGACCGCCGCTGGAAGCAGTGAGAACGATGGGGAGGGTGGAAGGGTTTTAGTGAGAGGGAAGGAGGCGCGGTTTAGGGAAGAGAAGAGGCAAGGGAGGGGGTGTCAGCGCCGCCGCGCCGAAGGCCGCCGGAGTCGCGTGGCAGAGGAGAGGAGGGATGGTCTGATGAGAGGGGGTCGGGGGCGGAGGGAGTTTGGGAGTGAAGGAGAAGGAAGGAATATATATATATATATATATATGTGAAAATTACCACTAAGTACCCTATAATTCATTCTGAATTATATTTTTAGCCCAGAAGTTTGTATATGTTACTATATCTCCTTCTTTCCATCATAATATTATCTACTATCCCAAATACTTATTCATGAAGGTTTCTAACTCCAAATAATTATTTTAACTATATTTCCTTAAATTCCAAAAATTAAGATTTAATAACAATAATTCTCCATAAATTTCTCCCTAAAACTCAAATTTCCTAAATAACACCTCAATAATTTCCAATTAACACTAATCAAAATTTGGGATGTTACAGAGATCAACACTCTCTTCACTGGTGCTAGCTTCCTCAATATCAGCTTCTTGTAGCTCACCGTCAATTGAACCACAAGGGGCACGAGATGAGCTTTGGACAGCTTTACTTTCAAGAGAGTGGTTAGAGGCATACATAGCATCAAGAGTGTTCCAAATATCTCTAGCACTAGAGCAATGTTTAATTTCCTGGAAATCACTATCAGTTAAGCTTTTGTACAAAATTTGCATTGCTCTAATGTTCAAGTAAAATAAATTTTTCTCCTCTTCAGTCCAGTTTACTTTTGGTTTGAAATCAGAATCATTTACAAAGACATCCCACATTTTGAAATTCGAGGATAGCACAAAACTTTTCATCCTTGCCTTCCATAAGTAAAAATCAGTATTTTCTAACAAGGGTGGGATAGTATGATCAAAACCTTCAAAACATATTTTATATCTCAAGTCAGCCTAGGTCTTTGCACTTGTGATCGTTGGATCCTTTAAACAAGTGACCTTGCTCTGATACCAAATGAAATGCGTGGCTGTCACCCAAGAGGGGGGGTGAATTGGGTGGCAAAATAAAACTTATTAAAATTCTCCCTTTTAAAAGTTTACTCCTTGTGCTTGATGAGAGTGACGATGTATCACCTCAAGCAGAAGTAAGTATCTAGTGGTGTGGTGCTTGATGTGTAGATTAAACAAACAGAATAAGCACACACAAATTTATCCTGGTTCGGTCACTTCCAGACCTACATCCAGTCCCCAGGCTCCACCTGAGATTTTCAATCCACTAAACTTCTTGTTTGAACCAGGCACAAGAAAGCCTTTACACTTTAGGTTTTACGAGCACGGGTTCACCTAACAACCCACAGGTTTTGCAACGGGCTCACCTGCAAACCTTTACAACCACAGGTTTTACAACGGGATCACCTGCAACCTTTCAACCACAAGTTTTGCGGGCTAACTTGCAACCTATGGAGATTTAGAAAACCTCTAAATGCTCCCCCTCACTTTTGTAAGATAATAATTTTGTTCTTCAAGCACAAGCTTTAGAACAGCCTCTATCAATTAGAGGATTTGATAATATGTTCACTCTATGAACTGATTGTGATAAACACTTAAGTACAAATGATTCTCTCTAAGAATAGATGATGTTACTCACTTAAGTACAAATGAATTACTCTCTAAGAATGTTACAACTCTAAGATCAGAGAGTAGAAGATGAGAGGAATATAGAATACAATATCTCAGACAATAGGCTCTGTTCTTCCAACCTCTCTTCTGAATGTGGATGTTCCTTTTATACTCGGCCTCAACATTCAGGCTTGGGCGGCAGATAGAATATGTCCGTTTGAATATGGCCGTTAATCCCATGTTACCGTTGAGAGGTACATCTTCATTAATGCTTAGCAGGGTTGACTTGTTTTATCTCTGAAAAGCAACTCTGACAACTCTGCTCTGACAAAAGCATTCTGACCTCTGAGTATGTGACGTTGACTCTTGTACTCTTGCTGACGGTTGATCATCGTTCATCCGGAAGCGGCAATCTTGCTCTGCAAGTGTTAGTCTCTGAATCCCAGTGCCAAGAGTATTTGCATCCGGAAGCTCATTTGCATCCGGAAGTAAAACTAAGTTCTGCACATACTTGTTAGTCCAACAGAGTAGTATATATAATCAAGTGTAATAAGGACTATACATGCTGTAGGAAGCTTGTTTGCTTTGGGAAGCAATCTTACTTAGACTATGTTCTGACTTAGTGTTTTGTCTACTGACGCTAAGGGATGTCTATTCCAACAGTCAGCGTAAGTCTCGTTATTTTACTCTAAGTCTTCCGGAAGCGATTCTGCATCCGGTTGTATTCTAACTTAGGATTTGATTTTAGTCTAATTCTTCCTAAGTGACTTAGTGTGTCATTTACTCTTGCTATGGGATGTGTAGTATAACAACACATAATCACATGCAGTGGGAGTTCAATTAGTCTTAGGAAGTTCTCTTACTTCCGGAAGCAATTCCACATCCGGAAGCACTCCTACTGGACGTTGAGTTATGGCTTAGTGTTATACTCACCGACGCTCGGTGTAACCTAACTCAACAGGCAGCGCTAGTCATTAACCATCCGGAAGCAAATCCACATCCGGTTGCATCCTAACTTAGTCTCAAGGATTTTATACAACTAATGTTCCTAGACTGAGTTATGACTTAGGTGACTCACTTGCTTCCGCTGGGGGATGGGACGTTCATCCGCGAGCGCTAGTCCTAGTCCATCCGGAAGTGAATCCACATCCGGTTGTACTCTTACTTGTGGTTCTATTTTAACCTAATCTTGTCTAAGTGTTTAACTTGTTCTTTCATATTTTAGTCTTCATCAAAACTTAAGATTCTAACACTATTTACATAGGTGTTTTGGAATAACCGTGTTAAGGAAATCCTTTTTCCTAACATGGTTATAACACTTTGATGATGTGATTGATTTAATGTGGTTTCTTTATATAACCATGTTAGATGGGCCCCGCTCTGATATGGTTACTGTTTCTAACTGATATGTGTTTCTTTTTCTAACCATGTTAGGCGAATCCTTACTAACATGGTTAGTCATTAATTATCCATGATAGTATTAGCATTGTATTAGGAAATTCTTTTCTATCATGGATAATGCATATAAATTATTAGAAATTTCTTTTCTAACTATGATAGTGTCATTGATATTATGGAAAAGTCTTTCTCTATCATAGTTAGTAAAGTAATTATTGGATTGAAAGTATTATTATTGGTAAATTAGGGATTTAGTAACAAAATGTTACATCTAACATGGTTAATAAACAAAACTAATTGATATTAAACAATAAATAGATATATATACATGCGGAAACGAATGCAGGCCTATACAAATTGGCAATATACAACTCTAAATAATATAAACAACTTCTAAGACCTAATTCCCTTTCCTGCTGCTTGCGCCTGTGCATGAATACCTGCAAAAATGTGAGTAATCGTGGAATGAGACAACTTGTCTCAGTAATCTACTACATAACTCACTATAACAGCGAGATGTGCGGTAGTGAGGGCGTCTAAAGGGTAGCACAGTTTTTTTTAAAATGAGTATATATATATAAGAACCAAGTCTTCTTCCATTTACCATTCTATAACCTCTGTCACATCCAAAACAAATCAAATCCAACTTCTCAACTCTCATCCATGTACAACCTGATGCTCTACTCATGTCATCCTAGAGGCACTACGCTCGAGCCCTATATGTATTCCAAATGAGTTAACACTGTGCCCCTCTCAAATGTGAGGGGGCAATTTCCCTCTCTGGTAAACCCATGACAGAGAAACCCCAATCTGTCTCCAATCAGAAAGGGAGCAGTCCCTGTCTCCAATCATAAGACTGCTGGTCACAGTCTCCAATCTGTTGACCAATGGTCACAGTCTCCAATCTGTTGACCCGTACAAATAACCGTTGATTGGCCTATCGAACGGTTATCATCGCGCGATGGTACATATATCTCAGTGTCATGCAATGATCACAAAACCTTTTAATATACCAATTCCCTTTAATATTTCAATATCACATCAAAGTCAAGCACTCTCACGATTCCCTTCAATATCTCAATGTCAGCATTACAAAATTTTCCCTCATCTTACTCCCCCAACATCTCAAATCCAACATTTAATCTTCTCATATCTACATAACCTTTCCAATGTCACTATCAGAACACTCCACGTGTGTATATGTCACACCATTCCAGGATTTTCACCACAACTAAACAGGACACTACATATATAATGTGTCAAAATTCTTTATACGAAAATAATCGTGTTTAAAAGGCACCCGATTGCCTAATTTATATAAAAGTAACTTTTAAAGATTTTTGAGGGCTAGAAAGGATTTTGAAAATCCCAACTAACATCACCCTCAATGTTATAGCAAGGTAAGAGTGATTACCTATCGCCCTAAGCACTGCGATGTTCTTCCTTACCATTTCTTGAAGATGTTCTCCAAACACTTCCCTTTTTAGTTCCTCCTATAATGATAGGATACAATGATAAATTAATATCAATTTCACTTTATAACACTTTAACGTCTCTCTCGTATCTCATAGTACTACCCATTTTTCCCTCTTCTTAGTTATATTATTTTAGAAAGTCATGTGGATTCCTAAGTACATACACATCACACACATACATGTCAATTAACATCGCAATACTTCAAAGTCCAGTTAAGCACAATTAGAGAAATACCAAGGAATTGCAAAACCATTCCTTATATTTCGCAAATACACATGTACAAAATTTATCACCATCTCCAATTCATACTAGCAGCACTCAAAAGCAAAAGGATAACAATTTTCCAACTAAATTAGTCTAGCCATTAGAATATAATTAACAAAGGACTTAGCATATCCATGCATTCACAAGAATGACCAGACTTATTCCAACGTACATTTGAATCGCTATTTTAATCAACTAACCACCAAATTCAAACACCCATCTCCGAAGTCTATTCAGCTAGTATATAAAATGGACACCTAGTATCCCACATCAGTATACAAACACTAAAACATACCTTAATATACTTCAAAATTAGAATTGAGTAGGACACATCATCATTCACAAACCCCAACAGATTCACCATGCAACAACACTCATTTTTATGTTCTAAATTCAAACTACACTTGTACTCATCATAATACTTATTTATATATTATCCCAATAAAGTTCTCAATCATCATTTTCTTTTTCCTTTACAACACATGCCTATCAATACAGAACCACGTCTCTTTGTGAGCCAAAAATAAGTTACATTCATGATTTATTTTACTCCACACTCCAAACAAGGGAGAGAATCTTAGCCAAGACACAACAAAGAACCAAAACCCCCAAAACTACCAAAATTTACTTCATTCACGCAGCAAGGCAAAGAAATTAGACTCTTTCCTATTAAAAATCAATAAGCTCCAAAAATTTAATAGCACATAGAACATTGGAAAGGCTTAACCAAACAAACCAAGTAGATCATTCGAGCCCAAGTACTTACCTAGTCCTTACAAAGCATGAAGTTATTGACTCATACACCGAGAATTCTAATTCTTTAATCACCATCATCTCACACCCATGCATATCTCACTCAAACCAAAAACTGCCTCACTTAAGTCTTGGAACATAAAGAATAAACCTTTCAAATCAACTTTACTTTCATCTTCAAAATAAACCATATTTCATTAAACTATCCTACCATCTAAACCCTTCCAAACCGATCTCATGATGCGATTAAAAAGGTCTACTTCTAATTATCCTAAATCCTTATGGTTAGAAGTTCCTCTAATTTCACTTACCAAAAGCAATAATATAACACCCACCATCACTTATTTCTAGTTTACACAAAGGGATTTTAAATAAACCAATACCAACAAATTTTCAGCAAGCCATGAGAGTATGTATTTCATTATAAACCAAGTCAAGCAATAGCTAAACGGAGAACCACAAGTTGCCCGAAACTTGGGTTTTCATAAAATGCTACAAACTTCAACCAAGGTTCAATCTCTCATTCAAAACAATAAAAATAAAAGTTAAGTTCCAGCTGCTACCTATTAAACAACCTAACCCCATAAATAAAATTCAATCCTGTATGATTTGAAATCAAAGCAGAAAATACAAATACTATCACAAGTCCAATCAAACAAACATCATAAACACAAAGTTTCAGCCAAAATAGAGTAAAACAACTTTCAACAAATAATTACAACTCATAAATTTGACTCACAAGCTTCATAAATTCTATAGCCCTTCTTTTAAATGAATCTTAATCATAGTATAAGGCCTTCCAGACCAGAAAATCATATCCAACCACAAAGAAGAGAAACAAATCACAAACAATCAACTAGAACTTTGTTTTTTTTTATGATTATTGAACCCAAAATCCCAAAATCCAACTCTAACCCTCTCACAATCAGGGGAAAAACAAAAGAACTAAGGTACATAATGGCGATAAGAGCCTCACTTGAATTTATAGTCGAGCCTACAAGTATGAACAACGGCATCTCCGCCGTGAATCGCCGACGAAACTCGCCGGAAAATCGCGCTCAAATGTGAAGACCGAACAGAAAATCAAAAGAGAAAGGAAGAGTGAGAAAATCGAAGTTGGAAAGGAAAATAACTTAAGAAAACAAAAGAAATGGAAGAGCCTACTTCACCCGCCGTCATCCGCCATGTCTGCCGACGTACGCTGCCACTGAGCCATCGTTGAAGCTCGCTCAGATCGGAGAGGAGAGGGGATGCGAAGGAAAGAGAAGTGGGTCGGCTTAAGAGAAGGAGAGATGAAGGGGACTGATGTTGAGGGAGGGGCCGGCGCCGCCGTCGCCCATGGCCGCCGGGAAAGGAAGGAGCAAAGAAGAAGGGAGGGATCGGATGTGATGAAGAAAATGGTGAGGAAGGAGGAGAGCCCGCTGTTTTAAGGAAGAAAAAGGGGGAGGGCGCGTTTGGTTTTGTGAAATAAGGGGGGTCCTCTGATGATTTGTAGCCCAAACTTGCCATAGTGTACTCTTTTAATTTAAAACCACTTAAACCAGCCTCCAATCTCCTTAACCTTCAAAATATTTTGGGTTTTACCATTCCCTCATAATTCAAACTCTTCAATTTCTTAATTAATTATAAGCACATTTATTACTCAAAATTTCCAAAATGTCCTAAAAAATCACCAAAAAATCCTAAAAATTCCAAAATTCCCACTTTCTCCATTTATTATTTCCCAAAACACTCCTTGATCCTATATTAAATTTTTAGGATGTTACAGCATGACACTGCTTTTTATGTACCATCGCGCGATGATAACTGTCGATTGGCCAATCGACAGTTATTTGTACTGATGATCCTTTTCGGATTGATTAGACCGGGGATCATAGGTCAACTTATTGAGAGAAAGTGACCTACGATTGTTTGGCACTGGAGAGCCCAACCGTTCCCGTTCTGTAATGGAAGCAGAATTGGGGTTCCCTCTCTGGAGATTGCTAGAAAGGGAAATTGTCCCCTCATTATGGAGAGGGACACAGTGTCAAATCATATAGTGAAGAATAGATGCTTGAATGCACCGTGGTGGCACAATGCATCTATAGGTGAGTGTGAGAGTTGTTGTGGTAGTATTAGTTGAATTGATGGAGATGTTGAATTGATTTTGTTTGAAGGTGATTGTTGGACTTGAGTGAACATGGAAGAAACCTATATATATATATATATATATATATATATATATATATATATATATATATATATATATATATATATTACTGTTATAGTGAGTTAAGCGGTGATTACTGGGACAAATTGTCTCATCCCACGATTACTGACATTTTTGCAGGTATTCTTGCACAGGCGCAAGCATCAGGAAAGGGAATTAGGTAGAAGAAGTTATATAGACTATTTTGAATTGTATATTGCCAATGTGTATAGGCCTGCATCTGCTTCCGCATATTTTTCTATCAAACTGGATATTAGAACTAGAGATATTGATTATGGATTGTAATATAAGTAAAGTACTTTTCTAACTATGATAGGTTTCTATTAATAAGGAAAGTCTTTTCTATCATAGTTAGGAGGTAATAATAATTAGATTTTATAATATTGGTTAATCAGTAATAGTGACAGGTTATTATACTTTATCATTAGGTTGCCTCCTTTTTCTAACCATGTTAGGTTAATCTTTTCTAACATGGTTAGCTGCTGATTATCCATGATAGTATTCGTATTGTATTAGGAAATTCTTTTCTATCCTGGATATTACATAAACTATTAGAAAGTTCATTTTCTAACTATGATAGATTTATTTTCTATTATAGTTAGTAAAGTAATTGTTTAACTAAAACTTATAATGATGGTTAATTAGAGAATTAGTAACAGAATGTTACAACTTGGTTATCAGTATTTGGTATACGATAACCCTGGACTGTGCTGCATTGCATATAGATTGACAATATACTTATTTTGTAGGATAACTGTGTGGGTCCCACATTAAATAAAAAAAAAGTTCTCCCTCCCTCTTCATCAACAAAACAACCCGCCAACCCCCCCCACCCACCACCAGCCCCACCCCTCCACCTCCCCCCACCACACACCCCACTACCTCCCTCCCCAGCCCCCCACGGCCCCACCCACTCACCCCCACCACAGCACCCCCACACCACGCCCGCCACACCCCCAACACCACCAACACCCCAAACACCACGCCCGCCACTTGGCGCCTCCACACCCCAACACCACGTCCGCCACCGCGCCTCCCACCTCCAACACCACGCCCCGCCGCCGCGCCTCCACACCCCCAACACCACGTCCGTCGACGCGTCTCCACACCTCCACAACCACGCCCCCTATCTCCACAGCTCCTGTAACATCCTAGAAATTTAATACAGGATTAAAGAGAGTTTTAGGAAATAATAAATGGAAAAGTTAAAAAAAAAATTGGGTCTTTTTAGAATTTTTGGAAACTTTTGAGATATTTTGGAAGTTTCGCGGAAATAAGTACCCAAAATAATCAATTAAACAGTTGGAAAAATAGGAATTATGAGGGTGTGATGAATTCTAAAATATTTTGAAGGTTAAAGAGATGGAAGACTTGATTTAATGAAGTTAAATTAAATGAGGGCATTCCAGTAATTCTTCCTCAAACATATGCACACTACACCCACATAAAACTAAAACCAAACACTCCCTTACTCATTCCCTTCATCACCTTCAATCTGCCGAACTCCTCCTCCCCCTCCCTTCACCATTTTTCATGCTCTCTTCCACCACCCCACACACACACCTTGCTCTCTCACTTTAAAACCACACCCATTTCATTTCTTTCACTCCCTTCTCCTCAAATACTTGTATAAATCGAGCAAGATCTGTTCATCACCATTTCTCTTCGTTTGTCACAAGTTTTCCGGCGGGTTGAGCTTCGTTTCCGGTGGCCGCGGCGGTGGGAGGTCGGAGGTAGCTTTTCTTTTCTCTCCTCCAAGTTATCTTCTTATCCAACTTGTTTTGCTCATTTTCTCCTTTCCTTCTCTATGTTGAGCTCGGCCAGCCACATAAGAGGCCGATTTCCGGCGTACTTGGACAGCGGCCGATGGTGGGGGTACTCTTCCTTTCATTCTCGAACTCCGTAAGCCCTCTTACCACGTTGTGATGTTGATTTTATGATAGAGTTGCCTATTTTGAAGTTAGGGTTTTGTGAAAAATTGGGACTTTAGGATTTACAAGCTACAATAGTGCTTATTTAGTGGTTAATTGAAGTTTGGGTAGAGTATTTGATGTTTCTTTAAGTTGAAAACTACTTTGATATTTTTGGGGATTATTTATGAATTCTTTGAAGTTAGGGTTTTGGATATACTAAAAATTATGGAATGTTAATGCTTTAATATTGAAAGTGGGACATTGAATTGGAGTATTCTTGGGAGCAATTGGATTTTACAAAGGAGATTGAACGTTTGGGAATTTTCGGCGATGAATGTGATTCATTGAAGTTATGAATTACATATACTTGATTCCTTGGGAACTTTGAACAAGAATTTGTGGATATAATAGTGGTTGAATGGAGATGTTTGGAAAGAAATTAAGTTTTTGGTAGTTAGAAATTATTTTGGGAATTTTATAGACATTTTTGGACTCTTTAAGGTTGGGATTTGTTAATGAATGATGTTTTGAATAAATTGGTGGTTTATAAATGATTGTTAAGATTAATTTAGGATGTTGGAATGTTGGTTTTGATTGTATTGGTGTTTGAAGAGAAGTTTGAAAGTTAAAGTATTGAAAAAGGGGAATTTGGTTATGTTAAGGATGTTAGAATGTGGTGAAATGTTTGGGAGTTTGGAAAGTCCACATTTAGTTGTCAAATTGATATTGATGAGGTGGTTTAGGTGGGTTTAAATGATTGGTTAATTTTGACTGAAGTTATGAGAAATGGTAAGGTTAATACTTTAGGGGTCATAAATAAAATGGTTAAGGGAATTGTAAATGTTTAAAAGAATATAGAAAAAAAAGGGGTGAATGTTAGAAGTAATTTATTACTTCAACATTGGTTTTGGAATTGTTTGAAAAGTAGGTCAAAGTCACTGATATTGTGCATTGATCAATAATTCCTCATTATGCGGTTGTAGACGACGGTGACTTGGGTGGAGCACGCGGAAAACAATAGCTGCTAGGATTTATTGTTATTGAGCTTGAACAGGTAATCACGCTTAACTGACTGTGATACTGAGGGTGACGGTAATTGAGGATTTCTAAAATCCTCTTCTACTTATATATATATATATATATATATATATATATAAATGAAATGTGTTCAGATTATTTTATATCTAAACGTGGGCTATAGGGTACCTTTCTAAATAAATTGTACTTTATATATATACATATTTATATATAAATCCTTTGTATGCTGCATGACACTGATTATTAGTACCGTCGGCCGATGTAACCATCGATTTGCGCAAATCGATAGGTTAATTGTACAGGTTCCTCGGATTGTAAAGGAACCAAGGATGTTTTCACATTTTAAAGTGCTCCCTTTTTCATGCTTTCATATTTGAGACTGGGCACAGTGTCAATCACGTTTATTTTTGTCTATTGAGAGATGGATGTATCTGTACTGTATATATGTGTATATATTATGTGGTTATGCAGGTTTTGAAAACTGTGGTACCCTGTAGACACTCCACTACCCCACTTCTGAGTGTCACAGTGAGTTAAGAGGTGATTACTGAGACATTGTTTTGTCTCACCCCATTCCCTTTATTTTTTTTTCAGGTGATCATGCCCAATGGGAAGCAGAGAGGAAGGGGAAAGGATTGGCCGGCCCACACTAAGACAGTGAGTAGGCCGGAGATGATCTATAAGGAATATATATTGCCATTTATTAGGTTGCATCCGCTTCCGCATTTGTTTGTATTATTTGAAATGAATTGTGTTAGTTGTTTCTGTGGATTGTTGGTTAGTCACTGGTATTGAAAGAATGTGACAGTGGTAGTCGTATCACACACTGTGTTAGTGTGATGATTGATTATATAGTGGTGAATTGACCGTTATAGGAGAATTGTCTGCTAATGGAAAGACAATTTCTCTTTCTTGATACAGATGTATCATATGATTGTGATTAATGAGGTTTGACTGCGCTTTGTGATACTGACATGCTTAAGTCAGATAGTCGTGTTGATAGGTTTAATTGATACAGGTGTTCTTAATAAATGTGTTAAGGAAAGTCCTTTTCCTAACATGGTTATATCGTGTGATTGTGTTTTACTGTTGTGACGAGTGTTGTTATTTTATATAACCATGTTAGATGGGCCCCTCTCTGCCATGGTTATGTTTTCTAAATGTAATGTTGTTTCTTTTGCTAACTATGTTAGGAAATTCTCTTTTCTAACATAGTTAGATACGTGTTAAGAATATGTTTCTAATCTTTTCATAGTAGAGAAATTCTTTTACTAACCATGTTAGGTGAATCTTTTACTAACATGGTTAGGGTATCTAATTTTTAATGATATCTTTTTCTTTTTCTAACCATGTTAGGTGTATTTTTACTAACATGGTTAGACACCATTTGTTTGGATTGTTTGATTATGTGTTGAAACGGGTTTAAGTTAGTAGAATAATAATGTGTTAGTAGGAGATATGTTACAACTTGGATATGTTACAACTTGGTATCAGTTTTATGGTCAACGATACCCTGCCTGTTGCATTGCATATAGAATGACAATATATATTCCTTTCCCTTCCTGTTGCGCATGATCAGTGACCGTTGTTTTCAGGATATGGCAGTCGAATTTTGTGGACAAAATTCCTATGGTGGGGAGACTTGGTATTGTTGGACATAAGCTTTTCAGTTAAAGCTTATGAGCGGGATGGTGATTGCTAAAGTAGGTTAAGTTTTAAGTATACCATGTAGAAATGTTTGAAGTAGAAAATTGATTTGGACGTAACTAAAATAAATAGATATGTTGAGGTTGATTTAGAGGTTAAGTGAATTTAGTTGATTATCTTGCTTGAATTAAAAAGAGTATTGTGTACTTTAGAAATTATTACAATAAGTTTACCAATTAATAGAAAGAAGTTAAACCTTATGGCGAGGATTAAATCGATTATCGTGCGTTGGTTAGCATCATTGCTGGACTGTGTAGTGATTTGAATGAGATAGACATAGTTTAGGGAATGTATGAAACTAAAGACAACATAGATTTTAAGAATTGTGCTAATAGTGATTATGATATAAGGATTTATTTGACAAAGCAGGGATAGAGATTCAATGTATATATTGAGAGATTGATAAGGAATTAGGATGTTAACTAAATAAGGATTCTTCTCGGGGGTCCCAATTATAATTATGAGCCGGCCATAATCATAGTCGAGGCATCATGAAAGACTTTATTTGGTTAAAGGAGGTAGAATGTTGCGAGTTGGCTTCATTGAAGATAGAAGGATAATTTATGTGAATGATTAAAGACATTGGGTTATATTTGAATAATATTTAAGAAAGTTTTGTCTCATAAGGCTATGGGAGTATTTGAGTAGATATTAGAACTTTTAAGCTAAGGGGAAATGAGAGTATGCTCCATGGAAATTTATATTTTGTAGTATGAGGCGTATGGGATAATGGGTGACTCCTAGAGGTAATTTAACATTGTATGATGAGATTAGATGGATTGGCTCGTCAGGATCTTGAAATTTGAAAGTATTTTGATGAGAATGTTTGGAGGAATAAATTGGATTAAGTTAATTAAATCTTTGATTGTTATGATTAGAAGTGAGTTGTAAATTATGGATCTTAGAATAATTTATGAGTTTGGTTTTGAATTGAGGAACATATGAGTAGGGGTATTTTAAGTGTAGTTTTGGAGTTCTAGATTTATTATATAATACCTATAAGGGTATGAGGTGAAAATAAGTTGATAGGAATTCTTCAAAAGAGAAAAGCTTGAGTATTATCGGAATTAAGGGACTATTATTGTTGGATAATTATTATGTGTTAGAAATTTTGATTGTGTAGTAGAATATAAAGGAAATGTTTTAATTTTAGGATGTTCAATGGAAATTATGTTTTAGAAGAAAGTGCAGTTCAACAATAATTTTGGCTGGAATAAATTAGTTGAGGTTATAGTAGAATGTGATTGTTGAAATCAAGGGGTGATCTTGAAATCCAAATTGTTGAGAGATTCATGGGTTATGTTTGAGTTAAATGATTTTAATTATGTGGTTTTACTGGAATCAAATATAAGTTATGTGGGAAAAGGCTACATTAATGGTTAGAGGATACCTATAGTTGATTCTAGGTGAGACCTAGTTTGTTTAAAGAAGGAAGTGAGTCTGAATTTTCTTTTGTTTGATTACCTAAGGTTGAATTCCATTTGAGATATTCTAATCTAATTATAGGCATTGAGTTATGGTTATGTAATCTACAGATTTAGTTTTGTTCAATGATTATACGTCATAAGGTTAATTTGGCTAACTTTGATGTAGAATTTAAGTGGGAAATTGAAAACATCATTAGGTTTGAAACTGAGTTAATTGTATTTGGAAGGTGTGAGCAATTAAATTTGGTCAATATTTAGAAAAATAGGTGCATGGACACAAATTGAGTAAATGAGGTTCCGTTTGACTTGCAATTTAAATTAGCTAGAGTATAATGATTTTAAATTCTCTTTAATCATGAGGTTTCTATGGTTCCTATATTATTAAGGGTATGTATGGATATGAAATTAACGAATTATGAGGATGGTGTTTAAGTTGATTTCTGGTTGTTCATAGGGACGTAAATCATGTGAGGGACTTAGGAAACTGATTCATAAAGCGTTTTTGGAATGTGATTCCCTGTGATTCTTTGATTCTATTGAGATTGGGTAAGAGTATAGATGATAGGCGCTAAGTATTTATTGGTGGTGATATTAGAAATTGAGGATTGTTGGTTGGGAAGGACAATAGTAAGACTTGAATGAATTGTTGTTCTTACCATCTTGAGTGGTTAGATTTAAATTTATTTTGATGGAGTGGAGAATGAAGGAGAACATGGGTCGTGAAACCTAAGTTGCATTGAGTGAATGGAGTTATTGGGGTATAGTTGTGAACGTGGTGATGATGATGCGATGGTATGATAGGATAAGAAGTTAGTTTAATGATCAGAGATTTCTTGGGGGTTTTGAAAATATGAGGTATTACACAGGTAGATAAAGGTAGTAGTTCACGATAGTATCGTACGATGCTTAAATAATAGTGATAAATTGGGGTAACCTAGAAGGCGGGTGATAAGAATAGTGAGGGGGTGTATATAAAAATGGTATGGTGATTTGGAGGGCACATAATAGGAAATATTTTTGAACAATCGAGGGATGGTTTGTATAAGTTATTTGGTTCAAAATTCATTGAAGGAATATAGATAGAGGAAGTATAATCTTCATTTTATGCTTGAATTTAATAGTTAAGCAATTGTCGTTTAAGTGAAGTAATGGAAAAGTAGGATATATATAAATCAAGGTCGAGAAATAGGCAATTGTTGCAAAAGAAAGGGATCTATAAAGAACAACGTTAAAAAGAGTAAATGGTGATTGATTGTGTAACATATAGATACTAATTCCCTAATTAACCTGTGACATCTCTTTTAGTTCAATAATATCTTCACTAACTATGATAGAAAAAGGAATTTCAATAATATCAATATCTCTATCATAGTTAGAAAAAGAATATCCTAATGTTTAAAATATTATTCATGATAGAAAAGAATAAACGAATACAGCACAGCTGCTATCATGGATAATTTATTGCTAACCATGTTAGAAAGGATTTGCCTAACATGGTTATTAAACAAAACTAATTGATATTAACCAATAAATAAATATGTATACATGCGGAAGCAGATGCAGGCCTATACAAATTGGCAATATACAATTCTAAATAACTATATAACTTCTACTACCTAATTCCCTTTCCTGATGCTTGCGCCTGTGCATGAATACCTGCAAAAATGTCAGTAATCGTGGAATGAGACAATTTGTCCCAGTAATCACCGCTTAACTCACTATAACAGTGAGATGTGCGGTAGTGAGGGCGTCTAAAGGGTACCACAAATTTAAAAACAATAATAATATATACATGTCAAGTCTTTCGTTCATCATTCAAGTCCCTCCGTCTAAATCAACTCAAATTCATCATCTCTACTTTCCACATATCACTCAATTCCCTCAGTCAATTCCACATAACTAAATATCATCTCACAGTCTCCAATCTAATGATGCTACCACAACTTTCACACTCACCTATAGATGCATTGTGCCATCACGGGGCATTCAAGCATCTAATCTTTTCTATATGATTTGACACTGTGCCCCTCTCTATGATGAGGGGGCAAATTTCCCTCTCTGGCAATCTCCAGAGAGGGAACCCCAATTCTGTTTCCATTGCAGAACGGGAACGGTTGGGCTCTTTAATGCCAAACAACCGTAGGTCACTTACTTTCTCTAGTAAGTAGACCCATGATCCCCGGTCTCTAGTCCGAAAAGGGTTAGTACAAATAACTGTCGATCGGCCAATCGACAGTTATCATCGCGCGATGGTACATAGATATAGCAGTGTCATGCAATGCTCACCCTACCTTTCCATATTCAAATCACAACTTCTATATTTTCTAACAAAACAACTTTCCATAATCTCAGTCCACATCCAATTCCTATTCTCATACATCTCAGTCACAATCACAACAATGGAACCTCACTGTCAAACCTTACACCTACGTATATGTCACTACATTCTAGAACCAGCACCATCACCAACTAGGATAATAATATATAATGTATCAAAATCTTTTATACGAAGATATTCGTGTTTGAAAGGCACCCGATAGCCTGTTTTGTATAAAACTAATTTTTAAAGATAAATATATATATAGAGGGTGAAAAAGGATTTTAAAATCCCAACTAACGTCACCCTCAATGTTATAGCAAGGTAAGTGTGATTACCTGTCGCCCTTTAGCAATTTACGCGATTTCTCAACCTTTCCTTCTTAATGCCACGAAAGCCTACATGCATCCACTCCTATAATAATATAGAGCAAAATGATAAATTAATATCATTTCCACTTTATAGTACTTCAACGTCTCTCTCATTCCTATATGACTACCCATTTTCTCATTCCCAATTCAAATTCTCTAATCAATTTTTAGATTTTAAGTTTGCTACATACACATTCACAAGTTATTGACAACTTCATACCACTTCATGACCCACACACAATAATCCAATATTTACAGCAATAAAACCAAACCATAACTACATGCACATTCACAAAACAACATGATCAATAACAAAGAAACCAAAGATTTCCGACCAATTGCACTTCTCATACACATTTGAACCCATCCAACAAAATCTGTTTCAACTCAATCAATACCATCCACTTCCATCCACATAAGTCACATCAAGCAAGTAAAACTAATCAATTCTTAATCTTAACTCATAAGTCATAACACAACAATGCCCCTTCCTTTCTTAATTTTAGCCTCCTCAAACACCATTTATAATCACATTACTACACCAAAAGTTAGTTACAATTCACAGCAATTTCTAAAATCCTATGTGAAGGTCACTTTAATTACCAAAATGACAAGACTAAGTCAAACTACCACTTTAGTCACTTCATCTAATCAATAATCACTTAAATAAACCATGCCTAATGCAAATTCAAACAAAAATTCTTTTTCAAATAAACTATAACCTAAACTCTGGTCATCAACATTTTTATTTGTAAGATTGACTCATTTTACATGGACCATGATATTAATCATCACAATAATAACTAAGAATTCATCGTCATCACAGTTTCATTATGCAAACTTTTAATCATTTCTACACCCTCTCAATTCCCTAAAAACATCAATCAATCAATTCAACTAGCTTCATACTTCATCATGCAGAAACAAGCACAAAGTTTCCCAATTCAACTTGTACACATCATAATATATAGTATATCCTTTCATCAATCTTAATTTAAATAGAAACACACTAAAACAAAACAAGGACTTCAATTTCTACTCATTCTTTCAGTCAAATCAGCACAGTAGCAGCAAATTATTAATAATGCATATCATCACCACATTCAATTTTTAACAGAATCAGTCCCACTTATCACATAACACATACTAGTCACCATTTTAATCAACAAAATATCACATTCAAAAACCCATCATAGACATCAACTCAGCCAGTATAGGAAATGAACGCAAAACATCCCAAATCAATATTTAAGCACCAAAACATCCATTAATATACTTCCAAAATCAAAACTCAGCATTATTACATTCAGCAAAACAAGCACTTCACTCTCTTCCTAATTCCATTCAGTTACACCAATATTAATAGCAGAAAGTTTAAATACATGTACATCAACACTATTTCAGTACTTACCAAGCATAAGCAACAAAACAAGTTCTTTTACAAGATGTAATTACATTCAATGCTAATTTGAGAATGCAGTAAACAATAACTCATCATGAATCCACCAATACCTAATCAGTCATTACAAGCAAGAAAAACATCAATTTGTAAATCAAGGTTTAGTGTCATATCTTTACTCAAAAGAACACCTGTGCCAGTTTATTGAAATATTTGAACCCAAACACCATTAAAATAGTTAGATTTGACAACCCCATAAGTTAGGGTTTGTCACAAAATCAACAAAACCTAAATCAAACATTGAAATCATCACTTGAATATCCAAACTCAAAGCCTAAAACGTTCTTTAGATACTTTTAACCCCAAAACTCAGGCCTTACTCACGGCCTCTCTACCTCCCTTGCGCAGAATGAAAACAAATGGGCATGAATGAAGAAATAAAGCTCACCCAAGCATGAACATGAAGTTGCTTCTTTCATTCGAACTCATTCTCGCCGGATTCGGCCTTCTTCTCGCCGGAAATCGCCCTCCAATGTGTGGGCCGAAAAGAACCCAAAAGAAAAAGGAAACTATGAGAAAATAACATCAAAATAACAGCACAACTCAAGATAGGCTAGAAAGGTTGAACCTTTACCTATTCTCGCCGGAAACACGAAGAGAAACGAAATGAACGGCCTTCACCTCTGCCGTGACTCGCCGTCGACCACTGCTGGGGTTCGCCGGACTTGACGAAATGAAGGAGGAACGTTTGGAAGTGAGGCCGTGAAGAATAGGCGAAGAAGATGCAGAGAGGGAGGCCGAAAATGAGGAAGGAAGGAGGGAGGGGTCAAAATCGAAGGAAGGGAGGTGAGGGAGGCCGACGGATGATGATGATGATGAAGGAGAACACGAAGGGGAAGAGAATCCATGGTGAGCCTGCGGCGGTCGACGCCGCCGCGTGGCCGCCGGAAGCTCGCCTGAGCGACGAGCTCTAGTGGGAGGAAGGGAGGGCGAAAATCGAAGGTGGAGGGGGGAGTGAGCAGCGGGTAGGTCTTGGAGAAAGGAAGGAGATGAGTGAAATGAGTATTTATATATATATATATTAGGGAAAATTACAACTAACTACCCTATTATTTATTCTTAATTATATTTTTAACCCGGAAGTTTATATATATTATTTTACCTCTCTCTGTCTATCATACTATTATCTACGTTTCAAAAATACTTTTCATGGAAGTTTGTAACTCCTAATGACTCATTTAACTATATATTCTTTAAATTCCAAGATAGATAAGATAAAGGATTCCAAAATTGCCCAAAATATCTTGAAATTCCTCCCTAAAACTTTTAAATTTCCTAAATGACAACTCAATAATTTCCAATTATCCTTAATAAAAATTTGGGATGTTACAGATTGAGTTATGAGGAATTAGGAAGAACTTCTTACTTTAGGAGTGTGATTCCTTAGAATTGGTATACAACCAAAGAATAAATTGTTTAAATAGATTTAGTACGAATTCATGAGCAATATAGGTGAAATGTTGTTGAGAAATTGTTTATGCAAATAAAGGTTGAAGTTGGCCTTATGAGTGGAATACGAAAAATGAGAAATTTGGATTAGTGATCAATTCAAAGGATTATGAGTATAGAACTTTTGATCATAAAAATAGGTAAGTTATTATCAATCTGTTATTAAGGTGAGTTAATCTAATGTTGAAATTGAAGTTATGATCAAGGTTAAGATTATTAGATAAGGAAAACATTACAAATTGAAAACTTCCTGTTTGAGGCTTAGTAAGAATTTTGGTTCATTTATTAAGATTATGAAAGACGTGGGAAATAGCTTAGTGAATGTGTTAGAGAATATTTCTAGCATATGTTCAAATGGAGTCCTTGTCAAAATAAGGAGTAAATTTCTAGGGAATGATTATCAGGGAATTCAGTAGTGAGAATATAGGAATAACCTTGGAGAAACTATTGGATATAGATTTAAGTCCATCATACTCATAAAAGAACTCTATCCTAACCGGAAATATGGAATAGTGAAAACCATTTTAAGTATCAACCTCAAGATTTCAAAGTGGATAAAAATGATAAGAAGTATTATTGTGTGGGATTGAAATTAAGAAAGCTTAAGTGTTGATGTCGATTGGTTAGATAGACATGATTTTCAAGGTGATGGAATTAGTCTTTAATTATGAGATCTTATCACAGGAATTGATCTAAGGAATTGGCAATGTGTGGTTATTAGAGGTGAAATTTTTGGTAGGTGGTTAATAAATGACTCTCATGGTCATATAAGTCAAGGAAATTAAACAATTAAAGTGTAGTAAAGTTGGAATATGACATGAAAATTTGGAAATAAGAGAGATGATTTATATTAGTTTGACTATAATTTGAAGTTTTTCTTCCCTAATCCAAGTTCTTAGGCTGCATTGATCGGATTATGCTATATATTATTTCATAAGGTTTGTTTGACATAGTGAATTTTGAGGGCGAAATTCCTAAAAGGTTGGGAGAATTGTAACATCCTAGAAATTTAATACAGGATTAAAGAGAGTTTTAGGAAATAATAAATGGAAAAGTTAAAAAAAAAATTGGGTCTTTTTAGAATTTTTGGAAACTTTTGAGATATTTTGGAAGTTTCGCGGAAATAAGTACCCAAAATAATCAATTAAACAGTTGGAAAAATAGGAATTATGAGGGTGTGATGAATTCTAAAATATTTTGAAGGTTAAAGAGATGGAAGACTTGATTTAATGAAGTTAAATTAAATGAGGGCATTCCAGTAATTCTTCCTCAAACATATGCACACTACACCCACATAAAACTAAAACCAAACACTCCCTTACTCATTCCCTTCATCACCTTCAATCTGCCGAACTCCTCCTCCCCCTCCCTTCACCATTTTTCATGCTCTCTTCCACCACCCCACACACACACCTTGCTCTCTCACTTTAAAACCACACCCATTTCATTTCTTTCACTCCCTTCTCCTCAAATACTTGTATAAATCGAGCAAGATCTGTTCATCACCATTTCTCTTCGTTTGTCACAAGTTTTCCGGCGGGTTGAGCTTCGTTTCCGGCGGCCGCGGCGGTGGGAGGTCGGAGGTAGCTTTTCTTTTCTCTCCTCCAAGTTATCTTCTTATCCAACTTGTTTTGCTCATTTTCTCCTTTCCTTCTCTATGTTGAGCTCGGCCAGCCACATAAGAGGCCGATTTCCGGCGTACTTGGACGGCGGCCGATGGTGGGGGTACTCTTCCTTTCATTCTCGAACTCCGTAAGCCCTCTTACCACGTTGTGATGTTGATTTTATGATAGAGTTGCCTATTTTGAAGTTAGGGTTTTGTGAAAAATTGGGACTTTAGGATTTACAAGCTACAATAGTGCTTATTTAGTGGTTAATTGAAGTTTGGGTTGAGTATTTGATGTTTCTTTAAGTTGAAAACTACTTTGAAATTTTTGAGGATTAATTATGAATTCTTTGAAGTTAGGGTTTTGGATATACTAAAAATTATGGAATGTTAATGCTTTAATATTGAAAGTGGGACATTGAATTGGAGTATTCTTGGGAGCAATTGGATTTTACAAAGGAGATTGAACGTTAGGGAATTTTCGGCGATGAATGTGATTCATTGAAGTTATGAATTACATATACTTGATTCCTTGGGAACTTTGAACAAGAATTTGTGGATATTATAGTGGTTGAATGGAGATGTTTGGAAAGAAATTAAGTTTTTGGTAGTTAGAAATTATTTTGGGAATTTTATAGACATTTTTGGACTCTTTAAGGTTGGGATTTGTTAATGAATGATGTTTTGAATAAATTGGTGGTTTATAAATAATTGTTAAGATTAATTTAGGATGTTGGAATGTTGGTTTTGATTGTATTGGTGTTTGAAGGGAAGTTTGAAAGTTAAAGTATTGAAAAAGGGGAATTTGGTTATGTTAAGGATGTTAGAATGTGGTGAAATGTTTGGGAGTTTGGAAAGTCCACATTTAGTTGTCAAATTGATATTGATGAGGTGGTTTAGGTGGGTTCACATGATTGGTTAATTTTGACTGAAGTTATGAGAAATGGTAAGGTTAATACTTAAGGGGTCATAAATAAAATGGTTAAGGGAATTGTAAATGTTTAAAAGAATATAGAAAAAATAGGGGTGAATGTTAGAAGTAATTTATTACTTCAACATTGGTTTTGGAATTGTTTGAAAAGTAGGTCAAAGTCACTGATATTGTGCATTGATCAATAATTCCTCATTATGCGGTTGTAGACGACGGTGACTTGGGTGGAGCACGCGGAAAACAATAGCTGCTAGGATTTATTGTTATTGAGCTTGAACAGGTAATCACCCTTAACTGACTGTGATACTGAGGGTGACGGTAATTGAGGATTTCTAAAATCCTCTTCTACTTATATATATATATATATATATATATATATATATATATATATATATATATATATATATATATAAATGAAATGTGTTCAGATTATTTTATATCTAAACGTGGGCTATAGGGTACCTTTCTAAATAAATTGTACTTTATATATATACATATTTATATATAAATCCTTTGTATGTTGCATGACACTGATTATTAGTACTGTCGGCCGATGTAACCATCGATTTGCGCAAATCGATAGGTTAATTGTACAGGTTCCTCGGATTGTAAAGGAACCAGGGATGTTTTCACATTTTAAAGTGCTCCCTTTTTCATGCTTTCAGATTTGAGACTGGGCACAGTGTCAATCACGTTTATTTTTGTCTATTGAGAGATGGATGTATCTGTACTGTATATGTGTATATATTATGTGGTTATGCAGGTTTTGAAAACTGTGGTACCCTGTAGACACTCCACTACCCCACTTCTGAGTGTCACAGTGAGTTAAGAGGTGATTACTGAGACATTGTTTTGTCTCACCCCATTCCCTTTATTTTTTTTTCAGGTGATCATGCCCAATGGGAAGCAGAGAGGAAGGGGAAAGGATTGGCCGGCCCACACTAAGACAGTGAGTAGGCCGGAGATGATCTATAAGGAATATATATTGCCATTTATTAGGTTGCATCCGCTTCCGCATTTGTTTGTATTATTTGAAATGAATTGTGTTAGTTGTTTCTGTTGATTGTTGGTTAGTCACTGGTATTGAAAGAATGTGACAGTGGTGGTCGTATCACACACTGTGTTAGTGTGATGATTGATTATATAGTGGTGAATTGACCGTTATAGGAGAATTGTCTGCTAATGGAAAGACAATTTCTCTTTCTTGATACAGATGTATCATATGATTGTGATTAACGAGGTTTGACTGCGCTTTGTGATACTGACATGCTTAAGTCAGATAGTCGTGTTGATAGGTTTAATTGATACAGGTGTTCTGAATAAATGTGTTAAGGAAAGTCCTTTTCCTAACATGGTTATATCGTGTGATTGTGTTTTACTGTTGTGACGAGTGTTGTTATTTTATATAACCATGTTAGATGGGCCCCTCTCTGCCATGGTTATGTTTTCTAAATGTAATGTTGTTTCTTTTGCTAACTATGTTAGGAAATTCTCTTTTCTAACATAGTTAGATACGTGTTAAGAATATGTTTCTAATCTTTTCATAGTAGAGAAATTCTTTTGCTAACCATGTTAGGTGAATCTTTTACTAACATGGTTAGGGTATCTAATTTTTAATGATATCATTTTCTTTTTCTAACCATGTTAGGTGTATTTTTACTAACATGTTTAGACACCATTTGTTTGGATTGTTTGATTATGTGTTGAAACGGGTTTAAGTTAGTAGAATAATAATGTGTTAGTAGGAGATATGTTACAACTTGGATATGTTACAGCTCCGCCGCCCTCCACACCAGTTTAAAGAAAGAGAAGAAGAAGAGAAGTGGGTACATGGAGGTGTACCCAAAGCCCCCCACCTCGGGGGCGCCGGCTGCATCGGCCAACACCAGATCTGAGGCAAAAAAAAATTCAAGCTTTTTATTTTCTGGAAAAAGATTCGAACTTTGGGTTGATGGGTGGGGGCGGCGGGGGCGTGGTGGTGGGGGGGCGTGGCGGCGGAGCTGTGGTGGTGGGGATGGGAGGCTGGGGAGGGAGGTGAGTGGGTGGAGGGGGGGTGGGGGCGGACGGATTTTGGTGATGAAGAGGCGTGGTGGTGGGGGGCGTGGCGGCGGGGCTGTGGTGTTGGGGCTGGAGGGGGCTGGGGAGGGAGGTGAGTGGGGGTGGGGGCGGACGGATGTTGGTGATGAAGAGGGGGGGAGAATTTTTTTTATTAAATGTGGGACCCACATTAACTTATCATACGTGGCGATGACACGGCGCCAAGTGGCAAAACCGGTCTCACGTGGCATCCACACAGGCAAAGTAACGGTCAAACGTTGTTGACCGTCCAACCGGGGTAGTTTTTTAACATCTTGGTTACTTGGGGTACAGATCCGGGCCTGTGGTTAGTTTAGGGTACTCAGCACTCCTTGGTGGTTACTTGGGGGCCAGATTTGGTCCATTTCACTTAATATATTGTAAAGGTGAAACGTATCTGACCTTCTAATTTATTAATTATTAATAATTTCTTTACAATTTCCAATTTAATACATCAAAGATAAATTATTTCCAATTATTTTCTCTATTTCCTTAAACTTGCATTATCATAATTTGTTTTAAGTTAAACTCTAGTATTTTACAACATTCTAAATATGATTTCCTAAAACGATGCCTTCTTGTTATAAACTTCATAAATTTTCCTAAATTTGAATTCAATACTCAATTATTTTCTTTCTTAATCTTAAGATATTTCCTAAAAAAATGTTGAATTTTCTAAATTCATTTGCAAGATTAAATTTTGGGGTATTTATTAATTTATTTTATAATTAAAAATTTTGGATGTTACACCATACACTTTCTCTTCTTCTTCTAAAACCATCAACCCTCCTCCCTCTCATTTCTCTTCATCTTCTCAATCACTTCTTTTTGTCCATCTTTTCAAGATCTCCACCATCATCCCTCTTCTTTTCAATCCTAATTTTCCTTTTCACACCCCTCCATACACATACCAACACCCAAGCACCTTCCTAAAATAATTTGTGTTCTCCAAGTCCTCCCTTAACCAACACACATCCCTTTTCTCATGGTCTCTTTGACAATGAACTACTGATTATTCATTTGTTTGTGGTGTGAGGCTTCTGATAGCCACTTTTTGAAGATCTAATATCATGTGTGCAAGTTCACTCTTTTGTACTCCTAAGTCAAGAAAAAATGACGAATGAATGAATGCAAAAAAACGGAAAAGAAAAAAAGGAAAAAGAAAGGAAAAGTAGGAGAAAAAAAGAGAAAATAAGTATGAAAAAAAATGTTGCAACAAGACTAGGAGTGCAAAGAATTATTTTGAGATAAGAGTGGGGGAATTTCAAGCTTCTTGGAAGAAAATTTTGTGTGTGAGTGTACGGGTCAAGTTTAAATAGTATAGTGAAAAGTAAGAGTGTCGTTCCAACAGAGACTATGTTTAGGCAAGTTCAATGAATAAATTATGATCAAAAATAGCTTTGGGTAAAATTTAAGTGATAGGATTGCAAAATAAGAAAATATATTTTTAAAGTTTAAGAAAAACAAACACAAGAGAAAGATTTAGGTTTATTTATCCACTTTGTACTTCATGATGCTCTATTAACCCTCCTCTAATGTCAATTAATGAATACTAAGTTGATGCTTGAAGTCTCAAGTATTTGAATAACTCTTCCGAGCTTACTCAAACCTTAGCTAACATTAACATGCATATTTTCATACTACATATTATGCCAACTAGCTTTATAGTCAACCACTTCAATTTTGCAAAACTTGGTTAATGAATATTCCTATCTCATTAACAAACTCTGCATTCCTCTTTCGAATTTCAAGACAAGCTTGAATCTAACTTAGTTCTTTGTTTAGCTATACTTTTCCAAGTCACAACTAAGCAAACAAGTCAAGTGTGCGCACCACTTAGTAAAAATAAAGCACAAGTTAAATTCACAACTATAATAAACATTAATTAATAAGAGAAAATGATGTTCAAGCATAAATCCATACCAAGGTTCAAAATAAACCTAGAACAAATAAACTAGCTACTCATACTAGAACTAAAATCATCCTACAACTACCACAGTCCAGAAATTAACAAGAGAAATTTAGGAGAAATGAGAGATAAAGAGAAGAAACCACCAAGCAATTTTGAAGTCCTAAATCATCTCTTCTCCAATCATCAAATCTCCTCCAAGCTCTCCCTTGTTCAAATCGCGTTCATGGCTGTGCCTCTCCCCAATGTCGATGCCACAGTTCTAGTTCTTGAAGAAGCCAAATAACTTATGTGTGTGGCCCTGGAGATGAAGTTGGAGGTGTAATGATTGTCTTTTGTGCAGCACCTCCTTCTCTCTCGGCACTCTGCTTGTGCGTAGCTTTCAGCCCCAAAAACCAAAAGAATGTCGTCACCTCCACAGTCCGCCTCTGCTACTCTTTTAAATACCTTCTCATTAGTTTGTGTGTGGGCTCTTGTTTTCATCCCAAAATGTGGCTTCCCCATTCATTAATCTCCTGCTCCTTATTTGTCTTTTCTTATTCACTTGCTTCTTGCCTTCTTCGGCCTTTGCAGTTTCTTCTTCCTTTTATCTCCCTTTTGTTTTCTTTCAAAAACATGTGGCCCCTTCTCAATTCCAATTAATTCTCCCACTGTAGCCACTGAAACAAAATAACATACATGTAAAAATGATACTAATAATAATAATAACATGAATTATCCATGGCAAAAACTTCATTGTTATAATTGATTTTTTTTCTTAGGAAATACCTAGTTAACACTATTAAAATAATGTTATTTTTATCATGACATTCCTCACAAGTGCACTAAGTTAATATTTTATCAAAACATTAGGCAAATTCTCTAAGTAAGCATCAATGACTCCCCAAATATATTCAAAATAGATATCAAATCCATACAAAATTGGGGAGTCATCAGCCATAAGTTGAAAATGGAGAAGTGTGAAGAAAAGAGTGGAGAAATTTGAAAATGAAATTTTAAACATGCATTGAATTATTACAAGTGGCTGGATAAAAATGGGGATAATCTCTCTCAACTCCAACACATAGACACAAGTTCAAAGATCTTGGAAAGTTTGTTTTAAAATTAAGATGCATACATCGTTACATATAGCTCATGCTTTCTAAGACTCAATTAAGAGAGCAACATGTGAGGATAAGTAATTAAATCAAACTAGGGAAAACATATGGTCAAATAATAAAGATTTCTAAGTTGCTTGAGGACAAGCAAGGACTCAAGTTTGCGGGAGGGATATAAGCTCCATAATTGCACACACATTTCATCTGAATTTTCTGATTTATCACATGTTATTGGTAAATGAATAGATAGAAATATAGCAATACTCATAGTGTAGAGAAAAGGATATAAATTACATGTGATCGAGATTATGAGTTGAAATTGCTTAATTTTTTATATATATGTGTTGAGGAATTCACCTTCCCTTTCGAGTCAATGTGAGTAGGAACAAATGGACAAGCATAGGAACATCATAAGATTGGAAGCAATGAAGAAAAGAAGAAGAGAAAAAGAAAACAGGGGTTCGCTGGATGTTAGCCCTCACGAACGCACAGCCAACCTGTGAAAAAGGGTTCGTTAGACGTTAGCGCTCAGTGAACGAACCGCGAATTGATCCAAAATTACACCCTTTCTGCCAATTTATTCGCTGGAGGTTCGCATTTAGAGAACGTACAGCGAACCTGCGAAGAAAATAAAACTTTGTGTTTTAACTGAAAAATCTTATGCCTAAAAAAGGCAAAACAAAGGGAGCTCGACATTCTTCACTTCTTTGGCATATTTGGAGCTAGGGTTTGGCATTTAGAGGAGTGGATGTCAATGGATTGAAGTCTAGAAGAGATTTTGGCTTCAAAACTTGGTTTTTCTTCTCCATTTTCCTTTTCCTCTCTTTTGTTCTATGATTGTGCTGGTATATGTATATATTCTTTTGGATCTAATGAACATGTTGAGCTAAAGCTTTGATTCTAGAAATATTTGGATCCCTTGTATGGATTAACTCTTAGTTCCTCCTCTTATTTTGTGATTAATGTTATATATGTGTTTATTTTACTCTTCTCTTAATGCTTCTAAGTGCTTGATCACAATTTAGATGTTGTGTTCACTTGATTGATGCTTGAGAGGGCTAGGTTGAGTGTAGAACTTGGGTGAAATAGTGTAAGAACTTGAAGTTTGCTCGACGAATGGATGATTTTATTGATAAGATAGAAATATACTTATTGACCTTACATAGCCACATTAGGGTTGAAGCTTAAAAATTGGGTTTTACATAGCCACAAGAGATTGGGCAATTAAATAGAATAAACACTTGTTCTTAACTCGACTGAGCGTTTACAAGTACCTTTTGAACCCTAGGTTAATGCATGTATAGTCATTGAAAGCAATTGTGTGAGGAGGCTCTTTAAGTTTATGAAATACAAGGGGAAAAATAATTTTAGGACTCATTTTATCCTTGATTTGAAGAATCACTTGTTTATAGTTTTTCTTATTTGTTTAAAATAGTTACTCCTCACCCTTGATATTTGTCTCACTTAAATTGGGTAAAAGTGTGCTAATCATTACTTGACCGTGTTTGGGAATTAAATCCCTGTGGGAACGATACTTTTCTTATCAATTTATTACTTGGTGTGACCTGTGCACTTGCGGTGCGAACAGTAATGAATAAGGCAATTTCTTTCATTTACCCATGTATTTATTCTTAATTATATTTCTGGCCTCAAGCTCTTATATATGATACTCATTCCCCTTCTTTTCTATTTCCCTCCCTTCTCCCTATTTATTTAATAAAAAATTTAACTTATAATTTATATTTCTCATTTCTATTTAATTTACTTATATTTTAGAAATAAGAAGAAATTTTGGGGTATTACAATTCTCTCCACCTTAAATAATTTCGACCTCGAAATTTTGAGCATTACCTTGAGACATGAATTCTGGGTATCGTTGCTTCATCTCCTCCTCCATTTCCCATGTGGCTTCAAGTGGGGAAAATCCTTTCCAAACTACTTTCACAAACGGAATGTTCTTGCTACGGAGATTCTTTTCTTGATGATTGATAATTCTTTCTGGAATAGTCTTAAAAGTCAAATTATCTTGCACTTCCAAGCTTTCATATTCTAATACATGCTTAGGGTTCGGTTGGTACTTTTTCAACTGAGAAACATGGATTACATCATGCAGTCTACTCAAACGAGGAGGTAATGCAATATGATACGCTAATTTCCCAACTCTGTCAAGAATCTAAAAGGGTCCAAGTAACCTAGGATTCAACTTTGTTTGCTTAATAGATCGAACGATCCCTGTATTCGATGAAACCTTTAGAAAAACATGGTCACCTTCAAATTCTAAGAATCTTCTTCGCTTATCAGCATAACTTTTCTGTCTGCTTTATGCTATTAACAACCTTTCCTTTATCACTTTTATCTGTTCTATGGACTGATCTACTAGCTCAGGACCATACATCCATTTCTGTCAAACATATGGGAGATCTGCATCTTCTTCCATATAAAGCTTCATAGGGAGCCATTTGAATACTAGCTTGGTAGCTATTTGATGCAGAATGGTTGTGAGAATAAAGAGGGTGTATGAGAATTAGAGAAATAAGAGGCAGAATAAGAAGAATAAGAAGAGAGAAGAGTGAGAGAAGAGTAAGAGAGACTTTAGAAGGAAGAGATAAGAGAGAAAAGAGCAAGAGAAAGCAACCCAATATTCTTATTATTATTCAATTCATAGAAAGTCTTCCAACAAGTGAGGTACTTGAAGATGAAACCATTGCAAGGAATGGTTCTATTTTAATTTTATGAATTATCAAAGTGGTAGAATTTTTATGAATTGAATAATAATAAGATTAATGCACTAGGAGACAATTCAAAATTATCATCTGCATCGTTCTCAAGTTTGACTTTAATCTCTGTAGCTAGACTATCTACTTCCTGAGCTTCTTTGATTTCCTCCTGAAGATCACTCTTCACTTGAAATATAAAACCACTCATTAACTCAGTTGTACCAGTTAGGTTGAGGTCTCGAAAGCTTTCAATCAGCTCCTGTTCTAAAATCATCATCGAAGCTACATGCACATATTTCCTACTTAATGCATTCGCCACCACATTAACATCACCAAAAAATCATAATGTCCATAGCGAATTATGAATGATGTCTTATGTATGTCTTCTACCATCACCATCAATTGATGGTAACCTGACCGCAAATCAATATTTGAGAAGACATTAGCTCTAATTAGTTGATCCAACAAATTGTCGATTCTCGGCAGTGGATACTTGTTCTTCACAGTTACCTTGTTCAACTCTTTGTTAGAATCTTAAGTTTTGATGAAGACTAAAATATGAAAGAACATAATGAACACTTAGGAAGAATTAGATAAAAGTTAGAAATCCTAAGTTAGAACACAATCGGATGTAAAATCACAACCGGATGACTTAGAGCAAAAACAACGTGACTAGCGCTTGCGGATGTAGCATACGTTCGGTAGCGGAAGTGAATTTAACACTAAGTCTGATCCTATATAACCTAGTCTAAGTAGGATTGCTTCCCATAGCAAAAATGCTTCCCATTGCACTTGATTATATATTATTCTGTTGGACTAACATTTGAGTGCAGAACTTAGACTCGCTTCCGATAGCAAATGAGCTTCCGATAGTGAATGCTCTTTGCACTGGGATTCTTAGACTAACACTTGCAGAATGTAACATCCTGAAAATTTAATTCGGGATTAGAGAGTGTTTGGGAAATAATAAATTGAGAAATTGGAAATTTTGTAGAACTTTTTAGAATTTTTGGATATTTTTGGGATATTTTTGGGGTTTTGGGAAATAAACGTCTGAATAATTAATTAAACAATTGGAGAAATAGAAATATGAGGGAATGGTAAAACCCAAAATATTTTGAAGATTAAGGAGATTGGAGGCTGGTTTAAGTGGTTTTAAATTAAAAATAGTACATCATGGCAAGTTTGGGCTGTAATTATCAAAAACCACCCTTAATTGCTTCCAACCAAACGCGCCCCTTCTACTCCTTTCCAACATAAAACTCTCGGACCCCCCTTCCTTCTTCCTCGCGCGTCGGCCTCCCTTCCTCCCCACCTTGCCATTTTCTTCATCTCTCCTCCTTACCCAACCAAAAGCTCATCATTTTTGTGTTTCCCATCTCTTTTTCTCTTTGGATCTGTGAAGGCCGTCGTGATTCGTACCAGAACATGGAGTCGCCGGCGATTTCGTTTTTCCGGCGAATGGTTACATCTCAGGCGATGTAAGCTACGATTGAGGTAAAGGTTTGATTTTTCTTGGAATCCTTGAGTGTTTTGTGCGTTCTTGGTGTTCTTTGGTCATATTTCTTAGCTCCACTCCTCTCTTTCAGTTCAGCCGGCGATCAGAGGCCGTTTTCCGGCGAGTTACACGGCGAGTGGTGAGCTGGACCTTTGTTCTGTTGTTTTCATGCGAGTTCTTCATATTCCAACTTCATTGCTCATTTTTCCTTTCTCTTTTCTTTCATTACTCGGCCAACCACCTAGGAAGAGGTGTATTTCCGGCGACCCAGGCGGCGGCCGGCGGCGGTGAGGTTCTTTCTCTCATCTTTGAACTCCGTAAGTCCTCCGATCATCTAATGACATTGATTTTTGGTTAAAGTTTCCTCTTTTAAGTTAGGGTTTGACCATGAATGCATTTAAGGAACTTTAAAGTTGAAATTTAGGTTATGTATAGGTGGGTTATTGACTATTCTTGAAATTATTTAAGTTGGTTATAGATGAAAATTAAGTTGAGTATGGAAATGAGCAATATTTGGGCTCTTTGAGTTAAGATTTGGCTAATGATTCGTGTTTTAGAATAGATTGGTGATTTTGTAATGTTAGTTGAAGTTGGAAGTTAATTTAAGAATTTTATTGGCTCTTTAAATAAGAGTTCACTAAAGAATAAGATCTTGAACTTAAATGGTGGTTATGTAATGATAGTTAAGGTAGTTCATTGATGATGGAATGCTAATGTTGGCTAGCTTGGGCTTTAAAAGGAAGTTGGATAGTTAAAGTATTGATTGGAAGTTGTTTTAGATGGTTTAAAGGATGGTTTGGTCATGGTGGGTTTATAATTTTTCAAGAGATGATGAAGGCTGAAAATCTTGTTATTGTAAAGGATTGGTAAAGGGAAAGTTTGGAAGGAAATTTAGAAGTTAAGGTGTTGATTAAAAAGGGAATTTGGTTAAGTAAAAGAATGTTTCTAGTGTTGTGGTAGGTTTCTGAATTTGTGAGGTTGGGAGGCACATTTACTTGTCATATTGATATGAATGAGATTGTTTTGGTGGTGTTTAGATGGTTGGTTAGTGTTGCCAAGTACAAAAATAAATGGTAAAAAGTTAAATGTTTTAGGAATATAATCAAAGGGATAAGAGAAAAAGAAAGGTATGAGGATAGAATTTGAGTAACGAGTGTTTCTTGAAGATTTTGGTAAGTTTTGGAAGTGTGGCATAGTTTTTGATAGGAATGATAAAGGAACATAATAATTTGGAACAATATTTAGGAATTCATGGGGATGAGTAAAGTGGAAATGATACATAGCATTTAATTAAAGTATTTAGCATTCTTACCGCTTAAAATAGAATTAGTTGAATGGTGGTCAAAGTCACTGATATTGTGTCTTGACCATTAGCAGCTCATTGTGCGATTTTTGGTCGACGATGCTTCGAGTGGAGCTCGCGGAAGGCAATAATTGAGGATATATAGTGCTGTTTTTGAGCTTGAACAGGTAATCACGCTTAACTGACTGTGATACTGAGGGTGACGGTAGTTGAGGATTTTTAAAATCCTCTTCTACTTATATATATAAATGAAATGTGTTCAGATTATTTTATATTTGAACGTGGGCTATAGGGTACCTTTCTAAATAAATTGTACTTTATATATACATATTTATATATAAATCTTTTGTATGTTGCATGACACTGATTATTAGTACCGTCGGCCGATGTAACCATCGATTTGCGCAAATCGATAGGTTAATTGTACAGGTTCCTCGGATTGTAAAGGAACCAGGGATTTTTCACATTTTAGAGTGGTCCCTTTTTCATGCTTTCAGATTTGAGACTGGGCACAGTGTCATTCACGTTTATTTTTGCCTATTGAGAGATGGATGTAACTGTTCTGTATATATATATATATATATATACACAAATATGTATGTATGTATTACGTGGTTTATGCAGGTTTTGAAAACTGTGGTACCCTGTAGACACTCCGCTACCTCACATCTGAGTCTCACAGTGAGTTAAGTAGTGATTACTGAGACATAGTTTTGTCTCACCCCATTCCCTTTATTTTTTTCAGGTGATCATGCCCAGAGAGGGAAGCAGAGAGGAAGGGGAAAGGATTGGCCGGCCCACACGAGTAGGCCGGAGGTGATCTATAAGGAATATATATTGCCATTTATTAGGTTGCATCCGCTTCCGCATTTGTTTGTATTGTTTTGAATAATTGATTTGTTTGATGACTGAATTAAATGTTTCTGTTGGGTTTTGGTTGGGTTATGGATACTGGTATAGTTAAGGTGTAACTATGACAAATGTAATAGTCGTAGCTATGCTACGGACTCTGTTAGTTGATGGTGGTTATGATGCAGAATGGTGCGTAGGATTATTGGTATATGAGGATTGCCTATTAATGGAAAGACAATCTTTGTTCCTGATTAGGGACTGTATGTGGATAATTTGTATAGGGTAAATTGCCTGATAATGGAAAGGCAATCCCTCTTGCTTGATATGGACTTGTTCAGTGGTTGTACCTTGTGATATTTGTTTGTTTGTATTATTTGTACAGATGTTTTAGGATAACCTTGTTAAGGAAATTCTATTTTCTAACATGGTTATATGGTATATGTTGGTGATGTATGACTAATTGAGTGTTGTTCATTTATATAACTATATTAGATGGGCCCCGCTCTAATATGGTTATCATTTCTGATTGACATTTAGTTTCTATTCCTAACCATGTTAGGTTATTCTTTTCTAACATGGTTAGCAGATAATTATCCATGATAGCATTTGTATTGTATTAGGAAATTCTTTTCTATCATGGATAATGCATATAAATTATTAGAAATTTCTTTTCTAACTATGATAGTGATATTGATATTATGGAAACACCTCTTTCTATCATAGTTAGTAAAGTAAATTATGAAATTGAAAGCGTTATTTTTGGTAAATTAGGAAATTAGTAGGTGGTATATTATAGAACAAGGCTCCTACTACCGGTAGCACAAATCCATCCGATAGCAAGTGCAAAGAGTCAGAACGTACAGGTGCTCAGAAGTCAGAGTTGCTTTATGACAGAGCAGTGTTGTCAGAGTTGCTTTTCAGAGATAAAGCAAGTCAACCCTGTTGTTCATTTATCAGCATTAATGAGGACAACGGCAACATGGGAATAACGGATATATTCAAACAGATTTATTGCTGTTCAAACATCTGAAATATTAGAGGCTGCTATAAAAGGAACAATTTCAACATTTATGAGGTTACCGAAAAAAAACTGAGAAAATACATTCAAGCATTCAAAGCATCATACTCAGAGAATATCCAGAGAGCAAAAAGTTCAAGAGAGCACTTAATACTTTGAGAGTTATTCTTTTGTTATCATCTTGTACTCTTTGTATTTAAGTCTCTACATTTAGTGTGAGCATTTATTGTACTTAAGTGTGTATCCCAATCTGTTCATTAAGTGAACTAAGTAGTAAATCTGTTGTTTAAAGGTTGAACCCTTGCAAGTTGTAAGGGGGAGCTAGTTAGGCTGTAAAGGTTGCAAGTTAGCCCGGTAAACTTGTGGTTGTAAAGGTTGCAGGTGAACCCGTTGTAAAACCTGTAGATTAGTGGAACTCAATCAAGGGATTGAGAACTGGACGTAGGTCAAGAGTTAGACCGAACCAGTATAAAAATATTTGTGTTAGAGTTTTATTTTATAAGTTTTTCTTTGTAGCACAATTCACCCCCCCCTCTTGTGCATTGTCACTTTCACTCTTGATAGTCAATACACAATTCTTTACAAATAGAACAGGAGCCCCCCATGGAAAAACACTAGGGCGGATCAAACCCTTCTCAAGTAATTCTTCGATCTGATTCTTCAACTCTATCATCTCGTTAAGAGCCATACGATATGGAGCTTTTGAAATTGCCCAGTTCCCGGAACTAACTTGATAAAGAACTTCACCTCTCTTTCTGGAGGTAATCAACTCATTTCCTCTGGAAATACATCAGGGAATTCTCGATAAAATATCTTCTATCTTGATCTCATATTCAGCTTGAACTGAGAAGAACACAACAAATCCATGACATCCATTACTTATACACTTTTCTGCGTGAGCTACAGAAGTAAGGTTCAAACTAGCCTCAACTTAATGGGGAATAATACTTCTAGGAAGTATTAAAGTTTTGCTATGACAATCGATCATCACATTATTAACAGACAACCAATTAAGGCCAATAATCACATTAATACCCTTGAAAGGTAAACACACAACACAATGACACTACTAAGATGTTCATACTTAACCACACAATTCAGGCAAGCAAACACAACAACTACATTAGCACCCATAGGAGTAGAAACACAAATATCATAAGGTAATTATTCTGCTACTATTTGTAATTCCCCCGCACAACTCACCGAAATGAAAGAATGACTAACACCAGATTCGAACATGGCATGAATAGAATTGTCGTTAATATATTTGTTACCTATCACCATCTTAGTTGATCCTTTAGTTTCCTCACGGGTAGAGCTGGGAAAATGGGTTGGGCCCGCGGGTTGAACCCGGGAACCCACGGGTTAGACAGGGTTAGAGTTGAGGATTTCCCAACCCTTTTAGATTCAGGTTGCACAGCCCGACCCATTTAGCCCGCGGGTTGTGGCGGGCTATCCCATGGGTTATAGGGTTGGCCCGCCATATTTTTTTACAAAAAAAATTTCCTTTTTCCATGGGTTGAATTCTATCAAAAAAATCAGACCAAAAAAATTCTATCAAAAAATCAAGTCATAAGTCATACCCATAAGGCCCAAACTCCCCCCAAATCCATCCAGCCTAAATTCCCCCCTTTTTATCTTTTCACTCCCATGAAACCCTAATCCCAATCAACACAAACTCTCTCACTCAAACTCAAGGTATGGTGGCTGCTCTCTTCTCTCCTTTTTCTTCTCTATAGCAAATCCATTTCTCTCTTCACTCATAATCTATGGTCGTCGTTCTCTCTTCCTCTTCCTCTCTCGAATGCAAAGTCCCTCTTCTCTCTTTAGTTGTTTGATCTGAACCCATAACGAAAAGGGAAATCATAATCTATGTTAAGTACTGTTTGAAATGTTGCTTGAGCTTTGAACCTTGCTTGAACCTGTGTTTTTTTAACCTCTGTTTTTCATATTGTAGTATGTAAATTTCAAAGTTTATTCCTTTTTGCAGAAAAGATGGATCCAGCTGCTTCTATGGGTAGTAATGCGAGCACCAATGTGGAAAGGAGAACAAAATCTGATGTTTGGAAGTATTTCATAAGATTTGAAGAAGAAGGGAAAGAAATTGCATCATGCATAGGGTGTGGGAATGATGGGACCTCAACCCTTCGTCACCATATGAGTGTATGTGCTAATCTTAGAAGAATGTAGGAAAGTGTTATCTTTTGGTTGTATTTTGGTAATATGAATTCTGTTGTAATGGGGATCTTTTGGCTAGGAAGGTGGTAGTAGTAGTAGATTTGCTAATATGCATATTTTGTTGTTGTTGTTGGATGTTAAACAATGCCATCATAGTGGCTCTTTGATGTAAGCTCTTTGGCTAATATGCTAATATATGCTCTTTTGTAATTTTTCATTTTTTAAAAAAAAATTGGCGGGTTGGCGGGCCAGCCCGCAACCCGCCATTCTGGGTTAGGGTTGGGTATTTCCCAACCCATTTAATGTCGGGCTGCACATCCCGGCCCATTTAGCCCACAGGTTGTGGCGGGCCAGCTCATAACCTGCAAGCCAACCCATTTTCCCAGCTCTACTCATGGGTCATAGCAAACACTTGCCCTTTCTGAAGATGTCGTGGAGAATTTGATTGATGACGACGGACATTAGCAAGATGACCCACTTGACCACATTTATAGCAAGTCAATTGTGCGGCAGGGCAAAACCTATCAATGTGGTTCCTTCCACATTTCCCACAATCCTTCACTACTACAGCTGATAAGACTTTAGGTCTTGGCGGGTAAGGTTGAAGTGGAGGTGGAGCGGGTAACATGAGAGGTGGTCTATATGATGGAAATCGATAGTGTCGAGGATGTTGCTGAGGAGGCCTGTTCAATGGAGGTCTATAGGATGATTGGGTAAATTAGGGTTGGAATGTATAGTTTTGTGGTCTCCAAGGTCTGTTCATAGGATTAGGAGGAAAGAAATTTTTCCTCATATGAGAAGACCCATCATCATAGTTGTAGGTACTACTAGACTTGCTCTGATCATTAGTTTTAGCTAGCTTTTGTTTACTACTCTCAATAACTCTACAAACATCGACTGCGCTACTCCAATTCTCTAACATCAAGGGAGCCAATGTCTCCCTCATTTCATGAGTTAACCCCCTCATCAATCGACTAGTCAGTCATTTTTCTTCTTCCGAATCGGTAAAATATCGTGCCAGCTGATTAAATCTGGACAGATAGCTCTCAAAGTTCTCCCGATCACCCTGGCCGATTTTCAGAAATTCCACTTCCTTCTCTCTCAGGAAAATACATTTCATTGAACCTTTCTATAAATAACTCCCAAGTGAGTGGAATTCCCTGGGCCTGCAACATTGATTCAGTATTCTGCCACCAGTAAACTGGCTCACCTTCCAACTTGTACACTGTCATTATAGCTTTCTATTCAGAAGTACATGGCATCACCTTGAATATCATCTCCAGAGGCTTCATCCAGTTCTCGGCTACCACTACATCCGCAAGTCCAGCAAAAGAAGGTGGGTGGTGTAACATACTGTTACTAATTCCCTGATTAATTAGTTGTAACATACTGTTACTAATTCCCTGATTAATTCAACAATACCTTCACTAACTATGATAGAAAAATGATTTCCATAATATCAATAAATCTATCATAGTTAGAAAAAGAATTTCCTACTAATAATCATTATCCATGATAGAAAAGAATTTTCTAATATAACCTGAATACTATCATGGATGATTAATAGCTAACCATGTTAGAAAAGAATCACCTAACATGGTTAGAAAAAGAAACATCCTACTACAATTCTTTGAATAACTAATAAAGTCAATACAAACAAAAATATGCAGAAGCGAATGCAGCCCTATACATTTTGGCAATATACATGTCTAAATAAACTAAACAACCTTAAAACTTAATTCCCTTTCCTGTTGCTCGCGCCTGTGCATGATCACCTGCAAAAATGTGAGTAATCGTGGGGTGAGACAACTTGTCTCAGTAATCTACTACTTAACTCACTATAACAGTGAGATGTGCGGTAGTGAGGGCGTCTAAAGGGTACCATAGTTTGAAATCAAATATAAATATATATACACCAAGTCTTCTTCCTCATATGCCACTCAAATCCCTCAGTCATTTTCAAATCAACTAAACTTTATCATCTCTATCTCCAATCCAACCACACTACTACCACAACTCTCACACTCACCTACAGATGCAATGTGCCATCATGGAGGCATATCCAAGCATCTAATCTTCACTATATGATTTGACACTGTGCCCCTCTCCATTATGAGGGGGCAAATTTCCCTCTCTGGCAATCTCCAGAGAGAGAACCCCAATTATGTTTCCATTACAGAATGGGAACGGTTGGGCTCTCCAATGCCAAACAACCGTAGGTCACTTTCTCTCAATAAGTCGACCTATGATCCCCGGTCTAATCAATCTGAAAAGGACAGCAGTGTCTTGCAATTCTCACCATATCCCTATCCACATCTCATCCACAATATTCAGCATTTCAATTACAATTTCCTTCAATATCCCAATCACCACAATTCAATTCCTTCTCTCAACCTAACTATCAACATCTCTAACAGAATACTATATAAATTTCTCACAATCTAAACCTCAATATTTCACGCCCTTTCTATCCTCAATCCTCTCTAACCACTGTCAGAATATGGTACCTGTATATCACACTATTCAAGAGCTACCACCACCACCAGGATAATATGTATATAATGTTCCAAATTTCTTTTATACGAAAATAATCGTGTTTGAAAGGCACCCGATAGCCTGTTTTATATAAAAATAACTTTTAAAGATTTTGAGGGCTAGAAAGGATTTTGAAAAATCCCAACTAACGTCACCCTCAATGTTATAGTAAGGTAAGAGTGATTACCTGTCCCCCTTAGCACTCCACTGTCTTCCTTACCGTTTCGTATAGATTTTTCCTTCCAAACACCATCACCACAAGTTGCTCCTATAATAATATAGTACAAAATGATAAATTATTATCATTTACACTTCATAATACTTAAAGCGTCTCTCTCTTGTATCCTATATCACTATCCAAACCCCTTCTTTACTTTGTCTTAGACATGCATTTCAAACACAATCCAAGTTCATTAAAATGACTTAACATAACTGTAACATACTAAGTCTAAGTCCCTAATTAACCAAGAATAACACTTTCAATTCCATAATTTACTTTACTAATTATGATAGAAAGAGGTATTTCCATAATATCAATATCACTATCATAGTTAGAAAAGAAATTTCTAATAATTTATAGGCATTATCCATGATAGAAAAGAATTTCCTTATACAATACAAATGCTATCATGGATAATTATCTACTAACCATGTTAGAAAAGAATAACCTAACATGGTTAGTAAAAGAAACTAAATGTCATTCAGAAATGATAATCATATTAGAGCGGGGCCCATCTAACATGGTTATATAAATGAACAACACTCAATCAGTCACACATCACCAAAATATACCATATAACCCTGTTAGAAATAAAATTTCCTTAACAAGGTTATTCTAAACCATCTGTACAAATAATACAAACAAACAAATATCACAAAGTACAACCATTGAACAAGTCCATATCCAGCAAGGGAGATTGCCTTTCCATTATCAGGCAATTTACCCTATACAAATTATCCACACACAGTCCCTAATCAGGAACAAAGATTGTTTTTCCATTAACAGACAATCCTCATATACCAATAATCCTACGCACCATTCTGCATCATAACCACCATCAACTAACAAAGTCCGTAGCATAGCTACGACTATTACATCTGTCATAGTTACACCGTAACTATAACAATATCCATAATCCAACCAAAACCCAACAGAAACATTTAATTCAGTCATCAAACAAATCAATTATTCAAAACAATACAAACAAATGCGGAAGCGGATGCAACCTAATAAATGGCAATATATATATTCCCTATAGATCACCTCCGGCCTACTCGTGTGGGCCGGCCAATCCTTTCCCCTTCCCCTCTGCTTCCCTCTCTGGGCATGATCACCTGTAAAAAAAAATAAGGGAATGGGGTGAGACAAAACTATGTCTCAGTAATCACTACTTAACTCACTGTGAGACTCAGAAGTGGGGTAGTGGAGCGTCTACAGGGTACCACAGTTTTCAAAACCTGCATAACCACATAATATATACACATATATACAGTACAGATACATCCATCAATCAATAGACAAAAATAAACGTGATTGACACTGTGCCCAGTCTCAAATCTGAAAGCATGAAAAAGGGAGCACTTTAAAATGTGAAAACATCCCTGGTTCCTTTACAATTCGAGGAACCTGTACAATTAACCTATCGATTTGCGCAAATCGATGGTTACATCGGCCGACGGTACTAATAATCAGTGTCATGCAACATGCAAAATATTTATATAAATATGAATATATATAAAGTACAGTTCAGTTGAAAGGTACCCTATAGCCCACGTTTAAATATAAAATAATCTGAACTCATTTCATTTATATATATAGGTAGAAGAGGATTTTAGAAATCCTCAACTACCGTCACCCTCAGTATCACAGTCAGTTAAGCGTGATTACCTGCTCAAGCTCAATGACAATAAATCCTAGAAGCTATTGTTTTCCGCGTGCTCCACTTGAGTCACCTTCGTCTACAACCTCCTAATGAGAAATTATTGGTCAAAGCACAATATCAGTGACTTTGATCTACTTTTCAAACAATTCCAAAACCAATGTTGAAGTAATGAATTACTTGTAACATTCACCCCTTTTCTATATCCCTTTAAACCTCCACAATTCCCTTAACCATTATTTATATTTCCTATAGTACTAACTTTACCATTTCAAATAACTCTAGATAAAAATTACCCAATCATGTATAATTCACCAAAAACACTTCATTAATATTAATTTGGCATTCAAGGTAGCCTTACTAACTCCCAAACACTCCTCCACTAGTCAAACATATCTAACCATAACCAAATTCCCATTTTTTTCAACACTTTAACTTTGAAACTTCCTTTCAAACACCAATCCAACCGAAACTAACGTTCCAATCATCCTAAAATAAACTTCACAAGCATATACAAACCCCCAATTCATTAAAATCATCTTCCATTAACAAGACCTTAACTTAAATGAAATAAAAATGCTCCAACAATTCCCAAAATAATTCACAACTTCAATAAACTCAAACACTTCTCAAAAGTCTTCTATCAACCACTTACATATTCACAATTTCTTGTTTTTAAGCCTCAAACATTTAATTATGGTCAAACTCTAGACTTCAAAGAATCACAACTTTTACCAAAAATTCCTAAATGTTCAATCTCCTAAAAAAATATTCAATTACTCCCAAGAATACCCAAATTCAATGTCCCGATTTCAATATTAAGGCATTAATATCCCAAACATCACAACATAAACAAAGCCCTAACTCAAAGAGCCCAAATATGCCCATGAACGTTCCCAAATTAATTTCCAGCTTTAACAAATTTAAATACCTCCAAGAATCTTCAATTTACCACTTATGCATAACACAAATTCTTGATTAAAATTCCAAAGATTTATTCATGGTCAAACCCTAGCTCAAAAGAGGGAACTTTATCCAAAAATCAATGTCAAAAAGTGTAAGAAGGCTTACAAAGTTCAAGAATAAAGGGGGAAGGGTATCTCCGCCGCTGGCCGCCGTCGGAGTCGCCGGAAATCGGCCTTTGAAGGTGGGGCCGAACTGAATCTCAAGGAAAAAGAAAGGAGGTGAGAAAAATAATGTTGGGAAGGAGTATAAGCTTAGATAACCAAAGGAATGTCACTACTCACTCTCGCCGCCGTTCGCGTGAATACTCGCCGGAAAACGACGAGTTCGCCGGAAAAATAGAAGCAGAAACAGAAGAGGATGAAGAGAAGCTCGAGGTCACTGCTCCTAGCTCAGTTTACACGGATTTGAGGAGAGTAGAAAAGAAGAAAAATGAAATGGGTGAGCTTAAGGGAGGTGAGGGCCGAATGGTGAAGTGTGGGTGAAAGAGAAAATGAAGAAATGGAGAGGTGAGGGAGGAGGCGGTCTGTTCGCATGAGAGGGAGCAGGAGGAGTCCGACTTTTTGATGAGGAATGAAGGAGGGGCGCGTTTGGTTTGGGGAAATAAGGATGGTTTATGACAATTAACAGTCCAAATTTACCAAAGAGTACTCTTTTAATTTAAAACCACTTAAACCAGCCTCCAATCTCCTTAACCTTCAAAATATTTTGGATTCCATCACACCCTCATATTTCTAATTCCTCAATTGTTTAATTTATTATTTAGGTGCTTATTTCCCAAAACTTCTAAAATATCCCAAAAATCTCCAAAAATTCCTAAAAATTCCAATATTTCCTAATGATCTTTACCAAAACCTTTTCTAATTCTGTTTTAAATTTTCAGGATGTTACAATTCTCCTCACCTTTTAGGAATTTTGTCCTCAAAATTCACTGTGTCTAACAACGATAAAAGCACTACATAAAGTAGTTTACTCAATACACTTCTAAGAGCTGCGAATAGTTACAAAACCCCCCAATTTTTGCCAAAATGACGCATTCCTACACTTGCTTTCCAAAATATTTTTTTTTAAGTCATAATCCTAAACTTGCTACACCTTACCTGTCTATTTTCCTTGATTTATAAGACCACGAGAGCCACTCTTTAATCACTAGCCAAAATATTTCTCACCAAGTAGTTATATTTTCCTGAATCCTTATATGGATATGAGAACAAGTCTCAAAATCTATGAAATGTCAATCCATCAACTATTGACATCTTCCCCTTTTTGCTCAAATGATTGGTTTCCTCTCCATGTAACTTCAAAAATGACTTCACTATAATTATCCTAATTATCCTCTATCTCTTTCTAACAAGCATAACTCATGCAAGAACTACCCTTAATTGGGTCAAATTTCCTAGTCTTACCTTCAAACTCTACTAAATCAATTAAAACTTTGCTAAAATTTCAACATAGAATATTAAACTCAACTTACTTCTTTATTTATTTATCACATCATAAACACAACTTCAAAATTTGTCAATAAGTCTATGAATTTCATGACCAATAATCCTCCATTTCATGTTCAATGAAGTTTATTCCCTCTTTAAAAGACGTTAAAGTCTCAAATTCCATAATTGTCCCACTTTCCCATTTAGTATCTTAATGAATCACCATGCCGCCAATACTAATAATGATTAATACTATCAACTCAGTCTTTTGTCCTTATACTCTGAATAAAGTGTCATTTATCTCTAAGACTCAGGAATTCATGTTAAATTTACTTGAATCACTTTATACGCAAACTGTTCACTTATATCACATATTGTTACCTAAGTTACGTCCACAAGCCTAAATAGTAACCCATACCCTAAGTATTACTTTCAATCATCCAACCTCAATATAGTCTCAAATAGTCTCCTCAGTCACCATTAATCAGAAACCTAATTTTCTCTTTTTCTCTTTTAATCAAAATTTTTGAGTCGACCATCCATTCCTAATCATTATAATTCCCTATTTCACTTTGATTTTTCTTTTTTTTTCCCACTAAATTATCAACCCATATTCAATTATCAATTCATAATCATTATTGTATCCTCCAATCATCAAAATCATAACTCCTCTTTAATTACATCTAACTTAATCACTACTAGCTAAATAATCATAAACTTAATCTCATTATTTGCCAACGTAGTAGGTAGCTATTTTAGGTATGTCAACAACCCTACTAAAAGTAATTGATACCCAATAACCATCAAATTCAACAATTTATCCTACTCAGTTTTTAACTCATAACCAATATATTATCCATCTTAATCTCAAACAATCCTCCTTAATCAACTTTAATCTAAAACCTGAATTTAATTTTCTTTCTCCATTTCACTTTTAACCAATTTTTTTTTCTAGTCAATCCTCAATCCATAATCATCATTTTTCTCCAATTATCAGAATTGTTAACTCCTGTCAAATGCCTCTAACTTAATCAATACAAGCCAGACAATTTTAACCTTATTCTCGTAATTCCACCTATTTTAGTCCCAAATATTTGTACCAATTGAATCCTTTATAAGTATTAACATCAATATGCCTAATAAACCAAGAGAAACCTCACAATTCTCCTTTAACTTCAAGTCATAACCATATTTATAGCATTTACAACCTTTAGCCTATCCGCAATATTATCTGAATCTACATCAAAAATTTTCCCTCACTAATATCATTTCCAATTCAAATAGCTAGTAAAACTACAAAAGCCACTAAACCATAGTAATCGCTAAAACTTCTAATATCAATCCTCAATAGAATCGGTGACTCACTTTCCAAAAGTGCTCTATGAATCAGTTACCCAAGTCTCTCACATAATCTACATCCCTTTTTGAACAACCAAAAACCAACTCAAACACTGTCCTCATAGTTCGTCAATTTCATATCTATCATTACCCTTAATAATATAGAACTCATAGTGACCTCATGATTAAATAAAATTTAAAATTAGTACCATCCTAGCTAATTTAAATACCCAATCAAAAGGAACCTCATTTACTCAATTTGTGTTCATGCATCCATTTTCTAAATATTGACCTAATTTCATTACTCACACCCTTCTAGTACAATTAACTCAATTTCAAGCCTAAGGATGTCTACAATTTCCCACTTAAAGTCTACATCAAAGCTAGCCAAATCGACCTCATTATGTATAATTGTTGAACCAAAAATAAATTTTTAGATTACATCACCAAAACTCAGATGCCCATTATTAGAATGTCTCAAATGGAAATTAAGCTTAGGTAATATCCAAGAGGAAAATTCAAACTCGCATTCCACTTCAACCAAGCTCGGTCTTGCCTAAATCAACTATATGTGTCATCTCCCTTGCTTCCTAAATACCTATAATCGTAGATGCATCTTAATAATAATCACAATCCGACCATTTTTATTTCTTCCTTAACACAATTTAAACTTTAAAATCCAATAAAGCCCAAGAGCAAACCACTTAGACCTCACTAATCCTCTAATCATTTATGTAACCTTTTGCACCATAATTTATATCTGGTTCCAACAAAACCGCACAATTAAACTCATTTAATTCAAACAGAACCCATGAATCTATCAACATTTTGAATTTCAAGATCACTAATACTCTCCTAAGCCGAATATCCTCCACATACCAAATTCCAAATTACTCAAATTATTCCTGATTTCACCATTTTACAATCACCCACTAACATCAATCAATACATTTGAATTTGCAATTCACAAATAATCATCAAAAGTATCCAGAAGCATATTCATTCCTCTCTTGCCTAAAGACCTTTTATACAACTGGCTAAATCGAAGTTCACCATCGAACCACTATCAACATAGCCCAACTATCGTGTTTCTATTTTCAGATTGATTTCTACTGGTCCTTAGTAATGGTTTAAATACCTTACCTCTTTCAAAAGCTCCCTTTTCTTTTGAATTCTATTGCACAGTTAAAATTCCTAACCTAACATAACTCTACGATATTAAGACCCCGTAATTTCAATCATAATCACACTTTTATCACAAGAATTTTGTTAACTTAGCGAATATAATCCTCCATCTTGTAGTCCCCTAATGACTAAAAAGAAATAATAAATCTAAGTTGAGAAAAGAAAGTTCATAATATAAATCCCAATTTTAAAATCAAGCTAAACAACTCTCAATTGTAATCTCAATTATTTAGTGCATTATCTCTTTCGAAGAACTCATATCAACTTATTCTCATCTCATAACCCCTACATCTATCATTAATCCTAACATAAATATCTCCTTGGACTTAAATTGCTCTCATGCACTTGTATCACTAAAATATAACTACATTTCAACCTTTTCCTCTAGGCTAAAAAAAAATCCAACATAATATTTGTCCAATATCCAACTCAACTCAACTTATCAATTCATATTTGTTGACCTGTAAACTTGACTAACATGCAACTCATAACATTACAAAATCTCACTTTAAAGTCACCCAAGGCATAAACCAATTGCGACTTAAATCAATCCTCCTACAAGTTTTATTTATGTCCCTCCAAGACATATTAGAAGCATAAGTTAGAAAAGTGAAACCTTATCCACCATAAACTAAAACTTTTATTTTCCCTCACTTTCACTTCGCTTTAAACAGTATAAGTTCATAAAGATTTGATAGTCACCTATAAAAGCAATTAAACGACTTCAACAGTGTCAAACACGAATAAGTATGAAGGAAAAGAAAGTTATCACCAACTATACTTTACTCATTTATACCTCTAAACACAAATTTTCCTTCACAATTCTACCCAAAAATACATTTGCTTACCTCACTCTAATCATTCCAATTTAAATAAATCATAGTACGAAATGACCACTCTCCCCACCATAGGAATTTTGTCCGCAAAATTCACTGCACATATCCTCAAAACAAAGGTTAGTGATCATGCACATTGGGAAGGGAAAAGGAATATATATATTGCCATTCTATATGCAATGCAACAGGCAGGGTATCGTTTACCATAAAACGGATACCAAGTTGTAACATACTAAGTCTAAGTCCCTAATTAACCAAGAATAACACTTTCAATTCCATAATTTACTTTACTAATTATGATAGAAAGAGGTATTTCCATAATATCAATATCACTATCATAGTTAGAAAAGAAATTTCTAATAATTTATAGGCATTATCCATGATAGAAAAGAATTTCCTTATACAATACAAATGCTATCATGGATAATTATCTACTAACCATGTTAGAAAAGAATAACCTAACATGGTTAGTAAAAGAAACTAAATGTCATTCAGAAATGATAATCATATTAGAGCGGGGCCCATCTAACATGGTTATATAAATGAACAACACTCAATCAGTCACACATCACCAAAATATACCATATAACCCTGTTAGAAATAGAATTTCCTTAACAAGGTTATTCTAAAACATCTGTACAAATAATACAAACAAACAAATATCACAAAGTACAACCATTGAACAAGTCCATATCCAGCAAGGGAGATTGCCTTTCCATTATCAGGCAATTTACCCTATACAAATTATCCACACACAGTCTCTAATCAGGAACAAAGATTGTCTTTCCATTAACAGACAATCCTCATATACCAATAATCCTACGCACCATTCTGCATCATAACCACCATCAACTAACAAATTCCGTAGCATAGCTACGACTATTACATCTGTCATAGTTACACCGTAACTATAACAATATCCATAATCCAACCAAAACCCAACAGAAACATTTAATTCAGTCATCAAACAAATCAATTATTCAAAACAATACAAACAAATGCGGAAGCGGATGCAACCTAATAAATGGCAATATATATATTCCCTATAGATCACCTCCGGCCTACTCGTGTGGGCCGGCCAATCCTTTCCCCTTCCCCCCTGCTTCCCTCTCTGGGCATGATCACCTGTAAAAAAAAATAAGGGAATGGGGTGAGACAAAACAATGTCTCAGTAATCACTACTTAACTCACTGTGAGACTCAGAAGTGGGGTAGTGGAGCGTCTACAGGGTACCACAGTTTTCAAAACCTGCATAACCACATAATATATACACATATATACAGTACAGATACATCCATCTCTCAATAGACAAAAATAAACGTGATTGACACTGTGCCCAGTCTCAAATCTGAAAGCATGAAAAAGGGAGCACTTTAAAATGTGAAAACATCCCTGGTTCCTTTACAATTCGAGGAACCTGTACAATTAACCTATCGATTTGCGCAAATCGATGGTTACATCGGCCGACGGTACTAATAATCAGTGTCATGCAACATGCAAAATATTTATATAAATATGAATATATATAAAGTACAGTTCAGTTGAAAGGTACCCTATAGCCCACGTTTAAATATAAAATAATCTGAACTCATTTCATTTATATATATAGGTAGAAGAGGATTTTAGAAATCCTCAACTACCGTCACCCTCAGTATCACAGTCAGTTAAGCGTGATTACCTGTTCAAGCTCAATGACAATAAATCCTAGAAGCTATTGTTTTCCGCGTGCTCCACTTGAGTCACCTTCGTCTACAACCTCCTAATGAGAAATTATTGGTCAAAGCACAATATCAGTGACTTTGATCTACTTTTCAAACAATTCCAAAACCAATGTTGAAGTAATGAATTACTTGTAACATTCACCCCTTTTCTATATCCCTTTAAACCTCCACAATTCCCTTAACCATTATTTATATTTCCTATAGTACTAACTTTACCATTTCAAATAACTCTAGATAAAAATTACCCAATCATGTATAATTCACCAAAAACACTTCATTAATATTAATTTGGCATTCAAGGTAGCCTTACTAACTCCCAAACACTCCTCCACTAGTCAAACATATCTAACCATAACCAAATTCCCATTTTTTTCAACACTTTAACTTTGAAACTTCCTTTCAAACACCAATCCAACCGAAACTAACGTTCCAATCATCCTAAAATAAACTTCACAAGCATATACAAACCCCCAATTCATTAAAATCATCTTCCATTAACAAGACCTTAACTTAAATGAAATAAAAATGCTCCAACAATTCCCAAAATAATTCACAACTTCAATAAACTCAAACACTTCTCAAAAGTCTTCTATCAACCACTTACATATTCACAATTTCTTGTTTTTAAGCCTCAAACATTTAATTATGGTCAAACTCTAGACTTCAAAGAATCACAACTTTTACCAAAAATTCCTAAATGTTCAATCTCCTAAAAAAATATTCAATTACTCCCAAGAATACCCAAATTCAATGTCCCGATTTCAATATTAAGGCATTAATATCCCAAACATCACAACATAAACAAAGCCCTAACTCAAAGAGCCCAAATATGCCCATGAACGTTCCCAAATTAATTTCCAGCTTTAACAAATTTAAATACCTCCAAGAATCTTCAATTTACCACTTATGCATAACACAAATTCTTGATTAAAATTCCAAAGATTTATTCATGGTCAAACCCTAGCTCAAAAGAGGGAACTTTATCCAAAAATCAATGTCAAAAAGTGTAAGAAGGCTTACAAAGTTCAAGAATAAAGGGGGAAGGGTATCTCCGCCGCTGGCCGCCGTCGGAGTCGCCGGAAATCGGCCTTTGAAGGTGGGGCCGAACTGAATCTCAAGGAAAAAGAAAGGAGGTGAGAAAAATAATGTTGGGAAGGAGTATAAGCTTAGATAACCAAAGGAATGTCACTACTCACTCTCGCCGCCGTTCGCGTGAATACTCGCCGGAAAACGACGAGTTCGCCGGAAAAATAGAAGCAGAAACAGAAGAGGATGAAGAGAAGCTCGAGGTCACTGCTCCTAGCTCAGTTTACACGGATTTGAGGAGAGTAGAAAAGAAGAAAAATGAAATGGGTGAGCTTAAGGGAGGTGAGGGCCGAATGGTGAAGTGTGGGTGAAAGAGAAAATGAAGAAATGGAGAGGTGAGGGAGGAGGCGGTCTGTTCGCATGAGAGGGAGCAGGAGGAGTCCGACTTTTTGATGAGGAATGAAGGAGGGGCGCGTTTGGTTTGGGGAAATAAGGATGGTTTATGACAATTAACAGTCCAAATTTACCAAAGTGTACTCTTTTAATTTAAAACCACTTAAACCAGCCTCCAATCTCCTTAACCTTCAAAATATTTTGGATTCCATCACACCCTCATATTTCTAATTCCTCAATTGTTTAATTTATTATTTAGGTGCTTATTTCCCAAAACTTCTAAAATATCCCAAAAATCTCCAAAAATTCCTAAAAATTCCAATATTTCCTAATGATCTTTACCAAAACCTTTTCTAATTCTGTTTTAAATTTTCAGGATGTTACAATAACACATCCCAAGTCAAAAGCACACAATTGAGACAAACACAATAAAGCTAACTCCATAACTTTAAGCATTACACCTAAAAGGAAGCAACATGATCCAAACATACAATTTCATAACTCAATCAACCAAGAAAATATCTTCAGATACATCATCACACGACACTAACATCAAAATAAAGGTTCGACAACCTTTGCTCCCACCACGTTCTCTTTAAAAAAATCACACACATATACCAGCAGAGATAAGGAGTTCAACTCCCTCTCATTTTACCAAAACATTACTTATACTAATCTCAATTAATCAAGCAGACCACAAGCACATATTATTTCATTTCATACTCAACATCTAACAAAAATTATCTCACAATTACTATTTCCCATTTGTTCCCCATGCATTCAGCCGCAATAGTACAGATTTAGCAATAAGAGTCCTCAAAATCACATTAACATACAGAATTATGTCTTAAATAAATAAGGCAAGAATTTCCATTCCTTTCAAAGAAGTATTCAGCCATTTCAAAAGAAAGAACAAGACATTTAACATTATTTCACACCTTAAGTTTATCACCATAACACCTAATAACATCGATTAGTCATTACATTCCTCAAACTTCACTATCACTTCCACAATCAAATAATACCATATTCCAAACTAAAAAAAAAGACCAAGTCTAAACTACCACTTCAATCATCTAATCAATACATCATTCACAATCTTTACCAAAATAATCGCCAATTCTCAAAAGCATTGGAACTGTGGTATATCCCAAGGTAGCAATTACACAACAAACTATAACTATAACATCATAAACTCCAATGACAAATTACTAAAGTTACTCTTTTAGGGTTCTTAAACTCTTAATGACCTTTTATGTAATTAACCTCAACCTCACATCACTATTATAATTCATATATAATCATCAAGGTTTGAAAATACTTAAGTTCAGCCAGAAGTAGACATGCTCAGATTACTTATTAACTTATTTCCTAATCCTTTAACATACCATTATCATTATCTTAAAAATCCTCAAATCGGAACTTTGAGTCTCTATTATGCATATATCTCTAATCATATTGATCCATGTCCTCAAATCTAAAGACCCCCTACATCTAAAAATCCTTAAACCAATCAAATTCTTGCTAAACACAAACTATCTCTCCCTTCAGGCAAATATATTTCTATCATCCTTTAATTATTTCAATTATCTCCTCCATCTCTAAAATCAACCCATTAATCCCATAATCACTCAACAACAAATCCCCCGTTTAGCTCACCCATAAAATCAAGGATACTTTAACCTGCAATAGATTATTAATTCTTGTTACTTATCTATACTTCTATATTGGTGAATTTTACTTGCTAACCCCAAAATCCTCAAGACCTCCATGAATAAAGAAGTTACCCTATCCTTATACTTAAGAGTATCCAGTTGAACCAATGACAAGAAAATAAATTAACATTCTCAAACTCACTTGAATTTCTCAATCATAGCCCAAACTCAAGCAGAGTAACCACTTCCATTACTTCCTAAATTTAATTGATCATGACCATAGGAAAATACAGAAAATTGACAAACACTTATACAACACACACTTGAGGCACATCCATGCTTAAACACTCATACAAATCAACAAGCAAACAACAAGCATTTATCATAACTGAAAAGCATAAACAAAGCTGAACAATACACACACATACATCTCAATAAAACCCCACACCTAGCCAAAACAAAATATGGAATTTTCGGAAATCCAACAAAGCATAGCAAAACCTGTGATCACAGTCCAGCAAAGAATAACATACTAATCCACCCTTACAAAGTAAAAATAAGGCAAATCAACAATCATCTTTAAACACCAAAATCCCTTGAAAGCTACAAGAAATCACATCATAATCTTCATCTCAAACAATTTCTAAATTAAAATCTCAAATACCAGATTCAAAATCCCTCTCAAACTCGCCCAAAATCGCAGAAAAATAGTGAGGGCCGGAGAGAAAGCTCACCGACAAAGTTGAACCCGAGGTTGCAGGTCCCATTAGCGTTCGTCGTCGCCGGAAAACTAAGAAAACGAAGGGAAATCAGAGAAAACAAATGGGGAAGGGTTAGGGTTTAGACTTGGAGTGATGAAGTAGGTAAGGATTTAGGAATAAAACTTACCTAAGCTCGAAGATAAACCCAACACCGAAACAACGGCCTTCTCGCCGTGCTCCGCCGTCTGGAGCTTCGCCGGAGAACGTAGGGGAATATATAAAAGGAGAGAGGTTGAAGGCAATGATTGAAGGTTTTGAGGGGAGGAAAGAACGAATGGAAGGTGTGGTAAGGAGAGGCCACGACGGCCGGCCAGCCTAGGTCGCCGCCGTTGTCGATCAGTCAAAGGGGAAGAGAAAGCGCAGGTGAGGAAGAATGAAAGAGATGAAGAATATGGGGGGGGGTCCGTCGGGTCTGAAGAAAGAAAGAGGAAGGAGAGAGACAGTTTAGGTGTAGGGAATATTATATTTTTGCCCCTGTAACTACTTTCCTTTTCAACTTAGTCCCTCTTATCAAACTTTATTATTTAAAATTTAACCCCTTCCCAAAAATAATTCCCAATGAGATTGATAACATTCTTCCATTATATATTTGTTTAAACTTCAAAGTACTTTTCATACAATTTCTAACTCCTAATAACTCATTAACTAAATTTCTTTAATTTCTAGTGAAATAGGATTTAATATCAATAAATCACGATTTCATTCCTAACACTTTAAATTTCCTAAATACACCTCAACAATTTTCGTATTATCCTTAATTAAAATTTGGGATGTTACTGTTTGAATCTTAAGTTTTGATGAAGACTAAAATATGAAAGAACTTAGAAAGCAATAGGTGAACATAGAATCCTAAGTAAAAGAGCAACCGGATGTGGGCTTACTTCCGGATAGACTAGGACTAGCGCTCGCGGATGAATGTCTCATCCCCAGCGGCAGCAAGAAATTCACTTAGGAATTAACTTAGTCCATGAGCACTAGATATACAAAATCCTAAGACTAAGTTAAGATTCAACCGGAAGTGAATTTGCTTCCTGTTAGACTTAGACTGGCGCTGGCTGTTGGAATAGATAACCCTAAGCGTCAGTGAAAATGAGCAACGTCCAGTAGAAGTGCTTCCGATAGCTTAGTGACTAGCGCTGGCTGTTGGATTGAATGAACACTGAGCGAGAGTGAGCAATAGTGAACAAAATCCTTCATCCAGTGGATTTACTTCCGGATGTAGAAGTGCTTCTGAATACAAGGAAGACCACTTAGACTTAGAACACTCCCACTGCATGTGACTATATGTTTATACTGTTAGACTAACACTCAGTGCAGCACACTCAGTAGAATTGCTTCCGGATGAGAATCTGCTTCCGCAAGCAATCAGAATGTCAGAAGTTGCAGTGTCAGAATGCTTTTGTCAGAGCAGAGGTGTCAGGACTACTTTTCAGAGATAAAGCAAGTCAACCCTGCTAAGCATTGATGAAGCATTTATTGGGCAAACGGTAACATGGGTTAAACGGCCATATTCAAACGGCTCTCCCACCTACCAAGAGTCAGATTGCTTGAAGACTATATAAAGGAGCTCAAACTTCATTTATGAAGCGAACAATTATGTTTGAATATTCTTGAGAGAAGTTAGAGCGAGAAACTAAGAACATCTTCAAGCATTCAAAGCTGCCCAGAAAAGTAAAGAGCATTTAACACATCGAGTGATCTTTTTCATCTACATATTCTGTACTCTTTGTTGTTAAGTCTCTTTCCGTTATAAGAGCATTGATTGTACTTAAGTGTGTAACACCATTCGTTCTTTGAGAGAACCTAGTTAGAAAAATCCTTTAAGTGTAAAGGTTAACCCCTTGCTCGGGGTGAGGGGGAGCTAGTTAGAAAGGTTACAAGTGAGCCTTGTGTAAAACTTGTAGTTGTAAGGTTGCAAGTGATCCCGTCCAAAACTTGCGGTTGTAAGGTTTCAGGTGAACCCGATTTAAAACCTGAGATATAGTGGAACTCAGCCAGGGTGGTTGAGAACTGGACGTAGGTCAGGTAGACCGAACCAGTATAAATCTTGTGTTGGTTTTATTTGAGCATCTATTTTTGTAGCACAATTCACCGCCCCCCTCTTGTGCATCCATTACTTTCATTTGGTACCAGAGCGGGTCTTTCTCACTAGATTCCAACGAATCCAGAAAGCAAAGATCTTGTAATGGATACTGACTACTCTCTACCAGACGTCTCTATTCAGCCCAACAAGCCTCCAGGCTTTGATGGGTACAACTATCCATTCTGGAAGTTTAGAATGGAGACTTATATCAAGTCAAGTGACATTAGACTCTGGGATGTAATCGAAGGTGGGGATCACACTCCCTTAGATGATGATGGCTTTGCCAAGGCGAGAAGCAGTTACAGCCCTCAGGACTATGCCATAGTCCAGCTGAACTATAGGGCCATGCACTACATCCAGTGTGCTCTCAGTCCGAAGGAGTTCCACAGGATCAGTCACCACAAAAATGCTAGAGATATGTGGGAGGCTCTTGAGGCTGCTCACTCTGGAACCAGGGGAGTGAAAGCAAGACGTGTTGAGATGCTAGTGGAAGAATTCCACAAGTTCGCCATGCTTAGCCCCACTGAGCCTATCAGAGAACTGGAGCTCAGATTCACTCACCTCATCAACAATTTGGCCTCGCTGGGTAAGGACATTCCTGAAAGGGAGCAAGTGAGCAAGATTCTAAAGATCTTGAAAGGTGACTGGATCACCAAAGTGACTATCTTACAGGAAGTCCAAGGTGAATCAACTAGTTCCATCACCGCTTTATTTGGCTCCCTGGCTGAATATGAGCCTACACTGCTAGCTCAGAGAGCTCCTCAAGCCTCATCCAAGGCCAAAAATCTTGCCCTTGTTGCTCCCAACAAGGAGACTGAAGATGATGATGAGGATGATGAGGAGGAAATGGATGATGAGGAGATGGCTATGATGGTGAAAAAGTTCAGAAAGTTCTTCAGAAAGAAAGGAGGCTTTCAAAAGGGTGACTCCAGCCAAAGAAGGGGTTACAAGAAGGAAAAGGCTCCTGTGTGCTTTGAATGTAAGAAGCCTGGTCACTTCAAGGCTGAGTGTCCCAGCCTGCAGAAGTCGAAAGGCAAAGACAAAAGGAAGGCCTTTGTATCTTCTATCTGGGTGAATAGCTCGGATGATGAAGCAAGTGATGAGGAAGAGGTAGCCAACCTCTGCCTTGTTGCCAGAGAAGAAGATGAGGAAGTATCCCCAGAATTTGATCCCATCCATGAGGATAGTGAGGTAACCTTCCCTGAACTTCAAGAAGCATATAATGAGGTCCATGTAGAATTTTTCCGCTTATGTAGAGCATATAAAGTGTTGAAAGCTAAAAAGGAATCACTTGAGTCCAAGGTGGGCTCACTAAGTGATGAGCTAGCGAAAGCTAGAAAACTTCCGTTAGTGGAAGGACAGGGTTCTCCCCAAACAGAACCCAATGACCCAACACTTGAGAGCTGCCCTAACTGCAGCAAAGTCTCAGCTGAGAAAGACAAGCTGCAAAATGCCCTGCAGAAGTTTACAAATGGCTCAGAAATGTTAAATATAAATTTAATGAATCAAAGGGCATATAGGGATAGAACTGGCTTAGGATATACTCCTAGAGGGAAGAAGTGGGTGGAACCAAAAGTAAAGCCCTACTTAAAGTTCTTCCATAAAGCTACTAGTCATAGCTCCTCACCTTTCAGCTTCTGTAACTATTGCAACAGGAAGGGACACTCCACGTCCACCTGTAATGCTAAGAAGCATGGAGCAAGTAGCTCCTACAAATGGGTCCCTAAAGGAACCAAGGCAACAAAGGATCCTCCACCTGCAAAGGAAACCAAGAGAGGACAAGGATCCCGAGCTTGGAATCATTCCAAAGGGAAAACCCAAGAGTCCAGAGCCAGCACTAGGCCAGAGGCTCTGAATAATCACAAGCCCAAGGTCAAGGATGACTATAGACCAAGGGCATTGAAAACTAATGATCGAGGACCCAAGAAAGATTGGGTACCTAAGTTTACTTGATTTTTCCAGGTGTGTCTCAAAGCATCAAAGAACAAGAAATGGTATATTGACAGCGGATGCTCGAGACATATGACTGGAGACAGAGACAAGTTCAAATCTCTGGTGACCAAAGATGGAGCCACAGTAACCTTTGGAGGAAATCAAAGTGGAAAGATCACTGGAGTTGGAGAGGTCGGACCAATAAAAGACGTCTACCTAGTGGACGGTCTCTGTCACAACCTGCTAAGCGTCAGCCAGAGCACAGACAAAGGAAATTGGGTAATTTTTGATTCACATGAGTGCATAATAGTTGATAAGCAGGATCTAAATTTAGATAAGGCCAACTTAAAATGCAAACTTAAGGCAAATAGAAATGGAAACCTATATACTTTAGACTTGTGCCAACAACTAGAAGAAAAATTTTAATATCTAGTGATGAGAATAGTTGGCTTTGGCATAAGAGACTAGCTCATGTTAATTTTACTCAACTCGACATGCTAATTAAAAAGGAGCTAGCTATAGGTATTCCATCATTTAAAGTAAAGCATGATTTTATCTGTGAATCCTGCCAAAGAGGAAAGCAAACAAAGTGTAACATCCTGAAAAATTTAATTCAGGATTAGAGAAGTGTTTTGGGAAATTTTGGAATTTTTAGGAATTTTTGGGATATTTTTGGAAATTTTGAGTAATTAATGTACATATAATTAATTAAGAAATGAAGAGTTTGAAATATGAGGGAGTGGTAAAGCTAAAAATATTTTGAAGTTTAAAAAGATTGGAGGCTGGTTTAAATGGTTTTAGAATTAAAAGAGTACACTATGGCAAGTTTGGGCTACAAATCATCAGAGAACCCCCTTATTTCAGCAAACCAAACGCGCCCCTCCCCTTTACTTTAAATAACGGCCACCGGCGACGGCGGCAACGACGCCGTCCGTCTCACTCCTTCCCTCTTCCTCACTGAAACCCGTCTCCGTTTTCTCTCCCTCGCGTCCTCATTCCTCTAGCCAGCTTCTTCCTTCGCCCGGCCATTGACAGCGACAGCGAAGCCTTTTCCCGGCGGCGAGCTCCGACGAGGCAAGGATGTTTGGATTTAAGCTCAGGTGACTCTTTTATGCTGATTTCTACTTCTATTCATGCGATTTGATCGAGATTGAGAGAGGAGTCCGAGTTTAGTTTTGGAATTTGGTTGTTAATCGGTAAAAAAAATAAATCTTTAGCTTATATTCTTGTTGTATTGAATGAGAAATTGAACTTTAATTGAAGTTTGGAGCAATTTATGTAAACCCTAGGTTTTGGGACTATAGGGCTGACGAGTTTAAAGGGGATTTTTGGGTTCAAATCTTTAATTTGTCTAGGTACAATGGTTGTAGGGTCTGAAGATTTGGCAGCACATATGATTGGTATTTAGATTGATGAATCCCAAACTTTCTCTTCCTTTATTTACATGACTGAGCTGTTGCATATGTGTTAATGTAATCCTTTATGGCTTGTTGTTGGTAAAATGTTATTTTGAATTTGAGTTTTACATTTGAGGTGTCTTGATTCAGTGAAATATGAGAAGGTTGTTGTTATTCACATGTTTAAATCTTGGCATAAATAATTGATTTCATGTTTAATTAGTCATTGGTAGTAATAAGAAAGCTTATATGGTTGAATGTTAATTTGGTTTGGGAGTGTCTACTTTAAAGCTTTGGTTTATGGTGTTTTGATGTTGATGAACCAATTAAACTAGAATTTATGTTTCATATTTGCCTAAAGGTACTGGTTCTCGACGTTGGTCCCTTATGCTTTTGCTTTGTTCTTGTTTTGTTTCCTTGGTGTATGAGTAGTAGGAAAGTAGAGGCTCAAGCATGTTGATTCCCTTTATTTCTATTATGTTTTGGCCGAATTGATTTTGTGGTGGGGAGTGTTCAGATTTGCAATCTAAGTCATTGTTCAAGTATAAGATGAATTTATTGGATGATTGGTGATTGGGTTATGAATTTGAAGCTTTAGGGCTTAATAGATTGGTTAAAGTGAACCTGAACTTTCTTGTTTAACTAGGAGGGGAAATATGTGTTAACTTGTTGTAGGTGTTTATAGTTTGAGTTGCTTAATATGCCTAAAGGATGTATGTAATCTTTTGAGGTCCTAAGAAATATATATATATATATATATATATATATATATATATATATATATATATATATATATATATATATACATTGTTGCTGCTGATTTGAGAATGAATAAATTATTGTGTGATTTATGTCAATGGGACTAAAATGTTGTGAGTCTCCTTGTTCCAAATCTGTTTTATTTGTGTGTGTGTATATATATATGGTTGTGTGATTTTAATTGAATCTTAATATAGTTGTGCATGGTGACTTTGGCTAAGCAAGTGGGGTTCATAAGTTTTGGTTCTTCTCTGCTCTGTGGTTGTAATTGGTCAAGTATTATGAAATTGAATATGTGTAGGTGCTTTGTTGTTCTTGCTACTTGATGCATAGGTGATTTGCTAATGTCCATTATTTTGAATTGTGGGAAAGACATTAAATTGAACGAATAATACTTCTGAAAGTTTTAAAGTGGTGTTTGCTGAACAATAATGGGCAATCAACTTGTTAGTTACATTGAAAATCTAAAAATGAGAATAATGAATGATTAATGTATATGGGGGGCTGATTGCAAAGAAGTGATTGATTTGATTTCTTTGAATTGAATTTGATCGAATGAGTGGAGAATATTGTTTATTTGGTACAGCTGAACATTTACTTTAATGTCTTTGTTTATAGTTTCTTTGATATATTGATGACCTTGAAATTCTAAATGTATGAGGTGAAATATGAATATATGGTTAGTTAATTAACTTGGTAGTGATTCTACATGAATGGCTGCCGGTTCTAAGGTTAAAAGTAAAGATATTAGGGAGTTACATGTTGAATTTCAATGAATTTGAGAAGCTGAACTGTTATGGGAACTTGAGGTAACATACTTTTCTTTTGGTACTTTACAGAGTAGAATGGATTAGCTTGGGTATTTGCATTGTGACTTTTGGAGTTACTGTTTCCTCTTTGGCAATTGGCTGAATGGTGCAATTTAGAAATTCTATTTGATAAACCTAAAATAGAAATTTAAGTTACTTGTATGTACTTGCTTTGTATTTGGTGAAATGGTTTGCTTTTATGTGATACTTGAACTGAACATGGATTATCTAATATTTAACTATGAGAATTGGAATTAAGATGGGAAAACGGGTAGTAATATGGGATACGAGAGGGACGTCAAAGTACTATAAGTGAAAATGATATTAATTTATCATTTTACTCTATATTATTATAGGAGTGGATGGAGGTAGGCTTTCGCGGCATCAAGATAGGTTGAAAAAATTGCGTAAATTTGCTAAAGGGCGACAGGTAATCACTCTTAACCTTGCTATAACATTTAGGGTGATGTAGTTGGGATTTTCAAAATCCTTTCTCACCTTCTGTATATATAAATCATTGAAATGTTATTTTTATACAAAATAGGCTATCGGGTGCCTTTCAAACGCGATTACTTTCATATAAAAGACTTTGATACATATATATATTATCCTGCTTGGTGATTGCTATTGATTTGGAATGGTGTGAAGGATATATAGGTCAATTGTTTAGATAGTGGTTTGAGAGGTATGATGATAGAAAAGAGAGTTGGATATTGAGTTGAACTTGTGGAGAGTTATGTTGTGGAAACAATGATATGTTGAGATTTAGATATTGAAGGGAATGGTAAGAGTGCAAGATATTGATGTTGAAATTGAGATACTGACGAGGTTGAAATTTATTGGACATTGTGGACATTGCATGACACTGAGACATATGTACAATCGCGCGATGATAACCGTTCGATAGGCCAATCAACAGTTATTTGTACGGGTCAACAGATTGGAGACTGTGACCATTGGTCAACAGATTGGAGACTGTGACCAGCAGTCTTATGATTGGAGACAGGGACTGCTCCCTTTCTGATTGGAGACAGATTGGGGTTTCCCTCTTATGGGTTTACCAGAGAGGGAAATTGCCCCCTCACATTTGAGAGGGGCACAGTGTCAACTCATTTGGAATACATATAGGGTTCGAGCGTAGTGCCTCCAGGATGGCATGAGTAGAGCATCAGGTTGTACATGGATGAGAGTTGAGAAGTTGGATTTGATTTATTTTGGACGTGACAGAGGTTATAGAATGGTAAATGGAAGAAGACTTGGTTCTTGTATATATATATATTCATTTTAAAACTGTGGTACCCTTTAGACGCCCTCACTACCGCACATCTCGCTGTTATAGTGAGTTATGTAGTAGATTACTGAGACAAGTTGTCTCACCCCACGATTACTTACATTTTTGCAGGTGATCATGCACAGGCGCAAGCATCAGGAAAGGGAATTAGGTAGTGGAGATTGTATAGTTTACTTAGAATTGTATATTGCCAATTTATAGGTCTGCATTCGCTTCCGCATGTATATATCTATTTATTGTTTAATATCAACTAGTTTTGTTTATTAACCATGTTAGATAAATCCTTTCTAACATGGTTAGCAATAAATTATCCATGATAGCAGCTGTATTATATTACTTTATTCTTTTCTATCATGGATAATAATTTAGTCATTAGGATATTCTTTTTCTAACTATGATAGAGATATTGATATTATTGAAATTCCTTTTTCTATCATAGTTAGCAAAGATATTATTGAACTAAAAGAGATGTCACAGGTTGATTTAGGGGAATTAGTAACAGTATGTTACAACTTGGTATCAGATTTTGGTGTAGCAGGCCTGACATTCAATTTAGTGTAGGCATGTGTGCTAGATTACAAGCCAACCCCAAGGAGTCGCACTTGACATGTGTTAAACGTATTTTGAGATACCTTGAGGGAACACAAGAACTTGGTCTTTGGTATCCCAGAGGTAACCAAGAGTTCTTGTGGGCTTACTCTGATTCTGACCATGCAGGTTATAAAACAGATAGGAAGAGCACTAGTGGACAATGCGCCTTTCTTAGTGGCTGTCTGGTGTCTTGGGCTAGCAAGAAGCAAACCTGCGTGTCATTGTCATCCACTGAGGCAGAATACATTGCTGCTGCAAGCTGTTGTGCTCAAGTGCTGTGGCTGAAGAACCAACTGAGAGACCTTGGCTTGGAGTTCCCTGAGGCACCCATCCTCTGTGACAACACAAGTACAATCTGCCTCGCCAAGAATCAGGTTCAACACACAAGGACAAAGCACATTGATGTCAGACATCACTTCATCAGAGACCATGTTCAAAAGAAGGATGTCAAAGTGCAATTTGTTCTCACTCAACAACAGCTTGCTGATATTTTCACCAAGCCTCTGGGGGTTGACCAATTTACTTTCATAAGAGGTGATTTGGGAATGGTAAACCCAAATGAAGTGTAAATTCTATGTGTTATACTTGATTATTTTAAAACTTACAACAGTACTAACTTAGGCATCGGAGTGCCAACATGTGTTCTTGCAGGATCTCAATGTTAAATCTTAAGAAACTGCAACCGGAAGCAAAACCACTTCCGGATGATCATTCGCTGACACTGGATGATGAAACCAAGAAAGCGCCAGCACCAGTCCAAGAGACACGTCACTTCAGAAACGTTTCAACTCCCTCTATGAGAAGGTGTGCCTTCTCTGATAAGGTGAAGCGACACATGTCATAAGGTGCGCCGTTTCAATTAAAATTTTTACGTTACCCAATGTGTAAGCGTTTGGTTTCATCTGAAAATACATGACCATTTTACCCTTGGTAACTTTGCCTATAAATAGGATGTCATTTTTCACTTTCACTTTTTACTTTCACAAACTTTTCACCCACATATTCTCTGCATACATTCTTCATCTTCATCTGTGTTCTTCATTTTCTTCATACACTTTCTCGCATTTCATCTCTTTTTACCACCAACCCACACAAAAATGGCCGGATCACATGAAACAAACCCAGTTACAAAGAAACCTTCCTCATCCAAGAAACACAAGTCGAAATCTGGGAAATCTCGGCATGAACATTCTGGGAAATCTGGGCATCATGATGAACAACGTGATGAACACCATGAAGTTTCTGGGCAAACCCAGGGGCAGGATAAACATGTCCAGGATCAGCCTGGAACTTCTGATAGAGTGGCAGAACAGCCAGACGTTTCTGGGCATGAGCAAGCGAAGGAAGCCAAGAGGAAGGGAAAGAAGAAGAAGGTTCAATTCGCTGAAGAACCTTCTTCCAAGAGGCAAAGGGTTGAAGAGGATGACCCTACTGTTTACAGAGATGGGGCATTGGAGCCAGTTGCCGCCAAGTTTGAGACGTCCATTCCAATCTTCAACCATGGCTTGTTCATCGATCTGAACAAGATTGATGAACTAGGGTTTCCTCATTTGCGCCCTTTCCTGGAGAGATATATGCCTTGGCTAGGGATCAACCAGGACTACAACGTCAACGTCCTGCGAGTCTTCTGTCAATCCCTCACTGGCAAGGTTAAGTACAAGAAGGTTGATGGGAAAGAGCAAGTCCACAGACTCTCCTTCACTGCCACTGTAAGGGGGAGAACCTTCAAGTTCACCTGGAGGACATTGAATGAGTTGATGGGGATCACAGACGAAAGCATGAATGAGTGGCTATACCCTGAGTCACTAAAGTACAGCAAGGAGGATCTCGAGAAGTTGTACGACATCACAGGGAAAAAGGTGTCCAAGATGTCTGACTCAAACAGACTCTTGTATTATGTCTACTCCCGAATGATGACACACAAAGGGGGTAACTTCAACGAGTTCACTCTGATCGACAATCCGTGGTTCCCCAGAATTCTCTCCCACCAGCCAATCAACCCCGGCCAGTTGATCTGCCTTGAGCTTCAGCGATGGTTGACTAATGACAAGTCTGGCTATCTTCCCTACCCCACCATCATTGCCTTCCTCCTTGAGAAGCATCTGATCAAGGCCACATCTGCTGTGGAGGAAGAGAATGTCAAGTGTAGACCTGTGGGAGCAACCAACATCGGGAAGATGGGCATTAAGTATGTAAGAGCCCCTAAGCCCACCCGCTCCGGATCACAAGCGGGTAGTGCCTCTGGAACTTCAGCCCCCTCTACATCTGGTGCAGGGGATCAGGAAGTGGACTCCCATGCTGGGCCAAGCCGTGCTGCAAGAGTGCCAGCGACTGTGAAGGCATTCGCTCAAGAGATGAGGGAAGAGATTCTCCTTCAACTCTCTGAGTCATTGGTAGCCCCATTGAGGAATGATTGTGATGCTGGGTTCCAGCAACAAGGGGAGCGGATCCAGCGGCTTGAGGACAGAGTTGGCCAGGTCGAGACACAGCTAGCCAGGGTGGATGCCAAACTTGATCTCATTCTCCAACACCTCCAAATCCCTCAACCTCAACAAGGTAACCTACCACCACCTCCTCCTCCTCCCCAAAACCCTCCTCCTCCTCCTCCCTCAGGTCACCCTCAACTTCCCCCTCCTCCTCCACCTAACACTCAACCACCACAGCCACCTCCACAAAATGACCATCAATCCCCTCCATCACCAAACAATGACCACCAATCCCAACCTTCACCCACCCATAACCAGCAAACCCAAGATTCACCCCAACACTCTCCTCGCCAATCCCCTCTAAACTCCCCATCTACACCTCCCTCTAACCCCTTAGCCGAACACCTTGGATTTAAAACTGTCGTTCACCCCCTCAGCCATATCTATCTGCGAGATTACCCCCGCCTTCAGCAAATCCCTGAGGATCCTCACTTACCCTTTACCCCATTTACCCCACACTCTTCCACTACCTTCACTGAATATTCCTCCACCTACCCATTCGAAGGTCTCTTCGTAGATCCTACCTGGTTCCCCAACCAACCCGCATCCCCCGAAACCACCTTACCTACATCCTCCCCTGAACCCTCACCCCCAACGAGATTTGGCCCTGAACCTCCACCCTCCTCTTCATCCACTCCATCCCTAGACCTCGCCCTTGTTGATGATGACAAAAGGGGGAGAAATGTGATGACCGCTCTTCGCCTAACCATGGACACAAGGGATGTGCTCAGCCAGCCATCCCTCTGGCTTGATGAAGACATCGTGGCTGCCCTTCGCCGTGCCATGGAATCCCAAAGGCTGGGTGGTGCTGAGAGCCTAATAAGAGGAGAAGCCATACGATTCATGCAGCAGCAGAGGACGGCTGAGCAAGGACCACAATGGGATATGGTAGTCTTTGAGCCAAATGAACATCCTTCACAGCCTGAGTCATCTTCATCAGAGCCTCCTCCAACTAAGACAAGTAAAAATATTGTTGAGGAGATAATGATGAAGTGGGGTCTGAAGAAGATCGACCATCCTCCCATTGTGATCGCTAAGAAAATCCCCTCACCCTCTGGGCAATCATCTGAGATCCGTACTTCTGAGCAAACCTCTGCCCCTCCTCCTCCATCTGAGCCAGCAGTTACATTCAGTGAGACAGGAAGAAGGCCGTAGCTAGGAAGCGTTCCAAAAAGGTTATTGCCTCCACTGAATCTGCTGAGAGTGAGGAAGAGACTCCATCTGACCAACCTGAGCCAGAAACCTCGTCTGCCCAAGTTGAACAAGAAATCCCAGTAGTACAAGCTGTTCCAATTCTGAAGGAAGTCAAGTTGGAAATTGAAGACATGACTCCTGAGGAATTCGAGAAATATGGGTACACGGACAGACTATCCTTTGGTCAGATGGCCTGCCTCGATGCTGACAGAGCAAGAGCCATGCCCACTCCACCAATTAGCAAGAGCAAAGGGAAGGGTAAGGGCAAGGGAAAGAGGAAAGCCCAGGAAGTTGAGGAGGATCCCAACTACCCTGTTTGGAATGTGAAAATCCGGGCTGTTCACTATCCCAATGGAGTGATCACCTACTTCGATGATGCTACAGGGTTCCCTGGGTATGAAGAAGTAGAAAACATGAAGAGGGCATTTGAGGAGTCTATTGAATCAGAGAGACTCAGAAGAGAAAGAGAGGAAGAAGAGCTTCAGCGGATCATCGCCCAGATTGACCAGAATGTGCATGAGGCCGAGTTAGCCAAACTCCAAAAGGAGAGTGAAGAGAGACAGAAGGAGAGGGAGAGGAAAAAGAAACACAAACTATGAACCCCCATTCCAACCCTTTTTAACTTAGAAATTTTTTTTTTGTTTTCATACATCTCTCATTCTTACTTAGTGTAGATTACCTGTATATGTTTTTGCTTGTATACTCTAACATGTAATCTATGTTTATCAATAATATTTGTCCAAGTTACTTGTTCTTATCTATTGCTTTTATTTTCCTGCTAACCCTTTCATATGGACTTAATCGATAAATACTGAGTTTGTCATCATCAAAAAGGGGGAGAATGTTAGAATCTTAAGTTTTGATGAAGACTAAAATATGAAAGAACTTAGAAAGCAATAGGTGAACATAGAATCCTAAGTAAAAGAGCAACCGGATGTGGGCTTACTTCCGGATAGACTAGGACTAGCGCTCGCGGATGAATGTCTCATCCCCAGCGGCAGCAAGAAATTCACTTAGGAATTAACTTAGTCCATGAGCACTAGATATACAAAATCCTAAGACTAAGTTAAGATTCAACCGGAAGTGAATTTGCTTCCTGTTAGACTTAGACTGGCGCTGGCTGTTGGAATAGATAACCCTAAGCGTCAGTGAAAATGAGCAACGTCCAGTAGAAGTGCTTCCGATAGCTTAGTGACTAGCGCTGGCTGTTGGATTGAATGAACACTGAGCGAGAGTGAGCAATAGTGAACAAAATCCTTCATCCAGTGGATCTACTTCCGGATGTAGAAGTGCTTCCGGATACAAGGAAGACCACTTAGACTTAGAACACTCCCACTGCATGTGACTATATGTTTATACTGTTAGACTAACACTCAGTGCAGCACACTCAGTAGAATTGCTTCCGGATGAGAATCTGCTTCCGCAAGCAATCAGAATGTCAGAAGTTGCAGTGTCAGAATGCTTTTGTCAGAGCAGAGGTGTCAGGACTACTTTTCAGAGATAAAGCAAGTCAACCCTGCTAAGCATTGATGAAGCATTTATTGGGCAAACGGTAACATGGGTTAAACGGCCATATTCAAACGGCTCTCCCACCTACCAAGAGTCAGATTGCTTGAAGACTATATAAAGGAGCTCAAACTTCATTTATGAAGCGAACAATTATGTTTGAATATTCTTGAGAGAAGTTAGAGCGAGAAACTAAGAACATCTTCAAGCATTCAAAGCTGCCCAGAAAAGTAAAGAGCATTTAACACATCGAGTGATCTTTTTCATCTACATATTCTGTACTCTTTGTTGTTAAGTCTCTTTCCGTTATAAGAGCATTGATTGTACTTAAGTGTGTAACACCATTCGTTCTTTGAGAGAACCTAGTTAGAAAAATCCTTTAAGTGTAAAGGTTAACCCCTTGCTCGGGGTGAGGGGGAGCTAGTTAGAAAGGTTACAAGTGAGCCTTGTGTAAAACTTGTAGTTGTAAGGTTGCAAGTGATCCCGTCCAAAACTTGCGGTTGTAAGGTTTCAGGTGAACCCGATTTAAAACCTGAGATATAGTGGAACTCGGCCAGGGTGGTTGAGAACTGTACGTAGGTCAGGTAGACCGAACCAGTATAAATCTTGTGTTGGTTTTATTTGAGCATCTATTTTTGTAGCACAATTCACCCCCCCCTCTTGTGCATCCATTACTTTCAGTTACAATTATCCCCACCTTTTTAGGAATTTTGTTTTCAAAATTCGCCAAGACATGCCACCTGGATAAAAAAAATATGTCTATTCCTACTTAGATTAACCTCTCCCGAACTCCAACTTTTGCTATATAAAGTTTATCTTAGTGCTCCAAACATCATTCTTCAATCTAATTTCTCAACATAATACACATTTGATACGTCTCTTATAACAATTTTAAGCATGCTCATCTAGCAACCATAAGAGAAATTTAGTATTTACTACTTCAACCTATATTAAGTATCTCCAATTACTTCCAAATTTTCTTTAATCCCCTTGACTCATAAGGTCTTCAATGATGCCTCGACTATGATTATGCCTAGGTTCATAATTATATCCGAGACCCCAAAAGAAGAATCCTCATTCCGTCAATTTTCTCCTAAAACTCCTATTCATCTCTCAATATCTAATTCCTATTATACTTGATTAAATTATATCTCTATTTCATTATAATTGTTTACTATTTAAATTTATGCTTTACTTCTTCATTCAATTTCATTCATCATGCAGCAAATTTACTTTAACCACGCCAAAGTCTCAAAATCAACCAAGGAGTCAACCAAATCAATAACAATCCATAAATCAATAACCCCGCATTTCAGAAATTTAATATCAATACGATTGTACCATAACCTATAGAATCATAGGCAATAAGGGAAGATCACAAACCAAAACAAAAATCCACCCAATTTTCCAACAAAAACTGAACATACAGAAAATACACACACATATCAACTCAACAATATTAAGGTTCCACTCCAAGCAGTTTGAACAAACAGACTGAAGAAAGAACAAAATCTACAATCTATACAAAACTCGATATATCACTGTGCACGTGCAGAAATCAACAATACAATCTGCAATTAGAATTCTTAAATCACAAAGTGAATTCCACACACTGATCACCAAATTTTCAGCCATAAACGAGAAAAGAACTTTGGAAACCATCACTCCAAATACCTGATCAGACACATGAAGTCATTTCAAATTCATACATACAATAAACATCCAATTAGTCATGCCCAATACAAACAAGAATCCAACACACACAGTCAGAAAACAGTTCAAATAAACCAATTTATCGATTGATTGAATGCTTTAAGTTCCAAAAATCCACAATCCCAGTACTCGACGTTCTCAAAATCCTCACCGGATACTAGAGAAACTTGTATAGAAATATGGGGTCCTCACTCAACAATGGAAATCGCAAGTTAAGCCTTGATTTTAACTAATAATTGAACCCAAATCCTAAAACGCCTACCATCTACACCAATTAAGTCACCCTCAGTCAACTAGATTCCTCAATCGTAGCCTTCATCTCAACATCAGTTATACTATCAAACTTATTCATTTGTCAATATATATATATATATAACCTAAATCCTCAAATTCTCAATTAATTCAAGCTTTATCCAATCCAAACAACATAAATTTCACCATTTAACTCATTAAACCTTCCATATACACTAGTAAATTTAAAGCAAGAACTCTATAAACTCTAAAATTTCCATATAAAAGTGCACTTACACCTTCACACCCTGAAATTTTATCAAAATTCCATCCAAATTCTCGATACTTATTCCAACCAAACTAAATTCTTCAACCATCACATAACTAATCCATCCATAAACTCTATTCCATAACACAACCTAAATCTCAAAACCCTATATCCATAAAATCCAATACTAGTCTATTTAAGACATTATTAGTCCTTCAACCATCTTTGTAGCCTTTTTCCCACAATTTATACTTGATTCTCATAACTATTCTACTTTGATTCACTCTTTCCAATAAATCATATGCAATCTTTAAAAATTTTCTCTCAAGAAGAATGAAACCATACACTCATTTCAAGACCAATTACTCACATGAAACCTTTGTTTGCTTTAGAAAGACCAATCTTTTACCTATTACTCACTCAAATACTTTATCACCTCCATATCCCAGTCAATTTAATTCAAACAATATTGCCAACATTCCTCTAAGATCCTGATTTTAATCGAATAGTCCACAGTCATCTCCAAATTCTTCCTCGCCATATCACACATTTATCCTATTTAATCATAATCCATAATCTTACAAAACTGATCATCATTACAATGCACAATATTCTATTCCATATCACTAATCTGCCCAACAATACACTAGAAATCTTAGTAATCCTCAACTTTTAACAACATCCTTTACAACCAACTATCTCTGTAACCTTAAATATTTCCACCAACATTTTCTCATCTTGGAAATCTCCATCCTACATTACAAATATACTCAATTTTTTCTAAACAAAAGTCAGTCAATCTTCTATAGTTTTTATTGATTATCACAATATCTTACCCAACTTACAATCAACCAATGAGTTTTCTTCACTACGGATTCCCTACCACTCTCCCCACCAAGGGATGAATGATATACTTCCCAAAAGAGCGGATGGTCATGCACAAAAGAAAGGGAATTCAAAGGATGTATATTGCCAATCTAAATGCAATGCAACACAGTCCAGGGTTATCGTATACCAAATATTGATAACCAAGTTGTAACATACTGTTACTAATTCCCTGATTAATTAGTTGTAACATACTGTTACTAATTCCCTGATTAATTCAACAATACCTTCACTAACTATGATAGAAAAATGATTTCCATAATATCAATAAATCTATTATAGTTAGAAAAAGAATTTCCTACTAATAATCATTATCCATGATAGAAAAGAATTTTCTAATATAACCTGAATACTATCATGGATGATTAATAGCTAACCATGTTAGAAAAGAATCACCTAACATGGTTAGAAAAAGAAACATCCTACTACAATTCTTTGAATAACTAATAAAGTCAATACAAACAAAAATATGCAGAAGCGAATGCAGCCCTATACATTTTGGCAATATACATGTCTAAATAAACTAAACAACCTTGAAACTTAATTCCCTTTCCTGTTGCTCGCGCCTGTGCATGATCACCTGCAAAAATGTGAGTAATCGTGGGGTGAGACAACTCACTATAACAGTGAGATGTGCGGTAGTGAGGGCGTCTAAAGGGTACCATAGTTTGAAATCAAATATAAATATATATACACCAAGTCTTCTTCCTCATATGCCACTCAAATCCCTCAGTCATTTTCAAATCAACTAAACTTTATTTTCGGACTCTTCCTCCTCCCTCTCACAAAATGCGTCGGCACCTCCCTTCGTCACCTCTCTTTCATTTTTTTCTCTCCACACCCACACACCCATTCGGCCTTGCCTTCCCATAAAGCTTTGTAACATAGTGTTACTAATTCCCTAATTAACCAATATTATCTATTTCAATTCATTAATCTCTTTTTATATATTATCCATGATAGAAAAGAATTTCCTAATATAATATGATTACTATCATGGATAATTAATAGCTAACCATGTTAGAAAAGATTCACCTAACATGGTTAGAAAAAGAGGCAACCTGATATTGATTATCTAACTATGATAGAAAAAGGCTTGTCATAGTAATACAACCCTATCATAGTTAGAAAAGTATTTTCCTTATAATATAATTAATAATCAATATCCCTAAGTCTATTTCCCATTTTCATAAGAAAAAATGCGGAAACGAATGCAGGCCTATACAATTTGGCAATATACAATTCCAAATAAGCTATATACCTTCTACTACCTAATTCCCTTTCCTGATGCTCACGCCTGTGCATGAATACCTGCAAAAATGTCAGTAATCGTGGATTGAGACAATTTGTCCCAGTAATCACCGCTTAACTCACTATAACAGTGAGATGTGCGGTAGCGAGGGCGTCTAAAGGGTACCATAGTTTTAAATTCAATAATACAGATATATATATAATCTGAACCTTCTTCCCATGTATCACCCCAGTCTCTCTGTCATTTCCAAATCAAAGCAATTCAACATCTCTACCTCCAATACAACTATACTACCCCACAACTCTCACACTCACCTATAGATGCATTGTGCCATCACGGGGCATTCAAGCATCTAATCTTCACTATATGATTTGACACTGTGTCCCTCTCCATAATGAGGGGACAATTTCCCTCTCTGGCAATCTCCAGAGAGGGAACCCCAATTCTCATAAATTCCTCCCTAAGACTTTTAATTCCCTTAATGACACCTCAAAAATTTTGAATTATCTTTAATTAAATTTTTGGGATGTTACAAGCTTCTTCATTTCCGTTTTGCACTTGTTCTCCTTCATGAATCCGTGAAGCTCGCCCTCGATCGGTGCTTGGAGGGAGTGCTTCGGCCGTGGCTTCTTCTGGCGGCGGCGAGGTGTTTTCCGGCGAAGGGAGTTAGTTTTTGAAGGTGGATGATAGTTTCTTTCATTTTTATGTGATTTCTTCATGTTCCAACTTCATTTCTCATTTTTTCTTTCTCTTTCCTTTCATTTCCCGGCCAACCACCTAGGAAGAGGTGTTTTCCGGCGACCCAGACGGCGGCCGGCGGCGGTGAGGTTCTTTCTCTCATCTTTGAACTACGTAAGTCCCCCGATCATCTAATGACATTGATTTTTGGTTAAAGCTTTCTCTTTTAAGTTAGGGTTTGTCCATGAATGCATTTAAGGAGCTTTAAAGTTGAATTTAGATTTTGTATAGGTGGGTTATTGACTGTTCTTGAAAGTATTTAAGTGAGTTATAGATGAAAATTTAAGTTGAAGTTGTTTATTGAAGTTGGAAGTTAATTTAAGAATTTTATTGACTCTTTAAATAAGAGTTCACTAAAGAATAAGGTTTTGAACTTAAATGGTGGTTATGTAATGATAGTTAAGGTTGTTCATTGATGTTGGAATGCTAATGTTGGCTAGCTTGGGCTTTAAAAGGAAGTTGGATAGTTAAAGTATTGATTGGAAGTGGTTTTAAATGGTTTAAAGGATGGTTTGGTCATGGTGGGTTTATAATTTTTCAAGAGATGATGAAGGTTGAAAATCTTGTTATTGTAAAGGATTAGTAAAGGGAAAGTTTAGAAGGAAATTTAGAAGTTAAGGTGTTGATTAAAAAGGGAATTTGGTTATGTAAAAGAATGTTTGTAGTTTGGTGGTAGGTTTCTGAATTTGTGAGGTTGGGAGGCACATTTACTTGTCATATTGATATGAATGAGGTTGTTGTGGTGGTGTTTAGATGGTTGGTTAGTGTTGCCAAGTACAATGAGAAATGGTAAAAAAGTTAAATGTTTTAGGAATATAATCAAAAGGGGTAAGAGAAAAAGAAAGATATGAGGATAGAATTTGAGTAATGAGTGTTTCTTGAAGATTTTGGTAAGTTTTGGAAGTGTGGCATAGTTTTTGATAGGAATGATAAAGGAACATAATAATTGGAACAATGTTTAGAAATTCATGGGGATGAGTGAAATGGAAATGATACATAGCATTTAATTAAAGTATTTAGCATTCTTACCGCTTAAAATAGAATTAGTTGAATGGTGGTCAAAGTCACTAATATTGTGTCTTGACCATTAGTAGCTCATTGTGCGATTTTTGGTCGGCGATGCTTCGAGTGGAACTCGCGGAAGGCAATAACTGAGGATATATAGTGCTGTTTTTGAGCTTGAACAGGTAATCACGCTTAACTGACTGTGATACTGAGGGTGACGGTAGTTGAGGATTTCTAAAATCCTCTTCTACTTTATATATAAATGAAATGTGTTCTGATTACTTTATATTTAAATGTGGGCTATAGGGTACCTTTCTAAATAAACTGTACTTTATATATATATATATATATATATATATATATATATATATATATATATATATATATATATATATATATATATATATATCTATATAAATCTTTTGTATGTTGCATGACACTGATTATTAGTACCGTCGGCCGATGTAACCTATCGATTTGCGCAAATCGATAGGTTAATTGTACGGGTTCCTCGGATTGTAAAGGAACCAGGGATTTTCACATTGATTAGAGTGGTCCCTTGTTATGCTTTTCGGATTGTAGACCGGGCACAGTGTCACACACGTTTATTTCTGCCTATTGAGAGATGAATGTATTCGTTTTGTATATATATGTATGTATTGCGTGGTTTATGCAGGTTTTGAAAACCGTGGTACCCTGTAGACGCTCCACTACCCCACTTCTGAGTCTCACAGTGAGTTAAGTAGTGATTACTGAGACATAGTTTTGTCTCACCCCATTCCCTTTATTTTTTTACAGGTGATCATGCCAGAGGGAGGCACAGAGGAAAGGGAAGGAGCTGTCCGGCCTGCACTTAGACAGTGAGTAGGCTGGTGGTGATCTATTAAGATTATATATATTGCCATTTATTAGGCTGCATCAGCTTCCGCATTTGTTTGTATTATTGTGAATGATTGATTTGTTGGATGATTGTATTAGCTGTTTTTACTGGTTTGTTGTTTGGTTACTGATAGTTAAGGTGTAACTATGACAGATGTCATAGTTGTAGCTATGCTACGTATTCTGTTTGGTGTAATGGTTGTTTATGGAGAAAATGGGATATTGGTTTGATGAATAGGGTTATGATGCAGAAATGTTCGTACAGGATTATTGGTACAAGAGATTCGCCTGATAATGGAAAGGCAATCCCTATTTCAACTGCCTGTTAATGGAAAGGCAATACTTGTTTTCCTGATACATATGTAGCAGATGATTGTGGCTAAGAATATTTGATTGTGCCTTGCGATGCTGACATGTTTAAATCAATGTTTGTTTTTGATATAATTATTTGTACAGGTGTTTCGGAGTAACCATGTTCAGGAAATCCTTTTCCTAACATGGTTATATAAAATATTGACGACGTGATTGATTTAATGTGATTTCTTTATATAACCATGTTAGATGGGCCCCGCTCTGATATGGTTAAATTTTATGTAGCTTGCTTGTTTTCTTTTCTAACCATGTTAGGTGATTCTTTACTAACATGGTTAGGGTATCTAATTTTTAATGATATCATTTTCTTTTCCTAACCATGTTAAGTGTATTTTTACTAACATGGTTAGACACCATTTATTTGGATTGTTTTGATTATGTGTTGAAACAGGTTAATGTTAGTAGGATAATAATGTGTTAGTAGGAGGTATGTGGCAACTTGGTATCAGTTTTATGGTAAACGATACCCTGCCTGTTGCATTGCATATAGAATGGCAATATATAGTCCTTTTCCCTTCCTAATGTGCATGATCACTAACCTTTGCTTTGAGACTATGTGCAGTGAATTTTGCGGTCAAAATTCCTATGGTGGGGAGAATTAGTATTGGTGGATAAAAGCTTCTCAGTTAATGCTTATGAGCGGGATAGTAATTGTTAAAATAAGTTAAGTTTTAAATATACCATGATTGTTGTGGGAATTGAAATGTTTGAAGCTGGAAGTTGAATTGGGAGTAACTAAAATAAATAGATATGTTGAGGTTGATTTAGAGGTTAAGTGGATTAGTTGACTATTTTGTTTGAATTCAAAAGAAATATTGTGAACTTAAGAAATTATTACAATGAGTTGTTTTACCAATTAGTAGAAAGAAGTTAAACATTATGGTGAAGATTGAGTCGATTATCGTGCATTGGTTAGTATCATTGCTGGATTGTGTAATGTTTTAAGTGAGATAAACATAGCTTAGGGAAGACAACATAGATTTTGGGAATTTTGCTGATACTAATGAGGATATAAGAAATTATTTGAAAAAAAAACAGGGGATATAGATTTAATGTATTGAGAGATTGATAAGGAATTAGGATGTTAACTGAATAAGGATTCTTCTCGGGGGTCCCGATTATAATTATGAGCCGGCCATAATCATAGTCGAGGCATCATGAGAGACTCTATTTGGTTAAAGGAGATATGATGTTGCAAGTTGGTTTCATGAATATAGGAGATATTGTATGTGAATGAATGGAGACATTTGAATGTTTTTGAATAATATTGTAGAGAATTATGACTCATAAAGTTATGAGAGGTGTAACACCCCCAAAATTTTGATTAAGGTTAATTAGAAATTATTGAAGTGTTATTTAGGAAATTTGAGTTTTAGGGAGAAATTTATGGAGATTTATTGTTATTAAATCTTAATTTTTGGAATTTAAGGAAAAATATAGTTAAAATAATTATTTGGAGTTAGAAACTTTCATGAATAAGTATTTGGATAGTAGATAATATTATGATGGAAAGAAGGAGATATAGTAATATATACAAACTTCTGGGCTAGAAATATAATAACGAATAAACCTTAGGGTAGTTAATTGTAATTTTTCCCTAAATTAAAAATAAATACATCATCATCTTCTTCCTTTCCATTTCTCTCTCTCACTCCCTCCGACCCTCTCACCCGACACCTCACCTCCGCCCTCCTTCCTTCTTCGTTTCCTGTTCTCCTCCGGCGACGGCAAGCTGAAGTGGCGGCGCGGCCTCCCCTCCCCCTTCAAACTCTTCTCCTTCGTTTCCCTCCGTCTCCTCTTCGTTCCTCGTGCGTTTCTTCTTCGCCTCCTGCAAGATCGACGGCGGCCAACTGAGGAAAGAGGTAAAGCTTCGATTTTCTAACATATTTCGAGCTATACTATCATTTTTATGTTGGTTCCCTCATATTCTTTTCTCCTTTTGGGTTTTACTCTGTCTATACATTGGAGGGCGATTTCCGGCGAGATAGTCGGCGGCCGGCGGCGGGTTCGCTTCTTCCTTCCATTTTGGAACTTCGTAAGAAACTTCTACACCCTTCTTGCCTTTGATTTCTCGTTTTGGCCGTTTGTGAGGATGGGTCTGATTTGGGTTTTAGGTATTAGCCATGAAAATGGATCTTTAGCCTTCTTGATTCTTGTTGCTTCACGTTTGAAGACAGTAGCTTATGTTTGATTGTTTGATTTCATGTGGTTGTAAATTCTGGTTCTTTTTCCTTGCCTGGACCGTATTGACTCTGGGGTTTTGGGTTTCAAAATTTGTGTGTTGCTGTTGTAAGGGTTGTTTGAATGATATTAGGATATTTCTTTTGTGATGTTGCTGGATTTGAATCCTTCAAATTGATTTCCCCTACTTGGTTTATGGCTAGATAATTGTTATTCATGGAAGTTTGGTTGAATAAACCATTTGATTGGTTTGGAAGATGTGTGGTTTCTTTTACTGGGACTCTCTATTTTGGCTAGGCACCAGGGAAGGAGTTTGTTGATCAGTTAAAGTGGGTGAAGAGGTTTACTAGTGTTGATTGAATGTGATTTAGGTTCCTAATTAAATGCTGATTTTTGGAATCATGCTAGGTAAAATTAAATTAGGAAGTTTGTGTAATGGTTAATCTTGTTTCTGTGTTTGGCATTGAGCTTTGGTGGAGGTTTAATGAAATGAGTGGAAGCTACTGAGAGTAGATAAGAATTTGTACATATTGTTGCGTATTTGGAAATTCTGGAATTGTTGCTTGATTTCTTTAAAGTTTGTTGTGAATTTGGAGTTTTGGTCAAATTTTTGGAAAATAGGGCCTAAGGTTGGATTTGTTGATGATTAGTGTTTTAGTAATGGGAATGAAGTGTGAAATTGTTGGTGGATGTGCAAATGTGGATGATTGAGGATTAAAGTGATAAAAGATTAGAAATGATGGTGATGGTGATTTACTCTTACCTAGTTTTAAATGAGTTCATGAGTATTGTGTTATTTGCATTTATAGCTTTAAATGAAGAGTTATAGATGTCTCTTTAGCTTGCATGATGATGTTTTGGGCTGGTTCCTGTAATTGGGTGAATTATGTACATGTTGATTGATGGCTTGATTTTCAGGAAGTATGAAACTATTGAATTGAGTAATGAAATTGGTTCAAGGATTTGAGATGTATTATGCATTAGCTTTGAAGATAATAAAATAGAGTGGTAATATATGTTAGATGATGGAGGATTGAATATAGTTAGAAATGTTTCATGGGTGCGAAAGTAAAGGAAAGTGAATAATTTGTCTAATTTGATTTGTGAATGAATTAAAGTGCTTGCCCTACTTGTAAAACTTAAAACTTTCTTTCAAAGTCTGTGTGTTTCTGTTGTTTGGTGTTAATGGATGGACTAAATGGCTATTGGTGATAATCATGGAGTATGTTAATGTAGGTTTTGGTGCTTGTATGTTGATTTGGGATGTTTTGTATCCACCCCCTATATTGGTTTAGTTGATGGTGTTGTATGTATGACTCATGTTGGTATGTGAGATGTTACTCTTGAAGGGTAAAGTGCCTACCTTTAATTTGAAGTTGATGTTTCTTTCTATGCTTGATTGAATGAATCTTGTTAAGTATGGTGATTTTTGAAGTTTTATATGTGATTGTCTCGCTTGGATGTTTGATTTTAAATGTTGTTGTGCATATAATCTCATAAGGATGGAGTATGTAATAATAGTTACTGCTTAGTTATGTTTAAAGCTTTGGTAATTTAAATGTACTAAATGTAAACAGAATTTGGTTGTTATGTTGCTATGTTTAAAGAGTAGCATAGGTTAATTGTGGCTTCCTCTTGTCTTGGCTGATTGGATTTGGTAAATTCTATTAATGTGGACATGTTTTTGGTTTATGATGTATTATGGTTGTAGAGTATACTTCTCTGCTTTTGTGGTATTTAGGAAGTGTATTTTCAGATTGGGTTAGGTTGATGATTTAACTGAAATTAAAGCATGACATAGACATAGTTATAATTAGTTTAGAATATGCTTGGTAATATTGAATTAAAGTTACAGTTTTTCTTGGGCTACACTATTTTCTGTTCAGGTGTATAACTGATTTTGTTTTGTTGTGATAATGTTAGTATAATCAAATTGAGTTATGGTTGATTTGAATTGAATATGGAGTGGTATTGTTATGCTATTTGTTAGTATGTTCCAAACTAGCATGACACATGCTTATTATAAATAAACACATTGGTTGCCGTGGAAAAGGATGGAAATTGTTGATTCTGAAAGATGATGATTTGTTATGAATTGTGATTATTTTGAATTGAAAGTGAAAGATGATGTTTGATTGTTATGAATGTAGTGATAGTGAATGAGAAATTAGATAATTTAACTTTATAGAATGATATAACTAAGAATTGGGATTTGGGTAGTAACATATAAGAATGAGAGAGAGACGTCGAACTACGATAAAAGGGAAATGATATTAATTTATCATTTGGCTATATATTATTATAGGAGTGGATGCAGTAGGCTTTCGTGGCATCGAGGAAGAAAGGTTGAGAAATCGCGTAGAATTGCTAAAGGGCGACAGGTAATCACTCTTAACCTTGCTATAACATTGAGGGTGATGTAGTTGGGATTTTCAAAATCCTCTCTCACCTTCTGTATATATAAATCATTGAAATGTTATTTTTATACAAAATAGGCTATCGGGTGCCTTTCAAACGCGATTACTTTCATATAAAAGACTTTGATACATATATATATTATCCTGCTTGGTGATTGCTATTGATTTGGAATGGTGTGAAGGATATATATGTCTATTGTTTAGATAGTGGTTTGAGAGGTATGATGATAGAAAAGAGAGTTGGATTTGATTTATTTTGGACGTGACAGAGGTTATAGAATGGTAAATGGAAGAAGACTTGGTTCTTGTATATATATATATTCATTTTAAAACTGTGGTACCCTTTAGACGCCCTAACTACCGCACATCTCGCTGTTATAGTGAGTTATGTAGTAGATTACTGAGACAAGTTGTCTCACCCCACGATTACTTACATTTTTGCAGGTGATCATGCACAGGCGCAAGCATCAGGAAAGGGAATTAGGTAGTGGAGATTGTATAGTTTATTTAGAATTGTATATTGCCAATTTATAGGTCTGCATTCGCTTCCACATGTATATATATCTATTTATTGTTTAATATCAACTAGTTTTGTTTATTAACCATGTTAGATAAATCCTTTCTAACATGGTTAGCAATAAATTATCCATGATAGCAGCTGTATTGTATTACTTTATTCTTTTCTATCATGGATAATAATTTAGTCATTAGGATATTCTTTTTCTAACTATGATAGAGATATTGATATTATTGAAATTCCTTTTTCTATCATAGTTAGCAAAGATATTATCGAACTAAAAGAGATGTCACAGGTTAATTAGGGGAATTAGTAACAGTATGTTACAACTTGGTTATCAGTATTTGGTATACGATAACCTAGGACTGTGCTGCATTGCATATAGATTGGCAATATACATTCTTAGTATTCCCTTCCTTATGTGCATAAATATCTGGCCTTTTGAGAGGAATATCACTCATCCCGTGGTGGGGAGAGAGTGATAAGAGAAATTGAATAGGTATTGTGGAGAGATTGAGATGAACATAGAAAGAATAACGAAATAATGTTGATATGTATAAGAATTTAGGAAGAATGACGAAATAAGGATGCTTCTCTGGGGTCTCGAATATAGTTATGTGCCGGCCATAATCATAGTCGAGGCATCATGAGATCCCTTATTGGGTTAAGGGATTAAGGAAATTCAAAAATAACAATATATAGTGACATTTAGGTGGTGGAATAAGAAAGTATTGATCTGGTTTCTTGTTTTGTTCAGTAAATTGTTTGATTTATTGATGATTTGACTTGTGCATGTATTGTCTTAACCATGAATTAAACTGGATTTTCTTAATTTGGTAGCAAATCTTGTTGTTTATCATCATAATCTTTGATATTAAATCTAAGATAAAGCTGATTGGTGATGAAATTTCTCACTTGTCTATGTTAATAAGATGTTGGTATGTGAGTATGATGATGCTAAATTGTAATACATTGATGTGTTTAGGGTTTTACTATGAATATTAGCATCTAAGAGTTGGGTTAAGGATTATTGACCTTGTTTCTTGCTTGTTATGTTCATTGTTAAGAATTGTTTTATTTTTGTGATCATATTGGTTTGGTTAGTTTGGTGTTGTAAATTTGGAATTTGATTCTAATTAAATTATGACATGATACATGTTTGGTAATTGCTTGTGGATTAAGGAGGTTTGGAATCTCTGTTCCCTTTTTGTGTATGTCATGATAAATGATAATACGTTATTTGTTTAGTTATGAGGGAAAGGTTGTGGGTTAAAGATATCCTTAGTTTCTATAATTTGACTTATTGTGCTTAGTTTTCTTTTATTATATATTTGAGGGGTTGGCTAGAAAACAAAAGAAATGATTTAAGAATTGGAAGTGCAAAAGTTATGTTTGGAACCTAGCTTATGAGTTTGGTATAAAGACTCATTCTAATAGCTTTTATTGATTATAGTGACTACAAGGGACCATGTTGTGGTTAAATGAAGAAATGAGGAGTATATGTGGGTTTTTGGAATTAGAATTTGGTACATTTGATCTGGAAAGTTTTGTGGCTGTTTATACTCATTGTTGCCCTGTTTCTATTCACTTTAAAAAAAAAAAAAAACTTAAGTTGTTCGAATGGTTAAGTAGCTTGTTTTACTATCTTTTTGGTTGTTAGAAGGGTCAAATTATTGTGGTTGGAATGTCTAATGACTCTTATGAAGTAATGGATGAAAGAGGAGTGTTAAGAGCCAATAAATTGATTAAGACTTAGTATAGCTAATAATCTATGGTTATAATTTTATGGAGGTGCATTGGATATGTGTGTTAGTTCTATGCTTCAAAGGATGGCTTCCAAAGTTTCTCTTTCTCTTCGGTTATGGCTGAACTGGTTATATAGGTAAAATTATTCCAGCTTGTTCTTTGGGCCTGTATTATTAAAGATTCTGTTTGATAATGTCATCAGTCTTTTGTTAAACTTTATGGAATGATTGACTATTAATGCTTTGTTTTGAATCTCTGACATTTCTTCTTGCAAGTTGTTGACAATTTCAAATTTTGTTTTGTATATATGTATAGAGTAATATGGCGTTGTGATAATGTGAAAAAGTGTTGTTGAAGAATGTTTAGATGTGATGAGAGTTGTGGTTACATAGGTTAGTATGTAAAGGAGTGTTAAGATAGAAATGCTATTGTTTTCTCTTGCGTATTGGGCAAGATGATCCTTTATTGAGAACGATGTATGTAAGATGAGAATTCGGTGGGACATAAGATTATGTGATGATTTTCATGTTTCAAATCAAGGTATTAGAAGGATTGAGATATTTTCATTGATTCTTTACTTAGTTGGAATCAAACAGTAGGAATTTATGATTTGAGAAATGTAGGGAATTATGGGAAAATCATGATTGTTGAGCTTGAATGGATTGAAATAGAAATAATTGAGGGGAGTTTTGACTTTAAGGATTTAAACACTATATTATGGATATGAACTGATTAGTAACCGGAAATTGGCTTGAAGAATGGAATTTAAGAATTTATGCCTTGAATTAAGGTTAGGTTGACCACTTGAGGATACACTGTGGATTGATGACTTAGAGTGTATGTTGATGTTGTAAACTATTATGATGGAGTGATAGGTTATCACTAGACTGTTATGGATGAGTTTGGGGTAATTTGAGGTTTAGATGGCTAGTAAATAGAGGATAACTAGAAAAGTGGGAGAAGGAATTGATGAACGACCTACAAATTGAATGAAGATGCAGGATGAAGGATGGTGTAGCAAACATCAAATTATGGTTTAATAGTTAGAACTTTACAAATAGTTAGAGTTGAATTGTATATTTTCCGCTTTTAGATGTTAATTTTAGCGAATTTTGGGGACAAAATTCCTAAAAGGTGGGGTAAATTGTAACACCCCCAAAATTTTGATTAAGGTTAATTAGAAATTTGTAACATTCTGTTACTAATTCCCTAATTAATTCAATAATACCCTGACTAACTATGATAGAAAAATGATTTCTGTAACATCCTAACTTTTTCTTACTATAATATAACATTTTATTTGATTTATATACAATTTCTCAAATGTGAAGAACTCAAAAATACCAATCATTAAAAACTTTTTCTTTCAAATTGATATATTATTTTTTTTTAATATCTATTATCATCATTAGTTATTATTTATATGGTACTTTTCATTTTTACAATATTGATATTATATTGATTAACAAACCCCTTTACATATCACACCATACTATACATATCACAGTTTCTTTTTCATGCATATATACAATAACTTACACCTAACTACTATACAAGCACCAAGTTTGCCTTAGTTTGTTTATAAACATCAAAAGTAGTTTTACATGTACACATCTTCCAAAAGAACTATCTACAGTGCATTCCTGAGCATCCAAAACAACAAGCTAACCTTGTCTTCTCCGTCTCACCAGCTTCCACAAACTCTGTAAATGTTTTTAAGGGGTGAGATTCAAAGAATCCCAGTAGCAGTTTATCACTCATTACCATGCATAACAATTCATAAATTCATAAAAACAATTAATAAACCATAATCCCGCTGCTCACACAACAATTTGAATTTATTTTCCTGATTGTGTGGCATGAGGCTCAACCTTCTGAATATAACATTTCAGTTATACCTACTCAACTAGGGGTAGCATGCCCTCTAGTCATGGAGAACTCCGATAAACTGAATATTTCTGACAGGATTAGAGCGACCTTTCGGCCCTGAGGTTAGTGTGATTTTAGGACTTTATGCAATTATTAAACATGATAAATCATAATGAACGAAACAGCTACCTGACTGCAGATCTTACTCTAGAACAAGCTCCTTCACTTCACGCCTCGAAAATGCAACCTCACTATCTTGTCCTATATAATATGTACATATAATAAATTAATAATTATATTTAATTTTATGGTAATCTTACATCTCTCAAGTTCTTATAAACTACCCGACCCCTCCTCAAATGGTTTGTTTAACTTATTCTTTCTTACCATTAATGTTTAACTAATAATACTTAAGGCCCCTTATTACTTCACTAATTCACATTCACAATGAAATCATTCAAGTACTAACATATAGCAAGTAGATATGAAGACATGTTGACACTACCATGACCATGACTACCATTCTTAATCAAAAGCAGAGAATTATAGCAATATATTCCAACTTTAATAACCAAGCAAGCATACTTGAATCACTTAGAAAACACATGTCATGACATAAAATTTCTCATCCTAATCTCATAAAAGAGAATTCAGATTCAGCAGCCCAAACTCCAAACAGAACAGCAAAAGTCACATTCAAAAGTACTCCCTTAAACCTCAAATCAAAATGTAAATGATTTCCTTTTCAAGTTGAAATAAAAACTGAAACTTCCCTATCAATATTTATTGAAAAACCAGTTAGCAATTAAACAATTATATCTGACTTCAATCATGAATGAAGTCTGGTTCACATTCATATATCCATACAAACACCCAATTACAACAAAGTCATCCTTCCTTATAAAATCCATTCAGCACAACTTCAGCCATGACAGTAGATAAAATGCAGAACATCAATAATTATACACCACAAGACTATTCAGCTATACCCTTAGATTATACACACATATATTACAATTCACCATTTCATTTTTCACATATCAACAACAATTAAAAACAGGGCAAAAGCTTTTCTACAAAACCAGTAAGCTCAAGTCAAATTCTTCACCTTTCTACTTCACAAGAAGAATTATAATTAAACTTGGATTCATGTAAGTTAAAGAAATCCAAAAATAAAGTTCTTAAACTTCATAAACACACATCAACCAAACAGAATCATGCTGAAAATAAGAAAATTCCTTATTCTTTCCCAAAGCAACAAAGGAAATAAAATCAGACCTGCACATACTCACTCATAACAATAAAATTGAAAGCTAAGCTTTAACTATATGGGTTTAGGAGCATTAAAAACCCCAAAATCAGAATTGATTTCCTCCCACAAACTCACTAAAATTCGGCCAACATGAGAAGGAAAGAAGGAAGGAAGCTTACCCACAAACCTTTGAGCTTCTTGTCCTTGTGCTTCACTATCTTCACTGCTGCCTATGGCTAGAAACCGAGAGAGGAAAACGAGAGAACCAGAGAAGGAAGTTTGTATAAAGAGGGAAGAAAGAAGGTAGATGAACAATTGATTTAGGAACCCCAAAAACTAAGAAAAATCCGAGTTGATTTCTTCCCCAACTCAAGCAAATCAGACCACAAGAAGAAGATAAAGGAAGAGCTCACCTTTATCTCCACCGTCGTCGGTGGTGGCTGGCCGGGCAAGAAATCAGCGATGATGGAAGGAAGCAGAGAGAGAAGGGTGAGAAGTGAATAGAAGGAGTGAAGGTGAGAGAGTGTGTGATGATGATGGTGATGAAGGTGAAATTTGAGAGTGAAAAGAGAGTGGGTGGGGAGTGACGGTGAGGATGATGATGAATGATGATATTATGTTTAAAAAAGTGGATGAGAAATTTTGGAGAATAAAATTAAATAGAAAATTGGAGATTTTTGTTAAATTGGATGGATAAGATTGAAGAGAGGATATGGACAGATTGGGTTGGATAAAGTTGAATTTGGGGAAGATATTTTGGGTCCTAATATGATTCATCTAGATATGTTTTAGTTCCCAAATTTACTTTTAAGACCTTCTAAATATTAAATAATTTTCCTAGATTCTAAATATTCCCTTATTTATTCTTTTAGAAATTTTTGGGTGTTACAATTCTCTCCCCCTAAAATAATTTCGTCCTCGAAATTAAGAGAAATACCTCTAGTCATCTCCGGATATTCCTGCATCTCATGTGTCATAGCAAACATCTTCCCTTGCTGAATAATTGCTGCTTGATTTTTCTTGCGACATTCGTTAGCATAATGCCCTGGCTTATGACAATAATAACAAACGTTTTGGCCAGCCAAACATGGATTTGTGCCATGGTTCCTTCCACAGTTGGAGCAGGTCCTTTGATTGTAGGTCTGTGAAACTTCTGATTGCTGATGATTTTGTGGCCGATATTGTTGAGGAGCTTGTGGCCTGAACTGTGGTTGTTGGAAATGTTGTTGACGAGGCTGATATGGTTGTTCCTCAAAATTTGTTTGAGATGGAGCAAAAGGGTACTTCCTTTTCTGAGATGTTCCAACAGAGAAATTTGAAACATTCTCAGGTCTCCCATATCCAGGCCCTCTAACTGGCTTCTGCATGCTACTTTCAGTCAACCGACATTTTTCAATTGCCTCATCAAGGTCCTCTATCTGCATAGGAGTCACTCTCTCTCTCAGATAAGGATTTAATCCCCTCACTAGTCTTCTAGTCAACCAACGTCCATTATCTCTCTCCAGATGGGTATAGTAACGGGACAAACGATAAAATCTAGAGAGATAATCTTCAAAAGATTCATTACTTCCCTGGCTAACAGTTAAAAATTCAGCTTCCTTATCATCTCTCATTGAACGAGGGAAATATTTCTCATTAAACCTTTCCTTGAAGACTTCCCAGGTGATGGGGATATTCCGAGCATGTAGGATTAATTCAGTGTTCTGCCACCAGTGACTTGCATCTTCTTCTAACTTATATATTGCCATTAAAGCTTTACGCTCCGATGAACACTCCATAACCCTGAAGATTTTCTCTAAAGCCATTATCCAATGCTCTGCCATCCTTATATCTACCTTTCCACCAAAAGTTGGAGGGTGATGTTTACAAAATCGAGTCATGACCTCCTCTAAAGTATCTCTCGGGGGTTCAGGTTGCCTTGGAGGGTCTTCTACTCGATCTTCTACTTGTTCCGCTTGCACCCTTCCTCCACCAATTTCATCCAACCTCTTGGCCTGTTGCTCCTGCCTCTCTCTAATTTGATTCATGGTTTCTTGTTGCTCATTTAACCTATCTAGAATAGTTTGGAATGGATCGGGTGGAAGCCTGCCATTTGCAGAATTATTTCCCGATCGTCCTCCCCTTAGGTTTACCATTTTTTAGATTTTCCTAATATAAACATTTATTAAAACAACATTACAATCACAATTTAAATAATTTAAAGTACTCAACTATTCAAACACATGCACATAAATCATGGCACCATTTATTTACTACACAATCTAATAATTTTATTTTAAAAAATTCAAATACTTTCACATCAAAATTAAATAGGCATAACCGTTTACAATAATTCCACACAATTAGATCATATATTACACACAATTCACAACCTAAAATATCATATCTCACCCCTATCAAATAACATTTTACCTATGAATTCAACATTTTAAACATGTGGATTCAGTTCTATTCCATTCTTATTATTTATCTACCTATCTATTACTTTAATAGTTGTTCCTACAGTTTTCTAAGGTGTTACTAATTGTATCTACAAATATCTAACTTCAGAGCAAAGTATTCTAGCTTAACTATGCCAGAAACTTTGCTCTGATACCAAATGTAACATCCTAACTTTTTCTTACTATAATATAACATTTTATTTGATTTATATACAATTTCTCAAATGTGAAGAACTCAAAAATACCAATCATTAAAAACTTTTTCTTTCAAATTGATATATTAATTTTTTTTTAATATCTATTATCATCATTAGTTATTATTTATATGGTACTTTTCATTTTTACAATATTGATATTATATTGATTAACAAACCCCTTTACATATCACACCATACTATACATATCACAGTTTCTTTTTCATGCATATATACAATAACTTACACCTAACTACTATACAAGCACCAAGTTTGCCTTAGTTTGTTTATAAACATCAAAAGTAGTTTTACATGTACACATCTTCCAAAAGAACTATCTACAGTGCATTCCTGAGCATCCAAAACAACAAGCTAACCTTGTCTTCTCCGTCTCACCAGCTTCCACAAACTCTGTAAATGTTTTTAAGGGGTGAGATTCAAAGAATCCCAGTAGCAGTTTATCACTCATTACCATGCATAACAATTCATAAATTCATAAAAACAATTAATAAACCATAATCCCGCTGCTCACACAACAATTTGAATTTATTTTCCTGATTGTGTGGCATGAGGCTCAACCTTCTGAATATAACATTTCAGTTATACCTACTCAACTAGGGGTAGCATGCCCTCTAGTCATGGAGAACTCCGATAAACTGAATATTTCTGACAGGATTAGAGCGACCTTTCGGCCCTGAGGTTAGTGTGATTTTAGGACTTTATGCAATTATTAAACATGATAAATCATAATGAACGAAACAGCTACCTGACTGCAGATCTTACTCTAGAACAAGCTCCTTCACTTCACGCCTCGAAAATGCAACCTCACTATCTTGTCCTATATAATATGTACATATAATAAATTAATAATTATATTTAATTTTATGGTAATCTTACATCTCTCAAGTTCTTATAAACTACCCGACCCCTCCTCAAATGGTTTGTTTAACTTATTCTTTCTTACCATTAATGTTTAACTAATAATACTTAAGGCCCCTTATTACTTCACTAATTCACATTCACAATGAAATCATTCAAGTACTAACATATAGCAAGTAGATATGAAGACATGTTGACACTACCATGACCATGACTACCATTCTTAATCAAAAGCAGAGAATTATAGCAATATATTCCAACTTTAATAACCAAGCAAGCATACTTGAATCACTTAGAAAACACATGTCATGACATAAAATTTCTCATCCTAATCTCATAAAAGAGAATTCAGATTCAGCAGCCCAAACTCCAAACAGAACAGCAAAAGTCACATTCAAAAGTACTCCCTTAAACCTCAAATCAAAATGTAAATGATTTCCTTTTCAAGTTGAAATAAAAACTGAAACTTCCCTATCAATATTTATTGAAAAACCAGTTAGCAATTAAACAATTATATCTGACTTCAATCATGAATGAAGTCTGGTTCACATTCATATATCCATACAAACACCCAATTACAACAAAGTCATCCTTCCTTATAAAATCCATTCAGCACAACTTCAGCCATGACAGTAGATAAAATGCAGAACATCAATAATTATACACCACAAGACTATTCAGCTATACCCTTAGATTATACACACATATATTACAATTCACCATTTCATTTTTCACATATCAACAACAATTAAAAACAGGGCAAAAGCTTTTCTACAAAACCAGTAAGCTCAAGTCAAATTCTTCACCTTTCTACTTCACAAGAAGAATTATAATTAAACTTGGATTCATGTAAGTTAAAGAAATCCAAAAATAAAGTTCTTAAACTTCATAAACACACATCAACCAAACAGAATCATGCTGAAAATAAGAAAATTCCTTATTCTTTCCCAAAGCAACAAAGGAAATAAAATCAGACCTGCACATACTCACTCATAACAATAAAATTGAAAGCTAAGCTTTAACTATATGGGTTTAGGAGCATTAAAAACCCCAAAATCAGAATTGATTTCCTCCCACAAACTCACTAAAATTCGGCCAACATGAGAAGGAAAGAAGGAAGGAAGCTTACCCACAAACCTTTGAGCTTCTTGTCCTTGTGCTTCACTATCTTCACTGCTGCCTATGGCTAGAAACCGAGAGAGGAAAACGAGAGAACCAGAGAAGGAAGTTTGTATAAAGAGGGAAGAAAGAAGGTAGATGAACAATTGATTTAGGAACCCCAAAAACTAAGAAAAATCCGAGTTGATTTCTTCCCCAACTCAAGCAAATCAGACCACAAGAAGAAGATAAAGGAAGAGCTCACCTTTATCTCCACCGTCGTCGGTGGTGGCTGGCCGGGCAAGAAATCAGCGATGATGGAAGGAAGCAGAGAGAGAAGGGTGAGAAGTGAATAGAAGGAGTGAAGGTGAGAGAGTGTGTGATGATGATGGTGATGAAGGTGAAATTTGAGAGTGAAAAGAGAGTGGGTGGGGAGTGACGGTGAGGATGATGATGAATGATGATATTATGTTTAAAAAAGTGGATGAGAAATTTTGGAGAATAAAATTAAATAGAAAATTGGAGATTTTTGTTAAATTGGATGGATAAGATTGAAGAGAGGATATGGACAGATTGGGTTGGATAAAGTTGAATTTGGGGAAGATATTTTGGGTCCTAATATGATTCATCTAGATATGTTTTAGTTCCCAAATTTACTTTTAAGACCTTCTAAATATTAAATAATTTTCCTAGATTCTAAATATTCCCTTATTTATTCTTTTAGAAATTTTTGGGTGTTACAATTTCCATAATATTAATAAATCTATCATAGTTAGAAAAAGGATTTCCTAATAATGATTATTATCCATGATAAAAAAAATAAACTAATACAACCTGAATACTATCATGGATAATTAATAGCTAACCATGTTAGAAAAGAATCACCTAACATGGTTAGAAAAATAAACAACCTAATGTTCAATAATATCAAATACATATAAATATATGCGGAAACGAATGCAGGCCTATACAAATTGGCAATATACAATTCAAAATAGTCTATATAACTACTACTACCTAATTCCCTTTTCTGATGTTTGTGCCTGTGCATGAGTACCTGCAAAAATGTCAGTAATCGTGGGATGAGACAATTTGTCCCAGTAATCACCGCTTAACTCACTATAACAGTGAGAAGTGCAGTAGCGAGGGCGTCTAAAGGGTACCACATTTAAAACCAATAATATATATATATATATATGTCAAGTCTTTCATTCATCATTCAAGTCCCTCCGTCTAAATCAACTCAAATTCATCATCTCTATTTTCCACATATCACTCAAATCCCTCTGTAACATCCTGAAAAATTTAATATAGGATCAATGAGTGTTTTGGGAAATAATAAATGGAGAAATTGAGAATTTTGGAATTTTTAGGAATTTTTGGGATATTTTGGGAATTTTGAGTAATTAATGTACATATAATTAATTAAGAAATGAAGAGTTTGAAATATGAGGGAATGATAAAGCTAAAAATATTTTGAAGTTTAAGAAGATTGGAGGCTGGTTTAAGTGGTTTTAAATTAAAAGAGGACATTATGGTAACTTCCGGTACGAAATAATCCATTTCTGACCCCGAAAACGCATGCCAAACGCGCCCTAGCCCTTTCTTTTGACATAAAACCCGTCTTCTTCTTCCTCATTCTCTCTGCTGGTGCGACGCACCCCCCCCCCCATTTTCGATTCCTTCTTCTCCCTGGTCGGTCTGCGTCCTCGCCGGCCATAGGCGACGGCGTTCGCCGTCCACCTCACTTCATCATCTACACTTACGGACCCTCCCTTCCTCATTCGAACTCTCTCTGCCTCTCCAATCCTCCAACCCGTCATCTCCCTTCCCTCAAAACCTAACCCTTCGGCCACCACCCTCTTCTCCGGCGACGGCGAGCCGAAGCGGCAGCGCGGCGGCGCGATCTCCCCTCTCTTCCCTTTTATTTCAGTTTGTCTTGCTCTCTTCTCTCACCCAATGAACCATCTTCGTTTCTCCTTGTAAATCCGGCGAGAATAGGTAAAGCTTCAACCTTTTTAACATATCTTGTGTTATATTTTCATTTCAATGGTGATTCCTCACTTCCTCTTCCTCCCTTTCCCAAAAATGCAAGCTTTTCCTCTTACCCTTCAAACTCCGGCGGCCTCTTCCTTTTTCCGGCGAGTTTCCGGCGGCGGCAAGTTTGACCGGTGTAGGAACTGATGAGCTGAAGTGGGTGAGCATTTCTTTTCGTTCTACCCTTCTTTCTTATGATTTTGGGCGAGTTAAGAGAGGGTTCAATTTTAGTTTTGGGGTTTAGTTTGCTAATCGGTAAAAGTTAAAGCTTTAGCTTTAATGCTTGTTGAATTGAATGAGAAATTGAACTTTGATTGAAGTTTGGAGCAATTTGTGAAAACCCTAGGGTCTTAGTACTTTAGGACCGATTAGTTTTAGAGATTCTAAGGTCAAAATTTCTAAGTATTACATGTTTGAAATTGTGAGTTTTGTTGTTTTGCAATTTTAGTTTACTTCACCTTGCTATGACGTTTGATTTGTTGTTTTGGATGCTTATACTAGTGTATATTTGGGAATTTTTGCTTTAGGTGAGAGTGATTTTGTTTGCTTATAATGGGTGCCGTGAAATGATGTTGATTGGAGATATTGTTTTATTGTTATTAACAAAGTCCGAATTGGGTTTGAATTCTTGATGGTTGTGTATCTTGTTTTGCTTGGGATTTATGGTTGAAGATTATGTTTTAGCCCTTCTTGTGCAGTTTGATTTCTACCTGGCTTAGGATGTGCGAAATTGTATGTGTGTGTGTGTGTGTTTGCTCAATGTTTAACATATTTTTATGTTTGTGAAACCTCTTTTCATTTAATCATTTCCTGTGCTAATCATAGGTTTATTATTTTAGTTTAAATGATGAGTAGGCTGATGGGAAATAATAGCTTGTATGTTGAGCCTTTTTGGTTTGTAAACTGTGGGTGCTCTATTATTTATAGTTTTGATATCAAGGGTAACTTGGAGCAAATAATCCTATTGGTCTTGTTATTTTGTATGTGGCTGTCCAGTGACCTAGTTATTAGGATTTAAGATGAGGAATGAAATGGGATTTTCTATGTTGTATTTGTTACTTAAAGGTGAAGTATTATAAGCTAGCTTAACTAAGACGATATAGTCCTCATTATACTTGCTTAAATGGAATGGTTGAAAAAGTGAATTGAGTTTGTTGTCATGTGTGGTTATGAATTGTTTTGATTTCATTGTGATTCTTTTAATGGTAGTGAATATAATCCATTGTGCTCCTTGTCAAATTAAGCTAGTAACTCTAATAGTTAGATTATGTTTTCTAGTAACTTAAATTCAATTGTAATCTAATGTTCAATTCTGATTTTTGTGGATATTCATGTGGTGTTATCATTTGCAATCATATGCATAATGAATAGTGGCTGCCAAATGTTTAAGATACAAGTATATGTATGAAATCTGTTTTGAATACTGGGTATTTGCCTGTGGTTGCTGAATGATTGCTTGGACTTTAAGTTTAACCTGAGAGTCATGGTTGCCCCTTAATGTAGAAATGGAATCTAAGATATTTCCAGGTTATGATATTATTAGGTAATTCTTTGTGTAAATGAAAGCTGATTGCTTTATTTAGGTTTTGAGTAATAATTATGTGTATGATGTCCTAACTTAATTGGATTTCATTCTCATGCCTGTATAAAGTAGTTGTTTCTTTTGTTTCATTGAAATGGAAGAATCTCACATATGTGAAGAAATACTGTACGGTGAACTTGATTAATAAAGTTAAGAATATCAACCTAAAAATATGGCTATAGAAAGGGGCTTGGGTAGTAACTTCATAAGACCGAGAGTAACGTAGAGTATTATAGGGTGGAGATGGTATTAATATAACCTTTTGTGTTATATTATTTTAGGAGTACATATTGGTAATAGTACTTGAAGGAAATCTCCAAGATACGGTAAGGAAGGGCAGCAAAGTGCTAAGGGCGACAGGTAATCACTCTTACCTTACTATAACATTGAGGGTGACGTTAGTTAGGGATTTTGTAAAATCCCTTCTCACCCTCTATATATAGATATTATCTTTAAAAGAGTATTTTTTTTATACAAAACAGGCTATCGGGTGCCTTTTAAACACGATTATTTCTGTATAAAAGATTTGTACATAATATATATATATATTATTATCCTGCCTGGTGGTGGCCATTGATCTGGAATGGCGTGAAATGTATATAGGGATAGTGTTGGGTAGTGGTTTAAGAGGTGATGCGGATAGAAAAGAGAGTTACATGTTGAGTTGAGATTGTTGAGAGCTATGTTGATGGAATATAGAATAGGGATTGTGAGTATTGCATGACACTGATTATTAGTACCGTCGGCCGATGTAACCTATCGATTTGCGCAAATCGATAGGTTAATTGTACAGGTTCCTCGGATTGTAAAGGAACCAGGGATGTGTACACTTTTTATAGTGCTCCCTTTTTCAGGGACGTTTTCACTATTTAAAGTGCTCCCTTTTTCATGCTTTCAGATTTGAGACTGGGCACAGTGTCAATCACGTTTATTTTCGTCTGTTGAATTGATTTGGAACTGACTGAGGGATTTGAGTGGTATGTGGGAAGTAGAGATGATGAATTTGAGTTGATTTAGACGGAGGGACTTGAATGATGAATGAAAGACTTGACATGTATATATATATATTATTGGTTTTAAATGTGGTACCCTTTAGACGCCCTCGCTACCGCACATCTCACTGTTATAGTGAGTTAAGCGGTGATTACTGGGACAAATTGTCTCATCCCACGATTACTGACATTTTTGCAGGTATTCATGCACAGGCGCAAACATCAGGAAAGGGAATTAGGTAGTAGTAGTTATATAGACTATTTTGAATTGTATATTGCCAATTTGTATAGGCCTGCATCTGCTTCCGCATATTTTTCTATTAAACTGGATATTAGAACTAGAGATATTGTTTATGGATTGTAATATAAGTAAAGTACTTTTCTAACTATGATAGGTTTCTATTAATAAGGAAAGTCTTTTCTATCATAGTTAGGAAGTAATGATAATTAAATTTTATAGTATTGGTTAATCAGTAATAGTGACAGGTTATTATACTTTATCATTAGGTTGCCTCCTGTTTCTAACCATGTTAGGTTAATCTTTTCTAACATGGTTAGCTGCTGATTATCCATGATAGTATTCGTATTGTATTAGGAAATTCTTTTCTATCATGGATAATACATAAACTATTAGAAAGTTTATTTTCTAACTATGATAGATTTATTTACTATCATAGTTAGCAAGGTGATTGTTTAACTAAAACTTATAATGATGGTTAATTAGGGAATTAGTAACAGAGTGTTACACCCTCAGTCAATTCCAAATCAACTCAACAAACGAAAATAAACGTGATTGACACTGTGCCCAGTCTCAAATCTGAAAGCATGAAAAAGGGAGCACTTTATATAGTGAAAACGTCCCTGAAAAAGGGAGCACTATATCTTGTGAAAACATCCCTGGTTCCTTTACAATTCGAGGAACCTGTACAATTAACCTATCGATTTGCGCAAATCGATAGGTTACATCGGCCGACGGTACTAATAATCAGTGTCATGCAATACTCACAATCCCTATTCCATATTCCATCAACATAGCTCTCAACAATCTCAACTCAACATGTAACTCTCTTTTCTATCCTCATCACCTCACTAACCACTAACCAACACTATCCCTATATACATTTCACGCCATTCCAGATCAATGGCCACCACCAGGCAGGATAATAGATATACAGAGTTTCAAATTTCTTTATATGAAAATAATCGTGTTTGAAAGGCACCCGATAGCCTGTTTTGTATAAAAATACCATTTTAAAGATAATATATATATATAGAGTGTGAAAAGGGATTTTACAAAATCCCTAACTAACGTCACCCTCAATGTTATAGCAAGGTTAAGTGTGATTACCTGTCGCCCAGCAATTTACACGATTTCTCATCCTTTCTTTATGCCACAAAAGCCATATCGCAATCAATCCTATAATATAGTACAGAATGATAAATTAGTATCATTCTACTTCATGTTTAGCGTCTCTCTCGTATCCCCATTACTAATTCCAATTCTCTTATTTATTCAAATCCTCATTGATTAACTAGGTAAGAGTCTAATATTTTCTGATGATGTATAGAAATCTTGTAACATCACAATAAAGCATATACATTCCGTCATTAATCGATAATTAAATCTTCCTTCATAAAAGAACAACCAAACAAAGCCAATAACAAAATCTGAAACTTCAATAGTCATTATGCTCCATTAGATTCTCATATAAGCATACAAGCATTCAACAAATAAATCAGCTTTATATTCTTTTATCACCATAAGAATGTTTCTAAATCTTTTATTCATGCGTCCAGTCCAAACAAAAACTTCTCAAACCAACCTACAAACATATATAATCTCACATATGCAAGCAATCAAGCAATTTCATCAAGTTCAAACAACAATTAATACTTCCAACATCCTTTCGAATCCGACACAAAGACAAAATGTGAAAATCAGATTTATTAAGGTGAAGGCAAATTGATTTAACCCATCAAAACTCTCAAATTTGATTCAACTGCAGTAGTAACAACGCAGAAATTTATAGATGTAAATTGCTTGAACATTGAATATCCTATGCGCACATTCCTTCCACTTCCAAACAAAGACAAGTTCTTAAATTTTAAAATCATTTCTTCACCACTATGCACACACCAAAACAAGGTACAAAACAATCATTATTGATATATAGAAACTTCAACTCATCATTACAGCAATACAAATATACCAAATCACCTTATCATTGACAATTATCCACTCCCAATCATTTAACACTTAATTAACCCCATTTTTCCTTTAATGACGCATGTCTCACATTCTCCTTTATGCCCAATTCAGCAGCTACCTTATTCATATAGTACATACAATTCACCATTTGTTTCATTTTCTTTCGAACCAACCACCCAGCTAGTACAAAGAAACACATATATCCTCGCAAGCCCACAGTAAATCATTTATAACATCTTAAACTAACCCAAACAACATCATCATAATAGTAATAATCATTTTCCTAAATCTGACCAAACAAAGAAAAGAAGAGAATCACTATAAATCAACATGCAAACATTCCTAACATTTTAAATCTTACACAAAACAGAATAAACCAATAATATATTATGTACAAAGCTCAACTCAAAGTCTACATGCTTCACCAAAGTAGGAAAAGAGAAAGGAACATATTTTCATAATTCACCCAAATCAAGGATCAACAGAGAAGAAAGAAAAGAACATCACCACCTTTAATCAAAGTTGAAACATCTAAATAAAATGTCAAAACCTGAACCACAACTTCAATATACCACATGCTTAACAAACAAATAATTCTCAACCTTAAACAGCCCAAACAAACACCTCTTCAGTTAAAACAAGGCCAAATTCCTAAAACCCAACAAATCAAACTGAAAATGCTAGATTCAGACTCAAATGAACTACCACAACAGCTCCATACTCAATCAAACCATAACTTATAATAATATCATATTAACGCCAAGCTTTCACATTTATATCTCACTTAAGGCCAATTTCATAATAGAAAATAATGACTTTTTTACAATTTTAAGCCCCAATATCACCACCAAACATCAATACCTGTGACAAGTCAAAGCATAAAACCATTGGAAATAAAGAACAATAAGTTTTCAATTGGAAAAATACACCCAACAGAAACACACACGCATATACAACCCTGCACACACACACACAAGGCTGAGCAGAGAAAGGAATCGAATTCCATGAGTCACACAACAGCAGAACCATCAATCATGCCCTACAATAATCCATCTTTAATAAAGTTTGTATCTTAGTTGGTTTTAGGTGAATTATTAAACCCAATTCGGACTCCCTCTCACAAATCCGCCCAAATCAGAAAGGAAGGACAGAAACGGAAGAAAAATATTACCTAAACTTGTTTTTGACCCTCCATGACTCACCGGAGCTTCACCGTCGCAGGAAACCCGCCGGAAATTGGCCATTAAAGTGGCTGGCCGAGAATAAAAAAAAGCAAGGAAAGGAAAGGTGACTAAAAGAAGTTGAAAGTAGATGATCTTGAAGATTCAACAAGAAAATGGCGAAACTTACCTTCTCCAATTGTCGTCCGCCGCAGTGGAAGCCGGAAAAACTCGCCGGACTTACAGAAAACAAAGAGGACGGTGGAAGAGTGAAGGAGTTGGGGTTTGGTGAGAGGGGCGGAGAGCTCGATTCACATGGATTTGAGGAGAGGAGAAGATGAAGAGATGGGATCGGAGAGGGAGGTTGGCGCCACCGCGCCTTGGGCCGCCGGAGATCGCGAGACGGAGGAGAGAAAGAGAGAGCAGAGGGAAGTCGGTGAGGGAAGTGAGGAAGAAGAAGAAAATGGAAAAATGAAGGGGAGGGAGTGTTTAGTTTAGTGTTTATAGGGTGGGTTATTGATAATTTGCAGCCCAAACTTGCCATAGTGTACTCTTTTAATTTTAAAACCACTTAAACCAGCCCCCAATCTTCTTAAACTTCAAAATATTTTTAGCTTTATCATTCCCTCATATTTCAAACTCTTCATTTCTTAATTAATTATATGCACATTAATTACTCAAAATTTCCAAAATATCCCAAAAATTCCTAAAAAAATTCCAAAATTCCTAATTTCTCCATTTATCATTTCCCAAAACACTCTTTAATCCTGTATTAAATTTTCAGGATGTTACAATTCTCCTCCTCTAAAATAATTTCGTCCTCGAAATTAAGGGAATTTCCATTAGAAATAAGAAAAGAAACAATTTCTTGGACTGATAATCCCATCTCAAGAAAAAGAAAAAGGAATTTGGTTATAAGTAAGGAAAACTGAACTCATTGACAATGAGAATTCATTGCCATAAGTGTCATCCATATGACACCGCAGAGATGCTATTGATGATTTAGAAGAACTATGAACACTTTAACTAAGGTTGTTGTCGCAGTTTTCTGGTCAAATGTCGTCAAGTGCGAAGTAGGAAAAATGTTTCTTATGATAAGGGTGAGGTTAAGGATACTAGATCCCATTCTCAAGTTCATTAAAAGGTTTAAAAGAGGTGAAATCAAGTCAGATTGACTTGAATGTATATAACCTTTTGAACAAGGTTAGAAACACTACGCTAGAAAACTAGGAGTATAACTAAAATTCTATTCAAAACCACAATTAATTCTGCTATACTAGCAGATTATTGAACGAATCTGTCAGAAATCACAATATACCAGCAGTAGCACAATCAATTTCACTACAAAAATCTGATGCAACAGAGCATAAATGATGCACGAATCTAACACACAATAAGATCCAATCAATTTATTCACTTTAACATCTAGTTAACAGGAAGTTTCCCACAACAAATCTCCTTTATATCCATTCCAATACTTGCAGCAATAAAAGTAAACATTCTCTAACTCATTATTCGTTTTTCATAGACAAAGTCATATTCAAATATGTATGAGAATTCCCATTTCATTGAGAATTTATTCAGCCAAGTAGAGAAAAGGAAATGAAACTAATTCCTATAATCTAAACTTGATTTCAAAGCCTACTAGAATTTAAAGTACATCAAACAAAACTTTTCAAGGGACCATTCAGCCAATGTCTAAAACGACAACACCAGTAAATGTACTTATGAGCTATCAAACCCTTGTAGTCAATGTTGTACATAACTCAAGCTTAAACAATATTCATGTCCAAAAATCCTCAGTTTTTAATTCATAACCAAAATATTACTTTAAGATATCCAAGCACATTTTAACTCAAGTATTTCCCCTAATGAACTTTAACCTGAAACCTAAATTTCTTCAATCAATCATCAATTCATAGTTATCACTTCAAAACCATCAATCTATATTGGTAGTAATTCACATATTGATAACAATTCCCAACAACAAACCAACATCACTAATTCCTCTTCATCATGGAGCAATTCAACCAACATATCACTCACAATTTCCTTCATATTCAAAACTTCACCAATTAAATTTCCCTTAAACTAAATCTCTCTTTTCTTCTCTTTCATCATCACCAACATACAAAAATAAACAACAGAGTTCACCGTTCTCCTCATAATACTCTACTACAAAGGACATAATTCTAACATCAACAAACTTCTATAATCTTTCATTTAATATAACACATTGCATCAACTTTCCAAACCAGAAACTATACTTTGTTATTATTCTTTTCTATACCATTCAACACAATTTGATCCTCTTAAATAAAAAAAAAATTGTCTATTTGAAAGCCTACAATTTGCAACCAATATCAAATAAGTAATACGCACTACTCAAGCAGTATTCAAACATCAAAACATCATAACCTCATTCAGCTCCATTTAATCACCAATATGTCACATGTTTTAATTCCTCTTCCATTACTTTCATCTAAAATCACATTTCCAATCCTTTAATATCACCTTAGAATAATCAATAAACCTATCACACCATCAATCGAAGAACTACCCAGAAAATTATTGGTCCTTCTTAATCTCCTATCACTTAACCTTGTAACAAAAACTTTTAAGGATTTTCTAAATATCTCCTGACTATCTCTTCAGCTATTGCTGTACCGAAATTGCAGAAAATTTCTAAATATACATGCAAGCACCAAACATTGATAATCTTTCAAATAAATCCTTATCCACCGATTGCTAATAGAACTTCAACATATTCAACGAGATCCTATTTCTTTTCATATCCTATTCACATCTCATATTGTAAGGAACATAGCACTAACCACAATTTCCTAAATCCTTTTTCTTCATTCCCTTTAGTCATACTTCCTATAATTAAACATGTAAAGCATAAACCTCATCAAAACTTCCTAATAATTGAAACATCACACCAAACCAAAATAATTTAATTCAAAACAAAATCAGTGCACATTTATAATCAAATCACATCACAATCAAAAATCACAACAACATGCATCATGGCGGCGTTTTTCTAAAGAAAACTTTTCAAGAAAGTCTTACAAAAACATCAAACTTATTTAGTTTACTAATGAAGTCCAACAAAAGACTATCAATCATTCTTCAATAAAATCTAACATTACTATAACACATTTAACATAATATGTAACTTAGCTTATTAATCACCATCATCAATTACACTTCTAATCATGTAAGCAACGGAACTATCCTAGCATCGCTGCACAATCCACATTTTTAGTTCACATCTTTTATTCCAACAATTTCATTATGTATGAAGATCATGAAAACCTTCCAAGAAACAATAATACTAGTAATTTGGAATGATAATACATTATGCATGTAGAAAAAGAACAATTTCACATTAAATGTTCGCCTTCATCTTTCAAATTTAGTCTTATTACTTAAAGCATACATAAGACCCGGATACATTTCAATCCACTAGAAACATGAAAACACGAATCCAACAAAAATCACACTCCAAAAATAGTCCACTATACAATTACAAGGAATCAATACCATTTGTAGGCGTCTGTCAATCCAACTTAATTCATTTATCAATAAAGCCAAACAATGACTAACAACCAATCATCCACAAAATCAAAGATTCCAATATAACATTCAGCAAACCACTTAGCTTATTATTATCAAAGCACAACTTCATGACTTCCTCTTTTAAGTTACTAAATGTTATTTCAAATTATCTTATTCCTTAAACCCAATAAGGGATCTCATGATGCCTCGACTATGATTATGGCCGGCACATAACTATATTCGAGACCCCAGAGAAGCATCCTTATTTCGTCATTCTTCCTAAATTCTTATACATGTCAATATTATTTCGTTATTCTTTCTATGTTCATCTCAATCTCTCCACAACACCTATTCAATTGCTCTTATCACTCTCTCCCCACCACGGGATGAGTGATATTCCTCTCAAAAGGCGAGATATTCATGCACAGAAGGAAGGGAATACTAAGAATGTATATTGTCAATCTACATGCAATGCAGCACAGTCCTAGGTTATCGTATACCAAATACTGATAACCAAGTTGTAACATTCTGTTACTAATTCCCTAATTAATTCAATAATACCCTGACTAACTATGATAGAGAAATGATTTCCATAATATTAATAAATCTATCATAGTTAGAAAAAGGATTTCCTAATAATGATTATTATCCATGATAAAAAAAAATAAACTAATACAACCTGAATACTATCATGGATAATTAATAGCTAACCATGTTAGAAAAGAATCACCTAACATGGTTAGAAAAATAAACAACCTAATGTTCAATAATATCAAATACATATAAATATATGCGGAAACGAATGCAGGCCTATACAAATTGGCAATATACAATTCAAAATAGTCTATATAACTACTACTACCTAATTCCCTTTTCTGATGTTTGTGCCTGTGCATGAGTACCTGCAAAAATGTCAGTAATCGTGGGATGAGACAATTTGTCCCAGTAATCACAGCTTAACTCACTATAACAGTGAGAAGTGCGGTAGCGAGGGCGTCTAAAGGGTACCACATTTAAAACCAATAATATATATATATATATGTCAAGTCTTTCATTCATCATTCAAGTCCCTCCGTCTAAATCAACTCAAATTCATCATCTCTATTTTCCACATATCACTCAAATCCCTCAGTCAATTCCAAATCAACTCAACAGACGAAAATAAACGTGATTGACACTGTGCCCAGTCTCAAATCTGAAAGCATGAAAAAGGGAGCACTTTATATAGTGAAAACGTCCCTGAAAAAGGGAGCACTATATCTTGTGAAAACATCCCTGGTTCCTTTACAATTCGAGGAACCTGTACAATTAACCTATCGATTTGCGCAAATCGATAGGTTACATCGGCCGACGGTACTAATAATCAGTGTCATGCAATACTCACAATCCCTATTCTATATTTCATCAACATAACTCTCAACTCAACATGTAACTCTCTTTTCTATCCTCATCACCTCTTAAACCACTACCCAACACTATCCCTATATACATTTCACGCCATTCCAGATCAATGGCCACCACCAGGCAGGATAATAGATATACAGAGTTTCAAATTTCTTTATATGAAAATAATCGTGTTTGAAAGGCACCCGATAGTCTGTTTTGTATAAAAATACCATTTTAAAGATAATATATATATATAGTGGGTGAAAAGGGATTTTACAAAATCCCTAACTAACGTCACCCTCAATGTTATAGCAAGGTTAAGTGTGATTACCTGTCGCCCAGCAATTTACACGATTTCTCATCCTTTCTTTATGCCACAAAAGCCATATCGCAATCAATCCTATAATATAGTACAGAATGATAAATTAGTATCATTCTACTTCATGTTTAGCGTCTCTCTCGTATCCCCATTACTACCCAGTTTCCCCTTCTTAATTCCAATTCTCTTATTTATTCAAATCCTCATTGATTAACTAGGTAAGAGTCTAATATTTTCTGATGATGTATAGAAATCTTGTAACATCACAATAAAGCATATACATTCCGTCATTAATCGATAATTAAATCTTCCTTCATAAAAGAACAACCAAACAAAGCCAATAACAAAATCTGAAACTTCAATAGTCATTATGCTCCATTAGATTCTCATATAAGCATACAAGCATTCAACAAATAAATCAGCTTTATATTCTTTTATCACCATAAGAATGTTTCTAAATCTTTTATTCATGCGTCCAGTCCAAACAAAAACTTCTCAAACCAACCTACAAACATATATAATCTCACATATGCAAGCAATCAAGCAATTTCATCAAGTTCAAACAACAATTAATACTTCCAACATCCTTTCGAATCCGACACAAAGACAAAATGTGAAAATCAGATTTATTAAGGTGAAGGCAAATTGATTTAACCCATCAAAACTCTCAAATTTGATTCAACTACAGTAGTAACAACGCAGAAATTTATAGATGTAAATTGCTTGAACATTGAATATCCTATGCGCACATTCCTTCCACTTCCAAACAAAGACAAGTTCTTAAATTTTAAAATCATTTCTTCACCACTATGCACACACCAAAACAAGGTACAAAACAATCATTATTGATATATAGAAACTTTAACTCATCATTACAGCAATACAAATATACCAAATCACCTTATCATTGACAATTATCCACTCCCAATCATTTAACACTTAATTAACCCCATTTTTCCTTTATTGACGCATGTCTCACATTCTCCTTTATGCCCAATTCAGCAGCTACCTTATTCATATAGTACATACAATTCACCATTTGTTTCATTTTCATTCGAACCAACCACCCAGCTAGTACAAAGAAACACATATATCCTCGCAAGCCCACAGTAAATCATTTATAACATCTTAAACTAACCCAAACAACATCATCATAATAGTAATAATCATTTTCCTAAATCTGACCAAACAAAGAAAAGAAGAGAATCACTATAAATCAACATGCAAACATTCCTAACATTTTAAATCTTACACAAAACAGAATAAACCAATAATATATAATGTACAAAGCTCAACTCAAAGTCTACATGCTTCACCAAAGTAGGAAAAGAGAAAGGAACATATTTTCATAATTCACCCAAATCAAGGATCAACAGAGAAGAAAGAAAAGAACATCACCACCTTTAATCAAAGTTGAAACATCTAAATAAAATGTCAAAACCTGAACCACAACTTCAATATACCACATGCTTAACAAACAAATAATTCTCAACCTTAAACAGCCCAAACAAACACCTCTTCGGTTAAAACAAGGCCAAATTCCTAAAACCCAACAAATCAAACTGAAAATGCTAGATTCAGACTCAAATGAACTACCACAACAGCTCCATACTCAATCAAACCATAACTTATAATAATATCATATTAACCCCAAGCTTTCACATTTATATCTCACTTAAGGCCAATTTCATAATAGAAAATAATGACTTTTTTACAATTTTAAGCCCCAATATCACCACCAAACATCAATACCTGTGACAAGTCAATGCATAAAACCATTGGAAATAAAGAACAATAAGTTTTCAATTGGAAAAATACACCCAACAGAAACACACACGCATATACAACCCTGCACACACACACACAAGGCTGAGCAGAGAAAGGAATCGAATTCCATGAGTCACACAACAGCAGAACCATCAATCATGCCCTACAATAATCCATCTTTAATAAAGTTTGTATCTTAGTTGGTTTTAGGTGAATTATTAAACCCAATTCGGACTCCCTCTCACAAATTCGCCCAAATCAGAAAGGAAGGACAGAAACGGAAGAAAAATATTACCTAAACTTGTTTTTGACCCTCCATGACTCACCGGAGCTTCACCGTCGCAGGAAACCCGCCGGAAATTGGCCATTAAAGTGGCTGGCCGAGAATAAAAAAAAGCAAGGAAAGGAAAGGTGACTAAAAGAAGTTGAAAGTAGATGATCTTGAAGATTCAACAAGAAAATGGCGAAACTTACCTTCTCCAATTGTCGTCCGCCGCAGTGGAAGCCGGAAAAACTCGCCGGACTTACAGAAAACAAAGAGGACGGTGGAAGAGTGAAGGAGTTGGGGTTTGGTGAGAGGGGCGGAGAGCTCGATTCACATGGATTTGAGGAGAGGAGAAGATGAAGAGATGGGATCGGAGAGGGAGGTTGGCGCCACCGCGCCTTGGGCCGCCGGAGATCGCGAGACGGAGGAGAGAAAGAGAGAGCAGAGGGAAGTCGGTGAGGGAAGTGAGGAAGAAGAAGAAAATGGAAAAATGAAGGGGAGGGAGTGTTTGGTTTAGTGTTTATAGGGTGGGTTATTGATAATTTGCAGCCCAAACTTGCCATAGTGTACTCTTTTAATTTTAAAACCACTTAAACCAGCCTCCAATCTTCTTAAACTTCAAAATATTTTTAGCTTTATCATTCCCTCATATTTCAAACTCTTCATTTCTTAATTAATTATATGCACATTAATTACTCAAAATTTCCAAAATATCCCAAAAATTCCTAAAAAAATTCCAAAATTCCTAATTTCTCCATTTATCATTTCCCAAAACACTCTTTAATCCTGTATTAAATTTTCAGGATGTTACAAAATTATTAAAGTGTTATTTAGGAAATTTGAGTTTTAGGGAGAAATTTATGGAGATTTATTGTTATTAAATCTTAATTTTTGGAATTTAAGGAAAAATATAGTTAAAATAATTATTTGGAGTTAGAAACTTTCATGAATAAGTATTTGGATAGTAGATAATATTATGATGGAAAGAAGGAGATATAGTAATATATACAAACTTCTGGGCTAGAAATATAATTACGAATAAACCTTAGGGTAGTTAATTGTAATTTTTCCCTAAATTAAAAATAAATACATCATCATCTTCTTCCTTTCCATTTCTCTCTCTCACTCCCTCCGACCCTCTCACCCGACACCTCACCTCCGCCCTCCTTCCTTCTTCGTTTCCTGTTCTCCTCCGGCGACGGCAAGCTGAAGTGGCGGCGTGGCCTCCCCTCCCCCTTCAAACTCTTCTCCTTCGTTTCCCTCTGTCTCCTCTTCGTTCCTCGTGCGTTTCTTCTTCGCCTCCTGCAAGATCGACGGCGGCCAACTGAGGAAAGAGGTAAAGCTTCGATTTTCTAACATATTTCGAGCTATACTATCATTTTTATGTTGGTTCCCTCATATTCTTTTCTCCTTTTGGGTTTTACTCTGTCTATACATTGGAGGGCGATTTCCGGCGAGATAGTCGGCGGCCGGCGGCGGGTTCGCTTCTTCCTTCCATTTTGGAACTTCGTAAGAAACTTCTACACCCTTCTTGCCTTTGATTTCTCGTTTTGGCCGTTTGTGAGGATGGGTCTGATTTGGGTTTTAGGTATTAGCCATGAAAATGGATCTTTAGCCTTCTTGATTCTTGTTGCTTCACGTTTGAAGACAGTAGCTTATGTTTGATTGTTTGATTTCATGTGGTTGTAAATTCTGGTTCTTTTTCCTTGCCTGGACGTATTGACTCTGGGGTTTTGGGTTTCAAAATTTGTGTGTTGCTGTTGTAAGGGTTGTTTGAATGATATTAGGATATTTCTTTTGTGATGTTGCTGGATTTGAATCCTTCAAATTGATTTCCCCTACTTGGTTTATGGCTAGATAATTGTTATTCATGGAAGTTTGGTTGAATAAACCATTTGATTGGTTTGGAAGATGTGTGGTTTCTTTTGCTGGGACTCTCTATTTTGGCTAGGCACCAGGGAAGGAGTTTGTTGATTAGTTAAAGTGGGTGAAGAGGTTTACTAGTGTTGATTGAATGTGATTTAGGTTCCTAATTACATGCTGATTTTTGGAATCATGCTAGGTAAAATTAAATTAGGAAGTTTGTGTAATGGTTAATCTTGTTTCTGTGTTTGGCATTGAGCTTTGGTGGAGGTTTAATGAAATGAGTGGAAGCTACTGAGAGTAGATAAGAATTTGTACATATTGTTGCGTATTTGGAAATTCTGGAATTGTTGCTTGATTTCTTTAAAGTCTGTTGTGAATTTGGAGTTTTGGTCAAATTTTTGGAAAATAGGGCCTAAGGTTGGATTTGTTGATGATTAGTGTTTTAGTAATGGGAATGAAGTGTGAAATTGTTGGTGGATGTGCAAATGTGGATGATTGAGGATTAAAGTGATAAAAGATTAGAAATGATGGTGATGGTGATTTACTCTTACCTAGTTTTAAATGAGTTCATGAGTATTGTGTTATTTGCATTTATAGCTTTAAATGAAGAGTTATAGATGTCTCTTTAGCTTGCATGATGATGTTTTGGGCTGGTTCCTGTAATTGAGTGAATTATGTACATGTTGATTGATGGCTTGATTTTCAGGAAGTATGAAACTATTGAATTGAGTAATGAAATTGGTTCAAGGATTTGAGATGTATTAGGCATTAGCTTTGAAGATAATAAGATAGAGTGGTAATATATGTTAGATGATGGAGGATTGAATATAGTTAGAAATGTTTCATAGGTGCGAAAGTAAAGGAAAGTGAATAATTTGTCTAATTTGATTTGTGAATAAATTGAAGTGCTTGCCCTACTTGTAAAACTTAAAACTTTCTTTCAAAGTCTGTGTGTTTCTGTTGTTTGGTGTTAATGGATGGAATAAATGGCTATTGGTGATAATCATGGAGTATGTTAATGTAGGTTTTGGTGCTTGTATGTTGATTTGGGATGTTTTGTATCCACCCCCTATATTGGTTTAGTTGATGGTGTTGTATGTATGACTCGTGTTGGTATGTGAGATGTTACTCTTGAAGGGTAAAGTGCCTACCTTTAATTTGAAGTTGATGTTTCTTTCTATGCTTGATTGAATGAATCTTGTTAAGTATGGTGATTTTTGAAGTTTTATATGTGATTGTCTCGCTTGGATGTTTGATTTTAAATGTTGTTGTGCATATAATCTCATAAGGATAGAGTATATAATAATAGTTACTGCTTAGTTATGTTTAAAGCTTTGGTAATTTAAATGTACTAAATGTAAACAGAATTTGGTTGTTATGTTGCTATGTTTAAAGAGTAGCATAGGTTAATTGTGGCTTCCTCTTGTCTTGGCTGATTGGATTTGGTAAATTCTATTAATGTGGACATGTTTTTGGTTTATGATGTATTATGGTTGTAGAGTATACTTCTCTGCTTTTGTGGTATTTAGGAAGTGTATTTTCAGATTGGGTTAGGTTGATGATTTAACTGAAATTAAAGTATGACATAGACATAGTTATAATTAGTTTAGAATATGCTTGGTAATATTGAATTAAAGTTACAGTTTTTCTTGGGCTACACTATTTTCTGTTCAGGTGTATAACTGATTCTGTTTTGTTGTGATAATGTTAGTATAATCAAATTGAGTTATGGTTGATTTGAATTGAATATGGAGTGGTATTGTTATGCTATTTGTTAGTATGTTCCAAACTAGCATGACACATGCTTATTCTAAATAAACACATTGGTTGCCTTGGAAAAGGATGGAAATTGTTGATTGTGAAAGATGATGATTTGTTATGAATTGTGATTATTTTGAATTGAAAGTGAAAGATGATGTTTGATTGTTATGAATGTAGTGATAGTGAATGAGAAATTAGATAATTTAACTTTATAGAATGATATAACTAAGAATTGGGATTTGGGTAGTAACATATAAGAATGAGAGAGAGACGTCGAACTACGATAAAAGGGAAATGATATTAATTTATCATTTGGCTATATATTATTATAGGAGTGGATGCAGTAGGCTTTCGTGGCATCGAGGAAGAAAGGTTGAGAAATCGCGTAGAATTGCTAAAGGGCGACAGGTAATCACTCTTAACCTTGCTATAACATTGAGGGTGATGTAGTTGGGATTTTCAAAATCCTCTCTCACCTTCTGTATATATAAATCATTGAAATGTTATTTTTATACAAAATAGGCTATCGGGTGTCTTTCAAACGCGATTACTTTCATATAAAAGACTTTGATACATATATATATTATCCTGCTTAGTGATTGCTATTGATTTGGAATGGTGTGAAGGATATATAGGTCTATTGTTTAGATAGTGGTTTGAGAGGTATGATGATAGAAAAGAGAGTTGGATTTGATTTATTTTGGACGTGACAGAGGTTATAGAATGGTAAATGGAAGAAGACTTGGTTCTTGTATATATATATATTCATTTTAAAACTGTGGTACCCTTTAGACGCCCTAACTACCGCACATCTCGCTGTTATAGTGAGTTATGTAGTAGATTACTGAGACAAGTTGTCTCACCCCACGATTACTTACATTTTTGCAGGTGATCATGCACAGGCGCAAGCATCAGGAAAGGGAATTAGGTAGTGGAGATTGTATAGTTTATTTAGAATTGTATATTGCCAATTTATAGGTCTGCATTCGCTTCCGCATGTATATATATCTATTTATTGTTTAATATCAACTAGTTTTGTTTATTAACCATGTTAGATAAATCCTTTCTAACATGGTTAGCAATAAATTATCCATGATAGCAGCTGTATTGTATTACTTTATTCTTTTCTATCATGGATAATAATTTAGTCATTAGGATATTCTTTTTCTAACTATGATAGAGATATTGATATTATTGAAATTCCTTTTTCTATCATAGTTAGCAAATATATTATCGAACTAAAAGAGATGTCACAGGTTAATTAGGGGAATTAGTAACAGTATGTTACAAGAGGTTTTGAGTAGATATTAGAATTTATAAGTTAAGTGGGAAATGTAATTATGCTTCATGGAAACATTTGAGAGTACATTTGGATTCAATTAGGTAAATCTTTGATTGTGAAGAATTGGAAGTTGGTTGTAAACTATGGATATTAGAATGCTATACGAGCTTAATTTTGAATTGGGAAACATGTGACTTAGAATACTCTAAGTATGGTTTTGGGGTTTCTAAGGAGTCCGATTCCAAATTTCTAACTCAATAGGATTAAGCAAGTTATTTATATCTCTGCATGTTTGATTCGTTGAGTTTTGATGATAGTGCACTTTTCCTAGATATCCCATTGATTTATCTTTGTTTAGGTAGATATGAGTTAATTTGGTATTTCGAGAGAAAGATTTTCAATACTGAGATGATGTTGGTAAATATGGCGATCAATCTAAGAAATTATGTGAAAATGATGGTTGATAATTTGAATTTAAGAATATAAAGATTTGATTATAGTTTAGTGATTAAGAATGATATAGGAAGTTTAGTGGTTTTGAATGTCAAGGTTACTCTCAAGGGATTTAGTGGTATTTAGGTCAAGGAATTTATGGATTTATGGATATTATAAAAGATCAATTAAGACATGTGAGAAATGGGAGGATAATCTTGGTAATTTAGAAATAATTTACAAAGCATAGTCATGTAGGTTGGCATGTGAACTTAGAAATTTATTGTCATCTGTTTTGAATTGTACCTAATTGTTTGGGTTTTACTTGACTGTTATGTGTGTGTTTATACAAATTCTACCATTCTTTATGTTGGGACGGATGAATAGAGCTTGAGAAAGGAATGGAGATGTGGTGTTTTGGTTGACGCTAGATATTGTAGAATAATTTGGTCGGGTTTGAATTTTAGCTAAATATGATCTAGAAAAGAAATTTCGACAGATTCAATGTTGCGAAAACTAAGATAGGGTTAGAGTTTGGGAATTTAAGATGGGTGAGCCTTTTGCTTTGGATTTATAGACATATGGAGAATTTGATTAAATTAAATGGTGAATGTAAGCTGATTTGGTTTGGATTATAGTAGGATATGAGGTTGAGGGTGCCCTCGGAAGAGGTAAGATGTTAGAAATTATATTAAGGATGTGTAATGGTCAATTGGAGAAGGGAAACATGATAGTTGGATTATTATGAAGATGGTTTATTGTTGAACTTTGAGGTTTAGCTTGTTAGGGAAATTTTAAGGAATGGTAGGATTAGGAAATCATTGAGTTGTTGAATTGATTTATGAGTTATTGTTCACGTTATGGAGTTTTAATGGTATATTTGTTGGAATCACACTAGGTGGGATTTGTTTGTGTTAAAGTTTAAATTACCTCAAAGATAACTTTTGATGTAAACTATAGCTGGGATTACCTAGGTTAGGTCATGTTGGAAGTGTAGTATGGTTCTGAAGAATTAAGTGTTAAGTTATAATGTGGAACATGAAACCGTTATGTCCAGTATACGATGATGGTATTAATAAAAGAAATATGGTAGTGAGGGTATAACTAGAATGTATTGATTTAGATGTATTTGGACAAAGTTGAGAAATGGTAGATAGTAGTGCACTATAGTGATTAAGTGAAGAATTTTTCATGAAAGTGGAAAGGGAGGAAATTTAGGGTATGGATTAAAGTGGATTGAGGAGACCACTAGGATTCAACTGTGGGTTTAATGACTTTTGTAGTTTACTGGCTATTGGAAGTGATACTAATAGAGGGAGATTGTTAATGATAATTGAGAGGATATTGCTGATACGTCAAAGGTTGTAAATGATATAAATATGGATAAGGCTTGATATTTAAAGGGGATTGTGAAGTTTCTCTTGGCTTATAGGGCATACAAATACTAATACTAATGAAGAATTTAATCGGTATCAATTGTTGTGATTAAAAATGGGTGAAATAATTAGACTAAAGTTACGATTATTCAGCTAGTGATAATTAAATAGATGTAATTAAGAGGAGTTAGGATTTTGAGGATTGGATGATACAATAATGATCAGGGATGGATGGTTGACTCGAAATTTTGATAAAAAAAATATAATAATAATAATAATATAGAGAAAATTTGGTTTCTGATTAATGATGACTGAGGGGACTACTTGAGGCTATACTTTGGTTGGATGATTTAAAGTTTTATCGTTGTTTAAGAGGTATACATTCTCTCTTAATCATGAAAATGAGAAGTTTTGGGTAAGGATTATTATTTATGCTAGGGGACGTAACTTAGGTAACTATATACGATATTGGTGAATAAATTGTGTATAAAGCGATTCCATCCGATTTATCATGAATTCTTGAATCATGGAGATGAATGACATTCTTACTCTGGATATCAAGTCAAAGGATTAAGTTGGATAATGTCAAACATATTTAGTGATTAGTGATATGGTGATTTATTGAGATACTAAGTGGAAGTGTGGTGTTTTGTGATAAGTTATCGTTATTCTATTGAGGAAATTAAGACGATTCTTGTTGGTGATGGATTTTGGAATTGCGATCATGGGTGAGTAAAATAGATATAGAAGCAGGACTCTTAATTGGTTCATTGGAATTGAATACAATTAAGTGATTTAGATATGGTGGGATATGTTAGGTTAGAGTCATGAGGCAAGTAAGGAATAAATATTAAGGAATTACTTTCAGACCATTAAGAAGTGATGACATAGAATAAATTGAAGAAACTACTAGATATAGATTTAGGCTGACCATAGTGGTAGTGGAACTCTGACTTCAAATGATAATTCTGAATAGTGAAAACTATTGAAGTAGTGACCTCATGACTTTAAAGTGGATAAAAATGGTAACATTATTACATTTGGATTGAATTGAGAAAACATTAAGTACTGATTTAGATTGGTGAGCCATTTGTTGGTTAGTTGATAGTGAGTTCCAAAGGAATAGAATTGTCACTAAATATGACATTTTACCATAGAAAATTGGTCTAAGAATTTGAAAATGTATAGTTTTTGGCTTGAAATTTTTGGTAGGTGATTGATGAATGGTTCTCGCGATCTATAAGCCAAGGAAAATAAACGATTAAGGGGTAGTAAAGTGGGATATAACGTGAAAATTTGGAAATAAAAGAAATGAGGTATATTAGTTGACTAGAATGTGAAGTTGTCTTCTCAAATTCAAGTTATTAGGGGTGTATTGGGTGGACTATGTTATATATTACATCATAAGGGTTGTCGACATAGTGAATTTTGAGGGCAAAATTCCTAAAAGGTGGGGAGAATTGTAACATCCTGAAAATTTAATACAGGATTAGGGAGTGTTTTAGGAAATAATAAATGAAGAAATTGAAAATTTAAGACTTTTTAGGAATTTTTGGTGATTTTTAGAATATTTTGGGAGTTTTGAGTATTAAGCGCCCAAATAATTAAATAAGCAATTGAAGAATTTGAAATATGAGGGAATGATGAAACCAAAAATATTTTGAAAATTAGAGAGATTGGAGACTGGTTTAAGTGGTTTTAAATTAAAAAGAGTACACTATGGCACGTTTGGGCTATGAATTATCATAACCCCTCCTCATTCCACTCAACCAAACACGCCCCTCCTTCCCTTCCCTCTTAAAATTTTCGGACTCTTCCTCCTCCCTCTCACAAAATGCGTCGGCACCTCCCTTCCTTACCTCTCTTTCATTTTTTTCTCTCCACACCCACACACCCATTCGGCCTTGCTGTAACATCCTAAAAATTTAATACAGGATCAAGGAGTGTTTTGGGAAATAATAAATGGAGAAATTAGGAATTTTGGAATTTTTAGGAATTTTTTGGTGATTTTTGAGAACATTTTTGAAATTGTGAGCAGTAAATGTGCATATAATTAATTAGGAAATTGAAGAGTTTGAAATATGAGGGAATGGTAAAGGTAAAAATATTTTGAAGTTTAAGAAGATTGGAGGCTGGTTTAAGTGGTTTTAAATCAAAATGAGTACACTATGACAAGTTTAGGCTTTAATTATCAAAAACCACCCTTATTTCTCCCTAACCAAACAGGCCCTCCCTCCTTCCTTATCAATAAAATCGACTCCCTCCTCCTGCCTCTCACCCGAAAAAAACCCTCCCTCCTCCTTCCTCTTCATCTTCGATCTCCGCCCCTCTCCCTGCGTGCTCGCCGTTCAGGCAAGCTTCCGGCGGCGTCGACCGCCTAAGGTGTATCAACCTATGTTCAAACCCTTCTCCTCCTTCTTTTCTCTCTTCCCCGACCTCCTCTTCCTCCGTTCTTCTTCTTGCTCCGGCGAACCAGCGGCGGACGGCGGGTGGAAGAAGGTGAGTTCGCCATTCGTGTTTTTCTTTAAGCTAATCTTCCTTCAAACTTTATTTTCTCATCTCCCTTTCTCTATTTGACTCCTCAGCTCGGCCAGCCACCTTAGTGGCCACTTTCCGGCCACTTTCCGGCGACGGCTAGCTCGATTTAAGTGAACAACTTCACGTTCAAGTTTGGGTAAGCTCTTTTCTTTCAATTTTCTCTCCTTTTCTGCGAGATTAGAAGAGAAGGTGGTTAAGGTTCGTTTGGGGTTTTAGGATTCAGGTTCAATAATCACCTAAAATCAAAGCTTAGAGTTATATTTTGTGTTTTCCTTATGCTGTCTGAACGTGTATGATGTTTTATATGGGTCATTGAATTTCTCATTCTTAATCACTGTTCATGGACGAATTTAAGGGAAATTTGTGATGAATTGACTTCAAATGCTATTTGAAGTATATTAATTTACTAGAAGCATGTGTATATGGGTTTTCAAAGTGTTGTGCTTCCTTTTCATTATGACCGTACTGATTCTTGTTTTCTCTTCTTTAAATTTGTTGACGAAAAGTGATTTGTGTTGGAATGTTATTATGAGTTATTGCTTGGTTATGCTTTAAAGGTTTAGGAATTAAATGTACTAAATGCAAATAGAATTCGACTGTTTTGGATGGAAGATAATTGTGAATGTGCATTGTGATTTTTATGAAGAACAGGATTTATTGAAGCATATGATTAAGGGAACTGTTGATTTTCAACATGGATTATAGTTGGATATATGAAATGACTAATATGGGTTATGAAATGCTTTTAACTTATTGCAGTAGACTTCTTCTTTTGTTTGGTGTTAATGAATTGACTAAGTGGCTATGAGTGATTGCCATGGAGTGGTATAAACGCTTGAGTTATTTCTAAGTAATGATGGTAAAATACTAGTAGCTGTTGTGTTGTTTTGCTTCAGAAAAATCACGTTCATCTATACTGTTTGTGCAGCAGTTTTAATGCACAATTTCAATGACTTTTTGACACAATTTATTATTGTGAGTGTTGCTCAATGTTGTAGAATGTAAGTTGGTTTGTGTGTGGTATACTAGTAAACATATGAGTTCATTAGAAGTAATAATATGGATTTTTATGTTGGTTTTGTGACATTGGTTTGGAAAATCTGATATTTCCTTTTTATTTTTATGCAATAACTAAACTGAATTCGCAATGACAATGATTGATAATATGAAGGTATGAATTAGTGGTTGAAGTTATTGTAGTGTCTTCATTTCATTTCATTTAGAGATTTATTTATCTTCTTAGCTAATTAGTTTGAAGTGTGAATTGTGTAATGATTGGTAAGGGAAATTAGTTATAGACTTTCAAGAAAAGACTTGTAAATTAACTACACTAAGGATAAAATCATTGTTGATATTTATTTAAATGTCTTGATGCTATTCCATTTTGAGATGTATGTGTAATGCTAATGAAAAAGGGAAATGTCACAAATGGTGCTTACAATATGCTGCTGGATGTTATAAAGCTGAATTATCTGTGGAAATGATGTTATATAGAGCTGATTTTTAAGTGCAGCAAAATAAAAACAAACTTTTGATGTTTATGCATGTAAATCAAAGTGAAATGACAATCATTCTTTAACTGGCCGATCTGTTCTGCATTTTATTACTAATGGCTGAATAGGTGAGAGAATTGGGAGAAGATTTTAAAGTTATAACAATGATGAAAACAAATGGCATTGATCCATATAGTCGTTTAACAAATTTTCTGTTCTTGGTATGCTAATACAATAATAAATGAAATCTGAATGTTACTTAATTAATGTTGACAGCTTGGATAAAATGAAGTGGATTTGGATGTGTGAGTGGATTTGTTATCGCAGGTTTTGTTGGCCTTAAATAGGTAGCATGAGAAGTTTGGTTTCTCCTTGCATTGATCTAATTAATTCCATATGAAGTTAGTAACTTGTTGATTGTGAATTGAAGATATAAAACATAATACATGATTATTGATGTGATTTCTTTAAATTGAGATCGATAGTTGTATAACTTGTGTGACTTGTGATGTGAACCAGTTAGAGTATTTGAATTAATAAAAGGGGATTGGGTAGTAACATATAAGAACGAGAGAGACGTTAAACTACGATAAAAGGGAAATGATATTAATTTATCATTTGACTATGTATTATTATAGGAGTGGGATGCAAGTAGGTTTTCGTGGCATCAAGGAAGAAAGGTTGAGAAATCGCGTAGAATTGCTAAAGGGTGACAGGTAATCACACTTACCTTACTATAACATTGAGGGTGATGTTAGTTGGGGATTTTTAAAATCCTTTCTCACCCTCTATATATATATATTATATATTATATTTGAAAAGGTATTTTTATACAAAATAGGCTATCGGGTGCCTTTCAAAAATGATTATTTTCATATAAAAGATTTTGACACATTATATATGTAGTATTCTGGCTGGTGATTGTAACATCCTGAAAAATTTAATTCAGGATTAGAGAGTGTTTTGGGAAATTTTGGAATTTTTAGAAATTTTTGGTGATTTTTTAGGACATTTGGAAAATTTTGAGTAATTAATGTGCATATAATTAATTAAGAAATGAAGAGTTTGAAATATGAGGGAATGGTAAAGCTAAAAATATTTTGAAGTTTAAGAAGATTGGAGGTTGGTTTAAGTGGTTTCAAATCAAAATGAGTACACTATGGCAAGTTCAGGCTTTAATTATCAAGAACCACCCTTATTTCTCCCTAACCAAACACTCCTTCCCTCCTTCCTTCCTCAAAAACCCGACGGACCCCCCCCCCATTTCTTCATCTTCTTCGTTTTCTCCTTCCCTTCCACTCGAACCCTAACCCTTCGGCCCTCTGATTCCGGCGAGCTTCCGGCAGCACACGGCGGCGTCGACCGCCGTGGTTTGACCCAGAGACCTCCCTCCTTCCTTCTTCAACCGACGGTCTCCTCCTCCCCAAGCAATCCCATTCATTTTTCTTCTCCTCCACATACACCCATTGCGTTTTCTCACTCCCAAACCTCCAAAAATAATGTGAGCTCGTCGATCCCTCAATGTTTTGTTGTTTTCTTCACTGTTCCTCACTCTCCCACCTTGTGTTCCTTCGTTTCTCCGGCGATCTAGGCGGTGGACGACAGTAGTGGACGGTGAGGCTTGTGTTTTGTTGTTCTTCAAGCTAGTTTCTTGTTTCCAACTTCATTTTCCTTATGTTTTTCTCTTGTTTTACTGTTTTGATCGACCAGTCCCAAATGGCTGATTTTCCGGCGAACATTTCCGGCGATGGCGAAGCCATTTCGCCACCGATTTTGACCTGCAAGTTGAGTTCAAACTTATGTGAGTCTCTTTTTATTTTATTTTGTTATTTTCTGCGATTTTTTTGGCAGAATTGAGAGTTAGGGTTTGATGGGTTCTGATTTTTGGGCGTCTTTAATTAAATGAAGGGAAGATTGTTGTGTGAGATGAAATGTTGCTTTTATTCTGCTTTGGCTGAAATGAATTCTGAGTTTGGGAGTAGTTTTATCTCTGTTTCTGGAAAGAAGAGTTAAAAACCTTTAATTAATCTCTGCAGGAGCATATACAAGTCTTTAACCTGTTGTCATAGGTGTGCTTATAAAATTTATTCTATTTTGTTTTGTTGTGATGGCTTGAGTTGTGTTGAATGTAGATGTGGTTGACTCCTTGTTCCTGAAAGAGTGAAGTCAGATTTGTAAATCTGATTTCATTAGTTAAAATGCACGAAATAACCTATGGATAAGTTAATAAATAGGTAGTAGATGTAGTTGAACATGAATTATTTGTTGCTAGTGCCTTTTCTTCTGCTTGTTAAAGTGATAAGTGTACTAATATTTGTTGATTCTCTGTGTTTTGGGCTAACTGCACATGGCTGCTTCTACTGTTTCCTTGTGATGCTATTTTTGTTTGGCCTAGTTACTAATTAAGTGAAAACATATGCCCATGTTGTGTCTCAAATCTGTAAATGGATGATTCATGTTGATTATGTGCCTTGTATGTTAAAAATCTGAATAATAATTAAAGAAATAATGACATTGATATTGGTTGCTATGTGGTCAGTTAGGCATAGAAAGTGAAGTTGATATTCTTGTTACTTTTGCTTTCTGACTTTTGACCCTGCGCATGAGTGTATGACAATGAACTGTTTGATTTTTGGTTTTGGGAGGATTTTAAATTCTGTTTTGGTTTGGCCAACGAGTTTGAGGGATGTTCGGATGGAAGTGAATTGCTGCATGCAATCATATAAAGGTAAATAAATAAATAGGCTTGGCTTAGTTTGTTTATGTTCTTGTCAGTTAGTTCGTGAATGATGGGAATAATATAAACATAGCTTTTGGAAGAATGAAGTTGGGAATGGTACCTTGTGATTTTAATTAGAATTATATGATTATATTGTTGTGATAGGATTTTCGTTTTGGCTGAATTAAAGGCATGAAAATGGAGGGTGCCTATTTAAGGAACTTATAAATTGAGAAAGGCTTATAGAATTGGAAATGCATATGATTTGGTGGGGGAATATGAGATTCTTGGTAATGCTAGTTTCATTTTCTGTTCTATTATAATAGGCTTAAGAAAAACCTTGATTCTTGTGATAAACTACATATGGGTTTCAAATTGCCGTGTTTTTTTTATGTATGGCTGAAATGAAGGGGAATATTTATTGGCCATTACATGTTCAGTTATGCTTGAGATTGGAAATCTGATTTTTATTTTCCACATTCAATGTTGCTGCCCAATTGAACCTTGTATGGGTGTTGAGCATTAGGTGGAAGGGTATGGTTATTTTGGAAAGATGTGAATATGAATGAATTTAGAATGGATATATGTTTCTACATGTGATTGAGATGGTTTTAATTATTTTTGGAGTTCATATACAGAAATGCTTAATTGTGAAGGTGTGTTTATGTTTGACGTAATTGATTAGGACATGATATATAAATGGGGAAACTTGGGTAGTAATGAGAGCGACGTTATTTAATACATAGCTTAGAATGATTATTAACTAATTATCATTACATGCTGAAATAATAGGAAAGAATGTGATTTACATATACTCTCGAGACATGGTAAAGTAAAGGAAAAAGACAACAGAATGCTAAGGGCGACAGGTAATCACTCTTACCTTGTTATAACATTGAGGGTGACGTTAGTTAGGGATTTTGTAAAATCCCTTTTCACCCTCTATATATATATTATCTTTAAAAGGGTATTTTTATACAAAACAGGCTATCGGGTGCCTTTCAAACGCGATTACTTTCATATAAAAGACTTTGATACAGATATATATATTATCCTGCTTGGTGGTTGCTATTGATTTGGAATGGTGTGAAGGATATATAGGTATATTGTTTAGATAGTGGTTTGAGAGGATGATGATAGAAAAGGGAGTTGGATATTGATGTTGAAATTGAGATACTGACGAGGTTGAAATTTATTGGACATTGTGGACATTGCATGACACTGAGACATATGTACCATCGCGCGATGATAACCGTTCGATAGGCCAATCAACGGTTATTTGTACTGGTTGACAGATTGGAGACTGTGACCAATGGTCAACAGATTGGAGACTGTGACCAGCAGTCTTCTGATTGGAGACAGGGACTGCTCCCTTTCTGATTGGAGACAGATTGGGGTTTCCCTCTCATGGGGTTACCAGAGAGGGAAATTGCCCCCTCTTTGTGAGAGGGGCACAGTGTCAACTCATTTGGAACATATATAGGGCTCGAGCGTAGTGCCTCCGGGATGGCATGAGTAGAGCACCAGGGATTGTAAATGAATGTGAGCCGAGAAATTGGATCTGAGAAAGGTATGAATGAGATTTTAAGTAAGGAAAGCATGGATTGGAGATTGGACGGTGAAGTTTAGTTGATGTGGAAATTGATTGAGGGATTTTGAGGGATATTTGAAAAGCAGTGATGATAAACTTGAATTGAGTTGGGCGTAACAGAGGGATTGAAGTGTTAAATGAAATAAGATTTAGGTTATATACATATTACTGAATTTAAATTGTGGTACCCTTTAGACGCCCTAACTACCGCACATCTCACTGTTATAGTGAGTTAAGCGGTGATTACTGGGACAAATTGTCTCATCCCACGATTACTGATATTTTTGCAAGTATTCATGCACAGGTGCAAGCTTCAGGAATGGGAATTAGGTTGTGGAGGTTATTTAATTTGTTTAGAAATGTATATTGCCAATTTATAGGTCTGCATTCGCTTCCGCATGTATATATATCTATTTATTGTTTAATATCAACTAGTTTTGTTTATTAACCATGTTAGACAAATCCTTTCTAACATGGTTAGCAATAAATTATCCATTATAGCAGCTGTATTGTATTAGTTTATTCTTTTCTATCATGGATAATAATTTAGTCATTAGGATATTCTTTTTCTAACTATGATAGAGATATTGATATTATTGAAATTCCTTTTTCTATCATAGTTAGCAAAGATATTATCGAACTAAAAGAGATGTCACAGGTTAATTGGGGAAATAGTAACAGTATGTTACAACTTGGTTATCAGTATTTGGTATACGATAACCTAGGACTGTGCTGCATTGCATGTAGATTGGCAATATACATTGTTGGTATTCCCTTCCTTATGTGCATGAATATCTGCTTTTTGAGAGGAATATCACTCATCCCGTGGTGGGAAGAGAGTGATAAGTGCAATTGAATAGGTAATGTGGAGAGATTGAGAAGAATATAGAAAGAATAACGAAATAATATTGATATGTATTAGAATTTAGGAAGAATGACGAAATAAGGATGCTTCTCTGGGGTCTCGAATATAGTTATGTGCCGGCCATAATCATAGTCGAGGCATCATGAGATCCCTTATTGGGTTAAGGGATTAAGGAAATTCAAAAATAACAATATATAGTGACATTTAGGTGGTGGAATAAGAAAGTATTGATCTGGTTTCTTGTTTTGTTCAGTAAATTGTTTGATTTATTGATGATTTGACTTGTGCATGTATTTGTCTTAACCATGAATTAAACTGGATTTTCTTAATTAGGTAGCAAATCTTGTTGTTTATCATCATAATCTTCGATATTAAATCTAAGATAAAGCTGATTGGAGAAGAATCTACGAATTAGTGAAACAAATTTCAGGTTTTGAGATTTCTCTTTTGTTCTATAACTGATTAAATTCTGTCATTGATATTGAACTTTAGGGATTTAAAAGTGATATATGAATACTTGATGATGAAATTTCTCACTTGTCTATATGTTATTAAGATGTTGGTATGTGAGTATGATGATACTAAATTGTAATACATTGATGTGTTTGGTGTTTTACAATGAATAATAGCATCCAAGTTGAGTTAAAAATATAAAGAGAACCTAATTGAGGTAAATTTTTTTTATCGAGTGTTATTTGGACATTTAGTGAAAGGTATAATGGAATGCTATGATGTTCATCAAGTGAAATTGTAAATTGATTGTGGTTATTTTCCTATACTTTGAGATTTGCTAATACATGTGATTTTGCATGAATGTATAATTGAAGTTTGATTTATAATGAAACATATACTTGTATGGTGGGTTTAAAGGTGGTTGATACTGGCCTATTTAATATCTTTCTGTGTGTGAACTGCAAATAAGTGATAGTTGGATGTTTTGTTGTGGATTTTGGTAAGTTAAATGAGAGAGAATTCTAAATGACTTAGGTTGTTGGGGTTTAGGAAATTTTAAATCTATAGAATGTAGCATGGGTTTTGTTTAGAAGGTTTTGGAGTTGATTTGTTTAGTTGCAATTTTTGCCTTAAAGGGAATCAAAATCTGTTTTGTCTTTTGTATTGATTTCTAAATGTGGATGCTTGTAATAGATGAATGAAATGATATTTGAATATAAGTTAAAGATGGTTTGTATTGGATTTTGAATCAGAGAAAGAAGAATATGCTATATGAGGTCATTTAGAGTAGTATGGTTGGTGAAAGCTCTTGAATCACATTTTGAATTGGAAAGTGTGATGTAATAGGGATTTGATTGAGATAAATGAGATATGAAGATGCAATTCATGTGTGGTTAAATGAAGTAATGGATGAAAGAGGAGTGTTAAGAGCCAATAAATTGATTAAGACTTAGTATAGCTGATAATCTATGGTTATAATTTTTATGGAGGTGCATTGGATATGTGTGTTAGTTCTATGCTTCAAAGGATGGCTTCCAAAGTTTCTTTTTCTCTTCGGTTATGGCTGAACTGGTTATATAGGTAAAATTATTCCAGTTTGTTCTTTGGGCCTGTATTATTAAAGATTCTGTTTGATAATGTCATCAGTCTTTTGTTAAACTTTATGGAATGATTGACTATTAATGCTTTGTTTTGAATCTCTGACATTTCTTCTTGCAAGTTGTTGACAATTTCAAATTTTGTTTTGTATATATGTATAGAGTAATATGGCGTTGTGATAATGTGAAAAAGTGTTGTTGAAGAATGTTTAGATGTGATGAGAATTCGGTGGGACATAAGGTTATGTGATGATTTTCATGTTTCAAATCAAGGTATTAGAAGGATTGAGATATTTTCATTGATTCTTTACTTAGTTGGAATCAAACAGTAGGAATTTATGATTTGAGAAATGTAGGGAATTATGGGAAAATCATGATTGTCGAGCTTGAATGGATTGAAATAGAAATAACTGAGGGGAGTTTTGACTTTAAGGATTTAAACACTATATTATGGATATGAACTGATTAGTAACCGGAAATTGGCTTGAAGAATGGAATGAGTATTGGTGATTACTATATAGATTGAATGAGGATAAATGATGAAGAATGGTGATTAGTGTATTAAGTTGTAGTAAAATTTTTAGAGTTAACATGAAGAACGGAAGGTGGACTTATGAATTTTCTTTGTTTAAGGTGTATGTTTAGTAAATTTTGGGGACAAAATTCTTAAAAGGTGGGGAGAATTGTAACATCCTGAAAAATTTAATTCAGGATTAGAGAGTGTTTTGGGAAATTTTGGAATTTTTAGGAATTTTTGGTGATTTTTTAGGACATTTGGAAAATTTTGAGTAATTAATGTGCATATAATTAATTAAGAAATGAAGAGTTTGAAATATGAGGGAATGGTAAAGCTAAAAATATTTTGAAGTTTAAGAAGATTGGAGGCTGGTTTAAGTGGTTTTAAATCAAAATGAGTACACTATGGCAAGTTCAGGCTTTAATTATCAAGAGCCACCCTTATTTCTCCCTAACCAAACACTCCTTCCCTCCTTCCTTCCTCAAAAACCCGACAGACCCCCCCCATTTCTTCATCTTCTTCGTTTTCTCCTTCCCTTCCACTCGAACCCTAACCCTTCGGTCCTCTGATTCCGGCGAGCTTCCGGCAGCACACGGCGGCGTCGACCGCCGTGGTTTGACCCAGAGACCTCCCTCCTTCCTTCTTCAACCGACGGTCTCCTCCTCCCCAAGCAATCCCATTCATTTTTCTTCTCCTCCACATACACCCATTGCGTTTTCTCACTCCCAAACCTCCAAAAATCATGTGAGCTCGTCGATCCCTCAATGTTTTGTTGTTTTCTTCACTGTTCCTCACTCTCCCACCTTGTGTTCCTTCGTTTCTCCGGCGGTCTAGGCGGCGGACGACAGTAGTGGACGGTGAGGCTTGTGTTTTGTTGTTCTTCAAGCTAGTTTCTTGTTTCCAACTTCATTTTCCTTATGTTTTTCTCTTGTTTTACTGTTTTGATCGACCAGTCCCAAATGGCTGATTTTCCGGCGAACATTTCCGGCGATGGCGAAGCCATTTCGCCACCGATTTTGACCTGCAAGTTGAGTTCAAACTTATGTGAGTCTCTTTTTATTTTATTTTGTTATTTTCTGCGATTTTTTTGGCAGAATTGAGAGTTAGGGTTTGATGGGTTCTGATTTTTGGGCGTCTTTAATTAAATGAAGGGAAGATTGTTGTGTGAGATGAAATGTTGCTTTTATTCTGCTTTGGCTGAAATGAATTCTGAGTTTGGGAGTAGTTTTATCTCTGTTTCTGGAAAGAAGAGTTAAAAACCTTTAATTAATCTCTGCAGGAGCATATACAAGTCTTTAACCTGTTGTCATAGGTGTGCTTATAAAATTTATTCTATTTTGTTTTGTTGTGATGGCTTGAGTTGTGTTGAATGTAGATGTGGTTGACTCCTTGTTCCTGAAAGAGTGAAGTCAGATTTGTAAATCTGATTTCATTAGTTAAAATGCACGAAATAACCTATGGATAAGTTAATAAATAGGTAGTAGATGTAGTTGAACATGAATTATTTGTTGCTAGTGCCTTTTCTTCTGCTTGTTAAAGTGATAAGTGTACTAATATTTGTTGATTCTCTGTGTTTTGGGCTAACTGCACATGGCTGCTTCTACTGTTTCCTTGTGATGCTATTTTTGTTTGGCCTAGTTACTAATTAAGTGAAAACATATGCCCATGTTGTGTCTCAAATCTGTAAATGGATGATTCATGTTGATTATGTGCCTTGTATGTTAAAAATCTGAATAATAATTAAAGAAATAATGACATTGATATTGGTTGCTATGTGGTCAGTTAGGCATAGAAAGTGAAGTTGATATTCTTGTTACTTTTGCTTTCTGACTTTTGACCCTGCGCATGAGTGTATGACAATGAACTGTTTGATTTTTGGTTTTGGGAGGATTTTAAATTCTGTTTTGGTTTGGCCAACGAGTTTGAGGGATGTTCGGATGGAAGTGAATTGCTGCATGCAATCATATAAAGGTAAATAAATAAATAGGCTTGGCTTAGTTTGTTTATGTTCTTGTCAGTTAGTTCGTGAATGATGGGAATAATATAAACATAGCTTTTGGAAGAATGAAGTTGGGAATGGTACCTTGTGATTTTAATTAGAATTATATGATTATATTGTTGTGATAGGATTTTCGTTTTGGCTGAATTAAAGGCATGAAAATGGAGGGTGCCTATTTAAGGAACTTATAAATTGAGAAAGGCTTATAGAATTGGAAATGCATATGATTTGGTGGGGGAATATGAGATTCTTGGTAATGCTAGTTTCATTTTCTGTTCTATTATAATAGGCTTAAGAAAAACCTTGATTCTTGTGATAAACTACATATGGGTTTCAAATTGCCGTGTTTTTTTTTATGTATGGCTGAAATGAAGGGGAATATTTATTGGCCATTACATGTTCAGTTATGCTTGAGATTGGAAATCTGATTTTTATTTTCCACATTCAATGTTGCTGCCCAATTGAACCTTGTATGGGTGTTGAGCATTAGGTGGAAGGGTATGGTTATTTTGGAAAGATGTGAATATGAATGAATTTAGAATGGATATATGTTTCTACATGTGATTGAGATGGTTTTAATTATTTTTGGAGTTCATATACAGAAATGCTTAATTGTGAAGGTGTGTTTATGTTTGACGTAATTGATTAGGACATGATATATAAATGGGGAAACTTGGGTAGTAATGAGAGCGACGTTATTTAATACATAGCTTAGAATGATTATTAACTAATTATCATTACATGCTGAAATAATAGGAAAGAATGTGATTTACATATACTCTCGAGACATGGTAAAGTAAAGGAAAAAGACAACAGAATGCTAAGGGCGACAGGTAATCACTCTTACCTTGTTATAACATTGAGGGTGACGTTAGTTAGGGATTTTGTAAAATCCCTTTTCACCCTCTATATATATATTATCTTTAAAAGGGTATTTTTATACAAAACAGGCTATCGGGTGCCTTTCAAACGCGATTACTTTCATATAAAAGACTTTGATACAGATATATATATTATCCTGCTTGGTGGTTGCTATTGATTTGGAATGGTGTGAAGGATATATAGGTATATTGTTTAGATAGTGGTTTGAGAGGATGATGATAGAAAAGGGAGTTGGATATTGATGTTGAAATTGAGATACTGATGAGGTTGAAATTTATTGGACATTGTGGACATTGCATGACACTGAGACATATGTACCATCGCGCGATGATAACCGTTCGATAGGCCAATCAACGGTTATTTGTACTGGTTGACAGATTGGAGACTGTGACCAATGGTCAACAGATTGGAGACTGTGACCAGCAGTCTTCTGATTGGAGACAGGGACTGCTCCCTTTCTGATTGGAGACAGATTGGGGTTTCCCTCTCATGGGGTTACCAGAGAGGGAAATTGCCCCCTCTTTGTGAGAGGGGCACAGTGTCAACTCATTTGGAACATATATAGGGCTCGAGCGTAGTGCCTCCGGGATGGCATGAGTAGAGCACCAGGGATTGTAAATGAATGTGAGCCGAGAAATTGGATCTGAGAAAGGTATGAATGAGATTTTAAGTAAGGAAAGCATGGATTGGAGATTGGAAGGTGAAGTTTAGTTGATGTGGAAATTGATTGAGGGATTTTGAGGGATATTTGAAAAGCAGTGATGATAAACTTGAATTGAGTTGGGCGTAACAGAGGGATTGAAGTGTTAAATGAAATAAGATTTAGGTTATATACATATTACTGAATTTAAATTGTGGTACCCTTTAGACGCCCTAACTACCGCACATCTCACTGTTATAGTGAGTTAAGCGGTGATTACTGGGACAAATTGTCTCATCCCACGATTACTGATATTTTTGCAGGTATTCATGCACAGGTGCAAGCTTCAGGAATGGGAATTAGGTTGTGGAGGTTATTTAATTTGTTTAGAAATGTATATTGCCAATTTATAGGTCTGCATTCGCTTCCGCATGTATATATATCTATTTATTGTTTAATATCAACTAGTTTTGTTTATTAACCATGTTAGACAAATCCTTTCTAACATGGTTAGCAATAAATTATCCATGATAGCAGCTGTATTGTATTAGTTTATTCTTTTCTATCATGGATAATAATTTAGTCATTAGGATATTCTTTTTCTAACTATGATAGAGATATTGATATTATTGAAATTCCTTTTTCTATCATAGTTAGCAAAGATATTATCGAACTAAAAGAGATGTCACAGGTTAATTGGGGAAATAGTAACAGTATGTTACAGTGATATTGTTGGACTGTGTATGTGAGTGTAAAGATATTGGGATCTTGGTATTTTGACAGGGATATTGAGAGGTACAGTGGATTGGATGTATCGTAGGTTGTGTAGAGAGAATTAGGGAGTTATGTTGATGGAACATAGAATAGGGTTTGTGAGCATTGCATGACACTGATTATTAGTACCGTCGGCCGATGTAACCTATCGATTTGCGCAAATCGATAGGTTAATTGTACAGGTTCCTCGAATTGTAAAGGAACCAGGGATGTTTTCACTATTTATAGTGCTCCCTTTTTCAGGGATGTTTTCACTATTTAAAGTGCTCCCTGTAACATCCTGAAAATTTAATACAGGATTAAAGAGTGTTTTGGGAAATGATAAATGGAGAAATTAGGAATTTTGGAATTTTTAGGAATTTTTGGGATATTTTTGGAAACTTTGAGTAATTAATGTGCATATAATTAATTAAGAAATGAAGAGTTTGAAATATGAGGGAGTGGTAAAGCTAAAAATATTTTGAAGTTTAAAAAGATTGGAGGCTGGTTTAAATGGTTTTAAAATTAAAAGAGTACACTATGGCAAGTTTGGGCTACAAATCATCAGAGAACCCCTTATTTCAGTGATCCAAACGCGCCCCTCCCCTTTACTTTAAATACCGGACTCCCTCCTCCCTATCACCCGAAAAACACTCCCTCCTCCCACCGCCTTCTTCTTCGTTCCCCTTCTTCGATCTCCTCCCTCTCTCAAGCTCCGATCATCCACCTTCCCCCTGCGTGCTCGCCGTCCGGATTCCGACGAGCTTCCGGCAGCACACGGCGGCGTCGACCGCCGTGGTTTGACCCAGAGACCTCCCTCCTTCCTTCTTCAACCGACGGCCTCCCCCTCCATTCTTCCTTTTTGTTTTCTCATCCTTCAACCTCGCTGAAACCTGCCTCCCTTTCTCTCCCTCGCGTTCTTCATCTTCGTTCAGCTCCTTCATCCCTTTCGTTTTTCCGGCGAGCTCTACGGTGGATGGTGGCGGTGAGAGTTTCCGGCGACCCCATGGTGGTTGACAGCGAGAATAGGTAAAAGCTTTGGCCTTTAGTTCATGTTTTGGGCTACAAGTCTTTTCAATGTTAGTTTCTTATATTTTTCCTTTTTATCTTGGTTCCTTTTCTGGCCACCACTGCCACGACATTTTCCGGCGAGTTTTTCCGGCGACAGCAAGCTCTTTTGGGATCTGCAACCTCGGGTTTAACTTGTTGGTGAGCTTTTTCTCCAATCCTCACTTTTCTCTGCGATTTTGGGTGAGATTTGAGTAAGGGCCAAACTGAATTTTTGGGGTTTTGTTTGTTTAATAGATAGAAGTTGAAACCTTAGCTTTTATTCTTGTTGTTTTGAATGAGAGATTGAACCTTGACTGAAGTTTTAGTAGTTTATAAGAATCCAAATGTTTGGCTGCTTGTGCTTCTTCGTTTAGTTAATTGCTTGGTTCGATTTAAAATGAAATATATACTGTTATGGCTGGTTGGAAGTTGATTGGTGCTGGTGTTTAAGATTTCCTTGTGTAAATTGAAATTAAATGACTTTGGTTGCCATATTATTGTTTTTTTTGGGTAGGTTAAATGAGAGGATACTTTGAAACAGATTTTTGGGAATGACATCATGGTGGAGATGAAATTTAGAAAAACAATAGGAATGTTTTGTAAAAGTTTTTGGAAGCCTAGGGAAGTTTGAATATTTGATGTTTAATTGAGAGCTTGGTTTTAAAGATGTATGGGATTCTGGAAATGGTTAAAGGAGGATGGAAATAGATTTGTTAGTAATAGTTTGTGTTTTGTTAGAATGAAATTGGTTATGTTGATTTAGTAGGAATTGATTAATGAAATGGGTTCAAGGATTTTGGGATGGATGGAGTATTAGTTTTAAGAAAATGAGAATGGTTTTGAAGGGTTTAGATGGTAGGATAGGTGGATGACATATGGTTTACTTTGTAAAAGAAAGTGAAGTGGATTTGGAAGGTTAATTCTGTTTGTTCCAAGACTTTAGTGAAGTGGTTTTGGTTTGAGTGAGATATGCATGGATGTGAGATGAGGGTGATTAAACAAAAATAATTTTTGGTGCATGAGTCAATAAATTTCATGCTTTTGTAAGAAGAATTAAGTAAGTACTTGGGTTTGAATGATCTACTTTGGTCATGGCCTGTGGTGATGTTTTGAATAGAATGATTTAGTTGAGTTCAGCTTGGTTCATCTTAATTTGGCCAAAAAGGATATGGAAATAGAAATAATTCAAGTTGAGATTCAGGTATTATGATTAATAGACCAAAGTCATGAAAAGGTTACTATGTTGTTGAGTAATGGTGGTATTGTTTCTATGCTTTGCAGTGAAAGTTATTAATTACTTGGTAGCCTTGAAGCTATTTGAATGATGGCTGATTTGAGAGTGAATGGTAGTGTAAGTGCTTGAAAGTTTTGAGTAATTGGTGACTGGATAGAGTGCAGATTTTTAAAAGAGTAAAGGGTTTATTATATATGATGTGGATAGTGGTTTGGTCCAATAAAAATTGAAAGTATTTTGTTGGTGCTGCTTGGGGGAAATCTCTTAGAATCTGATCCCAATAGCTATTGTGCTTTATTTTGTTGTTTTGAAACCACATTGAGTTGATTATAAGCAGTCTATAAGTTTGGGATTACCTGATTTTGAGTTGGGTTTGATTCAGATTTATTGTGGTTAAGATTGGGGAATTTGAATTCATGATTTCCTTGTGTAGGTTTTGATTAAGATATGAAATGGAATTTTGTGAACTCTTGTATTTCTATATGTTAAAATGCTTTTGATTATGCTAGATTTTGTTTTATCTACTTCGTTATTTGTATGCATGTTTATTATGATTGAAATTTGCAATATATGTATGTTAAAGGAATAGGTGTTCTATTTTGTTAATATTTGAAGTGGAATAAATGAATTGGATTGGAAGTTATATTGATAGATTGATTCAAATAAAGATGAAAAGAAATATCAGCTTGGTTTAGTCCTTGGTTTCATGGTTTGATTAAGTTTATCATTGATTTTGAAGTGAATAAATGGAAGCTATATGCTTGTTTTGTTTTAGTGTTGTTGAGACTTTGTGCCTTCATGAATGAATGAAAGTGTTTAAGGATTTAAATTAGATTATTTAATTGATTATCTAAAACTGATTATGTATGAATGTGTGAATGCTAATGATGTAGTAGTTTGATGTCACTGGTTATTTAATTGTGAACTTTGACTAAGATTGAAATATAGATTTTGAGGATAAAGAATATAAACAAGGGATTGGGTAGTAATACGGACGAGAGAGAGAGACGTTAGTTAATCCATGACAGAATGATTATTAATCTACTATTATTACATGATGTAATAATAGGAAAGGATGTGCTTTGCGTATTCCTCAAGGCATGGTAAAGGGGAAAAAGGCAACGGAGTGCTAAGGGCGTCAGGTAATCACTCTTAACCTTGCTATAACATTGAGGGTGATGTTAGTTGGGGTTTTCAAAACCCTTTCTCACCCTCTATATATATATATTATCTTTGAAAACTTATTTTTATACAAAATAGGCTATCGGGTGCCTTTCAAACGCGATTACTTTCATATAAAGAAATTTGAAACACTATATATATTATCCTGTCTGGTGGTGATTATCATGGAATGATGTAACATGTATGCAGTGTAGTGATTTGATAGTGGTATTGAGAGGTTACGAGGATAGGAATTGATTACGAGATGAGTTACAGAGAGTTATGTTGAGAGATATTGATAGTTAGGTGGAAGAAAGGAATTGAATCAAATTTGTGATTGAGATATGAATATGGTGGATGAGATATTGACAAGGATTCGGTGAGAATTTGCATGACACTGCTACTTATGTACCATCGCGCGATGATAACTGTCGATAGGCCAATCGACAGTTATTTGTACTGATGATCCTTTTCGGATTGATTGGATCGGGGTTCATAGGTCTACTTATTGAGAGAAGTGACCTACGGTTGTTTGGCATTGAAGAGCCCAACCGCCCCTACGGTTGTTTGGCATTGAAGAGTCCAACCGTTCCCGTTCTGTAATGGAAAACAGAATTGGGGTTCCCTCTCTGGAGATTTGCCAGAGAGGGAAATTGTTCCCTCCTTATGGAGAGGAACACAGTGTCAAATCATATAGTGAAGATTAGATGCTTGAATGCCCCGGGATGGCACAATGCATCTATAGGTGAGTGTGAGAGTTGTGGTGGTAGTAGCATTAGAATGGAGACTGAGGAGGTGATATTTGATTATGTGGAATTGACTGAGGAATTTGAGTGATATGTGAAATGTAGAGATGATGAATTTGAATTGATTTGGATGGAGGGAACTTGAACGATAAATGAAAGACTTGACGTGTATATATGTATTATTGATTTTTAAACTGTGGTACCCTTTAGACGCCCTTACTACCGCACATCTCACTGTTATAGTGAGTTAAGCGGGGATTACTGGGACAAATTGTCTCATCCCACGATTACTGATATTTTTGCAGGTATTCATGCACAGGTGCTAGCATCAGGAAAGGGAATTAGGTAGTAGAAGTTATATAGTTTATTTAGAATTGTATATTGCCAATTTGTATAGGCCTGCATCTGCTTCCGCATGTATACATATTTATTTATCGTTTAATATCAGTTAGTTTTGTTTAATAACCATGTTAGGCAAATCCTTTCTAACATGGTTAGCAATTAATTATCCATGATAGCAGCTGTGCTGTATTAGTTTATTCTTTTCTATCATGGATAATATTTTAATCATTAGGATATTCTTTTTCTAACTATGATAGAGATATTGATATTATTGAAATTCCTTTTTCTATCATAGTTAGTAAAGATATTATTGAATTAAAAGAGATGTCACAGATTAATTAGGAAATTAGTAACACTATGTTACAACTTGGTTATCAGTATTTGGTATACGATAACCTAGGACTGTGCTGCATTGCATATAGATTGGCAATATACATTGTTGGTATTCCCTTCCTTATGTGCATGAATATCTGCTTTTTGAGACGAATATCACTCATCCCGTGGTGGGGAGAGAGTGATAAGAGAAATTAAATAGGTATTGTGGAGAGATTGAGATGAACATAGAAAGAATAACAAAATAATGTTGATATGTATAAGAATTTAGGAAGAATGACGAAATAAGGATGTTTCTCTGGGGTCTCAGTATAGTTATGTGCCGGCCATAATCATAGTCGAGGCATCATGAGATCCCTTATTGGGTTTAAGGGATAAGATAATTTGAAATAACATTTAGTAACTTAAAAGAGGAAGTTATGAAGTTGTGCTTTGATAATAATAAGCTAAGTGGTTTGCTGAATGTTATATTGAAATCTTTGATTTTATGGATGATTGGTTGATAGTCATTGTTTGGCTTTATTGGTAAATGAATTAAGTTGGATTGACAGACGCCTACTAATGGTATTGATTCCTTGTAATTGTATAGTGGATTATTTTTGGAGTGTGATTTTTGTTGGATTCGTGTTTTCATGTTTCTTGGAAGTGTGTTGTAGGAAGTGAAGCTTTGTGATTTCCATTGATTCCTTATTGAATCAGTTTTGGTTATGTGCTCTTAGTCACCAATTTTATGCATTATAAATTTTTAATTCATAGTCCTATTCAATAATCAGTAACTAAAAGAGAAGGGAGAATTGATGTAAAAGGGAAGTTAATTAGTGAAGTATTTTGTTTTAGGGAAGTAGTGAGTTAACTTGTTGATTGAATTGCTCCATGACGAAGAAGGAATTGTTTTTGCAAGTATGAATTATTACCACTATGGATTAATAGTGTTGAAGTGATGACTTATGGTAATACTTTGGATATGAATTGAGAATTATGTAGGATAAATTGTGGATTCTAGGTTTTATCGTGAATTATGAGGTGAATACATTATAGTGATGAATTTTGAAGTCGTGATCATGATGGAACTAAATAGATAAAGAAGTTAGTTGAGATGAAGAATTTAGGGTGAAGCTTTAGTGAATGTTTTAAATGGATACATTGGAGATTGAATGCAGTCTAGAAAGATTTTGTTAAGAAAATTGACATTGACATGGTTAGTCATATACTAAATTAGAGTTATAAGGAGGAAAATCAATGGGTTGATTAATTTGGAGAATGTAAATGATAATATATATGGTGGACATTGAATTGTAAAACAAGTGAATTGAGGTATTATGACTGTTGATCTATTGTTTTGTAAGGTTGAGGATTGTATTGAAAGTTGTCAAATTGGAGTTTTGAAAATTGGGAAAATATTTGATGACTTTAGTGAGAAATTAAGTATTGTCACATGTTTTTAGCATAATGGTATGAATAGGCATATATCTTAGGTATGGGAAATTTGATAGAATTGTTAGTACAAAAGGCAAAGTTGGAGGTGGATTTCAATATCTTGGTGATTTCTATGGATTAACGACTTTAGTAGTTCCACTAGTTATTAATAATACACTGTGTTGATGATTTAGAGAAGTATGGTGATGTGGTGGACTATTATGACTTGTTGATAGATCAACATTAGGCTTTTATGGATAAGTGTATATTAAGTTAGAATCCTGAGTTAAAGTTAGAAAGGGAATTTTATGGAGATGTTATCATTTATGATGGATGACTTTAGTACAAGTAATATAAGGTTAGGGTAGTTAGTAAATGAAGGTTAGTTAAGGGAAACTTCCTGTTAACTTGATGTTAAAGTGAATAAATTGATTGGATCTTATTGTGTGTTAGATTCGTGTATCATTTATGCTCTGTTGCATAAGATTTTTGTAGTGAAATTGATTGTGCTACTGCTGGTATATTGTGATTTCTGACAGATTCGTTCAATAATCTGCTAGTGTAGCAGAATTAATTGTGGTTTTGAATAGAATTTTAGTTATACTCCTAGTTTTCTGGCGTAGTGTTTCTAACCTTGTTCAAAAGGTTATATACATTCAAGTCAATCTGACTTGATTTCACCTCTTTTAAGCCTTTTAATGAACTTGAGAATGGGATCTAGTATCCTTAACCTCACCTTTATCGTAAGAAACATCTTTCCTACTTCGCACTTGACTACATTTGACCAGAAAACTGCGACAACAACCTTAGTTAAAGTGTTTATAGTTCTTCTAAATCATCGATAGCATCTCTGCAGTGTCATACGGATGACACTTATGGCAATGAATTCTCATTGTCAATGAGTTCAGTCTTACTTACTTATAACCAAATTCCTTTTTCTTTTTCTTGGGATGAGATTATCAGTCCACGAAACTGTTTCTTTTCTTATTTCTAATGGAAATTCCCTTAATTTCGAGGACGAAATTATTTTAGAGGAGGAGAATTGTAACATCCTGAAAATTTAATACAGGATTAAAGAGTGTTTTGGGAAATGATAAATGGAGAAATTAGGAATTTTGGAATTTTTAGGAATTTTTGGGATATTTTTGGAAACTTTGAGTAATTAATGTGCATATAATTAATTAAGAAATGAAGAGTTTGAAATATGAGGGAGTGGTAAAGCTAAAAATATTTTGAAGTTTAAAAAGATTGGAGGCTGGTTTAAATGGTTTTAAAATTAAAAGAGTACACTATGGCAAGTTTGGGCTACAAATCATCAGAGAACCCCTTATTTCAGTGATCCAAACGCGCCCCTCCCCTTTACTTTAAATACCGGACTCCCTCCTCCCTATCACCCGAAAAACACTCCCTCCTCCCACCGCCTTCTTCTTCGTTCCCCTTCTTCGATCTCCTCCCTCTCTCAAGCTCCGATCATCCACCTTCCCCCTGCGTGCTCGCCGTCCGGATTCCGACGAGCTTCCGGCAGCACACGGCGGCGTCGACCGCCGTGGTTTGACCCAGAGACCTCCCTCCTTCCTTCTTCAACCGACGGCCTCCCCCTCCATTCTTCCTTTTTGTTTTCTCATCCTTCAACCTCGCTGAAACCTGCCTCCCTTTCTCTCCCTCGCGTTCTTCATCTTCGTTCAGCTCCTTCATCCCTTTCGTTTTTCCGGCGAGCTCTACGGTGGATGGTGGCGGTGAGAGTTTCCGGCGACCCCATGGTGGTTGACAGCGAGAATAGGTAAAAGCTTTGGCCTTTAGTTCATGTTTTGGGCTACAAGTCTTTTCAATGTTAGTTTCTTAAATTTTTCCTTTTTCTCTTGGTTCCTTTTCTGGCCACCACTGCCACGACATTTTCCGGCGAGTTTTTCCGGCGACAGCAAGCTCTTTTGGGATCTGCAACCTCGGGTTTAACTTGTTGGTGAGCTTTTTCTCCAATCCTCACTTTTCTCTGCGATTTTGGGTGAGATTTGAGTAAGGGCCAAACTGAATTTTTGGGGTTTTGTTTGTTTAATAGATAGAAGTTGAAACCTTAGCTTTTATTCTTGTTGTTTTGAATGAGAGATTGAACCTTGACTGAAGTTTTAGTAGTTTATAAGAATCCAAATGTTTGGCTGCTTGTGCTTCTTCGTTTAGTTAATTGCTTGGTTCGATTTAAAATGAAATATATACTGTTATGGCTGGTTGGAAGTTGATTGGTGCTGGTGTTTAAGATTTCCTTGTGTAAATTGAAATTAAATGACTTTGGTTGCCATATTATTGTTTTTTTTGGGTAGGTTAAATGAGAGGATACTTTGAAACAGATTTTTGGGAATGACATCATGGTGGAGATGAAATTTAGAAAAACAATAGGAATGTTTTGTAAAAGTTTTTGGAAGCCTAGGGAAGTTTGAATATTTGATGTTTAATTGAGAGCTTGGTTTTAGAGATGTATGGGATTCTGGAAATGGTTAAAGGAGGATGGAAATAGATTTGTTAGTAATAGTTTGTGTTTTGTTAGAATGAAATTGGTTATGTTGATTTAGTAGGAATTGATTAATGAAATGGGTTCAAGGATTTTGGGATGGATGGAGTATTAGTTTTAAGAAAATGAGAATGGTTTTGAAGGGTTTAGATGGTAGGATAGGTGGATGACATATGGTTTACTTTGTAAAAGAAAGTGAAGTGGATTTGGAAGGTTAATTCTGTTTGTTCCAAGACTTTAGTGAAGTGGTTTTGGTTTGAGTGAGATATGCATGGATGTGAGATGAGGGTGATTAAACAAAAATAATTTTTGGTGCATGAGTCAATAAATTTCATGCTTTTGTAAGAAGAATTAAGTAAGTACTTGGGTTTGAATGATCTACTTTGGTCATGGCCTGTGGTGATGTTTTGAATAGAATGATTTAGTTGAGTTCAGCTTGGTTCATCTTAATTTGGCCAAAAAGGATATGGAAATAGAAATAATTCAAGTTGAGATTCAGGTATTATGATTAATAGACCAAAGTCATGAAAAGGTTACTATGTTGTTGAGTAATGGTGGTATTGTTTCTATGCTTTGCAGTGAAAGTTATTAATTACTTGGTAGCCTTGAAGCTATTTGAATGATGGCTGATTTGAGAGTGAATGGTAGTGTAAGTGCTTGAAAGTTTTGAGTAATTGGTGACTGGATAGAGTGCAGATTTTTAAAAGAGTAAAGGGTTTATTATATATGATGTGGATAGTGGTTTGGTCCAATAAAAATTGAAAGTATTTTGTTGGTGCTGCTTGGGGGAAATCTCTTAGAATCTGATCCCAATAGCTATTGTGCTTTATTTTGTTGTTTTGAAACCACATTGAGTTGATTATAAGCAGTCTATAAGTTTGGGATTACCTGATTTTGAGTTGGGTTTGATTCAGATTTATTGTGGTTAAGATTGGGGAATTTGAATTCATGATTTCCTTGTGTAGGTTTTGATTAAGATATGAAATGGAATTTTGTGAACTCTTGTATTTCTATATGTTAAAATGCTTTTGATTATGCTAGATTTTGTTTTATCTACTTCGTTATTTGTATGCATGTTTATTATGATTGAAATTTGCAATATATGTATGTTAAAGGAATAGGTGTTCTATTTTGTTAATATTTGAAGTGGAATAAATGAATTGGATTGGAAGTTATATTGATAGATTGATTCAAATAAAGATGAAAAGAAATATCAGCTTGGTTTAGTCCTTGGTTTCATGGTTTGATTAAGTTTATCATTGATTTTGAAGTGAATAAATGGAAGCTATATGCTTGTTTTGTTTTAGTGTTGTTGAGACTTTGTGCCTTCATGAATGAATGAAAGTGTTTAAGGATTTAAATTAGATTATTTAATTGATTATCTAAAACTGATTATGTATGAATGTGTGAATGCTAATGATGTAGTAGTTTGATGTCACTGGTTATTTAATTGTGAACTTTGACTAAGATTGAAATATAGATTTTGAGGATAAAGAATATAAACAAGGGATTGGGTAGTAATACGGACGAGAGAGAGAGACGTTAGTTAATCCATGACAGAATGATTATTAATCTACTATTATTACATGATGTAATAATAGGAAAGGATGTGCTTTGCGTATTCCTCAAGGCATGGTAAAGGGGAAAAAGGCAACGGAGTGCTAAGGGCGTCAGGTAATCACTCTTAACCTTGCTATAACATTGAGGGTGATGTTAGTTGGGGTTTTCAAAACCCTTTCTCACCCTCTATATATATATATTATCTTTGAAAACTTATTTTTATACAAAATAGGCTATCGGGTGCCTTTCAAACGCGATTACTTTCATATAAAGAAATTTGAAACACTATATATATTATCCTGTCTGGTGGTGATTATCATGGAATGATGTAACATGTATGCAGTGTAGTGATTTGATAGTGGTATTGAGAGGTTACGAGGATAGGAATTGATTACGAGATGAGTTACAGAGAGTTATGTTGAGAGATATTGATAGTTAGGTGGAAGAAAGGAATTGAATCAAATTTGTGATTGAGATATGAATATGGTGGATGAGATATTGACAAGGATTCGGTGAGAATTTGCATGACACTGCTACTTATGTACCATCGCGCGATGATAACTGTCGATAGGCCAATCGACAGTTATTTGTACTGATGATCCTTTTCGGATTGATTGGATCGGGGTTCATAGGTCTACTTATTGAGAGAAGTGACCTACGGTTGTTTGGCATTGAAGAGCCCAACCGCCCCTACGGTTGTTTGGCATTGAAGAGTCCAACCGTTCCCGTTCTGTAATGGAAAACAGAATTGGGGTTCCCTCTCTGGAGATTTGCCAGAGAGGGAAATTGTTCCCTCCTTATGGAGAGGAACACAGTGTCAAATCATATAGTGAAGATTAGATGCTTGAATGCCCCGGGATGGCACAATGCATCTATAGGTGAGTGTGAGAGTTGTGGTGGTAGTAGCATTAGAATGGAGACTGAGGAGGTGATATTTGATTATGTGGAATTGACTGAGGAATTTGAGTGATATGTGAAATGTAGAGATGATGAATTTGAATTGATTTGGATGGAGGGAACTTGAACGATAAATGAAAGACTTGACGTGTATATATGTATTATTGATTTTTAAACTGTGGTACCCTTTAGACGCCCTTACTACCGCACATCTCACTGTTATAGTGAGTTAAGCGGGGATTACTGGGACAAATTGTCTCATCCCACGATTACTGATATTTTTGCAGGTATTCATGCACAGGTGCTAGCATCAGGAAAGGGAATTAGGTAGTAGAAGTTATATAGTTTATTTAGAATTGTATATTGCCAATTTGTATAGGCCTGCATCTGCTTCCGCATGTATACATATTTATTTATCGTTTAATATCAGTTAGTTTTGTTTAATAACCATGTTAGGCAAATCCTTTCTAACATGGTTAGCAATTAATTATCCATGATAGCAGCTGTGCTGTATTAGTTTATTCTTTTCTATCATGGATAATATTTTAATCATTAGGATATTCTTTTTCTAACTATGATAGAGATATTGATATTATTGAAATTCCTTTTTCTATCATAGTTAGTAAAGATATTATTGAATTAAAAGAGATGTCACAGATTAATTAGGAAATTAGTAACACTATGTTACACTCCCTTTTCCATGCTTTCAGATTTGAGACTGGGCACAGTGTCAATCACGTTTATTTTTGTCTATTGAGTTGAATTGGATGTGACAGAGGGGTTTTGAGTGAGGAATAGAAGAGGACTTGACAGATATATGTATATATTACTAAATTTAAAATGTGGTACCCTTTAGACGCCCTCGCTACCGCACGTCTCACTGTTATAGTGAGTTAAGCGGTGATAACTGGGACAAATTGTCTCATCCCACGATTACTGACATTTTTGCAGGTATTCATGCACAGGCGCAAGCATCAGAAAAGGGAATTAGGTTTCAAAGGTTATTTAGATTAGTTAGTTATGTATATTGCCAATTTGTATAGGCCTGCATTCGTTTCCGCATGTATATATCTATTTATTGTTAAATATCAGCTAGTTTTGTTTATTAACCATGTTAGGCAAATCCTTTCTAACATGGTTAGCAATAAATTATCCATGATAGCAGCTGTGCTGTATTAGTTTATTCTTTTCTATCATGGATAATATTTCAATCATTGGGATATTCTTTTTCTAACTATGATAGAGATATTGATATTATTGCAATTCCTTTTTCTATCATAGTTAGTAAAGATATTATTGAACTAAAAGAGATGTCACATGTTAATTAGGGAATTAGTAACCGAATGTTACAACTATGTCACAGGTTGATTAGGGAATTAGTAACCGAATGTTACACTTGCCTTCCCATAAAGCTTCTTCATTTCCGTTTTGCACTTGTTCTCCATCACAAATCCGTGAAGCTCGCCCTCGATCGGTGCTTGGAGGGAGTGCTTCGGCCGTGGCTTCTTCTGGCGGCGGCGAGGTGTTTTCCGGCGAAGGGAGTTAGTTTTTGAAGGTGGATGATAGTTTCTTTCGTTTTTATGTGATTTCTTCATGTTCCAACTTCATTTCTCATTTTTCCTTTCTCTTTCCTTTCATTTCCCGGCCAACCACCTAGGAAGAGGTGTTTTCCGGCGACCCAGACGGCGGCCGGCGGCGGTGAGGTTCTTTCTCTCATCTTTGAACTACGCAAGCCCTCCGATCATCTAATGACATTGATTTTTGGTTAAAGCTTTCTCTTTTAAGTTAGGGTTTGACCATGAATGCATTTAAGGAGCTTTAAAGTTGAATTTAGATTTTGTATAGGTGGGTTATTGACTGTTCTTGAAAGTATTTAAGTGGGTTATAGATGAAAATTTAAGTTGAAGTTGTTTATTGAAGTTGGAAGTTAATTTAAGAATTTTATTGACTCTTTAAATAAGAGTTCACTAAAGAATAAGGTTTTGAACTTAAATGGTGGTTATGTAATGATAGTTAAGGTTGTTCATTGATGTTGGAATGCTAATGTTGGCTAGCTTGGGCTTTAAAAGGAAGTTGGATAGTTAAAGTATTGATTGGAAATGGTTTTAGATGGTTTAAAGGATGGTTTGGTCATGGTGGGTTTATAATTTTTCAAGAGATGATGAAGGTTGAAAATCTTGTTATTGTAAAGGATTAGTAAAGGGAAAGTTTAGAAGGAAATTTAGAAGTTAAGGTGTTGATTAAAAAGGGAATTTGGTTATGTAAAAGAATGTTTGTAGTTTGGTGGTAGGTTTCTGAATTTGTGAGGTTGGGAGGCACATTTACTTGTCATATTGATATGAATGAGGTTGTTGTGGTGGTGTTTAGATGGTTGGTTAGTGTTGCCAAGTACAATGAGAAATGGTAAAAAAGTTAAATGTTTTAGGAATATAATCAAAAGGGGTAAGAGAAAAAGAAAGATATGAGGATAGAATTTGAGTAATGAGTGTTTCTTGAAGATTTTGGTAAGTTTTGGAAGTGTGGCATAGTTTTTGATAGGAATGATAAAGGAACATAATAATTGGAACAATGTTTAGAAATTCATGGGGATGAGTGAAATGGAAATGATACATAGCATTTAATTAAAGTATTTAGCATTCTTACCGCTTAAAATAGAATTAGTTGAATGGTGGTCAAAGTCACTAATATTGTGTCTTGACCATTAGCAGCTCATTGTGCGATTTTTGGTCGGCGATGCTTCGAGTGGAGCTCGCGGAAGGCAATAACTGAGGATATATAGTGCTGTTTTTGAGCTTGAACAGGTAATCACGCTTAACTGACTGTGATACTGAGGGTGACGGTAGTTGAGGATTTCTAAAATCCTCTTCTACTTTATATATAAATGAAATGTGTTCTGATTACTTTATATTTAAACGTGGGCTATAGGGTACCTTTCTAAATAAATTGTACTTTATATATATATATATATATATATATATATCTATATAAATCTTTTGTATGTTGCATGACACTGATTATTAGTACCGTCGGCCGATGTAACCTGTAACACATAGTTTATTTTTAAATAATTTCTTCAAATATTAAATATATTTAATTGAAAATAGTGATTTTTGCTATAAAATAAATATTAATAACTTTAAAAGTTTGTAAGAGGTAATCAAAAATCTGTCCAAATTAAAACTTTTTAATGAAATTGACTTTTTGAAATAATTCTTTCTAAAACAAGTTGAAAATAACTTTTTAAAACAAAATGAAGTTACTTAAGGTATGTATGGTGATTTATATTAATTTTATAAAGTAATACAAGTTTTAAAAATGTATTTCTTAATTTTATAAAATAAATGCTATTGAAAACATATTTCTAACTATTATTTCCTACACTAAAACATTTATCTTTTACTTTGAAATTCTAACGTTTACCCTATATAATATTAGTTCTAAAATAGTTAGTTTTACATATGAGTACATATAAAAGTCTATATATGAATTCAAAATAATTATCAAGTACATAAAGTATCCAAGGTTTATCTTCTACAAAATTTATATACATGACATGCCAAAATATAATTATACAATTTCCTTTAAAAATATATATTAATAAAAATACACTTAGGAGAAGACATTTCTGCATTCGTCCTTTCCCTTCATCACTCCAAAATTCCCTATCTATTGTGTACCTGAAACTAAACCAAATTTACCGCAGTTTATTTCATACACTCTAATTCATGCATTTACTTCACCTAGAAGCTGATTCATTTAATCCTACTTCAGATAATGATAGTGCGCTCCTGTTGGTGATTACTACCTGTTAGTAAAACACTCATACAGGGCCCTACCTTAACAATATATTTGTTACAGGTAGAATATTAAATACATGTGTCTATTGCACCACCTCACTACTTATAGTAATATATTCACCTTTCGTAGTAGGCATACCTGACAGGATTTTCTAGGAAAAATAAATTCAACAAAACAATATGGTATAGGGGGAGCGACCCTCCTTATACCTGGAGTACTCCACATAAATTTTAAATGCTGAAAATAAACCCTATCAATATCTGAAGCAGTAATATTAGTGATGACAGAAAATAAATATGTAGTCCTAATGTGCATGAAATAAACCGCTACCTGAACTTCACAAATCATTTATGCTCTTTCTCTTTGCTGGATCTTTGTCTCCAAGTATTCCCTTTACTACTTTCTCCTATTATTATACCAAGTAATAAAGAATATGAATAATCATCCTAGCGTATGTTAATTAGCGTCACTCTCGATCCTAATAATGTTACCCGCCCCTTCATAATATATCATTCCTATTTTTCTTTCTTTTCTATTTTAACACATACAAGTCACAACAAATTTAATCGAACCAATAACCACTTTGTAAGAACCTTAAGTATATTAGCACAATCAGTCAAACCTCAATTGCTATCTACTTCATGAATGGACAAGCTTCAATTTCAAACAATTCACGCCACATCATCAATTAATATCAGCCAATAACATATTTATACAATCAAACATTGCAATTTACATGTTTATAAACTCCAAATCACTTTTCATGAATAACCCAATAGCCACAAATCACATTCAAATCAATTGAACTCCAAGAAAACACTTTAAATCTCAACTCAAACATTATTATCAATGCAATCATAAAATCATACCAAGAAACAACTTGAAATACACATATAGAATAAAATACACATCTAACTTCCTCGATAATATCACAACATCCAATTTAATCATTTGTACCACATTCTTAACTTAAAATCCCAATCTAAGTATTAGGAATTAGCTGCCACTAATTATTACCCATAACAGAAAAATAAATAAAGTTAAGACCGTCTCTTTCTATTCCAAAAGGGCATAATTCCACATAAACATGAAAAGAAGTATTATAATCAAATTATTGTCCTTTAATGACCCATACAAACAAAACAGAATATGAACCAACCCAAACGAATATTGAGAACTAAAGTAACAACCTAAAGTCATTCAAATAACCTTCACAAACACTTAATCATTTATTTAAATTGAAGTCCAAGATAATACTATGCAGAATATTAACCATAGTCAAGAAAGTCAAAGAAAAAGAATGGAAAATCAAAAGATGATAGAAATAAAATCTCTATATCTTACAATTCTCATGAAAGTATCAAAATGTAGAAATTATAAACATATATGTCATACATCATTTGAGTCATACCCATGTTTTAAACACACCTACTTAACAATGTCCATCTCTAATCTCGTAACAATCAATAACCAAAACAAATAAACTTTGCATCCTCATTAAATAAATTCAGCCAAATAAAAAAAATAATAATAAGAGTCCAGATATTAACACATCATCAACAAGCATGAAATAACCTTATTTTGCATATCATAAACCAATTAGAATCAAATCCCCAAATTAGAAAAGACTTTATTCTCTGCCCAAAAATGCATTCAGCGATAATTTAATAAATGCAGAAAGTTAACCCAATTCCAAATAGCTTGAATGCACTGCTGATCACTCTCAAGAATTTAAACTCAACGATATAAAAAAATAACATGACAAACCAAAAAAATTCAAATACCTACAGGTGCAAAATTAATAACATCATAAACAACACATGATAAATCTCAAATTTGAAGATGAAACTCTTTAATCCAAATAAACATTAATTACCACCACCCCATAATTCGGTCTCTCCAAAACTCCTCACCCTTTTACGCAAAAAAAATAGAGTAGGAAAAAGTCGAAAATCCTTACCAAGTCTTATAGCTGAAATTGGTGAGTTTGATTGTAGAGATTATAGCCTAGAACCACTAGAAAACAAAACTACATGAGCTGAATGGAGTAAGGCCGAATTCCTTTCCATCCCATGCAAAAGAAAGCTGGACGAATGAAGAAAGACTTGATGGATTAGATGGAGGTTAACAATGAAGGATGATGGAGTGAAGCTAATATTTTGAGAGCAAGAGGGCTATGTTTTTATTTTGTTTAAGGATGAAGGTGGAGGCGATTTTCTTTGGCAGAGAAAAAAAAAGAGAAGAGAACCGAGAAGAGGAATACGTTCATTAGAGAGAAAGGGGAGAACGGCTCTTTTAGTTTTGGAGGAGCTAGGGTTTTTGTTGTATGAGTATTTATATATATAATTTAGAGAAAATTCCAAACAACTACCCCATTTGTTTATTTTTAATTATTATATTTTTGTCCGCAAAATCTTATATATAACACTTCACCACATTTCCTTCCATTTAACTCTCTTCTACATATTTATTTAATAATACTTAGTTTGTGTGGAAACAAATATGAGTGGATAGTCTAATGATTATTTGATTTATATAATAACGTATTTATAATACAAAAGTTTCCTAAAAGATAATAAATGTCTCTTACAAGTTTACCTAATAATAATCCCTAATAATAACAAACATCTTTCTACTCTAATTATTTCCTAATACTATAGTTCACAATTATGACTAAAATATACAAATAGTCTACCAATAAAAAAAATAGGAAATATTAACATTCTTTTCATAATTTCTAATAGTTTGTCCTAAATTTTCTATTTTATTCCATTTCATAAAAGTTTAACTTATAACTTATATTCTTTATTCCCTTTTTAATTTTATTATATTATGAAATAAAATTCGGGGTGTTACAATTCTCTCCCCCTTAAATAATTTCGTCCTCGAAATTATGAGAAACTCTCTCTCTCTCTCTGTTTTTTTTTTAACTCTTGATAGCAATTCATATCCTTCCATTGATCCTAACATCTTACCATATTGATAGTCATACTATTTTTGAATAACTATAATTTTGAACCTAAATAACCTTGATCATCTACAATCATCATCTCTACTTTCATATAAACTCTTGAACCAGTGGTCATATCCTAAAATTCTTAATCTATAAGATAACTAAATTTACAGATCTAAAAATGCAATTACCAAGACTACTATTAATTATTTCATATCTTCTGAAATCAACGTCAATTCTCTATTCCATAAAATCATCATATAATCTAGCCAATTTGACTATATTTCATTACAAAAAAAATATTCTATTCAATCTTCTCTTCCAAAAAGTTTCAAACAATATACGATTTAGCATAATTACTTGCACACCTCAAAATATTTTAAATTATTCCCTATGAGAGTCTGTATCATGTAAGTCTCCAAATTATGTGTCACTCTATAATCAAAAGGCACAAACTTCTAAATATTAGGATTTTTTTTTTTTTACAAAACATGATCTACAATCCACCTATTTGCAACTCTTCCTAATGCATACAAATTACCTAGAAACTTCTATCAATAAATTAAACAATCATTTTTGTTTCACTCATATTTCTAAAGCCTATACCTTATCAACTAAAATTAATTTTTAACAACCCCAAAACATGAATTCTCCATTAAAATTATATCTATACAATTACTCCAAGAATACACTCATGCACTAAGATCAACAATCCTCTTTAAACATCTTAATTAATCATGAAATAACTATAGAACAATTAGAATATTATTTCTAAGGCAACCACTAATTATATGATTTAAGAAAATTGAACATATCATTAATAACTTATCAATTCTCACAATTGTTCCTATAAAGCAAAATAAAACAATTCCTCCTATAAGTTTGATAAAATATAATATAAATTCTCAAATACTCCGTAATTATCTTTTACTCCAAATCTATTTCTAAAATCCAAACTTTGCTTCCAATAAATTCCTTAATATGTAGTCTAGCAAGTAGATACCTAGTCAAATCTATTCCATCAACAACCTTTATCTCCAATTATTATCCTAACAATGCATTCTAATATACCTTTATAAGCTTTGAAATTCTTAAAACTAAAATATCCTCAAATTATATTCCCAAAACTTGACAATTATTATTCAATTACCTCAAGAATACTCTATATTTTCTCATAAGAAAAACATGAATCACCATTGGTCAATATATCTAAAAATATCCATCACTCACACAGCCTAGTCAATTCTTTGAACACTTTTTTTTTTCAATATCAAAAGTTCTTATTTAGCCTCAAGCGATGACCATCACTAATAAATCTTATACCTTCATCAAAGTAAAATACCACCTAATATATCTCTTCATAAGTCCAAGTCTCTACTAATTCCATAATGTACGAGAGTTATTTCAAACTTCTCTAATACCTAAATCAGTATTTAGAATCTCTAACCAACCCTTAGCAATAAATAAAATATCCACTAAGCCTTTAAAATCCATATAAAAATTTCAATCAGATTTACCTTCTAGTAAATTTAGGGTCCAAAAATGCTATATACACAAATCAGTGTTAAACTTCTAATTATCATCAAACTTTATCATTAATTATCTCGAATACCCTACACTCATGGTCATAGACTTCCACTTTTTATTCTTAAATAATCATCACACCACTATCAAAATCTTGCAAAGAAATTTAACCTTAATAGTTGTAAAAGTCATCACACACTTCAAATTTTAGTCCCGACATTTAATCCTTTAGCTTTCTTACAACATTCTACCTCACAAAACCATTATTTCTTAATAATACTTCAAAAATAAGATCTCACGCCTAAACACTATTCTCACCAATACATTTCTTAGAATACTCAAATTTCCTCCAATCCGAAATATTATCCAAATCATGTTTATCCTTTGGTCTCACGTCTATACACATAAATGTTAGAGCTTCCTTAAAAATTTCTATAATCTAAAGTCTCTCAACTCAAAAATACTATCTAGAGTGGCAAAAATGCATAGAAACTTGTTATACCTCCCAATAAAAAAAACAATAGAAATATTGCTCTCTCTTTCGCTCTCTTCAAATTCTCTTCCAACTATCTATATTATGTTAAATTATGTAAGATTCCAACCTCATTTACTTCATTCACAGTCTAACATTTTTAATCCAAATGTATTTTGCTCAATTCATCATAATATCATATCACAACCCTTACTCATAATTTCTATTTTGAAAATCCCAAACCATAAACAAAGCACCAAAATTCGTCCTCTATATCCTTAATCACATCTCATAAAAATCAAATCTCAACCCAAATCTTACATCAGAAAATTCTCCTATAGAAATTCGATAAAAACTTATTTCACTTCAAATCTTTTTGCCTAAAATTAATCTGAAATACTATCTAAGTTACAAAAATATTTAAACCATTATAATAATATCAAAATATATCCAAATTTCCACTCACATATCTCTATGTCATAACATTCTCATTTTTACCTTCACCAACATCCAAATCAAACCTTAATATCTATTATATCTCAAACACACACCAATCTTAAACTCTTGTTAAAATTTCCTACTAACTGTTATGGTCAACAAGATCATTACCTTAACTCGTAAAACAATTATGCAAAATCTTTCTTCTCTCATCATTACTTCTAAAATCTTGATATCTAGTTAGAAATTATCCATTAATTGTCCAGACGTTTACAATCTTCAAGAAAAACTCAACTTAAATAATTCACAACACCTCCTTAACATCTACATTTTTGTAACTAATATTTCAAAAGCACTAACCTAACTGATTTTTTTTTCCAATATTTAGCCAACCAAAAAGAGAGGACTAAATTCAAACTCCAAAATTTTCCTTGATTTATAGTATTCTCTTTTTTTTTATTTAATTCTAATAAATCTATATAGAAAGCAGGATATTCTCAAACAAAAATGTAGGAATTAGTTTCACACCACATTCAATAATTCAACCAACAATATCTCAAAACAAAAACTAAAGAATCTATATAATATACATTTCGGCCAAATGTAATAGAGAACAAAAATCATTGAAATTCTACATATCAACTTCATACCACGTCAACAATGAAAAACACATGAAACCAGCGAAACTACAAGAATAGGAAAACTGCAAAAATAATGTAACAATATGACATGACACTACAAAGTAAAATAAAAAAAATCAACAGGAATTCAGAAAGTTCACACTTTAAAATATTTGCATACCGTTTTCATACCTACTTACTCTTATATTTCAAGCATTTTCAATTGTAAAAATTAAAGCATTACCTTTCCAACTAAAGACATATTTATCTCTTAGCCCTATAAGGTCTTCATATGATGCCTCGACTATTATTATGCCATGGCTCATAATAATACTCGAGATCTCAAGAAGTATCCTTATTCTTGTAAACTTTTCTACTTATTAAATTCCAAAATTAATGTCACTCCACAACAGGAAAAAGATATCATGAAAAGAGAAATTAAATAAGCGACTACAAGATGATACTCAAAAAGTACTTATACATTCATACTTTACACCAAAAAAATAATAATAACAAACAAAATTTATAAGGAATTCCACACTCAAATCAAATAATTCACAATTCATGTATCATGGAAGGAACAAGCAAAACATTCATATATATATAGAACACAGGACGTATACCTACATATGTATTTACCCACACAAACAGCCTTGTATTTTATCCTATTTCGTATGAAGGAAAATACAATCAAATCAGAATTTTAGAAGAATTTCTAATACATATGCCAATGAACTCAATTGATCATATATCCACTCAACTGAATACAATCTCAATCACCACCACAGAAATTTCATAACAATTCTAACAAATTGATGTCACTTCAAATCACACATTCATTCAAATAGGGTGTCAATATGGTATTGCACAAAGAATTTCACAAAAATATCATAAGCAAACCCAACAACACATTTTCTCCAAGCCATTCCATCCAAACAATTTTTCTTTTATTTTTAATTTTATACTAATCCTATAGCCACATGTAATTACCCATGAATTACAAGAGCCAGCTATCTACCCTTTTCTATTCTAACCACTCTCTGTAAAAAGGTTTCTAGCTATATGTGCCAGAACCTTTGCTCTGATACCAAATTGTAACACATAGTTTATTTTTAAATAATTTCTTCAAATATTAAATATATTTAATTGAAAATAGTGATTTTTGCTATAAAATAAATATTAATAACTTTAAAAGTTTGTAAGAGGTAATCAAAAATCTGTCCAAATTAAAACTTTTTAATGAAATTGACTTTTTGAAATAATTCTTTCTAAAACAAGTTGAAAATAACTTTTTAAAACAAAATGAAGTTACTTAAGGTATGTATGGTGATTTATATTAATTTTATAAAGTAATACAAGTTTTAAAAATGTATTTCTTAATTTTATAAAATAAATGCTATTGAAAACATATTTCTAACTATTATTTCCTACACTAAAACATTTATCTTTTACTTTGAAATTCTAACGTTTACCCTATATAATATTAGTTCTAAAATAGTTAGTTTTACATATGAGTACATATAAAAGTCTATATATGAATTCAAAATAATTATCAAGTACATAAAGTATCCAAGGTTTATCTTCTACAAAATTTATATACATGACATGCCAAAATATAATTATACAATTTCCTTTAAAAATATATATTAATAAAAATACACTTAGGAGAAGACATTTCTGCATTCGTCCTTTCCCTTCATCACTCCAAAATTCCCTATCTATTGTGTACCTGAAACTAAACCAAATTTACCGCAGTTTATTTCATACACTCTAATTCATGCATTTACTTCACCTAGAAGCTGATTCATTTAATCCTACTTCAGATAATGATAGTGCGCTCCTGTTGGTGATTACTACCTGTTAGTAAAACACTCATACAGGGCCCTACCTTAACAATATATTTGTTACAGGTAGAATATTAAATACATGTGTCTATTGCACCACCTCACTACTTATAGTAATATATTCACCTTTCGTAGTAGGCATACCTGACAGGATTTTCTAGGAAAAATAAATTCAACAAAACAATATGGTATAGGGGGAGCGACCCTCCTTATACCTGGAGTACTCCACATAAATTTTAAATGCTGAAAATAAACCCTATCAATATCTGAAGCAGTAATATTAGTGATGACAGAAAATAAATATGTAGTCCTAATGTGCATGAAATAAACCGCTACCTGAACTTCACAAATCATTTATGCTCTTTCTCTTTGCTGGATCTTTGTCTCCAAGTATTCCCTTTACTACTTTCTCCTATTATTATACCAAGTAATAAAGAATATGAATAATCATCCTAGCGTATGTTAATTAGCGTCACTCTCGATCCTAATAATGTTACCCGCCCCTTCATAATATATCATTCCTATTTTTCTTTCTTTTCTATTTTAACACATACAAGTCACAACAAATTTAATCGAACCAATAACCACTTTGTAAGAACCTTAAGTATATTAGCACAATCAGTCAAACCTCAATTGCTATCTACTTCATGAATGGACAAGCTTCAATTTCAAACAATTCACGCCACATCATCAATTAATATCAGCCAATAACATATTTATACAATCAAACATTGCAATTTACATGTTTATAAACTCCAAATCACTTTTCATGAATAACCCAATAGCCACAAATCACATTCAAATCAATTGAACTCCAAGAAAACACTTTAAATCTCAACTCAAACATTATTATCAATGCAATCATAAAATCATACCAAGAAACAACTTGAAATACACATATAGAATAAAATACACATCTAACTTCCTCGATAATATCACAACATCCAATTTAATCATTTGTACCACATTCTTAACTTAAAATCCCAATCTAAGTATTAGGAATTAGCTGCCACTAATTATTACCCATAACAGAAAAATAAATAAAGTTAAGACCGTCTCTTTCTATTCCAAAAGGGCATAATTCCACATAAACATGAAAAGAAGTATTATAATCAAATTATTGTCCTTTAATGACCCATACAAACAAAACAGAATATGAACCAACCCAAACGAATATTGAGAACTAAAGTAACAACCTAAAGTCATTCAAATAACCTTCACAAACACTTAATCATTTATTTAAATTGAAGTCCAAGATAATACTATGCAGAATATTAACCATAGTCAAGAAAGTCAAAGAAAAAGAATGGAAAATCAAAAGATGATAGAAATAAAATCTCTATATCTTACAATTCTCATGAAAGTATCAAAATGTAGAAATTATAAACATATATGTCATACATCATTTGAGTCATACCCATGTTTTAAACACACCTACTTAACAATGTCCATCTCTAATCTCGTAACAATCAATAACCAAAACAAATAAACTTTGCATCCTCATTAAATAAATTCAGCCAAATAAAAAAAATAATAATAAGAGTCCAGATATTAACACATCATCAACAAGCATGAAATAACCTTATTTTGCATATCATAAACCAATTAGAATCAAATCCCCAAATTAGAAAAGACTTTATTCTCTGCCCAAAAATGCATTCAGCGATAATTTAATAAATGCAGAAAGTTAACCCAATTCCAAATAGCTTGAATGCACTGCTGATCACTCTCAAGAATTTAAACTCAACGATATAAAAAAATAACATGACAAACCAAAAAAATTCAAATACCTACAGGTGCAAAATTAATAACATCATAAACAACACATGATAAATCTCAAATTTGAAGATGAAACTCTTTAATCCAAATAAACATTAATTACCACCACCCCATAATTCGGTCTCTCCAAAACTCCTCACCCTTTTACGCAAAAAAAATAGAGTAGGAAAAAGTCGAAAATCCTTACCAAGTCTTATAGCTGAAATTGGTGAGTTTGATTGTAGAGATTATAGCCTAGAACCACTAGAAAACAAAACTACATGAGCTGAATGGAGTAAGGCCGAATTCCTTTCCATCCCATGCAAAAGAAAGCTGGACGAATGAAGAAAGACTTGATGGATTAGATGGAGGTCAACAATGAAGGATGATGGAGTGAAGCTAATATTTTGAGAGCAAGAGGGCTATGTTTTTATTTTGTTTAAGGATGAAGGTGGAGGCGATTTTCTTTGGCAGAGAAAAAAAAAGAGAAGAGAACCGAGAAGAGGAATACGTTCATTAGAGAGAAAGGGGAGAACGGCTCTTTTAGTTTTGGAGGAGCTAGGGTTTTTGTTGTATGAGTATTTATATATATAATTTAGAGAAAATTCCAAACAACTACCCCATTTGTTTATTTTTAATTATTATATTTTTGTCCGCAAAATCTTATATATAACACTTCACCACATTTCCTTCCATTTAACTCTCTTCTACATATTTATTTAATAATACTTAGTTTGTGTGGAAACAAATATGAGTGGATAGTCTAATGATTATTTGATTTATATAATAACGTATTTATAATACAAAAGTTTCCTAAAAGATAATAAATGTCTCTTACAAGTTTACTGTAACATAGTGTTACTAATTACCTGATTAACCAATAATATTTATATCAATTCATTAAGCTCTTTACTAACTATGATAGAAAAAGGAATTTCCATAATATTAATATCTCTATCATAGTTAGAAAAGATTATTCTAATCCTTTTATAATTTATCCATGATAGAAAAGAATAAACTAATAAAACCTGAATACTATCATGGATAATTAATAGCTAACCATGTTAGAAAAGAATCACCTAACATGGTTAGAAAAATAAACCTAATGTTCAATAATATCAAATACATCTAAATATATGCGGAAACGAATGCAGGCCTATACAAATTGGCAATATACAATTCAAAATAGTCCATATAACTACTACTACCTAATTCCCTTTCCTGCTGCTTGCGTCTGTGCATGAATACCTGCAAAAATGTCAGTAATCGTGGGATGAGACAATTTGTCCCAGTAATCACCGCTTAACTCACTATAACAGTGAGATGTGCGGTAGCGAGGGCGTCTAAAGGGTACCACATTTAAAACCAATACTATATATATAAACAAGTCAAGTCTTTCCTTCATCATTCAAGTCCCTCCTTCTAATTCAATTCAAATTCATCATCTCAATTTCCCACATATTACTCAAATCCCTCAGTCAATTCCAAATCAACTCAACAGACGAAAATAAACGTGATTGACACTGTGCCCAGTCTCAAATCTGAAAGCATAAAAGGGAGCACTTTAAATAGTGAAAACGTCCCTGAAAAGGGAGCACTATAAAAAGTGAAAACGTCCCTGGTTCCTTTAAAATCCGAGGAACCTGTACAATTAACCTATCGATTGCGCAGATCGATAGGTTACATCGGCCGACGGTACTAATAATCAGTGTCATGCAATACTAACAATACCTATTCTATATTCCATCAACTTCAACCTCATTCAATATTTCAATCTCACATTTCATGTTTTCCACAACATAGCTCACCATAATCTCAAACTCAACATCTATCACTCTTTTCTATTTCCATAATTTCTCAAGTCACTGTCTAACACTATACCTATCTATATATCTTCCACAATCATTCCAGATCAATACCAACCACAGCCAGAGTAATATATATGTAGTGTTTCAAATTTCTTTATATGAAAATAATTGTGTTTGAAAGGCACCCGATAGCCTGTTTTGTATAAAAATAACCTTTCAAAGATAATATATATATATATAGAGGGTGAGAAAGGATTTTAGAAAATCCTAGCTAACATCACCCTCAATGTTATAGTAAGGTTAAGAGTGATTACCTGTCGCCCTTTAGCACTTTACTGCCTTTCCTCACCGTTTCCTTCCCTTCAAGTATAATCACCATTATATGCTCCTATAACGATACGATACATAATGATATATCAATATCATTTTCACTTCATAATACTTTGACGTCTCTCTCTCGTATGTATTCATATGTTACTACCCAAATCCCCATTCTTAATTCAACTGTTTATACAATCATTCAAAGTCCAAATTCGCTACTTTAAACATTAACAAGTCATTAACAAGTCATTCACAACTTAAAAATTCCACATAGAATAATCCAATGTCTTTCTTTCAAGCTCAATTTCATATTATCACAAGCAACTTTAAACCATAACATATACCAATCATAAGCACTTTAAAGTTCACAAAACACTTCTCAAGTCCATTACATGATTACTTCCAACCTTTATCAAAACATTATGTATTCAAATCAAACATTCCTATCCTTAGGAAATTATTAAACATCAAGCATCAATTCCTTTATAATATGAAATATCTATATTCTCATAGTATCTTGAAGTTCTAACAATACTAGTAAGGACATACATGTCTAAACACAACTTCAAATATTCTAACCTAGCCTAAACCTAAAACAAAGAACTTGTACTTAATATTAAATCCTTGGAATTAATTTGGCTTAACAATCTACATAGTTCAATCCAAAAATACATTAGTGTTTGCCTTTAAAATCCAATATTCCAAATACTTAATTACTTAAGTCTCCTTATTTGACACAACTATAAACACAACAAAACCCAAAATACATAATTTGTAGCTCAATTATCACATCTCCAAACTTGCATTCAACCAACAATACAAATTATCCTAATTCCACTTTATAGTCAAGTAACTCATAGGCAATGAAAGTAAACAGCTTAATTCCTATTAACATCTTCGAGTCTTTTCCAAAGACTCATGCAAAGTTCTCATGTTTCCCCATAACAAAATACATTACACATACTCAAAAATCCCCTTTCTTTTCCAAATTTTCTTTCCATAGTTAACTTCCATGTTAATTAACCATAACAGAATTTCCAAACCAGAGAATATGTACTACTATACTAAACAATGAAACCCACAATGTTTAAATGACCTTTAACTTTCATGTTTTCTGTGATAAACTAGCCCTCTATTCCAATTATTGATTTACAAAGAATTAAACTTCATAAAACAATAAAAAATATCACCAGCAGGGTTTGAAATCCCCATATACTACTTCAAATCAGATTTAGAAGCAAGAGAGACAGCTCATGCTGCACTAAATCAAGTCCAAAGCTCTATGAGAAGACAAAATCTCTAAGACACAAAAACTCTGCTATCTTTTCTGCAAAACATTCCAAACTACACGCTGAAAACAAAAACCCTTCCTCAGGTGCTTCAAAGTGAAATTAAATCATTACCTTGCACATGAAAATTTAAAGCAAATCAATTAATCTCAGTCAATCAAATTTTCTTGTTCAGCTTTTTTCAAGACAAGACATCCTCCTGATTAACACCATAGTTATATTCAATAAAAGTCCCACATAACTTTTCCAATCCAAACACATCACTAGGAAGTCCGCTAAACAAAAAATATCACAAAAGCCAAAGAACCACGGAAGAAACTATGCTTAGCATAATTTAATAAAAAAAAATATGATAAACCAATCCACAAAGATAACTATTAAATATAAATATCAAATTTTAAAGCCAATAGATCTCATCAGACAAACAATAATCCAGAACATCAAAAACACAACTTGAGCTAAAAAAAAAATGATAACTTATGCAGATTCAACCAACCATAACATTAGCAAACATTAAGACCAATCCATAAAAAAAACAAACAGTTATCAAAAATCACAAATCTCAACCATAAACTAACAGGCCACCATTAAAACTCCTCACAAGAACACAAAATACACATAGATCAGCAAAACATAGCATAACTATAAAACTCCAAGGAGTCAAACAACAATAAATAATTCAAGCTGAGATGAAATACCCACAAAGAAAAAACTAAACTTTAAGGCTCACTCAAACCTCACCCGAAAACGTCCAGAAATTGAGCAAACAGAGAAAGAAAAGGAATCACCTTAGCTTAATCCATGATGGCATGGCTTGCCGGAGAACATCTTCGCCGGAAAACTCGTCAGACCCGAAATCGTAGGGGTGGGCCGAATGGAAATCAAGAGAGGAAAGGGAAAAACATGAGTCAACCTTAGAAGGAAGCATAGCACACAAAACGACATAAAAGTCGAAGCTTTTACCTCTTCCCAGCATCATCCGCCGCTGTAACCGCCGTTCGCCGCCATTTGAGCCCGCCGGTCGCCGGAAAGAAGGAGGAACGAAGAAGGCGAAGGGAAGAGGGAGTAACAGATTTGATGATGATGACGGTGAAAGGAAAGAGAGAGACCGCGAGTGGGGGACTCGCCGACCGCCTCCGATTTGTCTGTGGGCCTCGCCGGAGACGCAAGGCCGAGAGCACAAAAAGGAGGAGCTAGAGGGAGGCGAGAGATCGGGTGAGAGGGGAAGGAAGAAGACGAAGGAAGCCACAAAGCTTCCTTCTCCGTCGTCACTGTCGACGGCGGCGGCGGCCTCCTTGGCAGCCGGTGAGAAATGGAAAAGGGGAAGGAGAACGAAGAAGAAGAAGACGGGAAAGAGGAGGGAGGGCGGCGGGTTTATATATATAAGGGGAGGGGCGCGTTTGGTTTTGCTGAAATTAGAGGGTTCTCTAATGATTTGTAGCCCAAACTTGCCATAGTGTACTCTTTTAATTCTAAAACCATTTAAACCAGCCTCCAATCTCCTTAAACTTCAAAATATTATTAGCTTTACCACTCCCTCATATTTCAAACTCTTCATTTCTTAATTAATTATATGCATATTAATTACTCAAAATTTCCAAAAATATCCCAAAAATTCCTAAAAATTCCAAAATTTCCCAAAACACTCTCTAATCCTGAATTAAATTTTTCAGGATGTTACAATTCTCCCCACCTTTTTAAAAATTTTGTCCCCAAAATTCAGTATGTCAAACTTCACTATGAACTGATACATAGTCTATCTCACTCAATACATCTCTAAGATCTTGAATTAGAGAAGAAAAACTACAATTTCTAACCAAACTATTCTACACCATTCCTTTAGCTTTTGAATTTTCGAATCATATTAAACTTTGCTACACCTAAATTATCTAATTCCTTGACTACTTTGGTTACATTACTAAGGCCAAATGATATCCATGACCAAAATCCCCTATTTCATGTTCCATAAAGTCTATTTACTCTTCAATAACATTAAGAATCTCAACTCCCAATATCTCCCAACCTAGTTTTCATTTCATAATCAAAATATCACTCCAAGTCATCCAACCATAGCACAATCCCAATATTTCCCTAGCTTCTGGAATTCCTAGTCATATTCTAACCTTGTTACATCTAAATCATTTAATTTCCTTTGATTTTTCAGAATTCCTCAATCCATATCCAATTAATCATTGATATCCTACATACTTTTACTACATTTACAAGGAAACCATACAATTTGCAGTTTTCATTATGGTGCTCACATATAAAGAATAGAATTCTAATATTGACTATTCTTTTACGCCTTTTAATCTTTCTTACATAACCAAAATATTCATCATACTACAGTTTAAATTTCCAACTATTTATCTTAATCAACTTTAATCAAAAATCTAAACTTCTCCAATCAAACATCCCCTCTTAGTCAATTTTTGTATAATCTAGTCATTAAGATCACAATTCTTCTCCTAATGTACTTCTACATATGTCAAAGCAATTCATAACAACGAACCAATTCTCTAAATTCCTCTTCACCATGATGATGTTCATCTAACAAGTCAACTCAAGATTTCTCAACGCTCACAACTTCAACTAAAATCTCTTCACAATAAATCTCCCCAAATAAAATAACTCAGAGTATCTTTACTAAATGACAACAACATCCATTTAACAACATATAAGAATAAAACCATTTCACAATTCAACTATCACAATCACAAGAAACCAATACCATTTATAGGCCTCCATCCAACCAACCTAATGTCCTAATGCATTAACCAACCAAGCCAAAGAAAAGGCTAGCATCCAACCATTACAGAATCAAATATTACAAGTTCAAAAGCTCCAATAAACCCTTAGAAATCACCAACTTCTCATGATCGAATAGCAATTTTCTAAGTCCTCAAAAATCCTAACCTACACAACTATAAAAATCCAAAAGATATCCTATGTGATCAATTTAATAAACTCAAACCTCTAATGTTCAACTTTGTTCCGAAATTCTTCCAACTTCATAATCTATAACATCTTACTAACATCCATAAACATCGAAATAACAAATTGATTTATAGTCCATGGTAATCCAACTTAACATAAATTTCCCTTCTTTTTAACTTACCACTTCTAATATCTAATCGAATCTTCTCCTAAACACCGAGCCCATGCATTCCAACATTTCAATATCATCATATGACTTTAGTAATCCTCTACTAATCATCACCTAACTTAATAATCACAATAGAACAATAAATTCACCCACAATAGCACAAAATAGTCTATAAGAATTATCCAAAACCACCATAATCCAATTTACCCCAATCATTCACTATTTCATCACTTCATATTCATCTTCCAACCTCATTTCTACATTTAACCACAACATGGTCCCTTATAGTCACTATAACCAATAAAAGCTATTAGAATGAGTCTTTATACCAAACTCATAAGCTAGGTTCCAAACATAACTTTTGTACTTCCAATTCTTAAATCATTTATCATGACATACACAAAAAGGGAACAAAGATTCCAAACCTCCTTAATCCACAAGCAATTACCAAACATGTATCATGTCATAATTTAATCAGAATCAAATTCCAAATTTACAACACCAAACTAACCAAACCAATATGATCACAAAAATAAAACAATTCTTAACAATGAACATAACAAGTAAGAAACAAGGTCAATAATCCTTAACTCAACTCTTAGATGCTAATATTCATAGTAAAACCCTAAACACATCAATGTATTACAATTTAGCATCATCATACTCACATACCAACATCTTATTAACATAGACAAGTGAGAAATTTCATCACCAAGTCACTCAAATATCACTTTCACATCCCTAAAGTTCAATATAAATGACAAAATTTAATCGGTCATAGAACAAAGAAAAATTTCAAATCTGAAATTAGGTTCATTAACTCATAATTTCATCCCCAATCAGCTTTATCTTAGATTTACTATCAAAGATTATGATGATAAACAACAAGATTTGCTACCAAATTAAGAAAATCCAGTTTAATTCATGGTTAAGACAAATACATGCACAAGTCAAATCATCAATAAATCAAGCAATTTACTGAACAAAACAAGAAACCAGATCAATACTTTCTTATTCCACCACCTAAATGTCACTATATATTATTATTTTTGAATTTCCTTAATCCCTTAACCCAATAAGGGATCTCATGATGCCTCGACTATGATTATGGCCGGCACATAACTATACTCGAGACCCCAGAGAAACATCCTTATTTCGCTATTTTTCCTAAATTTTATACATATCAACATTAGTTTTGTTATTCTTTCTATGTTCATCTCAATCTCTCCACAGTACCTATTCAATTTCTCTTATCACTCTCTCCCCACCACGGGATGAGCGATAATCCTCTCAAAAAGCAGAGTATCATGCACAGAAGGAAGGGAAACTATAGAATGTATATTGCCAATCTATATGCAATGCAGCACAGTCCAGGGTTATCGTATACCAAATACTGATAACCAAGTTGTAACATAGTGTTACTAATTACCTGATTAACCAATAATATTTATATCAATTCATTAAGCTCTTTACTAACTATGATAGAAAAAGGAATTTCCATAATATTAATATCTCTATCATAGTTAGAAAAGATTATTCTAATCCTTTTATAATTTATCCATGATAGAAAAGAATAAACTAATAAAACCTGAATACTATCATGGATAATTAATAGCTAACCATGTTAGAAAAGAATCACCTAACATGGTTAGAAAAATAAACCTAATGTTCAATAATATCAAATACATCTAAATATATGCGGAAACGAATGCAGGCCTATACAAATTGGCAATATACAATTCAAAATAGTCCATATAACTACTACTACCTAATTCCCTTTCCTGCTGCTTGCGTCTGTGCATGAATACCTGCAAAAATGTCAGTAATCGTGGGATGAGACAATTTGTCCCAGTAATCACCGCTTAACTCACTATAACAGTGAGATGTGCGGTAGCGAGGGCGTCTAAAGGGTACCACATTTAAAACCAATACTATATATATAAACAAGTCAAGTCTTTCCTTCATCATTCAAGTCCCTCCTTCTAATTCAATTCAAGTTCATCATCTCAATTTCCCACATATTACTCAAATCCCTCAGTCAATTCCAAATCAACTCAACAGACGAAAATAAACGTGATTGACACTGTGCCCAGTCTCAAATCTGAAAGCATAAAAGGGAGCACTTTAAATAGTGAAAACGTCCCTGAAAAGGGAGCACTATAAAAAGTGAAAACGTCCCTGGTTCCTTTAAAATCCGAGGAACCTGTACAATTAACCTATCGATTGCGCAGATCGATAGGTTACATCGGCCGACGGTACTAATAATCAGTGTCATGCAATACTAACAATACCTATTCTATATTCCATCAACTTCAACCTCATTCAATATTTCAATCTCACATTTCATGTTTTCCACAACATAGCTCACCATAATCTCAAACTCAACATCTATCACTCTTTTCTATTTCCATAATTTCTCAAGTCACTGTCTAACACTATACCTATCTATATATCTTCCACAATCATTCCAGATCAATACCAACCACAGCCAGAGTAATATATATGTAGTGTTTCAAATTTCTTTATATGAAAATAATTGTGTTTGAAAGGCACCCGATAGCCTGTTTTGTATAAAAATAACCTTTCAAAGATAATATATATATATATAGAGGGTGAGAAAGGATTTTAGAAAATCCTAGCTAACATCACCCTCAATGTTATAGTAAGGTTAAGAGTGATTACCTGTCGCCCTTTAGCACTTTACTGCCTTTCCTCACCGTTTCCTTCCCTTCAAGTATAATCACCATTATATGCTCCTATAACGATACGATACATAATGATATATCAATATCATTTTCACTTCATAATACTTTGACGTCTCTCTCTCGTATGTATTCATATGTTACTACCCAAATCCCCATTCTTAATTCAACTGTTTATACAATCATTCAAAGTCCAAATTCGCTACTTTAAACATTAACAAGTCATTAACAAGTCATTCACAACTTAAAAATTCCACATAGAATAATCCAATGTCTTTCTTTCAAGCTCAATTTCATATTATCACAAGCAACTTTAAACCATAACATATACCAATCATAAGCACTTTAAAGTTCACAAAACACTTCTCAAGTCCATTACATGATTACTTCCAACCTTTATCAAAACATTATGTATTCAAATCAAACATTCCTATCCTTAGGAAATTATTAAACATCAAGCATCAATTCCTTTATAATATGAAATATCTATATTCTCATAGTATCTTGAAGTTCTAACAATACTAGTAAGGACATACATGTCTAAACACAACTTCAAATATTCTAACCTAGCCTAAACCTAAAACAAAGAACTTGTACTTAATATTAAATCCTTGGAATTAATTTGGCTTAACAATCTACATAGTTCAATCCAAAAATACATTAGTGTTTGCCTTTAAAATCCAATATTCCAAATACTTAATTACTTAAGTCTCCTTATTTGACACAACTATAAACACAACAAAACCCAAAATACATAATTTGTAGCTCAATTATCACATCTCCAAACTTGCATTCAACCAACAATACAAATTATCCTAATTCCACTTTATAGTCAAGTAACTCATAGGCAATGAAAGTAAACAGCTTAATTCCTATTAACATCTTCGAGTCTTTTCCAAAGACTCATGCAAAGTTCTCATGTTTCCCCATAACAAAATACATTACACATACTCAAAAATCCCCTTTCTTTTCCAAATTTTCTTTCCATAGTTAACTTCCATGTTAATTAACCATAACAGAATTTCCAAACCAGAGAATATGTACTACTATACTAAACAATGAAACCCACAATGTTTAAATGACCTTTAACTTTCATGTTTTCTGTGATAAACTAGCCCTCTATTCCAATTATTGATTTACAAAGAATTAAACTTCATAAAACAATAAAAAATATCACCAGCAGGGTTTGAAATCCCCATATACTACTTCAAATCAGATTTAGAAGCAAGAGAGACAGCTCATGCTGCACTAAATCAAGTCCAAAGCTCTATGAGAAGACAAAATCTCTAAGACACAAAAACTCTGCTATCTTTTCTGCAAAACATTCCAAACTACACGCTGAAAACAAAAACCCTTCCTCAGGTGCTTCAAAGTGAAATTAAATCATTACCTTGCACATGAAAATTTAAAGCAAATCAATTAATCTCAGTCAATCAAATTTTCTTGTTCAGCTTTTTTCAAGACAAGACATCCTCCTGATTAACACCATAGTTATATTCAATAAAAGTCCCACATAACTTTTCCAATCCAAACACATCACTAGGAAGTCCGCTAAACAAAAAATATCACAAAAGCCAAAGAACCACGGAAGAAACTATGCTTAGCATAATTTAATAAAAAAAAATATGATAAACCAATCCACAAAGATAACTATTAAATATAAATATCAAATTTTAAAGCCAATAGATCTCATCAGACAAACAATAATCCAGAACATCAAAAACACAACTTGAGCTAAAAAAAAAAATGATAACTTATGCAGATTCAACCAACCATAACATTAGCAAACATTAAGACCAATCCATAAAAAAAAACAAACAGTTATCAAAAATCACAAATCTCAACCATAAACTAACAGGCCACCATTAAAACTCCTCACAAGAACACAAAATACACATAGATCAGCAAAACATAGCATAACTATAAAACTCCAAGGAGTCAAACAACAATAAATAATTCAAGCTGAGATGAAATACCCACAAAGAAAAAACTAAACTTTAAGGCTCACTCAAACCTCACCCGAAAACGTCCAGAAATTGAGCAAACAGAGAAAGAAAAGGAATCACCTTAGCTTAATCCATGATGGCATGGCTTGCCGGAGAACATCTTCGCCGGAAAACTCGTCAGACCCGAAATCGTAGGGGTGGGCCGAATGGAAATCAAGAGAGGAAAGGGAAAAACATGAGTCAACCTTAGAAGGAAGCATAGCACACAAAACGACATAAAAGTCGAAGCTTTTACCTCTTCCCAGCATCATCCGCCGCTGTAACCGCCGTTCGCCGCCATTTGAGCCCGCCGGTCGCCGGAAAGAAGGAGGAACGAAGAAGGCGAAGGGAAGAGGGAGTAACAGATTTGATGATGATGACGGTGAAAGGAAAGAGAGAGACCGCGAGTGGGGGACTCGCCGACCGCCTCCGATTTGTCTGTGGGCCTCGCCGGAGACGCAAGGCCGAGAGCACAAAAAGGAGGAGCTAGAGGGAGGCGAGAGATCGGGTGAGAGGGGAAGGAAGAAGACGAAGGAAGCCACAAAGCTTCCTTCTCCGTCGTCACTGTCGACGGCGGCGGCGGCCTCCTTGGCAGCCGGTGAGAAATGGAAAAGGGGAAGGAGAACGAAGAAGAAGAAGACGGGAAAGAGGAGGGAGGGCGGCGGGTTTATATATATAAGGGGAGGGGCGCGTTTGGTTTTGCTGAAATTAGAGGGTTCTCTAATGATTTGTAGCCCAAACTTGCCATAGTGTACTCTTTTAATTCTAAAACCATTTAAACCAGCCTCCAATCTCCTTAAACTTCAAAATATTATTAGCTTTACCACTCCCTCATATTTCAAACTCTTCATTTCTTAATTAATTATATGCATATTAATTACTCAAAATTTCCAAAAATATCCCAAAAATTCCTAAAAATTCCAAAATTTCCCAAAACACTCTCTAATCCTGAATTAAATTTTTCAGGATGTTACATTTACCTAATAATAATCCCTAATAATAACAAACATCTTTCTACTCTAATTATTTCCTAATACTATAGTTCACAATTATGACTAAAATATACAAATAGTCTACCAATAAAAAAAATAGGAAATATTAACATTCTTTTCATAATTTCTAATAGTTTGTCCTAAATTTTCTATTTTATTCCATTTCATAAAAGTTTAACTTATAACTTATATTCTTTATTCCCTTTTTAATTTTATTATATTATGAAATAAAATTCGGGGTGTTACATAACCTATCGATTTGCGCAAATCGATAGGTTAATTGTACGGGTTCCTCGGATTGTAAAGGAACCAGGGATTTTCACATTGATTAGAGTGGTCCCTTGTTATGCTTTTCGGATTGTAGACCGGGCACAGTGTCACACACGTTTATTTCTGCCTATTGAGAGATGAATGTATTCGTTTTGTATATATATGTATGTATTGCGTGGTTTATGCAGATTTTGAAAACCGTGGTACCCTGTAGACGCTCCACTACCCCACTTCTGAGTCTCACAGTGAGTTAAGTAGTGATTACTGAGACATAGTTTTGTCTCACCCCATTCCCTTTATTTTTATACAGGTGATCATGCCAGAGGGAGGCACAGAGGAAAGGGAAGGAGCTGTCCGGCCTGCACTTAGACAGTGAGTAGGCCGGTGGTGATCTATTAAGATTATATATATTGCCATTTATTAGGCTGCATCAGCTTCCGCATTTGTATGTATTATTGTGAATGATTGATTTGTTGGATGATTGTATTAGCTGTTTTTACTGGTTTGTTGTTTGGTTACTGATAGTTAAGGTGTAACTATGACAGATGTCATAGTTGTAGCTATGCTACGTATTCTGTTTGGTGTAATGGTTGTTTATGGAGAAAATGGGATATTGGTTTGATGAATAGGGTTATGATGCAGAAATGTTCGTACAGGATTATTGGTACAAGAGATTTGCCTGATAATGGAAAGGCAATCCCTATTTCAACTGCCTGTTAATGGAAAGGCAATACTTGTTTTCCTGATAGATATGTAGCAGATGATTGTGGCTAAGAATATTTGATTGTGCCTTGCGATGCTGACATGTTTAAATCAATGTTTGTTTTTGATATAATTATTTGTACAGGTGTTTCGGAGTAACCATGTTCAGGAAATCCTTTTCCTAACATGGTTATATAAAATATTGACGACGTGATTGATTTAATGTGATTTCTTTATATAACCATGTTAGATGGGCCCCGCTCTGATATGGTTAAATTTTATGTAGCTTGCTTGTTTTCTTTTCTAACCATGTTAGGTGATTCTTTACTAACATGGTTAGGGTATCTAATTTTTAATGATATCATTTTCTTTTCCTAACCATGTTAAGTGTATTTTTACTAACATGGTTAGACACCATTTATTTGGATTGTTTTGATTATGTGTTGAAACAGGTTAATGTTAGTAGGATAATAATGTGTTAGTAGGAGGTATGTGACACCAAGCATCTAATCTTCACTATATGATTTGACATTGTGCCCCTCTCCATAATGAGGGGGCAAATTTCCCTCTCTGGCAATCTCCAGAGAGAGAACCCCAATTCTGTTTCCATTGCAGAATGGGAACGGTTGGGCTCTCCAATGCCAAACAACCGTAGGTCACTTTCTCTCAATAAGTCGACCTATGATCCCCGGTCTAATCAATCCGAAAAGGATCATCAGTACAAATAACTGTCGATTGGCCTATCAACAGTTATCATCGCGCGATGGTACATAAACAGCAGTGTTGTGCAATTCTCACCATATCCCTATCCACATCTCATCCACAATATTCAGCATTTCAATTACAATTTCCTTCAATATCCCAATCACCACAATTCAATTCCTTCTCTCAACCTAACTATCAACATCTCTAACACAATACTATATAAATTTCTCACAATCTAAACCTCAATATTTCACGCCCTTTCTATCCTCAATCCTCTCTAACCACTGTCAGAATATGGTACCTGTATATCACACTATTCAAGAGCTACCACCACCACCAGGATAATATGTATATAATGTTCCAAATTTCTTTTATACGAAAATAATCGTGTTTGAAAGGCACCCGATAGCCTGTTTTATATAAAAATAACTTTTAAAGATTTTGAGGGCTAGAAAGGATTTTGAAAAATCCCAACTAACGTCACCCTCAATGTTATAGTAAGGTAAAAGTGATTACCTGTCCCCCTTAGCACTCCACTGTCTTCCTTACCGTTTCGTATAGATTTTTCCTTCCAAACACCATCACCACAAGTTGCTCCTATAATAATATAGTACAAAATGATAAATTATTATCATTTACACTTCATAATACTTAAAGCGTCTCTCTCTCGTATTCTATATCACTATCCAAACCCTTTCTTTACTTTGTCAAAGACATGCATTTCAAACACAATCCAAGTTCATTAAAATGACTTAACATAACACATCCCAAGTCAAAAGCACACAATTGAGACAAACACAATAAAGCTAACTCCATAACTTTAAGCATTACACCTAAAAGGAAGCAACATGATCCAAACATACAATTTCATAACTCAATCAACCAAGAAAATATCTTCAGATACATCATCACACGACACTAACATCAAAATAAAGGTTCGACAACCTTTGCTCCCACCACGTTCTCTTTAAAAAAATCACACACATATACCAGCAGAGAAAAGGAGTTCAACTCCCTCTCATTTTACCAAAACATTACTTATACTAATCTCAATTAATCAGGCAGACCACAAGCACATATTATTTCATTTCATACTCAACATCTAACAAAAATTATCTCACAATTACTATTTCCCATTTGTTCCCCATGCATTCAGCCGCAATAGTACAGATTTAGCAATAAGAGTCCTCAAAATCACATTAACATACAGAATTATGTCTTAAATAAACAAGGCAAGAATTTCCATTCCTTTCAAAGAAGTATTCAGCCATTTCAAAAGAAAGAACAAGACATTTAACATTATTTCACACCTTAAGTTTATCACCATAACACCTAATAACATCAATTAGTCATTACATTCCTCAAACTTCGCTATCACTTCCACAATCAAATAATACCATATTCCAAACTAAAAAAACAGACCAAGTCTAAACTACCACTTCAATCATCTAATCAATACATCATTCACAATCTTTACCAAAATAATCGCCAATTCTCAAAAGCATTGGAACTGTGGTATATCCCAAGGTAGCAATTACACAACAAACTATAACTATAACATCATAAACTCCAATGACAAATTACTAAAGTTACTCTTTTAGGGTTCTTAAACTCTTAATGACATTTTATGTAATTAACCTCAACCTCACATCACTATTATAATTCATATATAATCATCAAGGTTTGAAAATACTTAAGTTCAGCCATAAGTAGACATGCTCAGATTACTTATTAACTTATTTCCTAATCCTTTAACATACCATTATCATTATCTTAAAAATCCTCAAATCTGAACTTTGAGTCTCTATTATGCATATATCTCTAATCATATTGATCTATGTCCTCAAATCTAAAGACCCCCTACATCTAAAAATCCTTAAACCAATCAAATTCTTGCTAAACACAAACTATCTCTCCCTTCAGGCAAATATATTTCTATCATCCTTTAATTATTTCAATAATCTCCTCCATCTCTAAAATCAACCCATTAATCCCATAATCACTCAACAACAAATCCCCCGTTTAGCTCACCCATAAAATCAAGGATACTTTAACCTGCAATAGATTATTAATTCTTGTTACTTATCTATACTTCTATATTGGTGAATTTTACTTACTAACCCCAAAATCCTCAAGACCTCCATGAATAAAGAAGTTACCCTATCCTTATACTTAAGAGTATCCAGTTGAACCAATGACAAGAAAATAAATTAACATTCTCAAACTCACTTGAATTTCTCAATCATAGCCCAAACTCAAGCAGAGTAACCACTTCCATTACTTCCTAAATTTAATTGACCATGACCATAGGAAAATACAGAAAATTGACAAACACTTATACAACACACACTTGAGGCACATCCATGCTTAAACACTCATACAAATCAACAAGCAAACAACAAGCATTTATCATAACTGAAAAGCATAAAGCTGAACAATACACACACATACATCTCAATAAAACCCCACACCTAGCTAAAACAAAATATGGAATTTTCGGAAATCCAACAAAGCATAGCAAAACCTGTGATCACAGTCCAGCAAAGAATAACATACTAATCCACCCTTACAAAGTAAAAATAAGGCAAATCAACAATCATCTTTAAACACCAAAATCCCTTGAAAGCTACAAGAAATCACATCATAATCTTCATCTCAAACAATTTCTAAATTAAAATCTCAAATACCAGATTCAAAATCCCTCTCAAACTCGCCCAAAATCGCAGAAAAATAGTGAGGGCCGGAGAGAAAGCTCACCGACAAAGTTGAACCCGAGGTTGCAGGTCCCATTAGCGTTCGTCGTCGCCGGAAAACTAAGAAAACGAAGGGAAATCAGAGAAAACAAATGGGGAAGGGTTAGGGTTTAGACTTGGAGTGATGAAGTAGGTAGGGATTTAGGAATAAAACTTACCTAAGCTTGAAGATAAACCCAACACCGAAACAACGGCCTTCTCGCCGTGCTCCGCCGTCTGGAGCTTCGCCGGAGAACGCAGGGGAATATATAAAAGGAGAGAGGTTGAAGGCAGTGAAGGAAGGTTTTGAGGGGAGGAAAGAACGAATGGAAGGTGTGGTAAGGAGAGGCCACGACGGCCGGCCAGCCTAGGCCGCCGCCGTTGTCGATCGGTCAAAGGGGAAGAGAGAGCGCAGGTGAGGAAGAATGAAAGAGATGAAGAATATGGGGGGGGGGTCCGTCGGGTCTGAAGAAAGAAAGAGGAAGGAGAGAGACAATTTAGGTGTAGGGAATATTATATTTTTGCCCCTGTAACTACTTTCCTTTTCAACTTAGTCCCTCTTATCAAACTTTATTATTTAAAATTTAACCCCTTCCCAAAAATAATTCCCAATGAGATTGATAACATTCTTCCATTATATATTTGTTTAAACTTCAAAGTACTTTTCATACAATTTCTAACTCCTAATAACTCATTAACTAAATTTCTTTAATTTCTAGTGAAATAGGATTTAATATCAATAAATCATGATTTCATTCCTAACACTTTAAATTTCCTAAATACACCTCAACAATTTTCGTATTATCCTTAATTAAAATTTGGGATGTTACAGGTGGTCCTTATTAAAACGAGTCATTGCCTCATGTAGCAACTTCTGATTGGGTTCAGGGGGTATTTGTGGATTTATCTATGCTCTGAGAGAATCTGCGCCCTGTTGTTCCCTCCTCCTATCTTCCCTTAGTTCTTCATTCTACTTAGCTTGCTCTTCTTGTATTTCCCTTATCTGATCAATGGCCATTCTCTGCTCATGCAATTCCTTTAAGATGACCTGTAAGGGATCACGCGGAGGCTCCCTTTGTTGTTGACCTCGTCCTGAACCCCTTCCTCTCATATCGACCATTTTATAAAAGTCCTATCATCACATCAAGTAAACTATTTCAGTTATACTTGATTATGTATAAGTATCTAATAATAAAATTAGAATAGTTAACTAATAAAGTACTTGAAGTATACATTACTCAGTTCAATATTCACTCACAACGCTAGTAAAATTCCTAAATTTCCAATTCACTACATCGACACCACAACTCAAACCAACACAGGGGAAGAAAATAAAATCTCATGGAATATAATGCTTATATTTGTCTTATAATCATTCAAAGATTTTTTTTTTAAATGGGGTATCTACTTAAATAGGATTTTTGTTGATTCCTCGACTATCATTATGCCCGGGTTCATAATTATACTCGAGAGCCCAAGAAAAACCTTATTCACCTTATTCAATTTTAAAATTAATGTCACTCCACAACACGAAATGGATAGATATCAGGTAGACAAAAACTGGTAAGAGAATACAAGATAATAATGCTAAACAAACATACATATTCATACTTACACTTGAAAGGATAGCAATCACAAGCGGAATTTATTAGAAATTATACACTCAAATCAAGTAATCCATTTATATAAGGTAAGGAACAAGTAATTCATATATATAAATACAAATCAAATAAGGATTTCAAAAGAATTTCCAATACGTATGTCAATAGATTCACAATAATTCCAATAGGATTTCATAACAATTCTTCACTTCAATTCACATTCATTCACTATATTCATAGTCATTCCAATAGGGTGTCAATACCATTGAATTGCACAACTACACCCTTTTTCCAATTCCATATCATTTTTTTTATTATAATTATTTTTTTACCCTTAATCCTATAGCCACTTGTAATTACCCCTGAATCGCAAGAGCTAACTATCTACCCTTTCCTATACTAACCACACAAGAATTTTTAGTTAATCTATGCCAGAACCTTCATTCTAATACAAAATTGTCATATCTAGTTATTTTATTCTGATTTATTAAAAATATAAAATATATTTAAATTGAATATAGTAATTTTAGTTATAAAATACTCCCTCCGTTCCTAAATATAAGATCACTTTAGGGAGGAGAGCTTGTTCCTAAATATAAGATCACTTTCTAATTTGACTCAAGTTTTCCCCAAAGTACCCCTATACTCACTTCACCCAAAAAATAGTGGTTTGAAGAAGGTGATATTTTTAAAACTTAGATGAGGGGTATTTTGGAAATTTCATGTAATCCTAACTCATTGGAATGTCTTCCTTAATCTCTCCAAATTTGCTTAGGTGATCTTATATTTAGGAACGGAGGTAGTATGTTTCTAGGATTTTAAGAGCCTATGTAAGTTGATAAAAAATGATTCAAATTAAAACTTTTTTTCAATAAATGACCTTTGACCAAATTCTTTCTATCACATTTAAAGCAACTCTTCTCTTTATAAAAATACTTTAGGCATACGTGAGAAATAATAATAATTATATAGAATATTATAAACAAGTGTTGATTTCGTAGAACATTATTTATCCACTACTCCTAATACAAGTACATTTATAAGAATCATAAAAATCATACTTCCAGAAAGAAATTTACTGAGTATATAAGTTTTGAGAAAATTGTTACACTCTGTTACTAATTCCCTAATTAACCAATGTAATCTATTTTAATTCATTAATCTCTTTACTAACTATGATAGAAAAAGGAATATCCATAATAACAACATATCTATCATAGTTAGAAAAAGAGTTTCCTAATCATTTTATACATTATCCATGATAGAAAAGGATTGCCTAATACAATACGAATACTATCATGGATAATTAAAAACTAATCATGTTAGAAAGGATTTGCCTAACATGGTTAATAAACAAAACCAAATATTATCTAACAATACATAAATATATATATACATGCGGAAGCGAATGCAGACCTATAAATTGGCAATATACAACTCTAAATAATATAAACAACCTCTAAAACCTAATTCCCTTTCCTGCTGCTTGCGCCTGTGCATGAATACCTGCAAAAATGTCAGTAATCGTGGGATGAGACAATTTGTCCCAGTAATCACCGCTTAACTCACTATAACAGTAAAATGTGCGGTAGCGAGGGCGTCTAACGGGTACCACATTTTAAACCAGTAATATGTATATAATCAAATCTTCTTTCATTCATCACTCAAACCCTTTTATTCTCATCCAAATCAAAATCAACATCATCATCCCTATTACCATATCCCACTCAGAATCCCTCAATCGATTCCATTCCAACAAAACCTCATGTCTCCATCTCCAAACTGAGTACTTTCACTATAACTCTCACACTCACCTATAGATGCATTGTGCCACCAAGGGGGCATCCCAGCATCTAATCTTCACTATATGAATTTGACACTGTGTCCCTCTCCATAATGAGGGGACAATTTCCCTCTCTGGCAATCTCCAGAGAGGGAACCCCAATTCTATTTCCATTGCAGAACGGGAACGGTTGGGCTCTCCAGTGCCAAACAACCGTAGGTCACTTTCTCTCAATAAATTGACCTATGATCCCCGGTCTAATCAATCCGAAAAGGATCATCAGTACAAATAACTGTCGATTGGCCAATCGACAGTTATCATCGCGCGATGGTACATCAATTTCAGTGTCATGCAATCCTCACTGAATCCTTGTCATTATCTCATTCACCATATTCATATCTCAATCACAAATTTCATTCAATTTCTTTCTTCCACCTAACTATCAATATCTCTCAACATAACTCTCTATGTAACATCCTAAAGATTTAATATAGGATCAATGAATGTTTTGGGAAATAATAAATGGAGAAATTGAGAATTTTGGAATTTTTAGGAATTTTTGGGATATTTTAGAAATTTTGAGTAATTAATGTGCATATAATTAATTAAGAAATGAAGAGTTTGAAATATGAGGGAATGATAAAGCTAAAAATATTTAGAAGTTTAAGAAGATTGGAGGCTGGTTTAAGTGGTTTTAAATCAAAATGAGTACACTATGGCAAGTTTGGGTTACAAATTATCATATACCACCCTTATTACACCAAACCAAACAAAGCCTTCTTTCCCCCCCTTATAACACCAAAACCGACCTCCACCCTCCCTCACTCTCAAACCCTTCGCCCTTCTCCTCCCTCACTCTCCAAAAATCCGATCGCCCTCCTCCTTCATCGTCTCCTTTTTCTTCTTCTTGTCGGCCACCGGCGGCCATCACAGCGGCGGTGTGCCTTTCCTTCCTCCGCCGTCCACCCCCTTCGTTCCGGCGAACCCGCAGCGAGCTTCCAGCGTGAGTGAAGGCACCGATTTTGGCGAAGAATCCCACTGGCGATGAGCTTGAACTTGTCTTCAAGCTTGGGTGAGTTCTTACTCATAGATTCCTTCATACCTCTATACTTAGACTCTGATTTCTCATTCCTCTCTTTTTCTTTCGGTTTCTTGTTTTTCCCCTCACCGCTCCTTCGTTTTCCGGCGAACTCGAGGCAGACGGCGACGGATTCCAATGAAGCATGTAAGATAGGATTCAAGCTAAGGTATCTCCTGTCATAGCTATTTTTCTCTGGTTTCATGTGAGGTTGAGAGATTCCGATTTGGGGTTTAGGATTCTGAGTTGTTGAATGGTTTGAAAACAGATCTTTAACTTTGATTCTTGTTGCTTCAAGTTTGGGAAATAGTAACATAGGCTAGATTGTTGAATTTTATGCAATTAGAAATTGTGGTTCCTTTCTTTTCTCTGGACCGATTGGGTTTTGGCATGGTGTCTCAATGATTTTGATTAAAATCATGAGAATGGAAGATTATAGATGTTAGCTATGTAGCCTTGATAAGTACATGACAATTGACAATTTTCTTTAGTTTTATTTTCCCTTTTTCTGTGTTCAGTGTGTGTATTGCTAGTTAATGATAATGAATTGTGAAGGGTTTGAGTTGGTTGCAAGTGAAATGTGCATGATTTGTGTAGGCTTACATTGTGCTGTATTATTTTGGGACTTGGCATGATAAAGTATATGTAGTTGTTGCAGGTTAAGATATGGTGGTATGTGAACATAATCGTGGATATTTATGACTGGAATTGAAAAGGATTCTGTAAAGGGTAAATTTGAGGCTTAATATTTTGGTTGAACATAACTGATTTTTGTTAGTCCGATTCTGTTTTGGATGAATTTATGCTTAAGGATAAGCTAGAGTATTATTAAAAATGTTCTTTGGGATTGTTAGTTTTTGTGCTGAATTACATGTGAGTTTCAAAGTGTTGTACTTCTTTTCTTTTAGGCTGAACTGAAGAGGACTATTATTGGTCACTACATGTTCAGTTTATGCTTGAATTAGAAATCTGATTTGATGGTTTATTAGTTGCGAAAAATGCATGTTTGCTTCACTGGTCAGCCTTATGGTATGTTAAACACAAACAAATCTAACTCCTAGAAAGCTATCTAACTTTGAAAAGAAAAATTGATTGTCTTCTGCAGTGTTTGTGCTGCTGTTTTTGTCCAAAATTTGCCTTCATGTGCTGTAGTTTTGGAATATGTGGTGGCCACTAATATGTAATATTGCTTGCTTTTAAATTTGGTTGCTGTAATGGTTATATGAATGTTAGGAATTATCTTGAGCACATTGGAAGTTGCTTCAGTTATTAAAACATGAGTAAATGCTTACAAATGCATGTATTGATAAAATTTAATATGACTAATTGTAGTAATTAAAATAAGTCTTTCAATTAAAGAGAAATTGCATGAGATCCATGATTGTGGAGCTGAATTTGGTTGTACTTTGTGTAATTGGTATAGTATTTAAATTGGTAAAAATTTCCTGCACTTTTGTCATCATGGCTGAATGGTTTAGGGGTGTTCAAATTGCTAGTGAAGTGGATGTCCTTATTTTGTGCTTGTACCATTAAAATGGTGAGTGAGCTACAAGTATTATTACTTTTATTTCTCATTTGTCCCTCATTGGTTGCTGCTTGACCTTCTTTTCTTTGGTTATACATTGAAATGAAGTTCTTGGCTTAAGAAAAATCTGGTTCTTTTGGTCTAAGTTTGAATAATGGAATTGTTTTGCATAAACTCTGTTCAAGTTAAATTATGAATTGGTTAAGTGCTTTATTTCTCCAAGTTGCTATCATTGATTTGCATTTGGCTGAATGAATTCTAAAACTAATGAGGCGCTAACAAGTATTAAAATGATTGTTTGAAATATGGTAGTAGCAACTTGTGATCTCTAGTGCTCATATATTGATTGGTTAAAAGTTCTTGTTACTTTTCTCTGCCCTGGCTGAAAGACTTAGGGAACATATTTTAAGGTAGAATTGGTACAAGCACCCTTGGAGTGAATTGGAGGTTAAATGATGTATGCTCGTAATTATTTATTCAGGTGTCCAGTTCGTGTTTCTGTTGTGTTCTTTAGTATGCATAAGTATCTTGAAGTGAGAAGTTAATAATTTTGAAGTGTTAGTGAAGTTTGATTTGGATTGAAAATAGATTTTTAGGATAGAGAATGTAAATAAGGGGATTGGGTAGTAACATATAAGAACGAGAGAGACGTTGAAGTACTATAAAGTGGAAATGATATTAATTTATCATTTTGCTATATATTATTATAGGAGTGGATGCAGTAGGCTTTCGTGGCATCGAGGAAGAAAGGTTGAGAAATCGCGTAGAATTGCTAAGGGCGACAGGTAATCACACTTAACCTTGCTATAACATTGAGGGTGACGTTAGTTAGGGATTTAGTAAAATCCCTTTTCACCCTCTATATATATAGATATATATATATATATATTATTTTTAAAGGGTATTTTTAGACAAAACAGGCTATCGGGTGCCTTTCAAACACGATTATTTTTATATAAAAGATTTTGACACATATATATGTAGTATTCTGTCTGGTGGTGCTGGATATTTTGGAACGGTGTGATATATTTGCAGGTGTATTGTTATAATCGTTATTTGAGAGGTTATGAGTATAGAGAAGGAATTAGATAGGAGTTGAGATTTTGGAGAGTAATGTTGAGGGAAGATATTGTGGATAATAGATTGAAAGATGATGTGAGAGTGTATGATGTTGATATTGATTATTGTGGATGATATATTGATAGGGTTATGGTGAGCATTGCATGACACTGGAATTTATGTACCATCGCGCGATGATAACTGTCAATAGGCCAATCGACAGTTATTTGTACTGATGATCCTTTTCGGATTGATTGGATCGGGGTTTATAGGTCGACTTATTGAGAGAAGTGACCTACGGTTGTTTGGCATTGAAGAGCCCAATCGCCCCTACGGTTGTTTGGCATTGAAGAGTCCAACCGTTCCCGTTCTGTAATGGAAAACAGAATTGGGGTTCCCTCTCTGGAGATTGCCAGAGAGGGAAATTGTCCCCTCATTATGGAGAGGGACACAGTGTCAAATCATATAGTGAAGAATAGATGCTTGAATGCACCGTGGTGGCACAATGCATCTGTAGGTGAGTGTGATAGTTGTTGTGGTAGTATTAGTTCATTGGAGATGTTGAATTGATTTGGTTTGAAGGTGATTGTTGGACTTGAGTGATAAATGGAAGAAGAATTGATAGATATATGTATATACTACTGGTTTTAAAATGTGGTACCCTTTAGACGCCCTCACTACCGCACATCTCACTGTTATAGTGAGTTAAGCGGTGATTACTGGGACAAATTGTCTCATCCCACGATTACTGACATTTTTGCAGGTATTCATGCACAGATGCAGACAACAGGAAAGGGAATTAGGTATTAGAAGCTATATAGTCTATTTTGAATTGTATATTGCCAATTTGTATAGGCCTGCATCTGCTTCCGCATATTTTATTATGAAACTGGGAAATAGACTGAGGGATATTAATTATTAATTATATTATAAGGAAAATACTCTTCTAACTATGATAGGGTTGTATTACTATGACAAGCCTTTTTCTATCATAGTTAGATAATTAATATCAGGTTGCTTCTTTTTCTAACCATGTTAGGTGAATCTTTTCTAACATGGTTAGCTATTAATTATCCATGATAGTAATCGTATTATATTAGGAAATTCTTTTCTATCATGGATAATATTTAATCATTAGGAAATTCCTTTCCTAACTATGATAGGACATTGATATTATGGAAATTCTTTTTCTATCATAGTTAGTAAAGAGGTTATTAGATCTAAAATGTATATCATTGATTAATTAGGTAATTAGTAACAGAGTGTTACAACTTAATTAGTAACAGAGTGTAACAACTTGGTTATCAGTATTTGGTATACGATAACCTAGGACTGTGCTGCATTGCATGTAGATTGGCAATATACATTCTTAGTATTCCCTTCCTTATGTGCATGAATATCTGACCTTTTGAGAGGAATATCACTCTTCCCGTGGTAGGGAGAGAGTGATAAGAGAAATGGAATAGGAAGTTTGGAGAGATTGAGAAGAATATAGAAAGAATAACGAAATGAGTAATGATATTGATAAGAATTTAGGAAGAATGACGAAATAAGGATGTTTCTCTGGGGTCTCGAGTATAGTTATGTGCCGGCCATAATCATAGTCGAGGCATCATGAGATCCCTTATTGGGTTAAGGGATTAAGGAAATTCGAAAATAACAATTGATAATGAATACAATATGAAATAAGAATTGTTGATTTGGTTTATCATGTGTTTAGTTGCTAGATTGTTTGGTTAATGGACGAATCTACTTGTTTTTGTTTGATTGTTTTATTCGAAATTCTTTGGAAATTGTTTGTTTTGGTAACCTCCCGCTCTGTGTGTAATTAGAAATTGTTGTGCTTAGCGATAAATTGTGAAAAATTATGTTAGTGTTTTAGTTTGGTTTGATGTTTCAACTATTAGGAAGGATGCTTTAGAATGCTAAAATAATGAAGAAGATAATTGAAATTGTTGAAATTAAAATAGAATGGTCATTTCTATAAGGAAGTTTCAGTTTTATACTTATATTATGTTTACAAATGATTCTAAGATGAAGTGGGTGTTGATTTGAACTAATATGGAATTGCATTATTCTTTTCCTTAGTGCTATATTCTTTATAATATGAAATGTAGGGTAAGAATAGAGTTAGAATCTTGTAGAATAGGTTGAAGTTCTATGGGAAATCGGTGGATAAGGATTAATAAGTTTTTGAGCTGGGGATTCAATTTAATTAAATTGTGTCTCAAGTATCTTGATTAACGTTGGAATTTAGTTTAATGGTCCTATCCTTGTTCTCATATTGCTTCGTTGGATTCTTTCAATAGGATAATATTGTGATATGAAGGATTACTTCTCAATATGATGAGTTTGAATTTTGTATGATTGTTTACAAAGAACAATAAGAAGTAACTATTCTCTCATTCTTTTCCCTTTTTGGTCGATCAAATGGTAGGAAAAGATATAAATTCGTTTTGCTTGACAATGATTTAAATGTGAGGTTATCATTCCTTAGTACATGTGGAATGAATTGTGACTAAGATGTGTACACTATGTTTGTTGGATTTTAGTTCAACTATTCAAATGTGAGATTGGAAATTCTGTTTTCCTTTCTTCTTTCTATGTTGGCTATGAATATTATAGTAAAGTGAAATGTTAAGTTGAAATCAGTTAATTCATTGTACTATAAAGTTTGAGTTATGAAAGACTTAACCAATTTTAAAAAATCTGATTTGGTGGATTGTTTTGAGATGAAAATAATCTGAACTCTTGTGAAGTTACTCACTTGTTTGTTGGCCTTATTATGTGATGTATATGTGATTTTACTAACATGCACTAGTTTTGAATTGTGAGGAGTAAATTGAAGTAGTTGAATTATAGTTCTGAAAAATGTTTTGAAGCTGTTCTTGCTGCCCAATAAGTTATTGTTGCTAAATAAATCACGGTGATAGAATATGTGATGGAATTGAAATGAATAGGTGAGGAAACAGAATAAAATTGTGAATGCTTATGTATTTGATAAATTGTTATAACTTAAAAGTCTATGTGTATGCATGATTTTCATAAGACTAAACTCTCCACTTGTTCTTTTATGTTTGCATTGGTTTCAATGGATTTTCAATTTTGTGCTTTGGTTTTAGATTAAAGGAATGCTAAGTAAAGTCAAAATACTATTGGAAATTGTTTAACTTGTTAGGTTGAATGCATGTTTATTCCTGCAGTTTGTGTATTGCAATGACTGAATAGATTCTTCAGAGAATTTATGGCTTTCTTGTTTTTGGTTGCTGATGTAAAAAAAATGCTTAATTTTGCATCAATATGGTTGTAAATGAATGCAAGAAATGTAGTATTTTCTGTTTTATGCAGTGAAATTGTTATTGCTATTGTTAGAGTATTGTGATTTTTAACAAATTTGTCCATTAATCTGCTAGTATATTAGAGTCAATTGAGATTTTGAATAGAATTTTAGTTATACTCCTAGTTTTCTGGCGTAGTGTTTTTAACCTTGTTCAAAAGGTTATATACATTCAAGTCAATCTGACTTGATTTCACCTCTTTTGAATCCCTGAAAGGAACATGATAATGGGTACTAGTATACTTAACTTCACCTTTATCATAAGAAAACATGTTCATACCCCAAAATTAACTATACTTTCTAGAAAAATGTGGTTAGCAGTCTCGTATAGAATGTTCATAGTTCCTCTAAATCCTTGATATCATTTCCATTGTGCCATATGGATGACATTTATGGCAAGAAATCCTCAATGCCAATGAGTTGAATCTTCCTGAATTATATCCAAATTTCTTTTCTTCTTCTTGAAATAGGATTATCAATCCAAGAAACTGTTCTTTTCCCTTATATTTAGTGAAAATTTCTACTAATTTCGAGGACGAAATTAATTAAGAGGGGTAGAATTGTAACATCCTAAAGATTTAATATAGGATCAATGAATGTTTTGGGAAATAATAAATGGAGAAATTGAGAATTTTGGAATTTTTAGGAATTTTTGGGATATTTTAGAAATTTTGAGTAATTAATGTGCATATAATTAATTAAGAAATGAAGAGTTTGAAATATGAGGGAATGATAAAGCTAAAAATATTTAGAAGTTTAAGAAGATTGGAGGCTGGTTTAAGTGGTTTTAAATCAAAATGAGTACACTATGGCAAGTTTGGGTTACAAATTATCATATACCACCCTTATTACACCAAACCAAACAAAGCCTTCTTTCCCCCCCTTATAACACCAAAACCGACCTCCACCCTCCCTCACTCTCAAACCCTTCGCCCTTCTCCTCCCTCACTCTCCAAAAATCTGATCGCCCTCCTCCTTCATCATCTCCTTTTTCTTCTTCTTGTCGGCCACCGGCGGCCATCACAGCGGCGGTGTGCCTTTCCTTCCTCCGCCGTCCACCCCCTTCGTTCCGGCGAACCCGCAGCGAGCTTCCAGCGTGAGTGAAGGCACCGATTTTGGCGAAGAATCCCACTGGCGATGAGCTTGAACTTGTCTTCAAGCTTGGGTGAGTTCTTACTCATAGATTCCTTCATACCTCTATACTTAGACTCTGATTTCTCATTCCTCTCTTTTTCTTTCGGTTTCTTGTTTTTCCCCTCACCGCTCCTTCGTTTTCCGGCGAACTCGAGGCAGACGGCGACGGATTCCAGTGAAGCATGTAAGATAGGATTCAAGCTAAGGTATCTCCTGTCATAGCTATTTTTCTCTGGTTTCATGTGAGGTTGAGAGATTCCGATTTGGGGTTTAGGATTCTGAGTTGTTGAATGGTTTGAAAACAGATCTTTAACTTTGATTCTTGTTGCTTCAAGTTTGGGAAATAGTAACATAGGCTAGATTGTTGAATTTTATGCAATTAGAAATTGTGGTTCCTTTCTTTTCTCTGGACCGATTGGGTTTTGGCATGGTGTCTCAATGATTTTGATTAAAATCATGAGAATGGAAGATTATAGATGTTAGCTATGTAGCCTTGATAAGTACATGACAATTGACAATTTTCTTTAGTTTTATTTTCCCTTTTTCTGTGTTCAGTGTGTGTATTGCTAGTTAATGATAATGAATTGTGAAGGGTTTGAGTTGGTTGCAAGTGAAATGTGCATGATTTGTGTAGGCTTACATTGTGCTGTATTATTTTGGGACTTGGCATGATAAAGTATATGTAGTTGTTGCAGGTTAAGATATGGTGGTATGTGAACATAATCGTGGATATTTATGACTGGAATTGAAAAGGATTCTGTAAAGGGTAAATTTGAGGCTTAATATTTTGGTTGAACATAACTGATTTTTGTTAGTCCGATTCTGTTTTGGATGAATTTATGCTTAAGGATAAGCTAGAGTATTATTAAAAATGTTCTTTGGGATTGTTAGTTTTTGTGCTGAATTACATGTGAGTTTCAAAGTGTTGTACTTCTTTTCTTTTAGGCTGAACTGAAGAGGACTATTATTGGTCACTACATGTTCAGTTTATGCTTGAATTAGAAATCTGATTTGATGGTTTATTAGTTGCGAAAAATGCATGTTTGCTTCACTGGTCAGCCTTATGGTATGTTAAACACAAACAAATCTAACTCCTAGAAAGCTATCTAACTTTGAAAAGAAAAATTGATTGTCTTCTGCAGTGTTTGTGCTGCTGTTTTTGTCCAAAATTTGCCTTCATGTGCTGTAGTTTTGGAATATGTGGTGGCCACTAATATGTAATATTGCTTGCTTTTAAATTTGGTTGCTGTAATGGTTATATGAATGTTAGGAATTATCTTGAGCACATTGGAAGTTGCTTCAGTTATTAAAACATGAGTAAATGCTTACAAATGCATGTATTGATAAAATTTAATATGACTAATTGTAGTAATTAAAATAAGTCTTTCAATTAAAGAGAAATTGCATGAGATCCATGATTGTGGAGCTGAATTTGGTTGTACTTTGTGTAATTGGTATAGTATTTAAATTGGTAAAAATTTCCTGCACTTTTGTCATCATGGCTGAATGGTTTAGGGGTGTTCAAATTGCTAGTGAAGTGGATGTCCTTATTTTGTGCTTGTACCATTAAAATGGTGAGTGAGCTACAAGTATTATTACTTTTATTTCTCATTTGTCCCTCATTGGATGCTGCTTGACCTTCTTTTCTTTGGTTATACATTGAAATGAAGTTCTTGGCTTAAGAAAAATCTGGTTCTTTTGGTCTAAGTTTGAATAATGGAATTGTTTTGCATAAACTCTGTTCAAGTTAAATTATGAATTGGTTAAGTGCTTTATTTCTCCAAGTTGCTATCATTGATTTGCATTTGGCTGAATGAATTCTAAAACTAATGAGGCGCTAACAAGTATTAAAATGATTGTTTGAAATATGGTAGTAGCAACTTGTGATCTCTAGTACTCATATATTGATTGGTTAAAAGTTCTTGTTACTTTTCTCTGCCCTGGCTGAAAGACTTAGGGAACATATTTTAAGGTAGAATTGGTACAAGCACCCTTGGAGTGAATTGGAGGTTAAATGATGTATGCTCGTAATTATTTATTCAGGTGTCCAGTTCGTGTTTCTGTTGTGTTCTTTAGTATGCATAAGTATCTTGAAGTGAGAAGTTAATAATTTTGAAGTGTTAGTGAAGTTTGATTTGGATTGAAAATAGATTTTTAGGATAGAGAATGTAAATAAGGGGATTGGGTAGTAACATATAAGAACGAGAGAGACGTTGAAGTACTATAAAGTGGAAATGATATTAATTTATCATTTTGCTATATATTATTATAGGAGTGGATGCAGTAGGCTTTCGTGGCATCGAGGAAGAAAGGTTGAGAAATTGCGTAGAATTGCTAAGGGCGACAGGTAATCACACTTAACCTTGCTATAACATTGAGGGTGACGTTAGTTAGGGATTTAGTAAAATCCCTTCTCACCCTCTATATATATAGATATATATATATATATATATATATATATATATATATATATATATATTATTTTTAAAGGGTATTTTTAGACAAAACAGGCTATCGGGTGCCTTTCAAACACGATTATTTTTATATAAAAGATTTTGACACATATATATGTAGTATTCTGTCTGGTGGTGCTGGATATTTTGGAACGGTGTGATATATTTGCAGGTGTATTGTTATAATCGTTATTTGAGAGGTTATGAGTATAGAGAAGGAATTAGATAGGAGTTGAGATTTTGGAGAGTAATGTTGAGGGAAGATATTGTGGATAATAGATTGAAAGATGATGTGAGAGTGTATGATGTTGATATTGATTATTGTGGATGATATATTGATAGGGTTATGGTGAGCATTGCATGACACTGGAATTTATGTACCATCGCGCGATGATAACTGTCAATAGGCCAATCGACAGTTATTTGTACTGATGATCCTTTTCGGATTGATTGGATCGGGGTTTATAGGTCGACTTATTGAGAGAAGTGACCTACGGTTGTTTGGCATTGAAGAGCCCAATCGCCCCTACGGTTGTTTGGCATTGAAGAGTCCAACCGTTCCCGTTCTGTAATGGAAAACAGAATTGGGGTTCCCTCTCTGGAGATTGCCAGAGAGGGAAATTGTCCCCTCATTATGGAGAGGGACACAGTGTCAAATCATATAGTGAAGAATAGATGCTTGAATGCACCGTGGTGGCACAATGCATCTGTAGGTGAGTGTGATAGTTGTTGTGGTAGTATTAGTTCATTGGAGATGTTGAATTGATTTGGTTTGAAGGTGATTGTTGGACTTGAGTGATAAATGGAAGAAGAATTGATAGATATATGTATATACTACTGGTTTTAAAATGTGGTACCCTTTAGACGCCCTCACTACCGCACATCTCACTGTTATAGTGAGTTAAGCGGTGATTACTGGGACAAATTGTCTCATCCCACGATTACTGACATTTTTGCAGGTATTCATGCACAGATGCAGACAACAGGAAAGGGAATTAGGTATTAGAAGCTATATAGTCTATTTTGAATTGTATATTGCCAATTTGTATAGGCCTGCATCTGCTTCCGCATATTTTATTATGAAACTGGGAAATAGACTGAGGGATATTAATTATTAATTATATTATAAGGAAAATACTCTTCTAACTATGATAGGGTTGTATTACTATGACAAGCCTTTTTCTATCATAGTTAGATAATTAATATCAGGTTGCTTCTTTTTCTAACCATGTTAGGTGAATCTTTTCTAACATGGTTAGCTATTAATTATCCATGATAGTAATCGTATTATATTAGGAAATTCTTTTCTATCATGGATAATATTTAATCATTAGGAAATTCCTTTCCTAACTATGATAGGACATTGATATTATGGAAATTCTTTTTCTATCATAGTTAGTAAAGAGGTTATTAGATCTACGATGTATATCATTGATTAATTAGGTATTTAGTAATAGAGTGTTACAACTTAATTAGTAACAGAGTGTAACAACTTGGTTATCAGTATTTGGTATACGATAACCTAGGACTGTGCTGCATTGCATGTAGATTGGCAATATACATTCTTAGTATTCCCTTCCTTATGTGCATGAATATCTGACCTTTTGAGAGGAATATCACTCTTCCCGTGGTAGGGAGAGAGTGATAAGAGAAATGGAATAGGAAGTTTGGAGAGATTGAGAAGAATATAGAAAGAATAACGAAATGAGTAATGATATTGATAAGAATTTAGGAAGAATGACGAAATAAGGATGTTTCTCTGGGGTCTCGAGTATAGTTATGTGCCGGCCATAATCATAGTCGAGGCATCATGAGATCCCTTATTGGGTTAAGGGATTAAGGAAATTCGAAAATAACAATTGATAATGAATACAATATGAAATAAGAATTGTTGATTTGGTTTATCATGTGTTTAGTTGCTAGATTGTTTGGTTAATGGACGAATCTACTTGTTTTTGTTTGATTGTTTTATTCGAAATTCTTTGGAAATTGTTTGTTTTGGTAACCTCCCGCTCTGTGTGTAATTAGAAATTGTTGTGCTTAGCGATAAATTGTGAAAAATTATGTTAGTGTTTTAGTTTGGTTTGATGTTTCAACTATTAGGAAGGATGCTTTAGAATGCTAAAATAATGAAGAAGATAATTGAAATTGTTGAAATTAAAATAGAATGGTCATTTCTATAAGGAAGTTTCAGTTTTATACTTATATTATGTTTACAAATGATTCTAAGATGAAGTGGGTGTTGATTTGAACTAATATGGAATTGCATTATTCTTTTCCTTAGTGCTATATTCTTTATAATATGAAATGTAGGGTAAGAATAGAGTTAGAATCTTGTAGAATAGGTTGAAGTTCTATGGGAAATCGGTGGATAAGGATTAATAAGTTTTTGAGCTGGGGATTCAATTTAATTAAATTGTGTCTCAAGTATCTTGATTAACGTTGGAATTTAGTTTAATGGTCCTATCCTTGTTCTCATATTGCTTCGTTGGATTCTTTCAATAGGATAATATTGTGATATGAAGGATTACTTCTCAATATGATGAGTTTGAATTTTGTATGATTGTTTACAAAGAACAATAAGAAGTAACTATTCTCTCATTCTTTTCCCTTTTTGGTCGATCAAATGGTAGGAAAAGATATAAATTCGTTTTGCTTGACAATGATTTAAATGTGAGGTTATCATTCCTTAGTACATGTGGAATGAATTGTGACTAAGATGTGTACACTATGTTTGTTGGATTTTAGTTCAACTATTCAAATGTGAGATTGGAAATTCTGTTTTCCTTTCTTCTTTCTATGTTGGCTATGAATATTATAGTAAAGTGAAATGTTAAGTTGAAATCAGTTAATTCATTGTACTATAAAGTTTGAGTTATGAAAGACTTAACCAATTTTAAAAAATCTGATTTGGTGGATTGTTTTGAGATGAAAATAATCTGAACTCTTGTGAAGTTACTCACTTGTTTGTTGGCCTTATTATGTGATGTATATGTGATTTTACTAACATGCACTAGTTTTGAATTGTGAGGAGTAAATTGAAGTAGTTGAATTATAGTTCTGAAAAATGTTTTGAAGCTGTTCTTGCTGCCCAATAAGTTATTGTTGCTAAATAAATCACGGTGATAGAATATGTGATGGAATTGAAATGAATAGGTGAGGAAACAGAATAAAATTGTGAATGCTTATGTATTTGATAAATTGTTATAACTTAAAAGTCTATGTGTATGCATGATTTTCATAAGACTAAACTCTCCACTTGTTCTTTTATGTTTGCATTGGTTTCAATGGATTTTCAATTTTGTGCTTTGGTTTTAGATTAAAGGAATGCTAAGTAAAGTCAAAATACTATTGGAAATTGTTTAACTTGTTAGGTTGAATGCATGTTTATTCCTGCAGTTTGTGTATTGCAATGACTGAATAGATTCTTCAGAGAATTTATGGCTTTCTTGTTTTTGGTTGCTGATGTAAAAAAAATGCTTAATTTTGCATCAATATGGTTGTAAATGAATGCAAGAAATGTAGTATTTTCTGTTTTATGCAGTGAAATTGTTATTGCTATTGTTAGAGTATTGTGATTTTTAACAAATTTGTCCATTAATCTGCTAGTATATTAGAGTCAATTGAGATTTTGAATAGAATTTTAGTTATACTCCTAGTTTTCTGGCGTAGTGTTTTTAACCTTGTTCAAAAGGTTATATACATTCAAGTCAATCTGACTTGATTTCACCTCTTTTGAATCCCTGAAAGGAACATGATAATGGGTACTAGTATACTTAACTTCACCTTTATCATAAGAAAACATGTTCATACCCCAAAATTAACTATACTTTCTAGAAAAATGTGGTTAGCAGTCTCGTATAGAATGTTCATAGTTCCTCTAAATCCTTGATATCATTTCCATTGTGCCATATGGATGACATTTATGGCAAGAAATCCTCAATGCCAATGAGTTGAATCTTCCTGAATTATATCCAAATTTCTTTTCTTCTTCTTGAAATAGGATTATCAATCCAAGAAACTGTTCTTTTCCCTTATATTTAGTGAAAATTTCTACTAATTTCGAGGACGAAATTAATTAAGAGGGGTAGAATTGTAACATCCTAAAGATTTAATATAGGATCAATGAATGTTTTGGGAAATAATAAATGGAGAAATTGAGAATTTTGGAATTTTTAGGAATTTTTGGGATATTTTAGAAATTTTGAGTAATTAATGTGCATATAATTAATTAAGAAATGAAGAGTTTGAAATATGAGGGAATGATAAAGCTAAAAATATTTAGAAGTTTAAGAAGATTGGAGGCTGGTTTAAGTGGTTTTAAATCAAAATGAGTACACTATGGCAAGTTTGGGTTACAAATTATCATATACCACCCTTATTACACCAAACCAAACAAAGCCTTCTTTCCCCCCTTATAACACCAAAACCGACCTCCACCCTCCCTCACTCTCAAACCCTTCGCCCTTCTCCTCCCTCACTCTCCAAAAATCCGATCGCCCTCCTCCTTCATCATCTCCTTTTTCTTCTTCTTGTCGGCCACCGGCGGCCATCACAGCGGCGGTGTGCCTTTCCTTCCTCCGCCGTCCACCCCCTTCGTTCCGGCGAACCCGCAGCGAGCTTCCAGCGTGAGTGAAGGCACCGATTTTGGCGAAGAATCCCACTGGCGATGAGCTTGAACTTGTCTTCAAGCTTGGGTGAGTTCTTACTCATAGATTCCTTCATACCTCTATACTTAGACTCTGATTTCTCATTCCTCTCTTTTTCTTTCGGTTTCTTGTTTTTCCCCTCACCGCTCCTTCGTTTTCCGGCGAACTCGAGGCAGACGGCGACGGATTCCAGTGAAGCATGTAAGATAGGATTCAAGCTAAGGTATCTCCTGTCATAGCTATTTTTCTCTGGTTTCATGTGAGGTTGAGAGATTCCGATTTGGGGTTTAGGATTCTGAGTTGTTGAATGGTTTGAAAACAGATCTTTAACTTTGATTCTTGTTGCTTCAAGTTTGGGAAATAGTAACATAGGCTAGATTGTTGAATTTTATGCAATTAGAAATTGTGGTTCCTTTCTTTTCTCTGGACCGATTGGGTTTTGGAATGGTGTCTCAATGATTTTGATTAAAATCATGAGAATGGAAGATTATAGATGTTAGCTATGTAGCCTTGATAAGTACATGACAATTGACAATTTTCTTTAGTTTTATTTTCCCTTTTTCTGTGTTCAGTGTGTGTATTGCTAGTTAATGATAATGAATTGTGAAGGGTTTGAGTTGGTTGCAAGTGAAATGTGCATGATTTGTGTAGGCTTACATTGTGCTGTATTATTTTGGGACTTGGCATGATAAAGTATATGTAGTTGTTGCAGGTTAAGATATGGTGGTATGTGAACATAATCGTGGATATTTATGACTGGAATTGAAAAGGATTCTGTAAAGGGTAAATTTGAGGCTTAATATTTTGGTTGAACATAACTGATTTTTGTTAGTCCGATTCTGTTTTGGATGAATTTATGCTTAAGGATAAGCTAGAGTATTATTAAAAATGTTCTTTGGGATTGTTAGTTTTTGTGCTGAATTACATGTGAGTTTCAAAGTGTTGTACTTCTTTTCTTTTAGGCTGAACTGAAGAGGACTATTATTGGTCACTACATGTTCAGTTTATGCTTGAATTAGAAATCTGATTTGATGGTTTATTAGTTGCGAAAAATGCATGTTTGCTTCACTGGTCAGCCTTATGGTATGTTAAACACAAACAAATCTAACTCCTAGAAAGCTATCTAACTTTGAAAAGAAAAATTGATTGTCTTCTGCAGTGTTTGTGCTGCTGTTTTTGTCCAAAATTTGCCTTCATGTGCTGTAGTTTTGGAATATGTGGTGGCCACTAATATGTAATATTGCTTGCTTTTAAATTTGGTTGCTGTAATGGTTATATGAATGTTAGGAATTATCTTGAGCACATTGGAAGTTGCTTCAGTTATTAAAACATGAGTAAATGCTTACAAATGCATGTATTGATAAAATTTAATATGACTAATTGTAGTAATTAAAATAAGTCTTTCAATTAAAGAGAAATTGCATGAGATCCATGATTGTGGAGCTGAATTTGGTTGTACTTTGTGTAATTGGTATAGTATTTAAATTGGTAAAAATTTCCTGCACTTTTGTCATCATGGCTGAATGGTTTAGGGGTGTTCAAATTGCTAGTGAAGTGGATGTCCTTATTTTGTGCTTGTACCATTAAAATGGTGAGTGAGCTACAAGTATTATTACTTTTATTTCTCATTTGTCCCTCATTGGATGCTGCTTGACCTTCTTTTCTTTGGTTATACATTGAAATGAAGTTCTTGGCTTAAGAAAAATCTGGTTCTTTTGGTCTAAGTTTGAATAATGGAATTGTTTTGCATAAACTCTGTTCAAGTTAAATTATGAATTGGTTAAGTGCTTTATTTCTCCAAGTTGCTATCATTGATTTGCATTTGGCTGAATGAATTCTAAAACTAATGAGGCGCTAACAAGTATTAAAATGATTGTTTGAAATATGGTAGTAGCAACTTGGGATCTCTAGTGCTCATATATTGATTGGTTAAAAGTTCTTGTTACTTTTCTCTGCCCTGGCTGAAAGACTTAGGGAACATATTTTAAGGTAGAATTGGTACAAGCACCCTTGGAGTGAATTGGAGGTTAAATGATGTATGCTCGTAATTATTTATTCAGGTGTCCAGTTCGTGTTTCTGTTGTGTTCTTTAGTATGCATAAGTATCTTGAAGTGAGAAGTTAATAATTTTGAAGTGTTAGTGAAGTTTGATTTGGATTGAAAATAGATTTTTAGGATAGAGAATGTAAATAAGGGGATTGGGTAGTAACATATAAGAACGAGAGAGACGTTGAAGTACTATAAAGTGGAAATGATATTAATTTATCATTTTGCTATATATTATTATAGGAGTGGATGCAGTAGGCTTTCGTGGCATCGAGGAAGAAAGGTTGAGAAATCGCGTAGAATTGCTAAGGGCGACAGGTAATCACACTTAACCTTGCTATAACATTGAGGGTGACGTTAGTTAGGGATTTAGTAAAATCCCTTCTCACCCTCTATATATATAGATATATATATATATATATTATTTTTAAAGGGTATTTTTAGACAAAACAGGCTATCGGGTGCCTTTCAAACACGATTATTTTTATATAAAAGATTTTGACACATATATATGTAGTATTCTGTCTGGTGGTGCTGGATATTTTGGAACGGTGTGATATATTTGCAGGTGTATTGTTATAATCGTTATTTGAGAGGTTATGAGTATAGAGAAGGAATTAGATAGGAGTTGAGATTTTGGAGAGTAATGTTGAGGGAAGATATTGTGGATAATAGATTGAAAGATGATGTGAGAGTGTATGATGTTGATATTGATTATTGTGGATGATATATTGATAGGGTTATGGTGAGCATTGCATGACACTGGAATTTATGTACCATCGCGCGATGATAACTGTCAATAGGCCAATCGACAGTTATTTGTACTGATGATCCTTTTCGGATTGATTGGATCGGGGTTTATAGGTCGACTTATTGAGAGAAGTGACCTACGGTTGTTTGGCATTGAAGAGCCCAATCGCCCCTACGGTTGTTTGGCATTGAAGAGTCCAACCGTTCCCGTTCTGTAATGGAAAACAGAATTGGGGTTCCCTCTCTGGAGATTGCCAGAGAGGGAAATTGTCCCCTCATTATGGAGAGGGACACAGTGTCAAATCATATAGTGAAGAATAGATGCTTGAATGCACCGTGGTGGCACAATGCATCTGTAGGTGAGTGTGATAGTTGTTGTGGTAGTATTAGTTCATTGGAGATGTTGAATTGATTTGGTTTGAAGGTGATTGTTGGACTTGAGTGATAAATGGAAGAAGAATTGATAGATATATGTATATACTACTGGTTTTAAAATGTGGTACCCTTTAGACGCCCTCACTACCGCACATCTCACTGTTATAGTGAGTTAAGCGGTGATTACTGGGACAAATTGTCTCATCCCACGATTACTGACATTTTTGCAGGTATTCATGCACAGATGCAGACAACAGGAAAGGGAATTAGGTATTAGAAGCTATATAGTCTATTTTGAATTGTATATTGCCAATTTGTATAGGCCTGCATCTGCTTCCGCATATTTTATTATGAAACTGGGAAATAGACTGAGGGATATTAATTATTAATTATATTATAAGGAAAATACTCTTCTAACTATGATAGGGTTGTATTACTATGACAAGCCTTTTTCTATCATAGTTAGATAATTAATATCAGGTTGCTTCTTTTTCTAACCATGTTAGGTGAATCTTTTCTAACATGGTTAGCTATTAATTATCCATGATAGTAATCGTATTATATTAGGAAATTCTTTTCTATCATGGATAATATTTAATCATTAGGAAATTCCTTTCCTAACTATGATAGGACATTGATATTATGGAAATTCTTTTTCTATCATAGTTAGTAAAGAGGTTATTAGATCTAAAATGTATATCATTGATTAATTAGATAATTAGTAACAGAGTGTTACAACTTAATTAGTAACAGAGTGTAACACTCTACAACTCATCTCATAATCAATTCCTATCCTCGTAACCTCCCCATACCACTATCAAATCACTACACTGCATACATGTTACATCATTCCATGATAATCACCACCAGACAGGATAATATATATAGTGTTTCAAATTTCTTTATATGAAAGTAATCGCGTTTGAAAGGCACCCGATAGCCTATTTTATATAAAAATAAGTTTTCAAAGATAATATATATATAGAGGGTGAGAAAGGATTTTGAAAACCCCAACTAACATCACCCTCAATGTTACAGCGAGGTTAAGTGTGATTACCTGTCACCCTTTAACATTCCACTGCTTTTTCTTACCATTTCCTTGTAGATTTTCCTTCAAGTATCATCAGCACTATGTACTCCTATAATGATATGATACAAAATGATAAATTAATATCATTTCCAATTTATAATGCTTTGACGTCTCTCTCGCATCTCATATTACTACCCAAATTTTCCCCTTTTCTTAGTTTGAATGCTTTAACCGATTCAAAACATAGATTACATGAATTTTCACAATCATAAATTTCCAAATCAAAGAACTCACATCCATCAAATATAAACATACCATCACAATCAAACAATTCATTTATAAACTCAAAAGTAGTAACAACAATATTTCAATCATTTCCCCATGAATTCTGTCACAAATAGCGAGAAAGGAAGAACCTCATGTTGCAGCAATCACGTCAAATTGAAGGGCACTTATAAAAAAACACATCATAGCCAACAACAAGAACAACAATTACTGATTCCCATAAAAAGTCAGCTCAGCCAATTCAAGTAACAATAATAAAATAAAGCTTGAATACTTTGATTCAAGTCTCTCAAAACTCAAAATATTTAACCAACTTTATCACTCATAACAATATAGAAAATGTTCAAGTAAAGCAAGCACTTCCATTCATTTACAAATGAAAATAGACAAATCATTTACCTATCTTTCCTAATACACCCATGAAACTTTTCTAACTCTATTCAATTATTCATCATCTAACATATATCAACACTATTCTATTATCCTCAAAGCTGAATTTTAACTCATATGAGCAGAACAATAAATGACAGTACCAAAGTCTCCAAATTCTCCCCTAATCATAACATAAATTTTTGGGATATCTCTTAGTGATCACTAAAACTGGCAGCTTTAGTACCATGAATAACAAATCTCCCCATCAAATCTTTACTTCAAATCAAACACTTGTCCAATTTTATACTATCTAAACAAATTCTAATGTTTATATAGGAACGTTAAGTCCCAATATAATTAATTACAATCATCAGCCCAAACACTTATTACTCTATCCCATTCTCCTAACTACCACTTCACCTTTCATCAAAAACCTTTAAGTGCTTTACCTTCCTAAATCTCTTTGGCTATTACTGTACAAAATTTCAGAAAATTTCTAATCACACGTGCGAGCACAAAACATCAACAATCTTTCAAATAAATCCTTATTCACAGATTTCCAATAGAACTTCAACATGTACAACAAGATCTCAATTCCATTCTTATCCTATTACATTACATATTATAAAGAACATAGCAAGAAGAAGGATAGGTAATAGCTGAACCAATAAAGAAAAATATACATATCAAAATCCACATACTCATTGTCAAGAAATGAAAAACATATATCTCCGAAACTCCACAAAACATCCCAAACACTGCTGCATTATGCAGCAGAATCAGCAGCAAAAACTGGTGCAAAATAGAAGAAAATGGGGCTGAAAAATTTGAACTAAACATAGGTAAATACAGCAGCAAAGTTTGGTGTTAAATGTAGGGAAAAATAATGTTTTAAAATAGTATAAAGGGCTAAACAGTCTATACACACATACACCCATTTACCACGCTACCAACACTGTCTAAAACAACACAACACTGCACCAACATCAAATCATTTGGACCAAATACAAAGCTAGGAGTAAAAATTCCAGAAATTAACTAACAATCTTCAAGCATAAATTATCCTTCTTTTCATTAATTTAATTAGAATGAAACCCCAACGCTCCCAATTTCATTTGACATTTGAACACAAAAATTTAGCTTCCACAAGAACTCACATATACATCTTGAATCCCTTCAAACCTTAACTTATTAACACTTTAATTTTTCTCAAACTTCATTCTTACACCAAACCAAGCAATCCTAACCTATAGTTTAGTTAAAAACCACTCCAATTTCATTTTGGGATAACTAAATTCAACTCAACCAGTATGGGAATTGATTTACATCAAAACCCCCAAATTTTCCTAATGAAGACCGAACAAAATCTCATTTAATACTTCTAAGTTTTCGTTAACATTTTGAAACATGACCAGTAAGTTCTAAATCAGTTTCATTTGAAACTTCCAGCCCCAAATCTATCAAATCCCTATGAATTGAATCATACCCAAACGTGGGGTTTTTAAGCAAAATTTCACAAAATCAACACAACACCCAAATCACCACCGAGAATACAATAGGTTAAAGCTCAATATACTCTTTATGTGATTTACCCAAGCTCATAAAACCCCAAATTCGGAATTCCTCTCTCAGGTTCGTTCAAATCGAAAGGAAAGGGTAGGAATCGAAGAAATAAAGTTACCTAAACTCGTTTTTGACCTTCACGTACTATGTTGAAGCTTTTCCGTCGCCGGACATCATCAAGCTTGCCGGAGTTGAAGAGGAATAGAGAGAGGAAGTGAAGGAAAGTCATTGCATTGAAAAATCCCAAAAAGAAACTAACAGGCCGAAAGAAAGAAAAGGAAAAAGCTTACCCACGAAGCTTTCACCTCTGTGCGCCGCCGGACTCTCAAATGCTCGCCGGAAAACGCAACACCAAAGGAAGGAAGACGATGAGGATCGAGAACGCGAAGAAGAGGAAGCGGGAACATGTTTTAGTGAGGAAGAGGGAAGGAGGTATATAGACGGCGTCGACATCGACGCTGCCGCCTTGGGCCGCCGGAATCGCGGGGGCAGAGAGAAGGAAGAGGGAGGAGAAATGAAAGAGGGGCGGCTAGGGATGGTCAAAGAGGAGGGTGGGGTTTATATATATATAGTCTTAGGGAAAATCACCATTAACTACCCTATTGTTTATTCTTAATTACATTTTTAGCCCAAAAGTTTGCATATATTACTATATCTCCTTCTTTTCATTATAACATAATCTAGATTCCAATTTACTTTTCATGAAAGTTTCTATCCCAATTTATTCTTTTAACTATATTTCTTCAAATTCCAAACTAAACAAGATTTAATATTCATAAATCTATTCCTAAGACTTAAAATTTCCTAAACAACACCTCAAGACCTTAAAAAATCTTTTATTATTTCTAATTTAAAAATTTGGGATGTTACAAAAATCCTCAAAATAATCAGCATGAAACCAAACAGAGTAATCTTGTGTTTTCAAAAACATTAGATCCACTTCGAAATAAATCTAAATAAACTCTTTCAAAGTATTATTTGCTAAAATGTTTATAAATGGTTACACAAACAAAAGCAGGCATTCCTGCATTCTCTCTCTTCCTTCTTCACTCCAAAATTCACCTATCTATTGTGTATGTGAAACCAAATTTACCGCAGTTTATTTCATACACTCTAATCCATGCATGTACCTAGCAGCCAATTCATTTAATCCTACTTCAGTTAATGATAGTAACGCTCCTATTGGTGATTACTACTTGTTATTAAAACACTCACACAGGGCTCCTACCTTAACAATATATTTGTTACAGGTAGAATATTCAATGTATGTGCCTATCGCACCACCTCACTACTTATAGCAATAAATTTGCCTTTAGTAGTAGGCACACCTGACAGGACTTTCTATTACAATAAATTCAATCATAACAATATGGCATGGGGCCGCTACCCTCCTCATGCCTGGAGTACTCCACATAAAAATTTAAATGCTGAAAATAAAGGAAACTATGATAGAAAACGAATTCTCCTAACATAGTTAATAAAGGAAACAACATCATACATAGCCAATGAGACACACATAACACAATAACAATTACCTAACCATGTTAGTAAAGACTCGCCTAACATGGTCAGGAAAAGAAACCACATAACACCCAGAAAAGATAATCATGCTAGAGAGGGGCCCATATAACATGGATACATAAAAATAATAGCATTTACTCATACAAGACATCATAAACATAATATAAGCATGTTAGGAAAAAGGACTTTCCTTAACATGATCATGACTCTGTGACCTGTAACATAATTCACAACATCCACAATCATTTAACTATATATGACAATGCCACAACTTGAGAGTCCAATTGACAGCAATCATGCCACAATACTCCCTACTACATGTCTTGGGCAAGAGCCTGATTAGTGATTACACATATCAGCACATACATAACAGAAATAGTAACAGAGCATCTGCTATATAAATTCAAAAGTCACTAAAAGTAATCAAACTAATACAATTCTACTACCACAATCACATTATACATAAAATAGATGCAGAAGCGTATGAATTCTAGTAGTGGCAATATATATCCCCAAAATATAACCTTCGGCTAACTCACATCCTCAGTGAGGTCGGACGGCCCCTTCCCCTTCCCCGTCCTTAGGGTATTGGCATGATCACCTGCAAAAATATCAGCAAACGTGGGGTGAGACAACTTGTCTTAGTAATCACTACTTAACTCACGATAACAATGAATGTGAGGTAGCGGGGTATCTAAAGAATGCCATGCTTATAAATCAATGACCTGTAGATATAGATGAGACGTCCTGCCAGTACCACTCTCCCCAAATCTAAAATCTCTGCTCACATCTACATATACTCCAATTGCTCTACTCATGCCATCCAGGAGGCACTACTTTCGAGCACCTAAATGTTCTAAATGAGTTGACATGATGTCCCTCTCTACAATGACGGGGAAATTTCCCTCTCTAACCCCATGAGAGGGGAGCCTCAATCTGTCTCCAATCAGAAAGGGCGCAGTCGCTGTCTCCAATCAGAAAGACTATTGGTCATAGTCTCCAATATGTTGACCAATGGTCCCTGTCTCCAATCAGAAAGACCTGTACGAATAACCGTCGATTGGCCTATCGATCGGTTAACATTGCGCAATGGTACGTGTATTGTAACACCCTAACAATATCTCCATAATTTCATAACTTATTGAAAGTACCTTTTGATGTGACAAAGAAAATATCAAATATCCATATAAAAAACATATTTCCAGTTTAAATAAATTCAATTCCATAAATATAAATTTTAAAACTAGTTTAACTGAAGAAATATAATAGTGAGGTCCATGACAATATAAATACAACTTAAAGCGTGCTTACACCTCAAGTGTCTTCCCCTGACGTGCTATTAAATCCCTTCACCTAAAATTGTTAATAATGAGGTGAGATCGACATCTCAGTAACTACCGAAATCTCTAAACATACATCAGCAATTCATGTACAATTATATTACAAATAATTATACTCAACAAAATAGTTTATGGTCTCCAATTATACACATATTACATTACTCAAACATATAGACAAAAATAATTTACTCATGAAAGAATGTATCATGCATGTCTCCCTTATACCGCATCCACCCTTATTCCGCTGACAGGAGCCATAGGCTAACACATAGTTCAAACAGAAACGCATCCAATTAACTAGATTGTTTCAAGCTCAACATTACTTGAGATGTACCCAGCCAAAGGTACAGAGCTCAAGCATGGATTATAGCTCCACTCCTTAACGAACGAATGTAAGGAGGTGTCACATGTCCCATAACTTCTTGAAATCCCTGGCAAAGGAAAGAATAGAAGAGAGGGCCCTGACAAAGTGTCACTCACTGTGCACCGAATGATGGCTTACCACGTGATAATACAATAATTCTCCATATAAATCTTCTCTAATCCTAACCCATCACCATGAATGCAAATGATATGACAATAATATCAATCTCAGAAACCAGTATATACAATTCCAACTCATTATACCATAACATCCTCACAAAATAAATAATCATTCTTCCAAAGTCACCCAAAATGAGATATTATGCATTACCAAATCAAAGTAGAGGATTATTGTCATGTTACAAAAGAAATACCAAATCTGGTAAGAAAATTACCAACTCATTCTTGTTCATTTGGAAACTTACCTAAAATCTAGCATTAATCATTAGTATACATTTTAAAAGTACTAATGACGATTACCAACTTGATATAAAGGAATACATAAATTAAACCAGACATATGATTACCAACTCGTGTCTACTTATTTAAAAACTAGCCCAAAATTTTACATTAACCTTTGTCACAAACATATAATAAATTACCAAATTGGTATAGAGGAATAAGGAAAAAACTTAAATTAAGTTCCTTATATCAAGTTCATCCACTTCTCCTATCAGCATGAGCCACGTGTCTTTATTTACATCATCATTTGACGTCCTTTAACGTCATTACTCACAATCGAAAACAAACCCTTCCTTCCCATTCATCCTCTCCCTCTCGCCCTCCCTCTCTTCTATAGCCTCAAGTCCTCAACACCTCCTCCTCCACCACAACGGCGGCTACTCTGTGTGGTTAGCCCAAACCATGTATAAGAAATTGAAAGCTTTCTCATGCCTTCCGATCTGGAAAATCTAAAGCTTAGTATACAGATTTGAAAAATGAAACGTGGTTAAAGAACGCGAGGCAGCCACTATCGAGGTCGAAGAACGTGAGGCAGCCGCCACATCCTCCGTCGCCATCTCTTCGGCCATCGTGTCAGAATCCAAAGTTCCATGAAACAAAGAGAAAGAAAGCATCAGATTATGAGGGAGGGTGTGATTTTTTTATTGGCATGATATTTGCTGGAGATTTTGGTTCAGTGTTGTTTCTATAGGGGTGGAGGTCTGTCACGCCCTGAAATTCTATCGCGTGACCGGCACGAAGTTTAAGCTATCTTAACTTCGTAAGCCCTTTAAAGTTTATTTTGGACATATTAAATATAAATTTCTTTATACAAAGTATTACCAAACATTTAACATTTCAAGCATTTGGCTATATCATTTTCACCTCAATGCATATAAAGGTAATTACATCAAATAAATGACTGCCTAAGTAACTATTATCTACAATACCTAGTCACATTTAACTTCCATTGTCATAAAGCACGAAGTGTAATTCCACATTTTTCAATTTGAAATACAAAGTACTATATAAATATGTGCAATCTCATTACATGCTTTTTTTTATTTAAATTCACTCAAGATAAGAAAATAAATAGATAATATAAATTTGGCCAAAAATACAATAAACAAAAATTAGAATATAGAAACTTCAGTTTATTATCATCATACTTGTAATTGAGAAGTATAGAAACCCAAAAGGGCCAAAAGTAGCATAACATTCAAAATAATTCCTTTCATATATAACAAAATAAGTATGAGAAATTCATTATTATGAAAAACTTGTTTTCTATAGAGGAACTGACACGCAGCGAATAACAAGCGCAGCTCGAAATCTACAAGTCAAGCGCAGCCCGAAGGCCACGAAAAACCAGCGTAGTTCGAGACTACGAATCAAGCGTGGACACACAGTCACACGAGGGTAAATAACCAAGCGTGGTAAAACCACGAAACAAGCGTGACACGAAGTCACGAAACAAGCGTAGCTCGAGATTACGAAAACAAGTCAAGCGTAGCTCCAGACTACGAAAACAGTTCAAGCGTGGCTGGAGACTACGAAAACAGTTCAAGCGTCGCTCGAGTCTACGAAAACAGTTCAAGCGTAACTCGAGTCTACGAAAACAGTTCAAGCGTAACTCGAGTCTACGAAAACAGTTCAAGCGTAACTCGAGTCTACGAAAACAGATCAAGCGTAGCTCAAGACTACGAAAACTTTTCAAGCGTGGTAAAACCACGAAACAAGCGTGACACGAAGTCACGAATCAAGCGTAGCAAAGCTACGAAACAAACGCTTTGTGTCTAGTTCCTCAAAAATAAACGTTTATATAGTAATAAATAAATCAATTTGAAATCAGATATCAAATCCCATCATCCGTAAGACTTTAAAATGTTTTGAAGCATGCTTGATGCCAATATGCCGATATCAATAACAAATATTTTGGGAAAACGATAGCTCTTTATCAAATAGTTTATAATAAAATACCTCAACATGAAATTCCAGATCAGTATCTTTAAAACTTTCAAATTCTACAATCCAATCCACTTCATAAAACCACAACCATTCAGATACAAAATGCATTCAATAATCACATTGTTCCAATTAGTAAAACAAGTTAAGATCTAGGGAATAAGAAAATATAATTTGATTGGCACCCATATCCCACCACCCATGCCAAGTAGAAGTTATCTCATGTTGTAATATAGATCAGTTCCTCATAGTTTAATTCAAATTTGAAACCAACAGCTAAGAATTGAAGACACCGCCATTACACATTACCATCATAACCATTAACCAGTCATAAAACACAATCATTTCATTAACCAAATTGGAAAGATAACTCAAACTCAAACAATGTTCAATTGTGTTGATATACATAGCACTCAATTTAGAGAAAAAGATTTTTATGCTTCAGTAAGCTAAGTCCCAAGAAATTTTCAATATTATTCAATAAAGCTTCATATTCTCCTACTCAAACTTCTCAAACACCCATCAAAATAAAACAATCATAATAATATAAATTTAAGTCTCAAGAGATATTCCCTTTATTTATAACAGCAACACAAAAATTAGTTCCCTTTTCCATGGATTATTTTATGGTTTCACCTCATTTTCTATAAACGCTCTTATGCTGATTTTCATCATTAAATCTTTAGTCCCTTCATTTAGGAACTCAAAACATAACAGGAATGGAGAAAATTTAAGCTGCATACTCTATCCTACACTAAACAAGCAGAAACTTTATCACACATCTTTAATGTCAAAATTCAAAATATAACATAAGACTAACATAACAATTTCTCGCTGCTTAACCTTCCCAAATCTGAATTACATCATTTTTATATCCCTTTCAATGCCACATCATAACACAAAATGAATCTATTAACACATGGAAATAAACAAGAATTCCATAACAATATCAAACCACCTAGAGCTTTGACATGCAAGCAAACAACTGATTTATAGTCAATGTTACACCACAAAACATAAATTTCATTCCACAAAACTCTCATTCAATAACATTCAAGTATAACTAAATGCCTTCATATCATATCTCAAAACCAAAATTCACTTTGATTTCCTAGCTCTAACCATTCAAAAGCAATTCCACAATTACCTCAACCAATTGAACCATTTAGGGCCATTAGTAAACACCAACGAGCCTATTAAAACAATTAAGCATAATTTATTCATCCTTCTGCACCTTAGTCCTAGTGATTCACCAATATATAATTAACTCATTTGGGGTTAAGTTAAACCACAAACTTAACTCAAAAACCTATATTTTCCTTCATATAAATTTGCCCATAACCTTTAATATCCTGAATCACCTTAAATGGTGTTGGTCTCCGCCCAAAACTATGCAACAAGTCAATACAATTTAACCAAAAACTGAAATCTAACCCATTAAAACCTAAAAGAATTATATTTTAACTTCTCTTACTATATAACAACCATAAATCATGTTTAAAAGATCATGTTTAAAGGATTTAATTATAGCTCTTGAACGTAAATCAACTTTAAGCAAGTAAATTCTCAAGTAGGATTGTAAATAGCTAATGTAAATCAATATTCATCATCACATAACTTAATTTAACAAATTAGGATCATCAATTCCTAGAAAGCTTGCTGGATTTTCGAAAATCCCATTAAACCCTAGTTTTCTAGCACTTCAATTTGACCAAGCTTCATTCTAACCCCAATTCAAGTAATTCTAATCCATAGACTAGTTAGAAACCAACCTAATTTGGTTTTAAAACAGCAAAATCAAGCTCAAAAGACATAGGAATCGATTTACACCAAAAGCCCCCAACTTTCACAATGAAAACCCTAGAAATCAAGCATAATATAGAGGGAAAATTTAAAGGAGCTTACACACACTATATGGAGCCGGAGATTCGCCGGAGAAGCCCCAAATCGCCGGAGAACTCATGCTCTCCATTCTTTGACAGCACACACACACACAAGGGAGGAGGAAAGAAAGACACGGAAGGGAGATGGAGTGAACCACGACGGCTTCACTCACCACCGTCGACGGTGGCGGCTCCGTGGCGGCGTGGGGCAGCGCCGTGAGAGAAGGACAGAGTGTGAGAAGAGGTGGAAGATTCTAGACTAGACCAATGGGAGGAGTGTTTGATGATGATGAATACGGTGGAAGAAGAAGAGAAACTTAAATAAACATATTGATGACAATAATTACCAATTTGCCCTAACTCTTAACCTTTATTTACTCCTCAAATAATTCAATTATGTGTCAAAGTTAACTCCATAAAAGTAAATTCACTTAGTCAATTATAATGTTTCCATCACCATAGTCTTATCTAAGCTACAAATTATTTTTCATAGAATTTCTAATCTAAAAAAAAACAGCACTTCCAAAACATTTTCTTTAATTTCTAGATAAAATAAAGACATTAATTTATTATAAATATATTTATCCTCATTTTTTTTGTACAATGATTTTTAATTTACTAAACATACTTGAACCTTAATTAATTCTTTATTATCTCTAATCTGAAAAATGGGGTGTTACAAGGTCGTGAATCAAAGGAGAGATTTGAGAGGGGAGAGAGAAGGATAGAGACGTGGTGGGGAGAGAGAGTGTAAGGCAAAAAAGATGATTGAAGTAGAGAATGAAGCTGAGGTTAAGGTTTGAGTAATGATGTTAAATGATGATGTACATTAAGACACGTGGCTTTTGTTGATAGGAGAACTGGATGAACTTGATATAAAGAACTGGATCTAAGTTTTGTCCGAGGAATAATAACTCTATGTATAGAATTATTAACATTCGTTTGTTCATTTGGAAACTTACCCAAAATCTGACATTATCCATTGCCAAAGAAATAATTACCAAATAAGTATAAGGGAATACTAACTTCAGATATAGGATTGCCAATCACACGTCTGATCATTTGAAAACCTTCCCAAAATTTAACATTATCCTTTACTAAAGTATATAGATGGTGACCAAATATTTATAAAGGAATAAGAAATGTCGTAATGCATTGCCATAAAATCCAATAGAATCTATGTCGTATCAAAAACACAAGCAACATCCACTATATGTTCACACAAAATATGGTTATTAAATTTAGTAGTGCAACATAATGCTCCTTGGACATAGAAACAATATGCATTACTTATAAAATATGATATGTCTTACAACAATAACTTTACATTGTCAAATTCCAACATGTCAGAAGACATTCCGAAAAAATCAGCAACGTTAACGCTATATGAAAACAACCAGCGAGCATCAAAACTTTTGTCTATGTTCAATGAAAAGTGGACACGTACGAACCGAAGCTCGTCACCTATCACTACTACAAATTGTCCCTCTACCAGCGCACCTTTACATGCGCTTAGAAGAAACACATGTATAGAGGGTCCTTTACATGCGCTTAAAGCGCATGTAGAGGCCTTATCTCTACATGCGCTTTAAGCGCATGTATAGAAATGTGCATCAATTAAAATTCACTAAAACAATGACTAGAAAAGGATTTAAGTATTTAGAGATAAAATATAAAATGAACTTAGGTGAAGAGCTCAAAATTATATGGAAACACCCTTTACATGCGCTTTAAGCGCATGTAAAGGCACAAACACCCTTTACATGCGCTTTAAGCGCATGTAAAGGCACTACTGAAGTGCAAAACATGGAGTCATGCATAAGAGGTCCTCCTCAGACCTCATAAGGTGTCCCTGCTTGTGGACTTAGTGTTTCAAGGCTCCATTACCACTTTTGGGTGCTATGGAATTGGTGAAACACCCTTTACATGCGCTTTAAGCGCATGTAGAGGTAGAAACACCCTTTACATGCGCTTTAGAGGTAGAAACACCCTTAACATGCGCTTAAAGCGCATGTAAAGGGTGTTTCTACCTCTACATGCGCCATGCGCTTTAAGCGCATGTAGAGGCTCTACATGCGCTTAAAGCGCATGTAAAGGCTTATTCTTCAATGGAATTCACTATAACATTGTCAAGCACAAGATTTGAGCATTTTGAGATGAAGTATTGAAACAATTTAGTTGAAAAGCACCAAATCATATGAAAATCCATATAATTAAATGGACATTGGTCTTTACATGCGCTTTAAACGCATGTATAAGCCATAAAATATTATTATAACAAAGGAAAGCCAATACATGCGCTTAAAGCGCATGTAAAGGCTTGTTCTTCATAATATATATATAGGAAATGTTTAATTGGAAATAGGAAATATAATTTATACACATACATATATATATCAATAAAAATTAGGGACCAATGCATCTAAGGAATTAGGAAATATCAATTTTATTTAATGAAATTATTAAGATGTTAATGTAATAAGAAGTTAGGGTTAATCTCATGAATGAAAGAAACTAAGCGGGGGCTTTATGGTAATTTTATTGGGCCCACAACCCTAGCATTCACCTTCTTTATACAAAATCACATCTCCTTCCTTCCTCAATGGTCTTAGCCGCCACTCTCAACACACCCAAAAGCCATAGTCATCAAGCTCCTTCTCACTTCCTTCATTTTTGCTTCAAATTCTTTCATCTCTTCACTTCATTCCCTCATCTCTTCATTTTTGCTTCAAAGTCTTAGATGAATATTGATGGTAATGGTTCATTGTTGGTATATTAATCTTGATTATTTGATGATTCTGGAAGTTCATAAATGATTGTGTTGCTTTGTTAATCAACTCTGATTTTACTGTGGCTGGAATTAGAAATTTGTTGGACTCAATTCTTCTAGGTTTCATAACTTATTAAATGCTAAGTTAGGATTTTACATATTTAAGATTATAATGCATCTATTAGCTCCTACAGGTACTATATTGTTTTAAAAGAAGCTAGCAATTCCAAAATCAAGATAATAATTCATTGCCATTTATTCCCTAACAAATGATTTGAACAAATAATTATGTGATATGTTTTTATTTTTTTATTGTTTCAGCTCTGTACATAAAGAAAGTTTTCATGAATAAATTAACTAGTAATGGATATGATTTAAAAGAAGGCATATAGATAGCATGTTTGGAAATTCTTGTTTTCTTTATTTCCTTTGGCTATACTTTCTGACATTATTGATGGGTTAGCAATTGATTGATATTTGATGGTGTTTGTGGTTAAGTTTGTGTCATACATGTTAAGCGTACGAGGAATTGGAGATGAAACAAGTTTAATAATGTATTGAAGTAAATTATATGACTGTTCTTTACTTTTCTTGAGTATTTATGAAGGTCTTAACTTTAATAATTTTCTGTGTTACTTGGAATGTGGATAAATTTCTGTTGTGGCTAGAACTAGAAATTGTTGAATTCAATTCTTATCTTATTAAGTGCTTAAGTTAGGATAACATAAGCATGTGGGGTATTCGGGTAGTATTATTAGGCTTTACTTTACTATTATTGCTCTGGATGAATTATTGCTCTGGATGAATTCTCAAGCTTTACTTTACTATATTTTCTTATGATAAAGCGTAACAATGGCTTTCTATTGTTGTTCTTATCCACAATTTGTTGTGACTAGAATGTAGTAAACTTTCATGGTAAATTATGGATATGAGTTTTCTATTTAAAGTTTTAATCTTTGAAAATAAAAGTCTAATTTTTCTTTTGATTTACATTGAGATTGCTTGATTTGCTTATCTGGGTATTGATAATTATTCTTCTCAATTTATACTCAGGCTTTACTTTACTGATTTTCTTTTGATAAATCATAACAATGGCTTTCTATTATTGTTCTTATCCACAATTTATTGTGACTAGAATGTAGTAAACTTTCATGGGAAATTATGCATTATTTGTTTTCTATTTAAAGTTTAAAACTTTTAAAATTAAAGTCTAATTTTTCTTTTAATTTATATTGAGATTGCTTGATTTGCTCATCTGGGTAGAGATTTTATTGCTCTGAACAAATTTTATACACAGGGTAACACAGAGTTGGTTGGATGTAATCGTTCCTCTTGTATACAGAGAAGACATTTAGTTCCTTTCAGGGTGGTGTGTTTAGCTTCTAGCAGTAGTAGTTCTAGTGGTGATAGAAAAATCAGCCCTGTGATAGAAACTATGTCTGACATGGACAATAATGAGCTGGTGGCTGGCGGTGTTCGCGATGTTTACGGCGAGGATAAGGCCACGGAAGATCATTTTGTTACTCCATGGAGTTATTCTGTTGCTAGGTGAGAGAGATAATGTTCTTGTAGCTAAATGACTATTAATTTTTGTGATATCTTATTATGATTTACATGCAAAATCAGTCCCAAATTGAGAATTTGGAATTCATATGAACTTGTTAGAATGAAGATCTTGAATATGTTCATTGGCAGATATTAGGAGTGCTTTTTTTTTCTTTATCTATATTGTCAAACATTTATTCATGCCTTTTGCTTTATATACTTGATTCAAATCAAAGGGCTTCATTAATGTAAAATTAATTGATTTATCTGATAAGCCTACTTCTGAATTTGAGGTTTCTTTTTCAATGGTTATGTTGATAGAATGTTGTGCTCTTTGTTCAAATCCAAATGATGGCAATGATCTATTCAATGTGATGCCTTCTCTTTTCTACTCCTTCCCTCCTGCTAAAGAAATTTCTAAATCATAAAATATATGACATGATCTCTCTGAAATATTTTTGTCCATCATTACCTTAGATGTCAGTTTTTGAGCTGGACAAATTAGTTTGAAGACATATATTGTGCTTCTGCTCAAAGTGCAATGACTATTTTCAGATTGTTATGCTAGTTTTCATGTTATTATCTAGCATTGGTTTTCACAGGGAATATTTTTACAGCCAATAGCATTTGAAAAGGTGAATGTACTTGGCCTAAGATTTCAAGCCACCTGAGAAGTAAAAAAGACATAGTTAGCATGACTAGAGAGGAAAGAGTCTTTGAATCTTTTACTTGTTAAATGAGGTGTAATTTTACTTTAAGTGCTTTTAAACAATCATCGCAATGCAGCAATTGGTAGGTTTTCCCCTATTTGTTATATTGCATTTTTATTTTGTGACTGTGCTTGTCATTTTCTATATTTGGAGCTTGAAAATCTTAATGCATCTTTCAGGTACAGAATTGATGATTATTGGGTTCAATGGACAGTTGTAGGTAAGGATGAAGAAGGAGTCTGAAGTAAAAGAGCACAAACAGAAGAAAAGGATAAGGCTTACCTTAAAGCTAATACAGTGTGTCTTATTTTCCCAACCTTTACTTTAGACAACTAATCCATTTTGTATAATGAAATGTTGCAAGAGAGGTTGAAGAAAAAGGTCACAGACAAAAAGAAAGCTAAGGCTTAACTTTTACATACATACATACATACATACATACATACATACATACATGCATGATGCATGCATGCATACATACATACATACATACATACATAATGCTTGTTTTGATATTGATATATAATTCATTTTTGAAGATGTTAAGTAATTGACTTTTTCTGGTAAATTCTTTTGATATAATGCTAGTTGGTTCTATGAACTACAGCTAGTATTGGTGGTTATATTGAGAAATAATGTAAATTTATAATAATTTTTTTTAAAAAAAAAACATTCTATACATGCGCTTAAAGCGCTTGTAGAGGTATGTACCTCTAAAGCGCATGTACATCTACATGCGCTTATGCGCTTAAAGCGCATGTAGAGGTACATACCTCTACATGCGCTTTAAGCGCATGTATAGCCCCCCTCTACATGCGCTTTTTAAAAGCGCATGTAGAGCCTTTACCAGCGCCCCCCTCTACATGCGCTTTATAAGCGCATGTAAAGGCCAAAATAAGCGCATGTAAATGGGGTAATCTGTGGTAGTGTATCCCCAATGAAAACCCAAAATGAAAACCTCAACAACAATTAGAAGTTCTGAACACATATTACAGCATATGAGGATGAAGAAAACATGATTTGAACAATGCTTACAACTTACATTCACTACTTTCAACAGCTTCCAAAGATTGACACATGTGAGGTGTAACATCCTGAAAATTTGATACATGATTAAAGAGTGTTTGAGAAATAATAAATGGAAAAGAAAATGAAAATTTCGGAACTTTTAGAATTTTTGGAGATTTTTGAGATATTTTTGGAAGTTTTGGGATAATAAGTGTCTAAATAATTAATTAAGCAATTGAAGAATTAGAAATATGAGAGTATGATGGAATCCAAAATATTTTGAAAGTTAAGGAGACTAGAAACTGGTTTTAGTGGATTTAAATTAAAAGAATACATTATGGTAAATTTTGCTACAAATTATAATTACTCACCCTTATTTCATCAAAACCAAACATGTCCTTCCCTTTATGCTTCATCAAAAACGGACCGCCCCCCCCCCAAATCTCATGAAACTCGTCGGCCTACTCCCCTCTTTCAACACCATTTCCATTTCTTCTTCCTCACCTCATACTCATTCGGCCTCTCCTCTCCAAAAGCTTGCACATTTCGTTTTCCTCTCTTCTCTTCTTCTTAGATCTGTGAAACACGTGTTCGATCCGTAGCCGAGTGTGGTTCGTCGGCCACTACAATTTTCCGGCGTCGGCGGCTTCGTTCTCCGGCGGTCAGCGGCGACGAGTGGTGAGGGGTCTTGGTTCTCTCATTTTCATGAATTTCCTTCTTGTTCCAACTTCATTTTCTCACTTTCCTTTCTTTTTCCTTACTTTTGAATCTCGCCAGTCACCTAAATGGCCGATTTCCGGCGGGTTTCCGGCGACGGCGAAGCTCCGGTGAGTCATGGAAGGTCAACAACGAGTTTAGGTAACATTTTTCTTCCGTTTCTACCCTTTTCTACGATTTAGACGAGATTTGAGAGGGGTAGTTTGAGTTGGGTTCATCGATTTAAGTGTTCTAAGTGAGTTAAAATGAAGTTAAAGTTTCATCTTCGTGTTTAGCTTGAAGGATTAAAGCTGTGGTTTATAGATTATGAAGGTTGTACAAAACCCTAACTTTTGGGGGTTCTTATATTGTGCTTCAAGTATGAAAATTAAGTGGTGAATGATTTTACTGGGATTTTTAAGGCCCAAATCTCTAATCAAATCATGTAGGAATGTAATGAAGTTGATTTGGTGTATTGTGTGGTTGATTTAGTTGAATTTGTGGATATATACCTAGTTTACAACTTAAACTCTTTGTGGGAGATATGTTTAAAATTGCGGAATTCATGATGAATGTATGTAACTATGCTTATTTTAGCTGCTAGGAGCTATAGGTATGTGGTTGTTGTTGAACTTGCGTGTCCTTTTCTGTTTTGGCCGATATTGTGTATTACTTTGGGTGTCCTGTTGAGTTTAGTTCCTTCCTTTCTCTTCCTTGTTTATGCTTGATTTTCTTTTGCTGGATTGTTGGTACATAAAGAATGATGAATGAATGTTTGAGTATGTTGGATTACAAAGATTTTTAGTATAAAAATTAGCTTGCTATAAAAGAAAGAATGGGAAATGGGATTGAAGGATTCTTGAGCATTGTTCATTTTATTTGGGTGAACGTTGATTTTTATTTATGAATCTGAATTGGAGATTTTAATACTGCCATGTTATTATTCTATTCATATGGGTTAAAAATTTAGCTTTGAAGATAATAAAATAGAGGGTTGTTATATGTCAAATGATAGGTAATTGATTTGAGTTAGAAATGTTTCATGGGTATGAAAGGAAAGGGAAGTAAATAAATTGTTTAATTTGATTTGTGAATGAATCGAAGTGCTTGCTCTACTTGTAAAGCTTAAAACTTTCTTTCAAAGTCTATGTGTCCCTGTTGTTTGGTGTCAATGGATGGACTAAATGGCTATGAGTGATTGTCATGGAGTTGTATAAATGTGTGGGTTATTTCCAAGTAATGATAGTAAAATACTAGTAGTTATTGTGTCATTTTGCTGCTGAACCACTATTGTTATATTCAGTTTTTGGAACCCTTAACTGCTGCACAATGGCTGCTCTTTGCTGCCTATTATGTTTTCTCTACTGTTATTGTTGTGAATGAAGTGTGTTGTGTTTGATATTTAATGACTCATTAGAAAGATGACAATGATGGGAATGATGCGAGTTATTATTGATGTTCTTTCCCTTTTTGGTTCTTGCTTTAGTTAACATGTTAACAATAAGGATGTAGTTTGTTTCTTTCTATATATTATGGTTGACATAATTTTAACTACTTTTGAGTTCATGAATGAAATGTTTGATTGGGATGGTGTGATTATATTTGATTTATGTGTGTTCTTTGAATTGAAGTCCATGATTATAAAATTCAGTACTTTAGGATTTGAAGCGGTTAGAGCATTTGATTTGAACTAAGAAAAAGGGGGAAAATTGGGTAGTAACTTCATAAGACTGAGAGCGACGTAAATTATTATAAGTTGGAGATGGTATTAATATAACCTTTTGTGTTATATTATTTTAGGAGTAAATATTTGTGATGGCGCTTGAGGGAAATTTAAAAGAAATGGTAAGGAAGAACATCAGAATGCTAAGGGCGACAGGTAATCACACTTAATCTTGCTATAACATTGAGGGTAACGTTAGTTGGGGATTTTGTAAAATCCTTTCTCACCCTCTATATATATATATTATCTTTGAAAGATTATTTTTATACAAAACAGGCTATCGGGTGCCTTTCAAACACGATTATTTTTGTATAAAAGACTTTTATACATTATATATTACCCTGTTCTGGTGGTGGCCATTGATCTGGAATGACGATGTATATAGGGATAGTGTTGGGTAATGGTTTAAGAGGTGATGAGGATAGAAAAGAGGGTTAGATGTTGAGTTGAGATTGTTGAGAGTTATGTTGTGGAAAACACTATTAATTTGGAGATATTGAAGGGAATTGTAAGAATGTATGATATTGATGTTGATTGAGATTGTGATACTGAATGAGATTGAAATTGATGGATAATGTGAGGTTTGCATGACACTGATATACTTATGTACCATCGCGCGATGATAACTGTCGATAGGCCAATCGACAGTTATTTGTACTGATGATCCTTTTCGGATTGATTAGACCGGGGATCATAGGTCGACTTATTGAGAGAAAGCGACCTACGGTTGTTTGGCATTGAAGAGTCCAACCGTTCCCGTTCTGCAATGGAAACAGAATTGGGGTTCTCTCTCTGGAGATTGCCAGAGAGGGAAATTTGCCCCCTCATCATAGAGAGGGGCACAGTGTCAAATCATATAGTGAAGATTAGATGCTTGAATGCCCCGTGATGGCACGATGTATCTATAGGTGAGTGTGAGAGTTGTGGGGTGGTGTGGTTGTATTGGAGGTAGAGATGTTGAAGTGCATTGATTTGGAAATGACAGAGAGACTGAAATGATACATGGGAAGAAGGTTTGGATTATATATCTATGTATTACTGATTTTAAAGTTGTGGTACCATTTAGACGCCCTCGCTACCGCACATCTCACTGTTATAGTGAGTTAAGCGGTGATTACTGGGACAAATTGTCTCATTCCACGATTACTCACATTTTTGCAGGTATTCATGCACAGGCGCGAGCATCAGGAAAGGGAATTAAGTAGTAGAAATTATATAGTTTATTTGGAATTGTATATTCCCAATTTGTATAGGCCTGCATTCGTTTCCGCATGTATATATATCTATTTATTGTTTAATTCCACTTAGTTTTGTTTATTAACCATGTTAGACAAATCCTTTCTAACATGGTTAGCAATAAATTATCCATGATAGCAGCTGTGTTGTATTAGTTTATTCTTTTCTATCATGGATAATATTTAATCATTAGGAAATTCCTTTTCTAACTATGATAGGACATTGATATTATGGAAATCCTTTTTCTATCATAGTTAGTAAAGAGGTTATTAGATCTAAAATGGATATTATTGGTTAATTAAGTAATTAGTAACAGAATGTAACATGAGGAGGGAAGCTTTTCTCTACTTCTTCAACGAGTCCATGCCCTCTCTTAGCATTTGTGTTACAGCTTCTAAAGAGAGTTTTGTCTTTTCGTTTCAACTCAACTCTTTTACTTAGATCAATTTGAGGGCTTTTCGGGGGTTTCTTTTTAATTAGAGTTTGGACAGTTTGGTACTTTACACTAATTGGTCGATTTAGAAATTACGTGTACCATTTGGTCCATGTTCAGTTTCAAATATCATTTTAGGTTTTCCCACAAATTAATGTGGGTAGTTTACTTTTACCCCTACACCCTTTTAATAATGGGCTAAGGTGCACTTTTAGTAGTTTAGAATACAGTAAGGAGCACCAAACATAATATATAATTTTGGTCCATTTGTGACAACCAAGAATTATTTCCGTTGTTTATCTAGTAATGACAATAAATAAGTCAAGTTTAATCGTTAAGTGTCATATTTTGACTGTTAAATTGTGAGGTAAAACTATAAAGGAGCATTTTTATTACTCTAAAATATAGCAAGAAGCACCAAACATAATATACAATATTTAAACACCACAAAATGCTAAATCAGAATATTATTTAAAGTGTCAAATGATTAAACACTACAAAGCTCTAAAGATCCATAGACTATCATAGTATCATGCATGTATAAACATATAGGCCATTAGTATTGTACATGTATAAAAAAAGGAAGTAAAGAATCATAAACTAAACAAATAATTAAGGAACACACCATCATAAACAAATAATTAAAAAGGGGCAAAAGGTCCTAAATAGGTCGGCCCTCGGGCCAACCCGCAAGACCCCTTTGCCCTTAAGGGCTAGCCCTTATAGGCCTGCATCCCATTTTTCCTATAAATCTCAAGTCTGGCCCTCCTCGGGCTTGGGTTAAAACGGGTTGGCCCTAGGGGCTCGACCCAAATCAATGGCTTTAGGATGTAATAGAAGAGTTATTTCTATCTTATTACATAGTTATAAACTTAAACTAAATGTTTGTTAAATTGTCATTTCAACATACATATATTACATCAATATGTCACATCATCTTTTATCTTATGAAAGTGAGTTTTAGATAACGGGTTACTAGATAAGCAACAAAAATAATTCTTGGTTACCACAAATGGACCAAAATATTATATATTATGTTTGATGCTCCTTACTATATTTTAGAGTATTAAAAATGATCCTTTACGTCACCATTAAACAGTCAAAATTTGACACCTAACGGTCAAATTTGACTTATTTAACGTCGTTACTAGATAAGTAACAAAAATAATTCTTGATTATCATAAATAGACCAAAACATTGTATATTATGTTTGGTTCTCTTTGCTATATTCTAGTGTACTAAAAATGCACTTTAACCTATAATAATCCTACCTTTTACAGTGTCTAATTTTGGTTGTATAATTCTCACTACTAGAAAATAGGCCTTTCACGACCATACTTAACGACTAAAAAGCCAATGTTGGTCGTTGATGAAAAACGCGGTGGCATAACATGTAAATAACTGTCCAGGCGGAGATCTTTCACGACCACATTTGTATATGTGGTCGTGGAAGGGTCCCCTTCCACGTCCACACATTTAGATGTGTGGACGTGGAAGGGGACCAGCCTTCCACGTCCACACTTAGAGTGAGTTCCATTTCGTACTAAAGAGGTCACAACTTTAGGGCAAGCAATGAAGGGCTTTATTGTTTGGCCTAAAAGGCTTGTGTTCGATACTGCTCAAGAAGCTCAAGAAGCTCAACCACCAATTCTTCTCCCACAGGTACTTAAATTGTCTATGAATTGACCTTTATTAACAATGTTGTTGATATATGTGTGTACTGATGATGTGTTTCTTATTTTCAGAATTTTAACGGTGACAAGTACCCATATCTGAATCTGCTGTGGACGATGCAACCTGGATTTGAGCGTAATCTTTCAATACCTGCTGGAGTCGTCAATCCACTAGTAGAGGAGAAGATTTGGTTGCAAGGTTCTCGAGACGTTAAGGAGTTCTTGATGATGGAAGAGCTTGAGCAAAGCTGGCTTGATTTGGCCGTCTGGTAAGTGTGTCATATTTTTACCAATATAGTTGAATATTGTAATGAGGCTTTAAGTTCTAATCCATTTCGCCATGTCTAATAGGTACTGTCACAGTTTATGCCAAAGAACCCCAAAGGAGAAGTTTTGCCGGTTTCTATGCCCTTCTAGACTGGCTTATAATGAAAACGCCTTGAGATTACTTAAAAAGAGTAAGAAGGATCATTTTTGGGAGATGCAATCTTACGTCGAGCTGCAGATGGGCCTTGATTGCGGCACTCTTTATTTCGCCCCCGTTTTGAATTGGTAATGAGTTATCTTTTACACAATATTAAATGTTATGTCTTAGGTTAATTAACATTTATTTTCACTTATATCTTTCAGTGGACATTGGACTCTGGCTATACTTTGCCCGAAAGAGTTCAGGATTTTTTGGTTTGACTCTTTAGAGGGATTTATTAGCAACGATCACAGAAAAGTCTTCCACAAGTAAGTTTCTCTTTTTTTTTACTTTTATGGTTGATAATAATATATCTTTATACTATATATAACATTATTGTTATGATTTTGTCTCTTTTGAAGAGGAATATTAAAATGGCATGATGCTCAAGATACTGATTATTACACAGCTAGTCAGACTTCGATTAATGTTATAAACGTAAAGGTAAAAGCAATTTTTATATTCATTTTCATTTATATTGCTTTTAGTCATACCCGAACTACTATGATATTGCTGATATTATCTGTGATTTATCAGTGTCCAAGATAGCGGGGCGTTGTAGAGTGCGGATACTATGTCTGCAAATACATGCTGGATATTGTATATCAAGATCAAATTAAGCAAGGGAGGAAATTCCAAAAGGTATGCACGCTTCTAACATATATCTCCAAGAAAATAGTGATTTCTAATTGTAAGTGGTACTTTCCTTGTCTTTTTTAATATTGTTTAATTATGTTGCAGCTTTTGGAGGGACTTTATGGACTTAGTACTGACTCGTTTAAACAAGATGAGGATATTGACTTTGTACGAAACGCACTTGCAGAATTTTTAATCACTATGTGAGGCAGAAATTGTATAGGCTTAGATTGTTGTAGATAAATTTTGAACTTATATTACTAGTAAGGCAAAGATATAAAACTTAGATTATGCCTTTTGTATTTTGTTGTCTAAGTAAGGTAATATTTATGGGATACGTTTTTGCAATTGCTCTGGTATTCTGTATTGTGCTGTAGTATGGTATTGACAGTGGTTTGTAAATGATCTGCAAGAATGCAGATGACTATAAAATGCATTTACAAAAAGTAAAAAAAAAAAAAAAACCCCTTTCACGTCCACACATAAGGGAGTGTGGACGTGGTAGGTGGACGTGATACCTATCACGTCCACACTTAGGTAGTGTGGACGTGATAGGGGAGACCTATCACGTCCACACCTTATAAGGTGTGGACGTGATAGGTCCCCCCTATTACGTCCACACTACCTAAGTGTGGACGTGATAGGTATCACGTCCACCTACCACGTCCACACTTGTATAAGTGTGGACGTGGTAGCCTCTTAGGAAGAGGCTACCACGTCCACACTTATCCAAGTGTGGACGTGATAGCCTCTTAGGAGGCACCAAATTTGGTGCCTCCTAAGAGGCTACCACGTCCATTTTTATCCAAGTGTGGACGTGATAGGTCCTATCTATCACGACCACAAACATGTGGTCGTGAAAAACACACTTTTTTACGACGCGGGATTCCACGACCACCTATTTGTGGTCGTGAAAAGCCCAATATTGTGGTCGTGAAAGACCTTATTTCCAGTAGTGTCTCTTCATTTGATATAATAGATCTTTATTAAAAAAATTTGGTATTATTCTTGTCTCTTACCTTTGGCTAAAGACACTTCAACCATGAAGCATAACATTATTAATTAGGTCGCAAAATAGAAAGAAGAATTAAGAATAAAGGGGTCAATTTAAAATATTTACTGTACCTTTATTTGATCAAGTATAAGTTTTATTACATAATCATAATAATACTAATACTAACAATAATAACTATGATATTACTCCTTTATGTGACTGGATTTTGGGACAGAGCCTCCCTGAAGGGCAACATTTGCATCATAATGTAATTATGAACAAATCAAACATGTTTAGAAGAAGATTAGCACAAACCAAGCGTGCAGACACAAATAATTAATTATCTAAGTTTGTTTCCCAGTATTACATCAAGCTGGTCCTATATGTTTTTTTCTAATTATGAAGTTGAATAGTATTCCTTTTTAATCATCACGCTGAATAACTATTTCAATATTTCCCTAAAATAATTGACGTGGTAAGTATTTTTGTTCATGTGCGCCTAATTATAGACTAGGTAATAACTTCAATCATTTGTACAGTGTTTTTTTTTTATGAAAAACATCTTTTTATTTACTTGTTTTTTGAACTGTGTATATAAATACACACAATAATAGAAAATACTAATTTTATGTAGAATACTTAAATGGTATATGATTGTATTAATATCAATCAAATAATTGTATAATATAAAAAACATAAAATTAAATTTGGAAAAGTCTGTAAACTCCTCAATTTATTCAATACTCCCTCCGTTCCTAAATATAAGATCACTTTGGGAAGTGGATAAGTTCCTAAATATAAGATCACTTTCTATTTTGTCTCAATTTTGGTCCAAATTACCCCTATACTTCTTAGCTCCCTCACTTCTCTCTCAAATCCCTATTTGTCTTTCAAATTTATGTGAGGGGTATTTTGGGAAGATCATGTAATCCTAATTCATTGGAAAGTCTTCCTTAATCTCTCCAAATTAGCCAAGTGATCTTATATTTAGGAACGGAGGGAGTATTTCGCAATACATTTTATTGACTTTGTATAATATTCCTTTAAATTTATAAACATTTTGTACAAGTTATAACAAGCCACATTATTAAAGTATATCATAACTACTATAATATTAATCTATCTAATTCAAATAATACATAAAGTTCGAAAATAGCTATAATTATCATTATCTCACATACATATTAACAAATGTATTGCGAAATATTGAATACATTGAGTAGTGTCTTAAAATAGCATGTTCGAATCTCATTGATGCTCATTATGAAAAACATCAATAAGTGCTCCCATTGGGAGAAGGGACATCCTTGTTTATGTGGGCAACACTCTTACCCTCAAGCCCGAATTAAACCGGACGATGATTAACTAAAAAAAAGTATACATTAACCAATATTTTTATGATGATTAGAAAGCCAATGCATTCCTACATTTGTTCTAAAAAAGGCCATAACATTAGTAGGCCCGTAATATCTTGTAGATCGGGCCCAATGTTGTTACTATAATTGCACGACTTAAGCCCGAAATGGCAGTATACTTGCTGGCTTCCTGCTTAAGTAGCCACTCGCCTCCTCCGCAATGATAGATACACAGCCTTGGCTTCGAAACTTGGACTTTTAACTTTGAAAACGATTCGAGTTTTGGTAAAAAAAAACGAAGACGACTAAAGTTATCTGTCATTTTATTGTTAGATTTCAACTCTAAACTAGTATGGACCCCGCGCGTTGCGCGGGACATTTGACATTCAGTTGTTTTTCATCTCAGCCTATATACACATTAGTTTGTGTCATACATGGAAAGAGTATCCACACACTCTTTGTATTTGGGTAAATTAAAGAAGACAAACAACTTAACTATTATATAACATTTTATTATGTTATACTATACCAATTTATAAGTCATGTTAGTTCGTATACAAAGAAATATAAAATTTGTAGTGTGATTTGTTTTTAGTAAAAGGGCAATGGCCCTATTTTATACCCAAAGTAACCACCCTGGACCACCCACCACCATAAACTAACAGGTGGTACAGTATTACACCAAAAGTAACCAAAGTGGTCCAAAAATACCCTCAACCGACGGTCTTCAACGTTTGACCGTTAGTTTGATGATTTGGCGCCCACGTGTTATATTTTTCCATGTGGCACCTGTGCAAATGCCACCTGGGCAATGACCCTATTTTATACCCAAAGTAACCACCCTGGACCACCCACCACCATAAACTAACAGGAGGTACAATATTACACCCAAAGTAACCAAAGTGGTCCAAAATACCCTCAACCGACGGTCTTCAACATTTGACCGTTAGTTGGATGATTTGGCGACCACGTGTTATATTTTTTCCACGCGGCACCTATGCAAATGCCACCTGGATGCCCACGTGTTATATTTCAAGCCTAGGGCAGAGACACATATATGACAAGCTTTTTGTTTAATTTTTTTTAAGCCTAGGGCATCGACAGGGATTAGGGCAGCGATTTAGAGAGGAGGGAGTGCGAAATCTTTTGTTCATTTTGCGAAATCCAAGTGCAAATTCGAAGTGGGATGCATGTGTATTGAAAGAAGTGAAGAGAAATGTCACGTGGGCATCCAGGTGGCATTTGCACAGGTGCCGCGTGGAAACAATATAACACGTGGGAGCCAAATCATCCAACTAACGGTCAAACTTTGAAGACTGTCGGTTGAAGGCATTTTTAGACCACTTTGGTTACTTTGGGTGTAATATTGTACCACCTGTTAGTTTATGGTGGTGGGTGGTCCATGGTGGTTACTTTGGGTATAAAATAGGGCCATTGCCCATCCAGGTGGCATTTGCACAGGTGCCGCGTGGAAAAATATAACATGTGGGCGCCAAATCATCCAACTAACGGTCAAACGTTGAAGACTGTCGGTTGAGGGTATTTTTGGACCACTTTGGTTACTTTGGGTGTAATATTGTACCACCTGTTAGTTTATGGTGGTGGGTGGTCCAAGGTGGTTACTTTGGGTATAAAATATGGTCATTGCCCTTAGTAAAAAGGTAACTTGTTCTTTTACTAAGAATCAGAATGAGAATTTATTTCAGGATAACTAATCACAAATTCTTAACATTTATTTTCTCAATTTTTTAATTCTGAAAGAGTGAAAGTTAGACATAATGGATACTTGTGATTGAAAGACTTGTCAAGATAAATACCAAGGAATTGGTATGAATATTTTCCTTTTTATTAAAGCTTATATGCCAACATTTGTTGATTTCTCCATTATAAGAAATATATATTAAAGTAATTTTGTCTTAGTTACAGAAACACCCTCTATTTTGAAAAAGCAAACAAATTTCCTTCAAAATTTAATTATATGTTACACATAAGAGATGTCAATGTGATGAAAGAAAAACAAAAGGATGTACTTTACTCTATATAATTTTTCAGTTTTTTTTTGACAAAACTGATTTGAACAAATTATGTTTAACAAAATATGCAACCAAGTGGGCTACCCATGCGATGCACGGGGAATGTTTTTATTTTGATTAAATACTACGTATTATCTTAATATGAAGGTGTTTGGAAGCTTCATGTTAATAAGAGTCTTATATGTGATGTGAAATAGTTAAAGAGGGGGACAAATTTAGGCAATTGTTAAATGGAGTCACGAAAAAAATATTGTAAAATAACTACATAATTATTTTCCAAAATATAATGTAATAAATTCTCTGATGTAAGAAAATAGTTAAGGTTAACAAATTTAAAGGTATTCTAGAATTATTTGAAAATTAGGAAGAAAATATGTAAACTTTGTACAGATTTATTCGGGAACCATGTGTGTATTAACATGACATTAATATTGGACTTGACAAATAACTACATAATAATTTGTACACTGCAAATGACTTTTTTTTAAGAAAATATACAAGTTTAATACATGTAATATATTGGACTTGTCTTGCTGGAGGACTTTTTTTAAGAAAATATACAAGTTTTAATACATGCTTGAAATTTGTACACTACAGAATTAAACATCTTATTTATAAAAACAAAACAAAAGTTAAACTTCATCCTCTAAGCCCCTAAACTAAATTTTCCCTTGGCACCTCAAAATAATTTTGAAATCTAATATTTCACATTTCACATTAATATTGCTACATAGAATCATTATCGCTAATCATTGATACTAAGCATTAATATTTACCAATAAATCCGAATTTATTTTGTTGGTTATTTTCTAACTGACAATAAGTTCCTTTATTATTGTATATTCTTGGAAAATCAAATAAACCTTTGTAGAGAGATAATCATTATTATTGGTTGTTGTTTGTGGCTGAGTGCATGGGATGTTGAATTAAGTTTGTTCTTACCTAGCATTAATTTCGGCAAAACTTCTTTTTTTTTAGTTACCCAAGGATATCCTCACCCGCGTGTCAAGTGAGACTAATCCCTCGCTGTTCTGAAGTCCCATATAGGGGGTAGATAGCTAACCTGTGAATTCACTTCATTCGCAAGAGCTGGGGATCGAACCCCCAACCACTTGCTTAAGGGGCGAGAGTACTTACCACTCACGCCAACCCGTCAGGTTGGCAAAACTTCTTTCTAATTACACATTTCAATACTTTGTATCATTGAAAATGTCATTCGAATAGTTAATATTGAATGATAAAAGGAAATTTGGATTCCTTGATCATCAGATAATCTAAATTTTGTACTCTATAAATAAGCTTCCTTATTTTATCCTAATTTAAAATAATGACAATTTATTAGCCTATTGATACCATGAGACTTGTACATGAGACTTTTTGGGCATGAAAAATAAGAGAAGTTGTCTATGACTTGTACAAACCCTTGGGAAGTCGTCACCCCCAATTGGGGAATCCCGCGGCGACTTCGAATTAGTCAGTTCCCCGAAAGGGGTCGGACACCGAAAGCTCTACGCAAAAAAGAAAACCAATTATAGCTTCATATCAGCTGCAAACAAATCTTCATAAAATCTGGAGGTTCATGAAATGTGTGCAATCCCTGACCCAATGCCAAAGGTTTTTTAGCAAGAGAATCCGCTGCACAATTATACTCAAAACATCATAATCAAAAACCAATTATTTATAACATGATATCAAAATCCATAATTTTCAAGAATATTGCACAGGGAAGTTTATAAAACATAGTTTAAAATATAAATCAAAATGGCAGTATCAAATCTATATTAACAAACTAAGCATCACCGTAGACACAGGGATGTAAAATCTATATTAATGATGATATGGCGATTTCAATTATGATCTGGGAAGATCACAAACAGGACTTATAGTCACTAAAATTGAAATCCAAAAACTCAACTCAGTAAACATGACTAAATCTAAATTAAGTTTTCAGATGAAAATCGCGAACAGTACTTACTCCATGAAATTCTCATTCAAAAGATCTTCTCCATCTTCCTCTTCCTCAACTTCCTTTTCAATTAATAAATGTCCGCCGCTATTATTAAAAAGAGGAACAAACATTAGTGTATGCACTGACACAGAAAATTTGTATTAATAACAGTCTGACTATTCCAAGAATGATAAGACAAATTAGATGAATATATAGTCACCATCACAAATAAATTTTACTGATGATTCAACCATCATTTAGATAGAAAATTGTTCTATAAGCTAGTATTTAACAACAAATTCAATTCCAATAAATGAAACCTTACCATTGTTCTCAACGAACCTGTTTCTGTCTGGCAATGGTTGAGGGCTGAGGCTAGGTTGATGGTAGTTGACGTTGACAGATAGGAACACGACGGTGATGGTGGCGGATCTGGGATTTTCTCAACGGCAATGGAGAGGTCACCGACATGAGACTTCAAAGGAGATGACTCGTGGTTTTATAGAGATCAAATGTAGGGTAGGTTCATCCTCCAAAAATTCCTCCTTTTTCTCCTCTCCATTGTGCTACCCTTTTTGCCCTTAATGAAGCCTCCAACTTTGAATTTGAATTTTTTGGCTCCATATTACCCCTTTTGGAAATGTGCAAATCCCTTGTTTTTGACAAAAGGGGTAATTTTTGTCTTATGCCTTTGTCTTTCCCTCCAAGCCAAATCCTTGCACTTCAAGCTATCCCAAAGGGTTGTGGGGCCCACGTGGGACCCCCCTACATGTAGAAAATCACAAAATAGTCAAAATGACCAAAATACCCTTGGTTACTTAAAATACAAGTAATAAGGCTAATATTTCCCAATTAATATATATAAGCATATGCAATAAAATTCTCCAAAAAATGATCAAATATATCAATTAAACCTCACTAATTAAGCTCAATTGCACATGCTTAAATATATAAAAATAGGCTCAATCAAATGTAGCTCAAGACAAGCTTGCAAAAGTCCAAAGATATGGACACCAATCCACAACAATTCTATGGGAGGGATCACTTGAATATGCATGATAATTTTTATCTCTCTTATGATGAGAAGTTGGCCAACCTTGTTGACAAGATGCATGCTCTATTGCCAACCATTTATGTCCAACCAAGACCTCCATTCCAAGAGCATAACCCTTCCACCAACACATACCATCAAGGATGGATGGACCATCCAAGCTTCAAGTGGGGGGGAGGAGGTTATGCTACTCCATCACATGCTTTTGAAGTTCAACAAGAGTATGCTCCTCACTATCAGGATCATGACCCTAACCAAATGAGGCCTAATTCTTCTTGTGCTCAAAGGCCGGATGTGTATACTTATCAAGAAGCTTCTCAATATGAGCCTAATCCACCTCCATATGGCTATGGCTATGGGCCAAACTTTTATGATCATCAAGCGCCTCTACAAAGCTTTGTTCCTACACACATGGAGCAACATGACTTCTTTCATGCTCAATTGCCAAATGAGTATACTCCTCCCAGAGAAGATTCTTCTTTCTCTTCTAGTACAAATGACTTGATGATGCAAATGTGTGCATCAATTATGGAGAAGATGAATGGATTTGAAGAGAGTCTTAAGAAGCAAGAGAACATTTGTTCATTTGCTTCTCAATGGATGAATAAAAGGGCCGAGGAAGAGGCAAAGCAAGGTGACCTACCTTCCAATATGGTTGTAAATCATAATTCTTTGAATGACATGAATTTGGAAGGAGGAGTTCATGTTGCATCAATTCCTTGCTTTGATGAAGAAGAGCATGAACCTCAAAAGTGCCAAGAGGTTGATCCTAGGATTGAGATGAATGTTGCAAATCAACCTAGCACCTTTGAGTCTAATGGAGTCTTGCCTAGTGCTTCTCCTATTGATAATCTTGATGGTTCTATGCCTTGTTCATGTGATGACTTGAGTATTTGTGTTGATTGTTATGAGAGTAAATCTTCTCATCTCATGGCATGGTGGAGGAAAAATTTGAAAGAATTGCACCCAACCAATGATGATGTTGTCTTGGGCAATGACACAATGGATGAGGCCATTTCTAGGGATGATATACATGTTGAACATCATTCAAATACCCTAGAAAACCATGGGGAGGGTGACAATGGTAAGGAGGCCGAGACTACCCCTCACTTGGGTGGAGAATGCAAAGAGGCCAAGAGCCAAGGCCCTCTTGAAGAAGAAGAGCATGAATTTTTAAAAGAGGAATGCAAGGTTGGAGAGCATTTGGCACAAGAGCTAGAATCTTTCTCTACTTCTCAAATCAAGCATTCAAGTGGAGAGAACACTTCCAAAGGTATAATTCTTGACTCTACACTTGTTCCCTTTCCTAGTTCATCTAACTTAGGGAAGAAGTACTATCATGACATAATCCAAAGAATGATGCTTGATTTGTTTTCTATGTTGGAATTTAATGTGCCATTGCTTGTTGTTCTTGAGCCAACGCCTACTTATGCTAAGACATCATATAATTTTTGCATATATAAGGAAGCATGTAGGCCATATACATTGTTGAATGAAAATGTGATAGAACAACATGTAACTCCTTTGAGCTTGATTTCACGTGCGGTTGTGCACACATCTTTAGGTTTATTTGATTCTTGCTTGGTGAATGTTAATGATGCTTGCATGAATTCTTTTGATGATGATTCTATTATTGTGAGCATGCCTCTTGATCTTACTAGTCCCAAGCATGATAATTGTGATCTTGATGATGTGGGTACATTTACATACTCCTTGTCTAGTTACAACCCCTTGGAAAAGGGATGTTTGTTCAATTTTGTGGATAAAGCTAGGTTGGAAGGAGTGCTTGATCTCATGATAGAGGCCGGATTACAATTGAAAGAAGACTTGCATTTCTATACCTCATATACCATCTTAGATTGGAGGAGCCGGTTGAAAACCATGCATGAACAAAGTGCTTTGCAAGGAGGGTCCTCCAATAAGGCTATGCTTGAAACTACCTTGTGTGATGAAGATACCTTGAATCTTGCTTTGAGGAGGGAGCCCACAAATTTCTTGTGGAGACCGAATTGGGATCCTTTGTTGAGCACTTTGAAGGGGCCCCAATTTGCCATATTTCATGTGCCTTACTTGAATACCATATGTCATAATATTGTCTTACCTAAACTTGTGCATATTGATTATCCTTGTGTTTCTTTGAGTTTATCTTGGTGTTCCTACAACCCCTTGCAAAAGGGACATTTGTTCTATGTTGTAGGATCTTTTAGGATGCACAAGGATTATTGGAAAAAGAAGAAGACCATGGTGGAGCTTGTGGAGACTCCTAAGTTGGAAGAACCCAACTTGAATATGTTTGAGGCCGAAAAGAGCTTTAAGAAGAGTTTGGAACTTGATTCCTCACAAGAAGAGTTAGACTTCTTCAATGGCAAGCTAACCAAAGATAACATCAAAGGGCTAGTGGTTCGCTTGAAGATGCTTAAAAGGAACATGGAAGTTAAGGGCAAAGTTTTGAAAGCAACAATGCATGAACCTACACTTCTAGTATTCCTTGCAAGGAGAGTTCAAAAGTTTCTTTTGAAACTACAAGCCTTTTGGAGAGCTTGGCGGCCAAAGGAGAAGAAGAAGGGAGCAACACACAAAAATTCATCTAGGAAGCTTCCTTTACCTCAAGTGGCCGAATTGAGCAAGAGAGACTATGAGGAGAAAGAGCTCAATTGTGTCCTTAACAAGAGTGGCCGAAAGCACTTCTTCAAAAGTCACAATAAGAAATTCTTCAAAGAGAACTTCAAGCCTCCATAAGAGGTTGTTTCTATCCTTTCCTCACTTGCTTTACATTGTTCTTATTCTAAGTGTGGGGGAGGACATTTGATAGTAGAAAAAAAAATATTAGGATTGTGTTTAGGTTTATTTTCTAGTGTGTTGTTATAGGTTGTTAGAAAAACCATGAAAAAAAATTTATAAACTTGTGTTAGGTTGTGTTTAGTGTTTGTTTTTGTGAATAATACATGATGGCCATTTGTATGCTTGGACTGCCCGGCCTTATTACTTGTTGCCTTGCCTTTGTTTATGCCTTCCTACTTGATTTGATTGGTCCCATTGAGGACAATGCATGCTTTAAGTGTGGGGGGTGTAGTATGGTGCTTAAAAGTGGTTATTTCAAAGCTTTTACACTTGATTTTTGGACTTCTTGGGCATAATTGTGTAGAAAGTTTAAATTGATCATGGCTTTTGAAAGTAAATGGAATTGTCCTAAGTGTATAAGTAGATTTTATTTTTGGAATGACTACTTAGGATATTGCTTGGGGCACTTTTAAGGTACAAAGAGGAAGCTAGTTTCTCACTTAACTTTTCTTAGGGAGGAAGAGACTAATTAGAGTAAGCCATAAAGTGAGAAGCCTCCAACCGAATTGAGTGGGCCAATAGTTATTTCACCTCCTAGAACTTGTCCTAGTTCTTGTTCAAGATCACAATGCATGGTACAATTGAAAATGAAAGGGGCATTTCTTTCTAAACCCTTTTGACCCAAACACTAAGCCACCAAAAATATTATCCTTTGATTTAACCTCTTTGGGCCATTCACTATTCTTTTCTACCACCTTGACCAATGTTTGAATAAGTGATTATAGCATATGCTTGCATTTGTATTATGTTAGAATCTTAAGTTTTGATGTTGACTAAGGTATGATATGGTCTAGTACTTAAGAGAACATAATCAACACTTAGGAGGGATTAGATGACATGGTTAGAATCCTGAGTTAGATCACTTGAGAATGCAAGATCACTTCCGGTTAGATTAGGACTTGCGCATGCGGATGAATGCTTTCATCCCCCAGCGTCAGCAAGTAAATCACTAGGGATTTAACTTAGTCCATGAGAATTAGGTACACAAAACCTTAAGACTAAGCTATGGTTCAATCGGAAGTGAGTTTGCTTCCTGTTAAACTTAGACTGGCGCAGAGCGACAGAATAGATATTACTCCAAGCGACAGTGAGTCTACTTCCCCAAGTGAAAGCGCTTCCTGTTAGAATTAGACTGGCGCAGGTTGATAGACTAGATATAACCCCGAGCGTCAGCGGAAATGCAACATCAAGTGAAGTTGCTTCCTGTTAGATCTTGACTGGCGCAGACTGATAGAATAGATTTCACCCTAAGCGTCAGTGAATTCACCACGTCAAGTAAAAGTGCTTCCGATAGCTCAGTGACTAGCGCTGAGTGGTGGAATGAAATAGACTAAGCGAGAGCAAGTCATGGTGAACTAAATCCCTCATCAAGTGAATTTACTTCCGGATGTAGAAGTGCTTCCGGATACACCTTAGACTTAGGATCACCCACTGCATGAGACTATATGATTATATTGCTAAACTAACGTTCAAGTGCAGCACACTCAGTAAGGTTGCTTCCGGATGAGAAGTTGCTTCCGCAAGCAATCAGAATGTCTGAACGTTCAAAGAGATGCAGTGTCAGAATGCTTTTAACAGAGCAGAGGTGTCAGGACTACTTTTCAGAGATAAAGCAAGTCAACCCTGCTGAAGCATTTAAGAAGATGTTCCTTCCAACGGTAACAAGAGGATAACAGACACATTCAAACAACATTGTTACCTACCAAGCATGAGGAGTATGAGAACATAATCTGAAGATTCACTCAAGGTGTCAAAGCTCATACTGCCCACAAAAGTCAGAGTCCATAAGAGAGCTTCTGATAGCAAGAGAGGATCCAATAGCAAAGCACTCTTATCATTCATGGACAAGTGCTTGGAAGACAAAGTTCCTCTATGTGATAGCAAGCAAAATGTTAGAGTCCACGAGCTTCAGATAGCAAGAGAGCTTCCGATAGTGAGTCTCTTAACATCCTGGACTTATGCTTGAGGAACGAAGTCCTCTCTGACAACAAGCAAGAGTCGGACCGTACAAAGTGTTCAGATGTCAGAACGACTTTTGTCAGAATAGTATTGCCAGAACAGTGTTGACAGAACAGCTTGGTCAGAGCATCTTTTTAGATAAAGCAAAGTCAACCCTGCTGTGCATTAATGAGGACAACATAAACAAGGCCCCAACGTCTATAATCAAACGGTCTTATTGCCTCTCCAACGGTTAGATATTCAGAGGCTGGTATAAAAGGGATGTTCTTCATTTCTGAAGAAAAAAAGGCTTGAAAAAGAGAGAGAGAACAAGGCTATTATCTGAAAAACACTATTCTACATTCCTCTCATCTTCTACTCTCGGACTTTGATATGTAATATTCTTAGAGAGTGATTTATTTGTACTTAAGTGAGTAACATCATCCACTCTTTGAGAGAGTCAGTTTTGAGCTTAAGTGTTTAACAAAATCAGTTCATAGAGTGAACATAATTGTAATCTTACATTTTGTAAGGGGGAGCATTTAGAAGGTTTTCTAAATCTCTATAGGTTGCAAGTTAGCCCGTAAAACTTGCGTTTGTAAGGTTGCAAGTGATCCCGTAAAACTTGCGGTAAGGTTTGCAGGTGAACCCGTTGTAAAACCTGTGGGTTGTTAGGTGAACCCGTGCTCGTAAAACCTAAAGTGTAAAGGCTTCTCTTGTGCCCGGTTTAAACAAGAATAGTGGATTGGAAATCTCAGGTGTAGCCTGGGGACTGGATGTAGGTCTGGGTGACCGAACCAGGATAAATTTATGTGCGCATATACTTATACTTGATCATTCTATTTTGCATCACATAGCATACTGACTTGTGCATAGCATTATTTATTATCATCATCACCGAGCACAAGCAGTCTTTCGAAAAGAGTTTAAGTTTTTATTCCCTCACCCAATTCACCCCCCCCCCCTCTTGGGTGACAGCCACGAATTTCATTTGGTATCAGAGCAGGTCACTTGTTTAAAGGATCAAACGATCTCAAGTGCAAAGACCTTGGCTGATTTGGGTTAAAATGTTTTCCAAAGGCCTTGATCATACCATTCCACCTGTGTTAGAAAATATTGATTTTTGTTGGTGGAAAGCAAGAATGGAAAGTTTTATAAAATCCACTAGTTTGAAAATGTGGGATATTTTTGAAAATGATTTTGATTTCAAACCAAAAGGAAACTGGACTGAAAGGGAGAAAAATTTGTTTTCCTTAAACATTAGAGCAATGCAAATTTTATACAAAGGCTTAACTGAAGGTGATTTCCAGAAAATCAAACATTGCTCTAATGCTAGAGATATTTGGAATACTCTTGATGTGATATATGCTTCTAACCCATCTCTTGAAAGCACAGCTGTCCAAAGCTCAACTCGTGCTCTTTGTGGATCATCTACTGATGAGCTTCTGGAAGCTGATATTGAGGAAGCAGACTTCAGTGAAGAGAGTATCCATCTCTGCCTAGAAGATTCAGAAAGTGAGGTATCTGGATCTGAAATTGAACTCTCTGATTTGCAAGATGCATACAATGAGTTATATACTGAATATTGTAAACTTGCAAAAGAACTTCTAGGCTTAAAAGAAAAAGATAGGAAACTTGAAAAACTAATTTCTTCTTCTACATCTAAAGTTTCCGAGGGTTCTTTTAAAGAACTAGTGGTTCCGATAGCTAGCCCACTATCGGTAGGGAAAACTTCAACATGTCTTGAAAAATGTTTTGATTGTAAACACGTGTTGAAGGAAAAAGAAAAGCTTTCAAAAGAAACTGAAATTTCAAAGGAACAAAAAGCTTTTCTAAAGAAAACTAATCATGATAATGATAGGAAGCCTCATTTTGATTATCATTCCATTATCTGTCATTATTGTGGTAGATTAGGACATATTTCTCACACATGCAGTCTTAGAAGAAATTCAAATGTGAGAAATAAGTTTGTATGGATTCCTAAAGGACAAGTAAGGTCCAGTGCTAACCATGTAGGACCCAAGTACAAATGGGTACCAAAACATCCTCCTAGTGCCTTACTTGTGCAGGAAAAATCAAGAGTTCCTCTTATCCCAAAGAGGAGAACTCGTGGTGATGCAACTGCTGAAACCCACTGGTACAATCATAAGAAGCTGTCGGCCACCACAAGGGACAATGGTTCTGTCTCAAGGATGAGCTATCACAAAGTTCCATTCAATTATCCTGAGAAGAACAAGAGAGAGTGGATTCCTCGATCATCATTGAAAAGGCTCTTGAATCCTACCTCTCAGAAGAAAGTGCTTCGAACCAAGGATAAGTATAGAAGATCTCCTTGGGTAAGCAAGGGATCACTTAGCAACGAAGCATTTGATAGTAAAATCTCCTATGCTAATGTTAGATGGACTTATTGAGATTTTACATTAAGCATCCTAAGGTGTGAACATTATATTCATCATAGAAGAAAGCTTGAAGAAATAAGTAATGTTCATAATCTACATACTGTCCATGACTATCTTGATCAAAAACCTTGTATATCCTTGTGCATATAGTCATGAAAGATTCACCATGCCATACACATAGGACGTAATCTAAATGCATGTGAACTATATATAGCCTACAAACTGACCTTCAGATCCAGACTTGGATACAAAAGGAAGGAACTATCTGGTATTTTGTAGGAAGGGCAATCCGAAGGTTCAGAAAGACAAGGGTGAAGAAGACCCTTGCTAAAAGGAAGATCTCCTCCCCCCACAGTGAGCCATCTGATTCATGTGCCCCCAACAATCTGCTAGCTCAGAGGCAAACTTGAGATAGCGCTGAGTGATCAACCTGCGGAGATACCTTCTGCTGAACCTGTGTCTCCCTCTGCGCCAGCACCCAATCTGAGTGAAGAGCTGTGTATGAAGTATGGGTTCAAGAGGCCAGAGATGCCAGTGGTAGTGATCACAAAGTAAATTCATCCCTCTGCACCAGCTCCAATCCATCCTATTAGCCTCAGCAAGACTCAGGACTGTACCTCATCTGAACAATTAGTCAAGTCTTGATAAGCATTCGTCACGCATAGATTTTGGTACTGCTCTAAATATAGATTCCATACATTGCCAACCAAAATCAAGCGAGCTACTGCTAGATGCGAATGGAGCTATGGTGATATCATTCTTACCTTCCTCTTTACTTGAATAATCACTTGGCTAGTAAATGTATGATGGGCTCAACAGCTCTTATTTCTCTGAAACTGATATGATTTCCCTTATCTGTGATGAACACTTATTTTCTGTAAAAACGACCCTATCATATCAAATTCATTTTCTGATATAATGCATACAGATTTTACAAATTCAAGAAGTCCGACACCTTGAAACTGAACCTTCTTCAAAACCTTCTGAATTTGTGCATGTTGAATCATTGTGTTCTAAGATCTCTGACATTGTTAAGATGATTCGGAACTAGTTTCAGAATTTTGACACTAAAACTAAAAATCTTCCTCAGAGTTTTTCATATGGTGTCTAAATCATTTTACTCATATATGCTTAGTGAATTCTTTTAAGGGCACCTCTCATGGAAGAAAATGGTTTATGCATTCACCTTGATTTTTGAAAGATCCTTTTGAAATACAAACTTTCAAAACAGATTCTGATCCTCTTTAAACCTACATGACAACCGTACCTCATGATAGCACTCAAAAGCTATTTCTGATTTTCCATTTCATGTGGTATCTCTTGCATCAACTTTTTCAATGCATAAGCAGCTATGGTTTCGAGAACAATACATCCCTCTTAATTACATCTTTAAGTTCTCAATCTACTAATGATCTCAGTTCAAGTTTGTGGTTTAAGAATGTTGACACAGATTATTGAAGCTTGAACAATGAATATAACCAAGAGAGAATGACAACGAAAATGTCTCTTATCAAGATGTGTGGAATGGCTATACCAAACCTGAGAAACTTTCGCCAATACACATGAGCATTTCTATCCCTTACATATTCTGTTGTGAAATTAAATGGATAGTCTCTCTCTTGTCTGACATGCATTAGAAATCTTAGGAAATGCCTTGAATTAAACTTTGCTAGATCTGTAAAACATGGCATAGTATCACAAGCATGCTATAATCTGTATTAATTTCAAGCTTGTTGATATCCTAAGAACAATGAGATCACATTGAGCATATCTAGAAGAACTCGAGCTAATATTTGGAAATTATTCTCGTAATCATATGCTGAAATTTGGTTGTTTTTGTAAAACGAATTCAATCCTAATCAAATTATTTTGTGAGGATGAAGATTCTCTTTTTCAAAATCTCATTATATTATTAATTCACATGTCTTCATGATCTAACATGAACATCCTTGAGGCATATGTATTGAACTATACTTGCTTATGAAACTCTGAAAATATGCCACCTGTTTAATATTCTCTGTACTATCACATTGATATTTATCCATGAGAGTATAAATAGAGTTCATGTCTTGATAGTGAAACTATGTGAATGTATAGATAATTTCAAAATTAGTTTTCACATAATCATTGCTCATATTTTCTTAAACCAATTAGCAAGCATGATTTCTTAAAATTATTAGCTTGTGCTGATTAACACAGATTGACTTGAATGTCCTGAGGATGGTCTTCAATGTTAAATCTTAAGTTCTTTCACTGACCATCAGAAAGCATTTGTTTCCTCAAGCATATGCAGGACCAATCATCAAGTTTGAGCAAGGTTGCTTTCACAACAATCAGCGCCTTCGATAGCAGGCCAACTATTGAACCATGGGAAGAGTAGAGTGACTGCCCAGTCATGTCTGCTTGTGGTTGTAGCTCAGCTTGCCGAAGCGAGTCATCAAAGCACTTGCGCTAGGGGTTTCCACTTGAGATAGCATACCTCTTGAAGATGTCAGGAAGCATGCTTATCTGCGTATGATTCAGATTCCTGAGTCTAATAGAGTATGAGTACCCCTCATCTGTGGTAACATCTACACCTTACCATCTCTTACATATGATGCATACATGGCATTGGTAAGGGTGTCAACTTAGGATGTTTCTCTCAATCTGCATTGACTTCAAAATCATTCACTGTCTTAGAAAATCATCCTAGCTCACACATCTGTATCCTCTAAATGACATGCTGGAAAGTAATTGATAACATACCTCTCTTATATGCTTCCTTTCTTGATTTAATGATGATTAATCTTAATATAGAAAGAGAAGTAAGTGGACATTACCTGTTAATGATCCCTTGAAAATAGAGAGTCACATGCTGTCATCGATAATAAACTCTTAAGATGCTGTGATGCAATTTGTTTGGAAATTATTTTTGGCACTTTTAAAAACACAAATTTCATTTGATTTGATTTCATTTCATATGGTATCACAAATTTCATTTGGCATTCAATCATTTCCTTTGATACCACAAGTTCAAACTCACAGATCTCATTTGATTTCATTAGGTATCAGATTTCATCTCATTTGAATTTAAAATCACATATTTCATTTGATATCATAATCATCATTTTTAAACACATCAAAATTACTTTTGATATCATGTTAATCAATTCGAGAGGATCAAAATTACATTTGGAAAGAATTTTCACCTTCAAAAAGAAAATTGTTTTGTATGTTTTGATCTTAATTTAATTATGATTAGATTTGATGTATCAATATCTCCTTTAAAAAACATGTTTAACTATCCTACATAGTGTTTAGGGAAAATACAATCATTTAGGATCATGAGCCATTATTGCTGTTCCTTGTTAATTCTCGTACATTGTATTGAATAGTCTAGAACAAATCTTTATTAGCGATACATAGGGAGAAATATTAGGTAGAAAGCCCATTCCTAGGAGAACGTTAGGAGTATCCCCATCCCTATTAAGGCTAGCTTGCACTTGTTGAATTTTGATGAAGCCAAAAGGGGGAGAGAGATGAGAGATGAGACATGAGTTGTCTAGAGATGAGATATGAGATGAGACATGAGATGTCTAGAGCTGAAAGGTAAGATAAGATATCTAAGTTTAATTATAGCTCTGGGAATGCTCTGGGAGTAATCTAAGTTTAATTATGTTCTCTAGTCATCTATGGGTTTGTCATCATCAAAAAGGGGGAGAATGTTAGAATCTTAAGTTTTGATGTTGACTAAGGTATGATATGGTCTAGTACTTAAGAGAACATAATCAACACTTAGGAGGGATTAGATGACATGGTTAGAATCCTGAGTTAGATCACTTGAGAATGCAAGATCACTTCCGGTTAGATTAGGACTTGCGCATGCGGATGAATGCTTTCATCCCCCAGCGTCAGCAAGTAAATCACTAGGGATTTAACTTAGTCCATGAGAATTAGGTACACAAAACCTTAAGACTAAGCTATGGTTCAATCGGAAGTGAGTTTGCTTCCTGTTAAACTTAGACTGGCGCAGAGCGACAGAATAGATATTACTCCAAGCGACAGTGAGTCTACTTCCCCAAGTGAAAGCGCTTCCTGTTAGAATTAGACTGGCGCAGGTTGATAGACTAGATATAACCCCGAGCGTCAGCGGAAATGCAACATCAAGTGAAGTTGCTTCCTGTTAGATCTTGACTGGCGCAGACTGATAGAATAGATTTCACCCTAAGCGTCAGTGAATTCACCACGTCAAGTAAAAGTGCTTCCGATAGCTCAGTGACTAGCGCTGAGTGGTGGAATGAAATAGACTAAGCGAGAGCAAGTCATGGTGAACTAAATCCCTCATCAAGTGAATTTACTTCCGGATGTAGAAGTGCTTCCGGATACACCTTAGACTTAGGATCACCCACTGCATGAGACTATATGATTATATTGCTAAACTAACGTTCAAGTGCAGCACACTCAGTAAGGTTGCTTCCGGATGAGAAGTTGCTTCCGCAAGCAATCAGAATGTCTGAACGTTCAAAGAGATGCAGTGTCAGAATGCTTTTAACAGAGCAGAGGTGTCAGGACTACTTTTCAGAGATAAAGCAAGTCAACCCTGCTGAAGCATTTAAGAAGATGTTCCTTCCAACGGTAACAAGAGGATAACAGACACATTCAAACAACATTGTTACCTACCAAGCATGAGGAGTATGAGAACATAATCTGAAGATTCACTCAAGGTGTCAAAGCTCATACTGCCCACAAAAGTCAGAGTCCATAAGAGAGCTTCTGATAGCAAGAGAGGATCCAATAGCAAAGCACTCTTATCATTCATGGACAAGTGCTTGGAAGACAAAGTTCCTCTATGTGATAGCAAGCAAAATGTTAGAGTCCACGAGCTTCAGATAGCAAGAGAGCTTCCGATAGTGAGTCTCTTAACATCCTGGACTTATGCTTGAGGAACGAAGTCCTCTCTGACAACAAGCAAGAGTCGGACCGTACAAAGTGTTCAGATGTCAGAACGACTTTTGTCAGAATAGTATTGCCAGAACAGTGTTGACAGAACAGCTTGGTCAGAGCATCTTTTTAGATAAAGCAAAGTCAACCCTGCTGTGCATTAATGAGGACAACATAAACAAGGCCCCAACGTCTATAATCAAACGGTCTTATTGCCTCTCCAACGGTTAGATATTCAGAGGCTGGTATAAAAGGGATGTTCTTCATTTCTGAAGAAAAAAAGGCTTGAAAAAGAGAGAGAGAACAAGGCTATTATCTGAAAAACACTATTCTACATTCCTCTCATCTTCTACTCTCGGACTTTGATATGTAATATTCTTAGAGAGTGATTTATTTGTACTTAAGTGAGTAACATCATCCACTCTTTGAGAGAGTCAGTTTTGAGCTTAAGTGTTTAACAAAATCAGTTCATAGAGTGAACATAATTGTAATCTTACATTTTGTAAGGGGGAGCATTTAGAAGGTTTTCTAAATCTCTATAGGTTGCAAGTTAGCCCGTAAAACTTGCGTTTGTAAGGTTGCAAGTGATCCCGTAAAACTTGCGGTAAGGTTTGCAGGTGAACCCGTTGTAAAACCTGTGGGTTGTTAGGTGAACCCGTGCTCGTAAAACCTAAAGTGTAAAGGCTTCTCTTGTGCCCGGTTTAAACAAGAATAGTGGATTGGAAATCTCAGGTGTAGCCTGGGGACTGGATGTAGGTCTGGGTGACCGAACCAGGATAAATTTATGTGCGCATATACTTATACTTGATCATTCTATTTTGCATCACATAGCATACTGACTTGTGCATAGCATTATTTATTATCATCATCACCGAGCACAAGCAGTCTTTCGAAAAGAGTTTAAGTTTTTATTCCCTCACCCAATTCACCCCCCCCCCTCTTGGGTGACAGCCACGAATTTCATATTAGTGTTATATTGATGTATCTTAGGAAAAGCATGCTACATGAGTGAAAAGAATAAAGTGGCCGAGAGCCTTGAGTGAAAAGAAAGAAAAAAAAATGAGAGATGGCCAAAGACCAAGGAAAAGAGAAAGAAAAAAAATAAGGCCAAAGGCCTAAAGGAAAAAAAAAGCACAAAGTGCTTGAGTATGCCAAAGGCATAAGAGTGAAAAGAAAAATGAGAGAAGCACAAAGTGCTTGAAAAAAAAAAAGAGATGTAGCATGCTTTGTGGGGATTGATTTCATTGTATTGCATGCATATGTGGTGATTACTTGTTCATATTATTGGTCATTGACTACTATCCATCATTCACCATTCATTATTAGCCTTCCATGCAACCCCCAAAGTCCCCTAGATTTGATTGTGCCATGCATACTAATGGGTGGAGAACTAAGAACTATTACAAGCCTATGGTGAGGTGGAATGCATTGAGCCAAAGAGTGATCACAAAGACCCTAGTTAGGCATTATTCCTAACTTGAGAGATTGAGTGCAAACACTTAAATCCGGTGAGGAAAATCTCTTTTAGCATTCCCTCCTAATTCTAGTTACTTGTTAAACTTGTTTCCACTTTGCATCCTTAAATTTGGCCCATGTGATGATCTAGGGGAAGGTTCAAAAAGATCAACTTGTACACAATGACAATTCCATTTGCCTTCACTATGCTTAATGATTAAGTTAGTCTTTTTGCATGACTTTGCCCGGAGTTCAAAGATTAAGTGTGGGGGATTTGATTGAGCCTATTTTTATATATTTAAGCATGTGCAATTGAGCTTAATTAGTGAGGTTTAATTGATATATTTGATCATTTTTTGGAGAATTTTATTGCATATGCTTATATATATTAATTGGGAAATATTAGCCTTATTACTTGTATTTTAAGTAACCAAGGGTATTTTGGTCATTTTGACTATTTTGTGATTTTCTACATGTAGGGGGGTCCCACGTGGGCCCCACAACCCTTTGGGATAGCTTGAAGTGCAAGGATTTGGCTTGGAGGGAAAGGCAAAGGCATAAGACAAAAATTACCTCATTTGTCAAAAAGAAGGGATTTTGATGTTACTAAAAGGGGTAATTTTGGCTCCACTTTCAAATTCAAATTTGGAGATGTTAAAGGCCTCATTAAGGGCATTTTTGGAAGCACAAGAAAGAGGAGAAAAAGGAGGAATTTTTGGAGATGAACCTAGTCCACATCATGACCACATTCACCCACTTTTTACCCTACATTTCCAAAAATACCCTTCCTTTCCCTTACTACCCCTCTTGGCCTCTTACATGCACACACACACTTAACCCATAGCCTTGGCCGAATTTGACATCCCATAAACATCCCTAAACACCTCATTAACTCATCTAAACACTCATATAAATATCTTCTAGCTTCATTAATCATTTTACCACTCTATGTTCATCTTCTTCATCTTCCATTTTTCTCTCAACTTTCCCAAACCCTAACCACCATCTCCATTTCGTGATCTTCCATTCCTCCATGGATCTTCACGTTTTCCACCTTCCTTCCACCATCTCCATGTGTAACTAAGGTTCCTCTCCTCTCCTCTCCAAGAAAAAGTGCTTGATGTACACACATTTGGCTTCATGATCTTGTAATTTCCTCTTTTAGGTTTCAAGCTAGATTTGCAATTTTGCCTATGTATGTCTTAGATCTAGGCTTATATAGGTTAGAACATCTTCATTTTAGGTGTTCTACATGATTGTAGCTTGAAAACCTCTCTTTTGTGTTAAGAACATGAAAACCTAAGCTTAGATTTTGTAGTTCCATGTATGTATATGTGTGCGATTTGCTACCTTGTATATGTGTGGAATGAATTTGTTTCCTAAGTGCTAGATTTAGTACTTAGAGTTGCTTTTGGTATGTTCTTGGCTTAAAAGAGCTTTTGGCTTGATTAGGTTAGTTTAATGCTTGTAGATTTCTTTGATTAAAGAAGTCTTAAGGATTTAACTAGTTTAATTAAGTGTGACAAGGTTATGAAGCCTAATTCATCTAAGGCACTAAGTATTTGGAGAGAGAGGTAGTTTCTTATCTCATTTCTTCACTCTTACATTCGGTTATTGTGTGTTTGTAGTTGTTAATTTTAGTTTTAGTTAAATCAAAATCAACCTTCTTGTTTACTTAATTTGCGTGACATTGATCCTAGAATTAGCACGATATAAAACCTAGATTGTGGAAAAGACCTAATACTCACCACTATTCACTTAGTGGATTTGAGTTTAGAATTTTTGATTGACCTTTAGGGCGACATTTAGGTCAAATCAATAGAGAGTGAGGAAGACGAAGGAGATGAATTCGAATATAGACAATGACAGAGAAATTTATAAAGGCGATTGTTTAATCTTCGAAGATCAATTGGTCTAAAGCGTCCTGAAATCCTGAAACATACAATATAAAAGTAAAATAAACAAAGATAATAAAGAAAACACTACATACAATATAAAAGTAAAATCTTGGAAGATCAATTAAACTGCAAGTTTCCTATTGGTTAGAAAAAAAACACTACATACAATTCACAAACTCGCATCAAACTTAAAATAAACAAAGATAATAAAGAAGAATGCAAATTAGTATGTACTATTAACACAACAATCCAATAAGCTAACTAACAGGGCCCAAGAGCTCAGTTTCATGCCTATATGAAATTAAGTTGAAATTTGGACGAAAGAAAAGAGGGCCACGATGCCAAGTAATTTAATGAGCGTTTTCTGGCCAGAAACGGCACAATCAGGACCTACTGCTTCTACTATGACTTCATTATATTGGCCAAGCCACTTCCAATAGGATTGGGATGCTACAATATCCCATAAACATACAACAACAATAGATGTAGGATTATCGTCAAACACAACACTATAAGAGGTATTAAATTTACATTAGTCATTCATACCAATAACAAAATAGTAATGAATATGATATTTTTGTGCAATTTTTAGCTTTAGCCATTCCAAGAAATATCAAAAATATGATTCCCCAATGAATGGGCAAAAATAATAGAGGGACCACCACGAAGTTCAAAAGTAGTTTCAAAGGTCAATGTTCAAAAAGGGAAATCAATTAAACAATGACAATATTGAAGAAGTCTACCAAAAAAATTACTGATCTTAGTTTTGCAGGATTTGTTGCAAGCTTATAAAGTGTCTGAAGTGTCTGAAATAACAATGTTGAAGAAGCCACACAACATTATTGGAATGTGGACTACCTACTCAATAATTACTTTGATAGAGATAATTTTAATATTGCTCTCAGTCTTCTTGTAGAAACAGTTCATTAACAACACCAAAATTAAGGCTTGATATTGCCTCTACTTTGAAAACAGGGAGAGGAGGATAAAAGTTACTTATGTCATCCTCTCTAATTGCAGCTTTCAAAACACCAAATTAAACTGTAATTATATCATGATCTACACAAACCATAGAGCCATAAAAAATGCAACTTCACAGGCTTTTGTGATTTCTCCTTAAACCCTTGAGATTTCCACTTAATCATTGTAACCTTTATTCCCAATTGATTGAATTTTTTCTTACTACATTAGGGGATTATATTGTAAAGACACAACAGACATCATAGTCAAAAAATATCCTGGACAAACTATATTCATTAAAAAACAAAAATCATCTTCCTGCACAATCACACATACACAACATAAAACAATAAATAAATATATTAACAAATGGAATATAATATTGAAATACCTCGTGTCCACATCACAAAATGACACTCCTTCTGAGATTCATCTTCCTTACGTAGCTGCTGGTGTTGCTACTACTTCAGCTTCCTCATATTTCAGTATGAACTTGACGGGTTTATTGTATTGGCGAGATTCTCCTTAGCAGACAATCCATCCTATGACTGGATCCAAATTGTTGCATGCTAAACCCAGCGCTCTCTCTGCTTTTATAAAATAAATATGAAACCTATTTTTATAAAAAATAATATTTCTTAGAAAGAAAAGGGGAAAACTCAAGGATAGACAACCTATATCTTTCTTGGGTGTGAAAGAAGTGAATGAATAACTCCTGACTTTTGTGGTTGTAAAGATGATGGGGATCTTCTGTTGCTGCATTAATGCAATTTAATAAACATTGATTTTGCAGGAACACGCACAGTTCCATATGTTCTACTTCCATTTGCTGATATAGCATAGTTCTTCAATTCAAATGGCACCATAACTTAATTATAGCTACCAACAATTCCTACATCTTTTCACATCACGACAGATAGATTTCCATTTGCAGCTTCACTTTCTTTCATTGCTTTCTAGAATGTATATGCATTAGTTGTTTGGACTACACCTCTGGGAGTTCTCATTGTTCTACTTCCACTTGCAGATATACCTTCATTTTAATCTTCCATTTTCCTATAAAATTGAAGGAGAAGTTAATCTCATGTTGAGTAAATCATCTTTCACATCATGGTCTAATTATTTATTATATGATCTAGTCATCTGTGAAGTGTGTTCAAAATCATCATCCCCTATAGATTAGTATTCTGGTGTTGCAGCTGAATCCATTTTGGATCCATTCAGCTTTTTACCTTAATCCAGTTGGTCACCCACCAAGGCAAAAACCTTCCCTTGCAGCCGCATATTCAAACAAACATGGCACTATGCCAAAGAGTTGGCGTCCAACTATAAAATTAAATAGTAACTGAACATAATAATCATGAAATCATATAACATGTCCAAGCAAGTTAGACTCCAAAGGGTATTGAGTTGGCCTTTACACCATTATAAAGAGAATAAAAAATGTGCATCTATTTGATAGATACAGCTATCTAGATATATTTTTGGAATTTTGTTAAAAAATGACACTTCCCTTCTGTCAATCATAGAATATACAAAAGTAGCACCAATTGCATATTTTAACGATAGTTTGCATAGTAAGTCCAGTGATAGGTATATCCAATCAGCGCAAAGATGCCACTCATGGTATCAACACTCCTAAAACACAACAACGGTGAAATTGGTGGCTAATTTCCTTATTTTATTTTAGCGCAAACCTTAATTAACTAATAGGCATGATAACAAAAATAAGGAGAGTATATAAAAATCGAAAAAGAATTAAAAAAGTAAAGAGAATGAATAACCATGGACTTATTGTTGCCGTACAGATCAAGGTTATGGAGTTTAAGATTGAGATCGGTGGCAAGGTGAGAGAATGGGAGGTGTTGATTTGAAGATATGGATTGAAGAGTCAGATTCGTCCATACGTGGGGAGTGGATGGAACATATTATTCACGTAAGATATGGATTGAGAGAATGAAAAGGAAGCTGAGTTCGATTGATTTTGGGAGTGGAAACTGAAGAGTGAAGGGTTTGATGTGGTTGAAACTTGGAATAATAAATGGTCATGGGGAACATCATCAGTATCAGATATAATTTCAAGTGGGATGACATCACAAAAGGCTGAACCACTTCCACCGAATGTGAACCCACGGATAGGATCAGAAAATACATCATATATTTTATAAGATTTGGGGTAGTAAAACTTTAGTCGACCCACATTTAAAACCGGATCCCGTGTGAAAGGAAATGAGGTTTAAATACAAGATTTTAAGGGTTATATTTGATTGATGATAGTGATATGGAACTTTTTTCTTCTTTGCCCTATTTTGGACTTTGGACGAAGCAGATCTCTTGAGCTTAGATTATTTGTTTAGATTGAAAAAATATTTGTGATAAATTAGCATATTGGAAGTGATTTTTTTTTCAATTGTATGACTAATTTGATTCTCTTCCTCCTCTATTCTTTCGAACTGATTGGTGTGAGTGAAATTTGTGAGTTAATGAACTTATGATTATGATAGAAATAGTGTATGTAATGTGCAGGTTAAATTTTCTGGGTTTGAAGGTGGATTTTTTATATTTCTTTTTGGTGTTCAATTTCTAAGCATAGAGGAACGGTGAAATTAGTATTGGATGAGTACGATTGATTTTTTCCATTGCATGTGAAATATCAAGTGAAAAAGTATAAGTTCAAAAAGAAATTGTCTTAATCAAGCATGGTTGGTGTAGTGGTTACTTCACTTCACCGCTTAATTAGAGGTTTCGAGTTCGAGTTCTAGGAATGGAGTCTGCTCCTTCGCCAGCACTTTACCCTTAAGTGGAGGCCTTGGTGCGGATCTAGATTAGTCTGAGCTCGTTGAATTCCCCGTGACATTGGGATTGACCCAGGATACCAGATTAAAAAGTAAAAAAAAAAAAACAAAGAAATTGTCTTTCATACTCTCTTTCTAATGGGTTTATCCAGGGCTTGAGTTTTAGCTTTTATGATGTGAGAAGTGTGGATTTGATGATAGTGAGTGTATGAGTAGTTACTGCCTTATTTAGTGTTCGATGAAGCAGGGGTTGTTTTTACTGCATATTTGCGATTTTGATTTTCGTAAAATGGGAAGAGAGTATGTTTTTGCTTTGGAGCTATTTATACGTCTTCTTTTAAATATTATTCATGTTTATTCAAGTGAGAAATGAATTGAGCTACAGAATGAAAATAAAGAACTGACTTGTGATTTAAAGGGGTTGTTAGGCCGAATGGGTACTGATATATTAAGTTCTGTTTGTGTTTAGGGTTAAGGTGCAATTTTAGTACTCTAAAATATAGCAAGGAACATCTAACATAATATACAATATTTTGGTTCATTTATGATAAATAAGAATTATTTTCATTGCTTATCTAGTAACGACGTTAAATAAGTTAAGTTTGACCGTTAGTGTCAAATTTTGACCGTCGATAAAGGAGCATTTTTAGTACTCTATAATATAGCAAGGAGCACCAAACATAATATACAATATTTAAACACCACAAAACATTAAATCATTATTATTCAGAGAGTCAAATAATTAAATCCATAGACTTCCCTAGTATCATGCATGTATAAATAAGCAATTAGTATCGTACATGTATTAAAAAGAAGCAAAAAATCATAAACTAAACAAATAATTAAGAAACATACCATTATAAGCAAATAATTAAGAAAGGGAAAATGTGTCGACCCTCGGGCAAGCCTGCAAAAGCCCTCGGCCCTTATAGGCCAATATCCTATTTTCCTATAAATCCAAACTTGGCCCTCCTCGAACTTGGGTTAAAACGGGTTGGCCCTATGGACTCAGCCAAATTACTGGCCTATGATATAATAGAAGAAGTGTTACTTCTATCTTATTACTTCGTTATAAACTTAAATAAAATGTTCCTTGAATTGTCATTCGAACATACATATATTATCATTATGTTACATCAACTTTTATCTTATGAAAGTTATTTCTAGCAAATGAGTTACCAAATAAGCAACGGAAATAATTTTTGGTTATCACAAATGGACCAAAATATTGCATGTTATGTTTTGGTGCTCCTAGCTATATTCTAGAGTACAAAAAATGCTCCTTTATCCCACCATAGTCAAAATTTGACATTAACGGTCAAACTTGACTTATTTAACGTCGTTACTAGATAAGCAACGAAAATAGTTCTTGATTATAATAAATTGACCAAAATAGTGTATATTATGTTTGGTGTTCCTTGCTATATTCTAAAGTACTAAAAATGCACCTTAACCCTTGTGTTTATAAAACCCTAATTGTTTTCTGTTTTATGCTGAATGGAATAAATGAATAAAAGGGACTATTGATTTTGTTCTTCGTTCTTGCTTGTCTAGTGTGTGAAATGGACTGTGCATCATGTATGGTCTTTGTAGGATGTAATTTGGAAGTGTTCTTCTGTGGATTTAAGTTAAAAAGGGATTTTGATATTACCTAAATGATAGACTGCCCTACTTTACCCTTCAAGTAACCACTCTTGACACCTTAAATTAAACATCAGACACAATTTTCACCATTGAAATAACCAAAGTGATCAAATTTTACCCTCCAGCGAATGTAATGGTAACATGTGGATAACACACACCCATTAGTGGGTGGGTCCAGTCAGGAGAAAATTGTACTACTTTGGTTACTTCAAATGGTGAAATTGTACCAAGTGTTAATTTAGGGTGCCCAATGATTGAAGGTGTTAACTTGAAAAGCAAAATAGGACCATTGTCTTAAAGGATAATAAAGGTAAATAAGAAGTTGGCTAGTGCCTTATGTGAATTCCATGAGTGCAGTGAGGAGAAAGAGGAAAGTAGTAATAAAAGATTCTTAATACAATAAGATATGAAGTAATGAAGTATTAAGTGATTAAATGAGTCTAAGATCTTGCTTTGCTTATTTTTCATATTGGTTAAAATTCTGATTTCATTAGAAATTAGTTATGAGAAGTTGAGGTCTTTGGATATTAAGGAGAAACCTTACTTCTCATTTGAGGTTTATGGTTTGAATTATGCAGAATCATGAAATTGTGTTTGATATACTTCTTTTTTTGTGCTATGCAAAATGTTTTTTAAGTCATGCAAGGTAATGTGATGTTACTGATTTCTAAAATTGGTTTTGAGAAATTAAGCTGAGATGTCTTGTTTGATTCATTCACCTTGTATAGTTGGTTCAATGTATTGAAGGTGAGTATTAGTTTTGAGTTTTTTAAAATGGAAATGTTCTCTTTCTTGCTGCTGACCAAATAGCTAGGGACAGGAGGAAGAAGGACTAATGAGCATTTAAATTCTATTAAGAAATGTCCATGTATAAGCTTGATTTGAATCTTTGTTGGTAATGAACTTGGTAATTTATGATAGAAAAAGTTTTAGGGATGTAATTGATCTTATAACTTAATTACAAGTAAAGTAGGAGAACACTTAGGATTTAAGTAAATAAGAACTTGCATGTGAAATTTCAACTTGAAACTATAGGCGTGGCTGAATTTTCATTGGAGCATTAGTTTGTAATTTAAACAATATGTTTAGGTTCCACTAATTCTTGAGAATTTTTCATTTCAAGATGTTCCCTAAATTGTTGTTTATTTACTTTATAATCGGTTGTTTGATTGAGAAGTAATGTTGAAGCACTTGGTATTTCTGTATTGTGTAATGATGTGAAATGTGTTGTTGAAAAATCTTTGAACTTGTAAAGAAACTTTGAATTTTCAGCTGGCTAAAGTGGAAAAATGTTCATGTAATTGTCACAAAGGTGCAAAAATATTAATGTAAAATTTTTCGGAACATAACTACCCATCAAATTTCAAAACTAGGGTAAAAGTGTCCATCACCATTAATTTTTTGACTTTTCACTCATTATCCTCTGTCGCGTCATCACTTACCAAAACACTTGGCAAGCATATGTATTCATTTGCCCTTGTATGTTGATGAAGCGACAGAGGATGATGAGTCAAAAAGTCGAAAAATTAACGGTAATGGGCACTCTTGCCCTAGTTTTGAAATTTAATGGGTAGTTGTGGTTCAAAAAAATTTACATGTGTATTTTTACATTTTCGCGATAATTACATGGATATTTTTACACTTTAACTCATTCTCAATTAATAGTTGAGAACTTAGATGATTTCATAGGGTTATTTAAGTAAGATGGGGTTGGGTAGTATCATAAGATCGAGACATTATTTCACATAAGAATCGTTATTTATGTCTATTATTATTTCATGTAATAATAGGAAAAATTAGTTTTGTAAAGGATTGGAGGCAGTAGAGAGGAAAGGAGGAGAAATATTACTAATTTGCAAAGTTCTTATATCTTCATGAATGGTAGTATTTATTTTTTGAGGCATGATAATGTTGATTTTATGAAAAAGGTGTCTCTGTGTTTGTGTATTATTGTATTCATGTATAGAAATAAACTGTAATTGTACATTTGGTTTTAGGGAAGCCGAAAGAGAAACATTTTTCGAGGATCTAATAGTTGAAGAAGAAGGTAAGGATGCTTGCTAGGACCGAAGAACATTAGTGAGATAGATTTTTATGTAAATTATTGTTATTCTGTACAAGTGAATAGCTTGTGATGTTCATAGGTAAAAAACTATCGCCAGAGATAGTCAATGTATATTTATTCAGAAACTATAATACTTAGAGTAATTTATAGAATTATGATAAGTATGTAGTTCTTTATGTTGTTTAAGTATAGATAAATAAAAATGAAGTAGTTGTTATTAATTTGACTATTTAATGAATTTATAAATCATTGGAGATTTTAAATAGAAATTATAATTGTTAAAAATTATTATACAATGAACGTGTGTGCAAGTAATTCAACAAGTCAAGAATAATATTTTTGGTTTTTTCAATTTAGTCAATGAAGAAATGCAACCTAAAATTATGAAAAATTAAATGTAACTATATAAACTAAAGACAACAATGAAAACTCCTAACCCCTTGTCATTATTACAATGAACACTTAGTTAACTTAGAGAGTAAAAAATAACTAACTGGCAATGGCTCCTATTGATTTGAGTCTTTATCCAACGCCTTGGAGTTCAAATGTAAATATAACTAAGGATTGTAGCAAAAGTACTATCATGTATTCTCTCTCTACGGAGTTTTCAATTTACTATCTAAATTAACCAAGTGAATGTAAAAAAGTAATCAGGGATAGGATTTTTGTGATTGCATTGCCTAAGTTACTAAACTAAACAACTAAGTTTTTGGTATTTTTGATTTAATAGAAAGCAAGTAAAACTGATGAGTTGTAGCTATATGAGATGAGAGAGAGTCATTCAATGAATTTAGCAACATTCCTGGCTTCACTTATGGTTTGAGAGTTTATTATCTTTCAAATGATTAAATTAGAGCAATCGCATCAAGTCCAACTATATAATTGATTAACCAACATGGTGCAGCGCTCATACAATTAACCAACAAAACAATTGTTAGAAACGAACTTGACAATGAAAATTCATGATGAACACACATAGAACTCTAATTGGAAGGATAGTAGAGTGCTTTTTTTGGTCGAAGGATAGTAGAGTACCACTCCTTTAAGGTTTGAAGAAAAACAGATGTGAAAAATGTGTGATGCCGAAATTACTTGAATGTGTGAATCTCTTTAATGGTAAGGTTGATATAAAGAAAGAGACAGATGAGGAAAGATATCGAGAAAACCAAAGAACTTCCAAACCCGAAAACCCATTTGTAATACAAAAGAAGGGAACATAATGGGGTCTCTATCAAAGACTGAAAAGCAAGAAATAAAGAAAGAATCAGTTGGATGATGAAGAACAGAGAATAATAACAGTATGAACAAAAATTAAAGAAGAGAAAATAAAACAAAAAAGGGAAAGAAAATCTATGGCCTTTGATTGCCTCGTAAAACATAATTTTGTTTTGGGGCAATGATTTTTACAAGGTGGGCTGGTTTGGGAAACAAAAGGCAAAAGCAAACACAGCATATCTTTATGTTTTTTCTCCTTTCGTCTTCTCTTATTTTTAATTTTTTTTACCTTTTTGTGTATTATCACAGACAAATTATATTATCTTAATATGGTAGAGAGAAAAGAGTAAATTTTTTTATACAGAAAGAGTAATTTTTTATACTTAATAAATGTTAACTTATTAAATTTATAATACGAATGTACAATTATAGCTTTAATCACCATTTTTGTTCTCCTCGATTTCACTCATTTCTTTGTATTAAACAAACGTAATTTGGGAAATTACTAAATTTTACGATTAAGTTAATAATATTTAGGAAATTTTTTTATTTTAGTGAAACATGATGAAAAAGTATTTTGTAAATGAGAGAAGTACCATTGTGCGCTTCTAATTATATTATTTATTGGGCCTCTCTGTTGTTAACATTATCACTTCAGATATAATAGGCTATTTTTCAAAAACAATCATTGGATATTTAGAATGAAAAAATCTGTATGCCTTCAACATAGATTTGATTAATATTTATTATTTTAATATTTTATTTTAAAAGTTTTAATATCTTTTGAAATTTTTTAAATGTTCGAGGGTGAAACTTTTTTACTGTGTGCCAAATATGTCATTAAATAAAAATTACATTTTTATACATTAAATTAGATGTTTTAACTGATGGTTTATTGTAAATTTTGGTTATAGTTATGTTCTTCTTGAACACAACTTATGGTCCCGGGATTTTTTTATCAGAATATGGTCCCGGGTTTGGGATTACGCAAAACACACACATATAGATTGTAAATTTTGTTGAAAAATAAATGAATAGCCTTTCCGTCCAAATTGAAAAATACCTAATTGATAGTACATCAGATTGAATACATATGGTCCCATCCCAACTACATAATGTTTGCATTTGTTAAATCCTTGAGTTTGTGGCCACAGTTATTTGACCAATAAAATTTCTGCCCCTTAGCTTCATTATTAATACAGTTAATTGTGGCTATAAAATTCCTATATATACCTCAACTAATTGATTAGGTTTCATATTTAAAATTTTTAAATTGCATATGTTAAATTTTTTTATAAAAGGAAAAAAAAATCTTGTATATGTTGATTTCTGACAAATATTGAAGTATTGGAAATTTGGCACACATCTGGTCTGAAATATTTTAAATAATATAATGATTCACAATATATAATTTTTATATTGGTATTTGTCATGGAATATAAATAATTAAAAGTTAAGAATGAATTTTTTTTATTTAACTCATATTATATATGCACCATCCACGTATGTTTGAAAAATTCAATGAATTTAGATCATGCTAGATTGACTACTTAATCTGAGCAAGAATGAAATATAATATTGCTGAAATTCACAATATTAATTATGTCTCTGTTGAATACTCCAAGATATTTTCTTCTTCATACCACTTGATCATAACATGTACATGATGAATGAGATTACTTTTAATTGAGATAATTTGTGATGTATCTTAATAAGTAGCTGTGTGTGTGTGTATATATATATATATTATTAAAAATTATCATTCCTCTTTTTCTGACATTTAAAATTATCATATCTTGCTAACATTTGTTAATCCGGATCGAAAGCGTTTTAGCGGCCTAAACGTGAAGGCTCAGATTTGATGGTGTATAATCCAAAAATATGAGAAAGAAAATCTTGATTGAGCATGACAATAATGAAAGGGAAAAAGACAGATAAAGACTCCCGAATGCCCAAAAGGATAAATAGGGTGTCTAATTTCCAAAAGGATAAGGAAGATCAAAGCACCTAATTGACACTAGCAAATGTGGTCAAATGAATCAAACTGCCCTTAAAAACTTGTCTGCTTCATAACAGTTATGAATAGTTACATTTGCTAATGTCAATTGGGTGTCTGTGACCTTCTTTGTCCTTTTGGGAATTCAAGCACCCTATTTGTCCTTTTGGGCATTCTTGAGTTTTTATCTGTCTTTTTCCCATAATGAAATATGACTCAAACAAAAAGTGATATAAAAAGTTTACTTAAGTATCTTACATGCGAAAAAATTACTCCCTTCGTTTCTAAATATATATAAGACCACGTTTTCTAATAATTTGATTAGATTAAGGATGTAAGTTAAGTTAGTTATTAGCACATGATATTACCAATAATTCACCCTAACCATATACTTTTATCTCGACCCTCTCTATCTTGTTTATTTATTATAGAGAAATATTTTTAGGAGGCTTAATTTGGGAAAATTTAGAAAGTGTCTTATATTTAGAAGCAATTTGAAATTCGAAATTAATCTATATTTACGTACGAAGAGAGTAATATGTATTGACTATTAAGTTGATAATTATGCATTTGGTCTAATGTAAAATAATTAAAATGACCTTACACTCCTTATTTATTCAATTATCATCTTTTAGGATGGCATACAACAACAACCAAAGCCTTATCCCACTGGGTGGGGTCGGCTACATGGATCACTCGGCGACAAATGCATGGATCCATGTTAATAAGATTCGACATACTTTTACGTTGCTGTCGAGGCCTAACACAACCCTACTCTTTTATCCGAGTTTGGGACCGGCTAAAAATATAGGTGAAGTATTCGTTACAGAAACTCAAAATAATAGAAATAATTTTAAAGTATTTACACATTGAACAATTGACACGGGAAGATGAAAAATTTCACCGGAGTAGGATGACGGAAAAGAGTTTTTAATCTCACAAGCATCAATGACCATGCCATCTTAGAACCGTGAAAGGAAATCTTTTCTCCCTTGTTGAAAATTCGAGAAATTGAAAAACAAAAGTCGTAGATAATCTTGATGCATGACATTAGTACCCTATATATCACCATGATTATTTTTCATAGTCTCATTGCATTAATTAATTATTTGTCCATTCTTTCTCATTCACTATTCTCTCATTCTATAAATAATATTCATTTTTTGAAAAATAAGCTGACCATTAATTTTTGTATATCTTATAAAAAAACTGAGGAGTCAGGAGAGTGAGAAGAGTAGTGTGGAGAAAAAAAATGAAAATTTCAAGAAACAAGTGATCATAAAGAGATTATGATGTAGAAGAATAAGGAAATAGAGATGGTATATGAGAATTAGAAAAATAGAGAGAAAGAATAAGAAGAGAGAGGGGATTGAAGAGAGAATTTAGAAGTCTCTACTAAACTAGGGTAAAAATGTGACCCAGGTATAGAGCCAAATTACGGAGAGATAAAATTCTTTCAAATGATGAAAACAAAAGAATTAAAGAATTTTTTTCACCGTTTTTTCATTTTGCCATTGTTCTCTCACTTTTTAACTTCTTTTATTTTTACAATTTCTCCTACTTTTTTAAAATATTTTTCTCTAGTTTCTTCTTCTTCTTTATCTATTTTTTTCTCTTTTTCACAAAAATAGAAAAAAAAAACTAATATAAAGAAGAAATTACCAAACTTTGTTTTTCTTTTTTTCCCTAAAAACAAAATAAAAATAACTGAAAGATAAAATTACCGTAGAAGTTCTTCCAATTGATAATTTTTTTGCTCCCATAGATCTTGATGAAATGAACCACACCACATAAAAAGTAGCAACAAAGCTAGAAGACTTTGAAAATTTTGACAAATAACACTTATGCGAGCAGAAGGGAAGCGAAATCGGCTTTGGTAAAGGATAAGGAAATAAAGATGATGTATGGGAATTGGAGAAATAGAGAGGCGGGATAAGAAGAGAGAGAGGAGAGAATTTAGAAGAAAGAGAGTAAGACAGAAATTCAATATTGTATTATTTAAATCATAACAGTCTACAAAGCAAATAGTTATATATAGGTCTCATCCCAACTCTAGAAATTAATGACAGAATATTCTAAAAAAAATTAGATGTAAAATATAGGGATACTGAACTTTACCCAAAATTGTGTTTCTAATACTAAAGTTTCGCGAGGTGCAAAAATAATACCCAACTTGGGTCCAAGTGCAAATATAGTATTTTCACTTCAGGGAAATAAAATTTAGATATGAAAAGACTCCTATGGTCCTCATTAATTTAGATATTTAATGAGAGAGGAATGAGGGCATAAGAGTCTTTTCAGATCTAAATTTTATTTCCCTCAAGTGAAAATATTATATTTGCACCTGAACTGCGAGTTTGACCCTCTTTTTGCACCTCGCGAAACTTTAGTATTAGAAACGCAATTTTAGGTAAAGTTTAGTATTATTTTTGCACCTTCACCCTAAAATATAATTAATGCTAATTGAAAACAATCAATCAAAATAAAACTACCTACTCCCTCCTATCCTTATTATAAGGCACCAATTACTCATTTCTCACGTACCATGGAATGGTAGTTGGGTTTTGAAATTTATGTTAAATTTGTCACTTTTTCCAACTTTATCCTTCATTAAATGATATGTTTCATATTTTCAATTTTGAATCTTCATTAATAATAAGGGTAAAGAGGGAAAAAAGTATTTAATAAGGCACTTGGTGCCTTATATTAAAGACCAAAAATTGTAGGTAGTTGGTGCCTTATAATAAGGATCAGAGGAGTATTTCTCTAGACAATCATATTAAATAATAATTTCCTGATTTCCATGATAATTATTAGGCTAAAGTATACTTTTGGTCCCTTATGTTTGCATCAAGTTTCAATTTAGTCCTTTATGTTTAGAAAGTACACTTTTAGTCCTTTTTTTGTTAACACCGTTAGTTTAACTTAACGGAAAATGCTAACTTAACAATTTTAAATGATTATTAAATATTAAATACTAAAAAAATGTTCAGATTAAAATATTTGAGTGTAAATATTCTTATATATATTTTCAAAATTTATCATTTTTGGTCCAATTTCATTATAAAATAATCATTTAAAATTGTTAAGTTAGCATTTTCCGTTAAGTTAAACTAACGGTGTTAACAAAAAAAGACTAAAAGTGTACTTTCCAAACATAAAGGACTAAATTGAAACTTGATGCAAACATAAGGGACCAAAAGTATACTTTAGCCTAATTATTAAGAATCCTATCAAACAATAATTTTATAAATATCATATCCCATCAGATTAGTTATGAGTATTCTCAATAATGTTCATTGTGGGAAGGCAATGCAAAATAGTGATATTACATTATAAGCAAAAAACGAAATCAAATCAAATGAATGGAAAATTTGTGAGAATCCCTCAAAGTTTGTTTGTCTTCCTTAAAACGACAGATATCTGTCTTTTATGATCTAGATCATGAAAGAATATGGGCGTCAATATTAAAAATGTATGATATAATATCCATTTTCTCATCATAGCCTCATTGAATCTACCAACTTTGCATTATATAGAGGTTGATTTTTCCTAGAGAGAGAATCTCTAGAGAGAGACGCTCTGGCGAAATCATCATCTTCTCCTCCTCGACATCGCCCAAATTGGCTTCATCCTCCATCCTCTGCCCCCCTAAGTGTTGATCGCATAGCCCACATTCTCAATTATCTTCTTGATGATGATTGGATGTGGAGACTGGTAATTCCAATTCCCAATTGAGTTGATTGAATCCCTTTGCGAAGAGAAAGATTATCATTCGAATTGCTCTGGATTTTCTCATCCCCTCCCTGGAAAATCCCCCCTCCGGGTACTATCTTTCTAACTTCACTTTGTTACTTTTACAAGATTTCTCCTTTCATTGGTTTCTCTCGTTAATAGGTCTTGATTATCGCCAACCCCCTCCCCCCCGGTAGTCCCCTACTCATAGAGTACTTAGATCATCTCTCGTATTAGTGATGCCACACTCCTCTCTGCATAAGTTATCTTCTTTCACTCCTAATCTATGTCTTCATAATCATGATGATTTGTTCTGCCTTCATATCTTTTCCTCTCTCCTGTGATTGGCTTGTTCTCCCTTCAGCATTAATGGCGCATTGGTGGTATCAATTGCCTTTTTAGCTTCCTTTATTCCTCCCTCCATATTTCTAGGACTACACAATAATCCCCTACACAATAGTGTTAGCTTATTACTTATACCCATTAGTTATCCTCCATCCTCCTTTTATTATACTGCCACTTGGCGTCCATCACTTTCGCATGCAATCTCTGATCATCTGATTACATCTTTCCCTCCTCATCATTCCATTCCTAGCCTACTATATCCTAAGTTGCTAATAGATTAGCGCAGGCTTCCAAACTTGTCCCGCTTCCCAACTTGCCTTCTATCCTTCCCTCTCAAACTAACTCTTCGTCTTCCCCCACATTCAAGCCTATATATATACTGCATTTGCCTTCACAATGACCACACCTTCATCTTCCTCTCATCTCTCTTCTCACCAACCTGGCTCTCTTCATCTTTCTGTCCCTCTTAATTTTCACTAATAACCTTTCCTGGTTCCTCTTCACGACCCATTGGCCAGCCTTTCTCTCACTTATGGCCTCCCCTCCAGGCTTCAATCCTTTAAGCTTTTCCTCCCCCACCACATCCTTCCCCCCATCCCTTTTAGCTGCTAAAAGGGCTGAGCTTGACTATTATGGCATTGTTTCTATTGTCGATACCACCGACTTCTCAGTGGATAGGCTTCGTACTCGACTCCGGTCTCTTTGGCGCCTAGATGCTCCATTTACCATCAGAGGGAAGATAGGGAATTATTTCCTGTTCAAGTTTCGCACCCTCTCTGACCTCACTTTCACTGTTGAGAAGGGGCCTTGGTCCATTGATAATTCCTTGCTTATAGTTGACCGCTTGCAGCCAAACATGGCCCTACAAGCCATGCGCATCGTTGCTTTGCCCGTCTGGGTCCAATTCTAGGGCCTTCCACTAGACTACCACCTCCCATCAGTGGGCCATGATCTTGGCAATGTCGTGGGTACCACCATGACCTCTGGCAATGGTGACACCATCTTCTCTTCTCAGCTTAACTTTATCAGAGTCAAGGTCCAAATTGATCCACGACTACCCCTGGTTCAGAACATAAAGATTCGCCTTGACAATGGAGTGGTCCGCACGGTAAAGTGTAAGTATGAAAGGATTTTTCGTTCTTGTGCCAACTGTCACACCATTGGGCACCTTGCTAGTACTTGTCCTCAATCAGTTGCCCAAATCGTTGACGCCTATGTTAGCATTGCTACAAGAACCTTCAACCGTTTTGGCACCAGATTTGTTTGTAATTTCCATGCCAGGGTTGCTGAATTAACCTGGCAAGAATGGATCCATGAACGTCGGACAATGGGATCCACAAGGATCAGGTTTAATCGTGCTTTGTCTCGCTATTATGTCTTTGAAACCCTGCCTCAAGACATACTTCTAAACTCCCATAGGTTCGAGGGTATCATCCACCTTTCTGATGATGACTTTTCCGATGATGATGACCCCCCTGCCGCAGATGCTGAGCAAAACAATCCTGAGGTTAACCAGGCTCCTTCTGATGAAGCTCCTTCTGATGAAGAAATGTCTGATGCCTCTACCCCTGAAGTCTCTGATCCTGTCTCTCCACCAAATGATCAAGAGGATCCTGATTATATGGCTTTCCTTCAAACCTTGACTCAGGAGGACCTTCCTGTGCCTCCTTCCTCCACTAACAATGATTTTTTCCCCTTGTCAGAACCGTTAGCTCCCTCCTCAGGTAATATTCATTCGGCTCATTCACCAAGAGACTCCCCCCCGAGTATGGACATCATTATCTCCAACTCTCCTGGCTTCACCCTGATTAGTCCCCTGATGGACATTGAACTACACCTTCCTCCTATTGCTGCCAGCCCTATCTCCTTCATTCCAGCATCCAATGAGTCTGTGACTGCTGGTTCCTCCAAACTTGGAGGCCCCCTCCCTGCTGACATCAGCTCTGGCAGTGATGCTCTGGACTCAGCCATTGGCGACCTCATACACGATTGTATCCTGATTCACAACAAATCCTCAGAAGACACGGGCCTGCCCACCTTCCTTATCCCTTATCCTCACCTCCCTAGGAGCCGTGCTGAGAAGTGGTTCTTAGCCAAAGATTTCCCTCGGCTTCCTGTTGCCCTCATGTCCTGGTGGAGTGAGTACAAAAGTGCTAATCAAGACAATGCTGATGCATGTGGCATCTTCTATGAATCAACTTCAGCGGGTGACTTTCAGTGGAAGCTCATCACATCCATGGATGACCGCTTTGAAAAACTTTTCTTCCGGCACCCTCCCTTTTACTACTCTACGGGCCTTCAAAGATCACCGGCCTTCTCGTCTAACACTGTTGAACCAGCCAAAAGTGGCTTTATTTACCTGGCCTTCGAAGACTTTTCTATCCCCACCCCCTGGAAGCCCAGCCTCATCACACTCTGGATCTCAACCTCCAACACTCCTCCCTGGATCCCTCACTAGCTCCAGCAAGGTCTTAAAAAGGAAAGCTGAGTCTGACCCAGAGGACTCCCCGAAATCCAAGAAGAGCAATACCACCTATACCAATGCAATGGCGATGGAAGCGGCCTCTAAAATGCTTCCACAGGGGCCATGATCATCCTCAGCTGGAACTGTCGTGGGCTGAGGAAAACCACGACAGTTCAGAGATGTAAGCGGCTAATTGGAAAGTATCAACCGGACTTTATCTTCCTATCTGAGACCAAAATATCCCTAGAAGCCTCTTCCTCTACTTTAAATAATCTAGGGTATAATAATTCTGTTGGTACGAATGCCAGTAACTTAGGAGGTGGTACAATTATAGCATGGAAATCAGACTATGAGATTGATATTTTGGAGCTGTCACCACATGTCTGCCATTGTAAAATCTCTTGTAATGAAAATGTCATTTCCTATTATCTCTCTTTTGTTTATGGTCCCCCTTTATCCTCCCTGCATCATCTTTTATGGGACTGGTTGGATTATATCACACCCTCTGTCCATTCCCCTTGGCTATTAATTGGTGACTTTAATCAAATCTTACTCCCTCAAGATAAAAATGGACACAAAGGAAATTCTACGAACATGACCAACTTCAATCACCGTCTTGATCGTAATAATTTGCTCAAAGTGCCCCAAAAAGGACCTAGATTCACTTGGACTAATAACAGGAAAGGCTCAAACTTAATTCTTGAGAAACTTGACATGGCTTTTGGAAATATTAACTGGATGAATAGCTTTCCCCTATCACATGTGATCAATCAGGTCATCTCGGCATCTGATCACAACCCTATTATTTTATCCACTGAATTCCAAGTTCCTAAAACCAGGGCACCAAAATTTGAACCCCATTGGTACAATTTTCCTGATTGCCTTCCCCTCATTCACACTGCCTGGCAAAGCTGTTTTCATGGATCCCCTAGCTTTGTGCTCCATAGCAAACTTCAATCCACCTTAGCCGCTCTTGTTCAATGGAGCAAATCCAGGATTGGGAACTTCAAGCACAAAATTTCTGAGCTAGAAAACTCCCTTCACCACCTTTCTTCCCAAATTGATCTCCACTCTGAGGTTCTACCCCCTCTCCAGGATGCCCTCCGTGACACCAAACATGAACTCGAGTTCTATTATGACTGTGAAATGAGCTACTGGTGTCAACGTTCTCGTGTTTCCTGGCACCTGGAAGGGGAGCGAAACACCAAGTATTTTCACCAGTTAGCAACAACAAGAAGGAATAAAAATCTCATCTCAGGACTCAAGGATGAGCAGGGGATTTGGACCTCGGATGCATCAGAAATCAAAGCAATGGCCTTTCAATACTTCTCTGACATTTTCCAATCCCCTTCAGGACTTCCGCTTGATACTCTGAAAATACAGCTGGAAGATCTCTCCCTTCCTTCCTTTCCTACTTCTGGCTATAACTCCCTCCTGAAGGACATCTCCTTGAATGAGGTTCAAGAAGCTGTTTTTAGTCTTCCTCGAGATAGTGCTCCAGGCCCGGATGGTTATCATGCTAGCTTCTATCAGAAGAATTGGGACTTGGTGTCCAAGGATGTCTTCAATATGGTCCTCTCAATTTGGAATGGTGAACACCTTTTGCGAGCTATGAACAAAACGAACGTTGTCCTCATTCCTAAAACTGCTCACCCTCAAACATTTAAAGATCTTAGACCCATTAGTCTGAGTAACGTGTCTTACAAGATCTTTTCCAAAGTGCTTTGTAATAGGCTGAAGCTCGTTCTCTCTGAACTCATCCACCCTTGCCAGAGTGCTTTTCTGAAAGGTCGACTCATCTCAGATAATGTCATGCTTGCTGCTGATTTAATGCATCAAGTTCATTCTGCCAGAGGGAAAAGAAGGAAGTTAGCTGCTCTGAAAATTGACTTTTCCAAGGTTTTTGATCGCCTTTCATGGGACTTCATTGTAGTTGTCCTTCACCGCATGAATTTCCCCCTAAGCTGATCAGAATCTGTTAGAATCTTAAGTTTTGATGAAGTCTAAAATATGAAAGAACATAATGAACACTTAGGAAGAATTAGGTGGAAGTTGAAATCCTAAGTTAGAATACAATCAGATGTAAAATCACAACCGGATGACTTAGAGCTGAAAGAACGTAACTAGCGCTTGCGGATGTAGTACACATCCCATAGCGGAAGTCAATAGAACACTAAGTCTGAACACTAAGTCAATAAAACGCTTCCCAATGCACTTGATTATATATTACTCTGTTGGACTAACATTTGCGTGCAGAACTTAGTTTCGCTTCCGATGGCAAATGAGTATCCGATAGTGAACGCTCTTTGCATTGCACACACTTGGACTAACACTTGCAGAACAAGGTTCTTACTTCCGGTAGCCAAGATCCATCCGATAGCAAGTACAAGAGTCAGCGTCCGTACAAGTGCTCAGATGTCATAATTGCTTTTGTCAGCGCAGCATTGTCAGAGCTACTTTTCAGAGCTCCAGAGCTAAAGCATAAGTCAACCCTGCTAAGCATTAATGAGCATTAATGAGGACAACGGTAACAAGGGTTAAACGGCTATATTCAAACGGACTTATTGCCCTCAATCAACTGGTGTATCAGAGGCTACTATAAAAGGAACAAGTTCATCATTTATGAAGAACCCACCACCAAGCAAAGAACAACACACGCAGTTATTGAGAAAAAGCAAAATAGCACTTAATACCTTGAGAGTTATTCATACTGTTATCATCTTGTACTCTTTGTATTTAAGTCTCTACATTTATTGAGAGCGTTCATTGTACTTAAGTGTTTATCACAATCTGTTCATTAAGTGAACTTTGTATTAAATCCTTTGTGTAAAGGTTGAACCCTTGCAAGTAGTAAGTGGGAGCGAGTCTGGTTGTAAAGGTTGCAAGTTAGCCCGTAAAACTTGTGGTTGTAAAGGTTGCAGGTGAACCCGTTGTAAAACCTGTGGATTAGTGGAACTCAATCAAGGGATTGAGAACTGGACGTAGGTCAAGAGTTAGACCGAACCAGTATAAAAGAATTTGTGTTAGTGTTTTTATTTTATATTATTTTTAATTGTAGCACAATTCACCCCCCCTCCCCCTCTTGTGCATCCTCACTTTCATTTGGTATCAGAGCGGGTCTTCCCTACTTGATTCCAACGAATCTGGAAAGAAAAGATCCAGTGATGGATGCTGTAGAGAACATACTTCCTGACATATCAACTCCTCCCAACAAACCTCCTGGCTTTGATGGTTACAACTATACCTTCTGGAGATTTAAAATGGAGAACTTCATCAAGGCTCATGGTCTCAGAGTTTGGGATGTTATAGAAAATGGGAACTTTGTTCCAAAAGATACTGAAGGCAAGGAGAAGACTAAGGCCCAATTCACTGAAGATGACTACACCAAAGTAGAGCTGAATTATAAGGCTATCTTAATGATTTAATGTGCCTTGAGTCAGAAAGAGTACTTCAGGATAAGTCATCTTAAATCTGCAAAAGAAATGTGGGATGCTCTTCAGACTGCTCATGAAGGGACCACTGGCGTCAAGGATAGAAGAGTGGAAATGCTTGTTGAGGAATTTCACAAGTTCACTATGCTTCCGGATGAGCCTATCAGAGATCTCGAGATCAGATTCACTCATCTCATAAACAACCTCGCTGCCTTAGGAAAAACCATCTCTGAGAAGGAACAGGTAAATAAAATTCTAATGGTACTAAAAGGTGATTGGCTCACTAAGGTTACTATCTTGCAGGAAGTCCAAGGAGAATCAACAAGGTCTGTCACCGCACTGTTTGGTTCTTTAGCTGAATATGAGCCTACCTTGTTGGCCCAAAGGAATTCTCAAGCAACCACAAAGGCAAAAAATCATGCCTTAGTGGGCCCTAGCAAGGAAAGAGATGATGATGAGGAAGACATCGATGATGAGGAGATGGCCATGATGGTAAGAAGGTTTAAGAAGTTCTTTAGAAAGAAAGGGAGATATCAGAAAGGAGAGTCGAGCTACAGGAAGGAAAAGGCTCCTGTCTGTTTCAAGTGCAAGAAGCCTGGACACTTCAAAGCTGAATGCCCAAGTCTTCAAAGGTTTAAAGAAAAGGACAAAAGGAAAGCCTTTACGTCCTCCATCTGGGTCAACAGCTCCGATAAAGAAACTAGTGATGAGGAAGAGTTTGTCAACCTCTGTCTCGTTGCTAAGGAGGATGGTGAAGAAGAAACCCTATCAGACTTCGAATCCATCCATGGTGATGAGGTAAGCATGACTGATCTTCAAGATGCTTACAATGATATACATAGGGAGTTTCACAGGCTAAAGCTTTTCTAGCTTTAAAAAGAAAAAACAAATCACTTGAGATGACTGTGAACTCACTAAGTGATAAGCTTGCGGAAGCTAAAAGACTTCCGGAAGCGGACATTAAGGGAGATCCCCAAGTGGAACCCAACGTCCCAAGCTCAGAATGCTGCGCCAATTGTAGCAAGATCACTAGTGAAAGGGATAGACTATCCAATGCCTTACAAAAATTCACTAAAGGTTCTGAAATGCTAGATATTATCTTAATGAACCAAAGAGCTTATAGGGATAAAACTGGTTTAGGCTATAAACATAAGGAAAAGAAGTGGGTGGAACCCAAAGTGAAACCCTACTTGAAATTCTTCCATAAAGCCACTGGTTACATGTCATCACCATTTAGCTTCTGCAATTATTGCAACAGGAAGGGACACACCACGTCCACCTGTAATGCCAAGAAACATGGTGCTAATAGTTCCTATAAATGGGTTCCAAAAGGAACAAACATGCCTAAAGCCTTTCCAAGGCAAGAGGCTGAGGAAGTACATAAGCCTAGAGTCAATCATAGACCTAGGGCACGGAAAACCACTCCAAAGAGGACTCAAACGCCTAGAGCCCAACCAAGGCCAGAGGCACAGGTCACACACGAACCTAAGGTCAACATTGGACCAAAGGTTCCAAATACTAATGAAAGAGGACCTAATAAAGGTTGGGTACCTAAATCTGTCTGATCTGTGCAGGTCTGTCTCAAAGCATCCAACAACAGCAAGTGGTATATCGATAGTGGATGCTCGAGACACATGACGGGAGACAAGGACAAGTTCAACTCACTGGTGGTCAAAGATGGAGCCAAAGTCAGCTTTGGTGGGAACCAAAGTGGGAAGATCACTGGCGTTGGTGAAGTTGGCCTTATCCAAAATGTCTACCTGGTAGATGGTCTCCATCACAACCTGCTGAGTGTAAGTCAAAGTAAAGATAAAGGTAACTAGGTAATATTTGACTCTCATGAATTCCTGATAGTTGATAAGCATGATCTTAATATAGATAAATCTAATCTGAAATGCAAACTTAAGGCCAATAGAAATGGAAATCTATATACCTTAGATCTATGCCAACAACTAACCGAAAAATGTCTTATCACTAGTGATGAAAATAGTTGGCTGTGGCATAACCGGCTAGCACATGTGAACTTTACACAGCTTGACATGCTTATTAAAAGGGAGCTAGCCATAGGGATTCCATCATTTAAAGTAAAGCATGATTTTATCTGTGAATCCTGCCAAAGAGGAAAGCAAACAAAGGCCTCGTTCAAAACCAAGAAGAGAGTTTCCACAAGCAGGCCCCTGGAACTAATCCATATGGACTTAGTTGGGCCAGCAAGAGTTAAGAGCCTAGGTGGAAACCTTTATGCTCTAGTGGTAGTGGACGACTATTCAAGGTTTACTTGGACTATGTTTCTTCCCTCAAAGCATGATGCTTTTGATGCTTTTGTTGTCCTTGCCAAGAAAGTGCAGAATGAGAGAAATCTCAAAATAGCTGCAATAAGAACAGATCACGGTGGAGAGTTCGAAAATCATGACTTCTCTGAGCTGTGTGACGAAAATGGAATTGATCACAACTTCTCAGCTCCTAGAACTCCACAACAAAATGACGTGGTCGAACGGAAGAACAGGGTTCTAACTGAGATGGCCAGAAGCATGCTCAATGAGAAGGAAGTCTCCCAAGTATCCTGGGCTGACACCATGAGCACCGCTTGCTACATCTCAAATAGAGCTTATGTTCGCAAGGGCTTGGATAAGACACCATACGAGCTGTACAAGGGAAGGAAGCCCAATATCAGCCACTTGAAGATCTTTGGGTCCAAATGCTACATCCACAACAATGGGAAGGGAAACTTGGGTAAGTTTGATTCGAAAGCGGATGTAGGTATTTTCATAGGTTATTCTCTTAGAAGTAAAGCATATAGAATGTACAACATGAGAACTAGGATTGTAGAGGAATCTATGCATGTTGTTTTTGATGAAAACCTCTCATGGGAAAGATCCACAGAAGATGATGAAAACCTAAAGATTTCAAAACCATCATCATCTTCACCACCCGAAGAAACACCAACAAGGGATCCAAAAGAGGATGATGATCCCATTGATGAGTCTAAATTGCGGATTGTATCAGATGAGGTACAAATGCCAACCGCTAGGAGACATCATAGGGATCATCCACTAGACCTAGTACTTGGTGATGTTTCTTCTGGTGTTAGGACTAGAAGGCAGGTTCAAAATGAAGTTGAGTATGGAGCATTCCTGTCTCAAATTGAACCAACTTCAATTGAACAGGCCCTAGAAGATTGTGATTGGATCATTGCCATGCAGGAAGAACTTAATCAATTTGAAAGAAGTCAAGTCTGGGAACTAGTACCTAGACCATCTCACCAATCCATAGTTGGAACCAAATGGGTCTTTAAGAACAAACTGGATGAGACTGGCCTAATTACTAGGAACAAAGCCAGATTAGTAGCAAAAGGATATAACCAAGAAGAGGGTATAGACTATGAAGAAACCTTTGCTCCAATCGCAAGGCTCGAAGCCATAAGGATTCTTCTGGCCTTCGCATCCATGAAAAAGTTTAAATTATATCAGATGGATGTAAAGAGTGCCTTTCTTAATGGCTATATCAAAGAAGAGGTGTATGTTGAACAACCTCCTGGCTTTGAGGATCCTAGACATCCTTATCATGTCTTTAAATTGAAGAAAGCTTTATATGGCCTAAAACAAGCTCCACGAGCTTGGTATGAGAGACTTAGCAACTTCTTGCTAGGGAAAGGTTTCTCAAGAGGCAAACTGGATAATACTCTGTTCATATTGCATAAGGATAGGAACATGTTAGTTATTCAAATCTATGTTGATGATATTATATTTGGAGCAACTAACGAGAAACTCTGTGAAGAGTTTTCAAAAACAATGCAGGAAGAATTTGAGATGTCAATGATGGGAGAATTGAACTTCTTCCTAGGCCTGCAAATCAAACAAAGGAAAGATGGTATCTTCATTTCCCAAACCAAGTATTGTAGAGAAATCCTCGAGAAGTTTGGGATGGATGAATGCAAGGAGTATGATACTCCCATGGGCACTACCGCCACTCTCAATGCTGATATAAAAGGAAGTTCTGTTAGTCAATCAATGTATAGAGGAATGATAGGTTCTCTATTATATTTAACTGCTAGCAGACCTGATATACAATTTAGTGTTGGCATGTGTGCTAGATTTAAGGCCAACCCCAAGGAATCTCACCTTACATGTGTTAAACGAATTTTGAGATATCTTGAGGGGACACAAGAACTTGGTCTTTGGTATCCCAGAGGTAACCAAGAATTCTTGAGGGCTTACTCTGACGCTGACCATGCAGGTTATAAAACAGATAGGAAGAGCACTAGTGGTCATTCAGGCTTCAGCATTAAATGTTTACGTTTCCCATGCCTCCTCATTATGACCCCTCGCATCAAAACGTCTTTTCATATAAATAGGCATTTCATCTCCCTCATTCATAACTCATCTTCTTCTTCATTCAAAAACTTTTCCATTTTCTCTCAACCTCCATTTTCTCTCAACCTTCATCTTCATCTGCATTCGTGTTCTTCTCCATCTCCAACCCTCTTCCATACATTTGCCATTATCATCCACATACAAAATGGTAGGATCGAGTGAAACAAACCCCCATACCTCCACTGTCAAATCTGGGAAAAGAAAAGGCAAACAGGTTCAGTTTGCAGAAGAGCCTGCTTCCTCCAAACACCAGAGAGTTGAGGAGGAAGATGATATGAACGTCTACAGATCTGGCCCTCTCGAGCCCATTTCCCCTGCCTTCGAGCACAGGAATCCATATCTGACGAACGACATATATGTGGATCTGGAAACTCTAAGAAATCTGGGTTATGACTTGAATGATCATCTGGGTCCATACATGAATTGGCTGGGGATTCAGAATGAATATAGTGTGGGAGTTCTGCGAGTCTTCTACCAATCCCTTGTTGCGCATGTCAAAAGAAGAGAAAAGGGAGATAAGACACTTGTTGCTCATGTTCGCTTCACTGCCACAGCCAGAGGGAGGAACATCGAGTTTGATTGGAAGATCATCAATCAACTACTGGGTATCACAGACCCCAACCTGAACAAATGGAAATACCACAGGCGCTTCACCAGCGATCAATTGAAGCATGCATATGGTACTGATGGTAAGAAAGCCTCTGGGATGTCTGATCTCCACCGGGTGATCCAGTACGTTTACTCAAGGATCATGACCCACAAGGGTGGAAACTTCTCAGAGTTCACCCTCCTCGACAACCCATGGCTCCCTCGCCTTCTGCTCAAGGAACCCATCAACCCTGGGCAACTCATCTCCATGGAACTTCTGAGGTGGGTTGATGGAAAGAATCATAAGGACAATGTCTCTCTTCCCTTCCCCCAGTTGATCGCCTTCCTTCTGGAGAAGTTCAACATCAAATCCACTAAGGAAGTGGACAACCGGAAGTGCCTGCCCATGGACAAGAAGAACTTGGGTAAAATGGGAGTGTCCTACATCAGACCTCCAAGGGCTGCTGGATCTAGTTCAAGAGGGGGCAGTGCATCACAGACTACTCAGCCATCCACCTCTAGTGTAGCAGACCAGGAAGTGGAATCCCAAAGCCAACCTCTGAATGCTCAACCTTGGGAGCTCTTGCAGATGAAATCATTTTTAGAGTCTCCAACGAGCTTCAGGCTTCGTTCCAAAAGCAGTTTGGACGGAGTTTTAATAAGCTACACCATAGGATCAAGAAAGTCTAGGCAAATCTTGATCGGGTTGAAAAGAAGGTGGACCTGCTGTTGGCCAACCAAAACCCTCCAAACAACCAAGATAATAACCCTCGTGACCCTCAAGACCCACAAAATCCTCCACCCCAAGATTTCTTACATCAAGATTCCCCAGACCACCACCAGTCACCTAACCCAGACCACCACCAGTCAACTCACCAAGACTCCCCAAACCAAGATCAACCTCACCAAGACACCCATCAATCACCTGACCACTCCCAAGGCCAACCTTCCCCAACTCATCCCTCTGATACACATACACAACCATCAGACCAATCACCCAACCAATCTCACCACTCCTCCCCATCCTCAAGCCAATCATCCTCAGACCACCCATCTGACGATAACCATGACTCACCACCCCAAAGACCTCCACCAAGATTTGGCCCAGAACTACCTCCGTCTGTTTCCTCCCCAAGCACCTCCCTGGCACTTGCTATTTTTGATGATGCCAAAAGGGGGAGAGATACTAGGGATGCACTGAGACAGCTCTCACTATGGTTGGACATGGACATTGAGGCTGCAATCAGAAGGGTAATGGATCTAGAACGAGCTCGCCTTGCTGAGAGTTTCATCAGAAACGAAGCTGTTCAATTCATGCGCCAACAAGCAGCAGCAGCATCCTCAAGTCAACAAGCCAATATGCAACTGGTGCTAGCTGATCCACTCTCTGAGCCTGAGGATGTTCCCCTTAGGACTGGGTCTTCTGCGTTACCCTCTGAGTTTGCATCCACAGATGATTACCTTGCGCATATCAGAATGAAGTACAATTTGAAGGTCATGACTCGTCCTCGGGTTGTCTCTCCTATCGCCAAGGATCCACCAAGTCCAACTCCTTCGTCTGATCCTCACTTTCAGAATCATATATCAATGCCTGTACTGAATATAAAATAGGGTTCCTCCTCCTCCCAGAGCCTCTGTACTGAATATCAGTGAAGACGAGTCAGAGCCTCATCAGGAGGAAGTACAAGCAGAATCATCCTCAAGGGAAGCTCATGAGACTCAGACTTCATCCCTATTTGAGAGTGCTCAAAAGGAAGCTGAAGCCATACCTGCTGAGGTTGAAGTCAAGGTTGAGGTAGATGAGATGACTCAAGAGGAGTTCGACTACTTTGGGACTACCAACCTTACCTTCTCTCAAGCTCAGATGCTGCATGCAATGAGAGCAAACTCTCGGGTTGGAAAAGGAAAGGCAGATATGTCTCATGACCCAGAGTACTCTCCTTGGGCGTTCAAAGTCAGAAATGTCCATCTTCCCTCTGGAACTATTCCTCTCGATGACTTATCATCAAGACAAGAACAGTCAGTTGGGATGGATGAAGCTGAAGATATGAGAAGGGCAGTACAGGAATCCCTTGAGCTCGAAAGGCAAGAAAAGGAAAAGGCTGAGAGAGAGCATCTCGAGGACTTAGCCAGAATCAGAGAGGCAAAGGAAGCAGAACTGAGAGAACTTTGGAAGAAATGTGAGGAGGGGAGTGAACAAATCAGAAGAGAGAGACCATAAACCTTAGAACCAAACCCCTCATGCATTATCATACTTATCATTCTGTTTTTCTCATACTTGTAATATTTTTACTGTTTATCATACTAATCATTTTGCTCTGATCATACTTGTAATATCTTTACTGAGTATCATGTAATTATTTTGCTTAATCAATGAAGTTCGCTTATATGAATACATACTTGTGTTAAACTATTATATCTGTTTTTGATTATGCTTTCATAGCTAGCTATAGGTTTGCCATCATCAAAAAGGGGGAGAATTTTAGAATCTTAAGTTTTGATGAAGACTAAAATATGAAAGAACATAATGAACACTTAGGAAGAATTAGGTGGAAGTTGAAATCCTAAGTTAGAATACAATCAGATGTAAAATCACAACCGGATGACTTAGAGCAGAAAGAACGTAACTAGCGCTTGCGGATGTAGTACACATCCCATAGCGGAAGTCAATAGAACACTAAGTCTGAACCTAGTTAACCTAGTCTAAGTAGGATAGCTTCCCATAGCAAAAACGCTTCCCATTGCACTTGATTATATATTACTCTGTTGGACTAACATTTGCGTGCAGAACTTAGTTTCGCTTCCGATGGCAAATGAGCATCCGATAGTGAACGCTCTTTGCATTGCACACACTTGGACTAACACTTGCAGAACAAGGTTCTTACTTCTGGTAGCCAAGATCCATCTGATAGCAAGTACAAGAGTCAGAGTCCGTACAAGTGCTCAGATGTCAGAATTGCTTTTGTCAGAGCAGCATTGTCAGAGCTACTTTTAAGAGCTCTAGAGCTAAAGCATAAGTCAACCCTGCTAAGCATTAATGAGCATTAATGAGGACAACGATAACAAGGGTTAAACGGCTATATTCAAACGGACTTATTGCCCTCAATCAACTGGTGTATTAGAGGCTACTATAAAAGGAGCAAGTTCATCATTTATGAAGAACCCACCACCAAGCAAAGAACAACACACGCAGTTATTGAGAAAAAGCAAAAGAGCACTTAATACCTTGAGAGTTATTCATATTGTTATCATCTGATGGACTCCTTCGAACACCCTATAACTCTTCCTGCCTTCCTGGATATGGAAAGGAATCTCTCACAACCCCACCATCATCACCTCTCACCTCAAATGGCAAATTGGCTCTGACTCTCCAATATCTCTCAACCACCCCTCTTGGTGGCCTATGCAATCAAGATCGGCACCCTTGGACAATGTGTCAAAGGTGCAGGATCTTACTCTGCATACCCATTAACCCTGGAAACCTATTGAATGGAATTCAGATCTCATTAATCATCTTTATTACCCAACCAATGCCAGAGCCATCTTAGCCACTCCCCTGCCCTTCTTCCCCCTGAAGGATTCTCTACTTTAGACTGGTCATAGCAGTGGTTCATACACAGCAAAATCTGGATTTGAGATCTGCAACAATAGACAGCACGATAGCCCTTCGCCTTTTTGGAAATTTCTCTGGTCATTGCCTATACCCCCCAAGTTTCAGCTATTCACCTGGAAACTTTTGCACAGCGCCCTCCCAGCTGGGGATGTCCTTCAACAGCACCACCTTCCAAATAATATTCTCTGCTCCGCTGGGTGTGATACCACAGAAACCTTGGACCACATCTTCTTCCACTGTCCTCGCTCTAAAGCATTATGGTGGTGCACACTTAATATTAGACCGGAATGGGAAAATTTTGATGCTTTTGGTGACTGGCTCATGCGCACCCTCCCATCCCTTGCCCTTGACAACCTCTTCCATATTATCAAGCAAATCATCTTTCTTCTTCACAGGATCTAGGAGAGCAGGAATTTCTTCTTACACCATGGCAAACCAAGGACAATCATTTCTGATATGCAATTTATACATAATTGTTATAACTTTCATGCTTTGCTTTTGGAAACAGGTAGCACAGGACCACCAGATGAGGGGCACTCAGTTCGCAGTCTTGGCAAACTACAGCCAGCGGCAAAAATAGATCCCTCCATGAATGACTGGATCATCATGAAACGATGCAACACGCTCCCGCGCAAGCCTTGCTTAACCCTCATCATCTTTCAAGCTGAGTTATTTGCCATCCTCAACCTCAGGAAAACATACTCTGGCACGGATCCATTCCTTCACTGATGCCTCCGAACCTCTCTGGCGTGGATTTCAGCAGGACCCATCTCCTGCATCGACAAATCTATCATAGTTCTCCTCGACAAGCCAGCTAGCTTCAAACAGCTGGAAACCGCAGACCACAACCCTATTATGAATGATATCCAGCACATGGCTGCCACCTTTCATTCCCTTTCTTTTAGCAAAATTAATGATACACCATGGGCTTTTGATGTTTGGCAGTACTCTTTCTGCCATATTGCTCCACATGTTGAGCTTGAAACTTAATTGTCTCCTTTTCTTTTTATTGTTTTTTTCTTTTTACTTATGAAACTATGTATTATTGTTACACCTTTAATTCCTAATTGCCTTTTCCTCAAAAAAAAAAATCTACCAACTTTGCTTCTCACAGAGCACGGTAACACTCAATCACTCATTGTAAATAGATGCATGCTTAAGTGTTTCTTCTTTATGATTCTGCCTCTTTTGAAAGGGTAAGTGCTAGTTAACAAGCCGATTTTGTTTTCATAGATTGGATTCATTTAATGTTTGTGTGGAAGTCACGCTTGAATGGGAGTATGATGGCAACTAAGATGTAAGCAAAGATAAATTAATTTTTATCAGAAAAGATGATGAAAAATATTCATGTCAAATAATATAACTGAATAAAGTAAACAACATATAAGTGAAAGGAACAAAACGTGTTGTTGTCAAACTCACAGGTTGACACTCCGATTTTACCATTTTTACGGCACTACCTAACCAAAACATGTCATGAGTTATTTAAATTTTCAGTCGTTGAAAATTCAATAGAAACTCATGTGTTTCTATTGTGAATTCACCGTTTTTTCGTTTCTACCTTACAAAAGATTGTTTTAACTTGCAACTAAACTAATTTAATTATTTTTAAGTGACCAAATTCAATGAATTTCATAGAAATTTCTCTATCGAGGTTGTAATAGTATGAATATTGATATATTTAAATCTACTATCTATATTTAAAATATATTCAAGTCAAATTATTATTATTTTTTTTATTTTATTTAATTATATAAAAGAAACACATGTTTATTAATAAACGTAAACTCTTACGAGTTTACAATCCAAGTTCACATTATCTTCACGAGTTTACTTAAACTCACGAGTTTGACACTGCAAGTAAAGAAACCACTATTAGACATGTTGAACTATGTGTCCAAACTCCAGATTAACCTTTGATATGGCTGAACTGTTTGAAAGAGGATTTGACCTATTAAGAGAAATTAGTAGTTGATGACACAACAATACTTATGACTTATTGAAGTCAAATTGTTTTCTTTCGGGAAAAGAAAAGAAGAGAATCTATTATAACGATTGGTTGGTGATATTTATTAGAGTCAATTATAACAATATTATTCTTCCTTTTCTAGTGTTCGTCATGAGCATTATAAATAGGAAGTATCCCAATAATTTTCTCACCACAATTAAGAACTCCTTTTACTTTCTTTGTGGCGCTTCATTGTGAAAACCACCCGTAGACTCTAGTAGTCTTATACTTATGTGAGTTCGGAGAATGTTTTGACTCTTTACTCTTCGAATATATTTTATGTTAATGTTTGTGATTTTTCAAGGCAGTTTTAGAATGAAGCTTGTTGAAAAACTAAAGATTTTTTTATTTCCTTTGCTATAATTTTTGCTAACCATTAATTAAAGAAATCATTAAAAAAGTTCCCTGATTTACAAATTAATAACTTTTGTATGTTTGACATAGAAATAATTTATCTTCAGATTGAATGCAGCAAAAACAACAAACAACAACAAAATCTTATTTTACTTGGTGGAATTGGGCTACATAGATCATGCAACACCATTGTACTCTGTCAGATTGAATATGAAGAGAAAAATGAAAAATGTTGAAAAACAGATGTGGAGGTCATGTATAGTAAAAGATGTTTAAGTGTTTAACAACATTATTTTTTTTGTCAACTAACAACAAATACCTATTCTTACTATTAATATATGCTAAGACTCGATGCTTTGTAGGACCACATGTCTTCTTTTGGCCTTTTAGATATCGGCAACACAAAATACCATAGATGGGTCCCACACAATTTACCTTTTTAGTGAGTTTTATATATTTGAATTGTGGATGGCTTATGCATGCCATCTTTTCTCCTTCTCTAATTCCCACATAATCATTCTCAAAGTCCCACACTATAAGGACACGTATGATTAAGTTTGCCCGAGTCCTCAGAGTCTTTCATAAAACAAAAGCAAAAGCAAAAATGTCTCTCTCTCTCTCTCTCTATATATATATATATATATATATATATATATATATATATATATATATATATATATTTATTGAGAGAGGTTGTAGATGTTGAGGAAGGTGATTAGATAAGCTTGATTTGATCATTATGGAAGTCCACTCACTGCTCATGTCTTTAGGATTTCAACAAAGGGTTTCAACTTGGCGCTATATACTTGTATGTACTCATAGCTTCCCTTATGAGCCCCTCATACCTTCTAATCAATTGATTCCACGATTAACTATACTCCTGTTTTTATACTCTTTAGTCGCAACATACAAATAGTAATCACTTGTGACTAAATTCACAAATACCAATAGGAATGTAAGAAACAAAACCGTTAAATATATAATAATAAAGTTCATAATTTTGAATATTTTTATTATTCACTATACACTAAAAACTCTAACATCATCCTAGTTATTTATCTCTATTTACTTCTTCCTTCTTCCATAAATATAAGGTCACTCTGACTTTTTTTGGAAAAAAAATTAAAGTTGTAAAAGTGATCACTTTAAATTGTCTAAAATTATTTTTTTTTCTCAAAATTAGTTTATTATACTTATAAACTAACATATATTCTAATTACATATGATATATGTTATAATTTGCTTATCTATTTTTCTTCCTTAACTTTCGCGAAAATGTCAGAGAAGCCTAATATTTAGATTGGAGGGAGTATCCGTTTTTAAATATGGGTCGGGCTTTTATAATGAAAATATTGTTAATAATATTTGAAATGAAAAAATACCTTATAAAAAAACCAAAAGCACATTTCTAAATGAGAGGGAGCATTACTCTTAAATTGAAAACAAAATTGATAATGGATGAGTAGAAACGTATAATTGCTTCGTGATTCATGAGTTATAAACAGAGTAGTTGCCTATATCTTAAAATGATTCATGTAATGCACGAGTACAAACTCATGTTGGCTAAAATCATCTTTGATGCTGATCCACCCTATTGTGGTGCTAATTTTTTTCGGAGAGATTAAGGAAGCTAAATTAATCATTTTAAATTGTCTATAATAATAATTATCATTTTTCCACAAACCTAATTAATTCTATTTATAAACTAACCTACAATCTAAATTACATGTGGCATAGTTATGACTTAGCATCTAATTTGTTCTGTAACTTCTGCAAAAATAATCAAAGAGATCTTATATTTATGACTAGAGAGAGTAATACTCTTCTTACTCTAATATAGTACTGTCTTAATCCTTTTTATTATTTATATTCTACGGTCTACATATATATATTGATAATTGTTGCTATAATTAAAATGTAACTTTTTCTTGAAAACAAAATTGATTAGTTATGTATTAACTAAAAGTAAACGATTAAAAAGCAGTTATAAAAAATAGGCAATGACCATATTTTGCCCTTAAAGTAACCATCCTGAACCACTTGGCACCCTTAACTAACACCGAGTACAAATTTACCCTTGACGTAACTAAAGTGGTACAATTTCACCCTCTAGCGAATGTAATGTTGACATGTGTCGTCCACATGTCAACATTACATTCCACGTGTCAACAATACATTCGCCAGAGAGTAAAATTGGACCACTTTAATTACTTGAAGGTAAAATAGAGTCATTACCCTATCAAAATATATTGAAGAGAGAGTATTATTCACGGTGCTCAGCGCACAAGATTTTTAATTGGGAATGAGGGTGTTGGTAATCCTTAAATATTAGAAAATTAAAGCCCATCTACTATATACTATTGCTGGCCGAAAAATATTGATATGCCTTTTGGCGCTGCTTTATTTTGGGACCTGCTTAGCAATTATGAGAGTAAATACAAACAGATCAGACACTGCTTAGTGGTGTTTTATGAAGTGCTTAATTTATGAAGTGCTTAAGGGCTATCTTTATGAACTTTTTGGCCATTGTGGTGGAGATTTCGTTGTGTTATGGCTTAATGATATGAAATGGCTCCTCCTATATGTTTTCTAATTAATTTTTTATTTATATATTTCATTCATTCTTTTTTTTTTTTTTTGCTTTTTTAAGTTATATGCTCCAAATTGCGCCGTCAGCTCAATACATTTTTTATTATGTCCTTCAAATTTTACTTAATTAATATCTAGTTTTTGCTAGTCTGGCCTCAAATAAGAATCATCACCACAAAAACATATCAAATTCATAAATCCATAAATATTTCATCAAAACAAAATGTACCCTTAATATGCGACGACTGATATATAATACTACTATCTTTCATATCATTGAAGGATAATAATCGAATAGCAATTAATTTTTTATAAAAAATTCAAAGAACAATTTTTTTAAAAAAAAATAAGAAAGCAAAAAGCTCTGAAGCTCTGTGATATCTATAATGAATAAGAGGGGCTATATATAATAATATATAATCATAAAAACATTAAAAACAATATAAGATATACTTTGATAATTTGATTCTATAAATAAGATAATATTTTACAGGGATGTATGGCCTAGTCCTCCTGATTAGAGTCACTATTATACAAGCATGCTTGAAATTTTTAGTATTTTAGTTTTTCAGAGTATTAATTATTTATCCACCCCACTCTCGCATTTTTTTCACGTAATTATTATACTTAGACAATTTTAACCTGTACATTTTGATTTGATCATAATTCACACAAAAGCTAACATTACAAAAAAATTCAAACTTGTAATAACCTTATACTAATTGATTTAAGGAAGATTAATGTGCTAATTGGGTTAACAATGTTGGAAACATGCTATTCATTTGTTTTTTCCTGTACAGTTTTAGAATGGTTGGCTTGGCTAACGATAAACTCGTTCGTTATGGGGTCTGAGATTGTGGGTTTAAATCATCTTCTCTGCATAAAGTAGGGTTAGACTTCCTAGTTTATTATCTTTCTCAGCATCATCACCAACTAAAGACTAGAACTAGGTTGACCATTTAGAAGAAGTTTTTAATTAATTATTTTGTACAAATTACAATTCATATCATGAAAAATTTCTTGCGAATGTACAATTACCAATCATATATTCATATATTGTTAACTTTGTTTACTTTGAATTTTAATGTAGTCTTAATGAAATTTAATATTGTTCATTTTTTGTATGAAACATGATGAATGTGGTTCATAAATATAGGATCTACAGAGCATATCTTATGAAAAAGGGTAATGGACCTAATCTGCCCCCCAAGTAACCACCAAGGAGCGCTGAGCACCATGAACTAACAATAGGCCCGTATCTGGACTCCAAGTAACTAAGGTGGTTAAAAACTACCCCGGTTGGACGGTCAACAACGTTTGACCGTTACTATGCCTATGTGGCTGTCACGCGAGCACCTGCTTTGCCACCTCTGCGTGTCACATGTGTATTTTAAATGGACCTAATCTGCCCTCCAAGTAACCACCCAGGAGCACTGAGCACCCTGAACTAACAACAGACTCATATCTGCACTCAAAGTAACCAATGTGTTTAAAAACTACCCCGGGTGGACGGTCAATGACGTTTGACCGTTACTATGCCTATGTGGCCGCCACGTGAAGGCCTATTTGCGCCTTGTCATCGCCACTTAAGATATGTTCATGTGGGTCCCACCTATAATAATAAACAATTTCTCTCTCCCTCTTCATCACCATCACCATAGCCCCCCAACACCCACCCACGCCACCCCCTCACCTCCCCAGCCCCCACTGCCTCACCTCCACTGCCCCCACCCACGCCACCTCTGCTTGCCACGTTTGAGGGGGTGGCGTGGGTAGGGGATGGTGGGTGTTGGGGGGCTGTGGTGATGGTGATAAAGAGGGAGAGAGAAATTGTTTATTATTAGAGGAGGGACCAACATGAACATATCTTACGTGGCGATGACAAGGCGCCAGGTGGCAAAATAGACCTTCACGTGGCAGCGACATAGGCATAATAACGGTCAAACGTCATTGATCGTCCACCCGGTGTAGTTTTTAAACACATTGGTTACTTTGAGTGCAGATATGGGTCTGTTGTTAGTTCAGGGTGCTCAGTGCTCTTGGGTGGTTACTTGGAGGGCAGGTTAGGTCCATTTAAAATACACAAGTGGCAAGCAGAGGTGGCAAAGCAGGTGCTCGCGTGGCAGCCACATATGCATAGTAACGGTCAAACGTTGTTGACCGTCCAACCGGGGTAGTTTTTAACCACCTTGGTTACTTGGAGTCCAGATACGGGTCTGTTGTTAGTTTAGGGTGCTCAGCGCTCCTTGATGGTTACTTGGGGGCAGATTAGGTCCATTACCCTATGAAAAATGATAAGAGGGAATATATTATGATATATAAGCATGTAGTCATGGTCAACGGGGGGTTAAACTTGGGAGCCAAAGGCAAGGCCAAAAAGGAAGACACTTTACTTTGGAAATGCTTTATTATAGTAGTATATATCTGTGTGTGTATTCATTCATCCATAAAGGGCTTCGTTGCATAGACGCGCCATTCAAACTTAGAGTGGGACGGCGCATGGTCTTCAGGTTGAGAGGCTCCATGTTAATAATAATGAAGTATTCTAAATTCTTTTCTTTATCTTTTGGATTAATTTCATTTATGAAAGAAAATAAGTGAGTTCAATTACTCAATTAATAAATGATTCGTCATAAAGAAAGGACAAGAATAGAAAATTGTGAATCTGGATCCTTATAATGGAAGAGAATGCAGATCGTTTTCGGATGATGAATGAAATCTAAATTAGAAATAGTCGAAGTGAGACTGATATACTTGCATAGCTACATGATTGATTGATTATGGCGTTTAATTTTGGCATCATTGGAATATCTCTTCACATCAGTTTTTTTTTTTAAAAAAATAATCAATGGCATGTTGATGAGTACTCATCAAAATATATCCAAAAAATGATATTTTTTTTGGTCACTACAAAAAACGGGGCCCATATCGGCGTTTTATAGGGCCTCGAATCGGCGGAATTTTCCGGCGGAATAGCGCTACGGCGTTTTGGCAAAACGCCTAAAAATTTGCCGTGGGAATGCGGCATCTCGGCGTTTTGGAAAACGCCTAGACGAGGGAGCAAAACGCCGGTAAGAGGTTTCAAACAAAATAATATAATATTCGCCCACCAGCGTTTTGCAGAAACGCCTATGCGCGTATTATTTTATTATTACCTCATATAGGCGGAAAATAAAACGCCTATACGCGGAATATTTAATTATTATCGCCAATCGGCGTCTTGCACAACGCGAGTATGCGTTTAATTGCATTATTATTTTTATTCACGCATACCGGCATTTTGCAAAACGCCTATGTGCGATAAAAGAAATAATTTTTTATTCATGCACATAGGCGTTTTATAAAACGCCTATGTGCGGTATTAAATAATAATATCTCATACCGGCGTTTTGCAAAACGCCGGTATGTGTTTTCCAAAAAAAAAATAAAAAACATTTTTCTTCCTGATTGTTTAGAACCAGGAAGAAAAATGTTCATAAACATAAGGAATAATATGTTAATCAAAAGTTACATACACATATAGAATAATATATATAAACATAAGCAATAACAAGAGTAATTCATAAAACATGATACCCTAATATATAAAATCAAAACAACAAGCAATATGTAAAAGAAAAGCAATAAGATCATATCAACATTATAAAATCAAATATCACCAAAAAACACGAAATAAGAAACAACATCAGCAAAACTAGCCAAAAAAACAAAGCAACAGCAACATTGAATGAGAGACGAAGAGAAGAAAAATAGAAGAAAACGAGAAAACGAGCAACTTTGCTGAAGGAGGGAGGTGTTATTTATAGGGAACGGAGGTGCGTACCGGCGTTTGGAAAACGCCCATATGCGTTTTAATATTAAATAATGCATATCGGCGTTTTGCCAAACGCCTATATGCATTATTTACATTAAAATAATGCATATAGGCGTTTCCGGGAAACGCCTATATGCTTTCTAATGCATATAGGCGTTTGAGGGAAACGCCTATATGCATTATTTTAATGTAAATAATGCATATAGGCGTTTTTCACAAAACGCCTATATGCATGTTTACATTAAAATAATGCATTATTTTAATGTAAATAATGCATATAGGCGTTTTTCAAAACGCCTATATGCATTATTTAATATTAGAATGCATATGGGCGTGTTGCAAACCGCCGGTACAGCTTTTTTTAAAAAAAAACTCCTCAGACAACCTACATTTCTTAAACGCGGAAAAGTAAGATATATTGGTCAGTTGCCACATTCTTTCTCAAACCTCATATTCTTTCATATATCTGTCGTTTTGTTGTGAAATAGCAAAAGCAATAATGTTGGATAAATCGTGGATCTCTTTACCCAGATCATCGCCTCAATACTTGGTGGGGTTGAATCAATTTCTGGATTATGCTTTTATGCACGGTAGTGTTCGGGGTAAGATACGGTGTCCGTGTGAAAAGTGTAAGTTCGACAAATGGAAGACTCGAGAGGAGGTAGTTGTTCATTGTCTAGATAAGCAGTTTCCCAGATATTATGTCACTTGGGCGTTTCACGGAGAGGATGGATTACACGACACTACCGGTGATCTAGAAGTCGGTTCGAGTTCTCACGTTGGCCGAATGCAAGGCGAAGACAGTGACGATGACGGCGAAGGAGGCGGCCAGCCAACTAATCCGGGTAACAACACTGTGAGGGAAGCATTTGGTATGCAGGAAGCAGGCGCTGGCGGGGATGAAGTGGTGGATGGACCAGTCGCGGAGTACTTACGCACTGAGGTGGCCAGAGATTTCTTTGAGCTCATGACGGAAGGTGACAAACCGTTGTACCCAGGTATGTATAAATGTTTAATCTATTCTAACTGTTTAAGCGACTCAGTATCTCTGTGATGAAGTTCGTATATTATGTACGTCCGATGACAAAACATGTGTTTGCACAGGGAATGAAAGATACTCTAAACTGTCGTTTTTGACCAAGTTGTACAGTATTAAGTGTAAACGTGGCGCATCTGATGCGACCATGTCGGATGTGATTGAGCTGCTTTCAGACGCCTTTTATAACATTGGAGCCGAGCTACCATCGTCGTTCTACGAGGCAAAGAAAACAGTCAAAAAGATGGGGTTAGATTACATTAAAATCGATGCGTGCCTGTATGACTGTATGTTGTTTTGGGGCCCTAACGCAGCGTTAGATAAATGCAGACGATGTTGCACTGCCCGATATAAGGTGGAGGGTGAAGGGCATAATAAGAAGAAGAGGCGACGTGCCATTAAGAGCATGAGATATTTTCCACTCCGGACTCGGCTTCAAAGGCTATTCACGCGACAGAAGCTAACCCAGACGGCAAGATGAGGCATCCTCGAGACGGTGATGCATGGAAAGCTTTTGACGGCGCATTTCCTGATTTCGCCTCGGAGCCAAGAAATGTCAGGCTAGGCCTTGCTTCTGATGGTTTCAACCCATTCGGCTCCTTCAACCAACATTACAGCGTGTGGCCAGTTGTTTTGATGCCATATAACCTCCCCCCTTGGTTGTGCATGAAGTCCAGCTCGTTCATTTTATCAACAATAATTCCAAGGCCGACATCTCCTGGAAACGATATCGATGTGTACCTTCAGCCGCTGATACAGGAGCTGAACGAGTTATGGAGCGATGGGGTCGAGACGTTTGACGCCGCAAGCAAGATGATGTTCACACGCGCGCCGCTGTGATGTGGACTGTTAGTGATTTCCCCGGACTCGGCATGTTATCTGGCTGGAACACGTATACAGCGATGGCATGTCCCTTCTGCAACTTGGACCAAGTGCCCCGCAGACTGCCGCACAGCAGGAAGTCATGTTTCATTGGTCATCGACGGTTCCTTCCTTCGGATCATCAATTCAGGCGGCAGAGAAAGAAATTCGACGGGACACAGGAACGGAGAGATCCCCCTCTACAGATGTCTGGGTTTGAGATCTTTGAGCAGATATGCGATGTGCAATGCGAATTTAGCAAGGACCCGCCACCGCCGGATGAAGAGGCCCCTAGCACTAGCCGCGGTGGAAGGCTGGCTCAGCGGAGGCTGCCGCCTGTGGCCCGTAGAACTGGCCCAGCACCTCAATGGAAAAAGAGAAGCATATTTTTTTGTCTGCCGTATTGGAAGCACAACTTAATGCGCCACTGTTTGGACGTCATGCACATTGAAAAGAATGTCGGCGAGAATGTCTTATACACCATTCTGAATGAGGCAGGAAAGTCGAAGGATCATCTTGGAGCGAGGAAAGATCTAAAGGCCATGGGGATACGACAAGACGCGTGGCCGGACGAGAACGATAAGTTTGCGCCGGCTCGGTTTGCTTTGACAAAAAAGAACAAGAGAGTGTTTCTGACAACGCTACAGGGTATTAGGGTTCCCGACGGATATTCAAGTAACATCTTGAGGTGCGTGGACCTAAATTCGAGAGATCCAAAAATTTCTGGTTTGAAAAGTCATGACTATCACGTTTTGCTCCAACAGTTTCTCCCTCTAGCCGTAAAATACACTCTTCCCGAAGACGTGTGTATGGTGTTGGCCGACCTCAGTTTTATACTTAGGCAGTTGTGTTCAAGGGTGTTGGACAGACAAGAGCTCGACGAGCTACACACCAAAGTTGTTCTGATGCTATGTCATATGGAGATGATATTCCCTCCATCATTTTCACCTCACAGGTCCACCTCATTGTCCACCTTGTTGAAGAAGCAAAGATGGGTGGGCCGGTGCACTATCGTTGGATGTATCCCATAGAAAGGTACGCTAACTAATTTCATCGTGTACTTCAGTATATAATTAATTATATACATAATTTCATCGTGTACTAATTTCACAGGTACTTGGGAAAAATGAAGTCGTTCGTTAAGAATAGAGCCGTGTCAGAGGGTTGTATTGCTGAGTGTTACATTGGGGACGAGGTTGTTTCATTTGTTGAACGATATTATGGTTAAACCATGCGCAATGAGCGTCTGCCTCGAGTTGACGATAACTCAAACCATATCAGCTCTAACACGTTGTTTCCCGCCATTGGAAAGCCAGTGGGAGCAGCGCAATTCCACCGTTTGAGTCCTGTCGAGATGTTACAAACACACAGACATGTCCTGACACGCTGCACTGCTGTGGACTCCTATCGAAAGTAGGTGGCGGCGGACAACTTCAAATTAAATTAAAATATATCTTTATTGTTCTTCAAAATATATATCTAATTATATACGTATACATTGTACCTTTCAGGGATTATCGGAGATATGTCAAGTGGGAGAATCGAGGACGATGGGGGATCACTGCAGCTATGATTGATACTATGGTCCACCGGGGGTTCGCCGATTGGTTCACAAAAATAATACGCAACGAACCAAATCCGCCACCATCACTGGTGAATCTAGCTGCTGGACCTTTTGAATATGCGCAGAGATACTCTGCCTACAATGTCAACGGCTTTCACTTCCGCACTGTTGCGCGCGATGGCTATCGTCTAACGCAAAACTCGGGTGTGTTTGGGTCATTTGGAACAAGGAGTTATGCTAGTTGAAATGATGCACAAGCGCGTTTAGGGGAGGTTCATTATTATGGCAAACTTGTTGATATACTTGTGCTCAACTACAATGGTGCATTCCCAGTTCCGCTCTTCAAGTGCGATTGGGCAGACACTATGGGGAAAAGAGGCAAGAACGTTGATGTTCTCGGCATCACCTCAGTGAATTTCTCGAGACTCTTCCACACAGGGGCATTACCTGACGACGAGCCATACATCGTTGCTGACGAAGCGCAACAAGTTTATTATGTTCCTGATCCTAAAAACAAAGACTGGCACATGGTGATTCAGGTGAAACCGCGCGATGTGTACGATATGGGCGACGAGGATTATGACGCTACAACTGAGACAACTCAACTGGTTGCTCCTAATAATTTGGAATTTCTGATCCCGGAAGGGGATGAACCAGTACCAACTGTTAGAGAGCGTGAAGATGGTGACGAATGAAAGATTATTGTATATATAAATATGTAATCGTACGTTCTTAGATTTTACTGTTTTCATTAAGTAGTAACTATTTTACTTAATTTAGTTCAATTTTCTTTTATCATTTAATTAGTATGTAAACAAACTGAACAATAAAACTAGAACAATAATATTATTTTTTCAGAAATTTAAAAAAGTACAACAAAAACATAAAACTACAAAGAAAATAAAAGAACAAAAAAAATACAATAAAGATAAAAAGTAAAAGAAAAGTACAATAAAAATTGTAAATAATTAAAAAACCTAATCTACTCCTCATCATCCTCCTCCTCCTCATCATCATCATCATCATCATCATCATCCTCCTCGATGGCGGGTGGTGGAGAGCGTCGTCGTCGGCGACGGGATCGTGATGCGGAGGCTTGAGCCCTGAAGAACTCCTCTTGTTGGCGCTTGAACTCTGCCGCCAACCGCTCCTCATGATCGCGCGCCAGCTGCGCCAGCCGATCCTCTTCTGCCCTCACCCGGGCCTGAAAATCGCGCATCATCCTCTCCTCATCTGCCTTCATGCGGGCCTCTCGCTATGCAATATCTCGCTCGCGTTCCCGCAACCTCTGATCTAGCTGTCGGGCCTCGTATGATTGGCTCGCCCCAGAGGATGAAGCCTGGCTCCCACAGCTTCCGGAAGGAGGGAAGAGCTGAGTAGGTCTGGCTCCAAAGCCAAGGCCTGGAACGCGTCCCGCACGTTCCTGCGTCCCCAACTGCGTGTGGAGAGCAACGACCTCCTCATAGGGGCTCCCGCTCTCCCCCTGCTGAGACTCGGGGGTCTCCCTGGCCGGCGCCTGTGCCTCGATATCAGCCTGCGCCTGAGCAACACTCCTAATCTACTCGGCAGCCTTCCGGGATAGAGGTCTCCCGTCCGAGCGGGTGAGCGCTTGAATGATGAAATCTTTGAAGACGCCCTTCTTGATGCCCTTCGCCCTAGCCTCCTGCCGCTGAAATATGTGAATCGTTAAACTATGATCAGTATTATTATAACATAAGATATTAGATATCGAAAGAGTACTATAGAGGATAGTTATATACCATCTCGTCATAGCGGACGATCAACGGTACGCTCCCAGTCGAGTGGCCAACCTCTTGCTGTGCCCGAGCCTGCTGACCGCGCCTTTCCCTGGCCCGCCCCAGCTCGCCCATCCTCCAGGCGATGTAATTCTTCCACTACTCAGGGTCAACTCCATCGGGCACGTCTGCCTCCACCGCCTCCCTAGGCTTAGTCCCCTTCCTGGACTTCAGCTGGTACAGCTTGTTTCTCTCATCCTTCCAATTATCCCCGACCATCCCTTTCGCGAATTTCTTGAGGTTCAAGCTGTCAGGGACCCACCACTTGCTCTGCAAAAGAAATTTTTTCATATTATTTAATAATAAGTATAATAACAATTATATACGTATTATAATATTTTGAAATACGTATTACCTTAATAATCTCCCAAGCCTCCTCTTTCCGGCTACCCGGAACTTTCCTCCAGCTGGTCGGGTCGATCGGGAAACGCCGGAAGTCCTTGCCGAGCAGTCGGCAATGGCGGCGGAATAGAATGGCAGCATCCGTTGTTGGCTGCCCGGTGGTGTTGTAATATGGCAGCTCAATCTTCTCATTCGTCGGAAGCACATGCGCCTGCTTCGCCGTCAGCCTCCTCCTGGTGACACTGCCAGTGGTATCTGTAGGTAAGAAAAATATATTAGATAATATATATTGTAGAAATTAAATTTGTAACTATTAATTAATATCAAATTCAATTACCTCTGACATCCACCAGCTGACCAGTACTCGAAGACTTCCTCCCGCGCCGCATTTTAACCATAATTTCCGGCACGGGGATGTCCCCCCGCCACCCGCACCGCCACCGCCGGTGCCCTCCTCCCCCTCCGCCCTCTTCCTATCCTCATTCAAAATCTGCTGCATGTCTTCGTAGCTGATGTTGACGTTCAAGTCTCTCCAGAGGTCGTCCTGCGTGACTCCTGGGTTACCACCAAACCCGAAAGGAGTCCAAGGTGGCGCCGTAAGAGGGGTGCTCGCAACAGGGGTGCTGGCAAGAGGGGGGCTGGCGTACTGCAACACCTCTGGCGGATTAGGCTCCCGCTCAATCTCTAACTGGCACTCTTCTATACGCCTGGCTTCTGCTTCGTCCCACAATCGCTGCTGTTCATCTCGCAATCGCTGCTGCTCTTCAGGGTCTATGGGAGCTTTACCGGTACGCTGAGACATGATCTACCGAAGAAGGAATATTTAATGGAAGAGATAAAGAAAAAAGATAATTTCTGTGGGACCCTCAGACTTTTTGACGTTTCGAAAACGCCATAGGCATTTTTCAAAACGCCGATATGCGCATAAAGTGCATATTAAATGCACTTTATGCACATAGGCGTTTCGTAAAACGCCTATGTGCGATTAAAATAATATTTAATAGCACATAGGTGTTTTGGGGAAACACCTATATGCGGTTTTCTGAAGAAAAAAAACTACGAGGCCCCTCTTTTTTAAATTTAAAAACCATACCGGCGTTTCCTATACTCAAAACGCCGATATGGAAACGCGGGAAAAAAGGCGGGAAGCGCGCGCCAAATTTATTGGCGTTTTCATATAGGCGCTTTGGGTAAAATCGCCGGTATGCGTCTCATATAGGCGTTTTGGACCAAAACGCCGGTACGGTTGCGCCGGAATGACCCATTTTTTTTGTAGTGGGTGGAGTGCATAAATTTGAAGATCCAACCTTACATAAATTTTTAATTTGGTCTTTCAATTTTAAAAGTATACTTTTAGCCTACTAACATACATTAATATCATTAGTCATAGACTTAATAAGCCAGCCTTTAAAAATGTCCTATTAATATTTAAAATTTAATATTAGCGTGTTTCCGTAATGACTTTAAGGTTACTTTTCCATATTTTGTCCTTATTTTTATTTTAAGTTTATCCCATTTAATTTTTTGAGCTTTTCAAAATCTGAATGAAAAACGCTTTTTAATAGAATTGTCCTCAATTATGCCCGAATAATATATCTGATTATGACATGATAAGATAATCTTTTCCAACTTAATAATACGATAGTTGTGTGTGTGTGCGCGTGTGTAAAAGATTCAATGACCTTAGGTTGGTAAAGTTTACTATACATCTTGCAAAAACCGATATAATTTCAATAATCATTTATCAAATTAATCTCATTTGGTTCTAACTGTAATAATAAAGTTAGGGTTTTATTTATAACTTAAAATAAAGTAAGAGGTTTACATAACACATAATTAAAAAAAATACACAATTAGAAAAGAAGTTTACTAATAATCAACTTCCTATCCATTATATTTTTTCAAATCTTAAAATATGCTATCATGATATTTGAAATCAAACCACATGTATATGAGCTAAGTAGTTAGCATACTAGCTAACCATAGATGTCCTTGGTAACACATCAAAATGCCATAAGTAAGCGATTATTCAAATAGAATAATCCAAACTGTAGATATATATTCAAACATCGATCTAATAATGCTAAAGTGAAATGCAACCTAAATAGGGTTGGCAATATACAATATCCAAGAGAAATACCGCCACTGACTTAAAGGGTTATTGAGTATTAGACTGCGCATGCCCCTTCCCTTGCATCCTCATCAATGCATGATCACCTCTGTAAAAGTGTTAAAATTGAAGTGGTGAATCAAATTGTCTCACTAACCAATTCCTCCACTCACTACAATATATGTGTGCTAATAGAGTGTCACAACGATACTGACAGTTCGGAAAATTAAACATTTATAGTTGTATAGTTGCCACAATCTTCCACAACTTTCATATACTATAAATATTTATATTCATATTCATATATATGTAAACAATACATATTGCAATACCACAAGTTTAGATAGCACGATGACTTTGTGCTCCTGATTATAGTAAGGATGACAATTCGCGTTCTATCTATTAATAGAGTGAGGAATTCCCAGTCTATAATCAGGATGTGAACTTATTTGTCAATAATCAAAGAAAGGTCTCTACTGTCTATAATCAAATATATGCCTCTGTCTACAATTTGAGATGGCACTGTTGGAGAAATCCTAAACTTAACGCAAAATATGCTTACAGAAATTCTACCAATTACAGAATGAACAGCGGAAGACTTAGATCATAAATACCTCTCGCCATTGCTATTTAATCTTATAGGAAGAATCCATGAACCAGAAGCCCCTCTTGAACCGCCTCCTTTAATCTACATGAGACATAAAGAAAAAGAAACAGAGGAATCTTCCGACTGGTAGAGAGACACAGTGATGGTCAGTTTGGGTTGTCTTCTCCAGTCAGGGAACCTCCTATTTATAAGCAAGTACATGAGGGGACATGTCTCTTCATCTCCATAGACATGACTGTTACTGCTTACAAAAATATGACCTTTCATTTATATTTAATTCCCATCAAACCAAATAAAAATATATGTTGGTCATAATTAAATACTCTGAACCAAAATTATAAATAACATATGCAGACCACATAAAGGAAAAACCTAACATTCTCCCACTTGGTCTGCAACTCAATGTTATTTGCTGTAGTTTGGTTCAATTAAGCAATACTGCTAGAATCATGGTGACAAGTCCTCTATATTCGAGTATTATCTTCCATGTATCACAAGTAGTATTCTTACTTTAATGGTCAAAACTTTTATGAATAAATCCAAATGTTTATTCGGTTCCAACTTGAATGTTTGCTATTGGTCTCACATAAATTAGGTACCTGAAAACCGAGACCACCAAACACAACTTGAATTTCATCTTATGATAACCTCTCATCTAAATCACTAAATGTGATCTATCCCAGACGAGATATTAATCCTTTAATTCCTCTAAAAGCATGCTCTTCAATAAAGGATATATATACTTTATTGCTTTATAACCAATTGCCTTTATGATTATAAAACACACTTAATGGATATGAATTAACTTAATAATTCCAATATCCCCAATGAAATTCCCTTAATAATCTTGTCACTTGCATCTAAGAATGATTAACTTGGCATCTCATGGTGAAGATAAAAACTTAATGATTGTTCTACAATCTTTGCTTCTCCATGATGCAACTTGTTCAGTCATGAAATGATGTTTCTTAATGTTAACTTTGTGTTAACACATCCAACTGAACTTAACAAAACAAATCATTCAAAACACTTACTTTCTTCAAAGTAAGGCATGAAAACTCAATGTACATTTCGTAATGTACTCCAAAACTTGCAGCTTTCAATCATCATCCAAGTAAACTGTTGCTTGACTATCTTTATATGATTCCCTCATAATGACTATGCCTGTTTGTGCGCACTTGTAGGCAAGTCAATACCTTGGAATTAATCTAAAATGAGTGTTCATTACTCTTTTCCTTATGATGATGACATTAGAGATCTGGACAGCCTAAGAGAGATTCTCTCAATAGGTACTACGTATAGCAAGTAGCATCTGTACATGAATGTTCAATTTGTGATTTTGGGTTAATTATGATATTCTCAAATATTTTGAGAACAATCCTTTAATGTAACATTGAACAATATTACAGCTAAATCTGTTATATCACAAATTTGAACAGATTTCACTTCATGTGTACAATAAATGAATCATCCTTTATTCTATATAGATAATTCAACTCCCACTAATCCAGTGATATAAACAATATTATGATGTTATCAGCTTAACCATATATGTGACTACATCATAATAACTTGATTATCACTAATGTGAGATGTGATCATGAAGAAATACTTCTTAATTTTGCTAATTAATAAATCCCTTTAACCAAAATGATTCATACCATTGATTCACATAAATCTTTTCTTTATGTCCAAATGGAAAGACAACACTCTTAATATTTATGTTCTACTCAATAAGTAGTAGTTAGGTAATGCCAAAATTAGACTTCCATTGGTCTCAACTCAATCAATTTATTGATTGAATTTGCAAAATAAGAACATCACCAATAAATCTATCAATTATTTATTGATAGCAACCTCAATTTGATGCTCCTAACATCCAATATGACCAATTCCAAAAGGTTATAACTTCTTCATGTTTCACATTTGTGAATGGAAACGTTATAACTTCATTATATTCTATATTTATCTCAAATATTGAGTTAAATGTAAAACCAATAAACCATCATAATTAGTAGTTATAACCTCTATGTGATCAATTTCATTGAGTTTGACCACTCCCACTAATCATGACATTCCTATAAGGGAGAATTTCATCTAAGGACCAAATTTGAGAATTAATTAAAAAGCAGGACCAAATAAGATTGAAACATCAGTTGAGGACCTTGGGGGCAAACTGAAATTAAATTAGGAAGGCTAAAGACCAAAGTACCCTTATGTCTTCCCCAAAATCATTTGCTTCACTCACCTAATCCTCAGCCTCACTCTTAGCGGAAAATCAAACTTCCCTCTCAAATCGAAACCCTCACTCAAGCTTCCATCTCAAATTGAAACCCTCACTCAAATCCTCCTCAAATCGAAACAAAGCTGAATTTTTTTCTGCCATTCTCGGTAATTGCAGCTACAAAGGTGAATCTTTTGTTTTTGTTTATGTAATGTTTGATCCCTTCAACCATCGTTTCTATCTGGAGACTTAATGCAGAGTTGGATCGTATTGGAAGGCCCATCGCTGTTGATTCAGGGGTAAGAATTGAGAGTTTATGCTGATATTTATTTCCTTAGATTTAAAATTTTTATTTCTGCTCATACAAAAATATGCTGCTCATTTTTATAGGCCCAGCTGTATACCATTTTAAAAATGTGTCGTGCATTTGATAAAGTATTCAAGTAACACCTGGATGGAGGGTAAGTACGAAGTTTAAGTGGACAAATTCAAGGAATGTTTTCATCTACTGACTTATTCATTGTAGAGTGACCATGAATGGAGTTTTTGCTTAAGAACCTTGTCATAACAAAAGTATTTACCTAGAAAATGTATATATTGGGTAATCATGCTGTCATGAAATCAAGCAAATGCACAACACTCAAGCTGTCTGCTCTGGTTCATTGTGGTATATGAGATAGATATCTCGTCTGTCCAGAAGTTTCCTCTGTCTTAAATATCCAAAATGCTCCATGTGCATGTGTGTACAGGGTTCCGGAAGTTACCAGCTGCTTTAAAAAAGCTCCCATTTGATCGTCATCTTTCTTTAGAAAATGTCCAGAGAGTTGTTACAGAAGCTGATGGGTATCAGCCCCATCTGATTTCTCCAGAACAAGGATATAGAAGACTTATTGATGGATCTATCAGCTATTTCAAAGGCTCAGCTGAAGCATCAGTGGACGCTGTAATTTTTTCTTCCCATTAGTTTGTTTAATTTAGTTGTTCCATCTTTAGAAAATTGTATTTTGAAGTAAAGTTGGTTTTTTGAGCTCTTGGGATTATTGGATGTAGTTGTAACAAAAGATATTAGTTAGCAATTTCAATATAATGCTGCTTTTGAGAATCAATTATTTGTTCATCTCATTTCTTGTGGGTTCATTTTTAAAGACAAGTTAATGAATATGCATGAGTAGTTTATTTTAAATCAGACCTTAAATAAGGAAAATTGTCATATGAACCCGGAGAACCCACATTTAAACACATAAAAATGTCATTTGAACAAGTGACAATTAGTGTGGATCACAAGCACCATGAACAAGTAAAAATATCATTTGAATAAGGCAAGCCCTTGTTTGAACAAGTGAAATGGTCATTTGAACAAGTGTTAATTAATGTGAAATACAAACATGTATGATACCATGAACAAGTCAAATGGTGATTTGAACAAGGAAAACCCTCTTTTGAACAGGTAAAAAGGTCATTTGAACAAGTGACTATTAATGTAAAACACATGTATGAGACTTTGAACAAGTAAAAAGGTCATTTGAATAAGGCAAGCCCTTGTCTGAACCGGTGAAAGAGTCATTTGAACAAGTGACACTTAATATGAAACACAAATATGTATGATATAATTAGTATGATGCATGTTTTTTTAGGACATTAATCATTACTCGTTTGACAAATCCTTGAATTTGTATGTATTTAATGTGTTAAATTGAAGTTATTAACATTTCAAAGATGCAATATTGAATTAAAATGAATTGATTATAATTTAATTGAATTAAAAATGATTTTGAGTAAAAAGGGTCAAATAAGGGTATAATCGTCACATTTAATTGTTTATCTTAAGTGATTAATTTTTGGGATGAAATGTATTATGTTGTTGTAATTTTTCCCTTGCAGAAAATGAAGAAAATGAGCTGAAATTGATGTTTTGAGCATTTAGAGAAAATTACAGAATCGGTCCAGAATCCCGAAAATGCTTCAGAACAGTCCTGAGAAAATTACAGAAGCTGACCCAAAACTTTCAGAAATTGCAGAACAATCCCTGTCGCCAACTGCACAATTCCAGCCTCGGTTTGCACTGATTTTTGACTGTTTTGAGCACCAATTTGGACCCAAACTCAAACCCAATGATAAAGCCCAAATCCCCATTGATATTAAGTGAAATATTAGGTTTAGAAACTCAAGTTTTGGGGGTGGGGTGCTCCCCAAAACCCTAGCTCCCTCCATTCCCTTCATCCTCTTCTCTTCACTTCTCACTCCATTTCTTCAATCTCCCACCTTCCTTCCTTCCTCCATCCATGCCTCAATAAAGGTCCCAACTTCCTCTTGGACTTGATGGAAGTGGCTTGAGCTTTGGTTCTACAAAGGAGAGTCCCAATTCCTTTCATTTCTCTTATATTTTTGATTGCCTAGATTTAGGTTACCATTTATGTTTTGAGATTGGACTGGATTTGGTTGTTATTGTGAGAATTTGTGATTTTGGTTTGTAATGAGATATTTGTACTCATCAATATACATGGTTATGTATATGTTCTTTATAGTTTATTTGATATCATTCTATTTATTCATGGTATTGATAGATAGTTTGATTGAATTAAATTATAATTGAACCTAATGCATTACAAAGCACTAATCACACTCTAGGGTAATTAATAATGCCTATTTGAATGGGTTCATGACACTAGGCATTAGACTTACCGGTTGGTGAGGTTTGGTACTTTAGGAAACCTAGAGAAAAATCAAAGGCGCTAAAGGGCTTAACAATTTCTAGTTAGTTGGGGTTCCACTAATTAGGTAATTGGACTCATGAGTTCATGAGGTTTGGTAAATTGGGGAATTAGTGCATTATACTCCCCAAAATATTTAGAAAGCTATGATAGTCATTGAAAATCATTTCCAAGAGCACTTCACATCCACTACACCCTTTTATTAAAAATAGCAAAAATATTTATTTGTTTTGCACCCTTCATTCCATCATTAAAAAATAAAAAAAAATATTTTCTTTACCCAATTTCATCTTGCATTGCATATAATTTACTAGGTTAGTTAGATTAAATAAGGATCCTTGAGAACGACTTGGATAGCACACTATTGCTACACCCTTGCATCCGATTTATAAATTTCTTTTGTGATTGACCCAAGGGCGACATAAGACGACGGTCGATTCATTGTTGAAATAGTCGTTTAACCTGTTTAAAACTGGGTTTCACTTGTTGAAAACCACTTTTCACTTGTTGAAGGTCTGATGCAAGGTTTTTAGTTTTATTAACCAGTACTTGTTTAAACGGCCATTGCACCTGTTCAAAACTGGGTTTCACTTGTTGAAGGTCTGATTCAAGGTTTTTAGGAATATTAACCAGCACTTGTTCAAACAGCCATTGCACCTGTTCAAAACTGGGTTTCACTTGTTGAAAATCGTTTTTCCCTTGTTGAAGGTCTTATGCAAATTTTTAGGAATATTAACCAGTACTCGTTCAAATGGTCATTTCACCCGTTCAAAACTGTGTTTCACTTGTTACTTTTTCAGTTGTTGATATTTGTCCATTACATGAATCATAAAGTGTTGTGAAAATGAAAAATAAATTTCATCTGATCTCTAATATATTACCATAACAATAACACACTATACATTCAACACATTTTCAATGGCAACAATGTCAATTATCCACCAAAAATAAGTACATTCAACATTTTTAATTCCTAAGTCATTCTACCCCCTTCAATTCTTCCAACTTTTGCAATATTGTGTCCTTTGCAGCATTCTTCTCATGGTTCACAAAATGGTACTGAAGAAGGTTGGTTCACAGAATGATAGATGTTGATGAACATGGTACTAAAGAAGGTTGTCTCACAAAATTGCTAGTTCGTGAAGTTGGTGATGTCTCCATCTGAGAAGGATGAGGATGATTATGTTCCCCTAGATATGTTGCAACCAAAACTGATTGATCTTCTACACTTCTTTGCACCTGAATTAGTTTGGGAACATTAAAATAATTAGCTTTCAATTAAGATATAAGTCTTTCTCAGCAGATATAAGTATCATATAAGAGAGTGTTTAATTTACCTTCATTTTAACAGGACAGGTTGGAGCAAAAGAGCATTTGAAGTATGCTCTTGGAGATGGGTTATCTCTTGTAACCTTTAACTCATATTTCCTCCATTGATATTCATCCTTCACAATCTGGGAAAAAAACACATGTCAGGCATACAAGCTTATGAAAAACACTTGAACAAATCATCAACTGGATTTTATTAGATTGAGATAAAAGATTAGCAAGTCTTAAATCTTAATTAATTAGATTGATTCAAGATCCAACAAAAGTTCACAGTCAATTGAAGTTTTAGCATTTGTCTAAATTATCCATTCATACAAGAGGAGGTCAAAGGTCATAGATGACAAGAAAATATATATCCAGTGCATGTCCTAACACTAAAGATAGGGAAATTAGGGTCGTTTATCTGAACAACAAAAACATAAAACACCTGTATAGCCTTACAAGCATTCTTTCTCTTAAATGGTTTATAAGACATTGATTCAAATTTAAACATAAATTTACCTTGTCTATTTCCAAAGAAGTTTATGCTACTTATAGTCCATTCATTGGAAATAAGGGGGGCACATCTCAGAAAAAGTTGCAATGAAATAAATAAACATGCAGAAATGAACTGTGGGAAAAAATGAAGTTATTCAAAATCCTAATTCATTTGATATAAACCTGTATGTGATGCAAGTGATTAGAAAGCTTGTGAGAGATCGCATACCAATCTTCCTGAGGTGCATGTCGGTGAAACTCTCCTGACCATTCTGATTAGGATTTTTTTTCTGATTTTGATCGACGGGAAAAGTGAAATAATGAGAGATTGAGAGAGAGAGAGAGAAGGTCATCAGTCTAGGGCAAGGGATTCGAATTGTTGGGGAAGAAGCATGGAAGGTGTGAGAAGCTAGTCTAAGTTAAACAAATGTCGATCTCCACAAATAAGTGAAGAAGCACGAACGGCTTTGCTGCTAAGAGAAGTGGCCTTCATGGACAATTCAGTCTTTTTGCACAGTCATTTAATTTCATTTAAGGACCATGGGCTTGCAGTGAAGTTTCAGAAAGTTTTGGTCCCTAACTGAAATTTATTCTCAAATTTGGTCCTACATTGAAATTCTCCCTTCCTATAAATATTGACATTCAGTAACACTACAATACTACACAAAAGTTTGATGAAAACACATTTGAATTCTAAAGACCTTAGTGCATCTTACTAAAATATGCAATATCAGTCATTTAGAAATATTTTTTCTCATATTCCTTATGTTATCCATATCTTCCAACTTGACTTCACTTATATTAATATGATCAGATTAACCACCCACTATATAACTTTATATATTAATGTCAAAAGACATTTCCTGATTATAAAGCAAATAGTGTTCAGTGTTGTGAAGATCCACCTGATGGAGAGCTGAACAACTTCATCAATTCAGAACATAAAAAACAACTTCAATCACCAACAAATTATAATTCCTCAAATTCCATAAAAAGATGCATTAATTCACTAATTTCTTAATGCAAATCATACGCAAAGTAGAGTCAATGAAGTTAAGAGACTTTTCAATCTTATCCTTTATTAACTCTATGACCCAATTATAGGAGATACTCAATATTCTCCCATACTACATACCTTAAAGAAATACTTCTCATAAAATGTTTGTGCAAAAATGAGATTTCAATCGTCTTTATAATGATAAGAATATCTCTACTACTACAAACTCCACTAAAACCTTTCTTAATAGGCAAGTTGTCTTTTATATGCCTTTTCCTTTTATGGGTCCGGAATTGGTGTACTAATGATCTCTAATTTAAATCTCATTCTTTTCCGTAATTGAGTCAAACATTTAGTATACAATTTCATGAATCTCAATATCATGAAAATGTATAATAACTCATATTAGTGAGATAATAAATTAAAGATCTACCAAAAAGTAGTAAAGACACATTATCATAACATTCAATGGGAAATCAATTTAATGTCAGCAAATAAACAATTACATTAATGAGAATACTAAAATATGTCCTATAACCTAACTCAACCATTGACTAGTCAATTCTTTATGTACTTATGGTAACTGACACTTAATAGAGATCAATGTCATTCAAATGATATAACATTATCTCATAACAGTACCAATATGTACTAGACTTCTTAATGTCAAGTCGACTTAATTAAAAGAGTTTTATCTCTTTTAAGGCTCAACAGTTATCTCTATCCAAAAACAAAATAAAAGAACATAATAACAATAATGCTGCAAAGTCAAAACAAACATATCATGCATAAATTAAACAACTATATGAGACAATTTAATCATCACACTTAGATGTATGTTTACCAATGTAAATCATACAATCATAAATTTTGTATCACTAAGATCTACCCTGTGGGCAAAGAACTTAGCATAGCATAAATTTATGTTCAAACCAATGGTAAAAGTGCATTTATATTCCCTTATGACCTGTGGCTCCTAAGGAAACATAAGGCAACTTAACTTTAATCCAATGGAAAACTAGAGTGCATTTATATTCTCTTATGACCTGTGGCCCCTAAGGAAACATAACGCAACTTCAACCCAATAGTAAAACTAGAATGCATTTATATTCCTTTATTAGTTGTGGGCTACCTAAAGAAAATATAACACCATTCTATTCTACCCTAATTAAATATGTAAGTTATAATTTATCTACGTGTGGGCCTGATAAACTATAATAACATATATAATTACAATTGATATTTTGTAATTCTACATGTGATTAAAATTAGCTTGCAATTATGAATATAAATCACTAATATCTACTCGCAAGTTAAGATATTAGCATATAATATATCTATCTTGAAATAGTGAAAGACATTTATATTTTTCTAATACCTGTGGGCTACTTAGAAAATATAAACCAATTATATTTCACTCAATCTTGCATGCAAATCACAAATATCATGTGCATTTAATAAAAATGCACTAAATCACTTAATGAGAATTTAGAACAATTTATTTAATCAACAATAGTAGTGACTAAACAATTGAAATTCTCTATTTTATCTTAATTAAATATATGGATTATAATTATCTACCCTGAGGGTAAAGAATAACTATAACCATATATTGAATTACAACTGATGTCTTTAAATACTTAGGTGATGATTAACTTGCTAAAACAAATTAAAATGCATGTGTTTAAGAATGTTGTGCTACTTCTCTACTCCACATGTTCATCACAAGAACATCATAATTGTGTATAATGAATGTACGTTCAACATAATTGATATTTTACCCCTATATGTGATAAAATTTGCACACTGCACATGTATAAGGATATTGTGCTACTCCTAAACATGACATGTATACAAGTCACCAATATCATCTAAATACAAACAAAGTCCATATTAGACACAATATCAATAAGTACCTTATAATTTAATCAAGAAAATCCTTGATGTGAATAAAATAAAATTATCCACCTCTCACTATGTGCATTTCACTCTTAATGTGCACCAACTTAATGGAGAACTCAACCATTTAACTTAATCAACATAAGTGATGATTAAACAAAACAAAAAATAAATTCTCCCACTTTGATTAAAGGGTAATGGACCTAATCTGCCCCCCAAGTAACCACCAAGGAGCGCTGAGCACCCTGAACTAACAACAGGCTTGTATCTGGACTCCAAGTAACCATGGTGTTTAAAAACTACCTCGGTTGGACGGTCAACAACGTTTGACCGTTACTATGCCTATGTGGCTACCACGCGAGCACCTGCTTGCCACGTGTGTATTTTAAATGGACCTAATCTGCCCTCCAAGTAACCACCCAGGAGCACTGAGCACCCTGAACTAACAACAGGCCCAAATCTGCACTCAAAGTAACCAATGTGTTTAAAAACTACCCTGGGTGGACGGTCAATGACATTTGACCGTTACTATGCCTATGTGGCCGCCACGTGAAAGCCTTGTTTGTCACCCGGCGCCTTGTCATCGCCACGTAAGATATGTTCATGTGGGTCCCATCTATAATAATAAACAATTTCTCTCTCTCTTCATCACCATCACCACAGACCCCAACACCCACCAACCCCACCCACACCACCCCCTCAAACGTGGCAAGCAGAGGTGGCGTGGGTGGGGGGCTATGGAGGTGAGGCAGTAGGGGGCTGGGGAGGTGAGGGAGTGGCGTGGGTGGAAGTGGTGGGTGTTGGGGGGGCTGTGGTGATGGTGATGAAGAGGGAGAGAGAAATTGTTTATTATTATAGGTGGGACCCACATGAACATATCTTACGTGGCGATGACAAGGCGCCGGGTGACAAACAAGGCCTTCACGTGGCGCCCACATAGGCATAGTAACGGTCAAACTTCATTGACCGTCCACCCGGGGTAGTTTTTAAACATATTGATTACTTTGAGTCCAGATATGGGCCTGTTGTTAGTTTAGGGTGTTCAGTGCTCCTGGGTGGTTACTTGGAGGGCAGATTAGGTCCATTTAAAATACACATGTGGCAAGCAGAGGTGGCAAAGCAAGTGCTCGCGTGGCAGCCACATAGGCATAGTAACGGTCAAACGTTGTTGACCGTCCAACCGAGGTAGTTTTTAAACATCTTGGTTACTTGGAGTCCAGATATGGGCCTGTTGTTAGATCAGGGTGCTCAGCGCTCCTTGATGGTTACTTGGGGGGCAGATTAGATCCATTACCCTTGATTAAATCAAATTACTTATTGGAGTTGATATTTTGAAATCCACATGTGATTGCTTATGCATACACCATAGAGGATATTGTGGCTACTCCTAAAAAATGGTATGCTAATCACGGATATCAACTTTGAGCATTCAAATTCTATATATGCACACAGTTTAATGAGAATTTAATAGTTTAATCTAATCAACATTAAATAACCAGATATCAAATTCTCCCACTATTTGGTGCATTCAAAAATGTTTACATAATTAATATTTATTATATTTCACACAAGATAAATTTGCAAAGCACAAAATGCTTAAATAATTGTCCAAAATTAATTATCTGAAAATGGACAATTAAATAATTACCCAAAATATATTTTGCAAATTTCCAAAAAATGTTAAAATACCAAAATATTAATTTTCGTAATTTTAAACAACCAAAATAACGCACACAAAAAATTAATGAGAATTATTAAATTAACTTAACCACAATTTAATTCAATAACTTCTCCCACTAATTTTAGCATTCAAAATAGTGTTCAACAAATTAACCATTATTCCTAAATGGAAGCAATTTTAAAATGATGCTAAACTAAACCAAACATGCTAAATATATCACATGGATGATTAAAATAATCACTTAAATTCCATATATTTAGCCTATATACTTTTTGAAATCAAAACATAAATGGCTCAAAAATTTTCATTTCTAAAAACCCAAAATAATATTCAAGAAAATAATACACTACTGGGTAAACATTTAATTTAAATTGTGTAATAGTAGAAATAAAGTCTGTCAGATTCTTGTTTGGATTCAGCTTATGGAGAATAGCTTTAGGGAAAATAGCTTTTGAGTAGAATAACTTTTCTGAAAAATAGCTTTTGAGTAAATGAGAGTGTTTGAATTAAGCTTTTTGAGAATAACTTTAATTTTAAGAATAACTTTTGAGTAGAATATAAATTTTCTGAAAAATAGTTAGGATGAATAGCTTTTCATGTTTCTTTTATTTGAAATAAATGTTTTTCTTAAATGAGAGATCGAAACTTTTAGCTGGAAAAGGATAAAATGTAGTTTTTCTCAAAATAGCTTTTGAACCCAAACCTATCTTTTCTTCTCAAAATAGCTTATCCAAAAAATATTGAGTGTTTGGATGTCTTTGTATGAAACCTAGGTTTGAGAGCCAAAATAGCTCTTGGAAATGTATACAAACAGACATTAAGATTAACTGTTACAGTGGTTAAACAGCTGTAAAGACATGCACATGACGCGAGTTCGAACTACCCCAGGGCCAGTTTGCTTCCTTCATTTTTAATCAACAAAAATAAAAACACATGTTTGGCCTAATGGAATCGAAACTGCGACTCAAGAATACCTGCGTGCATGTATGACCACTCCGTCATGACCTTTAATCGGACAGATGCGTCTTCTTCCTCCCTTTATGCAGGCGAGTCTCCCAGCCACAAAAACATCAAGACTGGTCAGAAAATAATTTCTCTCATGGGTAAATGATAAACGCATGTCGAAACATATACATACATGATTCCAGCAAAACCAATACATGAATTTTGAAGTATTCTTTTTGCGTCATCCGAACCCAAAATTGTTCTTTCTCACCATCACATATATACATTTGAACGAAAATAATATATATATATATATATATATATATATGGAATCAAAAATTAGAACACACAAACATATCTACATGAAATTATTAGACAGAAATGAATTTCATTTATCAAACAAGCAAGGCAGAGAATAAAGCAAGCTTTGATGCCACATGTTGGAGAAATCCTAAACTTAACGAAAAACATGCATACAAAATTTCTACCAATTACAGAATAAACAGTGGAAGACTTAGATCATAAATACCTTTCGCCATTGCTATTTAATCTATAAGAAGAATCCATGAACCAGAAGCCTCTTTTGAACCGCCTCCTTCAATCAACATGAGACATAAAGAAAAAGAAAAAGAGGAATCCTCTGACTGATAGAGAGACACAGTGATGGTCTGTTTGTGTTGTCTTCTCCAGTCAGGGAACCTCCTATTTATAAGCAAGTACATGAGGGGACATGTCTCTTTATCTCCATAGACATGATTGTTACTGCTTATAAAAATATGACATTTCATTTCTATTTAAATCCCATCAAACCAAATAAAATATATGTTGGTCATAATTAAAATACCCTGAACCAAAATTATAAATAACATATGCAGACCACATAAAAGAAAAAACCTAACAGGTACATATAACCACTTGGTGGGCCAACAGAGTGTTTCATTGGGCCATGATATATGTGTTGAGTATAAAATTGTACTGTATAGTTATAGTTCCGTGAACTCATAAGAATTTATCTCTATTAATAAATATGTGTTTCCAATATATAATTAGATTAAAAATACAAAAATAACAATAGGTCGATATGAATATATTTTAATAGAAATATTTAATATTAAATATATCTACATTTATACTTTATCAACCTTAATAACTAAAATTTTGTGAAATTTATATATAAATTCACTGAATATATGGTCAAATATGATAATTAAAATGAGTTTTAGAATATTTTGCCATGAATTTTTAATGTAGAAACAAAAAATCAGTGACCGACATATAATAAGCTCGAGAGTTTTGATCCATTTTACAACTAATACAAATTTAAGTAATTAATAATATATTTTGTTTATGTAGAGACATAAAAAACATTAAACTTTGATAGTCAACTCGCAATTTTGACAACAATAGACATATTTATAGCATCTAGATCTTATCTTAATGGTATAAATTTGGTTATATTAAAAATATTTTAAGAAATACACAATCAAAACTTAAATTTGAAATAATATCTTCATATACTGTCTAGATATGCTTGGCTCTTTTTGAGTTTTTAATCTGGTATACTGTGTCAGCCCCAATGTCATGGAAAACATAATGGACTCAGACTAATCCAGATTCACATCAGGACCTCCACTTAAGGGTAAAGTGCTGGCCAAATGGCAGACTGCATTCTTAGAGCTTGAACTTGAGATCTGTGGTTAAGCGGTGAAGTGAGGTAACCATTATACCAACCATGTTTGGTTGATATGCTTAGATCTTTTACTCATCTTTTTGATGATTAGAGAAAAGATGACTAGGGAAATAAATTACTCAAAGTTGACCAATGCCTGTTTGGATTATTTCTTAATGTGATTCTATGTTGTACATATAAGTATGTGAGAAGAGTTCTATCCTAGACTTAGATTCTAGAGTTAGATTCTATAGAAGCTATTGCTTTAATTAATCTTCGGGTACGAGAATCCCTTACATGCAAATGCAAAAATTATTTTTGAAGTAGAGCAACCGTTGGCTAGAACATGGCAAGTGATGAATATCATCCACGTGAGCAGATGGGTTAATCATGCAGCTGATTAATTATGTGCATGGCAAAGAAAGGATTAGAAGCACTGCCAGGACTTCAAATGCTTTATTGTGTTGAGGGAGGTATGATCAGACGACTTATTATTACTTATTACGAACGATATGGCTAAGTAGAGGATAGTCTCTTGTATATAAAAAAAAAATTCTGTCTTAGCTTGCAGAAGTAATACGTTCTTCAGTGCTTTTGAGGATTTTTCAAATACTCCCTCCAATCCTAAATATAAGACCTAATTGACTTTTTTTGAAAAATCCTAAAAAACAGCAAAATAAGTTAATTATAAATTGATTTACCTAATTTTTTCCTTTAAACTAGTTTATTTTACTTATAAATTAATGGATAATCTAAAAAGGGTGAAGACCCAAAAATGATACATAACTATTGACCAAGGAACAGAAATAGTACATAACTATTTCGAGGTACAAAAATGATACCCAACTTTTCCATGTGATCAAAAATGATATTTTCACTAATATGACAATAATATTAGACATGAAATGTCCAAAATACCCTGATAATTAAATAAACTTTTACCGGCCGGCGGTTAATTTAGGGCGAAAACCCAAAAATGATACATAACTATTGGCCAAGGAACAAAAATGATACATAACTATTACAAGGTACACCAATGGTACCCAACTTTTAACATGGGATCAAAAATGATATTTTCACTAATATGACAATAAGATTATATACACATGAAAAGTCCAAAATGCGCTTATAAATTAAATAAATATTCTTCCTCACCCTCTCCTTCCTTAGCTTCTTTCTTCTACCAACACTTCCTTCAATAAATAACTCGTCCACCGGTGGCTTCAACTCTCAGCAACATGTTAGGGCGATCAGGCTGCAAAAACATGAAAACAGAGAAGTTAAATGAGAGCAAAAGAGCGGTGTGTGTAGCAAAATGAAATGAAATGATGTGCTTTAAGATGTGTAAGTCTGAGTGATTAACTTCTCTGTTTTCATGTCTTTGCAACCTGATCGCCCTAACGAGTTGCTGAGAGTTGAAGCCGCCGGTGGACGAGTTATTTATTGAAGGAAGTGTTGGTAGAAAAAAGAAGCTAAGGAAGGAGAGGGTAAGGAAGATAATTTATTTAATTTATAAGCGCATTTTAGACTTTTCATGTGTAATCTTATTGTCATATTAGTGAAAATATCATTTTTTATTCCATGTTAAAAGTTGGTTACCAATGGTGTACCTTGCAATAGTTATGTATCATTTTTGTTCCTTGGCCAATAGTTATGTATCATTTTTGGGCCTTCGCCCTAAATTAATCGCCGACCGGTAAAAGTTTATTTAATTATCAGGGCATTTTGGACATTTCATGTCTAATATTATTGTCATATTGGTGAAAAAATCATTTTTGATCACATTGAAAAGTTGCGTATCATTTTTGTACCTCGAAATATTTATGTACTATTTCCGTTCCTTGGCCAATAGTTATGTATGATTTTTGGGCCTTCGCCCATCTAAAAATATATCAAATATGTCATGATTTAATAGACTATTTTGCAACCTTAACTGTTAGAATCTTAAGTTTTGATGGTGACTAAGGTATGATATGGTCTAGTACTTAAAAGAACATAATCAACACTTAGGAAGGATTAGATGACATGGTTAGAATCCTAAGTTAGATCACTTGCGAATGCAAGATCACTTCCGGAAGTATTAGCACTAGTGCTCGCGGATGGAGTACACATCCCATAGGGGACGCAAGTGAGATACTTGGTTAGAACCCAGTCTAGATTGCTAACACTGAATCCTAAGTTAAGTCACAACCGGATGCGGAATCACTTCCGGATAGACTAGGACTAGCGCTCTCGGATGAACGTCTCATCCCCCAGCGGCAGTAAGTGCTTCACTAAGTCATAACTCAGTCTAGGAACTTTAGTTGTACAAAACCCTTGAGACTAAGTTAAGATGCAACCGGATGTAGAGTTGCTTCCGATTGATGAGTGACTAGCGCTGGGTGTTGGTATAGATAACACCGAGCGCCAATGTACATAACCCAACGTCCAGTAGATTTGCTCCGATAGCTAAGTGACTAGCGCTGACTGTTGGATTGAAGGACACTGAGCGAGAGTGAGTAATAGTGAACAAAATCCTTCATCCAGTGGATTTACTTCCGGATGTAGAAGTGCTTCCGGATACAAGGAAGACCTCTTAGACTAAGTCACTTAGGAAGAGTTAGACTAAAATAACGAGACTTACGCTGGCTATTGGAATAGACATCCCCTAGCGTCAGTAGACAATACACTAAGTCAGAACATAGTCTAAGTAAGAATGCTTCCCATAGCAAACAAGCTTCCCACAGCATGTATAGTTTCTACTATACTTGATTATATATATTACTCTGTTGGACTAACAAGTATATGCAGAACTTAGTTTTACTTCCGGATGCAAATGAGCTTCCGGATGCAAATACTCTTGGCACTGGAATTCAGAGACTAACACTTGCAGAGCAAGACTGTCGCTTCCGGATGAACAATGAACGATGCACGATGATCATCCGTCAGCAAGATTACAAGAGTCAGAAGTACATATGCTCAGAAGTCAGTATGATGTTGTCAGAGCAGAGTGGTTAAAATTGCTTTTCAGAGATAAAGCAAGTCAACCCTGCTAAGCTTTAATGGAGCGTTTAAGAAGATGTACTTCCCAACGGTAACAAGAGGTTAACAGATATTCAAACAACATTGTTACCTACCAAGCATGAGGAGTATGAGAGATAAGGAGAACATAATCTGAAGATTCATTCAAGCTGTCAAAGCTCATACTACCCACAAGAGTCAGAGTCCATAAGAGAGCTTCTGATAGCAAGAGAGCATCCAATAGCAAAGCGCTCTTATCATTCATGGACAAGTGCTTGGAAGACGAAGTTCCTCTATGTGATAGCAAGCAGAATGTTAGAGTCCACGAGCTTCACTTCAGATAGCAAGAGAGCTTCCGATAGTAAGTCTCTTAGCATCCTGGACTTATGCTTGAGGAACGAAGTCCTCATCTGACAACAAGCAAGAGTCAGACCGTACAGTGTATAGATGTCAGAACGACTTTTGCCAGAACAGTGTTGACAGAACAGCTGGTCAGAGCACCTTTTCAGATAAAGCAAAGTCAACTCTGCTGTGCATTAAAGAGGACAACGTAAACAAGGCCCCAACGACTATATTCAAACGGCCTTATTGGCTCTCCAACGGTTGGATAATTAGAGGCTGGTATAAAAGGAGATATTCTTCATTTCTGAAGATAGAGCTTCATGAGTTTGATAAGCAAGAGAAATAGAATGAAGAAGCTCAAGCCTACTATCTGAAATATCCTTCTCATCTTCTACTCTCTGATTATAAAGTTGTAATACTCTTAGAGAAAATTAGTGGAGAGCAATCATTGTACCTAAGTGAGTAACATAATCTGTTCATTGAGTGAACCCACTTAGTTGAGCTTAAGTGTTTAGCACAATCAGTTCATAGAGTGAACATCCAATCAAACCTGTTCTAAAGCTTGTCACTTGAAGAACAGTATTGTAATCATTGTTAAATCATTGTCTGTAAAGACTGAACCCTTCTAGGTGTGAGGGGGAGCTGTATAGGTTGCAAGTGAGCCCGCAAAACTTGCAGTTGTAAAGGTTGCAAGTGATCCCGTAAAACTTGCGGTTAGGTTTGCAGGTTAGCCGTTAGCAAAACCTGTGGGTTGTTAGGTGAACCCGTGTTCGTAAAACCTAAAGTGTAAAGGCTTCTCTTGTGCCCGGTTTAAACAAGAATAGTGGATTGGAAATCTCAGGTGTAGCCTGGGGACTGGATGTAGGTCTGGGTGACCGAACCAGGATAAATTTATGTGTGCATAAATTTACATTTAAACAGTCTATTTTGCATCACATAACATACTGACTCGTGCATACCATTACTTATTATCATCATCACCAAGCACAAGCAGTCTTTCGAAAAGAGTTTAAGTTTTTATTCCCTCACCCAATTCACCCCCCCCCCCCTCTTGGGTGACAGCCACACATTTCATTTGGTATCAGAGCAGGTCACTTGTTTAAAGGATCCAACGATCTCAAGTGTAAAGACCTTGGCTGATTTGGGTTAAAAATGTTTTCCAAAGGTTTTGATCATACCATTCCACCTGTGTTAGAAAATATTGATTTTTGTTGGTGGAAAGCAAGAATGGAAAGTTTTATACAGTCCACTAGTTTGAAAATGTGGGATATTTTTGAAAATGATTTTGACTTCAAACCAAGAGGAAACTGGACTGAAAAGGAGAAAAATTTGTTTTCCTTAAACATTAGAGCAATGCAAATTTTATACAAAGGCTTAACTGAAAATGATTTCCAGAAGATCAAACATTGCTCTAGTGCTAGAGATATTTGGAATACTCTTGATATGATATATGCTTCTAACCCATCTCTTGAAAGCACAGCTGTCCAAAGCTCAACTCATGCTCTTTGTGAATCATCTACTGATGAGCTTCTGGAAGGTGATATTGAGGAAGCAGGCTTCAGTGAAGAGAGTATCCATTTCTGCCTAGAAGATTCAGAAAGTGAGGTATCTGGATCTGAACTTGAACTTTCTGAATTGCAAGATGCATACAATGAGTTATATACCGAATATTGTAAACTTGCAAAAGAACTTCTAGGCTTAAAAGAAAAAGATAGGAAACTTGAAAAACTAATTCCTTCTTCTACGTCCAAAGTTTCCAAGGTTTCTTTTAAAGAACTAGTGGTTCCGATAGCTAGCCCACTATCGGCAGGGAAAACTTCAACATGCCTTGAAAAATGTTTTGACTGTAAACACGTGTTGAAGGAAAAAGGAAAGCTTTCAAAAGAAACTGAGATTTCAAAGGAACAAAAAGCTTTTCTAAAGAAAACTAATCATGATAATGATAGAAAACCCCATTTTGATTATCATTCCATTATCTGTCATTATTGTGGTAGATTAGGATATATTTCTCACACATGCAGTCTTAGAAGAAATTCAAATGTGAGAAATAAGTTTGTATGGATTCCTAAAGGACAAGTAAGGTCCAGTGCTAACCATGTAGGACCCAAGTACAAATGGGTACCAAAACATCCTCCTAGTGTCTTACTTGTGCAGGAAAGATCAAGAGTTCCTCTTACCCCAAAGAAGAGAACTCGTGGTGATGCAACTGCTGAAACCCCCTAGTACAATCATAAGAAGCAATGCGCAACCACCAGGAACAATGGTTCTGTCTCAAGGATGAGCTATCACAGAGTTTCATTCAACTATCCTGAGAAGAACAAGAGAGAGTGGATTCCTCGATCAACATTGAAAAGGCTCTTGAATCCTACCTCTCAGAAGAAAGTGCGTCGAACCAAGGATAAGTATAGAAGATCTCCTTGGGTAAGCAAGGGATCATGTAGCAACGAAGCATTTGATAGTAAAATCTCCTATGCTAATATTAGATGGACTTATTGAGATTTTACATTAAGCATCCTAAGATGTGAACATTATATTAATCATAGAAGAAAGCTTAAAGAAATTAATAATGTTCATAATCCACATGCTGTCCATGACTAACTTGATCAAAAACCTTGTATATCCTTATGCATATAGTCATGATAGATTCACCATGCCATACACATAGATTTTGGTGCTGCTCTGAAAATAGAATCCTTGCATTGCCAACCAAAATCAAGCGAGCTACTGCTTGATGCGAAAGGAGCTATGATGATATCATTCTTACCTTCCTCCTTACTTGAATAATCATTTGGGTAGTAAATGCATGATGGGCTTAACAGATTTTATTTCTCTGAAACTGATATGATTTCCCTGATCTGTGATGACCTTATTTTCTGTAAAAATGATCCTATCATATCAAATTCATTTTCTGATATAATGCATACTGATTTTACAGATTCAAGAAGTCTGACACTTTGAAACTAAACTTTCGTCAAAACCTTCTGAATTTGTGCATGCTGAATCATTGTGTTCCAAGATTTCTGACATTGTTAAGAAGATTCAGAACTAGTTTCAGAATTTTGACACTAAAACTAAAAACCTTCTTCAGAGTTTTCATATGGTGTCTAAATCGTTTTACTCATATATGCTTAGCAAATTCTTTTAAGGGCGCCTCTCATGAAAGAAAATAGTTTATGCATTCACCTTGATTTTTGAAAGATCCTTTTTGAAATGCAAACTTTCAAAACAGATTCCGATCCTCTTTAAACTTACATGACAACCATACCTCATGATAGCATTCAAAAGTTATTTCTGATTTTCCATTTCATGTGGTATCTCTTGCATCAAGTTTTTCGATGCATAAGCAGCTATGACTTCAAGAACAATACACCCCTCTTAATTACATCTTTAAGTTCTCAATCTACTAATGATCTCGGTTCAAGTTTGTGGTTTAAGAATGTTGACACAGATTATTGAAGCTTGAACAATGAGAATGACCAAGAGAGAATGGCAACGAAAATGCTCCTTATCAAGATGTGTGGAATGGCTACACTAAACCTGAGAAACTCTCGCCAATACACATGAGCATTTCTATCCCCTACACATTCTGTTGTGAAATTTAATGAATAGTCTCTCTCTTGTCTGACATGCATTAGAAATCTTGGGAAATGCCTTGAATTAAACTCTGCTAGATCTGTAAAACATGGCATAGTATCACAAGCATGCTATAATCTGTATTAATTTCAAGCTTGTTGATATCCTAAGAACAATGAGACCACACTGAGCATATCTAGAAGAACTTGAGCTAATATTTGGAAATTATTCTCGTGATCATATGCTGAAATTTGGTTGTTTTTTTGTAAACCGAATTTAGTCTTAAAATCAAACTATTCTGTGAGCATGAAGATTTCCAGTATTTCATTTTTGTGAGGATGAAGATTTTTCAAACTTTCATTGTGTTAATAATTCACATGTCTTGATAGTAAAACTATGTGAACGTGTAGACAATTTCAAAATTAGTTTTCACATAATCATTGCTCATATTTTCTTAAAACCAATTAGCAAGCATGATTTCTTAAAATTATTAACTTGTGCTGATTAACACAGATTGACTTGAATGTCCTGAGGATGGTCTCCAATGTTAAATCTTAAGTTCTTTCACTGACCATCAGGAAGCACTTGTTTCCTCAAGCACATGCAGGACCAATCATCAAGTTTGAGCAAGGTTGCTTTCGCAACAATCAGCGCCTTCGATAGCAGGCCAACTATTGAACCATGGGAAGAGTAGAGTGACTGCCCAGTCATGTCTGCTTGTGGTTGTAGCTCAGCTTGCCGAAGCGAATCATCAAAGCACTTGCGCTAGGGGTTTCCACTTGAGATAGCACACCTCTTGAAGATGTCAGGAAGCATGCTTATCTGCGTATGATTCAGATTCATGAGTCTAATAGAGTATGAGGATTCCTCATCTGTGGTAACATCTACACCTTACCATCTCTTATATATGATGCATACATGGCATTGGTAAGGGTGTCAATTTAGGATGTTTTTCTCAATCTGCATTGACTTCAAAATCACTCACTGTCTTAGAAAATCATCCCAGCTCACACATCTGTATCATTTATATGACACACTGGAAAGTAATTGATAACATACCTCTCTTATATGCTTCTTTTCTTGATCTTGTGATGATTAATCTTAATATAGAAGAGAAGTAGATGGACATTACTTGATAATGATCCCTTGAAAATAGAGAGTTACATGTTGTCATCGATAATAAACTCTTGAGATGCTGTGATGCAATTTGTTTGGAAATTACTTTTGGCATTTTAAACTCACAAAATTCATTTGATTTGGTTTCATTTCATATGGTATCACAAATTTCACTTGGCATTCAATCATTTCATATCACAAGTTCAAACTCACATATTCCATTTGATTTCATTTGGTATCACGAATTTAAAATCACAAATTTTCATTTGATATCATAATCATCATTTTAAACGCATCAAAATTATTTTGATATCATGTTAATCATTTCGAGAGGGTCAAAATTACTTTTGATGTCTTTTATATTTGAAAAGAATTTTCACCTTCAAAAAGAGAACTGTTTTTGTATGTTTTGATCTAGACTTAATCCTTGCAAAACATGTTCTGTTATCTTGCATAATGTTTAGGGAGAATACAATCATTTAGGATCATGAATCATTATTGTTGTTCCTTGTTAATTCTCGTACGTTGTATTGAATAGTCTAGAACAAATCTTTATTAACGATACATAGGGAGATATATTAGGTAGAAAGCCCATTCCTAGGAGAACGATAGAAGTATCCCCATCCCTAAGGCTAGCTTGCACTTGTTGAATTTTGATGAAGCCAAAAGGGGGAGAGAGATGAGACATGAGATGTCTAGAGATGAGACATGAGATGAGATATAAGATGTCTAGCTAGAGATGAGACATGAGATGTCTAGAGCTGAGAGATAAGATAAGATGTCTAGATATCTGGGGAGAGAACTGGGGAAAGAAATATAGCTCTGGGAGTGATCTAAGTTTAATTATGTTCTCTAGTCATCTATGGGTTTGTCATCATCAAAAAGGGGGAGAATGTTAGAATCTTAAGTTTTGATGGTGACTAAGGTATGATATGGTCTAGTACTTAAAAGAACATAATCAACACTTAGGAAGGATTAGATGACATGGTTAGAATCCTAAGTTAGATCACTTGCGAATGCAAGATCACTTCCGGAAGTATTAGCACTAGCGCTCGCGGATGGAGTACACATCCCATAGGGGACGCAAGTGAGACACTTGGTTAGAACCCAGTCTAGATTGCTAACACTGAATCCTAAGTTAAGTCACAACCGAATGCGGAATCACTTCCGGATAGACTAGGACTAGCGCTCTCGGATGAACGTCTCATCCCCCAGCGGCAGTAAGTGCTTCACTAAGTCATAACTCAGTCTAGGAACTTTAGTTGTACAAAACCCTTGAGACTAAGTTAAGATGCAACCGGATGTAGAGTTGCTTCCGATTGATGAGTGACTAGCGCTGGGTGTTGGTATAGATAACACCGAGCGCCAATGTACATAACCCAACGTCCAGTAGATTTGCTCTGATAGCTAAGTGACTAGCGCTGACTGTTGGATTGAAGGACACTGAGCGAGAGTGAGTAATAGTGAACAAAATCCTTCATCCAGTGGATTTACTTCCGGATGTAGAAGTGCTTCCGGATACAAGGAAGACCTCTTAGACTAAGTCACTTAGGAAGAGTTAGACTAAAATAACGAGACTTACGCTGGCTATTGGAATAGACATCCCCTAGCGTCAGTAGACAATACACTAAGTCAGAACATAGTCTAAGTAAGAATGCTTCCCATAGCAAACAAGCTTCCCACAGCATGTATAGTTTCTACTATACTTGATTATATATATTACTCTGTTGGACTAACAAGTATGTGCAGAACTTAGTTTTACTTCCGGATGCAAATGAGCTTCCGGATGCAAATACTCTTGGCACTGGAATTCAGAGACTAACACTTGCAGAGCAAGACTGTCGCTTCCGGATGAACAATGAACGATGCACGATGATCATCCGTCAGCAAGATTACAAGAGTCAGAAGTACATATGCTCAGAAGTCAGTATGATGTTGTCAGAGCAGAGTGGTTAAAATTGCTTTTCAGAGATAAAGCAAGTCAACCCTGCTAAGCTTTAATGGAGCGTTTAAGAAGATGTACTTCCCAACGGTAACAAGAGGTTAACAGATATTCAAACAACATTGTTACCTACCAAGCATGAGGAGTATGAGAGATAAGGAGAACATAATCTGAAGATTCATTCAAGCTGTCAAAGCTCATACTACCCACAAGAGTCAGAGTCCATAAGAGAGCTTCTGATAGCAAGAGAGCATCCAATAGCAAAGCGCTCTTATCATTCATGGACAAGTGCTTGGAAGACGAAGTTCCTCTATATGATAGCAAGCAGAATGTTAGAGTCCACGAGCTTCACTTCAGATAGCAAGAGAGCTTCCGATAGTAAGTCTCTTAGCATCCTGGACTTATGCTTGAGGAACGAAGTCCTCATCTGACAACAAGCAAGAGTCAGACCGTACAGTGTATAGATGTCAGAACGACTTTTGCCAGAACAGTGTTGTCAGAACAGTGTTGACAGAACAGCTGGTCAGAGCACCTTTTCAGATAAAGCAAAGTCAACTCTGCTGTGCATTAAAGAGGACAACGTAAACAAGGCCCCAACGGCTATATTCAAACGGCCTTATTGGCTCTCCAACGGTTGGATAATTAGAGGCTGGTATAAAAGGAGATATTCTTCATTTCTGAAGATAGAGCTTCATGAGTTTGATAAGCAAGAGAAATAGAATGAAGAAGCTCAAGCCTACTATCTGAAATATCCTTCTCATCTTCTACTCTCTGATTATAAAGTTGTAATACTCTTAGAGAAAATTAGTGGAGAGCAATCATTGTACCTAAGTGAGTAACATAATCTGTTCATTGAGTGAACCCACTTAGTTGAGCTTAAGTGTTTAGCACAATCAGTTCATAGAGTGAACATCCAATCAAACCTGTTCTAAAGCTTGTCGCTTGAAGAACAGTATTGTAATCATTGTTAAATCATTGTCTGTAAAGACTGAACCCTTCTAGGTGTGAGGGGGAGCTGTATAGGTTGCAAGTGAGCCCGCAAAACTTGCAGTTGTAAAGGTTGCAAGTGATCCCGTAAAACTTGCGGTTAGGTTTGCAGGTTAGCCGTTAGCAAAACCTGTGGGTTGTTAGGTGAACCCGTGTTCGTAAAACCTAAAGTGTAAAGGCTTTTCTTGTGCCCGGTTTAAACAAGAATAGTGGATTGGAAATCTCAGGTGTAGCCTGGGGACTGGATGTAGGTCTGGGTGACCGAACCAGGATAAATTTATGTGTGCATAAATTTACATTTAAACAGTCTATTTTGCATCACATAACATACTGACTCGTGCATACCATTACTTATTATCATCATCACCAAGCACAAGCAGTCTTTCAGAAAGAGTTTAAGTTTTTATTCCCTCACCCAATTCACCCCCCCCCCCTCTTGGGTGACAGCCACACATTTCATTTGGTATCAGAGCAGGTCACTTGTTTAAAGGATCCAACGATCTCAAGTGTAAAGACCTTGGCTGATTTGGGTTAAAAATGTTTTCCAAAGGTTTTGATCATACCATTCCACCTGTGTTAGAAAATATTGATTTTTGTTGGTGGAAAGCAAGAATGGAAAGTTTTATACAGTCCACTAGTTTGAAAATGTGGGATATTTTTGAAAATGATTTTGACTTCAAACCAAGAGGAAACTGGACTGAAAAGGAGAAAAATTTGTTTTCCTTAAACATTAGAGCAATGCAAATTTTATACAAAGGCTTAACTGAAAATGATTTCCAGAAGATCAAACATTGCTCTAGTGCTAGAGATATTTGGAATACTCTTGATATGATATATGTTTCTAACCCATCTCTTGAAAGCACAGCTGTCCAAAGCTCAACTCATGCTCTTTGTGAATCATCTACTGATGAGCTTCTGGAAGGTGATATTGAGGAAGCAGGCTTCAGTGAAGAGAGTATCCATTTCTGCCTAGAAGATTCAGAAAGTGAGGTATCTGGATCTGAACTTGAACTTTCTGAATTGCAAGATGCATACAATGAGTTATATACCGAATATTGTAAACTTGCAAAAGAACTTCTAGGCTTAAAAGAAAAAGATAGGAAACTTGAAAAACTAATTCCTTCTTCTACGTCCAAAGTTTCCAAGGTTTCTTTTAAAGAACTAGTGGTTCCGATAGCTAGCCCACTATCGGCAGGGAAAACTTCAACATGCCTTGAAAAATGTTTTGACTGTAAACACGTGTTGAAGGAAAAAGGAAAGCTTTCAAAAGAAACTGAGATTTCAAAGGAACAAAAAGCTTTTCTAAAGAAAACTAATCATGATAATGATAGAAAACCCCATTTTGATTATCATTCCATTATCTGTCATTATTGTGGTAGATTAGGATATATTTCTCACACATGCAGTCTTAGAAGAAATTCAAATGTGAGAAATAAGTTTGTATGGATTCCTAAAGGACAAGTAAGGTCCAGTGCTAACCATGTAGGACCCAAGTACAAATGGGTACCAAAACATCCTCCTAGTGTCTTACTTGTGCAGGAAAGATCAAGAGTTCCTCTTACCCCAAAGAAGAGAACTCGTGGTGATGCAACTGCTGAAACCCCCTGGTACAATCATAAGAAGCAATGCGCAACCACCAGGAACAATGGTTCTGTCTCAAGGATGAGCTATCACAGAGTTCCATTCAACTATCCTGAGAAGAACAAGAGAGAGTGGATTCCTCGATCAACATTGAAAAGGCTCTTGAATCCTACCTCTCAGAAGAAAGTGCGTCGAACCAAGGATAAGTATAGAAGATCTCCTTGGGTAAGCAAGGGATCATGTAGCAACGAAGCATTTGATAGTAAAATCTCCTATGCTAATATTAGATGGACTTATTGAGATTTTACATTAAGCATCCTAAGATGTGAACATTATATTAATCATAGAAGAAAGCTTAAAGAAATTAATAATGTTCATAATCCACATGCTGTCCATGACTAACTTGATCAAAAACCTTGTATATCCTTATGCATATAGTCATGATAGATTCACCATGCCATACACATAGATTTTGGTGCTGCTCTGAAAATAGAATCCTTGCATTGCCAACCAAAATCAAGCGAGCTACTGCTTGATGCGAAAGGAGCTATGATGATATCATTCTTACCTTCCTCCTTACTTGAATAATCATTTGGGTAGTAAATGCATGATGGGCTTAACAGATTTTATTTCTCTGAAACTGATATGATTTCCCTGATCTGTGATGACCTTATTTTCTGTAAAAATGATCCTATCATATCAAATTCATTTTCTGATATAATGCATACTGATTTTACAGATTCAAGAAGTCTGACACTTTGAAACTAAACTTTCGTCAAAACCTTCTGAATTTGTGCATGCTGAATCATTGTGTTCCAAGATTTCTGACATTGTTAAGAAGATTCAGAACTAGTTTCAGAATTTTGACACTAAAACTAAAAACCTTCTTCAGAGTTTTCATATGGTGTCTAAATCGTTTTACTCATATATGCTTAGCAAATTCTTTTAAGGGCGCCTCTCATGAAAGAAAATAGTTTATGCATTCACCTTGATTTTTGAAAGATCCTTTTTGAAATGCAAACTTTCAAAACAGATTCCGATCCTCTTTAAACTTACATGACAACCATACCTCATGATAGCATTCAAAAGTTATTTCTGATTTTCCATTTCATGTGGTATCTCTTGCATCAAGTTTTTCGATGCATAAGCAGCTATGACTTCAAGAACAATACACCCCTCTTAATTACATCTTTAAGTTCTCAATCTACTAATGATCTCGGTTCAAGTTTGTGGTTTAAGAATGTTGACACAGATTATTGAAGCTTGAACAATGAGAATGACCAAGAGAGAATGGCAACGAAAATGCTCCTTATCAAGATGTGTGGAATGGCTACACTAAACCTGAGAAACTCTCGCCAATACACATGAGCATTTCTATCCCCTACACATTCTGTTGTGAAATTTAATGAATAGTCTCTCTCTTGTCTGACATGCATTAGAAATCTTGGGAAATGCCTTGAATTAAACTCTGCTAGATCTGTAAAACATGGCATAGTATCACAAGCATGCTATAATCTGTATTAATTTCAAGCTTGTTGATATCCTAAGAACAATGAGACCACACTGAGCATATCTAGAAGAACTTGAGCTAATATTTGGAAATTATTCTCGTGATCATATGCTGAAATTTGGTTGTTTTTTTGTAAACCGAATTTAGTCTTAAAATCAAACTATTCTGTGAGCATGAAGATTTCCAGTATTTCATTTTTGTGAGGATGAAGATTTTTCAAACTTTCATTGTGTTAATAATTCACATGTCTTGATAGTAAAACTATGTGAACGTGTAGACAATTTCAAAATTAGTTTTCACATAATCATTGCTCATATTTTCTTAAAACCAATTAGCAAGCATGATTTCTTAAAATTATTAACTTGTGCTGATTAACACAGATTGACTTGAATGTCCTGAGGATGGTCTCCAATGTTAAATCTTAAGTTCTTTCACTGACCATCAGGAAGCACTTGTTTCCTCAAGCACATGCAGGACCAATCATCAAGTTTGAGCAAGGTTGCTTTCGCAACAATCAGCGCCTTCGATAGCAGGCCAACTATTGAACCATGGGAAGAGTAGAGTGACTGCCCAGTCATGTCTGCTTGTGGTTGTAGCTCAGCTTGCCGAAGCGAATCATCAAAGCACTTGCGCTAGGGGTTTCCACTTGAGATAGCACACCTCTTGAAGATGTCAGGAAGCATGCTTATCTGCGTATGATTCAGATTCATGAGTCTAATAGAGTATGAGGATTCCTCATCTGTGGTAACATCTACACCTTACCATCTCTTATATATGATGCATACATGGCATTGGTAAGGGTGTCAATTTAGGATGTTTTTCTCAATCTGCATTGACTTCAAAATCACTCACTGTCTTAGAAAATCATCCCAGCTCACACATCTGTATCATTTATATGACACACTGGAAAGTAATTGATAACATACCTCTCTTATATGCTTCTTTTCTTGATCTTGTGATGATTAATCTTAATATAGAAGAGAAGTAGATGGACATTACTTGATAATGATCCCTTGAAAATAGAGAGTTACATGCTGTCATCGATAATAAACTCTTGAGATGCTGTGATGCAATTTGTTTGGAAATTACTTTTGGCATTTTAAACTCACAAAATTCATTTGATTTGGTTTCATTTCATATGGTATCACAAATTTCACTTGGCATTCAATCATTTCATATCACAAGTTCAAACTCACATATTCCATTTGATTTCATTTGGTATCACGAATTTAAAATCACAAATTTTCATTTGATATCATAATCATCATTTTAAACGCATCAAAATTATTTTGATATCATGTTAATCATTTCGAGAGGGTCAAAATTACTTTTGATGTCTTTTATATTTGAAAAGAATTTTCACCTTCAAAAAGAGAACTGTTTTTGTATGTTTTGATCTAGACTTAATCCTTGCAAAACATGTTCTGTTATCTTGCATAATGTTTAGGGAGAATACAATCATTTAGGATCATGAATCATTATTGTTGTTCCTTGTTAATTCTCGTACGTTGTATTGAATAGTCTAGAACAAATCTTTATTAACGATACATAGGGAGATATATTAGGTAGAAAGCCCATTCCTAGGAGAACGATAGAAGTATCCCCATCCCTAAGGCTAGCTTGCACTTGTTGAATTTTGATGAAGCCAAAAGGGGGAGAGAGATGAGACATGAGATGTCTAGAGATGAGACATGAGATGAGATATAAGATGTCTAGCTAGAGATGAGACATGAGATGTCTAGAGCTGAGAGATAAGATAAGATGTCTAGATATCTGGGGAGAGAACTGGGGAAAGAAATATAGCTCTGGGAGTGATCTAAGTTTAATTATGTTCTCTAGTCATCTATGGGTTTGTCATCATCAAAAAGGGGGAGAATGTTAGAATCTTAAGTTTTGATGGTGACTAAGGTATGATATGGTCTAGTACTTAAAAGAACATAATCAACACTTAGGAAGGATTAGATGACATGGTTAGAATCCTAAGTTAGATCACTTGCGAATGCAAGATCACTTCCGGAAGTATTAGCACTAGCGCTCGCGGATGGAGTACACATCCCATAGGGGACGCAAGTGAGACACTTGGTTAGAACCCAGTCTAGATTGCTAACACTGAATCCTAAGTTAAGTCACAACCGAATGCGGAATCACTTCCGGATAGACTAGGACTAGCGCTCTCGGATGAACGTCTCATCCCCCAGCGGCAGTAAGTGCTTCACTAAGTCATAACTCAGTCTAGGAACTTTAGTTGTACAAAACCCTTGAGACTAAGTTAAGATGCAACCGGATGTAGAGTTGCTTCCGATTGATGAGTGACTAGCGCTGGGTGTTGGTATAGATAACACCGAGCGCCAATGTACATAACCCAACGTCCAGTAGATTTGCTCTGATAGCTAAGTGACTAGCGCTGACTGTTGGATTGAAGGACACTGAGCGAGAGTGAGTAATAGTGAACAAAATCCTTCATCCAGTGGATTTACTTCCGGATGTAGAAGTGCTTCCGGATACAAGGAAGACCTCTTAGACTAAGTCACTTAGGAAGAGTTAGACTAAAATAACGAGACTTACGCTGGCTATTGGAATAGACATCCCCTAGCGTCAGTAGACAATACACTAAGTCAGAACATAGTCTAAGTAAGAATGCTTCCCATAGCAAACAAGCTTCCCACAGCATGTATAGTTTCTACTATACTTGATTATATATATTACTCTGTTGGACTAACAAGTATGTGCAGAACTTAGTTTTACTTCCGGATGCAAATGAGCTTCCGGATGCAAATACTCTTGACACTGGAATTCAGAGACTAACACTTGCAGAGCAAGACTGTCGCTTCCGGATGAACAATGAACGATGCACGATGATCATCCGTCAGCAAGATTACAAGAGTCAGAAGTACATATGCTCAGAAGTCAGTATGATGTTGTCAGAGCAGAGTGGTTAAAATTGCTTTTCAGAGATAAAGCAAGTCAACCCTGCTAAGCTTTAATGGAGCGTTTAAGAAGATGTACTTCCCAACGGTAACAAGAGGTTAACAGATATTCAAACAACATTGTTACCTACCAAGCATGAGGAGTATGAGAGATAAGGAGAACATAATCTGAAGATTCATTCAAGCTGTCAAAGCTCATACTACCCACAAGAGTCAGAGTCCATAAGAGAGCTTCTGATAGCAAGAGAGCATCCAATAGCAAAGCGCTCTTATCATTCATGGACAAGTGCTTGGAAGACGAAGTTCCTCTATATGATAGCAAGCAGAATGTTAGAGTCCACGAGCTTCACTTCAGATAGCAAGAGAGCTTCCGATAGTAACTCTCTTAGCATCCTGGACTTATGCTTGAGGAACGAAGTCCTCATCTGACAACAAGCAAGAGTCAGACCGTACAGTGTATAGAATGTCAGAACGACTTTTGCCAGAACAGTGTTGTCAGAACAGTGTTGACAGAACAGCTGGTCAGAGCACCTTTTCAGATAAAGCAAAGTCAACTCTGCTGTGCATTAAAGAGGACAACGTAAACAAGGCCCCAACGGCTATATTCAAACGGCCTTATTGGCTCTCCAACGGTTGGATAATTAGAGGCTGGTATAAAAGGAGATATTCTTCATTTCTGAAGATAGAGCTTCATGAGTTTGATAAGCAAGAGAAATAGAATGAAGAAGCTCAAGCCTACTATCTGAAATATCCTTCTCATCTTCTACTCTCTGATTATAAAGTTGTAATACTCTTAGAGAAAATTAGTGGAGAGCAATCATTGTACCTAAGTGAGTAACATAATCTGTTCATTGAGTGAACCCACTTAGTTGAGCTTAAGTGTTTAGCACAATCAGTTCATAGAGTGAACATCCAATCAAACCTGTTCTAAAGCTTGTCGCTTGAAGAACAGTATTGTAATCATTGTTAAATCATTGTCTGTAAAGACTGAACCCTTCTAGGTGTGAGGGGGAGCTGTATAGGTTGCAAGTGAGCCCGCAAAACTTGCAGTTGTAAAGGTTGCAAGTGATCCCGTAAAACTTGCGGTTAGGTTTGCAGGTTAGCCGTTAGCAAAACCTGTGGGTTGTTAGGTGAACCCGTGTTCGTAAAACCTAAAGTGTAAAGGCTTCTCTTGTGCCCGGTTTAAACAAGAATAGTGGATTGGAAATCTCAGGTGTAGCCTGGGGACTGGATGTAGGTCTGGGTGACCGAACCAGGATAAATTTATGTGTGCATAAATTTACATTTAAACAGTCTATTTTGCATCACATAACATACTGACTCGTGCATACCATTACTTATTATCATCATCACCAAGCACAAGCAGTCTTTCGGAAAGAGTTTAAGTTTTTATTCCCTCACCCAATTCACCCCCCCCCTCTTGGGTGACAGCCACACATTTCATTAACTTCTCCAAAAAAAGGTTATCTAGGTCCTATATTTAGGACCGGAGGTAGTAGTATTTAAATACCAAGATCATTTCTCTAAAAAGATTTTATATTAAGCGGGAATTGAAAGGAGAGAGTGCTAACCGTGGTACCAAAAAAAATTAATGATAATTAGCCAATTGAAGTTGACACGAGTGGAGTGGCAGTATTATGTGTTACTCAAGTAATTTGAGGAGTTTATCTTGTGTATATATGTGAAGAAAAAGTTCATCCGACTAATAAAATCTAAACGCAAATTTCCTAATAAATCAACTATTAAAGAAATTTTAAAAAAAAATCTCTCACCCATCTACTCACCAAAAGAGCCAGATCCTACAATGCCTGCACATCCCGCTCTACCAATTTGCGTATAATGAGGCATTAAAGAGCCCCACAAAGTAGGCAACAGATATGAAAGACCTCATCTAATTAAAAGCTGTGAAACACAGAGAGAAGCCCTCAAACTCATCCCCTCAAAATTGGGCAACCTGCCCTTATTTTAAACGACATGAAAATTGAAATATATGTGTGTTATAGACCCATCAAAAAGCATTCTATGTGGTTGACTAGTCCTAAAAACCAACATTCCATGGCACCACATACTGATTCACCACTAATCAGCTGCCTCTCCCTTAACCTAACACAATGCTCTCTCTCTCTCTCTCTCTCTCTCTCTCTCTCTCTCTCTATATATATATATATATATATATATATATATATTTGAGAAAGACAAGATTTTGGTTGGTTTAATATATTCCCGAAATTGAGACTTTTTTGTTCTTTTTTAGTTTTGTTTTTTTCAAGATTCAATAGTTGTCATATACAGGCAGAGATATACCCATGATTTGGCCATCACATAAATAGAAGTAGCTTCTCAACCAAACATTCCTTGCGCAGCAAAAGATGAATCAAATGATTAAATAATGTGTGTATCCATATACTTAGGGGGGGGGGGGGGAATAAGGATATGTCTGAAATAAGTGTATATACACATATTCGCTTTAGCTTTTGGTCATTCTTTAGCTGCTTTTAGTCTTTTGCTTTGATTGGAAGACCAAATTGGTGAAGAAGAAAAAAACAGCTATATGGGATGATACTGCTAGATCTCTGTGTCTCTCTCACTTTGCTGACTAAGGGCAGCCTTTGTTCCTCCCTGACCAGATCGTTTCTAGCCTTCAAGAGTTAAAGCTAAACGACCTGCCCGTTGCCCTTTCATGTTGGCTTTGTCTTTATTAGCTGAGGTTAAGATTACATGACAAAAATAAATAAAGTAAAATAAAATCAAAATAAAAATTTCATCATGGATAAAAACTTAGTGGAATACCACTTAGACCCATGAAACAGATACAACCACAACCATGACCCAAAAGACTTTACAAAGTTATAAGTGACCATATTAACTTGAATATGTCGAAGTTTATTGAACTGTATTGATCCTACACATTTCTGATAAAAAAAAGTATTGATCCTACAGATACGATTCAATCTTATACAGATATTTTTATATCTAATTCAATGATTTTAGAATTAATTGTTTTTTTACTTAGGAACATTAGATTTAATATTATAGATATTTTTTATATCTAATTCAATGATGTTTTTAGAATTGATTGTTTTTTTTTTCTTAGAGCCACTGGTGTCCGGCACTCTTTGAGTACCGACTAATCCGGAGTTCGCCCGTGGAGGGTACTAATTGTTTTATAATTAACTCAATACAGTTCCACTAAGTTAGTTTATGCCAAAATTATGTCAAAATTAACAAGGTAGAGTAATTCTAGTTTGGCTAAAGTATATTTTTGGTCCCTTATGTTTGCATCAAGTTTCAATTTAATCCTTTATGTTTGGAAAGTATACTTTTAGTCCTTTTTTGTTAACACCGTTAGTTTAACTTAACGGAAAATGCTAACTTAACAATTTTAAATGGTTATTAAATACTAAAAAATGTTTAAATTAAAATATTTGAGTGTAAATATTCTTATATTTTCAAAAGTTATCATTTTTGGTCCAATTTCTTTATAAAATAATCATTTAAAATTGTTAAGTTAGTATTTTCCGTTAAGTTAAACTAACGGTGTTAACAAAAAATGACTAAAAGTGTATTTTCCAAACATAAAGGACTAAATTGAAACATGCAAATATAAGGGACCAAAAGTATACTTTAGCCTTCTAATTTTAATAATTTTTTAGAATTAATTGTTTTTTATGTCCGAAAGAATCAGTTATGATTAATTATCTAGTTTCATATATGTAATTTTCCCAAAGCTTAAAGGCTCTTCTCCTCTCTCTCTCTCTCTCTCTCTCTCTCTCTCTCTCCCATTCGCCAAGCTGCACTTTATTCCGTTCAAATTCGATACTTTGCTGTTTGTTACAGAGAACGAGGAAGCTCTCTTTTGTGTTCCAAAGACAGAGAAAGAGAAGTTAGACCTCTCTTTCTCTCTCTATATGTCTATGTCTCCCACATTGTCTTCTTCTATTTCAGAATCTCATCTCACTTCCACGCATCAAACTGCTCTCTCTCTCTCTCTCCTGGGCTTCCTTTCACTCATCATATTTACTGGGAGAGTGTTTCCTTCTTTGCTTCCTAGTCTCTGCATTTCATAGCCTGTGGCTTCCATACTTAGCAGTTAGCACCAGAAACAGTAAAAGAAAGAATACCCATTTGCCATTTGCCATTGTTTTACAGATTTGGGTTGTGAGCTTAATTCTCAAAGTTGGTGGGAGTTCTAAGAATTTGTGAATTAGTGTACCAAATGTGGGTAGTAGTAGTCTTGTTTAAGAGTTCAAAAGGGAGGGAAGCAGGAGATTGGAGAAAGGGTTTTGGTTGTTTGGATTTGTGAAATTTTTGTTTTTGGTGAATTCTTTGTGATATTCAAAGAAAACCCAGAATTAGCAGGACCATACTTTTACACTGGGAACTGAAAAGCTTTATATGAAGTAGAAGTTTAACAATGAGAGATGGGAATTCAAAGAAAAGCAAGGTACTTTCTTTGTTTCTTACTACTTTTCTCTTCTACAGGAGAATTATTCTCATCTTTGATTTTTTTGGTGGACTTTACTAACTGTCTGTTGATTTTTCTACTTGATGATTGAAGCTCTCATGGTCCAAGAAAATGGTCAGGAAGTTCTTCAATATCAAAAGCAAACCTGAAGAATTTCAAGCCGATGCTCGTGTTTGTGGAGGTGGGTTTCTGGTTTTTTCTTCAAATTTCAGTTTTTTTTTTACAAGGTTATTTGGCCATTTTCTAACAATGTTCTTTTTTAATTTAGACTTCAAATCTACAATTCAAAAGCCTTGTGTATTACTATTACTAGGTTCCTTTTGATTTCGGAGTAACCAAGCAAAGCAAACAATTAAAACTGCTTAGCAAGGAGACAAAACATAGTATAACTCATCAAGTTTTGGCTGATTCTGTCTTTCATTGTTTTATAAATCTAATTTAAAAGACTTAAATTGGCCAACTTGTAAATTAGCTTCAAAGAAGTCTAATTTCCATGTCATCTGTGAGTCTACACTTAATATTTTTAATATTCTCCAATTTGTTTACAATTTTACACCTTTCTTGGTAACCAAACAAAGTGTGGACTTATTCTTCCTTATCAAATGTTTGATGTTCAATTTTGTTTTCTGGCTGCTTCATGGATTGTCTTTTGATTTTATGCTTTGAATTTAATGTATTGTCCTTGCAGGCTCTTCAGGAAGCGATGTAGATTACAGAAGCAGGGGTAGCTTTTCTGAGAGAGAGCCCTGCACAATCAAGAAAAGCAAAACAGGTACAGATGTCCTCTATACTCTAAAGAATTTCCAGTTATTAATTTAAATCCTTATTAACCTTGTCCTCATATTCAACAGAGAAATTTAGCCGTGGCACCGAGCAGGTCAGGCGAAAAATGAATCTTGACCATCCGCGAATCATAGATGTGCAGAACTATAGGTATACACATATTCTTTGATCTGTTTCATATCAATTGAAAATCGTTTTGGCTAAATTCAGTTTCTCATGGTTAATTCTAATTTTTCTTCTTTTTTCTGAGCAGCATGTTTGTTGCTACATGGAATGTGGCTGGAAGATCGCCACCGAGTAATATGTGTTTAGATGATTGGCTCCATGCCTCGCCACCTGCAGATATTTACGTTCTTGGGTAGGAACTTAGTACTTGTCAAGTGTCAACATCATCATATTCAAAATCTGCGTTAATTATTTCATATTGACAAAGTTCTACCTTTTCTCTTACAGATTTCAAGAGATTGTTCCCTTAAATGCTGGTAATATTCTGGGGTCAGAGGACAATGGCCCGGCTAAAAAATGGATGGCTCTGATTCGAAAGACTTTAAATAATCTTCCCGGTACTAGTGGAAGTAGTGCATGCTATACACCATCCCCCATTCCTAAGCCTGTTGTAGAGTTAAATGCAGATTTTGAGGGATCAGCTAGGCAGAAGAATTCGTCTTTCTTCCATCGCCGGTCTTTCCAAACAACTTCTAGTAGCTGGGCTATGGACAATGATCCTATGAGTGGGCAGCCACGACTAGATCGAAGATACAGTGTCTGTGATAGGGTGATTTTTGGTCACAGGCCAAGTGACTTTGATCCCAGTTTTAGATGGGGTTATAGACCTAGTGACTATTCCCGGGCGAGTGATTATTCAAGACCAAGTGACTATTCAAGATGGGGTTCATCTGATGATGATAATGGTCTTGGAGATTCACCAAGTACTGTTCTGTTTTCACCAATGTCTTATGGTGGACCTACCCCAAACGAAGATGGGTATGCAATGCCTGTTGGTTCAAGGTACTGTCTTGTTGCAAGTAAGCAAATGGTGGGGATATTTCTTACCATATGGGTGAGAGGTGAACTGAAAGATCATGTAAAGAACATGAAAGTGTCGTGTGTCGGCAGAGGATTGATGGGATATTTCGGAAATAAGGTAATTTATTAGTCAATTGTTGAAAGTCCTAACTTTTTTGTGCTTTCTTATGGATTGCTTGAAATTGATTCTTCTGCATATATTTGCAGGGATCCATCTCGATTAGCATGTCTTTGCATGAGACTAGCTTTTGCTTTATTTGTACTCATTTAACCTCTGGACAGAAAGAGGGCGATGAACTGAGAAGAAATTCTGATGTGATGGAGATTCTTAAGAAGACAAGGTTTCCACGTGTTCAAGGTGACACTGAGAAGTCTCCAGAGACAATCCTTGAGCATGAGTATGTAACTTTCTCATATACACTTTTAGTTTTCCCCAAAATACTCAAGGCCCTAGACCGTATGTTTGTTTGCATAATGAATTTCATTTCTGATTCTAAATAATTTACATGCAGTCGAATCATATGGCTTGGAGATCTAAATTACCGGATTGCTCTCTCCTACCGATCTGCTAAAGCACTTGTTGAGATGCAAAACTGGAGAGCATTGTTGGAAAATGACCAGGTATGTCTATACATTCTCCTTAATATTTAAATCATTGCACCCATTGATATTGTTGCATAATAGAACAAGTGGAAGTGATTTTTGTTATGCATTGACATTGCTTGCAGTTGAGAATAGAGCAGAGAAGAGGCCGTGTATTTGTGGGATGGAATGAAGGGAAGATATATTTCCCTCCAACATATAAGTATTCGACTAATTCAGACCGATATGCTGGTGATGATATGCACCCAAAAGAGAAAAGGCGAACACCTGCTTGGTAAGATCATCCCTCCAAACCAAATGTAATAGGAATTTAGCAGAAATACATAACAAATTCAGAAATTAGGCAAGTTCTATGATGAAAAATTAAAACGTAAACATGATGAGGTTTGTTCTATGTTGGGTTATAAGTTTTTTGAAATTTTACATCTCATTCCAAGCAAACTATTTTTTTATATAGGTGTGATCGCATCTTGTGGTATGGAGAAGGCCTGCATCAATTGTCTTATGTTCGTGGGGAATCCAAGTTTTCTGATCATAGACCTGTTTACGGCATCTTTTGGGCTGAAGTTGAGTCTAGTCATGGAAAGTTGAAGAAAAGTATGAGTTGTTCTCGTTCTCGGATTGAGGTTGAAGAACTTCTGCCATATTCGCATGGATATACTGAACTAAACTTCTTCTAAAGGAAAGAAGGGTCTTGGCATGATATTTATTCATTTGTATTCAGGTAAGCTCAACAACCCAAACTTTCAAGGTGCATTTTTCTTTTTGATACTTAGATACCTCAGAAGAATAGAATAATTTGGATGTTTTGTTATCCTTTTAAGCTCATGCACTTAGAAACAGATAAAACAAAACCAGAACATAGGGAGCTTTTTTCATTTCTTGGTCTGGAAATAATCATTAGTTGTCACTTCCTTACATAGGTCTGCCTTTCTTTTTCTTTTTTCCCCCTTGTTTGATGGCTTAGACCAAAAGTACAAGATTCTGAAGCTCTTGAAATTGAAAAGAATTAACACGAGTCTCACGCAATAATAGAGAATATTGAAGCCTAAAGGATATGCTATTATAACAGCCCACTAGGTTAGTAATGCTTTTAAGGATATCATACAATCAAACTTTAATTTAATTATCTCTTTAGGCCTATGAATGTATTCTGCAGAATATGTTGTGCTCAGCAGAATCTCAATAGTCTCTCTGTATCTCTTAATCGTCTCATACTTCAAAGTCCTTTTTGTTATTTTCCTTATTGTCCTTCCATCCTTTTTTTCTTTAACATTTTTAATAACAAATTAATTTAAACCAGAAAATTTACATGCATCTGTTATACTGTTCAGAACATGGTCCCCCATTGTGGAGGTATTCATCCATGGAGGAGAGGAGAGTGATAGGGACAACCCATTTCCCTCAAACCGAAAAAGGTTAGTTCATTCATCTCTTTTTTCAATTATTTGCTTTTTCCTTGGCTTTGGCTTTTTTTTTTTAATTGGGGTCTCTAAGCTTCTTTGTCTAAATTTTCCCACTTTTACTTTATCTTTGTCAGGCTCTAATCTCTAGTTTTGCTCTCTACAGTGTCATGCCCTGCCTTGCCTAACCCACAGTACTTTCTTTTATCATCATCTTGTTTGCTAAAACTCACTCACACCAGCTTCACTACAGTGCATAATCATTAGGTACTGCATTTTGATTTTGACTATCATTCTAATTGTTTATAACTATATGGTCCCTTCAAATGTATGTAATTAAATTTAAGTCCCTGTAGTCTGTACTGGTTTGCTGTTGTAGTAATTCTTCTTGATCTTGCATGCTGATGAATTTTTTTATTCTTTTTTGGGTGATATTGTTGCAGGAAGTGGAAGAATATTTTTTTATTCAAGATTCTTTGATTGTTTTTGGAGAGACTCATGATGATGAATAGTGAAATGAAAGATAGTTGAGAGATTAATCATCTGGGTACTACTAACCTTTTTTTTTGTTTTCAAAGAGAGAGAAAGAAAAGAAAGAGTTTTGATGTATACTGACTGTTAAAGTGATGCATAAAAGGATTGTACAAAAGAGGAAGAAGAAGATGATGATGAGAGAAAAGAAAAACAGAAAATAAAAAAGAAATTGATTTTGATGATTGGATTTCTAGGCCTTCCTTGCTTCTCTTTTTATTTCTTCTGCTCTGTTCTGTGTCAATGTCTCCATTATTAAACAAAGTTGGTGGTCGCTTTACCAAATAGAATAGTCAGCATGCATGTCCTTTTACTTTTTCTTTTTTATTTTAAAAGGATAAAATTATTTTATTTTATCCTTGGAGGGTCATTAAAAGCAATAAAGTTGAAGGACAAGGTTTGCAGGCTTGGCACAGGCATCTTGAGAGGCTGCTATTTACATGCATGCCTTTGTCTATTGCTGTTTAACTTTGACTAACTATTGCTGTTTAACTTTGACTAATTGAGGTTTTGTATTTCAGTTTCTTGAACTTAGAATCACGAGACATTCTTACACAAATCCTATTCACTTACATCATGTATGCTGTGTAAACTTATTATTTTTATAGAATGAATAAGAATATAATCCAAATTGAATGCTTGAAACGTAGCATGTAGCCTGATATAGTGAACTATAATCGTAATAGCGAGTTTATGTATTTTTAAAGAAAATATATGACATTAGACAATAGTGAGTCCAATACATGACAGTAAAGTGGTTTCATTGAAAACTTTTTATTTGATTGAATTGAGTTTAAAGCATCAGTCAAAGAGATTAAATAGAGATAAAAATATAATCGTTAATGCTATTATATTCGAAAAACATGAATTTATGTAGAGAAAAAAAGTTAAGTAACTTGGATTGCCCTCAGAAATTTACTAGCATTCAGTAATATATATATGCCAATAGAATAATATATATATTCTATTGGAAATATTACTGTTCTAAACTAATATGAATACATCTCTAACAAGTTTTTAAGTATATGTTATCTCGAGATGTTTTGTCTGGAAGAACTACTAATAATTAACCTCTTTATAATTTTTCCTATCCTAAATATAAGATATATTTACCTAATTTGATTAAATCAAGGATGACAGTTAAATTAGTTAAAATTATATGGTTTGAACAAAATACCTTGACAATCTACAATCTACAATCTACATTCATTCCCTCTCACCCTTCTCTTATGTGTTTATGATTGATAAGCATTAATAAGGATGCGTTCGAGCATTTTTAAGAAAAAATGAAAATATATCTTATATTTAAGATCAAGTTCATCTCCCTTGATAAATCTTATATTCATAGACAGAGGGAGTACTTATTTAATCAGAGACCACTAAAGTAGTCGTGATTCCTACCTAATTGTTGCTTGCTTTATTATGGGAAAATCCCAATTAAGGGTCATTTGAATTTCAAAACCACTTTAACTAGTTGACTATGAGATTAACTAGTTGAGTATATAGAGGAATTTACTACTGAAAATCCCTTCTCATATTTTGAAATTCGTGTCATTTTTTTTTTCATTTTCCCCTTTATTATCAAGGCATATAAACTAATTTCTAAATGTTGCTGATAATGTGATTTACGAAAAAAGAAAAGAAAAGCTGTAAATTTAATGAGGGCCATTTCTAGATGGAAGATGAATACCACAGGTACTCAATGCTCTCATATCTAGAAGGTAGAGATAAAATATCTTGTAATTTTAAGTCATACATACATACATACATACATACATACATACATACATACATACATACATACATACATACATACATACATATATATATCATTAATTACTGTATAGTTTTTTTTATTCTCATGAGAATGTGTGTGTATTGATGTTTTATCCACGGTATAATGTAAATAAACTAATTAAAGCAAGGTATATAGTTGAAAAGTAGTCACATTTTAAAATAATATTTAATTGAATTCAAAGCTTTTTTTCTTTTTAATATCTTAGTAAAAGACAAACTGATATTAATAATCACAAAAAAAAAGTTTAAAACAAAGGGAGAGAAAAGAACTAGCTATCACTATGATATTCCGTAAATTCCTTAAACAAGGATTACAATGAATGTGCTGGTGCATAACATTGAATTTGTTTGATTGAATTATAGATGTGCAAATAAACGGTTTTTTCTGAACACTAAAATATTAAGTCTTCTTTATTTTAGTTAAGTATGCTGAAATTGACTTAGTAATTATTTAGAAGAAAGAAAATAAAACTTGAATGCTCCAAAGTTATTGTAAGCTTCGGAGTTGGGACCGTCTTAAAGAAATTCTTATGTTGGTGACAAGAAAAATACTTCAACAACAAAAACAATAAAGCAAAACGGTTTGAACTTTGTTATTGTTCAAAGGATGTTAACTTTAAAGTAGAGTTCTATCGCAAAAATGTTTCAATGGATTGCTTAATAAGATAATATTACCTCCGGTCCTAAATATAAGACCTAATTAACTTTTTTGGAGAAGTTAAGGTTATGAAATAGGTTATTAAATCATGACATATTTGATATATTTTTAGATTATACATTAGTTTATAGGTAAAATAAACTAATCTAAGGGAAATAATTAGGTAAATCAGTTTATAATTAACTTATTTTGCTTTTTTATAGAATTTTCTAAAAAAGTCAATTAGGTCTTATATTTAAGACCGGAGGGAGTATTATATTAAATCTTAAACTACACAAGTGTGACTTAGTGAATCCTCACTTGATCCCTTAATCAAGCAGTTGGGGATTCGAATTTCATCATTGGGCAAGAAGAGCTTCTATTGTCATTAGTTACTACTATCGATCGGTAATAGATATATATCCTGAGTTAAGCCAAAAATATTTCATTAAATCTATCTTATGTCATTTATTATTTTTAAAACGCACACACGTACACACTTGCTAATGGTTGAGGTTTTATAAATTTGATCAAGCTTGTGACCTCCGTCACCTTATAACAAGATGGATGATTGCTTAGCCTGTTTGGGACCATGCTTATCTCAAGCCTTCTTCTTGGGGGCTGGGCTGGGACAGTTAAGTTATCTTTTTGGTTCATTTTTTTCTGTTTGGACCATTTTATTTCCTTTCAAGGGACGAATTATTGGTGATAGGAACGAATTTGGGAAAATGTCATTTAAATCCCTCCGAATATACAAAAGGACAATTCAAGAACTCAAACTTCCAAAAGGATCATGAAGGAACTAGGACCTAGTTGACATTTTAAAATTGTGTGAAAAGACAAAATTGCCCTAATCATAAAACAGAAATTACTAACCACCAATTGTTCTTTTGTATATTCGGATTGATTTAAATGACATTTTCCCAACGAATTTTGATAGGAACCAATTTTATTTCCTTTCAAGGGACGAACTATTGACCACCACATTAACGGTGATAGGAACGAATTTTGAGAGGAGATAAATTCTGAGATGTATAGTTTTAGTTTATAATAGATTCACTTGAGCGAGTTAATTATAAATGTATGTACGTTAATGTATATAATCTAATATTCATATGTTTACTTATAATTATTTATATTTATCTAGAAATGCAAAAGAAGGGGTGTGTAATGGCTTAAAATTGACGGGGGATTAAAAACGGGAGAAAAATCATGTAATATAAATTTAATTTTTTTAAATCAATTAGGACAATCATATTTAAATGTCAATAACAGTAGTTAGTTATATGATAAACAAGGAATCGATAGTTCAAATGTATTATTTCAATTAAAAATTCAGTATGCAAGTTTCTTTCCTCAAAGAGTATCGAAAATTAATATAATATGAAAAAAAAGGTTTGTAATAGATAAAATTTTCATCCTTGTACATTTCCCCTATACTTGTACATAATTTTGAGGGGTATAGATGTGGAAATCAAATAAAAACTATTAGATGAAGAAAGAAATACATTTGTGAAAAATTTGGAGCTTAATGCTTATGTGTGTGTGTGTAGGTGAGGTCGACTCATGGATCACACGACTCCATTTTATTAATAGTCACTGTTGGAGATAAACTCTTCATCAAAAGATTCATAAGTAAAATACCTTTCTTGGCCCGTGGTGTCCCAAATCTGGGCCTTCACCATGTTCTGATCGACGGTGATGCTGCGGGTGGTGAATTCAACGCCGATGGTGGACTTATACTCGAGGCTGAACTCATTGTGAGTGAATCGAGAGAGAAGGTTGGATTTGCCGACGCCGGAGTTGTAACATTCCATATTTTAATATTAGAAATAAATCATTTTGCGACATTTAAAATTTTGTATTTAAGAATATGATATATTATGAGTCAAAAAGAAATATTAAATTTGTTTCAAAACAAAATATGAAGATTACTTTTATGTTAGGAGAACTAAAAAGAAATTGATTAAACTGACATAAAATATATGAGACTAAAATGTTTGAACTTCAAAGAAAAAGGCCCAATTGTTAGAAAGCCCAACTAGGAAAACCCTAGACTACAACACCTATATAATATTTTTTTTATCTCTCAGCCTCTTTTTCCTCTCACCTCATATGTAGCCTTCCTTCCATCAACAACAAAATCACCTCATATGTAGTCTCCCTTCCATCAACAACAAAATCAGGTGCAATATTTTATCTTTTCCCTTCCTCTACTTCTAAAGTGATATATAAGATAGTGTAATATATCATTTTCTCCTCTCACACATATAGTGTAATATATTATTTTGTCAAAACACATCATTTACTTTTAACCCCAATTTTAAAAATTTCCTCTAATTACCTAGGAAAGAAATTGGAAACACCTAATTAAGTAGAATATATCAAGAGAGTTTTTCATCATCAAAATTATCTAAAAAAAGCTTGCCTTAAGAGCGAAATGGTGGAAGAAGCATTTCTGTCTCTCTCCTCATCTCCGCCCTTTGAGAGTAGAAAAAATGGGGGGAAAGGGAGTGTGTGACAGTGTGACACACACACACACTTACTTTAAAAATTAAAAACTGGGCCAAGTGGGGTTTTTCTACCCATATGCTATAGGACCAAAAAATATTTACCAATATGCTATACCAAAAAACTTATTTACCAATATGCTACATATATGGAAGTCGTTCTTGGTTGGCCGTTCTTCCCAAGAACGACTTCCTTATATCCCGCACGCATCCCCATGCATGGACAAAAAATGTTACTCCCTCCGGCCCTTATTATAAGTCACCAACTAATTTTTCTCACATACCAATAAAATTGGTTAAATGCATTTAGTTTGTCCTAAAATTCAAGTAATTTCCAATACTACCCCCAATTATTACACTTGTTTCCAAAACTTTTAACTATTATTACTCTCTCCTGTTACTTCTATTAAATATGGGTATATATGGAAAAAAATAAATTAATGCACACTAGAAACCATGAAGTGATTTATAAAAAAGACCAAGAAAAATGCATTTAGTTCGTCCTAATATAAGAGCTCATCCCACTTTGTCTGAACATTTATTGCAAAATTTCCAGTTTTACCCCTAATCCATTTGAGTGGAGAGATATTAGGAGGAGAGAGGAAGGAATAAATGAGAGCATTGGAGAATGTAAACATCACTCTTTTTCAAAGTTTTATCTCTCCATTTTTTTTATTTGGCTCATTTTCATCATTCTCTCTCCACTTATTCTCCATCTCATTTATTATCTAGCCCTCTCTCTCCACTTATTCTAATATGTAATAATATCTCTCTCTCTCCTAATACAACTACTCATAAATAAGGGTAGAAATGAAAAAAACATATTAATTACAGACATCCAATTAACAATCAGATGTTTTCTTAATTAAGAAGTGTGTTTTTGGCGGCTGACTCTTACATTAGGGACATGAGGGAGTAGTTTCTAGTTTGCATTAATTATTTTCCATATATATCCATATTTAATAGAAGTAACAGGAGAGAGTAATAATAGTTAATAGTTTTAGAAACAAGTGTAATAATTGGGGGTAGTATTGGAAATTACTTGAATTTTAAGACAAACTAAATGCATTTAACCAATTTTATTGGTATGTGAGAAAAATTAGTTGGTGACTAAGGGCCGGAGGGAGTAACATTTTTTGCCCATGCATGGGGATACGTTCGGAATATAAGAAAGTCGTTTTTGGCAAGAACGACTTCTAAAGTCGTTCTTACCTTCTTGCCAAGAACGACTTCCATATATGTAGCATATTGGTAAATAAGTTTTTTGGTGTAGCATATTGGTAAATTGTTTTTGGTCCTATAGCATATCGGTAGAAAAACCACCAAGTGGGGTTCATGAATTTTATAATATATATTTGCTCCCCGCGTGTTGTACGGGTTGTACACATAAACACAAACACACATCACCCATCTTTCATTTTTATATTTTATAATTTTTTATAATTTATTTTTCCCCCACGTTTCTTTGTCCATAGCCCACGTTTAGAAACTTATCAGAGTGTGTGGTGTATTTACTTATTTATGTTATTATTTTTTATTGGGTGAAACATCATTCTAGCCAGTAAACTATTTCGAAAGTATCAGCCAATAAACAATAAAAGGTCTCATTCTTGCCAATGAAAAAAATGACGCATTTTAGCCAATATATTAAAATACCCTTCTCAATTTAAGAAAAAATTTGGAAAAATACTAAAAACATTGAAAGGGGAGAATGCTCTGCTCGGGCTGAGGAGCTATGTGGAGATAGCAGAGACGACATGTCGAGTGGGGTTCAAGGTGGTGAAGGAGAGAGAGATCTGGCAAACAGTAAAGCTAATTGCATTTCACCTTTGCGACGGGTGTGGAAGCTGTAATGAAATATTTCAAAACTTAACCCAGAGGATGGGCAATGCACAGTACATTGCAAAAAAAAAATACATATTTCAAAAATTGGGGTTTAAACATGGTTGATGGAAAAAAACCTTTATAGGTTAAGAGTTGGAACTAATGTGTATTTTTTAAAACGAGAACTGATTACTCCCCATATTTAGTGGATTCTTAAAAAAATGATATTATTTGGGGTCCTTAGTTAAATAATTAAGAGATTTTAATGTGAATTGGAAAAAGAATAATTTAAAGTTGAAAATTTATATTTTAGAAAAAAGAAATAGTAGTTGTTATTTGTGATTATTATCATCATGATATAAATGATCTATTTCTCCTACCGTTTTCAAATTATTATTTTTGAATTGCTTCCCCCGGTGTCCCACACCCTTCGGGTGCAGACTAATCCGGAGTCGCCAGCCGGGATTCCCGTAAACGGGGTGTCTGACTTCCCGGGGGTTCGAACTTGGCACCTTTGGGCTAAATGGCGGGATGCACACCTTGGGATCCACTTCAAACCATCAAGCTACGCCCCCGGGCGTTTTCAAATTACTATTACCTAGCCATATGGGCCATTCTACCAAGTTAAATGATTGGGCTGGATTTTATTAAAAGACTATAGGTCCAATAAGTAAAATCAATCGGCGGAAAAGAAAGGAATGGAGCTAGCTACTGTAATGGATCATACACGTGGAGAGGTGCAAAAGGCAAGGGTTCTGCGTTTGAGTTTGTAAATTGCAACCTAACAGAGCCCATGGACTAAAGAGAGTACAAAAAGGAAAGCATAGATGTTGAATTTTAGAGAAGGAATATAGAGTTTTGAGAGAATTGGGAGAATCTTATTGAATAATGAATCAAAACTTTTTTCTAATAGACTTGTGTAGTCTATATATAGTGTGAGTGGGAACCAAATAGAGAATTGGGCCTTGAACATAAAGGCCAACGTGTTTTAGCTAAGAGACAATACACTATACATTCTAAAATTACAATCCAAAATAAAACTATCTTCATATTTCAACAGCCACACTCAAACTGTGAACTGAACAAAAAAAAAACAAATTTTACAGTTTTCAGTTTGACTAACATTCTTACTTATTGTAAACAAAGTTTATCAATGAATCAAACATTTGACCATATGGGAGCACACTTGCTTCAACACATACATGGCACTAAAAAAACTTTAAGGTAGACCGCAGCAATCAACCTCTTCAACGGGATGCACAGAATCTACTAAAACAACTTGTAGGGTAGAACGCAACAATCAACCTCTTCAACGGGATGCGCAGAATCTACTAAAACAACTTGTAGGGTAGAATTCAACAATCAACCTCTTCAACGGGATGCGCAGAATCTAAACCCAGAAAATATCTCTGAAATAAAACTAGGAGTATGAAGCGCAGCGGTTCGCTTATCGCGCAGAATCACACCCCTAAACATCCTATGTCACACCAACTCAGTGATCTCTTCTGTTCAACAATAATATAATTTGGAGAAATAAAACAATCCAATCTCCAGAAAAATAGCATAGCCAATGAGCCATGTTTGCTACTATCAATTAGCATATGCCTACGACAGTAAAAAAAAATCTCTCTCTAGTTGAAGATTGCAAGAATATTAAAGAGTCGAAAATGCATGGTATGGAAACGACGACCGTTTCTTACTAATCTCCATTTATCTTCAATATTTCTTCATATAAGTAACTTTTCAATTTCGCTAAACAAAAATAACCATCAAGATTTATCAAGAAACCCAACAATCAAGTCTCACAAAATGGGTCGTGAGTAATGGAGAATGGAAAGGCATTTATAGAGAGAAGAGAGAAATTGGTAGCTGTGATGTGAAGAGAAGAATATGATGAAGGAAGCATTTGCTAGAATATTTGATCATATAAACTCTATCAATCTGCTTGAAGCACAATGAATGTATAGTCTTGAAGTGTTCCTCAATCTGATGTGCGCCCTCCTGAACATTAATCATTCCTTCGGCAATGCTATCATGCACTTGAAATTAAAACAATGCTCATATTCTATCAAAAGAATCTCTATGACATCGTGAAACTCCAAAATAAGCTTCATCATTTGTTCTTCATGATGCTGGTAATTCCTTTACTTTCCGTTTGGAAATATGAACAAATCTTTCCCGTTTATACAACACATATTATTACCAGAATCAGAAAAATCATTATGATCTTGGAAGTCTTCACCTTCTTCGTCTCTTGGTTCTTGAACAAAGGAATCTTGCTCACTTTCTTGAATAATGTCTTCAAGTAATTTGCGAAGGATTGCAGCATAAGTTTGAGCACTACAGGCCAAGTCTTGATTTAGAGGTTCTTGAATGGATTCTTGATTATCCATCTTAGGATTTTTGAAACACATGAATCACTATCTCAGATTCTTGTGATAATGACATGAATTAATCCCATAAAACATCATCTATGGCTCTGGTACTATGTTGAATTTTGGAGAAGGAATATAGAGTTTTGAGAGAATTGGGAGAATCTTATTGAATAATGAATCAAAACATTTTTCTAATAGACTTGTGTAGTCTATATATAGTGTGAGTGGGAACCAAATAGAGAATTGGGCCTTGAACATAAAGCCCAACGTGTTTTAGCTAAGAGACCCAACACTATACATTGAACTCTAAAATTACAATCTAAAATAAAACTATCTTCATATTTCAACAACAAATAAAAGAAATAGAGACGGCGGCTGGAGTTTTTTTGGTTCTCTGGAATATATATACACAATGAAGCACGAGGAGAAAAGGGGGAGAAGGGATGAAGCGGCACAAGGAATTACATTCAACACTATTTGCATCTTCTTCGTTCGTTGCACGAGAAATTATGGAGGTGACCACACCAGTACTCAAACATACAAGGAGGAAGCAAGAGTGTTTATTCAACAACATCATCCTTGATTAGGTCAAAGAACTTCGTTTTGCAAAAAATCTGATCCGACTCTGGTCCCATCACATCCTCTTCTTCATTGTGACCGTTATTGTATTCTTGAACATTCTCATTCTTCCGGTATTCTTCAACATTGTTGCTATTACCACCAATCTCCCTTCCCTTCCCACATGAGAACTTGAACCAACTTTAAGACTGACATCATAATCATACTCACCATGTTGCGCCCATAAAATGTATATTTATAGGGGAATTGCTTCATTATGTAGTGTTCAAATACAACATCTCTAGCTTGACACTTATTAAATTTAAATTTCGGACATGAACAAGCTATTTTTCCTATACTCGACCTCGTAAAAGCAAAATCTAAAAATTGTTGAAGACCAGCTATGCATTGGGGTTGTACGTGGTAAATATGTCCATGATTTATCCATATATGCATATATGATATTTGACTGAATAAGGAGGTGTAAGAGGAGAAGAAGAGGAGAAGAAATTAACAGTGACCAATCTAAAAAACTAGGATGCGAGAATTGTTTTTTATTTTCATGAGAAAAGCACCCCAGCGTGTGCACCCGCTGGGTGCAATATATATATATATATATATATATATATATATATATATATATATATATATATATATAATAACTTATTATATATATATATATATATATATATATATATATATAATAACTTATTATTTAATGAGAAAAACTCCCCAGCTAGCATGTGCACCCGCTGGGTACTTTTGCTCATTAAATAATATTTGATTTTTTTTAAAATAATTTATTTTATTTTCATTTTCTAATTTTCTTAATCTATTAATTAAGAAAATAAACGCACTCCAGCGACTCTTCAACCGCTGAAGTGTGTTTTCTTTTTTAAATAATATATTAAAAAAGCAAAAACATTTTATTTTTTAAAATAAAAAAGAAACGCACTCCAGCGGCTGGAGTGTGTTTCTTTTTTTTTTCCCAATAATATATTAAAAAATAAACTATATTTAAACAGAAAAGCACCCCATGTGTGCACCCGTTGTGGACTGTGGTGCTTTTGCTCATTAAATAATGTTTAATTCTTTTAAAATAATTTATTTTATTTTCATTTTTTGTTTTTTAATATATTATTTAAAAAAAGTAAACACACTCCAGTGGGTATGCACCCGCTGGAGTGTGTTAATGTATCTTTTAATATTATTTTAAAAAAATAAACACAGTTCAATGGCAGGGAAACCATTGAATTGTTATTTTATTTAAAAATAAAACACACTTCAGTTGGTATGCACCCGTTAGGGTGTATTTGTATCCTATAAATAGCGCATTGTTCCTCATTTATGCATGTCATTTCAATCTTTTCTCTCTCTCATGTTCAATGTTCTCCCTTTCATGTTTTGATTTGTCTCTCCAAAATTCCAATTTTCTCTCCTCCATAAGTTTTTCTCTCAATCCTCATCTACAATCAAAAAAATTTCTTTAACTCATTCTTTTTTTGTTAAATAATTATAAAAATTAAGGTTATTTAGCAATTATTCTGCCTTCATTTATTAATAGCTTTCCTTTTATTTTTGTTTTTTTTGGTCCAGTAACCTTTTCATTTTTTCTTTATCTTTGTTTTATCAGATTCATTTTTTCTTTATCAAAGTAACTTTTTTAATTTGTGATTTGAGTTATTGTGATTTTCTTTTAATAATTAAATTGTTCTTAACATTTTCATTTACTTTATTTTAATATTTTGGCAAACATTTTCATCTAACATATTTCTCTCTTCTGTGAGTATTTTCATCTAACAAAATTCTCGAAATATTTTTTCGTCATATGTGAGTATATCTCAATGGGCTGTTTTCCCATTGATGAGATGCTATTTTTTAATTATTCTTTGCACATCAGCGGTCAGTGCGATCACTGATGCTCAAAGAATATAGTATATATCTTTATTTAAATAATTGCACTTCAGCGGGTATGACGATCGCTAAAATAAAGTTTCTTTTTTTTTTAAAAAAAAAGTATTGCACTTCAGCGGGTGTCTTGCCCGCTGAAGTGTGATTTAGTTTTCTTTTTAAAAATAGTATTGCACTTCAGCGGTCGCTTTTCCCGCTGAAGTGACCGCTGAAGTGCAATATAGTATTCTTTTTTTCTAAAAAAATGTTTTGCATTGCAGCGGCATGATCCCTTTAAATGTTGAGGTACATCGATGCTAAGCATTCCAGTAGGTTTGACCAGCACTACATCGGTTGCTTTTGTCCGCTGGGACATTGTTTGACACGCTCCGAATCCCAGTGGTTGATATGTGTGTTGTAGCGTCATTCCATCGATCGCGACCACTGAAATGTGTGTAATGATACCTGCTAAGAAGTGAAGGTTTTTTGTCGTGATTTCTTTAGTCTTGAATTGAAGTTCTACTTTAGTTTTTACTAATTTTTTTTTTCATTATAGGTATTTTAGACCAACAATGTTAATAGGGTAGTGAATGTTAGCATATTAAAGGACAACACGAACATAAAATGAGGGTGGTAGAGATTAGAATGTTGAGGTGGATGTGTAGTCATATGATAGTTGATCAAATGGTGTGGTGTAATCCAAAGAGAGGGAGAGAGAGAGAGAGACCAAATAGAATTCTTAATGAACTTAGCCAACAAGATATTTTGGTGAATAATATATCGTCAAACATGACTATTGATAAGTGCATTGACGTCGTGTGATCCATGTAACCTACCTCACGTAATTGGGATAAGACTTTGATGTTCTTATAGTTGGTCTTTATTGGTATTTTATAATCTCAAAACACAAATAATAATGTCACTCAACCTAATAAAATAATTGTAACAATTAATCCAATTTTACCTTAATCCCAGTTGAAACGATAATCTTTTCTCTACTAGTTTTGGCAAACCATGGGTAAGTCATTTGGACAACATTCTATTGGAAAATATTGCTCTTTTCCCTTTCATAGTCAGCTTAACATAAGCTTAGATGGATGCTATATCGAAAAATCAGCTTTCCAAATTTTTATTATAAACAATAAGCCAAATTAAAAAATAAAAAGGCGTTATATTTAAAGAACAGTTGCTTCAATTGTAAATTCATTTTGAACCGAAAAGTTATATGCTATAACTATATATAAACAAACACACACACACATTAAAAAACAATATTTATAGCAAAAACATAAAAAAAAATTGGATCAAGAGGGATGCAGAATTACAATTTTTGCAGCGGTACACAACTTATCCATGTTTCCATATGGAATCTAAGCTAAGAAAGATGGGAGGGAAACATTTTTGACTTTCAATTGAGATGCCTTCAGGTTAGAAATTCAACGTTTGCTCGCTAGTAATTTTGGAGCCTCGCTGATATCGCTATCTATCAAATTATCTCTTTTACTCGATCCCGTATGCAACAGGCCTCTACCATCAAATCATCAATGATGACCAAATGATGCAGCAAGCTTGGGGACATTCGAATGTCCATAGTTGATAAAACCGTATTTACAACAATCCTTGACAATTTTATAACTTTTCAACTTTTCATATCTTAATTTGGTTTGACATTTGTGAACTAACTTTTTATTGTCATTTGATTTTTTTTTATAAAAATGAATAAATCATATTATAATTGAAGAATTAAAAATTATATCCTCATACATATATCGTCGAAATACATTCCCCATCAAAAGATCCAAAACTCTATTTCAAGTCCACATTCACAAGCTTCAACCTCAAATTACATGCAAAGTCACACGTGTATTCTTCACCTATATAGGTGTCCAAAACACTTCTAATTCACACCACCATCATCGTCGACCGCACCAGATCATCATCCTCATCATCTATCTGAAAAACAAACATCAACTAAAAAATTTCTGTCTCTTTCTCGAACAACACTCGTCAAGCTGCATGAATCTCTATCACCCCAAATGTCCTCCATGCACTAAAAACCTTTCAAATTCACCACATTCCCCTCTTTCTATAAATACCCATTTTATCCTACTCTCCATTTCATCATCACCCTAGGGGTTTTGCAAGTCTTACTTCAATCAATTAATCATGAAAGCTAGGCTTTCTTTTCTCTTGTTCCTGGGTTCTGTTTTCCTAGCGGTGGCCGCTGTTGGCCTCGCCCGGACGGAGGGATACAGCCTCTGCGCGAAAAGATGCCAGTTTCGAAATGATGGTTCATACATTGCCTGCCATAACCGCTGCAAGATGAGTGCAGCGGCAAACCGGGATGAGGAGAAGGAGGAGGCGGCCGAGAGGGACCCGCGTCTTCCGGATCCCGAGGATCCCCGGAGGCCGAAAGAGTGGGAGAAAGAAGAAGGCGAAGAAGAAGAAGAATGCGAAGCCAAAGGCAGAGGCCGACGACCTTGCCCTAGCCGCCGTAAGAAGGAGGAAGAAAAGGAAGATGAAAGGGAAAGGGAGGAGGAGAGAGAGGAAGAGGAGGAGGATTGGGAGAAGAGAGGAAAGGAAAACCCTTATTATCTCCCTTCTGATCGGTTCGAAACCCGGTTTGAGAACGAGCACGGTCGGATCCGGGTTCTTGAGAAGTTTGACAAGATTTCTCCTCACCTTAAGATGCTCAAATACTACAGGATTGTTCAATATAAGTCCAAACCTGGAACCCTCATTGTGCCTCATCACTCCGATGCTGAGTACCTCATCATCAACAAGAGAGGTATATACTCACTTCTTTTTTATCCTTTTCATGAGAGTTTGATATCTGAATTATTATGCGGTTAAAGAAAAGAAATAAATATGTATCATTTTATTACTTTTTAAATGTTTATTTTACATCCTAAGAAAATTAGTCAACTCAGTGAAAACTTCTGAAAATTGTTTTTTTTTTCAATTCTACTTGTTTATAGAAAACAGTTTTTTTTAAAAGAAAAATATGATATCTGTCTTAATATACATTAACATTAATTAACAGGGATAAAAGTAGAACAATCTAAGTAATTACTCTTTAGTTAATTACACTTAAAAATAAGGAAATGTTTTCCCTAAACTGTGATTCTGAAAAGTAGAACAATCTATATGTGTGTATTTGATCAATATATATTTTGTAAATAAATAATCAAGGTAATTGAGATGTCTTGTTTCCTGTATTGTGGCTATATGTGTGTATTTGATCAATATTGCTTACAGAAACATGAAATATGATAAATTGCAGGCAGGGCCTTAGTTACTATCGTGCTTCCGAACTATAGAGAATCCTTCGACCTCGAAGAGTTCGATATTCTGAGGGTTCCATCTGGTGCCATATGCTATACCGTTAATCGAGCCAATGATCGAAATCTTGAGTTGCTCAAACTCGCATTACCCATTAACACTCCTGGCCAAGTCGAGGTTAATTATATGATATTTCTCTTTTGTATTACTACATAGTATCCTCAATATAGGGCATAAGCAATCAATATAGTGAAATTAAAGAACTTATTTACATTTTTATGTAATATTTTTCAAACACTAAGGTATAGTATTAAATTATAGAGTAGTTTAAATTTTATTTATATATATATATATATATATATATATATATATATATATATATATATATATATATATATATATATATATATATATATATATATATATATATATATATATATATATATATATATATCCTCGGCATAAAATATCCATAGAAAGAAGAACAATGCAAGATACAATAGTCATATCTATATACAATTCTTTCATTTCTCTGTTTTCTTGACTTTGTGTAGAACTTCTACCCTTCTGGCAATGGAATCCCAAAGTCCTACCTCAAAGCCTTTCACAAGAAGACTCTTGAGGCCGCGTTCAACGTAAGCATCATCATCAACTCAATGTCCTAAATATAAAATAATTGTGGTGTAACTCATTATAGTTGATATTGTATTTACGACTAGAGTTATTGTTTTATGCGAGTTGCCATTGTGATTTATTAACGTTATTGCATTGAATGATAGGCACCGTACGATAAGATTGAGGAGGTGCTGTGGGGATCAGATGAGAGTTCATCAGAAGATGAAGGGGTCATAGTGAAGTTGGAGAAGGACCAATTGAGGTCATTCATAAGACGTGCCCGATCCAGATCACCAACAACAGGGAAAGAATCACCATTAGGTCCTTTCAACTTGAAAAATATTGAAGAACGTTACGCCAATGACCACGGCTCCTTCCGTGAGGCTCATCCACACCGATACCAACCTCTTCAAGACCTTGGCATTGGTGTCTCCCACCTAAAACTCCAAGAGGTACACACAATTATATATACAGATATAACTGTACCAAATGATGAAGACAGTCAAGACACAAACCATATGAGGTTTTGTAATTTTTTTTGATGATATGATTAGTTTGTTTGTGCTAACTCAATAAGAAAGAAGCGAAATATGTGTAATTCAAAAAATATGGAATTAGGTGTATAAGTGAGATTTTGAGAAGAAAACGAGCAAGGAGACAATGGGTTCCTCTGTAGTTTTCTCTCCATCCAAATTCATCCATAGGATCTATGTTCACTTCTCTCTTTCTTGAGGATTTTCAATTGTACTGTTCACACTCTAAAACAATGATAGGTTAATTTATATATAAGTTTTAGCTAGGATCACCAACTAATTACATATGATTAACACTTACAACAAACTAACAAATACTTTTACTAATTAATTCTTCTATAACAAAGCTGCGATGTTGTATTGATTTTTCAGGGAGCAATGTTTATGCCTCACTTCAATACAAGAGCGATAATATTGGCCTTTGTTGCTAAGGGAAAAGGATACAATGAAATGGCATGCCCACATGTGGCAAACGATGAGGAAGAAGAGACTGATCGTAAAGAAGGACAAATTAAGAGAGTGGAATCGGAATTATTGGAGGATGATATTTACGTAATCCCGGCAGCTCATCCAGTGACTGTTAGAGCCGCAGAGAACAACAACTTAGAGGTTGTTGAGTTTGTCCTTAATGCCCCCTACAACTTCAGAAACTTCCTTGCAGGTAAACATACTTCTTTGGTCAACAATATAAGTCACTTTAAATTATTTGTGTAATTTCTCTGAATAAAAAAATAATACCTCGTTCAAATTTCTATTTTGTCAATTGTTTTCTCAAATACCCCTTATTTATAACTTTTTACAAACAATTCATACCTCATACGTATGCTCCTAATTAGACAGGGTATTATGTGTCTTTTGATCAATTTAATGTAAGGGTATGTATTTTTGGAAATTAAGATAATATGAACTAACTAAACTAATTTCATTAATTTCTCCAAGAAAGTGAAAATGGTCTTATTAAGACCAGAGAGAATGAATCTCTCTCAAATTTAAAGAGAGATAAACACAAAGAAGCACAATATTTAACCGTTGACTGCAAGAGTGAAATTGACAAGTGAAAATTAATTGATCTATAATTGAGATCATTACTCATAAGTGTGAACCAAATCGATCTTGTAGAAGTTGACATGTACTGTGATGAATGAGTGTATATAAACACATACAAAAGTTCTTAATTTACTGTAAAATGCACTCTACCAAGTCTTTGTAGCCTAATAGTATGACATCTTCCCATCAGATGGGAGGTTGCGAGTTGGATTCTGCTTCTAACCTCAAGTCATTTGTTGTGCTTGGTTACTTGCCCTTTCATTAAAAAAATTGTAAGATGCACTCTAAATATATGGTTGATGTATGTGAATGAAGGTAAAAAAGATAATGTGCTGAATGAGATAGACATAGAAGCTAAGGAGGTGATGTTTGAAGGCTCCGGCAAAGCAGTGGAGATGCTATTCAATCGTCAGAAAAAGTCCTTCTTTGTGGATCGAGAGGATCAACCAAAACATGGCGCCGGAGTCAAGTCATCGAGTAATAAGGTTGCATGGTCTTCATTCTTGACGGCTTTCATGTGAATGAAGCGAGTGAGTGTAGTTCCAATATGTAACGAAATAATGAATAAATATGTGTAAAAGTCCTATATATAACGTCAAGCATCTAAGGCACGTAAGGGCTTTGCTTTTCCCATGTGAGGAAAAAGGATTAGTATGAATCTATCTGTCTAGTTATGAATAATAAATGAGGAGGAAGGTCTTTTCTCCAACTACCTCCTCCTTTGTCTTCATCCATGCATGCAGGCCTTCTCTCCTATACTCTCCTCCTTTTCTATATATCCGTCTGAATGTTTTATTAATTACAAAAGGGTAAAGGTGCAAATAAAGGTGCAAATATAGGCATTAAAGTTTGGGTATCTAAGGGTGCAAAAATATATATGGTAAACAAAATGGGGCAAAATATACATGTTAAATTGTAAAAAAATATAAAATTATACATGATAAATTATAAAAGGGGCACCCATCACCATGAGAATGAAGAACAAAGATGGTGAGATGCCCCTTTTCGGTTTACCATGCACATTTTTGCACACTCAAAATTACCATGATGATTGGTGTCTGTTTTACAATTTATCATGTATATGTTTGCACTTTTACCCATTACAAAATCTCTTCAATAAATTTTATGAAAAAAAAATCTCTTCAATAAAACTAACATTAATAAGTAGAGGCAGTAATTAAAACATTGTTACAAGCTGGTAACTTATAATAAGGATCGCATTAAAATAATGAGAAGAGTAGTTATGGTGTTACATGTAACATCCTAAACTAAATTAATTATAAAACAAATTAATAAATGACTAAAATTTAGGAAAAAGAAATAATGAGTTATTTATTGTCAATTTTAAATGAATATATTTAAAAGTCTTGCAAATTTATTTGGAAAATTCAACATTATTTGGAAAATTCAACATTATTTAGGAAATATGTTAAGGTTAAGAAAGAAAATAATTGAGTATTAAATTTAAATTTAAATTTAGGAATATTTATAAAGATTATATAAAAAAGGCATCTCTGAAATTATGTTTAGAATGTTGTAAAATGTTAGAATTTGAATTAACATAAATAATTATGATTTAAGGAATTAAAGAGTTGGAAATAATTTATATTTAATGCATTAAATTAGAAGTTATAAAGTCATTGTTAATAATTTAGAAGTTAAGGTACTCATTTAATTTTCAATTGAAAAAGAAAACAAGAAAATAGGTAAATTTTGGGTACTTTTTGGTAATTATCATGTGAGGCCCAAAACCCTAATTTTACCTTTCCCTTAAATACCTCTATCTTTCTCTCCCTCTTTCTCTCCATCTCTCTTTCTCGTTTCAGCCGCAAAACACAACACAACGCACAAACAATTCCTCTCATCACCATCTTTGCTTCTTCTTCATTGATATCTGGAAGAGATATCTCACAGAGAAAGCCTCTATTAATTTCTCTACAACATGTATCATTCATCCTTCCTTTGTGTAACATCCCAATTTTTAAATTAAGGATATAAAGGAATTATTTATGGTTTTATGAAGTCATTAGTAAAAAAAAATCATTGTGAATGAATAAATATGAATAAATATATTTTAGGAGTTAATATGACTATTTCCTTTAGAAATTAAAGAAAAATATAGGAAGTGAGTTTTTGATTAGAAATTCTATGCAAAAAATTTTAAAGGTCTACTTAACTTATGATTGATGAAAATTCTTATAGAAGTGAAAGTTATTTCTAGGATGTATAAGAAAGAAGAGATTAAATTGAAAAATAAAACACAGAAAAAAGGGCTTTAAATGAAGAACAAAAGACTATGTGGGGCAAAAACTGTTATTTGCCCTGAAACCCTTTATGAAACAATATCTCTTCTCCTTCCTTTCATCATCATCGTCATTTTTTCACTCTGCACTCCCTGGTTCCAGAATCTTCCTGAAATGCGTGGCTGTCACCCAAGAGGGGGTGAATTGGGCGGCAGAATAAAAATTAAAATTCTCTTTTGAAAAACTGACTACTTGTACTTGATGAGAGTGACGATGTATTACCCCAAGCACAAGTGAGTATCTAGTGGTGTGGTGCTTGATGAATAGATTAAATAAACAGAATAAGCTCACACAGATTTATCCTGGTTCGGTCACTTCCAGACCTACATCCAGTCCCTAGGCTCCACCTGAGATTTTCAATCCACTAAACTTCTTGTTTGAACCAGGCACAAGAAAGCCTTTACACTTTAGGTTTTACGAGCACGGGTTCACCTAACAACCCACAGGTTTTACAACGGGCTCACCTGCAAACCTTTATAACCACAGGTTTTACAACGGGATCACCTGCAACCTTTCAACCACAAGTTTTGCGGGCTAACTTGCAACCTATGGAGATTTAGAAAAACCTCTAAATGCTCCCCCTCACTTTTGTAAGATAATAGATCTGTTCTTCAAGCACAAGCTTTAGAACAGCCTCTATCAATTAGAGGATTTGATAATATGTTCACTCTATGAACTGATTGTGATAGACACTTAAGTACAAATGATTCTCTCTAAGAATAGATGATGTTACTCACTTAAGTACAAATGAATCACTCTCTAAGAATGTTACATATCTAAGATCAGAGAGTAGAAGATGAGAAGAATGTAGATTACAATATCTCAGACAATAAATTCAGTTCTTCCAACCTCTCTTCTGAATGTAGATGTTCCTTTTATACTCGACCTCAAATCATTCAGGCTTGGGCGGCAGATAGAATATGTCCGTTTGAATATAGCCGTTAATCCCAGGTTACCGTTGAGAGGTACATCTTCATTAATGCTTAGCAGGGTTGACTTGCTGTATCTCTGAAAAGCAACTCTGACAACTCTGCTCTGACAAAAGCATTCTGACCTCTGAGTGTGTGACGTTGACTCTTGTACTCTTGCTGACGGATGATCATCGTTCATCCGGAAGCGGCAATCTTGCTCTGCAAGTGTTAGTCTCTGAAACCCAGTGCCAAGAGTATTTTGCATTCAGAAGCTCATTTGCATCCGGAAGCAAAACTAACTTCTGCACATACTTGTTAGTCCAACAGAGTAGTATATATAATCAAGTATAGTAAGAGCTATACATGCTGTGGGAAGCTTGTTTGCTATGGGAAACATTCTTACTTAGACTATGTTCTGACTTAGTGTATTGTCTACTGACGCTAGGGGATGTATATTCCAATAGTCAGCGTAAGTCTCGTTATTTTAGTCTAACTCTTCCTAAGTGACTTAGTGTGTCATTTACTCATGCTATGGGATGTGTAGTATAACAACACATAATCACATGCAGTGGGAGTTCAAATGGTCTAAGGAAGTTTTCTTACATCCGGAAGCACTTTCACATCCGGAAGCACTTCCACTGGACGTTGGGTTATGATCATATTATACTCACTGACGCTCAGTGATACCTAAGCCAACAGTCAGCGCTAGTTACTAAGCAATCGGAAGCAAATCAACTGGACGTTGGGTTATGTTCATATTTTACTCACTGACGCTCAGTGTTACCTTAGCCAATAGCCAGCGCTAGTCACTAAGCAATCGGAAGCAAGTCCTCATCCGGTTCCATCTTAACTTAGTCTCAAGGGTTTTGTACATCTAACGCTCCTAGACTGAGTTATGACTTAGTGTGTTACTTGCTTCCGCTGGGGGATGAGACGTTCATCCGCGAGCGCTAGTCCTAGTCCATCCGGAAGTAAATCCACATCCGGTTGTACTCTTACTTGTGGTTCTATTTTAACCTAATCTTGTCTAAGTGTTTAACTTGTTCTTTCATATTTTAGTCTTCATCAAAACTTAAGATTCTAATATTCTCCCCCTTTTTGATGATGACAAACCAAGTGATACAATTAAGTCCATATGAAAGAATTAAAAGTAATAATCAGATAAGGCACAAAGAACTGAAGACAAATATCATTGATGAGCAAAAGATTACAAGTCAGATATGTATAACAGCAGTTAAAATTTACAAGTAATCAAAACTGTGCAAGTTGAGCTATGCATGGAAAATATGAAGAAAACTTATCATAGTAAGCAAATTTACAAAGTGCATAATAACAAAACAAAGATGAAATGCTATGCTATGATAAATGCATGAGTGTATGGGGGTTAAGGCTTGCACTTGTTATTTTTCCCTCTCTGATTCTTTTGATACTCTTCTTCCACTCTGGCCCATGCTTCGTCCATTTCCTGCTGATCAATCTGAGCAAGGATCTCTTGGAGTTCTCTAGCCTCTTTTTCCTTTCTAAACCTTTCTAGCTCCAAGGACTCCACAATTGCTCTTCTCAGATCTTTGGCCTCACTTAGCCCAGAAGAGGAAGAACCAAGTGATGTCTCGTTGATGGGGATGACACCATGAGGAAGATGAATGTTGGAGATCTTTACATTCCAGACCGGAAAGTCAGGGTCCTGGGCCAAGCTTGCCTTGCCTTTCCCTTTCGCTTTCTCTTTAGCCAAGGCGTTAGCCCTATCAGCATCCAGAACTGTGAATTGCTCGAAGGTGAGTTTGTTGTTTCCATTAAACCTCTCAAGTTCCTCAGGGGTGAGATCTTCCACCTCAAGCTTTACCACTACTTCTGGTGGGATATCATCCATCACTTTCTGAGCTTGTTCTCTGACGGAGGACTGAAACGTTGAAGCTTGATTCTCAGGCTCTTCCTCACTGTCTGCAGGCTCAGAGATGCCTGTCCCCTTTTTGACAGCATGCTTCACTCTTGTTTTGCTGAGTTTAACCACTGGAGAAGCAGGAGTAGAAGTTGGCGCTGAAGGAGGAATAGGAACGGCTCTCACTCTCACAGGTGGCTCAGACCTTGTGTATCCATATTTCAACATAATCTCTTCAAGTACAGTGAGTGCAGGCGCAGAGGGAGAAGGCTCAGAGGATGAAGACTCTGGCTGTGGGATTTCTTTAGGTTGCTCATACAGAACCATTTCCCACTTCGACCTTTGCTCATCTGATCGCTGCTGTTGCATAAATCGGATGGCTTCCCCTCGGATCAGACTCTCAGCACCACCCAATCTTTGAAGATCCATAGCTCGGCGAAGGGCAGTAGTGATGTCTTCATCTAGCCAGAGGGATGGCTGAGTCAGGACATCCCTTGTATCCATGGTATGGCGGAGGGCGATAGCAGCATCTCTCCCCCTTTTGTCATCATCAATGAGGGCGAGGGCCAGGGAGGATTGATTGGGTGAAGAGGAGGGTGAAGGTTCAGGGCCAGATCTTCGAGGTGGTGAGGTTTCTGGGGAGGATGTGGGTGAGGTGATTTCTGGGGAATTAGGAGGGTTGGGGAAGAAGGCTGTGTTTCTTTCGAAGAAGGAGGGGTTGGTGAATAGCCCGTTGAATAGCCCGTCGAAGGGGTAGGTAGAGTAGTAGGCAGGGTGTTGTTTAACTTTCCATGGAATAGGGGGTTGGGCTCTGAGGTAGTAGGTGTGAAGTGGGTGATCAGGAGAGTGAAATCCTAGAGATTGGGCTATGGTGAGGTTAGTGTTAGGAGGAGGATTGGAGGCCCCTATGGGGTTTGGTGGTGGTGAATGATTTGGGGACTTATGTGGAGATGGAGAGTTATTGGGATTAAGGGGTGATTGGCGAGGGGAGTGTTGGGGTGAGTTTGGAGTGGAGTTTCGAGGTGATGGTTGATGGTCATTGTTGGGTGATGTTTGGGGTTGTTGGTTATTCTGAGGAGAAGGTTGCTGTGGTTGTAGAGTGTTAGGAGGAGGGAGTAATGGTTGATTAGGTGGAGGAGGTGGAGGTGGGTTAGGAGGAGGAGGAGGTGGTAAGGTACCTTGTGGTTGAGGGATTTGAAGATGATTGAGGATGAGGTCTAACTTGGCGTCGACCCTCGCTAGTTGATTCTCGACTCGACCTACTCGATCCTCGAGCCTCTGGATTCTCTCCCCCTGCTGCTGGAAGCCAGTGTCACACTCATTACGGAGGGGAGTCACCAGAGAATCAGTCAGTCTAAAGAGAATCTCCTCCTTGACTTCCTCAGCAAAGGCCCGTACTGTGGCTGGCACCTTAGGACCACGGCTAGGGCCAGGATGAGAGTCAACCTCTTGATCCCCTGCACCAGATACAGAGGGGGCTGAGGTATGAGAGGCACTGCCTGCCTGAGAGCCCGAGCGAGTGGCTTTGGACTTCTTGATATACCTTATCCCCATCTTGCCAATGTTAACTGCGCTGACAGGTACGCACTTAACATTTTCTTCCTCCTCAGTAGATGTGGACTTGATCAAATATTTCTCCAGGAGGAAGGCGATGACAGTGGGATAGGGGAGACTTCCAGACTTGTTATTGTCAATCCACCTGAGCAACTCTTGACTGATCAATTGCCCAGGGTTGATGGGTTGCTGGGAGAGGAGTCTTGGGAACCAAGGGTTGTCCAAGAGAGTGAACTCGTTGAAGTTACCCCCTTTATGTGTCATCAAGCGGGAGTAGACATAGTATAGGAGCCTGTTGGTGTCAGACATCCCAGACACCTTCTTCCCTTTGGTGTCATATACCTTTTCAAGCTCCTCCTTGCTGAGTTTGTCAGGGAATAGCCATTCATTCATTTCTTCCTCAGTGACCCCCATCAGCCTGTTGATGTCTCTCCAAGTAAAAGTAAAGGTTCTCCCTCTTACTGTGGCAGTGAAGGTGACTCTGCGGACCTCATCTTTCCCTTTTACCTTCTTATGCTTGACCTTGGCAGTGAGAGACTCGCAGAACACCCGCAGGACGTTAACATTGTATTCCTGGTTGATCCCCAGCCAGGACATGTATTTCTCCAGAAATGGCCTCAAGTGTGGAAACCCTAGTTCATTTATCTTGTACAGATCTATGAACATCCCGGTGTTGAAGTAGAGCTTGACAGTCTCAAATTTGGAGGAAACAGCCTCCAATGGCCCATCTCTGTATACAAGAGGATCATCCTCCTCTACTCTTTGTCTTTTTGATGAGGACTCTTCGCTAAACTGAACCTTCTTCTTCCCCTTCCTCTTGGACTGTTCATCATATTGCTCAGAATGCCCAGGTTGTTCTGGCTGTTCTTGGACTCGCTCACTTTGTTCTTGACTTTGCCCAGATTTCCCAGAAATTCTATGAACTTGCCCAGATTGTTCATGTTGTTTTCTGGATTTCCCAGATTTCGAGTGCCCCGATTTCCCAGTTTTGGACTTCTTTGATGTAGTGACTATCTCAGTGTTGGGGTTTGTCTCATGTGATCCGGCCATTTTTGTGTTTAGGGTTTTTAAGTGGAATGAATGGAGTGAAATGACAGAAAAAGAGGATGAAGAAGATGAAGAGAATGCGATGAAGATGAAGAACACGATGAATGTATGCAGAGAGTTTGGGTGAAAAATTTGTGTAAGTGAAAGAGCAAAAGTGAAAATGGCTTCCTATTTATATGCAAGGTTACAACGGGTAAAATGCTCATAATGACTCTACATGAAAACATGAGTTTGTTCATTGGGTAACGTAAACATTTTATTGGAATGACACACCTTTTAACACGTGTCTCTTCACATTGTCAGAGGAGGCACAATCTTTGGTGTGAGAAGATGAAACGTTTTCTGAAGTGACGTGTCCCTTTGTTTAGGCACTGGCGCTCCCGCTCACTTTGATTCAACACTCAACGCCAGCTAATGATCATCCGGAAGTGGTTTTGCTTCCGGTTGCACTTGCTTAAGATTTAACATTGGGGACCTGCAAAACTAAAGATTGGCACTCCGATGCCTAAGTTAGTAAATATAGTTGCAGGTTTTAATCATTAAGCACAGATGTTTTCTGAAGGTTAAACTTCATTTTAACATTCCCAAATTTCCCTTTATAAGGATAAATTGATCAACCCTCAGTGGTTGTTTGGTAGCTATGTCTGTAGTTGAGAAACCTTTCTTGCACATGCTTCCGGAAGTGTGTCCGCTTCCGGATGTGAGGGTCTTTAAATTTGACATTGACAGCCCTTATCTTCCATACTAGGGGGCCTTTTCACTAGGGGACCTGCAGGTGCTAGCGGAAGCATATGCGCTTGCGGATGGTCAGTGGAAAAACTTAAGATTTAACATTAGTATACATGCTGAGGACATTCCAAGTCACAAACTTATGTTAATCAGCTCAATATAATAATCTTAAGAAAAACTTGCTTGCTGATTGGTTTGGCAAAACAGGAATAACAATAAGGTGAGAACAGAATTTGAAAACTTAGTTCACAATTTCACATGATTTCACTATCGAGTCATGAACTTTACTCATCATACTCTCTTGGATAAATACTAACGTGATAGTGCAGCGAGTATCGAATAGATTGCATATTTTCAGAGTTTCATAAACAGGTATAGTTCGATAAATATGCCTTAAGAGTGTTCATGTCAGATTATGAGGGCATGTGAATTGTCAACAGAATGAAGTTCTAAAACTTTAATGTCCATAATCAAGTTTCCAAAACATCCAAATTCTCAGCATGTGATCACAAGAATAATTTTCAAATCTTAGCTCAAGTTCTTTCAAATATGCTTAATATGATCTCATTATTCTTAGGATATCAACAAGCTTTAACTTAATCCAGATTGTACTAGGCTTGTGATAATGTGCCAGGATATAAGGCTTTCAGTGGGTAGAGATTCTTAAGAGTTCTTTCCAGCCTAGTTATCTACACTCACTTAGACTTCTATCCTATTGGCACTTGCTCTTGGATTTATCAAATTTTGCAGTAATTAATTAAAGGCTTTTCCTAAGATTCCTAATGTATGTCCGACAAGGGAGACTATCCATTAAAATGTACAACAGAAGGAGTAATGGAAAGAAATGCTCATATAAGATTGGCGAGATTTCCTCAAGATTTAATTCATAACAGCCATTTCTTCTCATCTTGATAAATAGCATACTCGTTGACGCTCTCTCTTGTACCCAGACCAGGTACGGTCTTGAATATTGTTGTTCTTTTGGATCTCCTTTCCTACAAAATACCAAGTAATTCCCTTTTCCATTTCTCAGTCTCCAAACTTGGATCTGACAGGTCAGTTTGTAGGAAGTGTAAAGTCCACATGCACTTGAGTCATTAATTATGCTTATGCCATTCAGAATCAACTATGACTATATGCACATGGTTTTGATCATGACAGCGAGACAGAATGTAGGTTATGAACATTGTGAATTTCTTTGAGCTTTCTTCTCCTAAGAAAATAATGTTCATATTTATGATGCTTGATGTAAAATCTCAATAATCCCATCTAACACTTGCATAAGAGATTTTACTTTCGCATGCTTTGACTCTAAGTGATTCCTTGCTTACCCAAGGAGATCTTCTATACTTATCCTTGGTTTGAATCACTGTCTTATGAGAGACAGAGTTCATAGGTTTTCTCCATGTTGATCGAGGAGTCCTCTCTCTCTTGTTCTTCTCAGGATTGTTGAGTGGGACTCTGTGATAGCTCATCCTTGAGACAGAACCTTTGTTCCTTGTGGTAGTGCACTGCTTCTTATGGTTGGACCAGGTGGTTGTAGCAGTGACATCACCACGAGTTCTCTTCTTTGGGGCAAGAGGAACTCTTGATCTTACCTGCACAAGTAAGGCACTGGAAGGAAGTTTTGGTACCCATTTGTACTTGGGTCCTACATGGTTAGTGCTGGACCTTACTTGTCCTTTAGAGATCCTTACAAATTTATTTCTCACATGTAAATTTTTTCTAAGATTGCATGTGTGAGAAATATGACCTGATCTACCACAGTAATGACAGATAATGGAATGATATTCAGAATGGGATTTCCTATCATTATCTTGTTGGTCAATTTTGTTTTCAGAGACTCTCTTTTCTTTTAAACCAACTTTTGAAGTCTCAGAGCCTTTTGAAAACCTTACTTGTCCCTTCGATAGGGGTTCACAATTGGAACAATGTTCGGAGCACGTTGGAGCTTCCGCTCTCGGTTGGGAACTAGCTATTGATAGCGATAGCTGTTCTTCTATGGATGGAACATTGGAAACCTTGGATGTAGAAGAAGCAATGAATTCCTCTAGTTTCCTGTTCTTTTTCCTTAAGCCCAGAACTTCTTTTGCAAGCTTACAGAATTCAATATGTAACTCATTATATGCGTCTTGCAATTCAGAAGGTTCAAGTTCGGATACCTCATTCTCCTCAGCTTCTGAATCTAGGCAGAGATCAACACTCTCTTCACTGCCGCTGGCTTGCTCAATATCAGCTTTCTGTAGCTCACCACCAGTTGATCCACAAGGGGCACAAAAGGAGCTTTGGACAGCTTTACTGCTAAGGGAATGATCAGAAGCATACATAGCATCAAGAGTGTTCCAAATATCTCTAGCATTAGAGCAATGTTTAATTTTCTGGAAATCACTGTCAGTTAAGCTTTTATACAAAATTTGCATTGCTCTAATGTTCAAGTAAAATAAATTTTTCTCCTCTTCAGTCCAGTTTACTTTTGGTTTGTAATCAGAATCATTTTCAAAGACATCCCACATTTTGAAACTCGAGTATAACACAAAACTTTTCATCCTTGCCTTCCATAAGTAAAAATCAGTATTTTCTAACAAGGGTGGGGTAGTATGATCAAAACCTTCAAAACACATTCTATATCCCAAGTCAGCCTAGGTCTTTGCACTTGAGATCGTTGGATCCTTTAAACAAGTGACCTTGCTCTGATACCAAATGAAATGCGTGGCTGTCACCCAAGAGGGGGGGTGAATTGGGTGGCAGAATAAAAATTAAAATTCTCTTTTGAAAAACTGACTACTTGTACTTGATGAGAGTGACGATGTATTACCCCAAGCACAAGTGAGTATCTAGTGGTGTGGTGCTTGATGAATAGATTAAATAAACAGAATAAGCTCACACAGATTTATCCTGGTTCGGTCACTTCCAGACCTACATCCAGTCCCCAGGCTCCACCTGAGATTTTCAATCCACTAAACTTCTCGTTTGAACCAGGCACAAGAAAGCCTTTACACATTAGGTTTTACGAGCACGGGTTCACCTAACAACCCACAGGTTTTACAACGGGCTCACCTGCAAACCTTTACAACCACAGGTTTTACAACGGGATCACCTGCAACCTTTCAACCACAAGTTTTGCGGGCTAACTTGCAACCTATGGAGATTTAGAAAAACCTCTAAATGCTCCCCCTCACTTTTGTAAGATAATAGATCTGTTCTTCAAGCACAAGCTTTAGAACAGCCTCTATCAATTAGAGGATTTGATAATATGTTCACTCTATGAACTGATTGTGATAGACACTTAAGTATAAATGATTCTCTCTAAGAATATATGATGTTACTCACTTAAGTACAAATGAATCACTCTCTAAGAATGTTACAAATCTAAGATCAGAGAGTAGAAGATGAGAAGAATGTAGATTACAATATCTCAGACAATTGATTCAGTTCTTCCAACCTCTCTTCTGAATGTAGATGTTCCTTTTATACTCGGCCTCAAAACATTCAGGCTTGGGCGGCAGATAGAATATGTCCGTTTGAATATAGCCGTTAATCCCAGGTTACCGTTGAGAGGTACATCTTCATTAATGCTTAGCAGGGTTGACTTGCTGTATCTCTGAAAAGCAACTCTGACAACTCTGCTCTGACAAAAGCATTCTGACCTCTGAGTGTGTGACGTTGACTCTTGTACTCTTGCTGACGGATGATCATCGTTCATCCGGAAGCGGCAATCTTGCTCTGCAAGTGTTAGTCTCTGAAACCCAGTGCCAAGAGTATTTTGCATTCGGAAGCTCATTTGCATCCGGAAGCAAAACTAAGTTCTGCACATACTTGTTAGTCCAACAGAGTAGTATATATAATCAAGTATAGTAAGAGCTATACATGCTGTGGGAAGCTTGTTTGCTATGGGAAGCATTCTTACTTAGACTATGTTCTGACTTAGTGTATTGTCTACTGACGCTAGGGGATGTATATTCCAATAGTCAGCGTAAGTCTCGTTATTTTAGTCTAACTCTTCCTAAGTGACTTAGTGTGTCATTTACTCATGCTATGGGATGTGTAGTATAACAACACATAATCACATGCAGTGGGAGTTCAAATGGTCTAAGGAAGTTTTCTTACATCCGAAAGCACTTTCACATCTGGAAGCACTTCCACTGGACGTTGGGTTATGATCATATTATACTCACTGACGCTCAGTGATACCTAAGCCAACAGCCAGCGCTAGTTACTAAGCAATCGGAAGCAAATCAACTGGACGTTGGGTTATGTTCATATTTTACTCACTGACGCTCAGTGTTACCTTAGCCAATAGCCAGCGCTAGTCACTAAGCAATCGGAAGCAAGTCCTCATCCGGTTCCATCTTAACTTAGTCTCAAGGGTTTTGTACATCTAACGCTCCTAGACTGAGTTATGACTTAGTGTGTTACTTGCTTCCGCTGGGGGATGAGACGTTCATCCGCGAGCGCTAGTCCTAGTCCATCCGGAAGTAAATCCACATCCGGTTGTACTCTTACTTGTGGTTCTATTTTAACCTAATCTTGTCTAAGTGTTTAACTTGTTCTTTCATATTTTAGTCTTCATCAAAACTTAAGATTCTAACACTTCCACCTCCCTTCAAACTTTCTCCTCCTCTTCCGGCTCTGCCCCATGCTGCCACGGAGCCGCCATCGACGGTGGTGAGTGAAGCCGTCGTGGCTCCTTCCATCTCCTTCTTTGTATCTTTCTTTCCTCCTCCCTTGTGTGTGCGATGAAAGAAAGGAGAGCACAAGTTTTCCGGCGATTTGGGGGTTCTCCGGCGAATCTCCAGCACCATATAGAGTGTGTATGCTCCTCTAAATTTTTCCTCTATCTTATAGTTGATTCCTAGGGTTTTCATTGTGAAATTTGGGGGCTTTTAGTATAAATCGATTCTTATGCCTTTTGATTTTGAATTTGTTGTTTTAAAACCAAATTGGGTTGGTTTCTAACCAGTCTATGAATAAGGATCACTGGAATTGGGGATAAAATGAAGTTTGGTCTAACTGAAGTGTTAAGCAAATTAGGGTTTAATGGGATTTTCGAAATTTCAGCAAGCTTTCTAGGAATTGGTGGTTCTGATTTGTTTAATTTAAGTTTTATGATGATGATTAAATGTTGTTTGGAATCTGTTGGGTAAGAGTATTGATCATTAGAAAGTTAATAACTATTGGTTGAGCATCAATGCAGTTAAGGCGTTTGTTGAAATGCTTAGAAGAGTAGAGAAATGGACTTGAGTTTACTAAATTTTGATAAAATGCTTATTCTTCTCTGTGTTTGACTGTCATTGTTATATGAAGAATGAAATGAATTGAAATGCATGTGTGTATAAACCATGGGTATGATTAAAGGTGTAAGATTTGTGAACATGACTAATGATGTTAGTGCTTGCATGATCAATAGTAAATTCTATTTTTATTTTCTGCATTGGCTGAATGGATCATGGAACTATAGAGAAATGATGGAGAGTGTGGTTTGTTAACTTATTGTCCAATGAAGTAGGATTAGTAGAGATACATGTGTTTGGACTGAGCTTAGAGACTTTCAAATAATTGATTCAACTTTATTATGGTGCTTGAATTATTTAGGAAGTGATTGTTTAAGATTGAGATTTCACTACAAAATTTTTGAAGTTATATTTTCCTTCTTCCCTTGTATGTGAATGGTGTTGTTTTAGCTGAATGAATGCCTAGTGTGCAGTGAAAATTTTGGCTTATGGAATTCTATAGATTATGCTAAAAAGGGAGCTAAGGGAGTTGTTTTTGAGTTAACCATTGAATATTTTGGAAAGCATTACTGTAAATTTGAATAGTATGAATCAGTTGTATGTGTTAAATTGTATATGTGATTACTTGAGACATTTATTATTATGCATGTGTGTAGTTGTTTCCGTAACAATGATAATTAAAGGATGTCTATTCTTGTTTTGATTTCAGTTGGTGTGATTCTTTGAGCTATGAAGTAAAGTGTTAAGTTTGATAAGTTTGAATAAGCCTTTATGACATTATGTTGGGAGAACTTGTGTGAGTTGTGCATCTTGTTATTTAATTTGAAAATCTTTGAATTATTATCTGAGTTTAGAAGGTACTCAATGTGTTTGATGAAATGCTTAAAAGAAGAAATTGTTTGAAAGCTAGAAGTTTTGCTGTTTGAGGCTCACTAACCAATTAAATTAGATTTTAGAAAATAAATTAGTTGGTTATAAGATGAATTTAGGTTATTCAAAGGATTTGAATGGAATTTGGGATTGAAGAGTTCTTGGGCCCTGTTCATTTGGTTTGGCTGGGATGTGAGATTGGAATTGAATTGAAAGTTTCATTACATTTTGTTGAGAATGAGGTTGATCTATACATCGATGTCATGTTGAAGTTACTGAAATAGATGGTTACGTTTTGGACATTAGAAGAATATGATGTGAATGTAAGATGAGGATTGGAAAATATGTGGTTATTATTAGATTCAGTTTATACTTCTTGATGAGGATATAATAATCGCTTGTTGAGATATATTGACAAGGAGAGAATAAGGAATGGTAGCAATGTGCATGTAGATATGTAATATAGAATATAGAGATTCGGAAACTTTTGAAGTTTATGTAGTAAATAAAGATTTAGGAGTTGTGTTTTAAAATTTCTCTTGGTTCACTTCAGCTTTGTTTACTCTTGGCATGGGTGGTGGGATATGGGTTGCCAACCAATTTATATTTTCTTTGTTGTATGATTAAAAAAATTATTTTGTTCTTTTATTCTCAACTATATTCGTTCAAAGCAAAATTTCTCGTGGGTTATATACCTGCGCTTGTTTCGTAGCTTTGCTACGCTTGTTTCGTGGCTTCGTGTCACGATTGTTTCGTGGTTTTACCACGCTTGATATGTTTTCGTAGTCTTGAGCTACGCTTGACCTATTTTCGTATACTCGAGCTACGCTTGAACTGTTTTCGTAGACTCGGGTTACGCTTGATCTGTTTTCGTAGTCTCAAGCTACGCTTGAAATGTTTTCGTAGACTCGAGGTACGCTTGAACTGTTTTCATAGACTCGAGTTACGCTTGATCTGTTTTTGTAGTCTTAAGCTACGCTTGAACTGTTTTCGTAGTCTTGAGCTACGCTTGACTTGTTTTCGTAATCTCGAGCTACGCTTGTTTCGTGACTTCGTGTTACGCTTGTTTTGTGGTTTTGCCACGCTTGGTTACTTACCCTCGTGTGACTGTGTGTCCACGCTTGTTTCGTGACTTCGTGTCACGCTTGTTTCGTGGTTTTGCCAGGCTTGGTTACTTACCCTCGTGTGACTGTGTGTCCACGCTTGTTTCGTGACTTTGTGTCACGCTTGTTTCGTGGTTTTGCCACGCTTGGTTACTTACCCTCGTGTGACTGTGTGTCCATGCTTGTTTCGTGACTTCGTGTCACGCTTGTTTCGTGGTTTTACCACGCTTGGTTATTTACCCTCGTGGACTGTGTGTCCACGCTTGTTTTCGTAGTCTCGAGCTACGCTAGTTTTTCGTGGCCCTTGGGCCGCGCTAGACTTGTAGATTTTGAGCTGCGCTTGTTATTCGCTTGTGTCAGTTCCTCTATAGAAACCAAGTTTTTTTAATAAAGAGATTTCATATTGATTTTAAAATACTTGGAAGGAATTATTTTGTTATGAGATGCAAATTTTGCACTCTTGGTTTATATTCTTCTCAAATACAAGTGTGGTGATAATAAACTGAAGTTCCATATTTTTTATATTTATTTAATTGTTTATTTTTGGTCAAATTTATATTATTTATTTGCTTATCCATCTTTAAAGGATTTAAATAAGTCGTGTAATGAGATTACACATATTTATATATTGCTTTGTATTTCAGATTGAAGAATGTGGATTAACACGTCGTGCTTTAAGACAAAGGAATGTATAATTAGCTTTAGAAAGAAAATTGATTCTTATTATTATTGTAAATAATAATACTTATCTATACATTCAATTACTTAATGTAATTATCTTTATATGCATTAAGATGAAAATGATATAGTTAAATGCGTGAAATGATAAATGTTTAGAAATATTGGTTAATGTAAATGGCTTACGAAGTTTAGATACCTTAAACTTCGTGCCGGTCACGTTTAAAATTTCGGGCGTGACACTTTGCAAACCTATCGTCCTTCTCCTTCTCTCAACTCTTCATGTATCTTTCTCACTTCCTTTTCCATGACTGTCGTTTCTTTTTCTCCCAAGCACTTTGGTCTTTCCCATTTTTCTTTTCTCTCAAGCTTGCAATTTCCAATTAACTCCAGCTTCAATGTCATCGATTTGCTCTGATTATCAAGCTGATTTGGTCTCTGTTGGCACGAAATAAAGGAAATGAACGCAGTCCTGTTGCCTGAGGATTTAGGGAGAATATCATTGAACATGAGACACACAAATACTTAGAGAAATCTTGGTAAGAACCTCCTACCTTTCCTTTAATTTTCTAGTAATCAAGTGAGAAACTGTGAATGAACCAAATGGGATATTGAGATTTACTCCCTCCGTTCCTAAATATAAGATCACTTTGGCTAATTTGGAGGGATTAAGGAAGGTGGTTAAATTAGTTAGAATTAGATGAATTTCCAAAAATACCTTCCAATTTAATTAAATGAAGCATTTGATTCACTGATTACTCTCATCCGCTCTCCTCAGATCTGATTCTCAGAACCTCTGTTCGCGACGGGTTCTCACCGGTGCCGGACGGCGGCACCGTGCTCGGACGGCGGCGATAGCGTCTGAAGGTTATGTTCCGATCTATTCAAAAGAGACAACGTCATCGAATTCCAGAAATTTGCTTCCATCTTCGTCTGGAAAATTCCAAGAGCTCGAGAAAATGGAGATCGAGAGATTTATTTTTGTTTCAAAGTGCATCAAAAGGAAGAGGAACGAGCAAGAATCCATAGAGGAAATAATTTGTTATGTATAAAAGACATAAAGAAGAGAAGAATTCAAGCTTCAGATCTGTGAATGTGCATAAATGGAAGAGAAGAGAAGGAAAATATGCTCATGAACTGTGAAGAAGGCTGAAACGCAGGATTTTTTTTACCAATACTGAAAAGCAGATTTGAAGAAGACGACTTCTTGCTTTACAAACGTGAGGTTATGAGTTAGCAAAGAAATTAAAAGGAATAAGGGGTAATTTGGGCAAAACTTGGGACAAAATACAAAGTGATCTTATATTTAGGAACTTATCCACATCCCCGAAGTGATCTTATATTTAGGAACAGAGGGAGTATTTTATTTTCACAATGAGTAGGAATTTTTGTATGAGCTGGTTGCTTCTCTGTTTTACTTGATTTTTTTGCCTTGTGTAATTTTTAGGAGATGTATGAAGTTTGTTATGAGTAGAGTAAAATAATATATGATCCTGAAATTGTAATCCTTAATACTTAAAATTCTGTAATGGCTTTGTGTAGTTGAGTTATATCACTGTTTTTTTTTTGAAATAAAGTTTAGATGTGCTCTACATCTTTGAAATTTGTTCCCTAGTTCAATTGATTTTTGTTAAGGGTGTTGACAATTTCAGTTAAAAGATTCAAGAAACTAGTAGAAAGGATGTACTCCCTCCATTCCTAAATATAAGATCACTTTAGCAAATTTAGAGAGATTAAGGAAAACATTCAAATGAGTTAGGATTACATGAAATTTTCAAAATACCCTTCACCTAAGATTTAAAAATATCACCTTCTTCAAACCTCTATTTTTGAGTGAAGGGAGTAATAGGGGTAATTTGGGGAAAACTTGAGTCAAATTAGAAAGTGATATTATATTTAGGAACAATCTCTCCTCCCGAAAGTGATCTTATATTTAGGAACAGAGAGAGTATGATTTTTCTGATTTAGAGTTTAGTTCTGTAATTTTCAAACTGCAGACATATTGGAAAGGTTGATATTGATGTGTTATGATTAATAGTTTAAAGTTATAAAAAGAATTTGAGAATTTGATAATTTTGCTGTTGTGTAATAATGGAAATGTGTGAGAAAAAGAAATATTGAATGAAAAGGAAAGATATTGGTTCTTTCTCTGCCTTGGTTTTTTTTATCCGTTTTTTTAATCCGACTGCCTTGGTTGATTATTGAATATGAAGTTAGTGTCATTTACAAATGATGTTTGGATTGTTGCAATTGAAGTTTACCTTGTGAATAAATCTCTTTGTAATTGGAAAATGATTTCCTAGAAAAGTGAATGCAAGTAAGGGGAATGAGTAATATTACTAGGAACGAGAGCGACGCTAATTAATATAAATAAGTATAGTTGTTTATATCTTTTATTGTATGGTATGATATTAGGATGATCTAGTATGGGAAGTATATAGAGAAAATCTACAAGCAAGGATATGGAAAAGGCAATGAAGTGCTAAGTGCTGCAGGTAACTACTCTATTTGCCTGCGTGTGTGTATGTTAGTAAGCATATAGGTTAGTTGATGAATTTGTGATGATTATCATATGCTTTAGTGAAAATTTGTGTTTGTTTGGTGCACACTGTAAAGTCCCACATCGGTTGGGAAGGAAAACGAAAGGTGCTATATATAGGCCTGAATACCTTACCCTCTCGACGCGTTTTAAGTCATGAGGGGTGAGGATTCCCCAAAGCGGACAATTTCGAGAGTGAGCTCTGGAATGTTACACACACCGGTTAATATTATTAATGTCATCTCGACATGAGGTTCCCTGTTGTACACCAAAGACTAAAATAAATATAAAGAAAAACATTATTGGGGAGAACGCCCCCGGTTCAAGCGAGAGTTGTGAGTCCCTATCGAACTATCATATTGATGAAAATCAAACTAGTATTTTATTGATTATCAACAAAGTCTCACTTCCAAGGATGGAAATCCAATGGAAGGTTACAGAGAAGACCCAAAATGAAAGATACAATTGGTGTATGGGAAATTTGCAGTTTAGTCCCTGGTAAGGGAAATTAATACTGGAAGGTCCCAATACATTCCAAAATAATTATAAAGTCCCAGGGGCCCTTTCCTGCAATTGTTTGCTTATCTTCAATGACCATTTTGCCCTCATAAGATGAAAGCATAGTCCCCCTGTAGGGACCAGTGAGATGACAATCATCTTTAATGAGGGCAAAATGGTCATTGAAGTTAAGCAAACAATTGCACGAAAGGGCCCCTGGGACTTTATAATTATTTTGGAATGTATTGGGACCTTCCAGTATTAATTTCCCTTACCAGGGACTAAACTGCAATTCCCCCTTGGTGTATTAGAGAACACCACCCTCCCAATAGTGTATTAGAGAATACCACCCTCCTAAAGACTTCAATTCTCACATAACCCCTTGCTCTCAGCCTAGCTTTCTATTTAAACTATTCTGTTCCAATGAGCAGCTAACTAACTTGCCCATGCCAGCTATACACACTAACATGCCATCTATACACACTAACAGAATTATTACTAGTATTACTATAATACCCATACTACCCCTCACGTCATTCCTCCACTTCCGATAATATGTACATGATGGCCAATCTCATCATTACCCCCACCATGAATAGCCACCTTGTCCTCAAGGTGATAAGCAAACATCAAGATCGATTTCTGCTTCTTCATATAAAATTCTTGATCCAAGGCCCCAACCAATCTGTCATGGCAGTGCTCACAATTTTGCTTGCCTGTACAATTGTTATCACACAAGGCAGTTGGTCTTTCCTATCCCAAACTTCCTGCTTCGAGTTACAATAAGCGATATCTCGGCACTTATGGTTCTGAGGGCTCTAGATAAGCATAAGAGAATGTAAGAGCCAACAATAAATTGTCTGGGTACCACAAACAGAATCTAGAATTGCTTGCAAAGTGTCAGCACATCAATGATAACACAATAATAACATACTTTCTATCCAGAATGTATAATTCCTATATGAAACCATGCAACACCAAAAGGTCTAGCAGCATCAAACCACCTCTTCTCCCCTGCCATTGCAGTTGAAACACAATTATGAGCAAATTGAATAACTCTTCTGACTGAATTATCTTGCTCAGTCAGTGGTAACACTACAAGTAGGAGCAGAATCCTGAACACCATGCAGTAATACCAATGAATATTTCCCATATTAAACAATTCAACAACAGGAAATCCCATGGCAGGAAATGACCCCTTCTCAATTGCCGTTGCTAGCAGAACACCCCCAAGTAAGACTTTCCAATCAACATAAATTTTTTCCATGGTCCTGAAATTCCCCTTCTTGATCATCGTTGCAGCTGGGACCAAAACATGAACATCATGATAAATCCATACTAATGAATAATGTGACACTCTGTTACTAATTACCTAATTACCCAATAATATTTATTTCAATTCATTAAGCTCTTTACTAACTATGATAGAAAAAGGAATTTCCATAATATTAATATCTCTATCATAGTTAGAAAAGATTATCCTAATCCTTTTATAATTTATCCATGATAGGAAAGAATAAATTAATACAACCTGAATACTATCATGGATAATTAATAGCTAACCATGTTAGAAAAGAATCACCTAACATGGTTAGAAAAATAAACAACCTAATGTTCAATAATATCAAATACATATAAATATATGCTTACTAACCATGTTAGAAAAGATTTGCCTAACATGGTTATTAAACAGAATTAATTGATATTAAATAATAAATAAATATGTATACATGCGGAAGCAGATGCAGGCCTATACAAATTGGCAATATACACAACTAACTAATCTAAATAACCTTTGCAACCTAATTCCCTTTCCTGATGCTTGCGCCTGTGCATGAATACCTGCAAAAATGTCAGTAATCGTGGGATGAGACAATTTGTCCCAGTAATCACCGCTTAACTCACTATAACAGTGAGATGTGCGGTAGCGAGGGCGTCTAAAGGGTACCACATTTTAAAACCAATAATATATATATACATGTCAAGTCTTTCATTCATCATTCAAGTCCCTCCGTCTAAATAAACTCAAATTCATCATCTCTACTGCCCACATATCACTCAAATCCCTCAGTCAGTTCCAAGTCAACTCAACAGACGAAAATAAACGTGATTGACACTGTGCCCAGTCTCAAATCTGAAAGCATGAAAAAGGGAGCACTTTAAATAGTGAAAACGTCCCTGAAAATCAAGGAGCACTATAAAAAGTGTACACATCCCTGGTTCCTTTACAATCCGAGGAACCTGTACAATTAACCTATCGATTGCGCAAATCGATAGGTTACATCGGCCGACGGTACTAATAATCAGTGTCATGCAATACTCACAATCCCTATTCTATATTTCATCAACATAACTCTCAACTCAACATGTAACTCTCTTTTCTATCCTCATCACCTCTTAAACCACTACCCAACACTATCCCTATATACATTCCACGCCATTCCAGATCAATGGCCACCACCAGGCAGGATAATAGTATATATATAATGTGTAAAAATCTTTTATATAGAAATAATCGTGTTTAAAAGGCACCCGATAGCCTGTTTTGTATAAAAATAACCTTTCAAAGATAATATATATATATAGAGGGTGAGAAAGGATTTTACAAAATCCTAGCTAACATCACCCTCAATGTTATAGTAAGGTTAAGTGTGATTACCTGTCGCCCAGCAATTTACACGCGATTTCTCAACCTTTCTTCCTCGATGCCACGGAAGCCTACTGCATCCACTCCTATAATAATAGATAGCCAAATGATAAATTAATATCATTTCCCTTTTATCGTAGTTCGACGTCTCTCTCTCGTTCTTATATGTTACTACCCAATCCTAATCCTTCCTTTTTAGTTATTCTCTAGTTGACACACATACACCCAAGTTGAACACAAGTCTCTAAATCAAAGAGAGTAATGATTCTCAAAATTGAGTTGCATCACACACTTCAATCACATTATCCCAAAGAAACCATTATTAAAATCCATTTAAACAAACATGTCACCCAATCAACAACATTAACTGATTCACATTCCAAAAACTTATAATAAGGGGAATCAAGTCAATACCTACCAATTAATCGGATTTATCCCTTTTTGTTAAATAAAATCATGTTTCTTAAGCTTAATTGCCACTTTTATATCGCATATTGATTTTTTTAAAATATGTCTTTCCTACTTATTTCAATACATCAGTATTAAGCTCTTTACACATGACTATCAGAATACCATTAGAGATACATATGAATAAGATATTCAATTACAAGGTAATGATCATTCAACCAATTAGAATCTTCACAATTTAAAGGAAACCATGCCCGCTCAAATAAACTGAAACTTTAATTTAGTATTAAATAAGTATGTCCCGATTGTCATAGTTCTACATTTACCATACTCTAATAACCAGCTTGGACATCATTACGTCAAGAGTCAATTCAGCCACCACAAAGTATTTGATTACTAAGCACTAATAAAACAAGAATCAAATGAAAGTCATTCAAATTCCCTCACTGAAAATTTCGGCCAAAACAGGGAAAAAGGATAGAACACATTGCCTCATTCCAAACTTGTTTTAAAGGTATACAAGGTTATTTCAAACAAATAATCCAAACGCAAGACAATTAAGCACACTTTAAATACTGATTTTTCATGCCTTCACTAAACCAAAACAACATATTAAATCATGAAATAAGGCCTTACCAATCATTTAACCACAGTAATAGTTCGAACTACCATTTTACATTCAGATTACAAATTAAATCCTCCAGAGTGTTTTATGTTCTAGATTTCCAGCATTTAATCACTACAACTAAACAGCCAATTAGAGTAATACATGACAGCCATTTATGCAACAAAACTTGATTAGATTCTTACTGTTTAAAGAGTGAAAACAGATTCTTGGAGTGAAAGACCTAAATCAAGTTGATGACTTTTAAAACCTTGCACCACATGTGGAAATAGGCAAAACAATTATCTCATTCTCATATTCTAATCAAAACACACCTATAAATTTACCCAAAGCAGAACAACATCCTGCATACAGTTATTAAGCAATATCATAAGAAATCCATTGTCACAACCAAACAAAGCAAGATAATCGAACAGAAAGAAGCAAGCTGAACAAGTATTTCCATTACTTCACAAATCCAAACAGTCATGACAATAGAAAACCACAATTAACACATGCTACTCTTAAACATTGTAACATAACCACCAAATTCTGTTTACATTTAGTACATTTTAATTACCAAAGCTTTTAAGCATGACCAATCAGTAATTCAAAATAACACTCCAACGCAATCACTTTTCAGCAAAAATTTGAAGGAGAGAAGCCAAGAATAAGTTCAGCCATAACGAGAAAGTAGCACAAAACTTGAAACTCACTTGCACCTGCTTTTAGTAAATTAAATCTACTTGAAATAGCAAAACAAAGCAAATACATATGAAGCCTCAAGGATAAACCAAGTCAGTAAGATTCAACATGCAACCACTTACATTTGTTTTTATTTCATCATTATAAGCCTCTCATCCAACTTAAAAGATTAACAAACTCCTTTCCTAATGCCTAGCCAAACCAGAAAATCCAACAAAATCACACAATAAATATCCTAATATCATTCAAACAACCTTTACAACAACAAATTACAAATCTTGAACCCCAATACCCCATAATCATTTCTTAAACGTACAACACCAAACTAACCAGCCCAATATGGTCAAAGAAATAATACAATCACCATTACAAATGCTTCACAAATCAAACACTTCATTTCATAAAAGTGCCCACACAAAGGAGAGGAACAAAATGCCAAAACACAAGTAAATTCTCAAACATTTTAATCATTTTCTAAAACTTCAAACCCACGTCTAAACATGCTTTTTGGTGGATTATCAAACCCAAAATAGAAACTCATTTTCGGATTTCTCTCAAGCTCACCGAAAATGAATGGAGAAAGGTATGAATATGAGGAAATAAAGTTACCTCAGTATAGTTTTGGTGTTGTATGAGTTGTGGGAGGCCGCCGCCGCCGCCGTGAAGCTCGCCGGAAATCGGCCATCAAGGGCTGGCCGACCCAAAACAGTAAAAAGAAAGGAAGAATAAGGGAGATGAAGAAATGAAGAAAACAGAGTTGGAAAGGAAAGAATGACTTGCAAAACTCAAAGAAACAACAACTCTACCTATACACACCGTCGGCCGCCGTCCACCACCACCAGGTCACGCCGGAAAACCGAAGAAGATGATAGAAAGGAGATGAAACCCGAGGAAGATGACGAGGAATAGTGAGAAGCACAAGAAACCCACACGATTTTGAAGTTTTTGGGAAGGAAGAGGAAGTGAAAATCAAAGATAAGTGTGATTGGGAGTGAGAGAACGAAGCATGTGTGTGTGTGGTGAAAGAGAAGATGAAAGGGGAATCCATGACCACTCCTTGGTCGGAGCCGCAGCGCCGTAGGCCGCCGGAGCTTTCAGAGTGGGTGGCCGAAGGGGTAGGGTTTTGGGAAGGGGATTTGCGGCGGGAATGAGGGAGGAGGTGAAAGGTGAGTATTTATATATATATATTAGGGAAAAATTACAACAAACTACCCTATTATTCATTCTTAATTATATTTTTAACCCAAAAGTTTATATATATCATTGTACTCATTTCTTTTCTTCATAATATTATCTAGGTTTCCAAAATACTTGTCCTCAAAGTCTCTAACTCCAAATAACTCCTTTAACTATATTTCCATAATTTCTAAAGAAATAGGCATATTATTTTCTTAAAAATATAATTATCTTCTTTCACTTATTCAAAAGGCTTTTTAATTTACTAATGATATCTTAATATCTTAATTAACTCTCAATTATCTCTAATTTAAAATTCGGGATGTTACAAATAACCTTGCTTGCTCAATTGTACAAATTGCAGCCAATCCTTTGCTTTCTTACCCATTGATTTAAATCCCTAAAAGTCAGAAAGCAATACAATACCACCTACTTTCTCAGCCATGGAAATTTGCCTTTCTTTCTCAGCTTTAGTCATAGAAAAATATAAGGGTAAAGGTGCAAAACTAGCCACCGTAAATTTCCAAATGGACAACTTTAGCACCCGTAAATTGGATGGTGCAAAACCGTACATTATAAATCAAAATGGGACAAATTTAGCCACGCCGTTAAGTTGAAGCTAACAGACGTTTGTGTTGGTGTGGGTCCCACCTTCATTAAATCAAAACGTCTGTTAGCTTCAACTTAACAGCGTGGCTAAATTTGTCCCATTTTGATTTATAATGTACGGTTTTGCACCATCCAATTTACGGGTTCCAAAGTTGTCCATTTGGAAATTTACGGTGGCTAGTTTTGCACCTTCACCCAAAATATAAAATCTCACAATTAAGCCTCAATAAGCAAAAATTGAGGAATCCAATTAGAGACCCAAGCTGTGAAAAATCAGAACACAGAAACTTAATTGCCTCATCTGTACCAACGAAATTCAAATGCTCCCTAATCATCCAGTCACAAAATTGCAATTGTATATCTTCTCGTTTGTTTAAGCAGGTTAACTTCCCCATCTCTAATTCTCTTGTGTGAATCATATTAAAGAATATGAGAAGTGTCCAGACATTATGAAAGTAATGGATGCACAAGAGGGGGGGTGAATTGTGCTATAAAATAAAAACTCAAATAAAAGCAACACAAGGATTTATACTGGTTCGGTCTTCCTGACCTACGTCCAGTTCTCAACCACCCAGGTTGAGTTCCACTATCCCCAGGTTTTACAACGGGTTCACCTGGAACCTTTACAACCGCAAGTTTTAGACGGGATCACTTGCAACCTTACAACCACAAGTTTTACTCAAGGCTCACTTGCAACCTTTCTAACTAGCTCCCCCTTACACCCAGCAAGGGTTCAACCTTTACAAATAAAGGATTTTCTAACTAAGTTCTCTTCAAGAACAGATAATGTTACACACTTAAGTACAATGAATGCTCTTGATACAAGAAGAGACTTAACCACAAAGAGTACAAGATAAGTAGATGAAAAGATCACTCAATGAGTTAAATGCTCTTTCTCTTTTCTGGGCAGCTTTGAATGCTTGAAGGATTTTTCGTTTTCTCTCTCTAGCTTTCTTCAAGATGTCAAAGATAATAGATGCCTCCATAAATGAAGGTGAGCTTCTTTATATAGTCTTCAAGTAATCTCACTCTTGGTAGGTGGGTTAGTCGTTTGAATATGGCCGTTTTTCCCATGTTACCGTTTGCCCATTTAATGCTTCATTAATGCTTAGCAGGGTTGACTTGTGTAACATCCTGAAAATTTAATACAGGATCAAGGAGTGTTTTGGGAAATAATAAATGGAGAAATTGGGAATTTTGAAATTTTTAGGAATTTTTGGTGATTTTTGAGGACATTTTGAAAATTTTGAGCAGTAAATGTGCATATAATTAATTAAGAAATTGAAGAGTTTGAAATATGAGGGAATGGAAATACCCAAAATATTTTGAAAGTTAAGGAGATTGGAGGCTGGTTTAAGTGGTTTTAAAATTAAAAGAGTACACTATGACAAGTTTGGGCTACAAATCATCAGAGAACCTCCTTATTTCAGCAAACCAAACGCGCCCCTCCCCCTTTACTATAAAAACATCGGACTCCCACCTCCAAAATCATTCATCTTCATCGTTCTCCTTCCTCTTCTTCACTGACTCCGTCTTCTTCCTCCCTCCCCTTTTGCTCGATCGGCGCGGCGGCGGCCAAGGCTGGCCGGACCACCGTGGCCAATCCTCCCACCCTTTTCATTCAAACCCTTCTTCCCCTTCGTTTCTCATTCTTCCACCCTTCCTCCGTCGGGTTCTTCATCCTTCCGGCAGACAACACGGCAGCGACGGCCTAAATCGCCACAAGCAAGTGTATTTTCGAGTTCAAGTGAGTTCTTTCATTGATTTCCTTTTTGTTTCCTCTAAACCAAAGTTCTGGTCTTCACTTTATTCTTCTTTGTCTCATCCGTTCAGCGAGTTCATTCGGCCACCACCACAACATTGTTTTTCGGCGAAGCTCCGGCGAAGCAGTGGGAGGTCGAAAATGAATAAGGTAGTTTCATTTATTCCGGTTTTACCCCTCCTTCTGCGATTTGGTGAGATTTGAGTGTTTAAGGTTTGAAAGGGGTTTAAAGATTTGATTCAATAATCATCAAAAATCATAACTTAGTCTTGGATTTTGAGTTTCCTAAAGCAATTTGAGCATGAATAATGTTTTCAAAGTTGTATGTTGATTTCTCCAAAATTTCTTCTCTTTGGCTGCGTGTGTATGTGCATATATATAGGATTGAGGACCGAATTGGTTTTAGGTTTGGGTTCGAAATCTGTAATTTGTTGTTGTATGAGGTTGTTTGAATGATATTAGGATATTTCTTGTGTGATTTGTTGGATTTTTGTGGTTTGGCTAAGCACCAAGAAAGGTGTTGTTGATCCTTGGGTTTCAAATGTGGTGTTACTTTATTCTTGTGGCAGAACTTTTCTGTTTTGTTTCCTTGCTTTTGTGTTAACTGTTTTGATGGGTTTTGGGACAAGCATGACTTATTCTAATTGTGGGATCTTTTGCCTTCTTGAGTAAAGAAGAAAAAACTGTTAAAGTGTATAATTGCTTATCATATAGACTTTAAAGGATGTTGTGAACGGTAGTTAGTTCCCTTGTTGCTTGTGTGGACTGTCTTGGTCAGATTAGGATAGAAGAGATCGAAATACTTATTTTGTTTGAGTGGGATTCATTTGTTTTATGATTTAAGAAAGTGAAATAAGAATTTGTGACTTATTAATGATGATTAATGTATAGGAATTATTGTTTGAAAGTGTTTATATGTGTGCTTTTAACAACACTTTGTTATTTTATTTTATTATTCTTGGTTCAGCCATTTGGACTAAACAGGGAAGGCATTAACTTTAGTGATTTTCTATTTCATTGGAAGTTAGATGAAAGTAGTTAAATGTGAGTTAAAAATTGACCAAATAACTGCAAGTTAGTTTTGTATTGTATGAGAATAAGTGTTTGTTAAATGGAGGGTTCTTGATAATTTTCAGATTTGGGTATTTAGTAATCAAATAGGTTTATACCAAGCTTAAGGTTTTGGAACTTCAAACTAGTGAATGTATAAGTGCTATTATGTATTGCTGCAACTGTTTACTTGAGTGCTATGATGTACTGACAAATTTTTGTGGAGAATTATATTTTGTTTGGACTGAATACATGCCTATTTTCTTTGAAAGTTCGGTTTTGGTGGATTGTATGGGATGTGCATCATATTTTCTAAAATTCTGTTTGTTGAAGATATTTGGAAGGTAATTTCAAGTGGTGTTAAGTCATATATAGGAGTTAGTTACTTAGTCTTAAAGTTGCTGTTCAAAAATGATTCCCTTAGGTTGTAATGTCATACTAAAATTTTATAGTAGTGAGCTTAATCTCATTTGATGATTTCTCTGGATTGAGATTTGATAACTATGAAGTTCATATGGATTGTGATTGGGTTGTGTTAATTCATATGGTGTTTCGATTAAATATATGTTTGTTGTTCCCTTGGCTTTTGTTTCATTAATTTGAATGTAGTTATTGGTTTAGGACTTTGATAACTTAATATGTGCAGGATTGGTTAATACTATTGTACCAATTTGTGAAACAACATAACTTTCTTTAGAATGATATATATAAAAAGGGGGTAGTTATATAGGACAGAGAGACGCTAAATATTTATTCATAAGAATGATTGTTTTACAACTATTATTACCTTATGTAATAATAGGAGACACTTGGAAGAGAATTCACAAGGAATCGGTAAGGAAGAACAACAGAATGCTAAGGGCGACAGGTAATCACACTTAACCTTGCTATAACATTGAGGGTGACGTTAGTTAGGGATTTTGTAAAATCCCTTCTCACCCTCTATATATAGATATTATCTTTAAAAGAGTATTTTTATACAAAACAGGCTATCGGGTGCCTTTTAAACACGATTATTTCTGTATAAAAGATTTTTACACATTATATATACTATTATCCTGCCTGGTGGTGGCCATTGATCTGGAATGGCGTGAAATGTATATAGGGATAGTGTTGGGTAGTAGTTTAAGAGGTGATGAAGATAGAAAAGAGGGTTAGATGTTGAGTTGAGATTGTGGAGAGTTATGTTGTGGAAAACACTATTAAATTGGAGATATTGAAGGGAATTGTAAGAATGTATGATATTGATGTTGATTGACATTGTGATATTGAATGAGATTGAAATTGGTGGATATTGTAAGGTTTGCATGACACTGATATATATGTACCATCGCGCGATGATAACTGTCGATAGGCCAAACGACAGTTATTTGTACTGAGGATCCTTTTCAGATTAATTGGATCGGGGTTCATAGGTCGACTTATTGAGAGAAGTGACCTACGGTTGTTTTGGCATTGAAGAGCCCAACTGCCCCTACGGTTGTTTGGCATTGAAGAGTCCAACCGTTCCCGTTCTGTAATGGAAGCAGAATTGGGGTTCCCTCTCTGGAGATTGCCAGAGAGGGAAATTGTCCCCTCATTATGGAGAGGGACACAGTGTCAAATCATATAGTGAAGCATAGATGCTTGAATGCACCGTGGTGGCACAATGCATCTGTAGGTGAGTGTGAGAGTTGTTGTGGTAGTATTAGTTGATTGGAGTATGGAGATGCTGAATTGATTTGGTTTGAAGGTGATTGTTGGACTTGAGTGGGCATAGAAGAAGTCTTTATATATATATTACATTACTGGTTTTTATATCTGTGGTACCCTCTAGACGCCCTCACTACCGCACATCTCACTGTTATAGTGAGTTAAGCGGTGATTACTGGGACAAATTGTCTCATCCCACGATTACTGACATTTTTGCAGGTATTCATGCACAGGCGCAAGCATCAGGAAAGGGAATTAGGTTTCAAAGGTTATTTAGATTAGTTAGTTATGTATATTGCCAATTTGTATAGGCCTGCATCTGCTTCCGCATGTATATATCTATTTATTGTTAAATATCAACTAGTTTTGTTTATTAACCATGTTAGGCAAATCCTTTCTAACATGGTTAGCAATAAATTATCCATGGTAGCAGCTGTGCTGTATTAGTTTATTCTTTTCTATCATGGATAATATTTCAATCATTAGAATATTCTTTTTCTAACTATGATAGAGATATTGATATTATTGCAATTCCTTTTTCTATCATAGTTAGTAAAGATATTATTGAACTAAAAGAGATGTCACAGGTTAATTAGGGAATTAGTAACAATATGTTACAACTTGCTTTATCTCTGAAAAGTAGGTCTGACAACTCTGCTCTGCCAAAAGCATTCTGACACTGCACTGCTCTGAACGTTCTGACATTCTGATTGCTTGCGGAAGCGGATTCACACCCGGAAGCAACTTTACTTAGTGTGCTGCACTTTGAACGTTAGTCTAGCAATATAAACACATAGTCACATGCAGTGGGAGTTTACTTAGTCTAAGGAAGCTTTCTTACATCCGGAAGCAATTTCACATCCGGAAGCACTTCCACTAGATGATGGGTTATGTTCACATTTTGCTCACTGAGGCTTAGTGTTATCCATTCCAACAGCCAGCGCTAGTCACTAAGCAATCGGAAGCAAGTCTACTGGACGTTGGGTTATGTTCACTGGTGCTCAGTGTTATCTATGCCAACACCCAGCGCTAGTCACTAATCAATCGGAAGCAACTCTACATCCGGTTGCATCTTAACTTAGTCTCAAGGAATTTTATCCATTTAATGTTGTTAGACTGAGTTATTACTTAGTGATGTACTTGCTGTCGCTGGGGGATGAGACGTTCATCCGAGAGCGCTAGTCCTAGTCTATCCGGAAGTAAATCCACATCCGGTTGTACTCTTACTTGGGGTTCTATATTAACCTAATATTCTCTAAGTGTTTGCCTAGTTCTTTCATATTTTAGTCTTCATCAAAACTTAAGATTCTAACATTCTCCCCCTTTTGATGATGACAAACTAAGTCTTATCGATTAAGATCATATGAAAGAATTAAAAATAACAATTAGATCAAGCACAAATAACTTAGAGAATTATCATTGATAAACAAAAGATTACAAGTTAGTGTTACAAAAGCAGATAAAATTCACAAGTAATCTATACTATGCAAAATGAACTATGCATGAAAAAGAGAAAAATTTTCTAAGGTAAAAGGGTGAAGTGGGAGGTTTAAAGTTGATGTTTCTTTTTCCTCTCCCTCTCCTTCTGTCTCTCCTCATTCTCTCTTTGGAGCTGGGCTAGATGGGCATCCTTCACATTCTGGTCAATCTGAGCAATAATTCTCTGAAGCTCTTGCTCTTCCCTTTCCCTTCTGAGTCTCTCAGACTCAACAGACTCCTCGAAGGCTCTCTTCAAGTTTTCAACTTCCTCATAGCCTGGGAACCCTGTTGCATCTAAGAAAGGAGTGACCTCGCCATTTGGATAGTGGACAGCCCTGATCTTTACATTCCATACTGGGAAGTTGGGGTCCTCCTCAACTTCCTGGGCTTTCCTTTTCCCTTTGCCTTTGCCCTTTCCTTTCCCCTTGCCTATCGTTTGGGTAGGCTTGGCTGCTGCTCTCTCAGCGTCCAGGCAAGCCATCTGACCAAAAGAGATCTTATCCGTGTACCCATACCTCTCAAATTCTTCAGGAGTCATATCTTCTATCTCTAGCTTAACTTCCTTTAGAATTGGGATGGCTTGTACTGAAGGAATCTCTTGCTCAGCTTGGACTGATGGAATCTCTTGCTCACTCTCAGCAGATGCAGTAGAAGCAGTACTCTTGTTAGCACCCTTTCTGGCAACTGCCTTCTTCCTTGACTCACTATACTTAACTGCTGAAGGAGGTGGAGCAGAGGTTGGCTCAGAGGGAGGAGTAGCAGATGTTGGCTCAGTACGAGGAGGAGGAGCCGAGGTTGTTCCAAAGGTAGAAGGGATTGGCTTGGCTATCACAATTGGAGGATGGTTAGTCTTCTCCAGCCCATACTTCATCATTATCTCCTCAATTATGTTGCGGCTAGGCTCAGAAGGAGGAGGCTCAGAAGATGAAGAGTCTGGCTGTGGTATGTCTTTACTTTGCTCATATACAACCATATCCCTTTTGGACCTTTGCTCATCCGACCTCTGCTGTTGCATAAACCGGATGGCGTCCCTTCTGATCAGACTCTCAGCACCACCCAGTCTCTGAGACTCCATGGCTCTGCGGAGGGCAGCAGTGATGTCTTCATCTAGCCAGAGGGATGGCTGAGTCAAAACATCCCTTGTCTCCATGGTATGGCGGAGTGCGATAGCAGCATCTCTCCCCCTTTTGTCATCATCAACAAGGGTGAGGGCCAGAGAGGATGGACTGGGTGAAGAGGAGGGTGGAGGTTCAGGGCCAAATCTTCGAGGTGGTGAGGGTGTGGATGAAGAGGATGTGGGTGAGGTTTGTTCTGGTGATTTAGGAGGTTTGGGTAGGAGGGCTGTGTTTCTTTCCCAGAAGGAGGGGTGGGTGAATAGGCCATCAAATGGGTAGGTGGAGTAGTAGACATCGGGTTGTCTAACTTTCCACCGAATAGGGGATTGGTCTCGGAGGTAGTAGGTGTGAAGTAGATGATCAGGAGAGGTGAAACCTAAGGTTTGGGCGATGGTGGGTTGAAAGGTGGTAGGGTTAGGGTGGGAAGGCCCGGCTGAAGTGGGGGGTGGTGAACGATTAGGGGTGTTATGTGGAGATGGGGAGTTATTGGAGTTAAGGGGTGATTGGCGAGGGGACTGTTGGGGTGAGTCTTGTGGTTGGTGGTCGTGGTTGGGTGATGTCTGGGGTTGTTGGTTGTTGTTTGGTGATGTGTGGGGTTGTTGGTTGTTGTTTGGTGATGTGTGGGGTTGTTGGTCATTCTGAGGAGGAGGTGGCTGTGGCTGTTGAGTGTTGGGTGGAGGAGGAGGAGGTAGTAGTGGTTGATTAGGTGGAGGAGGTGGAGGTGGGTTTGGAGGAGGGGGTGGTGGTAAGTTACCTTGGGGTTGAGGGATCTGAAGGTGTTGGAGAATGAGGTCTAGCTTGGCGTCTAGCCGTCCTAATTGAGCCTCGACCTGACCCACGCGATCCTCGATCCTCTGGATTCGCTCCCTTTGCTGCTGGAAGCCAGTGTCACACTCATCACGGAGAGGAGCCACCAAGGAGTCAGTCAGCCTAAAGAGAATCTCCTCCTTTACTTCCTGGGCAAAGGCTTTGACAGTAGCTGGCACCTTTGCAACTCTGCTTGGACCAGGAAGAGAGTCAACCTCTTGATCCCCTGCACCTGACATAGAGGGGGCTGAGGCATTAGAGGCACTGCCTGCCTGAGACCCTGAGCGAGTGGGCTTGGCCTTCTTAAGATACTTAATCCCCATCTTGTCAATGTTAATTGCGCTGACAGGTACGCACTTAACATTTTCTTCCTCCACAGTGGATGTAGCCTTGATCAGATTCTTTTCAAGGAGGAAGGCGATGATAGTGGGGTAGGGAAGAAAACCAGCCTTATTATTCATCATCCATCTATGCAGTTCAAGACTGATCAACTGCCCGGGGTTGATTGGCTGCTGGGTGAGAAGTCTGGGAAACCATGGGTTGTCCAGCAGAGTGAACTCGTTGAAGTTACCCCCCTTGTGTGTCATCATGCGGGAGTAGACGTAGTATAGTAGCCTGTCGGAGTCAGACATCCCGGACACCTTCTTCCCTTGGGTGTTATAAGTCTTCTCGAGTTCCTCTATGCTGAGTTTGAGTGATTCAGGGTATAGCCACTCATTCATTCCCTCTTCAGTAAACCCCATTAAGGCGTTGATGTCCCTCCAAGTGAAACTGAAGGTTCTCCCCCTTACAGTGGCGGTGAAGGTGAGTCTCCTAATCTGTTCCTTCCCATCCACTTTCTTATACTTGACTTTCCCAGTGAGTGACTCGCAGAACACTCGCAGGACGTTGATATTGTAGTCCTGGTTGATCCCCAGCCAGGGCATGTACTTTTCCAGAAATGGCCGCAGGTGTGGAAACCCTAGTTCATCTATCTTGGCTAGATCTATGAACATGCCGTTGTTGAAGTAGGGCTTGATGGTTTCAAACTTGGAGGAAACAGCCTCCAAAAGCCCATCTCGATATACCAGAGGATCATCCTCCTCTACCCTTTGTCTTTTGGAAGAAGGTTCCTCGCTAAACTGGACCTTCTTCTTCCCTTTCCTCTTGGCTTGTTCACGCTCAGTCTGCCCAGGCTGTTCTTGGACTTGCTCAGAATGTCCAGGTTGTTCCTGGACTTCCTCGTTCTGCCTTTGGGTTTGCCCAGATTGTTCTTGGTGTTCTTCGCGTTCATGTGATTTTCCAGATTTCCCAGTGTGAGAATGCCCAGATTTCCCAGTTTTGGACTTAGATTTCTTGGTTGAAGTGGCTTTCTTTGTGTTGGGGTTCGATTCATGTGAGCCGGCCATTTTTGTGAGGGTTTAGAGTTCAAATGAAATGAAATGCGAAGAAGAAGATGAAGAAGATGAAGAACACGGTGAAGAAGATGAAGAGAATATGAATGTATGCAGAGAATTTGTGGGTGAAAATTTGAGTAAGTAAAAAGTGAAAGTGAAAGTGACTTCCTATTTATATGCAAAGTTACAGAGGGTAAAATGGGTAATGACGCTTCATGAAAGCATGCGATTATTCATTGGGTAACGTAGACATTTAATTGGAACGGCGCACCTTTTGACATGTGTCGCTTCACCTTATCAGAGAAGGCACAACTTCTCATGGTGGAAGATGAATCGTTTTCTGAAGTGACGTGTCCCTTGATCCAGGCACTGACGCTCTTGCTTGTTTTAGTTTAACACTCAGTGCCAGCACATGATCATCCGGAAGTGGTTTTGCTTCCGGTTGCACTTGCTTAAGATTTAACATTGGGGACCTGCAAAAACAAGGATTGGCACTCCGATGCCTAAGTTAGTAAAGTTGCAGGTTTTAATAAAGCTCAAGATTATTTAAGGAATTAAACTTCATTTGGGTTTACCATTCCCAAATCACCTCTTATGAATGTAAATTGATCAACCCCCAGAGGCTTGGTGAAAATATCAGCAAGCTGATGCTGAGTGGGGACAAACTTTACTTTGACATCTTTCTTCTGAACATGATCTCTGATGAAGTGATGTCTGACATCAATGTGCTTTGTCCTTGTGTGCTGAACCGGATTCTTGGCAAGGCTGATGGTGCTTGTGTTGTCACAGAGGATGGGTGCCTCAGGGAACTCCAAGCCAAGATCTCTTAGTTGGTTCTTCAGCCACAGCACTTGGGCACAACAGCTTGCGGCAGCAATATATTCAGCCTCTGAGGATGACAAAGACACGCAGGTTTGCTTCTTACTAGCCCAAGAGACCAGACAACCACCAAGGAAGGCGCATTGTCCACTGGTGCTCTTCCTATCAGTTTTATAACCTGCATGGTCAGAGTCAGAGTAAGCCCACAAGAACTCTTGGTTACCTCTGGGATACCAAAGACCAAGCTCTTGTGTACCCTCAAGGTATCTTAGAATACGTTTAACACATGTTAGATGTGACTCCTTGGGGTTGGCTTGAAACCTCGCACACATGCCTACACTAAATTGAATGTCAGGCCTGCTTGCCGTTAAGTATAGTAGGGACCCTATCATTCCCCTGTACATGGGCAGGCTGACAGATTTACCCTTTGCATCAGCATCAAGTGCGGCTGTGGTACCCATTGGTGTGTCATACTCCTTGCATTCATCCATCCCAAACTTCTTGAGTAGCTCTCTGCAGTACTTAGCTTGGGAGATGAAGATTCCATTCTTCTTTTGCTTAATTTGCAGGCCTAGGAAGAACGTTAGTTCTCCCATCATTGACATTTCAAACTCACCCTGCATAGTCTTAGAGAATTCTTCACAAAGTTTTTCGTTAGTTGCCCCAAAAATAATATCATCAACATAAATCTGGACAATTAGCATGTTTCTATCTTTGTGAAGAATAAACAGTGTACTATCTAGTTTGCCTCTTGAGAAACCCTTGCCCAGCAAAAAGCTGCTGAGTCTCTCATACCAAGCTCGAGGAGCTTGTTTCAGGCCATATAAAGCTTTCTTTAGCCTATACACATGTTTAGGATGCTTGTGATCCTCAAAGCCAGGAGGTTGTTCTACATAAACCTCTTCTTTGATGTAACCATTAAGAAATGCACTCTTTACATCCATTTGATATAATCTAAAGCCTTTCATGGATGCAAAGGCTAGAAGAATCCTTATTGCTTCGAGTCTAGCGACTGGAGCAAAAGTTTCTTCATAGTCTATGCCTTCTTCTTGGTTATATCCTTTGGCTACTAATCTGGCTTTGTTCCTCGTAATTTGACCTGTCTCATCCAGTTTGTTCTTGAAGACCCATTTGGTCCCAACTATGGATTGATGAGACGGCCTTGGGACTAGTTCCCAAACTTGGCTTCTTTCAAATTGATTTAGCTCTTCCTGCATGGCAATAATCCAGTCGCAGTCCTCAAGAGCTTGTTCAACTGAAGTTGGTTCGATTTGAGATAAAAATGCTCCAAACTCAACTTCATTTTGAACCTGCCTTCTGGTTCTGACACCAGAAGAAACATCACCAAGCACTTGATCAAGAGGATGATCCCTGTGATGTCTCCTAGCTGTTGGCAACTGTGCCTCCTCAGGCACGGTCTGCACTCTAGGCTTATCACTGGGTTCATCTTCTTCTTTGGGATTGCTTGCTGGTGTTTCTTTTGGTGGTGAAGAAGATGATGGTGGTTTTGGAAGATTTAGTAATTCATCATCTTCTGTGGATTGTCCCCATGTAAGAGTTTCATCAAATACAACATGCATTGATTCTTCCACGATTCTAGTTCTCATGTTGTATATTCTGTAAGCCTTACTCCTAAGGGAATACCCTATGAATACACCTACATCAGCTTTTGGATCAAACTTACCCAGATTTACCTTTCCATTGTTATGCACATAGCATTTTGATCCAAAGATTCTGAGGTGGCTGATGTTGGGCTTTCTGCCTTTGTACAGCTCATAGGGTGTCTTGTCCAAGCCCTTGCGAACATAGGCTCTGTTGGAGATGTAGCAGGCAGTGCTCGTAGCGTCCGCCCAGAACACTTGAGAAACTTCTTTCTTGTTGAGCATGCTCCTGGCCATCTCAGTCAGAACCCTGTTCTTCCTCTCGACTACTCCGTTTTGCTGAGGAGTTCTGGGAGCTGAGAAGTTATGTTCAATACCATTCTGCTCACATAGCTCAGAGAAGCTATGGTTCTCAAACTCGCCTCCATGGTCTGTCCTTATGGCTGTGATTTTGAGGTCTCTCTCATTCTACACTTTCTTAGCCAGGACAACAAAAGCATCAAAAGCATCTTGCTTAGAGGCAAGAAACATCGTCCAAGTGAACCTTGAATAGTCGTCCACTACTACTAGAGCATACATGTTTCCACCCAAGCTCTTCACTCTCGCTGGCCCAACCAAATCCATGTGGATTAGTTCCAAGGGCCTGCTAGTGGAGACTCTCTTCTTGGTTTTAAACGAGGACTTTGTTTGCTTTCCTCGTTGGCAGGATTCACAAATATAATCGTGCTTAACTTTAAAGGATGGAATCCCTATAGCTAGCTCTTTCTTAATTAGCATGTCAAGTTGAGTGAAATTAACATGAGCTAGCCTTTTATGCCAAAGCCAACTGTTCTCATCGCTAGATATTAAACATTTTTCTTCCAGTTGTTGACATAAATCTAGAGTGTATAGGTTTTCCATTCCTATTGGCCTTAAGTTTGCATTTTAAGTTGGCCTTATCTAGATTCAGATCCTGCTTATCTACTATTATGCACTCATGTGAATAAAAAATTACCCAGTTTCCTTTGTCAGTGCTCTGGCTCACGCTCAGCAGGTTGTGACAGAGACCATCCACCAGATAGACATCCTTGACTGGTCCTACTTCTCCAACTCCGGTGATCTTTCCACTTTGATTACCTCCAAAGGTTACTGTGGCTCCATCTTTGATCACCAAGGACTTGAATTTGTCTCTGTCACCAGTCATGTGTCTCGAGCATCCACTGTCAATGTACCACTTTTTGTTCTTGGATGCTTTGAGACAGACCTGCATAAATTAGACAAGCTTAGGTACCCAACCTTTATTGGGTCCTTTATCATTAGTCTTCTTTCCCCTTGGTCCAGTATTGACCTTGGGTTTGTGATTGTGTTGTGCCTCTGGCCTTGTGGAGGCTCTAGGCTGACCGACTTCCCTTGGAATATGTTTCCAAGTTCTAGTCCCTTGTCCTCCCTTAGTTTCTTTCTTTGGAGGATCTTCATTTACCCTGGTTCCTTTTGGAACCCACTTATAGGAGCTATTTACTCCATGCTTCTTTGCATTGCAAGTGGACGTGGAGTGTCCCTTTTTGTTGCAGTAGTTGCAGAAGCTAAAGGGTGTGGAGCTGTGACTTGTAGCTTTATGGAAGAATTTTAAGTATGGTTTCACTTTGGGCTCCACCCACTTTTTACCCTTATGCTTATACCCTAATCCAGTTCTATCCCTGTATGCCCTTTGGTTCATCAAAATAACATTCAACATTTCAGAACCATTTGTAAACTTCTCCAGGGCATTTTGCAGTCTATCTCTTTCAGTAGAGATCTTGCTGCAGTTAGGGCAGCCTTCTAGTGTTGTGGCCTTGGGTTCCTCTTGGGGAGATCCCTTGCCATCTGCTATCGGAAGCTTTCTAGCTTCCGCTAGCTCTTCACACAGTGAGTCCACCTTGGACTCAAGTGATTCCTTTTTAGCTTTCAACACTTTATAGGCTTTACATAATCGAGAGAATTCTTCATGAACCTCATTGTAAGCCTCTTGTAGTTCAGAGAAAGTTACCTCATTGTCCTCGTGGGTGAGATCAAAATCTGAAGAGGCTTCCTCATCATCTTCTCTGGCCATCAGGCAAAGGTTGGCAACCTCTTCCTCATCACTTGCTTCATCGTCTGAGCTATTCACCCAGATGGAGGATACGAAGGCTTTTCTTTTGTCTTTCCCCTTTGATCTTTGCAAGCTTGGACACTCAGCCTTGAAGTGCCCAGGCTTTTTGCACTCAAAGCACACCGGGGCCTTTTCCTTCTTGTATCCCTTCCTCTGACTGGAATCACCTTTCTGAAAGCCTCCTTTCCTCTTGAAGAACTTTCTGAACTTCCTCACCATCATGGCCATCTCCTCATCGTCCAATTCCTCCTCAGCATCCTCATCATCATCATTCTCTTCAATCTCCTTGCTGGGAGCAACAAGGGCAAGATTTTTGGTTTTGGATGAAGCTTGAGGAGCTCTCTGAGCCAGCAGGGTTGGTTCATATTCAGCCAAGGAACCAAAGAGTGCAGTGATGGAGCTGGTTGACTCTCCTTGGACTTCCTGCAAGATGGTAACTTTGGTGATCCAATCACCTTTCAAGACTTTTAGGATCTTGCTGACTTGCTCACTTTCAGGAATGTCGTCCTTGCCCAGGGAGGCCAGGTTATTGATAAGGTGAGTGAACCTGAGCTCCAGTTCTCTGATTGGCTCAGTTGGACTAGTCATGGCGAATTTGTGAAACTCTTCCACCAACATCTCAACTCGTCTTGCCTTCACTCCCCTGGTTCCAGAGTGAGCAGCCTCAAGAGCCTCCCACATATCCTTAGCAGTTTTGTGGTGGCTGATCCTATGAAACTCCTTAGGGCTGAGAGCACACTGAATGTAATGCATGGCCCTGTAGTTTAGTTGGACTAGAGCATAGTCCTCGTTGGTGTATCTGGATCGCTGCTTTGCAAAACCATCTTCATCTAGGGGAGTGTGATCCCCACGTTCAATTACATCCCAGAGTCTGATGTCGCTGGACTTGATGTACGTCTCCATTCGAAATTTCCAGAATGGATAGTTATACCCATCAAAGCCTGGGGGCTTGTTGGGTTGAATGGAGACATCGGGCAAGGAGTAATCTGTATCCATTACTGGATCTTTACTTTCTGGATTCGTTGGAATCGAGTGAGAAAGACCCGCTCTGATACCAAATGAAAGTAATGGATGCACAAGAGGGGGGTGAATTGTGCTATAAAATAAAAACTCAAATAAAAGCAACATAAGGATTTATACTGGTTTGGTCTTCCTGACCTACGTCCAGTTCTCAACCACCCAGGTTGAGTTCCACTATCCCCAGGTTTTACAACGGGTTCACCTGGAACCTTTACAACCGCAAGTTTTAGACGGGATCACTTGCAACCTTACAACCACAAGTTTTACTCAAGGCTCACTTGCAACCTTTCTAACTAGCTCCCCTTACACCCAGCAAGGGTTCAACCTTTACAAATAAAGGATTTTCTAACTAAGTTCTCTTCAAGAACAAATAATGTTACACACTTAAGTACAATGAATGCTCTTAATACAAGAAGAGACTTAACCACAAAGAGTACAAGATAAGTAGATGAAAAGATCACTCAATGAGTTAAATGCTCTTTCTCTTTTCTGGGCAGCTTTGAATGCTTGAAGGATTTTTCGTTTTCTCTCTCTAGCTTTCTTCAAGATGTCAAAGATAATAGATACCTCCATAAATGAAGGTGAGCTTCTTTATATAGTCTTCAAGTATTCTCACTCTTGGTAGGTGGGTTAGCCGTTTGAATATGGCCGTTTTTCCCATGTTACCGTTTGCCCATTTAATGCTTCATTAATGCTTAGCAGGGTTGACTTGCTTTATCTCTGAAAAGTAGTTCCGACAACTCTGCTCTGCCAAAAGCATTCTGACACTGCACTGCTCTGAACGTTCTGACATTCTGATTGCTTGCGGAAGCGGATTCACATCCGGAAGCAACTTTACTTAGTGTGCTGCACTTTGAACGTTAGTCTAGCAATATAAACACATAGTCACATGCAGTGGGAGTTTACTTAGTCTAAGGAAGCTTTCTTACATCCGGAAGCAATTTCACATCCGGAAGCACTTCCACTGGATGATGGGTTATGTTCACATTTTGCTCACTGACGCTTAGTGTTATCCATTCCAACAGCCAGCGCTAGTCACTAAGCAATCGGAAGCAAGTCTACTGGACGTTGGGTTATGTTCACTGGTGCTCAGTGTTATCTATGCCAACACCCAGCGCTAATCACTAATCAATCGGAAGCAACTCTACATCCGGTTGCATCTTAACTTAGTCTCAAGGAATTTTATCCATTTAATGTTGTTAGACTGAGTTATTACTTAGTGATGTACTTGCTGTCGCTGGGGGATGAGACGTTCATCCGAGAGCGCTAGTCCTAGTCTATCCGGAAGTAAATCCACATCTGGTTGTACTCTTACTTGGGGTTCTATATTAACCTAATATTCTCTAAGTGTTTGCCTAGTTCTTTCATATTTTAGTCTTCATCAAAACTTAAGATTCTAACACATTATAGGCGGTTGAATACATACCAAAAAATTCGAATCCAGTAGGGTTGAGCACCAAACAATTAGAGAAATTGAATATGAGTACCCTATACCAAGCTTTATAGAATTCATCACTAGAGTAATAATCGGCCCCTGCTTCTGCATCCTCATCTTGTGCGATTTTCCAATCTCCAGCCTCCCATTTTGCAAACTCTCGGTTGAAGGATGTATTTTCAAGCCACGTATGTAAATGTAGGTTAGGGTTTTGCAACAAGTGTATGAAGATATGGGCCTTTTGCTCACCATAACCAAGCCCAATCAATTTGCCTCTCCAATTAAGAATAGGGCTTCTTCCACAATGGGCCTTGTAAACCCTAATTAAGATCCACTTACTGTTGGAGCTGTCTTCAATCTTTTCTATCTTTGCAATCTTGAAAAACAGAGGCGAACACCACTGCTTAGCTTCAAATACGAATCCTCCCTGGAAGAATCGCTCCTCGCCATTAATTTCTTCTTTCGATGATTCAAGAACATGAATCGACTTCACTTGAGTGTTTAATTTGATTTTGTTTGCATGAGATTTCTGTTCTTCTCTAATTTCAGCCTCAACATGAACAGTAACTTCAATTCTAAATTCAATCGCAGCCACTTCTTTCATGTTCTCTTCAACTTCAATTTCATCTTCAACGTACTTTTGTGCTACAGAATTGATGCCTTTGATTTTCTCATGAAGAACATCTTCTCTGGCCGAATCTAATTCTGAGTTCATCTTTACATTCAGAATTTTCCTTTCTTCTCCATATTTCTCCAATCTCTCTGACATGTGATTCAACTTCGTGATAATCTGCTCTACAAGAGATAGTACAATTTCATCTCTATTCTCCACCATCTTCTTGATTCCAAGATCGGTGCTCTGATACCTTTGATGAAAATCAAACTAGTATTTTATTGATCATCAACAAAGTCTCACTTCCAAGGGTGGAAATCCAATGGAAGGTTACAGAGAAGACCCAAAATGAAAGATACAATTGGTGTATTAGACAACACCACCCTCCCAATAGTGTATTAGAGAACACCACCCTCCTAAAGACTCCAATTCTCACATAACCCCTTGCTCTCAGCCTAGCTTTCTATTTATACCAAGGTTTTAAAACCCGAGCCGGACGTCGAGCCGGAAAACTGAGCGGGTCATGGTTGAAACGGTTGAAACGGTTGGACCGTTCGGTCGAACCGGTGACGTAATAATTTAATGAAAATTAAATATATAAATATTGTTAATACTTAATAACTTAATATAATTAGGATGAAGATATTTTTTTAATCAAGTTCATTTTTTTTCTGTTGATATATTTTTTTCTGCAGTTGTCAAATTCTGGCCGGGTCAAAAGCGGGTCAAAAGCGGTTCAACCCGGGTCAACCCCGGGTCAACAGCGGTCGACCCGGGTCAACTCCGGGTCAAACCGGTTTGAACAGTAAAACGGCCCAATCGAGGTGATTGGGCCGTTTTAGTCACCGGCCGACGGTCCGACCGGTCGGACCGTCCGGCTCGGTCCGGGTGTGAAAACCTTGATTTATACTATTCTGTTACAATGAGCAGCTTACTAACTTGCTCATGCCAGCTATACACACTAACATGCCAGCTATACACACTAACAGAATTATTACTACTATTACTATAATACTCATACTACCCCTCACGTCATTCCCGACTTCCGATAATATGTACATGATGGCCAATCTCATCACATATTTCCAGTGTGTTGTGTTTGATTGTGATTGTTATTAATTATTTGTTTTAATTATTATTGTTGATGTTTTGAGTGTGCAATGTTGAGTTTCTGATGTGTTTGTAAATAAATATTTGTGCTGCTTTAATACATGGTAATTGATAGTTACTTGATATTGACATAGATAATATGTTCATGCAACATAGCATGTAGCACACACCACTTAACACAGTATTAATACACACCACCTTGTCGGCATACACATGCACGTACTGCAAAAATGTACGTATGCAAGTAGTTGTTAGTTGCGACATCAGAGTCTACTTCTCGTGGTTAAACATTTTATAGGTATTAGATCGGGGCAGGAGTCATAGAGAAAGGATCCGGAGACTTGGGAACTAAGCATCATGCTTTCATACTATTTTTCATATATTTATTTATTAATTTGTAAATATCTTTAAGTTATTTTCCTTGGAATATTGTATGTCTTTTTAAAATCTTAGGCTGGATAACTATAAGTATTTTTAATACTACATGTTATGTGCTTAATTATAAATGATTGTAAAGGAATTTAATCAGGTATTACTAGATTTATTAAACATCCATGTTAGTAAATTTTTATCTAACATAGATATATTAGATTTGACATTTTTTTTAAAATAAACTATTTTCAATTGTTAATATTATATTTGATTAATAAATTATTTATTATAATTATTTATTTCCAAATTAGATGAAATCTTTTTCTAACCATGATAGTACATTCGTGACTAAAATTATTTTTCTATCATGATTAGCCTATTAACTTATATTTTCTGAAAAATAAGAACAAAAATAAGTAAAGTTCTTTTTCTAACTATGTTAGCTATTATTATGTTAACTTGATTCTTTTTCTAACATAGTTAGACTTTAAAATCTTTGAAATGAAAGGATGTAATTTGATTTGTGAATAAAATGGTAATTAAATAGTTAATTGGGAACAGTTTGTTACATTACACACTGTAACATCCTCCCAAAATAACGATTAAATTTATGCAGTCTACGATGGTATAAAAAAACTTAAATAATAAAATTTACCATGATAGAAAAATCTAAAATCCATATAAAGATGTTGATCATATCATTGCATACCCTACTATAGTAGAAAAAGAATTGACCCAATTTTAAACTCTACCATAGTAGAAAAGAATAAATCTTATTTTTCTTACTAACTAATCATGGTAGAAAAGAACAAAACGACATTTGAAAATGTTTCGAAAACACTTATTTTCTTCAAAACATTTTTTTAAAAAAACTAACATAGTATAAAATGATTTTCCACCTTAAAATATTCCTAAAATAATAGATTATTTGGAAATTTTTCAAAATCAAAGATACTAAAAATAATATATTAAGGTCTACTAAAAACAATTATTAGAATAGTTCTGTACATCATTTACCAACAAAACATTTCATATTTTTAAAAACAAAATCCCTAATGTCACGACAATTTAATATAAAACGACATAAATGTGCTCAATAAGCACAATAAAGCCTTTTGAGCTCGTCCTCAATTGTTAATATTATAATGAGATTGACATCCCAGTAACTACTGAAAGCATCTAACATACACTAACAAACCATATACAATTATGTTATAAACAATTATACTCCACATGGTACTCTTTGGTACCTTACACACACAAGTATTACATACAATCAAACATTTAAATAGAAATGATTTCTTCATGAATGAATGTGTTATGCAACCTCCCTTATATCACACCCTTATTCCGCTTACAGGAGTCATAGGCTAACACATAGTCCAAACAGAAACATATCGGATCCAAGTAATTATATTGTTCCAAGCTCACCAATACTTGAGATATACCCGCCCAAAGGTACAGAGCTCAAGCATGGACTATGACTCCCCTCCTTAAAAGAACGAAATTAATAAGGAGGTGTCACATGTCCTACTACTCCAATGCAATCCCAAGCAAGTAAAACATGGAAGAAGGGGCTCTGACAAGTGTCATCCACTGTGCACCGAGTGATGACATACCACGTGGTAATGTACAGATTTCTCCTCCAAACCCTATCCCATCATCATGAATGCAAATGCTATGACAATTATATCATTCTCAGAAACTAATATACACAATTTCAGTCCACAATACTCTATCAGGTTCCAATTCCACGTATTCTCACAAAATATATAACCATCATTCCAAAGGTTCAACTACCAAGTAATGATATCAATATACACATAAGCATGGTTGAAAAGGAACAAACTTGTATACATTTCACATAATGTACAAAAGGGCAAGCTTGCTTAAAGAGATCAAACTAATATTAAAATTTCAAACAACTAATTTAACAAATGCTTCAATATATTACATTACAATTAATCTTACATAATCCAATCAAGTTATAAGTATTTATAATATAATTATACACAATTTGAAAATATACGAAAGAGTTTTCCAAAAGTTACCTCTACTCCCAGCTTACAAATAGATGCACAAATGTTACTCAAACCCTCTCAAGTAAGAGTCTTATGCCTCTGTCCAGAAACCACGCGGTGCTATATTCTCATCCACTCATGCTTTTATTATTTTTTTTTTGAAGGTGAGACGCTGTTAGGTATTTTTGTGTAAGAAGATGAATATAGGCCAGGGATAAGAAAACTGAAGGAGTGGATTGTTAGAATCTTAGGTTTTGATGATAACTGATATAGATTATAGTCAATGGGATCACTAGTATAAGATAAAGCAATCACTAGTATCTAAGACATAACGATCACTAGATTTTAATATAGGACTTAGATAGTGCGATCACCAAACTGATATAGAACCAAGGCATTGCGATCATTCATTTGATATAGACCTTAGACAATGCGATCTCTAAACTAATATGGAACTGAGACATTGCGATCATTATTCTGATATAGACTTAAGACATGCGATCACAATAGTAAGATAAAATGATCACTAGACTAAGTGCTCTCGAATAAGCAATCACTTAACAAATCGGTTATTAATAACTTAGACATATCATTCACATTTAGAAGATGCGATCAAGGGTCAAGAACAATTTTCTTTTAAGACAATGATCGAAATTTCAATCAAGAACAACTTCTATTATTGATCACAGTAGTCTGAGCCAAACTAAATTGAGAAGTAAAAAGGACACCTTCGATCACACGAAGTAATCGAATCATTAAAGTTAATAGTGATCGAAGTATCGAGTGATTGATATTATTATGCGTTTAACTTGTGATCTAAGTGTGCAGAGAACAATCGAAGAAGAATAATCAATGACTGATCGAAGTGGCGACCAGAAAGTAAATTAAGTACAAAAGTACACTGTCATGATCAGAATGCTTTTTCATAAAATGTTAGACTCATTCCTCCGCCATATAAGCACTCAAGGGAACTTCTCTCCTAAAATAGGCAAAGTATGCTGATAAAGCTTGAAGCTGCATTTAATGTTTATCATCTTCTTCAAGCAACATGGGAAGAACCTAGTACCAAGCATTAATTGAGTTCAAACGGACACAAGCCTTCTTCTCTATGTATCAAACGGTTATATCCTCCATTGAAGACTATAAATAGGCGAATGGAATTTATTGCTCTTCACCGAACAAACACCTACTCTCTGTCAAAAATCTTAAAGAGCATTCAAGTCACTTGTGCGATCATCTAAGCTTAATTGTTTATCAATATCTGTTTATCTGTGAACTTATTTTCTGTTTTAAATCCTCTTCTGTTCGGAGGTTATTTTAAAGCTTGGTGCTTTAGGACAGGGTTAGTACCTTACAGGTAGTAAGGGGGAGTGTTAGAGAGATTCTTACACTGTAAAGGTTCTCAGGTGAACCTGTTTGTAAAACCTGATCTTAGTGGAACCCAACGAGGTGTTGGTGAACTGGACATAGGCAAGTGCTTGGCCGAACCAGTATAAAGTTTGTGTGTTAAAGTCTATTTTGGTTTAAGTTTTTGTAAAGCACAATTCACCCCCCTCTTGTGCATTCTCGCCTTTCATGGATATATTTTAAAAAAAAACGGCAGTGGCCAAGGATGAGGGAGTATGTGACTTCTAAATATACAAACATACCCATTTTCTTGAGAAATGAAAAACAATTGGAGATACATATATAGATATACAAAAACTAATATATATATATACATGCATATATAGTAGACATATTAAATAAGTAAACAAAATGAAAAAGAATCGTTACTTAACAAAACTAAAACAAGGCCTATTTGTCATCAACCAAAAATATATGTGGATTATTAAGAAAAAGAAAACTGCACCAAAAATATATGTGGGTTATTAACAAAAAGAAAATTTCCCAGTGAGAGAAAGATTTTATATGTGTGTAGAATGAAATGATTGAGAGGTATAAACATGCATCAACTGAGTATATAATTTTCTTTCTAAATCGCAAAATTAAACATAGGCGAAGATAGGCATAAGAGTAAGGGTGAAAAGATTAACAACATATCAATATTAAGTAAAAATAATGTTTGATGTATGAAATCACAAAGTAAAATAGGGCATTCATTTGGAGGAGGGTTAAAGAACATGAGAAGAAATACAAAAGAGAATGAAGAAATAGGAGAGGTATATGTTTTTTTCTTTTTACGGCAGTGAGAGGAAAAAGATGAACTATCATGTAGGGTTTTACATGTATATTTGGGCTTTTGATAATTGGGCTTTTATATGATTTGGATTTTTATTTATCATTAGTATTCTATAAACATTTATTTGAACTTAATCAACAAATCAATACATACATATGCCTTAACCTTTCAACCCCATTATCTTTTATTTGTCCTTACCTTTGATATTATCTTTTTGATAAAAATGATATGAACTTATCTCTTGAATACTACATACACATACATTCATATATTTATAAACAATTGTGCAATTGAGATAAACCATGAACATACACAGAACTTATCCAATATTAATATCAATCCCATTAAAAAAAATATTTATCACCACAATTGCTCTTTACTATATTTTTGTTCACTAAAAAAATTACGATGTTACACACACAACTATTTTTTAAGGGCGAAGGGGCAAAAATAGCCACCGTAATTTTCCAAATGGACAACTTTGGCACCCGTAAATTGGATGGTGCAAAACCGGACTGTAACATCCCAGCGCCTCGCTCTCGAAATTGTCCGCTTTGGGGAATCCTCACCCCTCACGGTTTTAAAACGCGTCAAGAGGGGGAGGTATCCAGGCCTATATATAGCACCTTTCGTTCTCCTCCCCAGCCGATGTGGGACTTTACAATCCACCCCCCTTGGGGCCCAGCGCCCTCGCTGGCACACCGATCCGAGCATGGCTCTGATACCATCTGTAACATCTCAGCGCCTCGCTCTCGAAATTGTCCGCTTTGGGGAATCCTCACCCCTCACGGTTTTAAAACGCGTCAAGCCTAAACGCGTCAACCCCCTTGGGGCCCAGCGTCCTCGCTGGCACATCGACTCGAGTCTGGCTCTGATACCATCTGTAACATCTCAGCGTCTCGCTCTCGAAATTGTCCGCTTTGGGGAATCCCCAAAGCGTGAGGGGTGAGGATTCCCCAAAGCGGACAATTTCGAGAGCGAGGCGCTGGGATGTTACAGAGGATTCCCCAAAGCGGACAATTTCGAGAGCGAGGCGCTGGGATGTTATAGATGGTATCAGAGCCAGGCTCGAGTCGATGTGCCAGCGAGGACGCTGGGCCCCAAGGGGGTTGGATTGTAAAGTCCCACATCGGCTGGGGAGGAGAACGAAAGGTGCTATATATAGGCCTGGATACCTCCCCCTCTTGACGCGTTTTAAAGTCGTGAGGGGTGAGGATTCCCCAAAGCGGACAATTTCGAGAGCAAGGCGCTGGGATGTTACAGATGGTATCAGAGCCAGGCTCGGGTCGGTGTGCCAGCGAGGGCGCTGGGCCCCAAGGGGGGTGGATTGTAAAGTCCCACATCGGCTGGGGAGGAGAACGAAATGTGCTATATATAGGCCTGGATACCTCCCCCTCATTACGCGTTTTAAAACCGTGAGGGGTGAGGATTCCCCAAAGCGGACAATTTCGAGAGCGAGGCGCTGGGATGTTACACGGACATTATAAAGCAAAATGGGACAAATTCAGCCACGCCGTTAAGTTGAAGTTAGAGGTTAATGAAGGTGGGCCCCATGCCAACACACACGTCTGTTAGCTTCAACTTAACGACGTGGCTAAATTTATCCCATTTTGCTTTATAATGTTTGGTTTTGCACCATCCAATTCACGGGTGCCAAAGTTGTCCATTTGGAAAATTACGGTGGCTAGTTTTGCCCCTTCGCCCATTTTTTAATTATCATGACTATGAAATTAAACCACTTGAACACTTGGTTCGAATATTGTTGTGTAAGAATGAGAGCAAGATCAAGAACTTCAAAGACAACCGACTATGATTAACTAGATCCCAACTGGAAGTCAAGAGAAACACCCCCAAGCATATTCGGTCTAGCTAGTTTGATCATATCTAGAAAATTGCATAAAGGTATAACAATATGATCTGTAAGGATAAGTGATAAACTCCATAATTTCACATATTCCATCTCAATTTCCCTTGAATGTACATGATTTTTGGTGAGAAATGATTGAAAATGATACAAATACATATAGAAAAAAGTACAAATTGAAAAATATGATTTTGTGTGAAATTTGGAGTAATATGTGTTTGTGTAAGTTATTTTTGAAGCTCATCAACCCTCTTTCTCTTTTGTAGGAAGAGGTGGACAAGTGCAAAACGCTAAGGTAAACATGGAGTTACCAAGAAAAACATAGGACAAGCTAAAGAGTGAAGCAAGGGACAAAAGAGGAAAAAGAAAAACTTTTCCTGATGTTCGTTGAGCTTTCGTTGCACAACTAAAACAAGACGAACGATGCTTCCTCCCTGCCTCCAATATGTTCGTTGGGCGTTCGTCGCGCAACGAATGCACGACGAATGGAAAGTAAAACTCAGTGTTTCAGACTCGAAAAAAAGGAAAAATCTGAGTTATAAAAAGGAGGGCTCGACAGAAAAGCCCTATTCTTCACTTCTTAGGCATTTTGGGTGCTAGGGCTTGACATTTGGAAAAGTGGGTGTCAATGGATTGAAGCCTACAAGAGATTTTGGCTTCAAATCTTGGTTTTTCTTCTCCATTTTCCTTTTCCTCTCTCTTGTTCTATGATTGTGCTATCATATGTATATATTCTTTTAGATTTCATGAACATGTGAAGTTAAAGCTTTGATTCTAGGATTATTTGGAACTCTTGTATGGATTAACTCTTAATTCCTCCTCTTATTTTGTGATTAATGTTATATATGTGTTTATTTTACTCTTCTCTTAATGCTTCTAAGTGTTTGATCACCATTTAGATGTTGTGTTCACTTGATTGATGCTTGAGAGGGCTAGGTTGAGTGTAGAACTTGGGTAAAATAGTGTGAGAACTTGAAGTTTGCATGACAAATGGATGGTTTTGTTGATAAGATAGACATATACTTATTGACCTCACATAGCCACATTAGGGTTGAAACTTAGAAATTGAGTTTTATTATTTGTGACAAGAGATTGCTTGATTAATAGAATTAAACACTTGTTATTGACTCGATGGAGCGTTTACAAGTACTTTAGAACCCTAGGTTAACAAATATATAGTCATTGAAAGTAATTGTCAGAGGAAACTCTTTAAGTTTATGAAATACAAGGGGAAAAATAATCTTAGGAACCATTTTATCCTTGAAGTTAAGAATCACCTGTTTATAGCTTTTCTTATTTATGTTTATAAGTACCTTTCACATCTTAACATTTGAATCACTCAAATTGAGCGAGAGTGCAATAATCATTACTTGACCGGGTTTTGGAACCAAGTCCTCGTGGGAACGATACTTTTCTTATCACTTTATTACTTGACACGACCCGTGCACTTGCGGTGCGAACTAGTTTTTTGCGCCGTTGCCGGGGATTTGTGTCCCAAAACCTTCCTTGGTCAATCTTGATTATAATACTAGTAGCTTAAGCTTGAGTTTGTATATATTTGTTCGTGTGTCTCTTTTTATATTTGTTTTCTTGTGTTCATGTGTATATTTTTTTTCTTTGTGTGTCTTTGCGTTTGTTAGTTAGTTTTTCGTTAACCTTGTAAATGGACTATCCTTGGTGGACTAATGGGGCAAGTGATGGATTTGAACATGATAATGGTTATCCGAATTCTTATCATGACCCTAATGCTTTTCAAACTCAATATGAGTACATTTGTTGGAATTATTGTGGAAAAAATCATTATAATGAGCAATGCCCCCATTTTTCAACCATGAATTTTGGAGAGGATGATTTTGCTAAGGTTCAAACTGATTTGAATGATAATTCTTTTAACCTTAGTTGGAATCATGAACATTCATTGTCTTAGGATCCAAATTATTCTTTCCTTTCATATGCACCACAATGTCAAATATCACCCAATAATTTAGATGAGTGTAGTTCTAGTCATGAGAAGATGTCAAGAATAGAGGATATGCTTCAACGTTATATTGATAATGAAAATGAGTATAGAGCTAGGGATGATGAAAAATGGAGTGAACAAACATTAACTCTTGAAAATTTAGCAATTAAATTAGGTGAACTTGTTAGAATCTTAAGTTTTGATGAAGACTAAAATATGAAAGAATGAATCAAGGACTTAGAAAGCAATAGGTTAACATAGAATCCCAAGTAAGAGTGCAACCGGATGTGGATTTACTTCCGGATAGACTAGGACTAGCGCTCGCGGATGCATGACTCATCCCCCAGCGAGAGCAAGTAATTCACTAGGGATTTAACTTAGTCCATAAGCACTAGATATACAAAAACTCAAGACTAAGCTAGGATTCATCCGGAAGTGATTTTGCTTCCTGTTGTATTTAGACTGGCGCTGGCTGTTAGAATAGATGACACTAAGCGTCAGTGAACATAAGCCACGTCCAGTAGAATTGCTTCCGATTGCTTAGTGACTAGCGCTGGCTGTTGGATTGAAGGACACTGAGCGAGAGTAAAAGTGAATATAACCCTTCATCTAGTAGTAGTGCTTCCGGATGCAAGAAAGGCTCCTTAGACTAAATGAACTCCCACTGCATGTGATTAAGTGTTGTTATACTACACATCCCATAGCTTAAGAAAATGACACACCAAGTCACTTGGGAAGACTTAAGAGTTAGAGTAACATAACGAGACTCACGCTGACTATTGGATTAGACATCCCCTAGCGTCAGTAGACAATACACTAAGTCAGAACATAGTCTTAGTAAGATTACTTCCCATAGCAAACAAGCTTCCCACAGCATGTATAGTTCTTACTACACCTGATTATATATCTTACTCTGTTGGGACTAACAAGTATGTGCAGAACTTAGTTTTACTTCCGGATGCAAATGAGCTTCCGGATGAAAATACTCTTGGCACTGGGATTCAGAGACTAACACTTGCAGAGCAAGATTGCCACTTCCGGATGAACGATGATCATCCGTCAGCAAGAGTACAAGAGTCAACGTCACATACTCAGAAGTCAGAATGCTTTTGTCAGAGCAGAGTTGTCAGAGTTACTTTTCAGAGATAAAGCAAGTCAACCCTACTAAGCATTAATGAAGATGTACCTCTCAACGGTAACATGGGATTAACGGCTATATTCAAACGGACATATTCTATCTGCCGCCCAAGCCTAAATGTTGAGGCCGAAGTATAAAAGGAACATCTACATTCAGAAGAGAGGTTGGAGAAACAGAGCATATTATCTGAGAAACTATATTCTTCATTCCTCTCATCTTCTACTCTCAGATCTAGATTTGTAACATTATTAGAGAGTAATTCATTTGTACTTAAGTAAGTAACATCATCTATTCTTAGAGAGAATCATCTGTACTTAAGTGTTTATCACAATCAGTTCATTGAGTGAACATATTATCAAATCCTCTAATTGATAGAGGCTGTTCTAAAGCTTGTGCTTGACGAACAGAATTATTATCTTACAAAAGTGAGGGGGAGCATTTAGAGGTTTTCTAAATCTCCATAGGTTACAAGTTAGCCCGCAAAACTTGTGGTTGTAAGGTTGCAGGTGATCCCGTTGTAAAACCTGTGGTTGTAAGGTTTGCAGGTGAGCCCGTTGCAAAACCTGTGGGTTGTTAGGTGAACCCGTGTTCGTAAAACCTATAGTGTAAAGGCTTTCTTGTGCCTGGTTCAAACAAGAGGTTTAGTGGATTGAAAATCTCAGGTGGAGCCTGGGGACTGGATGTAGGTCTGGAAGTGACCGAACCAGGATAAACTCGTGTGTGCTCATTCTGGTTGTTTTAATCTACACATCAAGCACCACACCACTAGATACTCACTTGTGCTTGGGGTAATACATCGTCACACTCATCAAGCACAAGGAGTAAAGTTTTAAAAAGGGAGAATTTTTATAAGTTTTATTCTGCCACCCAATTCACCCCCCCCTCTTGGGTGACACAGCCACGCATTTCATTTAGTATCAGAGCTAGGTCACTTGTTTAAAGGATCCAACGATCTCAAGTGCAAAGACCTAGGCTGACTTGGGTTATAAAATGTGTTTTGAAGGTTTTGATCATACTATCCCACCCTTGTTAGAAAATACTGATTTTTACATATGGAAGGCAAGGATGAAAAGTTTTGTACTATCCTCAAGTTTCAAAATGTGGGATGTCTTTGTAAATGATTCTGATTTCAAACCAACAGTAAATTGGACTGAAGAGGAGAAAAATTTATTTTACTTAAACATTAGAGCAATGCAAATTTTGTACAAAAGCTTAACAGACAGTGATTTCCAGAAAATTAAACATTGCTCTACTGCTAGAGATATTTGGAATACTCTTGATGCTATGTATGCTTCTAACTACTCTCTTGAAAGTGAAGCTGTCCAAAGCTCCTTTTGTGCCCCTTGTGAATCAACTGACGGTGAGCTACAGGAAGCTGACATTGAGAAAGCCAGCGTCAGTGAAGAGAGTGTTGATCTCCACCTAGAAGATTCAGAAACTGAAGAAGATAAGGTATCTGAACTTGAACCTTCTGAATTGCAAGATATGTATGATGAGTTACATATTGAATTCTGTAAACTTGCAAAAGAAGTTCTAGGATTAAGGAAAAAGAATAGGAAACTTGAGGAACTCATTATCTCTTCTACATCCAAGGGTTCCCAAGTTCCCTCCATAGAAAAACAACTAGTGCTGCCCATAGAAAACCAGCTATCGAGAGCGGAAGCTTCAACACATACTGAAAATTGTTCCAATTATGAATCCCTGGTGAAGGAAAAAGAAAAGTTTTCAAAAGACCCTGAAACTTCAAAAGTTGATTTAAAAGAACAGAGACTCTTTGAAAACAAAATTGACCAACAAGATAATGATGGGAAATCCCATTCTGAATATCATTTCATTATCTGTCATTACTGTGGTAGATCAGGTCATATCTCTCACACATGCAGTCTTAGAAAAAATTTACATGTGAGAAATAAATTTATATGGGTCTCTAAAGGACAAGTAAGGTCCAGCACTAACCATGTAGGACCCAAGTACAAATGGGTACCAAAACTTCCTTCCAGTGCCTTACTTGTGCAGGAGAGATCAAGAGTTCCTCTTGCCCCAAAGAAGAGAGCTCGTGGTGAAGTCACTGCTGCAACCACCTGGTTCAATCATAAGAAGCAGTGCACTACCACAAGGAACAAAAGTTCTGTCTCAAGGATGAGCTATCACAGAGTGCCACTCAACTATCCTGAGAAGAACAAGAGAGAGAGGATTCCTCGATCAACATGGAGAAAACCTATGAACTCTGTCTCTCATAAGACAGTGATTCAAACCAAGGATAAGTATAGAAGATCTCCTTGGGTAAGCAAGGAATCAATTAGAGTCAAAGCATGCGAAAGTAAAATCTCTTATGCAAGTGTTAGATGGGAATATTGAGATTTTGCATCAAGCATCATAGACATGAACATTATTTTCTTAAGAGAAGAAAGCTCAAAGAAATTCACAATGTTCATAACCTACATGCTGTCTGGCTGTCATGATCAAAACCATGTATATATATAGTCATAGTTGATTCTAAACGGCATAAGCATAATTAATGACTCAAATGCATATGGACTTTACACTTCCTACAAACTGACCTGTCAGATCCAAGTTTGGAGACTGAGAAATGGAAAAGGGAATTACTTGATATTTTGTAGGAAAGGAGATCCAAAAGAACAACTATATTCAAGACCGTACCTGGTCTGGGCAATGGGTCAAATCTGAATAAGATGTTCTTCATGCTGGGCTACTGGTGCTACTGCTCTTGAAATGGAAAAGATCAAGCACCACCAGTCAAAATCAAGCAAGCTACTACGTGACGCAAATGTAGCTTTGGTGATGTCATTCTTACCCTTTCTCTTATCTACATGATTAACCGGGTAAAGAATGCATGCTTACCCATTTCATCGGCAATTGACATTTATGTATCTAAGATTAAACTTCAAATTGCCCTATGAAATGAATGTAAAGAATATGTAGCGTCTAGCCACACATGATTGACTTAACCGTTTCAAAATATAGTGATACTTATGTGATGTTCCTTACAAACCAGTGATGATCTTATTTTGAAAATGTTTTTAATCACATCTTAAGTCTCCATCTACTACTGATCTCAGTTCAAGCCTGTGGTTAAGTGTGTTGACAGATTATGAAAGCTTGAATGATGTGAATGTACAAGAGAGAACGTCAACGAGTATGCTCTTTGACAAGATGAGAAGAAATGGCTGTTCTGAAGTCAATCTTGAGGAAATCTCACCAATCTTCTTATATGAGCATTTCTTTCCATTACTCATTATGTTGTGCATTATTCTCTTGTCAGACATACATTAGGAATCTTAGGAAATGCCTGGAATTAACCTGTGCAAAATCTGATAAATCCAAGAGCAAATGCCAATAGGATAGAAGCCTAAGTGAGAGTAGATAACTAGGCTGGAAAGAACTATTAAGAATCTCTACCCACTGAAAGCCATATATCCTGGCACATTATCACAAGCCCAGTACAATCTGAATTAAGTTAAAGCTTGTTGATATCCTAAGAATAATGAGATCATGTTAAGCATATTTGAAAGAACTTGAGATGAGACTTGAAAATTATTCTTGTGATCATATGCTGAGAATTTGATTTTTTTTTGTAAATTTGATTCATTCTTAAAGCTAAACTATTGTGTGAACATTAAGGGTTTTAGAATCTCGTTGTATTTACATTTCACATGTCTTCACAATCTAACATGAACATCCTTAAAGCATATTTGTTGAACTATACCTGTGCATGAAACTCTGAAAATATACAATCTGCTAGATACTCCCTGTGCCATCACTTGATATTTATCCAAAAGAGTATGAATGGAGTTCATGACTTGATAGTGAAACTGAGAAATTGTGAACTACATTTCAAAGACTGTTTTCACATTATTAATACTCCTACTTTACAAAACCAACAAGCAAGCACATTTTCTTGAGATTATCATACTGAGCTGATTAACATAAGTTTGTAACTTGGAATGTCCTCAGCATGTATACTAAGGCTAAATCTTAAGTTTTCCACTGACCATCCGGAAGCACATGTGCTTCCGCTAGCACCTGCAGATCTCCTAGTGGAAAGGTCCCCTAGTATGGAAGATAAGAGCTATCAATGCTAAATCCAAAGATCCTCACATCCAGAAGCGGATACACTCCCGGAAGCATGTGCAAGAATGGTTTCCCAACTACAGACATAGCTACCAAACAACCAATGAGGATTGATCAACTTAATCTTATAAGGAGAAATTTGGGAATGTTAAAATGAAGTTTAAATGTTCAGAAAACATCTGTGCTTAATTGCTAAAACCTGCCAAATGTACTAACTTAGGCATCGAAGTGCCAATCTTTAGCTGTTGCAGGTCCCACAATGTTAAATCTTAAGTTAAGACCAACCGGAAGCCAAACCACTTCCGGATACTCTTTGGCTGGCGCTGGGTGATTATTCAAATCAACAGGGAGCGCCAGTGTCTGGGTAAAGACACGTCACTTCACAAAACGTTTCATCTTCCTCTATGAGTGGCTGTGCCTCCTCTGACAAAGCAAAGTGACACATGTCAAAAGGTGCGCCGTTCCAATTAAATGTTTACATTACCCAATGTATGAACGTATGCTTTCATCTGAAGAGTCATGCCCATTTTACCCTTAGTGACTTTGCATATAAATAGGATGTCATTCTCACTTTCACTTTTTACTTGCATCAATTTTTCTCATCCACATTCTCTCTGAATACTCTCTTCATCTTCATCATCTTGTTCTTCATTTTCTTCATACACTTTTTCGCATTTCATCTCCTTTTACCACCAACCCACACAAAAATGGCCGGATCACATGAAGCAAACCCAGTTACAAAGAAACCTTCCTCATCCAAGAAACACAAGTCGAAATCTAGGAAATCTCGGCATGAACATTCTGGGAAATCTGGGCATCGTGATGAACAACTTGATGAACACCATGAAGTTTCTGGGCAAACCCAGGGGCAGGATGAACATGTCCAGGATCAGCCTGGAACTTCTGGTAGAGTGGGAGAACAGCCAGATGTTTCTGGGCATGAGCAAGCGAAGGAAGCCAAAAGGAAGGGAAAGAAGAAGAAGGTTCAATTCGCTGAAGAACCTTCTTCCAAGAGGCAAAGGGTTGAAGAGGATGACCCTACTGTTTACAGAGATGGGGCATTGGAGCCAGTTGCCGCCAAGTTTGAGACGTCCATTCCAATCTTCAACCATGGCTTGTTCATCGATCTGAACAAGATTGATGAACTAGGGTTTCCTCATCTGCGCCCTTTCCTGGAGAGATATATGCCTTGGCTAGGGATCAACCAGGACTACAACGTCAACGTCCTGCGAGTCTTCTGTCAATCCCTCACTGGCAAGGTTAAGTACAAGAAGGTTGATGGGAAAGAGCAAGTCCACAGACTCTCCTTCACTGCCACTGTAAGGGGGAGAACCCTCAGGTTCACCTGGAGGACATTGAATGAGTTGATGGGGATCACAGACGAGAGCATGAATGAGTGGCTATACCCTGAGTCACTAAAGTACAGCAAGGAGGATCTCGAGAAGTTGTATGGCACCACAGGGAAAAAGGTGTCCAAGATGTCTGACTCAAACAGACTCTTGTATTATGTCTACTCCCGAATGATGACACACAAAGGGGGTAACTTCAACGAGTTCACTCTGATCGACAATCCGTGGTTCCCCAGAATTCTCTCCCACCAGCCAATCAACCCCGGCCAGTTGATCTGCTTTGAGCTTCAGCGATGGTTGACTAATGACAAGTCTGGCTATCTTCCCTATCCCACCATCATTGCCTTCCTCCTTGAGAAGCATCTGATCAAGGCCACATCTGCTGTGGAGGAAGAGAATGTCAAGTGTAGACCTGTGGGAGCAACCAACATCGGGAAGATGGGCATTAAGTATATAAGAGCCCCTAAGCCAACTCGCTCAGGATCACAAGCGGGTAGTGCCTCTGGAACTTCAGCCCCCTCTACATCTGGTGCAGGGGATCAGGAAGTGGACTCCCATGCTGGGCCAAGCCGTGCTGCAAGAGTGCCAGCGACTGTGAAGGCATTCGCTCAAGAGATGAGGGAAGAGATTCTCCTTCAACTCTCTGAGTCATTGGTAGCCCCATTGAGGAATGATTGTGATGCTGGGTTCCAGCAACAAGGGGAGCGGATCCAGCGGCTTGAGGACAGAGTTGGCCAGGTCGAGACACAGCTAGCCAGGGTGGATGCCAAACTTGATCTCATTCTCCAACACCTCCAAATCCCTCAACCTCGACAAGGTAACCTACCACCACCCCCTCCTCAAAATCCTCCTCCTCCTCCTAATCACCCTCAACTTCCCCTTCCTCCTCCTCCCAACACTCAACAACCACAGCCACCTCCACCAAATGACCAACAACCACACACATCACCAAACAATGACCAACCATCCCAGCCTTCACCCAACCATGAACACCAAACCCAAGACACATCCCAACAATCTCCTAGCCAATCGCCCCTTCACTCCAACAACTCCCCATCCCCACATAACTCCCCTACTCATACACCATCCAACACCCCTACTCGTTCACCACTCAACCTCTCTGACGGACCATCCCATCCTAACCCTATCAACCCCAACTCTGGACCAAGATCCAACCCATTGGCCGAGCACCTTGGCTTCAAAACTGCCGTTCACCCCCTCAGCCACATCTATCTGCGAGATTACCCCCGCCTTCAGCAAATCTCTGAGGATCCTCACTTACCATTTACCCCACACTCTTCCACTACCTTCACTGAATATTCCTCCACCTACCCATTCTAAGGTCTATTCGTAGATCCTACTTGGTTCCCCAACCAACCCGCATCCCCTGAAACCACCTTACCTACATCCTCCCCTGAACCCTCACCCCCAACGAGACTTGGCCCTGAACCTCCAACCTCCTCTTCATCCACTCCATCCTTAGACCTCGCCCTTGTTGATGATGACAAAAGGGGGAGAAATGTGATGACCGCTCTTCGCCTAACCATGGACACAAGGGATGTGCTCAGCCAGCCATCCCTCTGGCTTGATGAAGACATCACGGCTGCCCTCCGCCGTGCCATGGAATCCCAAAGGCTGGGTGATGCTGAGAGTCTGATTCGTGGGGAAGCCATCCGATTCATGCAACAGCAGCGCTCAGATGAGCAAAGGTCAGAACTGGCAATGGTATTTGTTAGAATCTTAAGTTTTGATGAAGACTAAAATATGAAAGAACTTAGAAAGCAATAGGTGAACATAGAATCCTAAGTAAAAGTGCAACCGGATGTGGACTTACTTCCGGATAGATTAGGACTAGCGCTCGCGGATGAATGTCTCTTCCCCCAGCGGCAGCAAGAAATTTACTTAGGAATTAACTTAGTCCATGAGCACTAGATATACAAAATCCTAAGACTAAGTTAAGATTCAACCGGAAGTGAATTTGCTTCCTGATAGACTTAGACTGGCGCTGACTGTTGGAATAGATATCCCTAAGCGTCAGTGAAAGTGAGCAACATCCAGTAGAAGTGCTTCCGATAGCTCAGTGACTAGCGCTGGCTGTTGGATTGAATGAACACTGAGCGAGAGTGAGTAATAGTGAACAAAACCCTTCATCCAGCGGATTTACTTCCGGATGGAGAAGTGCTTCCGGATGAAAGGAAGACCTCTTAGACTAAGAACACTCCCACTGCATGTAACTATATGTTTATACTGTTAGACTAACACTCAGTGCAGCACACTCAGTAGAATTGCTTCCGGATGAGAATCTGCTTCCGCAAGCAATCAGAATGTCAGAAGTTGCAGTGTCAGAATGCTTTTGTCAGAGCAGAGGTGTCAGGACTACTTTTCAGAGATAAAGCAAGTCAACCCTGCTATGCATTGATGAAGCATTTATTGGGCAAACGGTAACATGGGTTAAACGGCCATATTCAAACGGCTCTCCCACCTACCTAGAGACAGATTGCTTGAAGACTATATTAAGAGGCTCAAACCTCATTTATGAAGTTAACAATTATCTTTGAATACTCTTGAGAGAAGTTAGAGCGAGAAACTAAGAACATCTTCAAGCATTCAAAGCTGCCCAGAAAAGTAAAGAGCATTTAACACATCGAGTGATCATTCTCATCTACATATTCTGTACTCTTTGGTGTTAAGTCTCTTTCTGTTATAAGAGCATTGACTGTACTTAAGTGTGTAACACTATCCGTTCTTTGAGAGAACTCAGTTTGTAAAATCCTTTAAGTGTAAAGGTTAACCCCTTGCTCGGTGTGAGGGGGAGCTAGTTAGAAAGGTTACAAGTGAGCCTTGTGTAAAACTTGTGGTTGTAAGGTTGCAAGTGATCCCGTCCAAAACTTGCTGTTGTAAGGTTTCAGGTGAACCCGATTTAAAACCTGAGAGATAGTGGAACTCGGCCTGGGTGGTTGAGAACTGGACGTAGGTCAGGTAGACCGAACCAGTATAAATATTGTGTTGGTTTTATTTAAGCATTTATTTTTGAAGCACAATTCACCCCCCCCCCCTCTTGTGCATCCATTACTTTCATTTGGTATCAGAGCAGGTCTTTCTCACTAGATTCCAACGAATCCAGAAAGCAAAGATCTTGTAATGGATACTGACTATTCTCTACCAGACGTCTCTATTCAGCCCAACAAGCCTCCTGGCTTTGATGGGTACAACTATCCATTCTGGAAGTTTAGAATGGAGACTTATATCAAGTCCAGTGACATTAGACTCTGGGATGTTATCGAACGTGGGGATCACACTCCCTTAGATGATGATGGTTTTGCCAAGCCTAGAAGCAGTTACACCCCTCAGGACTATGCCCTAGTCCAGCTTAACTATAGGGCCATGCACTACATCCAGTGTGCTCTCAGTCCCAAGGAGTTCCACAGGATCAGTCACCACAAGAATGCCAAAGATATGTGGGAGGCCCTTGAGGCTGCTCACTCTGGAACCAGAGGGGTGAAGGCAAGACGGGTTGAGATGCTGGTGGAAGAGTTCCACAAGTTTGCCATGCTCAGCCCCACTGAGCCTATCAGAGAATTGGAGCTCAGATTCACTCACCTCATCAACAACTTGGCCTCGCTGGGTAAGGACATTCCTGAAAGGGAGCAAGTGAGCAAGATTCTGAAGATCTTGAAAGGTGACTGGATCACCAAGGTGACTATCTTACAGGAAGTCCAGGGTGAATCAACTAGCTCCATCACCGCCCTGTTTGGCTCCCTGGCTGAATATGAGCCTACACTGCTAGCTCAGAGAGCCCCTCAAGCCTCATCCAAGGCCAAAAATCTTGCCCTTGTTGCACCCAACAAGGAGACTGAAGAGGATGATGAGGATGATGAGGAGGAAATGGATGATGAAGAGATGGCCATGATGGTAAAAAGATTCAGAAAGTTCTTCAGGAAGAAAGGAGGCTTTCAAAAGGGTGACTCCAGCCAAAGGAGGGGTTACAAGAAGGAAAAGGCTCCTGTGTGCTATGAATGTAAGAAGCCTGGTCACTTCAAGGCTGAGTGTCCCAGCCTGCAGAAGTCGAAAGGCAAAGACAAAAGGAAGGCCTTTGTATCTTCTATCTGGGTGAATAGCTCGGATGATGAAGCAAGTGATGAGGAAGAGGTAGCCAACCTCTGCCTTGTTGCTCGAGAAGAAAATGAGGAAGTATCCCCAGAATTTGATCCTATTCATGAGGATAGTGAGGTAACCTTCCCTGAACTTCAAGAAGCATATAATGAGGTACATGTAGAATTTTTCCGCTTATGTAGAGCATATAAAGTGTTGAAAGCTAAAAAGGAATCACTTGAGTCCAAGGTGGACTCACTGAGTGATGAGCTAGCGAAAGCTAGAACACTTCCGTTAGTGGAAGGACAGGGTTTTCCCCAAATAGAACCCAACGACCCAACACTTGAGAGCTGCCCTAATTGCAGCAAAGTCTCAGCTGAGAAAGACAAGCTGCAAAATGCCCTGCAGAAGTTCACAAATGGCTCAGAAATGCTAAATGTAATTTTAATGAATCAAAGGGCATATAGGGATAGAACCGGCTTAGGATATACTCCTAGAGGGAAGAAGTGGGTGGAACCAAAAGTAAAACCCTACTTAAAGTTCTTCCATAAAGCCACTAGTCATAGCTCCTCACCCTTCAGCTTCTGTAACTATTGCAACAGGAAGGGACACTCCACGTCCACCTGTAATGCTAAGAAGCATGGAGCAAGTAGCTCCTACAAATGGGTCCCTAAAGGAACCAAGGCAACAAAGGATCCTCCACCTGCAAAGGAAACTAAGAGAGGACAAGGATCCCGAGCTTGGAATCATTCCAAAGGGAAAACCCAAGAGTCCAGAGCCAGCACTAGGCCAGAGGCTCTGAATAATCACAAGCCCAAGGTCAAGGATGACTCTAGACCAAGGGCATTGAAAACTAATGATCGAGGACCCAAGAAAGATTGGGTACCTAAGTTTACTTGATTTTTCCAGGTGTGTCTCAAAGCATCCAAGAACAAGAAATGGTATATTGACAGCGGATGCTCGAGACATATGACTGGAGACAGAGACAAGTTCAGATCTCTGGTGATCAAAGATGGAGCCACAGTAACCTTTGGAGGAAATCAAAGTGGAAAGATCACTGGAGTTGGAGAGGTCGGACCAATAAAAGACGTCTACCTAGTGGACGGTCTCTGTCACAACCTGCTAAGCGTCAGCCAGAGCACAGACAAAGGAAACTGGGTAATTTTTGATTCACATGAGTGCATAATAGTTGATAAGCAGGATCTAAATTTAGATAAGGCCAACTTAAAATGCAAACTTAAGGCAAATAGAAATGGAAACCTATATACTTTAGACTTATGCCAACAACTAGAAGAAAAATGTTTAATATCTAGTGATGAGAATAGTTGGCTTTGGCATAAGAGACTAGCTCATGTTAATTTTACTCAACTGGACGTGCTAATTAAAAAGGAGCTAGCTATAGGTATTCCCTCATTTAAAGTAAAGCATGATTTTATCTGTGAATCCTGCCAAAGAGGAAAGCAAACAAAGTCCTCATTTAAAACCAAGAAGAAAGTCTCCACCAGCAGGCCCTTGGAACTAATCCACATGGATTTGGTTGGGCCAGCAAGAGTGAAGAGCCTGGGTGGAAACCTATATGCTCTAGTGGTGGTGGATGACTATTCAAGGTTCACATGGACTATGTTTCTTGCCTCTAAGCAAGATACTTTTGATGCTTTTGTTGTCCTGGCTAAGAAAGTGCAGAATGAGAGAGAGCTCAAAATCACAGCCATAAGGACAGACCATGGAGGAGAATTTGAGAACCATAGCTTCTCAGAGCTATGTGAACAAAATGGCATAGAACACAACTTCTCAGCTCCTAGGACCCCTCAACAGAACGGAGTTGTCGAGAGAAAGAACAGGGCTCTGACAGAGATGGCTAGAAGCATGCTCAATGAGAAAGAGGTTTCTCAAGTGTTCTGGGCGGACGCTATGAGCACTGCTTGCTATATCTCTAACAGAGCCTATGTTCGCAAAGGACTGAATAAGACTCCCTACGAGCTGTACAAAGGGAGGAAGCCCAACATCAGCCACCTCAGAATCTTTGGATCAAAATGCTATGTGCATAACAATGGAAAGGTAAATCTGGGTAAGTTTGATCCAAAAGCTGATGTAGGTATATTCATAGGATATTCCCTTAGGAGCAAAGCATATAGAGTATACAACATGAGAACTAGAATTGTAGAAGAATCAATGCATGTTGTATTCGATGAAGCTCCTACATGGGGACAATCCACAGAAGATGATGAAATACCGAATCTTCCAAAGTTACCATCATCTTCTTCACCACCAAAAGAAACACCAGCAAGCAATCCTAAGGAAGAAGATGGACTCAGTGATGAACCTAGTGTGCAGACCGTGCCTGATGAGGCACAGTTGCCAACAGCTAGGAGGCATCACAGAGATCATCCTCTTGATCAAGTGCTTGGTGATGTTTCTTCTGGTGTCAGAACCAGAAGGCAAGTTCAAAATGAAGTTGAGTTTGGAGCATTCATATCACAAATCGAACCAACTTCAGTTGAACAAGCTCTTGAGGACTGCGACTGGATTATTGCCATGCAGGAAGAGCTAAATCAATTTGAGAGAAGCCAAGTCTGGGAACTTGTCCCCAGGCCGTCTCATCAATCCATAGTGGGGACCAAGTGGGTCTTCAAAAACAAACTGGATGAAACAGGTCAAATTACAAGAAACAAAGCCAGACTAGTAGCTAAAGGATATAACCAAGAAGAAGGCATTGACTATGAAGAAACCTCAGGTCACCCTCAACTTCCCCCTCCTCCTCCACCTAACACTCAACCACCACGACCACCTCCACCAAATGACCATCAATCCCCTCCGTCACCAAACCATGATCACCAATCCCAATCTTCACCCAACCATGAACACCAAACCCAAGACACACCCCAACAATCTCCTAGCCAATCACCCCTTCACTCTAACAACTCCCCATCTCCACAAAACTCCCCATCCACACCTCCCTCATCCACTCGCACATCATCCAACCCCTTAGCCGAACACCTTGGATTTCAAACTGCCATTCACCCCCTCAGCCATATCTATCTACGAGATTACCCACGCCTTCAGCAAATCCCTGAGGATCCTCACGTACCCTTTACCCCATTTACCCCACACTCTTCCACTACCTTCCCTGAATATTCCTCCACCTACCCATTCGAAGGTCTATTCGTAGATCCTTCCTGGTTCCCCAACCAACCCACATCCCCAGAACATACCTTACCTGCCTCTTCCCCAGAATCCTCACCCCAAACTCCACTTAGCCCTGAACCTCCACCCTCCTCTTCATCTACTCCATCCCTGGCACTCGCCCTTGTTGATGATGACAAAAGGGGGAGAAATGTGATGACCGCTCTTCGCCTATCCATGAACACAAGGGATGTGCTCAGCCAACCATCCCTCTGGCTTGATGAAGACATCATGGCTGCCCTTCGCCGTGCCATGGAATCACAAAGGCTGAGTGGTGCTGAGAGCCTAATAAGAGGAGAAGCCATAAGATTCATGGAGCAGCAGAGGACGGCTGAGCAAGGATCACAGTTGGAGATGGTTGTCTTTGAGCCAAATGAACAACCTTCACAGCCTGAGTCATCTTCATCAGAACCTCCTCCAACTAAGATAAGTAGAAAGGATATTGAGGAGATAATGATGAAGTGGGGACTGAAGAAGATCAATCACCCTCCTATTGTGATAGCCAAGCCTATTCCTGCATCCTCTGGGCAAGAGTCTGAGATCCCCTCGTCTGAGCAATCATCTGCCCCTCCTCCCTCATCTGAGCCAGCAGTCACCTTCAGTGAGTCTAGAAAGAAGGCCGTTGCCAAGAAGCGGACCAGGAAATTTATTGCCTCCACTGAATCTGCTGAGAGTGAGGAAGAGACTCCATCTGACCAACCTGAGCAAGAGACCTCATCTGCCCAAGTTGAGCCTGAAACCCCAGTAGTTCAAGCAGTTCCTATTCTAAAGGAGGTCAAGTTGGAAATTGAAGACATGACTCCTGAGGAATTCGAAAGATATGGGTATACAGACAAACTCTCTTTTGGTCAGATGGCCTGCCTCGATGCTGACAGAGCAAGAGCCATGCCCACTCCTTCGATTAGCAAGAGCAAAGGGAAGAGTAAGGGGAAAGGGAAAAGGAAAGCCCAGGAAGTTGAGGAGGATCCCAACTTCCCTGTATGGAACGTAAAAATTCGGGCTGTTCACTACCCCAATGGAGAGGTCGCCTACTTCGATGATGCTACAGGGTTCCTTGGATATGAAGAAGTAGAGAACATGAAGAGGGCATTCGAGGAGTCTATTGAATCAGAAAGACTCAGACGAGAGAGGGATGAAGAAGAGCTTCAGCGAATAATTGCCCAGATAGACCAGAATGTTCATGAGGCTGAGATCACCAGGCTTCAGAAAGAGAGTGAGGAGAGACAGAAGGAGACGGAAAAGAAAAAGAGACACAAACACTGAACTCCCATTCCACATTTTTTTTTACTTAGAAAATTTTCTTTGTTTTTCATGCATACTTTATTCTTGCTTAGTATAGATTACCTGTATATGTTTTGCTTGTATACTCTAACATGTAATCTCTTTCATATCAATAATATTTGTCCAAGTTACTTGTTCTTATCTATTGCCTTTATCTTTATGCTAATTCTTTCATATGAACTTAATCGATAAAACTGAGTTTGTCATCATCAAAAAGGGGGAGAATGTTAGAATCTTAAGTTTTGATGAAGACTAAAATATGAAAGAACTTAGAAAGCAATAGGTGAACATAGAATCCTAAGTAAAAGTGCAACCGGATGTGGACTTACTTCCGGATAGATTAGGACTAGCGCTCGCGGATGAATGTCTCTTCCCCCAGCGGCAGCAAGAAATTTACTTAGGAATTAACTTAGTCCATGAGCACTAGATATACAAAATCCTAAGACTAAGTTAAGATTCAACCGGAAGTGAATTTGCTTCCTGATAGACTTAGACTGGCGCTGACTGTTGGAATAGATATCCCTAAGCGTCAGTGAAAGTGAGCAACATCCAGTAGAAGTGCTTCCGATAGCTCAGTGACTAGCGCTGGCTGTTGGATTGAATGAACACTGAGCGAGAGTGAGTAATAGTGAACAAAACCCTTCATCCAGCGGATTTACTTCCGGATGGAGAAGTGCTTCCGGATGAAAGGAAGACCTCTTAGACTAAGAACACTCCCACTGCATGTAACTATATGTTTATACTGTTAGACTAACACTCAGTGCAGCACACTCAGTAGAATTGCTTCCGGATGAGAATCTGCTTCCGCAAGCAATCAGAATGTCAGAAGTTGCAGTGTCAGAATGCTTTTGTCAGAGCAGAGGTGTCAGGACTACTTTTCAGAGATAAAGCAAGTCAACCCTGCTATGCATTGATGAAGCATTTATTGGGCAAACGGTAACATGGGTTAAACGGCCATATTCAAACGGCTCTCCCACCTACCTAGAGACAGATTGCTTGAAGACTATATAAAGAGGCTCAAACCTCATTTATGAAGTTAACAATTATCTTTGAATACTCTTGAGAGAAGTTAGAGCGAGAAACTAAGAACATCTTCAAGCATTCAAAGCTGCCCAGAAAAGTAAAGAGCATTTAACACATCGAGTGATCATTCTCATCTACATATTCTGTACTCTTTGGTGTTAAGTCTCTTTCTGTTATAAGAGCATTGACTGTACTTAAGTGTGTAACACTATCCGTTCTTTGAGAGAACTCAGTTTGTAAAATCCTTTAAGTGTAAAGGTTAACCCCTTGCTCGGTGTGAGGGGGAGCTAGTTAGAAAGGTTACAAGTGAGCCTTGTGTAAAACTTGTGGTTGTAAGGTTGCAAGTGATCCCGTCCAAAACTTGCTGTTGTAAGGTTTCAGGTGAACCCGATTTAAAACCTGAGAGATAGTGGAACTCGGCCTGGGTGGTTGAGAACTGGACGTAGGTCAGGTAGACCGAACCAGTATAAATATTGTGTTGGTTTTATTTAAGCATTTATTTTTGAAGCACAATTCACCCCCCCCCCCCCCTCTTGTGCATCCATTACTTTCAGTATTGGTTGAGCAACCGGGTGAACTCCCACAGCCTGAGCCTGAACATGAGCCTGAGGTTCCTTCTTCTGAGCCTCCTCCCTCAGCACCTGCACTCACTGTACTTGAGGAGATTATGTTAAAATATGTTTACACAAGGTCTGAGCCACTTGTGAGAGTGAGAGCTGTCCATATTCCTCCTTCAGCGCCAACCTCTACTCCTGCTTCTCCAGTGGTTAAATTCAGCAAAACAAGAGTGAAGCGTGCTGTCAAAAAGGGGACAGGCATCTCTGAGCCTGCAGACAGTGAGGAAGAGCCTGAGAATCAAGCGTCAACGTTTCAGTCCTCAGTCAGAGAACAAGCTCAGAAAGTGATGGATGATATCCCACCAGAAGTTGTGGTAAAGCTTGAGGTGGAAGATCTCACCCCTGAGGAACTTGAGAGGTTTAATGGAAACAACAAACTCACCTTCGAGCAATTCACAGTTCTGGATGCTGATAGGGCTAATGCTTTGGCTAAAGAGAAAGCGAAAGGGAAAGGCAAGGCAAGCTTGCCCCAGGACCCTGACTTTCCGGTTTGGAATGTAAAGATCTCCAACATTCATCTTCCTCATGGTGTCATCCCCATCAACGAGACATCACTTGGTTCTTCCTCTTCTGGGCTAAGTGAGGCCGATGATCTGAAAAGAGCAATTGTGGAGTCCTTGGAGCTAGAAAGGATTAGAAAGGAAAAAGAGGCTAGAGAACTCCAAGAGATCCTTGCTCAGATTGATCAGCAGGAAATGGACGAAGCATGGGCTAGAGTGGAAGAAGAGTATCAAAAGAATCAGAGAGGGAAAAATAACAAGCGCAAGCCTTAACCCCCATACACTCATGCATCTATCATAACATAGCATTTCATCCTTGTGTTGTTAATTTTTTTTTTCTCTCTCTCTCTTTTCTTCATAGTTTTCATGCATAGCTCTACTTGCACAGTTTTGACTACTTGTATATTTTATCTATCTGTGTATTACTAACTTGTAATCTTTTGCTTATCAATAATATTTGTCTAAGTTATTTGTGCCTTATTTAAATTATTGCTTTTAATTCCTTCATATGAACTTAATCGATAAGACTTAGTTTGTCATCATCAAAAAGGGGGAGAATGTTAGAATCTTAAGTTTTGATGAAGACTAAAATATGAAAGAATGAATCAAGGACTTAGAAAGCAATAGGTTAACATAGAATCCCAAGTAAGAGTGCAACCGGATGTGGATTTACTTCCGGATAGACTAGGACTAGCGCTCGCGGATGCATGACTCATCCCCCAGCGAGAGCAAGTAATTCACTAGGGATTTAACTTAGTCCATAAGCACTAGATATACAAAAACTCAAGACTAAGCTAGGATTCATCCGGAAGTGATTTTGCTTCCTGTTGTATTTAGACTGGCGCTGGCTGTTAGAATAGATGACACTAAGCGTCAGTGAACATAAGCCACGTCCAGTAGAATTGCTTCCGATTGCTTAGTGACTAGCGCTGGCTATTGGATTGAAGGACACTGAGCGAGAGTAAAAGTGAATATAACCCTTCATCCAGTAGTAGTGCTTCCGGATGCAAGAAAGGCTCCTTAGACTAAATGAACTCCCACTGCATGTGATTAAGTGTTGTTATACTACACATCCCATAGCTTAAGAAAATGACACACCAAGTCACTTGGGAAGACTTAAGAGTTAGAGTAACATAACGAGACTCACGCTGACTTTTGGATTAGACATCCCCTAGCGTCAGTAGACAATACACTAAGTCAGAACATAGTCTTAGTAAGATTACTTCCCATAGCAAACAAGTTTCCCACAGCATGTATAATTCTTACTACACCTGATTATATATCTTACTCTGTTGGGACTAACATGTATGTGCAGAACTTAGTTTTACTTCCGGATGCAAATGAGCTTCCGGATGAAAATACTCTTGGCACTGGGATTCAGAGACTAACACTTGCAGAGCAAGATTGCCACTTCCGGATGAACGATGATCATCCGTCAGCAAGAGTACAAGAGTCAACGTCACATACTCAGAAGTCAGAATGCTTTTGTCAGAGCAGAGTTGTCAGAGTTACTTTTCAGAGATAAAGCAAGTCAACCCTGCTAAGCATTAATGAAGATGTACCTCTCAACGGTAACATGGGATTAACGGCTATATTCAAACGGACATATTCTATCTGCCGCCCAAGCCTAAATGTTGAGGCCGAAGTATAAAAGGAACATCTACATTCAGAAGAGAGGTTGGAGAAACAGAGCATATTATCTGAGAAACTATATTCTTCATTCCTCTCATCTTCTACTCTCAGATCTAGATTTGTAACATTATTAGAGAGTAATTCATTTGTACTTAAGTAAGTAACATCATCTATTCTTAGAGAGAATCATCTGTACTTAAGTGTTTATCACAATCAGTTCATTGAGTGAACATATTATCAAATCCTCTAATTGATAGAGGCTGTTCTAAAGCTTGTGCTTGACGAACAGAATTATTATCTTACAAAAGTGAGGGGGAGCATTTAGAGGTTTTCTAAATCTCCATAGGTTACAAGTTAGCCCGCAAAACTTGTGGTTGTAAGGTTGCAGGTGATCCCATTGTAAAACCTGTGGTTGTAAGGTTTGCAGGTGAGCCCGTTGCAAAACCTGTGGGTTGTTAGGTGAACCCGTGTTCGTAAAACCTATAGTGTAAAGGCTTTCTTGTGCCTGGTTCAAACAAGAGGTTTAGTGGATTGAAAATCTCAGGTGGAGCCTGGGGACTGGATGTAGGTCTGGAAGTGACCGAACCAGGATAAACTCGTGTGTGCTCATTCTGGTTGTTTTAATCTACACATCAAGCACCACACCACTAGATACTCACTTGTGCTTGGGGTAATACATCGTCACACTCATCAAGCACAAGGAGTAAAGTTTTAAAAAGGGAGAATTTTTATAAGTTTTATTCTGCCACCCAATTCACCCCCCCCTCTTGGGTGACAGCCACGCATTTCAGAACTAACTTCTCAATTTGAGTCTTTGAGACAAAGAGGTGTTTTCATTGATACATCAAATGACTCTTGTGTAGAAAATGTGGGTTCAAGCGGAGAATTGATTATGGGAAATGATGATGTGTTACCAATGGTTTGCAATGCTTTTGTGGGTGATTGTGAGTTGAAAGTTGAAGAGGGAGAGAATATTTGTGAGTGTTCAATTATGGTTTCAAGCTTGGAGCCTAATTCTTGTTATTGTGAACAAGTAGAAATCCCAACAATTGTTGTTCAAAATCTTCAGAGTGATTTTTTACTCTTACTGATGAGAGTCCAATGGATTTTATTGGGTTTTCAAAATATTTGGGGGCTAGTGATGATAATTTTGAAACAATTGAATTAGAGCCTACCATGTGCCATATTGTGACATGTTTCTTAAAATCACTTTTGATTGAGGGATCATGTATTGTGAATGAATTGCCATTGTCACTGAAAACTTGTCTTTTGAAAAGAAATGAGGACAAGGTGATCTTAGTTTTTGATACTTATGATTAGTGACTGGTGTTGGAAAGTCTGGCTGAAGACTATAAATTTAGCGCTTCTTGGAAGGCAACCCAAGTTCTTGCTCTTTTCTGTAGTTTTTAATTTTCCTAACTATTTTAGTTTAGTTTGGTAGATTTTTTTTTCTTGGCCTCACTTTTTGTAGGAAGAAAGGTTTCTCCTAATACTTGGGATGCTTTTGGAAATGACATGCTCTACAAGGGGGAGTACCTCTTAAGCTTCACTTTATATTCAATATTAAGCACTGTCATAATTAACTGCATGATGGATCTGGGGAAAGCTGGACTTCTGGATATTGGTTCAAGCCAATTGATCATTTTGCATTTATTGAGCTGAAAGTGATGATTTATGTATGATTGTATTGATGTGGTGCTCATGATGTTGTTGTAAATGATTGTGGTGCATGAATGAATTTGCCTATGCTTTGTGATGTTGATTTGTTGTGGCTGAATTGGGGGAAGTTATGTGTGAACCTTTTTCATTGTTTGTCATGAAATGGCACATATTGATTAATGAATTTTTGAGTATGTGGATTTTGGCTTGTGTGCTAATGTGGGTACATTTGATTGTTGGGTACATTTTGATTGATATGGATCATGAGGCTTGGTGTGATTGGATAGCATTACTTTCATAATGAATTTTTGGTGTTGAATTTGTGATGAACTGAGTGGATGAATTGGTTGATTTTGATGTTATGTAAGTGGTTGGGTATTTTAGTTAGATCTGAAAAATTCTGCAGAATTATGCAGAATGTAATCTGATATTCATTGTGTCTTCGTTTCTTCCTTTCTATTTGCATCTTTGTTGTGCATTCGTTGCACAACGAACGTGCGATCAAGGAACACCCTCTTTCACCAAACACTTTTGCTTCTCACCTTCATCACATTGATTTGAGAGGAGCATTTCTCCATGGGAATTTGTTGTGACTATATCATTATAATCCTTATTTTCATAGAACTTGAACAACTAGTTTTGAAAATTTGCTTTGGACTCATCCATTTGTCATTGAAAAAAATTTTGGTCTCTTTGAAATAAGTCATATGCTCAAGTTCTATGTTAATGATGGTTATTTTGACAAGTCATATTGTTGATTATATGGCAAATAGGGCAATAAATTTGAAAAGACATTGAAGAATAGGGCTTATGATTGGAATTTTTTGGAGAAGTTAAAGGTTTAGCCTAGTCTAAGTATGGGGGAACTTTTGTTTTAGAAGCTTTTTTGTTAGAATTTTTGTATTAGAATTTCATTTAGGCATCCTTAGGATAATTTCTAGTTTTGTTGCTGTGATATCAGAGCTTTGTCCATGTTTGACTCCATGCTTGTTCCTACTCTCCTTTGTTCAACAGTGAGGACACTGTTTGTTTTATGTTTGGGGGAGAAAAGAGGTGATGAGATGATGATCATGTGAAACTTTTTGAGAATTGTGTATAAATTTTTTGTTTGCTTCTGACTAATGAGTGCACAAGGGAATGTTTTTGACTTTGTTGTGATGATGAATATGTGATACTTTGTCCCAAACTAAAGTTGTTGCATTTTTTTAAAGAAAATTTGACCATGAGCTATCTTGAAAAGATGTATGAAAGTCCAATGATAGGAATGAGTTGTTTGACTAAAGGGTATATAGAAGGTGAACTTATATGCATTGCTTGAGTGGATTGTGGTGTTAAGGCAAATCTTTCCTTGACTCTCTTGAACAACTTAAACACTAATGGAGTTAGAGTAATTGGATGATGGATTTTGTGAAGGAAAAATGTACTAAACTGATGTATGTGTTTTCTCTCACTTGATAATTTCAAAATTCTTTTTGGAAAATTCACATTTTTGACAGGTTGCACATAAGTTTGAAAAATGATTGAGACCATCATTAAATACGATTGAACCTTTCAAGCCATCCTTGACAACGTTTTATCCCATTTGCACCCTCTTTGAGCCTTTTAATGAAAATTCATGATAATTTTCTTTTGCAACCCTCATTGGACTTAACCCTTATAGCCCGAAAAACCATGAACTACCTGAATCTTGAGATAATTGACATTTCATTAGTAGTGAGGATTGGTATGATTGATATAAGTGTGTGCAAATGTAAAAACATGTGTGGGAAGGGAAATAGTGACTATGTAAAGGAAAAGTTTGTACTCCTAAGTTAAAAAGAAAAAGAAAGTGAATTGATGAAACAAAAATGAATCAAAAAGAAGAAAAGAAGTATAAAAAAAAGAGAAAGTTGCAATAAGACTAGGAGTACAAAGAATCAAATTGAGATAAGTTTGGGGGAATTTTATGCTTCTTGAAAGATAATTTTGTCAAAGAGTGAATATGATGAAATGTTTTCATTTATCTCAAGATATTTGAACCCCTTTATCCCATTCTTTCAAATAACTACACACGTAAACTCATGGCCCCATTACAAGCTATAAAAGTCCTTTTGATTTTACACTTATGTGCTAAAAGTTGAAAGTGGGGAGGGAAGAAAAAAGTGGAGAAATTTGAAAAGTGAGAGGCTATACATACATTGGAGTTTTACAAAGGACCGGAGAAAAATTTTGAAAATTTTCTTTAACTCCATCACACACACACTAGTTCAAAGGTTAAGGAGAGCTTGTTCTTAACACCATGAGTCATTCATCTCTGCATATAATTCATGTATTCTATATATCAATTAGGAAGAACAACATATGAGGACAAGTAATTCAATTGAATTAGGGATAACATGTGGTCAAAGTATAAAAATTTCTAAATTGCTTGAGGACAAGCAAGGACTTAAGTTTGGGGGAGGTTCACAGGGTGAGATATAGTTGAGAACAAAAATGATATAAAAATATCTGATGATATCTATTTAAAGGGCATTGCAACTAGAACATATCAGTCAGCATGATAGAACAAAAACATAGCAAATGAATTAACAGAAATTTAGAAGCAACTTAGACACATCACATATGGGTTGACTTAGAAATCAAATGAATCAATGATATTTTAGTTAGTTCATTACCCAATGAATGTGAGATATAGTTTATGGATTATGGATAAATGGATTTGGATTAGCAATAATATGGTGAGTAAAAAACAATTATTGAATGAGACATAAGTTGGAATAATCAACTGGGATATCCTAATGTGAGTCATAGTCTTTTAGATTGAAGAGACATGCTCAATAAATCAGAGGAACATATCATGAGCAAATAGGGTTTGACTAAAAATATTTTGGAGTTGATTTTAAATAAAAGGCTAATTGCTACTTAGACTAGGATGCTCTGTATTCGAATAGGGACCTTGAACTGAATTTGAAAATATTTTGATACTATGAGAATAATGAGTGCTTAAATGATTATATCTTTGGTCAATCAAAAGAGACTTCGATGAACTTCAAGAGGGATCAAATTAAATTAAGTCATGAGTGAACAAAATACCTGATTGTATAAGATGCTAAAAGCAATACTCCCTCCGGTCCTAAATATAGGATCTAATTGACTTTTTTGAAAAATCCTAAATAAAAGCAAAATAAGTTAATTATAAATTGATTTACCTAATTTTTTCTATTACACTAGTTTATTTTACCTATAAGCTAATGGATAATCTAAAAAGATATCAAATATGTCATCATTTAATAACCTATTTTGCAACATTAATCTCTCCAACAAAAGTCAATTAGGTCTTATATTCAGGACCGGAGGTAGTACCTTGAATTTGAATAGATCAATCCAGTCAACAGGGCGAAGAGTAAAATAACAGAGTTTGAGTAATCATATGAAGCCTAAGCGATTTGAAATTCACGGTAATCAATCATGCACATAAGATAATATTTGTACTCTAACCGCTTATTCAAGTGTCCAGGTGATGAACTCCATAATTTCACAAATTTCACTCCACATTTCCCTTTCATTATACATGATTTTTGATGATACATAGATGAATTATACACACAATTCAAATAGGAATGAAAATAACATGAAAATAATACACTTTTGTGAAATTTCTAGTTGATTTATTATCCTTTGAACACTCCCCTTACAGCTTGTAAGATATTAACCCTGGCTTATGTACCACATTTAATTAAGAACAACCTTTAACAATAAAGGATTTCTCAAATACAGTTCACTCAAACGAACAGATTGTTATAATCACTTAAGCACAATAAATCTAACTATCCTTTAACAATAAATGATTTCTCAAGCATACAGTTCTCCATCAATGAACAGATTATGATAAACATTTAAGTACAAGAATTCTCACTATCTCACTGAGAGTAATTACAACTTTGAGCTTTGAGAGATAAAACAACATCATAACTCACCAACGACTAACTATCACAGTAAAAAATTCATACCCGCACTGTAAATGTTCATCTAAAGAAATAAAAGGGCTAAATTCATGGCTCAAGATTGTACAACATTAACCAAGACGGAAAGGGAAAAACAGGAATCCGGATTTTCTCAGCGTCTCAATCATGACCGTCCAAAATTATCCAACCACTCAAAAAAGGAGACACATGTGTACACTCTCCTACACCCACCTCACTGTATCTCTCTCCCCATCCCTAACTACTTCCCCATTCATTTCTCTCTCTCCCGTTCAAATCTGAAAGGCCTTCCTCAACCTTCGCATATCAGATCTCTTCCCTTCAAACCCTCAACCCAATAAGACCATCACATCCCAAATCCATATCCTCCCTAATCGTTCCCTACGGCGCCGACCTCATGGCTGCCCAGCCCCGCCTTCGTCTTTGGTGAAAATTCATCTTATGACTCCATTCACGCTGAAAAGGGAAAAGCAAGCTCCACTCCGGATACACAACGTCGCCGGAAAACAATGTCGCCGCCATCGGCGGAGGCGGCGGTTTGGGGGTGGAGGAGGGTGGCGTTGGGGGTGGAGGGGTTGGAGATGGTGAGGACGTGGGGTGGAGGGGATTGGAGATGGTGAGGAGGTGGGAGTGGGGTTGTGGCGTTTGGGAGATGTTGAGGGGGGGGAGACAGTGTGGACCATGGTAAAGGAAAATGAGGGGAGGGATTGGGTGTGGGCGGGAACATGTGTACTGATTAATTGGATCATTTTGGACGGCCATGATTAAGACGCTGAGAGACGCTGAGAAAGAGGCTACTGAGAAAATCTGGATCCGAAAAACAGATTTGGAAATATCAAATTAAATTTTCCAAACTTTTATCAATATACATTTAGAAGAGAAAAACAGATTTGGAAATATCAAATTAAATTTTCCAAACTTTTATCAATATACATTTAATTAGAAGAGAATTGTTTTTACAAATTACCTCTCAATAGAAGCTATTTCGCCTTTCAATGATTATTCAAAAGAATACCACAAACTCTCATTTAAAATGTCCAGTCACGATGAAGAGAAGAAAGAGCAGAAAAATATCTGCTACTAAATATGGCAAAACAATTAATAAAAAGAAGAGGAGATGATACGTTCCTGAGCAAACACAACAAAAACATCCATGTGCCCAAAAAGAAGGAGCTATGCCTTTATTAAAGAAATGGCGGAGAAATTACTCGATTTCCTCAAGAGAGTGAACAGAGTGATGAAATATTTTGGGACAATTGCATCTACGTCTCAAACAAGAGATTTAATTTTAAAGAGATTCTAAAAAGTTGTTACCACTTATTAATGAAAACAGTTATTAATAGTAGTCATTAACTATTCCTTGTAACATCTTTTAACCTCTTCGAACTTAAGTCTCTTATTTGACATGTGAGTTTTCCCATATTCTAAGCATGTTATAGTCAATTTTTTGGGGGGCTGGACACAAATGTTCCTTAATTACATCTCAATCATGTTATTAATTGCCCCAAATTAGCACACAAAAAGTATACAGATACAAGAATTTGTCAAGTAAGATGTAAGACATTAAAATCAAGATATATGCACAAAAATGAGTTCTCTACATACAACTTTACATTTCCTTTTTTTCCAGACCAAATTTACATTTTCTCCTCATATTTTACGTTAATTTAGTCCTTACGACTCCTATACCCATACTTTCTACAAACATCTGAAACATCTGAATTTAGGATAAGGATATATATAGAAAGCAAGAAACCAAAGATGAAATAGAGTTCCATTACAACTTAGAAATTGTCTAGGTTCATTATATGATTGTTAGTATATTCACCCCTTGTTTCTTTCAGAAAACACTCGTCACCTTGCATGTATACATCAAGTACACGTGTCCTCCATGCATGCATACAAATGAAACAATTCACACGTACATATATACGTTTAACCCTTCATGTTTCTATACCTTGTACTGCTAGTTATTGCTTAGCTTTCTATATAAATAGACCTAGCTTCATTCATAGATTTTCATCCACGAGTGGAGCAAGAGCTTTCTATCATTAAAAATGGCTTCTTTAGCTAGGCTTCCTATGTTGCTGTTGCTGGGTTCATTTTTACTGGCAATGGTCTCTGCAGGCCATCCACAACAAAACAAGAATCCTTATCTCTTCCGATCTCAGAACTTCCAAACTCGCTTCCATAACGATCAAGGTCGCATCGAAATCCTCCCAAGGTTCGACCTAAAACACCCTCACCTTCGAGTGCTCCGAAACTATCGTTTTGTTGAGTTCGTTTTAAAACCACAATCTCTCTTTATTCCTCACCATCGTGATGCTGAAACTGTCTTGGTCTCCCTCGAAGGCATGTTTCAAATATCCTTGTTAATTCATGATTATGGTATATTTAAATATATGACTATTAAATTAATAAATAATTATGATTATGGTTATCATTACAGGAAGGGCCATTGTTAATATCGTGAACGATACTAATAGAGAGACTTACCAGGTGGAGCAAGGTGATGTGTTAAAGGTCCCAGCAGGGAATCTTGTTTATACTGCAAATGTTGAAGAGAACCATAGGTTTAAAGCTGCCAATCTTCTCCTTCCCATCAACATTCCTGGGCGATATGAGGTCATCAATGTCAAAAGGAAATATTATAATTGATAATCTTCATAGAGTTTTTATCTTTTTGAACGATAATCTAATTGGGGTAATTATTTTGTGCAGAATTTCTATCCCTCTGGCAATCAAAACCCTCGCTCATTCTACCATGCCTTCAGCGAGAAAACTCTTGAGGCCACCTTCAATGTTAGTTTTAACCCCAAATCATCATTATATCATAGTAATATACTATATAAGTCCTCTTATATAATTAATAATCCCTCCGTTTCTAAATCTAAGATCATTTTCCTAATTTGATTAGATTAAGGATGCTAGTTAAATTAGTTATTATAGCACATGATATTACTAATCTATCCTTACCGTACCATATACATTTATTTTCACTCTCCTCTCTTACCCGTTTATTATAGATAAGCATTATTAATTTTTATTTGGGAAAATGAGAAAAATTAGAAAGCTGTTTATATTTATGAAAAAATTGAAATCTGAAAGTGATTTTATCTTTAGGAATAGAGAAACTAAAAGATAAACTTTAGTAAGATATTGAATTACAAAGTGAAGCTAAAGTGCAAAAATGCTCACGTAATTACACAGAGATAAATAAATACATAAATTTGTCACATGTTTTAGTGAGAGATGAATTGGCAGAAGATGATGCGTCAAAAAGTCAAAAAATTAACTATAACGGGTATTTTGCCCCAGTTTTAAAATTTTATGGGCATTTTTGTTCCAAAAAATTTTACATAGGTATTTTTTCACCTTCTCAACATTTACATGAGTATTTTTGCACTTTAGCCCTTACAAAGTGATTATTTTTCTCCTTTATCTGAATGTAAGACTTATTTACTTAATTGATTTGATTAAGGATATTCGTTGAGTTAATTCATATGAATTTTTTTCCTAAAAGAGTTAAACCTTATTTTTAAGTCCTTCTCTTAATTTATTATTGTTGAAGGATAATTCATAAGAGTCGTATATGAATGCTTTGACAAAATTGGAAATTTAGGACTAATGTACACTCTAAATGGGTCATATATGAAGGTAGCATTATGTGAGAGCCGTTCACTAGTAGTTTGATTATCAAGAGAGCTAATTAAACAAATTATTTTAAATTTTTCTAAACGTATTTGCCTAACTTAAAAGTTGATATACTCGTATAATGTATTAATATACATACTTATTTAAGAGTGATCATGCATGTAACCCATGTTATATTTAAGTATTTTGATTAGCTTCTCTATCACTTCTCAAAATAGTCAATTAAGTCTCAAAAATATTAAGGACATAAGATAGATGTTGTTCACAAATTTCATTCCATTATTATGATGATAATTAATAATTTAAAGTTGTGAACCAGTCGAACTACAAAGATATAAGAAATATTCTATTTGGAAAGCAACAAGAGGAGGAGAGTTCAAATGAGGGAGTGATGGTGAAATTGTCGAAGGAACAGGCAAGAGATATTAGACGGCAAGCAGAATCAAGAAGAAGCCCTTCTAGTTCATCATCACAGCCAATAATCAACTTGAAAAACCTTCCACTTCGTTATTCCAACAACCATGGTAACTTGTGGGAGGCTCGCCCTGAGCAGTTTGACATTCTTCGTGACTTGGATATGTCTGTTGCCATCTTAGAACTCAAAAAGGTACTTGAAAAGCCATCATTTACACGTCTTGTCCTATTTACATATCGAAAACATATATTTTTTCATATATTTATAAGTCACGTAAGAGATAATTAGAGAATTTATAAGAGAAGGGAGAGAGAATAGGAAGAGGGAGAGATAGAGGAGAGAATCTAGAAGAGAAGAGAAAAAGGTAGAGATAAACTCAATATTGTATATGTTATTCAAATCATAACCGTCTCCAATGCAAATAGTTGAGAAACTATATATAGGCCTCAACCAAATTCTAGGAATTAATGACATATAGTATTATAGAAAATAAAAACTTAAATGTAAAACGTAATTAAAGCTAATTGAGAACAATCAAATAAAATAGGGTTAAGGTGCATTTTTAGTACTCTAGAATATAGCAAAGTGCACATAACATAATATACAATATTGTAGTCCATTTGTGATAACCAAGAATTATTTTCGTGGCTTATTTAGTAACGACGTTAAATAAGTCAAGTTTGACTGTTATGTGTAAAATTTTGACCGTTAAATAGTGGGGTAAAGAAGCATTTTCAGTACTCTAGAATATAGAAGGAGCACCAAACATAATATACAATATTTAAACACCATAAACAACTAAATCACAATATTATTCAAAGTGTCAAATAATTAAACACTACAAAGTTATAAAGATCCATAGAATATCGATCCTAGTATCATGCATGTATAAACTAATAAGTCAGTAGTATTTTACATATATAAAAAAAGTAAGCAAAGAATCATAAACTAAACAAGTTTTCCTTACTGAGTTAAAACGAATTGGTCATACTGGCTCGACTCGAATTAAAACAGGTTGGCCATACTGGCTCGACCCAAATTAATGGCTCTATGATGTAATAGAAGAAGAGTTACTTCTATCTTATTACATAGTTATAAACTTAAAATAAATGTTCCTTAGATTGTCATTTCAACATACATATATTACATCATTATGTCACATCAGATTTTATCTTACAAAAGTGAGTTTTAGCTAACGAATTACTAGATAAGTAATGAAAATAATTCTTGGTTATCACAAATAGACCAAAATATTGTATATTATGTTTGGTGATCATACTATATTCTAGAGTACTGAAAATGCTCCTTTACCCCACAATTTAACGGTCAAAATTTGACACATAACGGTCAAACTTGACTTATTTAACGTCGTTACTAAATAAGCCACATAAATAATTCTTGGTTATCACAAATGGACCATAATATTTTATATTATATTAGGTGCATTTTGCTATATTCTAGAGTACTACAAATGCACCTTAACCCAATAAAATAAAACTACATATTTAACTATAGAATTCCATCACATAATAATTTTTCAATTTCCATGATAATTATAAATAATCTCATCAAATAATAATTTCCTAATTTTCATATTCAATCACTTCTCCCTTGCTTAAAAAAACTTTGTTCTCAACGAGTTGATAGAGATGTGTAAGGTTTGGGATGAATTGGTAGTCTGAATCATCAAAGTGGGTTATTGATTTGAGAATCCCTTTAAACAAGTGAGGTACTTGAGGATGAAACCATTGCAAGTAACATGATATTGTTGAAGCTCTGGAAAACTTTTCCAATGCATGATAATTATAAAGAATTTCATGAAATAATAATTTCCTAATTTTCATATCCGACCAAATAAGTTGTTCTTTCTTGTTGATTAATGTTTTCTCTAGGGATCTGTGTTTCTACCACACTACAACACAAAGGCTATAACCATAGCCCAAATTTTTGACGGAAGAGCAAAACTTGAACTTGCCTCTCCACATCTGGCTAGAGAAAAATCTGAAGAAGATGAAGAAGACAGAAGAGAGGGACAGATTCAAAAAGTCACTTCTACAGTGAAGAAAGATGACGTTTTCGTGGCCCTTGCTGGTCATCCATTTGCTCTAAGAACCTCAATGAAGGATAATCTATGGATGGTCGCTTTCCTTCTTTCTGCCGAGAACAACCAGAGGAACTTCCTTGGAGGTATATACATATATATACTAGCTACTTGCCGTCCTTATTATACAATCATGTTTATTGTGAAATTTGCTCTGCAAATTATATGCTATATTGAAGCCAGATTTAGTACTACCTTCGGTCCTTAATATAAGACCTAATTGACTTTTTTGGAAAATCCTAAAAAAGCAAAATATAAGTCAATTATAAATTGATTTACCTTTTCATAAAAAAAAATTAAATTGATTTACCTAATTTTTTACTTTAACTAGTTTATTTAACCTATAAACTAATGACTAATATAAAAATATATCAAATATGTCATAATTTAATAACATATTTTATAACCTTAACATCTCTAAAAAAAGTCATTTAGGTCTTATATTTAGGACCGGAGGGAGTATGATCTAAACTTTCTTTTACTCTATTAATCTAATTAGAGATATAAAATAAAAAAGCAGACTTGTGTAATATTGTTATGGTGGTTTTGATAATGTGATGGGGTTGTAGGTGAGAGAGACAATGTGATCAATCAGATCCCCAGGATTGTGTTGGAGAAAACATTTGAAGGATCTGGTCAAGAAGTTGAGAAACTCCTCAGCAAGCAGAACAAATCTTACTTTGCAAGTGCTGAGCAAAGTGATGATGAATATCAGGAAGATAGGAATCCATTGTTCTCCATCATGGATGCATGAACACTACTTCTAAGTCCCAATGTAATATGATAATGTAAAGAGAGGGCATGGAAGGGCTTGAACATGAGGTACTTGCTATAAGTAGGCTTTGATTTTGTATGTAGTCAGAGCTATATACGCGGTTTAATTTCTACTATTGTACTAAATAAATAAATTAATGAATAAATCATGCCCAAAAAAACTTTGTGAGAAACTACTCCCTTCATCTTATCATTTCTTCGAATTTCTCTCTCAAGGTTAACTGTATTTTTCATATTACCATTGATGGTCTGATGCTTTCTGGCCTTCAAACAAGCCATGCATCATTCGATCCTTATTATATTAAGTTTATAAACTGTAGTTGGTTTGGATAATCAATTATATTAGTAAAAAAATAAAAATCTCCAGTTTCAAAAACAACACTTATTAATTTGGGGAGTTGGTCCTGAACCTAAATATAGGACCCAATTTTTAATTGTTTGTCAACTTTTTCCAAATTATTCCTATTGGTGTTCCTCTAACAATAGTCAACTAAAAGTTGGTAGTACAGGCAAAAAGAGAAAATTATTGCAATTATATTTGAAAAAAAATATAATACTAACTAACATAATTAATATCTTTAATTTAGTTAAATTAATATACGTAAAAGTATACATGTATAGAAAGTTAACTTTCAAGAATACTCTTGTTTACGAGGGGGCAAATAAGTCAGAAAAGTACACTACCACAGATTACCCCATTTACATGCGCTTATTTTGGCCTCTACATACGCTTATAAAGCCCATGTAGAGGGGGCACTGGTAAAGGCTCTACATGCGCTTTTTAAAAGCGTATGTAGACCTCTACATGCTCTTAAAGCGCATGTACAGCTATATATTTTTTTTAATATATATTCTTTTACATTTGCCACCTGTATACACGTAATTCTGCCACTGCACCAATGGTATACAAATAAGTAGCACGTGGCTGATTTTAACCAAAATGTACCAGAAACATTTACATTTACTCAAAACCTAATAAGTCACCAGAACTTGTTTTCACTTATATATAAACATCACCAAAATATATATATGCATTACTGTCATTGCACCAAAAGAACCAAAAGAATATTATGCATGATCATCAAATATAGAGAGTATATGTCAGCAATCCCATAAAACAGGGAATTGAAGGATAAATCCATTAAATCACATCCAAATTTAAAGCACAAAAGTTCTTAGTTCAATTTAAAACTTACGTACACATGAAAAACAAAAAGTATAATGCTTTGTTGCCTATATAAATACAAAGAGAAAAAGGTAAATTGGTAAAAGGTATATAAGATCTCCACTAAATTAACGGTGACCTTAGAATCAAGCATCACCACATGATTTATCAATTAGTTGGCAGTAAATTTATGACTATTGATAAAATAAGAGAAAACAACATTAAAAAATAATTGGAATGCATATATCAGTGAATATGTTGAGGTAGCAAGGTATAGAAGCCCAGGGTAAAACGTATTGTCAGCAGATATTAAGGCTTTAAGAATAATGTAGAACAAAGTAAACAAACTGTTAAACCTCAAAAACTTATATAACTATCTGTCTTTTTCCAATTAAATATGCATAATTTGCCTCTATTTAAATATAACACCAATATTTAATTTAAACGTCTCTAAATATAACACAATGATTTTTAAAATAGAGACAAATGATTATGAAAATAGAGTAGATCAAAGAATAGAAACAACTACTTGGAAAACATCATAATATACAAAAGTAGAAAAGGCACATCCACTTAATAATTAGTAGCAGAATCATCTCATCCATAAAACCTATTGTAACATCAAAGGTGAGGTAGAAGGAGGGGGGATACAAGGCTGAATAATAAAGGATCTGGTATAAAAGATGTTGAAGAGAATACCAGAGTACTTGAATTCAGCAGCAAGATCTCCCAAGCAGCTTTGCTTCTTAATGATTTACACATTATCTCAACCCATGTTACAATGGCTTGTAAAACCCTATCAAGTGACAACAGATATCCATGATTCTCAACTATTAAAGAACAAAGAAATACCTTCACATATTCTATAAAGCCTGCAAGTAAGTCTTTACACTTGTCTAAATAGAAAGAAGACCAACTTCATTGATCATTACTCACAAAAAACAACAATATTATTGAATATAATTAAGGAAATAATGCATGAGCAACTTAACCTCCACTCACACTACTTTAACAGCAAAATCATTATCCATACTTCGCTCATGTATCAAGTGTATCCCTCAATTTTGGAATTAACAAAAGAATGGTTAGGTTTAAATTAGAGTACAAAATAAATTTCAAATATATTTCCTCAAGAGATTTTTACTCATTAAGTATTGCAGTCGAAGAACCCTTTAATAGATGTCATAAGGAAAAGGATGATCTATTGAAATGTAACATCAAGCTTGGATTTACCTAATATCATGATAGCTGAACTTGGAGGAGGGAGGAAGCAGATAATGAACTTGAGGATGGAGATGTTTCGCATGGCACAAATGAGAGGGAAGATGTCACAAAATACAAAATAATGAACTTGAAGGACTACTTGAGAGTCAAATAATTCCATTTGGCATGGATGATGATGGAGAAACCTTATCTTGCGTTGTTTTAGTTTATCTTTCCCCTTGACTGGGAAACCCTTAGATTAATGCAACACATCATTTGCTCTACCTCCTAGCTGAACCGATGAATCTCCATAACTATCTCAAAGTAGGCATAACCTGTTGGCTACAAGAACAACAGTGCTCGAAATCACAAGCCAATCCTTTACCAAATCATTTAAAATAAGATCGTACAATAAAATTTAAGATTTTGTTTAAATTTTTACCTGATTATTTTCCATCAAATCAGAGACAAATCAGCGAATTTCAAACCAACCATGACAGCAACCAATACTGAAAATCAATCACAAAATCATAGCAAACAGCCCCAAAAATCACTAATCACATGCACAACCAATAACATACATACACAACTTACACATTCTCAATATTCATGCTTTGGGAAATAGTCATAGGCTTTAATATAAAATTTAAATCACACAAGTTCCTAGCACTTAAACCTATAATCCAAACACAAATCAAACATGCAAAATCATTTTACAACTTTAATGAACATACACATTCTCAATATGATTGCAGCACATTTACATGAAATTCACATAAAATCAGCAAGTCAGAATTTAAATAGCCAATACGAAAGAAAGAAGGAAAACAAAATATGCCCTGTTGCTAGGAAAACTCAAACCGCAATTCATAACATTCAGTTTAAAATAATTACTTCTAACTATCCCAATCAGACAAAATATAAATGATTACAAGCGTAGGTTATTACTATTTCTTTTACTATCTCAACCAAATGATTAAAACTTTTTAACTTCTCCTTTCCAAAATTCATAAATAGTAATAAAAATCATCATCACCTAAAGACCAAAATGGACTGGAAGGAAGAAAAATCAGACTCTCACATGTTAAGCAAAACTTGGACATGAAAACAATTGGATATATAGTTATATTAAACCACTTACTTCCCTTCTCAGACCCACAAAACCAAAAATCATATTAGAATAAAACTCACTCTTATGTCAAAACAAAGCAACAATTTCCCATGGTTCAGTTTCCAAAGCCTATTGCTATTACTAACATTTATAAAGTCATGTACATTCCCAAATTCATTCGGCCCTTTACAATAGAAGATCCATAAGGCTTTAACAAACATGTGTATATATGAAATCAGTTTCAAACATTCATTTAGCACCTATATATTCCTTATAATTTAATTAACTAATATTCTGTATAAATAGAAAGGAGAAATAAATGAAAGAAACAAGAATGCTTCCATGTTTATTCACCATGCACATACAAAAATCACAAATACACATCTAATCAACACACACAAACCAGCAGCATCGAGAAGGACATAACACAAAAGATAAATTGTACCAGACCAGGAAAAGAAATAATCAGTCAAAAGATAGAAATATTCAAAACCATAAGATAAATTGAAACCTCCAGATTCCAGCCATAAACTTTACTACAATATTCAAGGAAAACCTCTCAATCAAAGTCCAAAACTTCAAACCATAAGTTTTAAATCAACCCATAAATCCCCAACTCTGATTATCCCTCAAATCTCGCCTAAATCAAAGGAAAAATGGGAGAAAACGAAAAATAAAAGCTCACCTAAACTTCTAGTCAAACTTCCGCAGTTTCCTTGTCGGAAAACACCATAGAGGTCGTGCTTCGTCGCCGAGTTTCATTGTCAGCCTCTGCAGCTCGCCGGAAAAACGAAAGAATGGCGGAAACGAAGTGAGGACAAAGAAAAACAGTGGGAAACGGAGGGAGGTAACGAAGCGAGGAAGGAGAAACTCTACCTACACTAATTTCCAACCTTGCTTGTCAGATGTGGGTCGTCTTCCACCGGAACTCGCCGTTGAACACCACCACATCTCGCCGGAGTTCGAAGAAACAAAGAACGATGAGGAAGAAGATGAATTTTGGTGATGAAGGAGGGGGAGTATGTGTGTGTTTTCGGCGGCAGTGACAAGAGAGAAAGAGAAGAAGAAGGAAATTAGGGTTTTCTCTTGTGCGTGTGTTTATGCGTCTGATTTCCATTCAAGGGATAAGAGGGAGTTAGCTTATATATGAAGGAGGAAATTAGGGTTTAAGATACCTATATTATAACAAATAGAGAAGCCCCAACAAGAAATTACAACAAGCCTCACTAGCTATCAAATAGAGAAGGGACAAAATTATGATGATACCCTATATTATCCAACAGTACACTTTAATGCTAACAAAAATCCTAAATTGTGTCTTCTCTACATATAAAAATCATACCAATATATTTGTATTAGTTTTCATTTTAAGATAAACAAATTTATTATTTTAAATAAAAGGCAAAATTCTAAGTAACTTGTTCTACACTTCCATTCCAAATGAAAATTCCTAAAATATTGTCATTGATAGAAAGTTTCTAATTATTCCCAAATTAAAATCAAATACTCAATTTTTTTTTGTAACATAATGGAAATAAAGTTTTGGCAAACTTTCTAAAAGTAAATTAAAATTTCTAAATTAATTGTAATGTTTTAGGTTTTTATTAATTTGTTTCATAAATTTATAAAAAAAAAATTCAGGATGTTACATTAGGCTTATACATGCGCTTAAAGTGCATGTAGAGGCAGCATTTCCACATACAAAAGTGGTAATGGAGCTTTGAAACACTAAATACACAAGCAGGAACACCTTATGAGGTCTGAGGAGGATCTCTTATGCATGACTCCGTGTTTTACACTTCAGTAGTGCCTTTACATGCGCTTAAAGCGCATGTAAAGGGTGTTTCAACATTTTCATAGCACCCAAAAGTGGTAATGGAGCTTTGAAGCACTAAGTACACAAGCAGGAACACCTTATGAGGTCTGAGGAGGATCTCTTATGCATGACTCCATGTTTTGCACTTCAGTAGTGCCTTTACATGCGCTTAAAGCGCATGTAAAGGGTGTTTCAACATTTTCATAGCACCCAAAACTGGTAATGGAGCTTTGAAACACTAAGTCCACAAGCAGGAACACCTTATGAGGTCTGAGGAGGATCTCTTATGCATGACTCCATGTTTTGCACTTCAGTAGTGCCTTTACATGCGCTTAAAGCGCATGTAAAGGGTTTTCAACATTTTTATAGCACCCAAAAGTGGTAATGGAGCTTTGAAACACTAAGTCCACAAGCAGGAACACCTTATGAGGTCTGAGGAGGATCTCTTATGCATGACTCCATTTTTTGCACTTCAGTAGTGCCTTTACATGCGTTTAAAGCGCATGTAAAGCCCAATATCCATATCATTTCAAAGATTTTCATATAATTTTGAATTTTTGAGGTAAATTATTTTTATACTTAAACTTAAAATACTTAAATCTTGTCCTAGTCAATGTTTTTGTGATTTTCTATTGAAGTACATCTCTTTACATGCGCTTCAAGCGCATGTATTAGCTTCCTTTTGTTATATTAGTAAGCTATGCCCTTTACATGCGTTTAAAGCGCATGTAAAGCCCAATTAACATATCATTTTAAAGATTTTCATATGATTTTGAGCTTTTCACCTAAGTTCTTTTTATATTTTATCTCTAAATACTTAAATCCTTTTCTAGTCATTGTTTTAGTGAATTTTCATTGAAGCACATTTCTATACATGCGCTTTAAGCGCATGTATAGATTCTTACCTGTACATGCGCTTAAAGCGCATGTAAAGGCATGTAAAGGACCCTCAATACATGCATTTCTTCTAAGCGCATGTAAAGGTGCGCTGGTATAGGGACAATTTGTAGTAGTGGTAGAACAATACTAATAAGAAAGAAAATGTGTAGAAGAAAATGTAGTTTGAGAAAAGGATGAGAGATAATAAAGATTATTTAAGAAGGAGAATGGTGAAAATAAATTGAATTCCTAGACAACTTAAACAGACTCAAAAAAAATCAAGTCAGTATAATGTAGGTTTTGGGTTATTAATTATAAAATTACAGGTGGGAGTATTTATCAATAGGATTGTTAAAGTTGTAGAACATGTTTGTTTAAATTTGAGTTGGTTTTAGTCAAAATATTGATTGCTCTGGTTATCTTCTATTCAAAGTTGTAGAACATTATTAATGTTAAAAAATCATCGTATCACAACAAGAAACTAAGCCTCTTTTAAAGTTAGATTGTCACGGAAGGGAGTAATGCAAAAGTTTTGACACTTTGTCGCGGAAATTTGAAAATATTTTCTAATTTACTTTTTAAAAATTCTTTATACCATTTTTCATTGAAATCCATGAATATAATTTCTAATTCAATTTTATTTAATTTTGAAACAATTTGTTGCAAAAATTCACGAAAATAATTTGTAATTTGATTTTTGAAATGTTTAACTTTTATTTTTAAAAAATTATGCAAATTGTCACGAAAATCCGCAACAACTTGTGCATGTTGATGCACATTTTTTGTCACAACACCCAATAATTTTTTATAATAAATATAAGAGTTGTTGACATCCACACACACACATATATATTTTACTTTTTCGTGGGTTTCCGCTAACGTTATCCCTATTTGTTGTGGATTTCTGTGACAAGAAATTTGCCTAATCTAATATATCCCTTGAAAGTTCCTAAATGTCCCATTTCTGATTCACACTTCAAACTGGATATATAATGGGGGTAAAGATGTCCGATGGTCTTCTCACCGTTAACATCAGATTAAGTTTCATGTTTTTTTTGATAAAATGCAAAATGATATATTAAAATGATTAAGAGTCATTACATAGTTACATATAATAGGAAGTTATAATATAAAGGAACACTTAGTAGGGAGTCTAAAGTACAATATTTAAAATCTACACTATTGTAAGAGCGCAACAATGTGTGAAGGTCTCTTGCGATGACATTAGCTCCCGAATCTGCTCGTGGATCTTGTAATTAGGTCTTAGAGTCAACAAACCAGATCTGCAGGGGGTCTATTCTTGTTTCCTTCTAGATTCCCAATGCTTAATCCATAGTAGAATCATTCTAAGACACTTCTGAATGAACTGTTGGTCTCTGTTTAATCCCCTTTTCGCTTCAAAGGAGGCAATGATAGATTCCTTGTAAAAACCCAGACTAGAGTGCTTTTTCATTTGGTTGTTCCCCGAAGGGCATACCTGCTTTTTTAAGGCAATTGTCCAGCCATAAGAAATTGGTTTAAAATTTTCCATAGGCTTAGTTTCCTTGTTGTATATCTGCTTTCTATCTTCATGAAAGGCCATGGAAAACTATAGGATGGAGGATTGAATTGTGGCTACATATCTGAAGATGTCTGCTTGTGTATTCTGGTTCCTGTGTTGAGTCTGGTTATGCAAAATATTATTCCTTTCTTGCCAGATGAAGTTGAGAACAACAATTATTCCATGACATAAATCTAATCGATTTTCCTGATGCAGCAAGGAGATATTGTTGATGATCCACTCTTTCATCTGGTCAAAGGAAGAGAATTCAGCTCTAACACCCAAACAATGAAACCATAAGTGCTTTGCAGTATGACAGTTGAAAAAGAGATGAGTCAGTCTTTCTGGACATTGGCAGCCAAACACACAGTCTTGAGAGATCCGAAGGTGATGGGTTTGCAGCACATCAATAGAAGGGATGGCCTTGTTGAGTAGTTTTCAAATGAATAATAATTTCTTTAATGGAAGTGATATAGACCATAGGAATTTCCAAAAACCATTTGGTGCATGCCACCAAATTTTGATTGTTGGAAAGCATAACAAACCCTTCTTTGGCAGTATATGTGCCACTATTGGAGAACTATTGGAGAGAGTCAAGATGAGCTTGTCTTGAGCATTGGTGGCTGAGATAGGTTGCTGCAAAATTTCTTTGACAATTTGCTGAGGGTATAAGAACTGGAGCAGTGTTTGGTTCCAAGTTACTTTGTTCAAAAGGGAGTTATTGTGCATTAATAAATCTGCCACCATTCATGTCGAGGTAGAGATGACTGAATTATGCTGCACGGGCCACCATAACGGATGGTTTAGCGGAATTGATCGACCATTGCCTATCGACCATCTGAGGTTCCTTGAGATTAAATTTGAACAATTGCAAATTTTTTTCCAAAACCAAGTGGAGTTGTATGGTTTGCAAAGAAAATCTTCTTGACGCTAGTTCACATAATTTTCCTGAAGAGTGTGGCCTATGAAAGAAGTTGGAGAGCTAACAAGAATTCTCCAAGCTTGTTTTGAGACTAAGGACTCATTAACAATAGCAGCCGAACGAAATCCTAGGCCCCTTGTTCAACTGATAGAGACAAGGTATTCTTCTTTATCAAATGCGTTTTCTTCCCTCCCTCATTTAAACCCCACAAGAAGTCTACACATTTAGCATCTATGGAGTTATTCTTGGGAGCTTTTGGATTTCCTAGATAAGGTTAAGCATTTGGGAATTTTTGGTGGAAGTTGTGATTCTTTGAAGTTAGGAATTGTTCAACAAGGATAGTTTGAATAAATTGGTGGTTAAGAAATATTAACTAAAGTTAATTAATGATGTTGGAATGTTGGTTTTGTTGGATTGGTGTTTCGGAGGGAGTTTGGTAATTAAAGTGTTGAAGAAAAGGGAATGTGGTTATGTAAGGGTATGTTGGAGTTTGGTGGAAGGTTTGTAAAGTTAGGAAGTTACTTTGAGTTTTAAATTTGATATTAATATGGTGGTTTGATGTTTTGTGATTGTTTTGTAATTTTATGGGCATTTTTGGTCTCATTAAAGTGAAAGTTTGTTTATGTGGACTGTATGGATTAAATTAGAAGCTAAGAAATGTTTATGTACGTGTTATGTTGGAGGAGTGAAATTGTTTGAAATTGTGTATAGGAGGAAGTTGGTAAATAATGTTTGAAAAAATTGGTTATGGAAAGTTATGTTTGGAATGCAATGGATGATTAGTAAGTTAAGGAAGGTATGAGGATAAAACTTGAGTAATGAGTTTTCTTGAAGATTTGGACAAGTTGTTTTGATATTTTATAAGTCTTTAAGGTGCTTTAAAGTTGGGATTTGATGGTGAAAGGTAGTGACAAAAATTGGTGGTTTGGTAATGCTTCTTAAAGTGTTATGAAGATATTGGAATAATTGAAATAGTTGAATTAGTGTTTGGAAAGAAGTGTGACTATTAAAGTATTGAACAAAGGGGAAGTATGTTATGTAATAGGATGTGGGAAGTGTAAAGGAAGTTGTGTGGGGTTGAGAGACTCCTTAGTGTCAAATTAATATTATTAAGGTTAGTTTGGTAGGTTTTGGAAGTGTGGGATAATTTTTGAAAGGAATGCTAAAGAAACATAATAAATAGAACTATTGTGAGAAAATTATAGTGATGAGTAAAGTGGAAATCATAAATGGGATTTAATTAAAGTATTTAGTATTCTCATTGCTTAAAATAGAATTAGCTGAAAAGAAAAGGGTTAGAATCACTAGAATTTTGTCTTGACCAAGTTACAGTTGTTGTACAATTGTAAGCGGTAATTCAAACGGTGTGAGTGGGCAAACTTAGCTTAGTATACCTGCGGTTACTGAGTTATACAGATAATCACACTTAACTGACTGATATTGAGGGTGATGGTAGTTGAGGATTTTTAAAATCCTCTTCTACTTATATATATAAATAAAATGCTTTCAAAGTTATTTTCTATACGAAATGATCTATAGGGTGTCTTTCCAAATGTGATTTACTTTAATATATATAAAGGTTTTACTTATTTATATATATATATATATATATATATATATATATATATATATATATATATATATAATAAATAAAATGCTTTCAAAGTTATCTAATATCTACCTCTAAATCTCCTATTTGAACCCCTTTGGTTTCACATTACAATCCGGTTAATCAAGGGGTCAATGCTTATTTACATTGTTCTACAGTCATTTAATTATTTTGGTTTTGTCAACTACTGAAATGGTCCATCTGTAGTGAAAATAATATGAAGGCCCATTCTGTTTTTTCAACATAATGTACCCACGTGTTGGCCACCATTTATTGAATATTGACAGGTGTCCCTTTTTTAGTTTTCCATGACTGACGTAGCAGTATAAACAAGTCTGTGTGGACAATAACTCTCCCATTCAATAAAATAGATTTTCTCATTTTATTGTTATGCTTTTTTTCTGTTTCCTGAATGGTCCAGTCGAATTTAAATAAATAGAAGGCCCACTCTCTTTTTTTAAGTTGATCAATACGCATGTTGGGCTCCATCCAGTGAGATTTCACACACTTGCCTTCTCTGTTTTTTGTCTTTGACGTGGCATTATATATATGTCAATGTGGACAAACTCAATCTTTAGAAAGCACTTATTGTCCCTACCAAAGTACACCTGTTCTAAGAAAACATGGAACCTGACATGAGCCAACTAAGGAAACACCAGAGAGAGTTGGGAATATTGATCAGGCAGCAGGTTTGTGCAACGGCACAAGGTTGCGTACAACAGTGTTGGGAAAACATTTCATAAAAGGTATTGCTTTGAATGGGAATAGTGTTGGGGAGGAAGTGTTGATACACCGCATGGATATGAATCCTTCTGATACAAAGCTTCCGTTCAGGATGAATAGAAGACAGTTTCCAATCATTTTGTCCTTTGCAATGACCATCAACAAGAGTCAAGGACAATCAATGTCAAATGTTGGGTTATACTTGCCAAACTCAGTATTCTCCCATGGACAGCTCTATGTTGCTATGTCTAGAGTTAAGACCATAGATGGGCTGAAAGTTCTCATACTTGACAAAGACAAGAAGCCGACTAATGTCACAACAAATGTCGTCTACTTGGAGGCATTCCAAAATGTTCATGGAAATGTGAACTAATATTTCATAGTTATTTTGATTGCAATCAAACTTAAGAAGCTTTAATTATTTATGCGCATGTTTAAGACTTTTCAATTACAACAATGAAATTTGGTAGCTATATTGTTCATACATGAAATTCGTGGCTGTCACCCAAGAGGGGGGGGGTGAATTGGGTGAGGGAATAAAACTTAAACTCTTTTCGAAAGACTGCTTGTGCTCGGTGATGATGATAATAGATAATGCTATGCACAAGTCAGTATGCTATGTGATGCAAAAATAGAATGATCAAGTATAAATATATGCACACATAAATTTATCCTGGTTCGGTCACCCAGACCTACATCCAGTCCCCAGGCTACACCTGAGATTTCCAATCCACTATTCTTGTTTAAACCGGGCACAAGAGAAGCCTTTACACTTTAGGTTTTACGAGCACGGGTTCACCTAACAACCCACAGGTTTTACACCGGGTTCACCTGCAAACCTTACAAACGCAAGTTTTACGGGCTAACTTGCAACCTATGGAGATTTAGAAAACTTCTAAATGCTCCCCCTTACAAAATGTAAGATTACAATTATGTTCACTCTATGAACTGATTGTGCTAAACACTTAAGCTCGAAACTAACTCTCTCAAAGAGTGGATGATGTTACTCACTTAAGTACAAATGAATCACTCTCTAAGAATATTACATATCAAAGTCCGAGAGTAGAAGATGAGAGGAATGTAGAATAGTGTTTCAGATAATAAGCTCTGTTCTCTCTCTCTCTTTCAAGCCCCTGCTCCTTCAGAAATGAAGAACATCCCTTTTATACCAGCCTCTGAATATCTAACCGTTGGAGAGGCAATAAGACCGTTTGATTATAGACGTTGGGGCCTTGTTTACGTTGTCCTCATTAGTGCACAGCAGGGTTGACTTTGCTTTACCTAAAAAGGTGCTCTGACCAAGCTGTTCTGTCAACACTGTTCTGGCAATACTATTCTGACAAAAGTCGTTCTGACATCTGAACATTTTGTACGGTCCGACTCTTGCTTGCTGTCAGAGAGGACTTCGTTCCTCAAGCATAAGTCCAGGATGTTAAGAGACTCATTATCGGAAGCTCTCTTGCTATCTGAAGCTCTCTTATGGACTCTGACTTTTGTGGGCAGTATGAGCTTTGACACCTTGAGTGAATCTTCAGATTATGTTCTCATACTCCTCATGCTTGGTAGGTAACAATGCTGTTTGAATGTGTCTGTTATCCTCTTGTTACCGTTGGAAGGAACATCTTCTTAAATGCTTCAGCAGGGTTGACTTGCTTTATCTCTGAAAAGTAGTCCTGACACCTCTGCTCTGTTAAAAGCATTCTGACACTGCATCTCTTTGAACGTTCAGACATCCTGATTGCTTGCGGAAGCAACTTCTCATCCGGAAGCAACCTTACTGAGTGTGCTGCACTTGAACGTTAGTTTAGCAATATAATCATATAGTCTCATGCAGTGGGTGATCCTAAATCTAAGGTGTATCCGGAAGCACTTCTACATCCGGAAGTAAATTCACTTGATGAGGGATTTAGTTCACCATGACTTGCTCTTGCTTAGTCTATTTCATTCCACCACTCAGCGCTAGTCACTGAGCTATCGGAAGCACTTTTACTTGACGTGGTGAATTTACTGACGCTTAGGGTGAAATCTATTCTATCAGTCTGCGCCAGTTAAGATCTAATAGGAAGCAACTTCACTTGATGTTGCATTTCCGCTGACGCTCGGGGTTATATCTAGTCTATCAACCTGCGCCAGTCTAAATCTAATAGGAAGTGCTTTCACTTGGCGAAGTAGACTTACTGACGCTTGGGGTACTAACTATTCTATTGCTCTGCGCCAGTCTAAGTCTAACAGGAAGCGCTTTCACTTGGGGAAGTAGACTTACTGACGCTTGGGGTACTAACTATTCTATTGCTCTGCGCCAGTCTAAGTCTAACAGGAAGCGCTTTCACTTGGGGAAGTAGACTTACTGACGCTTGGGGTAATATCTATTCTGTCGCTCTGCGCCAGTCTAATTCTAACAGGAAGCAAACTCACTTCCGATCGAACCATAGCTTAGTCTTAGGGTTTGTGCACCTAAAGTTTATGGACTAAGTTAAATCCCTAGTGATTTACTCGCTGCCGCTGGGGGATGACACATTTATCCGCGTGCGCGAGTCCTAATCTATCCGGAAGTGATCTTACATTCTCAAGTGATCTAACTCAGGATTCTAACCATGTCATCTAATCCTTCCTAAGTGCTGATTATGTTCTCTTAAGTACTAGACCATATCATACCTTAGTCACCATCAAAACTTAAGATTCTAACATTCTCCCCCTTTTTGATGATGACAAACCCATAGATGACTAGAGAACATAATTAAACTTAGATCACTCCCAGAGCACTCCCAGAGCTATAATTAAACTTAGATATCTTATCTATCTCTCAGCTCTAGACATCTCATGTCTCATCTCTCGCTAGACATCTTATATCTCATCTCTAGACATCTCATCTCCATCTCTAGACATCTCATCTCTATCTCTGACATCTCATCTCTATCTCTCTCCCCCTTTTGGCTTCATCAAATTCCAACAGGTGCAAGCTAGCCTTAGGGATGGGGATACTTTTATCGTTCTCCTCGGAATGGGCTTTCTACCTAATATTTCTCCCTATGTATCGTTAATAAGGATTTGTTCTAGACTTATTCAATACAACGTACGAGAATTATCAAAGAAAACAATAATGGCTCATGATCCTAAATGATTGTATTCGCCCTAATCATTATGTGGGATAGCTAAACATGTTTTTCAAGGATTAAGTCAAGAGCAAAACATACAAAACATATCAAAAGTAATTTTGATCCTCTCGAATTGATTAACATGATATCAAAAATAATTTTGATGTGTTTAAAAATGATGATTATGATATCAAATGAAATATGTGATTTTAAAATTCAAATGAGATGAAATCTGATACCTAATGAAATCAAATGAGATCTGTGAGTTTGAACTTGTGGTATCAAAGGAAATGATTGAATGCCAAATGAAATTTGTGATACCATATGAAATGAAATCAAATCAAATGAAATTTGTGTTTTTAAAAGTGCCAAAAATAATTTCCAAACAAATTGCATCACAGCATCTTAAGAGTTTATTATCGAAGACAGCATGTGACTCTCTATTTTCAAGGGATCATTAACAGGTAATGTCCACTTACTTCTCTTCTATATTAAGATTAATCATCATTAAATCAAGAAAGGAAGCATATAAGAGAGGTATGTTATCAATTACTTTCCAGCATGTCATTTAGAGGATACAGATGTGTGAGCTAGGATGATTTTCTAAGACAGTGAATGATTTTGAAGTCAATGCAGATTGAGAGAAACATCCTAAGTTGACACCCTTACCAATGCCATGTATGCATCATATGTAAGAAATGGTAAGGTGTAGATGTTACTACAGATGAGGGGTACTCATACTCTATTAGACTCAGGAATCTGAATCATACGCAGATAAGCATGCTTCCTGACATCTTCAAGAGGTGTGCTATCTCAAGTGGAAACCCCTAGCGCAAGTGCTTTGATGATTCGCTTCGGCAAGCTGAGCTACAACCACAAGCGGACATGACTGGGCAGTCACTCTACTCTTCCCATGGTTCAATAGTTGGCCTGCTATCGAAGACGCTGATTGTTGCGAAAGCAACCTTGCTCAAACTTGATGATTGGTCCTGCATATGCTTGAGGAAACAAATGCTTTCTGATGGTCAGTGAAAGAACTTAAGATTTAACATTGAAGACCATCCTCAGGACATTCAAGTCAATCTGTGTTAATCAGCACAAGCTAATAATTTTAAGAAATCATGCTTGCTAATTGGTTTAAGAAAATATGAGCAATGATTATGTGAAAACTAATTTTGAAATTATCTATACATTCACATAGTTTCACTATCAAGACATGAACTCTATTTATACTCTCATGGATAAATATCAATGTGATAGTACAGAGAATATTAAACAGGTGGCATATTTTCAGAGTTTCATAAGCAAGTATAGTTCAATACATATGCCTCAAGGATGTTCATGTTAGATCATGAAGACATGTGAATTAATAATATAATGAGATTTTGAAAAAAAAAAGGAATCTTCATCCTCACAAAATAATTTGATTAGGATTGAATTCGTTTTACAAAAACAACCAAATTTCAACATATGATTACGAGAATAATTTCCAAATATTAGCTCGAGTTCTTCTAGATATCCTCAATGTGATCTCATAGTTCTTAGGATATCAACAAGCTTGAAATTAATACAGATTATAGCATGCTTGTGATACTATGCCATGTTTTACAGATCTAGCAGAGTTTAATTCAAGGCATTTCCTAAGATTTCTAATGCATGTCAGACAAGAGAGAGACTATCCATTTAATTTCACAACAGAATATGTAAGGGATAGAAATGCTCATGTGCATCGGCGAAAGTTTCTCAGGTTTGGTATAGCCATTCCACACATCTTGATAAGAGACATTTTCGTTGTCATTCTCTCTTGGTTATATTCATTGTTCAAGCTTCAATAATCTGTGTCAACATTCTTAAACCACAAACTTGAACTGAGATCATTAGTAGATTGAGAACTTAAAGATGTAATTAAGAGGGATGTATTGTTCTCGAAACCATAGCTGCTTATGTATTGAAAAATTTGATGCAAGAGATACCACATGAAATGGAAAATCAGAAATAGCTTTTGAGTGCTATCATGAGGTACGGTTGTCATGTAGGTTTAAAGAGGATCAGAATCTATTTGCATTATATCAGAAAATGAATTTGATATGATAGGGTTGTTTTTACAGAAAATAAGTGTTCATCACAGATAAGAGAAATCATATCAGTTTCAGAGAAATAAAAGCTGTTGAGCTCATCATGCATTTACTAGCCAAGTGATTATTCAAGTAAAGAGGAAGGTAAGAATGATATCACCATAGCTCCATTCGCATCTAGCAGTAGCTCGCTTGATTTTGGTTGGCAATGCATGGAATCTATATTTAGAGCAGTACCAAAATCTATGCGTGACGAATGCTTATCAAGACTTGACTAATTGTTCAGATGAGGTACAGTCCTGAGTCTTGCTGAGGCTAATAGGATGGATTGGAGCTGGTGCAGAGGGATGAATTTACTTTGTGATTACTACCACTGGCATCTCTGGCCTCTTGAACCCATACTTCATACACAGCTCTTCACTCAGATTGGGTGCTGACGCAGAGGGAGACACAGGTTCAGCAGAAGGTATCTCCGCAGGTTGATCACTCAGCGCTATCTCAAGTTTGCCTCTGAGCTAGCAGATTGTTGGGGGCACATGAATCAGATGGCTCACTGTGGGGGAGGAGATCTTCCTTTTAGCAAGGGTCTTCTTCACCCTTGTCTTTCTGAACCTTCGGATTGCCCTTCCTACAAAATACCAGATAGTTCCTTCCTTTTGTATCCAAGTCTGGATCTGAAGGTCAGTTTGTAGGCTATATATAGTTCACATGCATTTAGATTACGTCCTATGTGTATGGCATGGTGAATCTTTCATGACTATATGCACAAGGATATACAAGGTTTTTGATCAAGATAGTCATGGACAGTATGTAGATTATGAACATTACTTATTTCTTCAAGCTTTCTTCTATGATGAATATAATGTTCACACCTTAGGATGCTTAATGTAAAATCTCAATAGGTCCATCTAACATTAGCATAGGAGATTTTACTATCAAATGCTTCGTTGCTAAGTGATCCCTTTCTTACCCAAGGAGATCTTCTATACTTATCCTTGGTTCGAAGCACTTTCTTCTGAGAGGTAGGATTTAAGAGCCTTTTCAATGATGATCGAGGAATCCACTCTCTCTTGTTCTTCTCAGGATAATTGATTGGAACTTTGTGATAGCTCATCCTTGAGACAGAACCATTGTCCCTTGTGGTGGCCGACAGCTTCTTATGATTGTACCAGTGGGTTTCAGCAGTTGCATCACCACGAGTTCTCTTCTTTGGGATAAGAGGAACTCTTGATTTTTCCTGCACAAGTAAGGCACTAGGAGAATGTTTTGGTACCCATTTGTACTTGGGTCCTACATGGTTAGCACTGGACCTTACTTGTCCTTTAGGAATCCATACAAACTTATTTCTCACATTTGAATTTCTTCTAAGACTGCATGTGTGAGAAATATGTCCTAATCTACCACAATAATGACAGATAATGGAATGATAATCAAAATGAGATTTTCTATCATTATCATGATTAGTTTCTTTTAGAAAAGCTTTTTGTTCCTTTGAAATTTCAGTTTCTTTTGAAAGCTTTTCTTTTTCCTTCAACACGTGTTCACAATCAAAACACTTTTCAAGACATGTTGAAGTTTTCCCTACCGATAGTGGGCTAGCTATCGGAACCACTAGTTCTTTAAAAGAACCCTCGGAAACTTTAGATGTAGAAGAAATTAGTTTTTCAAGTTTCCTATCTTTTTCTTTTAAGCCTAGAAGTTCTTTTGCAAGTTTATAATATTCAGTATATAACTCATTGTATGCATCTTGCAAATCAGAGAGTTCAATTTCAGATCCAGATACCTCACTTTCTGAATCTTCTAGGCAGAGATGGATACTCTCTTCACTGAAGTCTGCTTCCTCAATATCAGCTTCCAGAAGCTCATCAGTAGATGATCCACAAAGAGCACGAGTTGAGCTTTGGACAGCTGTGCTTTCTAGAGATGGGTTAGAAGCATATATCACATCAAGAGTATTCCAAATATCTCTAGCATTAGAGCAATGTTTGATTTTCTGGAAATCATTTTCAGTTAAGCCTTTGTATAAAATTTGCATTGTTCTAATGTTTAAGGAAAACAAATTTTTCTCCCTTTCAGTCCAGTTTCCTCTTGGTTTGAAATCGAAATCATTTTCAAAAATATCCCACATTTTCAAACTAGTGGATTTTATAAAGCTTTCCATTCTTGCTTTCCACCAACAAAAATCAATATTTTCTAACACAGGTGGAATGGTATGATCAAAGCCTTTGGAAAACATTTTAACCCAAATCAGCCAAGGTCTTTGCACTTGAGATCGTTTGATCCTTTAAACAAGTGACCTGCTCTGATACCAAATGAAATTCGTGGCTGTCACCCAAGAGGGGGGGGGGGGTGAATTGGGTGAGGGAATAAAACTTAAACTCTTTTCGAAAGACTGCTTGTGCTCGGTGATGATGATAATAGATAATGCTATGCACAAGTCAGTATGCTATGTGATGCAAAAATAGAATGATCAAGTATAAATATATGCACACATAAATTTATCCTGGTTCGGTCACCCAGACCTACATCCAGTCCCCAGGCTACACCTGAGATTTCCAATCCACTATTCTTGTTTAAACCGGGCACAAGAGAAGCCTTTACACTTTAGGTTTTACGAGCACGGGTTCACCTAACAACCCACAGGTTTTACACCGGGTTCACCTGCAAACCTTACAAACGCAAGTTTTACGGGCTAACTTGCAACCTATGGAGATTTAGAAAACTTCTAAATGCTCCCCCTTACAAAATGTAAGATTACAATTATGTTCACTCTATGAACTGATTGTGCTAAACACTTAAGCTCGAAACTAACTCTCTCAAAGAGTGGATGATGTTACTCACTTAAGTACAAATGAATCACTCTCTAAGAATATTACATATCAAAGTCCGAGAGTAGAAGATGAGAGGAATGTAGAATAGTGTTTCAGATAATAAGCTCTGTTCTCTCTCTCTCTTTCAAGCCCCTGCTCCTTCAGAAATGAAGAACATCCCTTTTATACCAGCCTCTGAATATCTAACCGTTGGAGAGGCAATAAGACCGTTTGATTATAGACGTTGGGGCCTTGTTTACGTTGTCCTCATTAGTGCACAGCAGGGTTGACTTTGCTTTACCTAAAAAGGTGCTCTGACCAAGCTGTTCTGTCAACACTGTTCTGGCAATACTATTCTGACAAAAGTCGTTCTGACATCTGAACATTTTGTACGGTCCGACTCTTGCTTGCTGTCAGAGAGGACTTCGTTCCTCAAGCATAAGTCCAGGATGTTAAGAGACTCATTATCGGAAGCTCTCTTGCTATCTGAAGCTCTCTTATGGACTCTGACTTTTGTGGGCAGTATGAGCTTTGACACCTTGAGTGAATCTTCAGATTATGTTCTCATACTCCTCATGCTTGGTAGGTAACAATGCTGTTTGAATGTGTCTGTTATCCTCTTGTTACCGTTGGAAGGAACATCTTCTTAAATGCTTCAGCAGGGTTGACTTGCTTTATCTCTGAAAAGTAGTCCTGACACCTCTGCTCTGTTAAAAGCATTCTGACACTGCATCTCTTTGAACGTTCAGACATCCTGATTGCTTGCGGAAGCAACTTCTCATCCGGAAGCAACCTTACTGAGTGTGCTGCACTTGAACGTTAGTTTAGCAATATAATCATATAGTCTCATGCAGTGGGTGATCCTAAATCTAAGGTGTATCCGGAAGCACTTCTACATCCGGAAGTAAATTCACTTGATGAGGGATTTAGTTCACCATGACTTGCTCTTGCTTAGTCTATTTCATTCCACCACTCAGCGCTAGTCACTGAGCTATCGGAAGCACTTTTACTTGACGTGGTGAATTTACTGACGCTTAGGGTGAAATCTATTCTATCAGTCTGCGCCAGTTAAGATCTAATAGGAAGCAACTTCACTTGATGTTGCATTTCCGCTGACGCTCGGGGTTATATCTAGTCTATCAACCTGCGCCAGTCTAAATCTAATAGGAAGTGCTTTCACTTGGCGAAGTAGACTTACTGACGCTTGGGGTACTAACTATTCTATTGCTCTGCGCCAGTCTAAGTCTAACAGGAAGCGCTTTCACTTGGGGAAGTAGACTTACTGACGCTTGGGGTACTAACTATTCTATTGCTCTGCGCCAGTCTAAGTCTAACAGGAAGCGCTTTCACTTGGGGAAGTAGACTTACTGACGCTTGGGGTAATATCTATTCTGTCGCTCTGCGCCAGTCTAATTCTAACAGGAAGCAAACTCACTTCCGATCGAACCATAGCTTAGTCTTAGGGTTTGTGCACCTAAAGTTTATGGACTAAGTTAAATCCCTAGTGATTTACTCGCTGCCGCTGGGGGATGACACATTTATCCGCGTGCGCGAGTCCTAATCTATCCGGAAGTGATCTTACATTCTCAAGTGATCTAACTCAGGATTCTAACCATGTCATCTAATCCTTCCTAAGTGCTGATTATGTTCTCTTAAGTACTAGACCATATCATACCTTAGTCACCATCAAAACTTAAGATTCTAACAATACACAGGATTTTTTTCGTCAACTATATTTAACCAACTAGCATCAAATCATACATATATAATTACGTTGATTACTATATACTTAAATATCAAGTCCAACCATATTCTTTGCAAATAATAATATGACAACTACATCATTTTTGTTGACTTTCATTTGTCCCACGTGCAACGCACAGGGTAAATTACTTGTTTTTTATACGAAATGACATTGCATTTTAGTACCATCAGCCAATGTAATCGGCGATCTTCTCAATCGACGGTTAGTTGTACAGGTCCTTCGGACTGGAGACCAGGACCAGGGATTGCGTATTGGAGACTGGTCCCATTTTTACATGCTTTCAGATTGGAGACCGGACATGACACTCACGTTTATTTTGTTGTATATTTTGGATGAATTGTATTGGTAATTGACTGTGTTAGTTGATTATGTTAATTGTTGTTTAGTTACCGTTATTGTAATAATGTGACAGTTGGGGCTCTATTACACACTTTGTCAGTGTGATAATTGATTATATACTACATGTGATTATTTGCTACAGGAGGATTGCCTGCTAATGGAAAGGCAATCCATTTTCCCGGTTAAGATTAACGATGTTTGATTTCGTTGTGATACCCACATGTTAAGTCAGATAATTGTGTATTTGTGATGCTTTGTTTTAATGAAGCTAGTTACTGGTGTTGTTGACATGTGCTATGTTAGGTGATTAAGTCACCATGTTTTGAATAATATTATTGGTTTTACAGGTGAATGGTCATGATCATGTTAAGGAAATTCTCCTTTTCTAACATGGTTATATTGTGTGATTGTTGATTGTTTGTATGTTAATGGATGTTGTTTTTCTTATATAACCATGTTAGATGGACCCCTCTCTAGCATGGTTATTAGTTTCTGCATATTATGCTGCTTCTTTTCCTAACCATGTCAGGTGAATCTTTTCTAATATGGTTAGATAGTTGTTATCGTGTTATAATGTCGTAATTGCTATATATACATTGTTACTTTTACTATGTTAGGATGATCTCTTTTCTAACATAGTTAGATAATTGCCAAGTGGTACAAATATGCGTCATAGGTATTAGGTTGTCTTTTTTCTAACAATGTTAGGAGAATTCTTACTAACATGGTTATCAATAAATTATCCATGATAACATTATTATCATTTTAGGCAATTCTTTTTTATCATGGATAATGCATAAATTATTAGGAATTTCTTTTCTAACTGTGATATCGATATTGGTATTATGAAAAAAATCCTTTTTTCTATCATAGTTAGTAAATGAATTATTGGATTGAAAGTGATATTAACCTGGTGACATGAGTTATAAACCCATTAACCTCAACAACAATCAAATATATAAACTGAGAAAAATTATCCTAATCAACTCTTAACGTATCAAAAGAAATCATATAACAATCATCCATAATAGAATCAACTTCCAACAAAAATCCCCAGAACTTGTCAAAATCAAAGTACATAATTTGGGCTTATATGTAATCTCATAAAAACTTCATTCAATATTCAATTTAGCAATCAAAACACTAAGAAAACAAGTTTTAGCTTTGTTTTAGTTCATTATCGTGCCGAGAAACCAAAGACCAAAATCTGGGGTTTTGAACAAGCTTAACTAAAACTCAAATGAACACTTGAATCTTCACATTAAAACCAAAATATGAAGGCCCAGCACCATTTTAGATTATTATTAACCCTAAACCCAAAACCCCAATTCGGATTCCTCTCTCAAGCTCGCCCAAAATCAAAGCAAAGAGGTAGATTTGGAGAGAAGCTCACCTCCATTCAGTTCTGCATTTGGAGGCAAACATCCATATCAGGCAAACAAGTATTGTCTTTCCATTAACAGACAATTGAAAAAGGGATTGTCTACTTTCCATTATCAGGAAAATCTCTTATAACGATAAACACATATGCAATCTATAAACAGGAAAACAAGATTGCCTTTATCAAACAATCCTCTTGTACCAATAATCCCGTTCATCACAACCAATATCACATTTGCACCATAAACAACAATCACACTAAACAGAGTACGTAGCATAGCTACAACTATGACATCTAGTTATAGTTACACCTTAACTATAACAATATCAGAAACCAAACAACAAACCAGAAGAAATAGCTAATACAGTCATCCAACAAATCAATCATTCAAAATAACTTCAAACAAATGCGGAAGCGGATGCAGCCTAATCAAATGACAATATATATAATCCTAATAGATCACCTTCGGACTACTCACTGTCTCAGTGCGCGCCGAAACGGCTCCTTCCCCTTCCTCTCTGTCTCCCTCTGGCATGATCACTTGTAAAAAATAAAGGGAACGAGGTGAGACAAACAATGTCTCAGTAATCACTGCATAACTAACTGTGATACTCATATGTGTGGTAGCAGAGTGTCTACAGGGTACCACAGTTAAAAACCTGCATCAACATGTAATATATACACATATATCCAATAACAGAATCATCCATATCTCTTCAGAACGAAAAATAAACGTGAGTGACACTGTTTCCGGCCTCTAATCCAAAAGCATGTAAAAATGGGACCGATCTCCAATCCGAAATTTCTGGTCCCGGTGTCCAATCCTAATGACCTGTACAATCAACCGTTGATTGCGCAGATCGATGGTTACATCGGCCGATGGTACTAAAATGAAGTGTCATGCAACAATCAAAACCTTTTTATATATATAAAAGTAAATCACATTTGGAAAGACACCCTATAGACCATTTTGTATAGAAAATAACTTTGAAAACATTTAATTTATATATATAAGTAGAAGAGAATTTTACAAATCCTCAACTATCATCACCCTCAAAATCACAGTCAGTTAAGTGTGATTATCTGTATAACTCAGTAGTCATAGGTACACTAAGCTAAGATCGCCCACGCACACCGCTAGAATTACCGCCTACAATTGTACAATCATCGTAACTTGGTCAAGACACAGTTCTAGTGATCCTAACCCTGTTCTTTTCAACTAATCCTATTTTAAGCAATGAGAATACTATATACTTTAATTAAATCCCATATATCAATTCCACTATACTCATCACCATAATATTCTAACAATTGTTCCATTTATTATGTTTCTTTAGCATTCCTTGCAAATATTATCCCACACTTCCAAAACCTACCATCTAACCTTATTAATATTAACTAAGGAGTCTCTCAACCTCACACAACTTCCTTTACACTTCCCACATTGTCACGCCCGAAATTTTAAACGTAACCGGCACGAAGTTTAAGGCCTTTAAACTTCGTAAGCCATTTCTATGAACCAATACTTCTAAACATGTATCCTTTTCGTGTTATTGCATACAAAGATAAATACGCAAAGAAATTGAATGTATAGATAAGTATTATTATTTACAATAATAATAAGAATCGGTTTTCTATATAATGCTAATTATACCTTCCTTTATCTTAAAGCACGAAGTGTTGTTCCACATTCTTCAATCTGAAATACAAAATACTATATAAATATTTGCAATTTCGTTACACTAACTTCGTATTTAAATTCCCAAAAATAAATTAATAAATAAAGATTTGGAATATAGAAACCTCAGTAGTTTATAACCATACTTGTATTTGAGAGTAAAACCCAAAAGTGCAAAATCAGCATAACATAAAAGTAATCCCTTTCAAGGTTTACAAAGTAAATATGAAAGCTCATAATTGTGAAAAACTTGTTTTCTATAGAGGAACTGACATACAGCGAATAACAAGCGCAGCAAAGAGGCCACGAAACAAGCGCAGCTCGAAATCTACAAGTCAAACGCAGCCCGAAGGCCACGAAAAACCAGTGTAGCTCGAGACTACGAAACAAGTGTGGACACAGAGTCACACGAGGGTAAATAACCAAGCGTGGTAAAACCACGAAACAAGCGTGACACGAAGTCACGAAACAAGCGTGGACACACAGTCACACAAGGGTAAATAACCAAGCGTGGTAAAACCACGAAACAAGCGTGACACGAAGTCACGAAACAAGCGTGGACACACAGTCACACGAGGGTAAATAACCAAGCGTGGTAAAACCACGAAACAAGCGTGACACGAAGTCACGAAACAAGCGTGGACACACGGTCACACGAGGGTAAATAACCAATATTCTGGGAATACGATAACTCCTTTATCAAATAATTTATAATAAAATATCCCAGCATAAAATTCCACAAAAGTGTCTCTATAATTTTCAAATCACTTCTATACACAAGTATAAAATATACTTTTAACAAATATAAGTGAGAATAAAAGAACAAAATATATTCTTTAGTCATACGACAAAGAAAATATAAATTAGTTGGCAACCCATATCCCACCACCCATGCCAAGAGGAAGCAAAGCATTATAAAACTCAAATTATTACATCCAACTTCATTATCCTTTAGTCACCGCATTAGAACAAATATTTACACTTTCATCATTATATGTCACTAACTTCAAAACCACCATTCCTCTTTCTTCCTTACCACAGACACATCCCAATATAGTGCAAAAGTAAGTTGACGTATCGCTTCTTTCACTACATTCATTTCTAATTTCCTCATTACCTCCATATTCTAAATTCTAATAAGCAAATTCGTCATCCTAACTTCCAACATTAAACTAAACAACTATTGTTCACATTATCCTACTACTAAGGTTTATCGGTATGAAAAGCTGAACAAAACAACTCTTTATACCCAAATCATATATCCAAACAGCAATATTATTCTTTCTAAAGTCTTCAAACAACCCATCTTATACTATGATCAGCACAATTTGTTGTTAAATATCATAAGCCTTACATAAGTGTTCACTAGTCTCTCCTGATTCCATAATATTCAGATATAAAATTAATAACCATGCATATGCATGCTCCAGTCCACTCATGAATCCTAATAGGCTAGTCACTACCCAACCCTTTTCATTGAACACATTTTAAAGCAACACAATATGAAATAAGGACCAGTTTCAGTTAGAACTTAAAGAAAAGGAAAGCTGAACATTAACAAACAAAAACAGAATTGAAGTTGCCAAACACTTGAAAACAAAGCACAAGTAAAATATCACTTATGCTTCAAATCAGCCTTATGGACTCTCTTTTGAACATAATCTATAGAATTCCATTAGACAGAATTTTCACTGCACACTAGGCATTCATTCAACTAAAACAACACCATTCACATACAAGGCACTAAGGAAAATATAACTTCAGAAAATCTGTAGTGAAATTTCAACCTTTAACAATCACTTCCTAAATAATTCAGGCACCATAATAAAGTTGAAACAATTATTTGAAAGTTACTAAGCTCAGTCCAAACCAACATGCATCTCTACTAATCCAACTTCATTATACAATAACTTAACAAACCACACTCTCCATCATTGCTCTATAATTCCATAATTCATTCAGCCAATGCAGAAAATAAAAATATATTTTACTAATCTAATTCCATTTCTATCCCTTATCACAATTATCCAACATTCAAGCCAAGAACAAAATTGTATATCATGATAACCTCTCTATTATAACCATTCAAAACTCAAAACATCAAATATCAATACCCAATCTCAATAACAATAATCATATCACCGTCATTACAACACCAAGGCAATTTTCTAAACTTACATGCAACTTTCTCCTCTCTTAAACATTCAAGATTTAACTCACTTTGTACCCTCACTAATCATTGTTCCTGTCATCCATTCAACCAGCAAAACTCAAAACAACAAAGATAATAATCCACTATCACTCAATTATGCCATGAGGAGAGAACCTCTACCTTGAAAACAACATCCAATCATTCACATGTCCATAACAGCTCTCCAGCAGTATCTTTATATCTCTTACCACTCTTTCTAATTCAAAACCAAAAACATCAATTATACAATCAAGGAATGACAGTTAAAACAGGAAAATAGAAGCTATTAAACCAGTTAGATTACAGTAGAAGAGACAAGCTAAATATCACCACGTTATCAACATGTAAACCTCAAGACAAAAATCATTCCATTTACCCAATTATTAAACAAACAGAACCAGCCCCATAATAACAAAATCTTCATATCTGTTCCATACCTCATTCGGCCATCAAATCAAGAATGGGAGAAATTTTATAAATACACCTACAACAACCTATCAAAACTCAAACAAACTTGTATATACTCAAAAGGCCAAAGGACTAAAAAATTTTCGAAATCATACAAAAAACATAACTTTTCAACACTTACTTTGTCCCAAAATTCATTCTAACACAAAATCAAACAATCCTAACCCATAGACCACATAAAAATCACCTTAATTTGATTCTCAACCAACCAATTTCCTCCCAAAACGTGAAAAGTTCGGGTTACACAAAACCCTAACAAATTTCACTTGGAAGTACAAGAGAAAATAAAAGAAAAGAGTAAAGGAGGGTTACCCAACAATCAAACAGCCTCCTTTGCCCTGAAAAATCGTCGGGTCGTCATTAAAAATCCAGTGTTGTCGCCACTAGACCACCTCTTCGTTCTCTCCTTCTCGCCACACACATAGATACGCGAAATGAAAGGGAAAAGGAGGCGGAGGAAGCTCTCCCCTCGCTGGTGTGGCGGCGGCAGCGCCGTCCTCTGCCAACCGGGGCCAAAATCACCTCCAGGAGGAGGGAAGGAAGGAGAAAAATGAAGAAGTGGGAAGCATGGGTGTGTTGATCGTGTGTTTTTTGGGGAAAGAAGGAGAAGGTTCTAGAATAGTATAGAAATAAGAGTATTTTAAATGACTTGCCTATTGCATTTTACCATCTTGCCCCTTTTTTTTATTTACTTTCTTTACTTTTCTACTTATTTGAAGATGAATATTATAATAAAATCTTTTCATTATTTCATATATTTTCTTTTTCCAAAATAATGTTTGGACCTCAAAGTGTCTTTCATAAAAATTTCAATCAATAATATAATCTCTAACTATTTCCTTTAATTTCTAAATACAATAGGTATATTGATTCCTTAAAAATATAATTATTCTCATTCATTTATCAACAATGATTTTTTTAGTGTACTCAAGACATCCTAAAACCGTTAATAAATTCCTTTTTATCCATTATTTAGAAAATGGGGTGTTACACACATCCTATTACATAACATATTTCCCCTTTGTTCAATACTTTAATAGCTACACTTCTTTCCAAACACCAATCCAACTATTTCAATTATTCCAATATCTTCATAACACTTTAAGAAGCATTACCAAACCACCAATTTTTGACTACCTTTCACCATCAAATCCTAACTTTAAAGTACCTTAAAGGCTTATAAAATACTAAAACAACTTGTCCAAATCTTCAAGAAAAACTCATTACTCAAGTTTTATCCTCATACCTTCCTTAACTTACTAATCATCCATCGCATTCCAAACATAACTTTGCATAACCAATTTTCCAAATTTTATTTACCAACTTCCTCCTAAAATCAATTTCAAACAACTCCACTCCTCCAATATCTTCATAGCACCTATATAAACATTTCTTAACTTCCAATTTGATCCACATAGCCCACATAAACAAACTTTCACTTTAATAAACAAACTTTCACTTTAATGAGACCAAAAATGCCCATAAAATTATAAAACAATCACAAACCAACAAACCACTATATTAACGGTAGGACCCACATCAACATATCTTACATGGCGATGACAAGGCGCCAGGTGGCAAAACAGGCCTTCACGTGGCGGCCACATAGGCATGGTAACGGTCAAACGTCATTGACGGTCCACTCGGGGTAGTTTTTAAACACATTGGTTACTTTGAGTGCAGATATGAGAATGTTGTTCGTTCAGGGTGCTCAGTGCTCCTGGGTGGTTACTTGGAGGGCAGATTAGGTCCATTTAAAATACACACGTAGCAAGCAGAGGTGGCAAATCAGGTGCTCGCGTGGCAGCCACATAGGCATAGTAACGGTCAAACGTTGTTGACCGTCCAACCGGGGTAGTTTTTAAACACCTTGGTTACTTGGAGTACAGATACGGACCTGTTGTTAGTTCAGGGTGCTCAGCGCTCTTTGGTGGTTACTTGGAGGCCTGATTTGGTCCATTACCCTAATAATTATTATGGTCGCTTGACAATTCTAAAGTTTCAATTTTTTCACAAACCCTAAGTTCAAATGAGGCAACATTTCACAAAATCAACTTCATAAAATGCAAAGAACAAGCTTATAGAGTTCAAGAACGCACGGAGGAGCTTCTCCACCGCCGGCCGCCGTCCAAAACCCGTTGGAGATCGGCCCTCACGTGGCTGGACGAGCTGGGGTTCAAGGAGAATTAAGAAATGAAGAAAATGAAAATAAATGCCCAAATAAGGCCCAATTTTAGAAACCCTAAAGTATCACACATATACTCCTACTCTCTTTCTCACTGTGTGCTGTCACATCTCTCTTTTCTTCACCTTATTCTCCAATTGGTTACACTAAGGTACTATCTTATCACCTTTCCCTCCTTTCTTCACTATACAATTCATGATATTCAACATTTTTGTCAAAATTTTTATTCCACTTTAACCACTTCCTATTTACTATTATTTTATTACGCTTTATTTTCGATTTTTCAAGTCCATGTCCGCCCAAATACAACATTTGTCCTCTTTGTGTGATATATTTTATTTTTATTACTATTTTTTTTATTTTTCTCAATTATTAAAACCAAAGTAATTCTGGCTCCTATGATTGTTTGCGTAAGGGAAAGTTTTGGCTTAATAAACTTTTCTTCCTTTACAAATGAACTATATATGAACTATTATTATTATTATTATCATTATTTATTTATTTTGATGTCCCCTGCAAATTAAATTAACCTTTTCGGATGTGAAATTTATATGTGCAGATTTTCATTGGGACTAAACTTACATCCAGTTGCCTGTATCCTGTTCAACCAGTTTCCAATCATAAAACGCCACATGTACTCATTAAATATGTTATACTTAACGCCGTTTTTTCTCTCGTCTTCCTCTCACCATGCAATAGAAACCATCTCTCTCCAACTTCTCCCACATATTGTAGTCTGTAGATTCCATCCACAAAGTTGCAGAAGCAATTATGGAGAGAGGATGTTGGGTACAAGATCAGTGAAGATGATTTATTTGCCAAGGATGATTATACCTAGGGAATCACGAAGATCTGAACAAAGGATTTTGGGGACAAATTCTTCACCAACAGGCTTTGAATATCCCTAATCTACCCTCTGTTCTTCTAGCTCATGCCCCGCCGTCTCACGCACCAACATCGACGGCCTCCTCCGCCCAATGACGCGTCCAAGGAGAAGCGCGAGCGTGGGCGTTATGGGTCCACTGGAAGAGCCTTGTCGAGAACGAAAGAGAGGCGCATGTGGGTCACTCGCCGACATGGGGGAGGCTTCTGATGACATCGTTAAAGGGAAGAAGAAGTGGGCACGACTGAATAGTGAGAGAATTTGAGAAATGGGTGGTGGCGGTGATAAAGATTTGGACTTGGGAGGGGAAGAGAGAGAAAGAGCGGTTGTATTGACGGAAAAGAGACGGAGTTAAATTATGCCTTGTTAAATCATCCACGTGGCATTTGCTCATTGGGGAACTGGTTCAACTGGATATAGCTAAATGGACTTAAGTTTTTTCCTTTTCATTGGCTTCGTTTATTCTCAATTTTATATTTATTAACATTAAAAATAAATAAATAATAGTGTGTGTGTATTATTTATTTATGCCCACTTTTTAAGTCAACAAATCACCATCTATCCATAATTATTCTAAACTCTCAATACCACATTTGTTTTTACTTCATACGTTTTTTTCTAAGGGTAAGAGTATTGAATTTATATATTATATTATATTATATTATATTATATTAAACTCTTTATCACTAAATGTGTGATATAATTTAGTATTTTCCCGTTTCACTCTTATTTCCTACGTGATTTTCTCTTTAAGTTTCCAAACATAGAGTATATACAAAATTCTTTCCAATTCATTCCTCACTCTTTCTTTTATATATATCATCAACAAATTTGATTTGTGTTCCTTCCAATGTGATGCTTTCTTTTGTTGACCGAAAATGGTATGCTTTCAATTGCTCATGAATGTACATCCTAAAAAAATATTTAATAAAAATTGAATATTTAATAATATTTAATCCAAGAATAAAATTATTGTATGTGTATTTATGGGATATATGGTATAACTGTAACACCCCACTTTTCACATTAGGTATAATAAAGAATGAATTAAGGTTTTAGGATGCCATTAGTAAATTAAAAATCATTGTGAATAAACAAATGAGGATAAATATATATTTCTTTGAAAAAAAAAATTAATTAATGTCTATTTTCTTTTGAAAATTTAGAAAGAATAGTTACAGATTAAATTGTAGATTGGAAATTTGATGAAATATAGTTCAAGGCCTAGTTAACACTCTAGTGGGAGAAAATATATAAGTTGGTGTGTGGATTTACTTTTTATGAATTAAACTTGATTAGAGATTCGTTTCATACAAGATGTAGTTTCGATAAAAATTGTGTCGTTCTCGGCAAACTTGAGCTTCTAGAGATGTGAAAATTGAGTGCTATTATTTTATTCGATGTTGGGTTCAAACCTTACATGGGCCAATGTAGATTTTATTATTTTGCTGAAGGGAAGGAAATTACATAATTGTACCTGAAAAAAAAACAAAAAAAAAATATATTGAACACAAAACGCAAGTAACAAAAAGGTGGAGGGGGCGGTTGTTTCTGGAAGAGGAGAGAAGGGAGGAACTTTCGAGAAGGGAGACCCTTGATCATTGAAACCTTGTTGCATATCTCTTGGGGGTAGCTCGATGATTTTGGGGATTGATGATAGAATAGCAAAAACCTTCACAACTTGTTTATCTTTAAGTTCTTAAATTTCTCAGCCTCTTCTTAGTCTCAACAAGTCCAGCGATTTTTTTTCCCTTTAAATCAGTGTTGATGGTTGCTGCAACGTGTTGTTTTCTCTTGTGTCCAGCGCCTAAGAAGTGGAGGAATGTAGGTAAGAGTTGATTTCTTGCCTCTTCTACATGTTTGAGCATCAATCATTCATTTATGAAATGTAAAGTAACTTCTTCTTGGATTTTGCTGCTGGTTCTATTTTTTTTTTATATTTTTGACAAACATGTGTTGATGGGTGAGAAGGGACAGCAATAAATTAATATTCTGCATTGTTTCATTTTATAGTACAAGGGAAATTTTGGCATGAGATTTATAAGTGAAGGGTAAATAATATCATTTGGTTATGAGTGCACTCAAAGTGTTTGTTAAAAGGTCTAATAAAATCTAGAAATTTGTTAGTATCATACTTGAAGAACATGAATGAAGGCTGGAACATAATGATGGAAGAAAGTGGTTGTGAAAGGGATTGATAATATCATTTGGTTTTGGAATGCACTTAATGTGTTTGATAAAATGTCCGAGAGAAGACATTGTTTGAAAATTATAGACTTGCTAGGTGATTTGAGGTGTTAGATAAAATGTAATTGAGACATTTATGTTTTTTTTGGACTACCTAATTGAAAATGACTTAATTCTTCTTACCTTTCATTGTGATGTAAAAGTATTGTTGATCTTATTATTGGTCATTGGCTTTACTCGAGTTTTTTTATGAAGGAGAACTTAATTATTGTTTGGTAACATAATATACGATATATTTTACTAACTCTAGCTCCCTAAATGGAAGATACTCAGATGTGATATCAGTAATTGGTAAGGAAGTGAAATTTCAGGAAATTGATCTTTTAGAAATTTTTGAACTTATTGATTTGAACATGTGGATACTATTTTTTTTATTTTATTCTTGAATTATTTGTGCTTTGGCAAGGTTATTGGCAATTTTGCTAGCTCGCTGATCATTGGGTTTTTTTTGGCTTATTGTGGGTGGGTGCGGTGGTCTATGTATAAATCTCAAAACTTTCTTTCAAGGTTTATGTACGTCTGTTGTATGGTTTGTGTATATATTGGGTTTAGATTGTTTGTGTAACATGACTGAACAGGGTGCATTTGATATACTAGCTGACTTATAGAGGAAATACATTGAGAGCTTGAATTGGATTTTACTTAATGTGCAATCAAGGTCTTCTTCATTAATGGATTGATTGTTTAAGATGGGAATTTTGAATATGAATCTTTGTGTGGATGGTGTGATGTGGAAAAGTAGTGTTGAAGAATGTTTAAATGTGATGAGAAATTGTGGATGCTCAAGTAATAATTAAAGATATGGTTTATCATATTTGCTGCTCTTTCTCTATGACGGATTGATCTAATTTGAGGTGTAAAAGTAGTGTTAATAGTATCAAAATGCCGTTTGAGGATTTTATTTAGGATGTTGTAATGACTTTATGTTAATTCCTTGTTTTTATTATAATGAAGATGAATTCTTATGAGTACCAAACTTGCTTTGATTTAAGTGAGGCTTATTCTTTGAAGGCTGAAATAATTATTGATGTTTGACTTAGGTGTATGTTGATTTACTTTGGCTATGCTTAATAGTTTCTCTTGTTCTCCTTAGCTTGTTCCCTCTTGGCATGGGTGGTGGGATATGGGTGCCAACTAATTTATATTTTCTTTGTCGTATGAATAAAGAATATATTTTGTTCTTTTATTCTCACTTATATTTGTTTAAAGTATATTTTATACTTATGTATAGAAGTGATTTGAAAATTATAGAGACACTTTTGTGGAATTTCATGCTGGGATATTTTATTATAAACTATTTGATAAAGGAGTTATCGTATTTCCAGAATATGGTTATTGTTTTTGGGTATATTGGCCCAAGTATGCTTCCAAACGTTTTGAAGTTCTACGGTTGATGAGATTTGATATGTGATTTCAAATTGATTTATTTATTATGATATATACTTTTATTGGAGGAACTAGACACAAAGCGCTTGTTTCGTGACTTCGTGTCACGCTTGTTTCGTAGCTTTGCTACGCTTGTTTTCGTGACTTCGTGTCACGCTTGCTTCGTGGTTTTACCACACTTGAAATGTTTTCGTAGACTCGAGGTACGCTTGAACTGTTTTCGTAGTCTCGAGGTACGTTAACTGTTTTCGTATACTCGAGCTACGCTTGAAATGTTTTCGTAGTCTCAAGCTACGCTTGAACTGTTTTCGTAGTCTTGAGCTACGCTCGACTTGTTTTCGTAACCTCGAGCTACGCTTGTTTCGTGACTTCATGTCACGCTTGTTTCGTGGCTTGCCACGCTTGTTTTCGTGACTTCGTGTCACGCTTGGTTATTTACCTACCCTCGTGTGACTGTGTGTCCACGCTTGTTTCGTAGTCTCGAGCTACGCTAGTTTTTCGTGGCCTTTGGGTTGCGTTTGACTTGTAGATTTCGAGCTGCGCTTGTTTCGTGGCCTCTGTGCTGCGCTTGTTATTCGCTGCGTGTCAGTTCCTCTATAGAAAACAAGTTTTTCATAAAAATGAGTTTTCATATTTATTTTGTATACTTGAAAGAAAATATGCTTTTAAATATATATTATGCTAATTTTGCCCTTTGGTATTTATTCTTTTCAAATACAAGTATTGCAATATTGAGTTGAAGTTTCAAAAAAATTTAATTTTTACTTACTAGCATTGAATGATTATGTTTGGGCTGAATCACATTGTTTTCTCTGTTGGTTTGGTTCTCTCATATTGAAGGGGGATTTATGAAGATAAGTAGAAAGTGTTGTTCAATTCTTTTTAGCAATTGTGTGATTATTGCTCATTGTTGACTGGAAGGGAGAGGTTGATTTGCTTTCTGCATTGTTTTGGAAAGTGTATGTGGTAAGAGAGAAAGAACAGCTGTTTTGAAGTTGGTTGATACTCAAAGAGTGATTATGTAATTAGTTATAATTGGAGTGTGGGCTAATGCATTGCTGAGGTTTAATATGATTTCATAGTTAATAAGTTCATCTTAAATTTTTATTTTATGATTGAGAGCTTTATGGAGATGTTACAATGGTGTTAAGATATTTAGTGGTACCCTCAAGTAGTTTTCATGGATGTTGTGAATGAAAGGGCTAAATTATGAAATTGAATAATAATTTGCAAAGGTATTGATTGATTAGAGAAATTTCCGCTTTGGCTGAAGTATAAGATTAAATTAATATGAAAATGATATACCCAAATGCTTGAGATGGCAAATGATTGGAAATACGATGTATAACTAATTTATGCTTAATGTGTCTATAATTATTTTAAAGGGCTTACGAAGTTTAGATACCTTAAACTTCGTGCCGGTCACGCGATAGAATTTCAGGGCGTGACAATAGCTATACTAGAATGAAATGCGTGGCTGTCACCCAAGAGGGGGGGGTGAATTGGGTGGCAGAATAAAACTTACAAAAATTCTCCCCTTTTAAAACTTTACTCCTTGTGCTTGATGAGTGTGACGATGTATTACCCCAAGCACAAGTGAGTATCTAGTGGTGTGGTGCTTGATGTGTACATTAAAACAACCAGAATGAGCACACACGAGTTTATCCTGGTTCGGTCACTTCCAGACCTACATCCAGTCCCCAGGCTCCACCTGAGATTTTCAATCCACTAAACCTCTTGTTTGAACCAGGCACAAGAAAGCCTTTACACTATAGGTTTTACGAACACGGGTTCACCTAACAACCCACAGGTTTTGCAACGGGCTCACCTGCAAACCTTACAACCACAGGTTTTACAACGGGATCACCTGCAACCTTACAACCACAAGTTTTGCGGGCTAACTTGTAACCTATGGAGATTTAGAAAACCTCTAAATGCTCCCCCTCACTTTTGTAAGATAATAATTCTGTTCGTCAAGCACAAGCTTTAGAACAGCCTCTATCAATTAGAGGATTTGATAATATGTTCACTCAATGAACTGATTGTGATAAACACTTAAGTACAGATGATTCTCTCTAAGAATAGATGATGTTACTTACTTAAGTACAAATGAATTACTCTCTAATAATGTTACAAATCTAGATCTGAGAGTAGAAGATGAGAGGAATGAAGAATATAGTTTCTCAGATAATATGTTCTGTTTCTCCAACCTCTCTTCTGAAAGTAGATGTTCCTTTTATACTTCGGCCTCAACATTTAGGCTTGGGCGGCAGATATAATATGTCCGTTTGAATATAGCCGTTAATCCCATGTTACCGTTGAGAGGTACATCTTCATTAATGCTTAGCAGAGTTGACTTGCTTTATCTCTGAAAAGTAACTCTGACAACTCTGCTCTGACAAAAGCATTCTGACTTCTGAGTATGTGACGTTGACTCTTGTACTCTTGCTGACGGATGATCATCGTTCATCCGGAAGTGGCAATCTTGCTCTGCAAGTGTTAGTCTCTGAATCCCAGTGCCAAGAGTATTTTCATCCGGAAGCTCATTTGCATCCGGAAGTAAAGCTAAGTTCTGCACATACTTGTTAGTCCCAACAGAGCAAGATATATAATCAGGTGTAGTAAGAACTATACATGTTGTGGGAAGCTTGTTTGCTATGGGAAGTAATCTTACTAAGACTATGTTCTGACTTAGTGTATTGTCTACTGACGCTAGGGGATGTCTAATCCAATAGTCAGCGTGAGTCTCGTTATGTTACTCTAACTCTTAAGTCTTCCCAAGTGACTTGGTGTGTCATTTTCTTAAGCTATGGGATGTGTAGTATAACAACACTTAATCACATGCAGTGGGAGTTCATTTAGTCTAAGGAGCCTTTCTTGCATCCGGAAGCACTTCTACATCCGGAAGTAAATCCACTGGATGAAGGATTTTGTTCACTATTACTCACTCTCGCTCAGTTATTTCCCTAGTGAATTACTTGCTCTCGCTGGGGGATGAGTCATTCATCCGCGAGCACTAGTCCTAGTCTATCCGGAAGTAAATCCACATCCGGTTGCACTCTTACTTGGGATTCTATGTTAACCTATTGCTTTCTAAGTACTTGGCTTATTCTTTCATATTTTAGTCTTCATCAAAACTTAAGATTCTAACATTCTCCCCCTTTTTGATGATGACAAACTAAGTCTTATCGATTAAGTTCATATGAAGGAATTAAAAGCAATAATTTAAATAAGGCACAAATAACTTAGACAAATATTATTGATAAGCAAAAGATTACAAGTTAGTAATATACAGATAGATAAAATATACAAGTAGTCAAAACTGTGCAAGTAGAGCTATGCATGAAAACTATGAAGAAAAGGGAGAGAGAGAAAAAAAAAATTAACAACACAAGGATGAAATGCTATGTTATGATAGATGCATGAGTGTATGGGGGTTAAGGCTTGCGCTTGTTATTTTTCCCTCTCTGATTCTTTTGATACTCTTCTTCCACTCTAGCCCATGCTTCGTCCATTTCCTGCTGATCAATCTGAGCAAGGATCTCTTGGAGTTCTCTAGCCTCTTTTTCCTTTCTAATCCTTTCTAGCTCCAAGGACTCCACAATTGCTCTTTTCAGATCATCGGCCTCACTTAGCCCAGAAGAGGAAGAACCAAGTGATGTCTCGTTGATGGGGATGACACCATGAGGAAGATGAATGTTGGAGATCTTTACATTCCAGACCGGAAAGTTAGGGTCCTGGGGCAAGCTTGCCTTGCCTTTCCCTTTCGCTTTCTCTTTAGCCAAAGCATTAGCCCTATCAGCATCCAGAACTGTGAATTGCTCGAAGGTGAGTTTGTTGTTTCCATTAAACCTCTCAAGTTCCTCAGGGGTGAGATCTTCCACCTCAAGCTTTACCACAACTTCTGGTGGGATATCATCCATCACTTTCTGAGCTTGTTCTCTGACTGAGGACTGAAACGTTGACGCTTGATTCTCAGGCTCTTCCTCACTGTCTGCAGGCTCAGAGATGCCTGTCCCCTTTTTGACAGCACGCTTCACTCTTGTTTTGCTGAATTTAACCACTGGAGAAGCAGGAGTAGAAGTTGGCGCTGAAGGAGGAATAGGGACAGCTCTCACTCTCACAAGTGGCTCAGACCTTGTGTAACCATATTTTAACATAATTTCCTCAAGTACAGTGAGTGCAGGTGCTGAGGGAGGAGGCTCAGAAGAAGGAACCTCAGGCTCATGTTCAGGCTCAGGCTGTGGGAGTTCACCCGGTTGCTCAACCAATACCATTGCCAGTTCTGACCTTTGCTCATCTGAGCGCTGCTGTTGCATGAATCGGATGGCTTCCCCACGAATCAGACTCTCAGCATCACCCAGCCTTTGGAATTCCATGGCACGGCGGAGGGCAGACGTGATGTCTTCATCAAGCCAGAGGGATGGCTGGCTGAGCACATCCCTTGTGTCCATGGTTAGGCGAAGAGCGGTCATCACATTTCTCCCCCTTTTGTCATCATCAATAAGGGCGAGGTCTAGGGATGGAGTGGATGAAGAGGAGGGTGGAGGTTTAGGGCCAAGTCTCGTTGGGGGTGAGGGTTCAGGGGAGGATGTAGGTAAGGTGGTTTCAGGGGATGCGGGTTGGTTGGGGAACCAAGTAGGATCTACGAATAGACCTTCGAATGGGTAGGTGGAGGAATATTCAGTGAAGGAGGTAGTGGAAGAGTGTGGGGTAAATGGGGTAAATGGTAAGTGAGGATCCTCAGGGATTTGCTGAAGGCGGGGGTAATCTCGCAGATAGATGTGGCTGAGGGGGTGAACGGCAGTTTTGAAGCCAAGGTGTTCGGCCAATGGGTTGGATCTTGGTCCAGAGTTGGGGTTGGTAGGGTTAGGATGGGATGGTCCGTCAGAGAGGTTGAGTGGTGAACGAGTATGGGTGTTGGGTGGTGTGTGAGTAGGGGAGTTATGTGGAGATGGGGAGTTGTTGGATTGAAGGGGCGATTGGCTTAGAGATTGTTGGGGTGTGTCTTGGGTTTGGTGTTCATGGTTGGGTGAAGGTTGGGATTGGTGGTCATTGTTTGGTGATGGAGGGGATTGATGGTCATTTTGTGGAAGTGGCTGTGGTGGTTGAGTGTTAGGTGGAGGAGGAGGGGGAAGTTGAGGGTGACCTGAGGGAGGAGGAGGAGGAGGTGGTGGTAGGTTACCTTGTTGAGGTTGAGGGATTTGGAGGTGTTGGAGAATGAGATCAAGTTTGGCATCCACCCTGGCTAGCTGTGTCTCGACCTGGCCAACTCTGTCCTCAAGCCGCTGGATCCGCTCCCCTTGTTGCTGGAACCCAGCATCACAATCATTCCTCAATGGAGCTACCAATGACTCAGAGAGTTGAAGAAGAATTTCTTCCCTCATCTCTTGAGCGAATGCCTTCACAGTCGCTGGCACTCTTGCAGCACGGCTTGGCCCAGCATGGGAGTCCACTTCCTGATCCCCTGCACCAGATGTAGAGGGGGCTGAAGTTCCAAAGGCACTACCCGCTTGTGATCCTGAGCGAGTGGGCTTAGGGGCTCTTATATACTTAATGCCCATCTTCCCGATGTTGGTTGCTCCCACAGGTCTACACTTGACATTCTCTTCCTCCACAGCAGATGTGGCCTTGATCAGATGCTTCTCAAGGAGGAAGGCAATGATGGTGGGATAGGGAAGATAGCCAGACTTGTCATTAGTCAACCATCGCTGAAGCTCAAAGCAGATCAACTGGCCGGGGTTTATTGGCTGGTGGGAGAGAATTCTGGGGAACCACGGATTGTCGATCAGAGTGAACTCGTTGAAGTTACCCCCTTTGTGTGTCATCATTCAGGAGTAGACATAATACAAGAGTCTGTTTGAGTCAGACATCTTGGACACCTTTTTTCCTGTGGTGCCATACAACTTCTCGAGATCCTCCTTGCTGTACTTTAGTGACTCAGGGTATAGCCACTCATTCATGCTCTCGTCTGTGATCCCCATCAACTCATTCAATGTCCTCCAGGTGAACCTGAGGGTTCTCCCCCTTACAGTGGCAGTGAAGGAGAGTCTGTGGACTTGCTCTTTCCCATCAACCTTCTTGTACTTAACCTTGCCAGTGAGGGATTGACAGAAGACTCGCAGGACGTTGACGTTGTAGTCCTGGTTGATCCCTAGCCAAGACATATATCTCTCCAGGAAAGGGCGCAGATGAGGAAACCCTAGTTCATCAATTTTGTTCAGATAGATGAACAAGCCATGGTTGAAGATTGGAATGGACGTCTCAAACTTGGCGGCAACTGGCTCCAATGCCCCATCTCTGTAAACAGTAGGGTCATCCTCTTCAACCCTTTGCCTCTTGGAAGAAGGTTCTTCAGCGAATTGAACCTTCTTCTTCTTTCCCTTCCTCTTGGCTTCCTTCGCTTGCTCATGCCCAGAAACGTCTGGCTGTTCTCCCACTCTACCAGAAGTTCCAGGCTGATCCTGGACATGTTCATCCTGCCCCTGGGTTTGCCCAGAAACTTCATGGTGTTCATCACGTTGTTCATCACGATGCCCAGATTTCCCAGAAAGTTCATGCCGAGATTTCCCAGATTTCGACTTGTGTTTCTTGGATGAGGTAGATTTCTTGGTAACTGAGTTTGTTTCATGTGAGCCGGCCATTTTTGTGTGGGTTTAAGGTTGGTTTGGTGAAAGGCGAAAGAGAAGATGAAGAAAATGAAGAACAAGATGAAGAAGATGAAGAGGGTATTCAGAGAGAATGTGGATGAGAAAAATTGATGCAAGTAAAAAGTGAAAGTGAGAATGACATCCTATTTATATGCAAAGTTACTAAGGGTAAAATGGGCATGACTCTTCAGATGAAAGCATACGTTCATACATTGGGTAATGTAAGCATTTAATTGGAACGGCGCACCTTTTGACATGTGTCACTTTGCTTTGTCAGAGGAGGCACAACTACTCATAGAGGAAGATGAAACGTTTTGTGAAGTGACGTGTCTTTACCCAGACACTGGCGCTCCCTGTTGATTTGAATAATCACCCAGCGCCAGCCAAAGAGTATCCGGAAGTGGTTTGGCTTCCGGTTGGTCTTAACTTAAGATTTAACATTGTGGGACCTGCAACAGCTAAAGATTGGCACTTCGATGCCTAAGTTAGTACATTTGGCAGGTTTTAGCAATTAAGCACAGATGTTTTCTGAAGATTTAAACTTCATTTTAACATTCCCAAATTTCTCCTTATAAGATTAAGTTGATCAATCCTCATTGGTAGTTTGGTAGCTATGTCTGTAGTTGGGAAACCATTCTTGCACATGCTTCCGGGAGTGTATCCGCTTCTGGATGTGAGGGTCTTTGGATTTAGCATTGATAGCTCTTATCTTCCATACTAGGGGACCTTTCCACTAGGAGATCTGCAGGTGCTAGCGGAAGCACATGCGCTTCCGGATGGTCAGTGGAAAACTTAAGATTTAGCCTTAGTATACATGCTGAGGACATTCCAAGTTACAAACTTATGTTAATCAGCTCAGTATGATAATCTCAAGAAAATGTGCTTGCTTGTTGGTTTTGTAAAGTAGGAGTATTAATAATGTGAAAACAGTCTTTGAAATGTAGTTCACAATTTCTCAGTTTCACTATCAAGTCATGAACTCCATTCATACTCTTTTGGATAAATATCAAGTGATGGCACAGGGAGTATCTAGCAGATTGCATATTTTCAGAGTTTCATGCACAGGTATAGTTCAACAAATATGCTTTAAGGATGTTCATGTTAGATTGTGAAGACATGTGAAATGTAAATACAACGAGATTCTAAAACCCTTAATGTTCACACAATAGTTTAGCTTTAAGAATGAATCAAATTTACAAAAAAAAAATCAAATTCTCAGCATATGATCACAAGAATAATTTTCAAGTCTCATCTCAAGTTCTTTCAAATATGCTTAACATGATCTCATTATTCTTAGGATATCAACAAGCTTTAACTTAATTCAGATTGTACTGGGCTTGTGATAATGTGCCAGGATATATGGCTTTCAGTGGGTAGAGATTCTTAATAGTTCTTTCCAGCCTAGTTATCTACTCTCACTTAGGCTTCTATCCTATTGGCATTTGCTCTTGGATTTATCAGATTTTGCACAGGTTAATTCCAGGCATTTCCTAAGATTCCTAATGTATGTCTGACAAGAGAAAAATGCACAACATAACGAGTAATGGAAAGAAATGCTCATATAAGAAGATTGGTGAGATTTCCTCAAGATTGACTTCAGAACAGCCATTTCTTCTCATCTTGTCAAAGAGCATACTCGTTGACGTTCTCTCTTGTACATTCACATCATTCAAGCTTTCATAATCTGTCAACACACTTAACCACAGGCTTGAACTGAGATCATTAGTAGATGGAGACTTAAGATGTGATTAAAAACATTTTCAAAATAAGATTATCACTGGTTTGTAAGGAACATCACATAAGTATCACTATATTTTGAAATGGTTAAGTCAATCATGTGTGGCTAGACGCTACATATTCTTTACATTCATTTCATAGGGCAATTTGAAGTTTAATCTTAGATACATAAATGTCAATTGCCGATGAAATGAGTAAGCATGCATTCTTTACCCGGTTAATCATGTAGATAAGAGAAAGGGTAAGAATGACATCACCAAAGCTACATTTGCGTCACGTAGTAGCTTGCTTGATTTTGACTGGTGGTGCTTGATCTTTTCCATTTCAAGAGCAGTAGCACCAGTAGCCCAGCATGAAGAACATCTTATTCAGATTTGACCCATTGCCCAGACCAGGTACGGTCTTGAATATAGTTGTTCTTTTGGATCTCCTTTTCTACAAAATATCAAGTAATTCCCTTTTCCATTTCTCAGTCTCCAAACTTGGATCTGACAGGTCAGTTTGTAGGAAGTGTAAAGTCCATATGCATTTGAGTCATTAATTATGCTTATGCCGTTTAGAATCAACTATGACTATATATACATGGTTTTGATCATGACAGCCAGACAGCATGTAGGTTATGAACATTGTGAATTTCTTTGAGCTTTCTTCTCTTAAGAAAATAATGTTCATGTCTATGATGCTTGATGCAAAATCTCAATATTCCCATCTAACACTTGCATAAGAGATTTTACTTTCGCATGCTTTGACTCTAATTGATTCCTTGCTTACCCAAGGAGATCTTCTATACTTATCCTTGGTTTGAATCACTGTCTTATGAGAGACAGAGTTCATAGGTTTTCTCCATGTTGATCGAGGAATCCTCTCTCTCTTGTTCTTCTCAGGATAGTTGAGTGGCACTCTGTGATAGCTCATCCTTGAGACAGAACTTTTGTTCCTTGTGGTAGTGCACTGCTTCTTATGATTGAACCAGGTGGTTGCAGCAGTGACTTCACCACGAGCTCTCTTCTTTGGGGCAAGAGGAACTCTTGATCTCTCCTGCACAAGTAAGGCACTGGAAGAAAGTTTTGGTACCCATTTGTACTTGGGTCCTACATGGTTAGTGCTGGACCTTACTTGTCCTTTAGAGACCCATATAAATTTATTTCTCACATGTAAATTTTTTCTAAGACTGCATGTGTGAGAGATATGACCTGATCTACCACAGTAATGACAGACAATGGAATGATATTCAGAATGGGATTTCCCATCATTATCTTGTTGGTCAATTTTGTTTTCAAAGAGTCTCTGTTCTTTTAAATCAACTTTTGAAGTTTCAGGGTCTTTTGAAAACTTTTCTTTTTCCTTCACCAGGGATTCACAATTGGAACAATTTTCAGTATGTGTTGAAGCTTCCGCTCTCGATAGCTGGTTTTCTATGGGCAGCACTAGTTGTTTTTCTATGGAGGGAACTTGGGAACCCTTGGATGTAGAAGAGATAATGAGTTCCTCAAGTTTCCTATTCTTTTTCCTTAATCCTAGAACTTCTTTTGCAAGTTTACAGAATTCAATATGTAACGCATCATACATATCTTGCAATTCAGAAGGTTCAAGTTCAGATACCTTATCTTCTTCAGTTTCTGAATCTTCTAGGTGGAGATCAACACTCTCTTTACTGACGCTGGCTTTCTCAATGTCAGCTTCCTGTAGCTCACCGTCAGTTGATTCACAAGGGGCACAAAAGGAGCTTTGGACAGCTTCACTTTCAAGAGAGTAGTTAGAAGCATACATAGCATCAAGAGTATTCCAAATATCTCTAGCAGTAGAGCAATGTTTAATTTTCTGGAAATCACTGTCTGTTAAGCTTTTGTACAAAATTTGCATTGCTCTAATGTTTAAGTAAAATAAATTTTTCTCCTCTTCAGTCCAATTTACTGTTGGTTTGAAATCAGAATCATTTACAAAGACATCCCACATTTTGAAACTTGAGGATAGTACAAAACTTTTCATCCTTGCCTTCCATATGTAAAAATCAGTATTTTCTAACAAGGGTGGGATAGTATGATCAAAACCTTCAAAACACATTTTATAACCCAAGTCAGCCTAGGTCTTTGCACTTGAGATCGTTGGATCCTTTAAACAAGTGACCTTGCTCTGATACCAAATGAAATGCGTGGCTGTCACCCAAGAGGGGGGGGGTGAATTGGGTGGCAGAATAAAACTTACAAAAATTCTCCCTTTTTAAAACTTTACTCCTTGTGCTTGATGAGTGTGACGATGTATTACCCCAAGCACAAGTGAGTATCTAGTGGTGTGGTGCTTGATGTGTACATTAAAACAACCAGAATGAGCACACACGAGTTTATCCTGGTTCGGTCACTTCCAGACCTACATCCAGTCCCCAGGCTCCACCTGAGATTTTCAATCCACTAAACCTCTTGTTTGAACTAGGCACAAGAAAGCCTTTACACTATAGGTTTTACGAACACGGGTTCACCTAACAACCCACAGGTTTTGCAACGGGCTCACCTGCAAACCTTACAACCACAGGTTTTACAACGGGATCACCTGCAACCTTACGACCACAAGTTTTGCGGGCTAACTTGTAACCTATGGAGATTTAGAAAACCTCTAAATGCTCCCCCTCACTTTTGTAAGATAATAATTCTGTTCGTCAAGCACAAGCTTTAGAACAGCCTCTATCAATTAGAGGATTTGATAATATGTTCACTCAATGAACTGATTGTGATAAACACTTAAGTACAGATGATTCTCTCTAAGAATAGATGATGTTACTTACTTAAGTACAAATGAATTACTCTCTAATAATGTTACAAATCTAGATCTGAGAGTAGAAGATGAGAGGAATGAAGAATATAGTTTCTCAGATAATATGTTCTGTTTCTCCAACCTCTCTTCTGAAAGTAGATGTTCCTTTTATACTTCGGCCTCAACATTTAGGCTTGGGCGGCAGATATAATATGTCCGTTTGAATATAGCCGTTAATCCCATGTTACCGTTGAGAGGTACATCTTCATTAATGCTTAGCAGGGTTGACTTGCTTTATCTCTGAAAAGTAACTCTGACAACTCTGCTCTGACAAAAGCATTCTGACTTCTGAGTATGTGACGTTGACTCTTGTACTCTTGCTGACGGATGATCATCGTTCATCCGGAAGTGGCAATCTTGCTCTGCAAGTGTTAGTCTCTGAATCCCAGTGCCAAGAGTATTTTCATCCGGAAGCTCATTTGCATCCGGAAGTAAAGCTAAGTTCTGCACATACTTGTTAGTCCCAACAGAGCAAGATATATAATCAGGTGTAGTAAGAACTATACATGTTGTGGGAAGCTTGTTTGCTATGGGAAGTAATCTTACTAAGACTATGTTCTGACTTAGTGTATTGTCTACTGACGCTAGGGGATGTCTAATCCAATAGTCAGCGTGAGTCTCGTTATGTTACTCTAACTCTTAAGTCTTCCCAAGTGACTTGGTGTGTCATTTTCTTAAGCTATGGGATGTGTAGTATAACAACACTTAATCACATGCAGTGGGAGTTCATTTAGTCTAAGGAGCCTTTCTTGCATCCGGAAGCACTTCTACATCCGGAAGTAAATCCACTGGATGAAGGATTTTGTTCACTATTACTCACTCTCGCTCAGTGTCCTTCAATCCAACAGTCAGCGCTAGTCACTAAGCTATCGGAAGCAATTCTACTGGACGTGGCTTATGTTCGCTGACGCTTAGTGTCATTTTGTCCAACAGCCAGCGCCAGTCTAAATCTAACAGGAAGCAAAACCACTTCCGGTTGAATCCTAGCTTAGTCTTGAGATCTTGTATATCTAGTGCTTATGGACTAAGTTATTTCCCTAGTGAATTACTTGCTCTCGCTGGGGGATGAGTCATTCATCCGCGAGCACTAGTCCTAGTCTATCCGGAAGTAAATCCACATCCGGTTGCACTCTTACTTGGGATTCTATGTTAACCTATTGCTTTCTAAGTACTTGGCTTATTCTTTCATATTTTAGTCTTCATCAAAACTTAAGATTCTAACATAGAATACCTTTTAGGTAGAGTTGAGTCATATATTAATAGATATTTATATTGGTGATGTTGTAGACTTTAATTAGGAGCTTTGGAGTGTTCTTAATTGTGTGTTTACCTGTGAGCTAAGGAGCAACAGGTAACTCTGAATAATTCTTTCGTATGCTTGTAATTTGTGTATAATTATATTATAAATGATTATGACTTGATTGGAATATGTAAGATAAATTTTAATGTTATATATTGAAGGTTTATTAAATTAGTTGTATGAAATTACTTTAGTCTTTTTAAGCATGCTTGCCTTCTATTTATAGTATGTGAAATGTGTTCTAGTTTGTTCCTTTTCAAGCAATCTTATGTGTATTAATACCATTTACTTGGTAGTTGGACCCTTTGGAAGAATAATTATATATTTTGTGAGAATGTTATGATATCACGAGTTGGAATTGTATATACTAGTTTCTGAGATTGATATAATTGTCATACCATTTACATTCGTGGTAATGAGTTAGGTTTGAGAGGAGATTTGTATGGAGATTTGTATCACCACGTGGTAATTAAGTCATCACTCGGTGCACAGTGAGTGACACTTGTCAAGACTCTGTCTTCTATATATGTTTTCCTTTGCCATGGATTGCGTGGAAGTTATGGGACATGTGACACCTCCTTAAATTTGTTCTTTAAAGAGGAGAGCCATAGTCCATGCTTTAACTCTGTACCTTTGGCAGGGTACATCTCAAGTAATGGTGAGTTTGGAACAATCTAGTTAATTAGATGTGTTTCTGTTTGGACTATGTGTTAGCCTATGGCTCCTGTCAGCGGAATAAGGGCGTAGGCGATATAAGGGAGACATGCATGATACATTATTTTATGAGTAACCTATTTTTATCTATATGCTTGAGTAATGTGATATGGGTGTAATTGGAGACCATAAACTATTTTGTTGAGTATAATTATTTGTAATATAATTATATATGAGTTGCTGGAGTATGTTAGGAGATTTCGGTAGTTACTGAGATGTCGATTTCACCCCATTATTAACAATTTTAGGTGAAGGATCTAATTATAAGGAAACAAAGGCACTTGAGGAGTAAGCACTTTTATTTTATATTATTTTGTCATTGACCTCAGCCCTTAATATTTTACTTTGTATTTATTTTTAAAAAACTATAATAAAGTTTTAAATTTGTCACTATCACTTGGAATTTTTGACACTACAAAACATAGGCTGCTTACCGGCGTTTATTTTGCTTCTTTTCGGCGTTTTGAAATGCGGGTATGACACTACAGCGCTTTTTTTAAACGCCGGAAAAAGCACAGTCGAAAAGTAACATACCGTTTTTCTGCGTTTTATAAAACGCTGTAAAGTAGGACAAACAGCGGAATACTTCACACATACCGGCATTTTTCAAAATGCCGCTATGTATTTATAGTAAAACAATACAAACCCGCGTTTGAAAAAAACGCTGGTTTGTATTTTTTTAAAATAGAAAAAAAAAAAAAAACTACTTACAGGCGTTTTAGAAACGCCGATAAGTGTTTCTGAATTTATAAAAAAAACTCTATTTTCCGCCCTAATTTATAAAAATTAAGACGGAAAATAGATGGTGAAAAATTAAACACAAATTACACAAATGATAATATTAAGAATGATCGATATAATATTAAAAATTAAATAGGCAAACGAAATAAATGATAACAAAATAATTTCATATAAATTAAACGAAATTGTTATACATACAAAGATAAACAAAATATGACCCCAAAAATTGTATAAAGGTTGATATATAGAGAAAGTAAGAAGAAAGAGAAGGGAAGAAGAGAGATGAAGGAAAAAATAAAGTTGGAGCGGGTTGAAATGGGGGAGGGGAAGAGGTATTTATAGGAGAAGATTAAGCTTACCGGCGTTTTTAGCAAAAACACTGATACTTTTTTTAAAAAAAAATTAATTTTCTCACATAGCGGCGTTTTTAAAAGCGCCGCTATGTGGATTTTATTTTTTAAAAAATTAAATTTTCCACATATCGGCGCTTTTAGAAGCGCGACAAGCGCCGCAAAAGCACTGTGTCGCTTTTAGAAGCGCTAAGAGCACCAAAAAAGCATTGCGGCGTTTTTAGACACGCTAGAAGCGCCGCAAAAGCATTACAGTGCTTTTTCAGTAAAAGCGCGGCAATGCTTTATCGGTGTTTCATTGAAACGCCGCAAAAGCTTTGCGGCGCTTTTAGAAGTGCGGCAAACGCTTCTAAAAGTGTGGCAAAGCTTTTGAAACGCCGCAAAAAACATTGCGGCACTTTTAGAAGTGGTTGCGGCTCTTCTAAAAGTGCCACGACGCTTCTGCTATGTATAAAATTTTATTTTTTAAAAAATAAAAACACATATTGGCGCTTTTAAAAGCGCCGCTATGTGAGAAAATTAATATTTTTAAATTCCCCAATATTGCGCAATGTTGACATTTTTTTAATAAAAAATAGTTTTAGTAAAATGAAAATAAACTTTAAATGGAAATACACATAGCGGCATTTTACATATAGAAACGCCGCTAAAAATGCCGCTATATTCGTGGGAACCGCACGCCATTTTTTCTCGCGTTTTCAGCACTTACTTTCCGGCGTTTAATCCAAAAACGCCGGTATGTTAGTTATTATCCGCGTTTTTACATAAAACGCCGGTAGCGAATTTTTATTATAAATTGTATATGATTTTGTTAGGGTGTTACATAATTCGCGTGCAAGACCGGTCAGCAAGGAGGCACAGATCTGACACGATTTTAGTAAGGTTTTGGAGAGAAAAGGGTGAGGAAAATGAAATGGGTGAGATTTGGAGAAGAGATGAGATGAGTGTGATTAGAGGAGGAGAAAATGAAATGGTGAAGTAGGGGGGGGGGGTAGGCGACCAAGGTGATATAAGGAGGAAGAATATTGTTTGGTTTGTTTTATTAAACGAGCAATTACTCCCGTGCGTTGCACGGAATCAAGAAATGTAAAGATTTTAATAATTGGTGAAATTCGTGGCTGTCACCCAAGAGGGGGGGGTGAATTGGGTGAGGGAATAAAACTTAAACTCTTTTCGAAAGACTGCTTGTGCTCGGTGATGATGATAATAAATAATGCTATGCACAAGTCAGTATGCTATGTGATGCAAAAATAGAATGATCAAGTATAAATATATGCACACATAAATTTATCCTGGTTCGGTCACCCAGACCTACATCCAGTCCCCAGGCTACACCTGAGATTTCCAATCCACTATTCTTGTTTAAACCGGGCACAAGAGAAGCCTTTACACTTTAGGTTTTACGAGCACGGGTTCACCTAACAACCCACAGGTTTTACACCGGGTTCACCTGCAAACCTTACAAATGCAAGTTTTACGGGCTAACTTGCAACCTATGGAGATTTAGACAACCTCTAAATGCTCCCCCTTACAAAATGTAAGTTTACAATTAAGTTCACTCTATGAACTGATTTTGTTAAACACTTAAGCTCAAAACTAACTCTCTCAAAGAGTGGATGATGTTACTCACTTAAGTACAAATGAATCACTCTCTAAGAATATTACATATCAAAGTCCGAGAGTAGAAGATGAGAGGAATGTAGAATAGTGTTTCAGACAATAAGCTCTGTTCTCTCTCTCTTTTTCAAGCCCGCTTCTTCAGAAATGAAGAACATCCCTTTTATACCAGCCTCTGAATATCTAACCGTTGGAGAGGCAATAAGACCGTTTGATTATAGACGTTGGGGCCTTGTTTACGTTGTCCTCATTAGTGCACAGCAGGGTTGACTTTGCTTTATCTAAAAAGGTGCTCTGACCAAGCTGTTCTGTCAACACTGTTCTGGCAATACTATTCTGACAAAAGTCGTTCTGACATCTGAACATTTTGTACGGTCCGACTCTTGCTTGCTGTCAGAGAGGACTTCGTTCCTCAAGCATAAGTCCAGGATGTTAAGAGACTCATTATCGGAAGCTCTCTTGCTATCTGAAGCTCGTGGACTCTAACATTTTGCTTGCTATCACATAGAGGAACTTTGTTCTTCCAAGCACTTGTCCATGAATGATAAGAGTGCTTTGCTATTGGATCCTCTCTTGCTATCAGAAGCTCTCTTATGGACTCTGACTTTTGTGGGCAGTATGAGCTTTGACACCTTGAGTGAATCTTCAGATTATGTTCTCATACTCCTCATGCTTGGTAGGTAACAATGTTGTTTGAATGTGTCTGTTATCCTCTTGTTACCGTTGGAAGGAACATCTTCTTAAATGCTTCAGCAGGGTTGACTTGCTTTATCTCTGAAAAGTAGTCCTGACACCTCTGCTCTGTTAAAAGCATTCTGACACTGCATCTCTTTGAACGTTCAGACATCCTGATTGCTTGCGGAAGCAACTTCTCATCCGGAAGCAACCTTACTGAGTGTGCTGCACTTGAACGTTAGTTTAGCAATATAATCATATAGTCTCATGCAGTGGGTGATCCTAAATCTAAGGTGTATCCGGAAGCACTTCTACATCCGGAAGTAAATTCACTTGATGAGGGATTTAGTTCACCATGACTTGCTCTCGCTTAGTCTATTTCATTCCACCACTCAGCGCTAGTCACTGAGCTATCGGAAGCACTTTTACTTGACGTGGTGAATTCACTGACGCTTAGGGTGAAATCTATTCTATCAGTCTGCGCCAGTCAAGATCTAATAGGAAGCAACTTCACTTGATGTTGCATTTCCGCTGACGCTCGGGGTTATATCTAGTCTATCAACCTGCGCCAGTCTAAATCTAATAGGAAGTGCTTTCACTTGGCGAAGTAGACTTACTGACGCTTGGGGTACTAACTATTCTATTGCTCTGCGCCAGTCTAAGTCTAACAGGAAGCGCTTTCACTTGGGGAAGTAGACTTACTGACGCTTGGGGTAATATCTATTCTGTCGCTCTGCGCCAGTCTAATTCTAACAGGAAGCAAACTCACTTCCGATTGAAACATAGCTTAGTCTTAAGATTTTGTGTACCTAATTCTCATGGACTAAGTTAAATCCCTAGTGATTTACTTGCTGACGCTGGGGGATGAAAACATTCATCCGCATGCGCAAGTCCTAATCTATCCGGAAGTGATCTTGCATTCTCAAGTGATCTAACTCAGGATTCTAACCATGTCATCTAATCCCTCCTAAGTGTTGATTATGTTCTCTTAAGTACTAGACCATATCATACCTTAGTCACCATCAAAACTTAAGATTCTAACATTCTCCCCCTTTTTGATGATGACAAACCCATAGATGACTAGAGAACATAATTAAACTTAGATCACTCATCCTAGAGCTATATTCCTTTCCCCATTTCTCTCCCAAAAATCTAGGCATCTTATCTATCTCTCAGCTCTAGACATCTCATGTCTCATCTCTAGCTAGACATCTTATATCTCATCTCTAGACATCTCATCTCTCTCCCCCTTTTGGCTTCATCAAAATCCAACAGGTGCAAGCTAGCCTTAGGGATGGGGATACTTTTATCGTTCTCCTAGGAATGGGCTTTCTACCTAATATTTCTCCCTATGTATCGCTAATAAAGATTTGTTCTAGACTATTCAATACAATGTACGAGAATTAACAAGGAACAGCAATAATGGCTCATGATCCTAAATGATTGTATTTTCCCTAAACACTATGTAGGATAGTTAAACATGTTTTTCAAAGGAGATATTGATACATCAAATCTAATCATAATTAAATTAAGATCAAAACATACAAAACAGTTTTCTTTTTGAAGGTGAAAATTCTTTCCAAATGTAATTTTGATCCTCTCGAATTGATTAACATGATATCAAAAGTAATTTTGATGTGTTTAAAAATGATGATTATGATATCAAATGAAATATGTAATTTTAAAATTCAAATGAGATGAAATCTGATACCTAATGAAATCAAATGAGATCTGTGAGTTTGAACTTGTGGTATCAAAGGAAATGATTGAATGCCAAATGAAATTTGTGATACCATATGAAATGAAATCAAATCAAATGAAATTTGTGTTTTTAAAAGTGCCAAAAATATTTTCCAAACAAATTGCATCACAGCATCTTAAGAGTTTATTATCGATGACAGCATGTGACTCTCTATTTTCAAGGGATCATTAACAGGTAATGTCCACTTACTTCTCTTCTATATTAAGATTAATCATCATTAAATCAAGAAAGGAAGCATATAAGAGAGGTATGTTATCAATTACTTTCCAGCATGTCATTTAGAGGATACAGATGTGTGAGCTAGGATGATTTTCTAAGACAGTGAATGATTTTGAAGTCAATGCAGATTGAGAGAAACATCCTAAGTTGACACCCTTACCAATGCCATGTATGCATCATATGTAAGAAATGGTAAGGTGTAGATGTTACCACAGATGAGGGGTACTCATACTCTATTAGACTCAGGAATCTGAATCATACGCAGATAAGCATGCTTCCTGACATCTTCAAGAGGTGTGCTATCTCAAGTGGAAACCCCTAGCGCAAGTGCTTTGATGATTCGCTTCGGCAAGCTGAGCTACAACCACAAGCGGACATGACTGGGCAGTCACTCTACTCTTCCCATGGTTCAATAGTTGGCCTGCTCTCGAAGACGCTGATTGTTGCGAAAGCAACCTTGCTCAGACTTGATGATTGGTCCTGCATGTGCTTGAGGAAGCAAGCGCTTCCTGATGGTCAGTGAAAGAACTCATTGTTCTTAGGATATCAACAAGCTCGAAATTAATACAGATTATAGCATGCTTGTGATACTATGCCATGTTTTACAGATCTAGCAGAGTTTAATTCAAGGCATTTCCTAAGATTTCTAATGCATGTCAGACAAGAGAGAGACTATCCATTAAATTTCACAACAGAATATGTAAGGGATAGAAATGCTCATGTGTATTGGCGAGAGTTTCTCAGGTTTAGTATAGCCATTCCACACATCTTGATAAGAGGCATTTTCGTTGCCATTCTCTCTTGGTCATTCTCATTGTTCAAGCTTCAATAATCTGTGTCAACATTCCTAAACCACAAACTTGAATCGAGATCATTAGTAGATTGAGAACTTAAGATGTAATTAAGAGGGATGTATTGTTCTCGAACCCATAGCTGCTTATGCATTGAAAAACTTGATGCAAGAGATACCATATGAAAAACTCTGAAGAAGGTTTTTTTGTTTGTGTCAAAATTCTGAAACTAGTTCTGAATCTTCTTAACAATGTCAGAAATCTTGGAACACAATGATTCAGCATGCACAAATTTAGTAGGTTTTGAAGAAGGTTCAGTTTCAAAGTGTCAGACTTCTTGAATCTGTAAAATCAGTATGCATTATATCAGAAAATGAATTTGATATGATAGGATCATTTTTACAGAAAATAAGGTTATCACAGATAAGGGAAATCATATCAATTTCAGAGAAATAAAATCTGTTAAGCTCATCATGCATTTACTACCCAAAAGATTATTCAAGTAAAGAGGAGGGTAAGAATGATATCACCATAGCTCCATTCGCATCAAGCAGTAGCTCGCTTGATTTTGGTTGACAATGCAAGGATTCTATTTTCAGAGCAGCACCAAAATCTATGCGTGACGAATGCTTATCAAGACTTGACTAATTGTTCAGATGAGGTACAGTCCTGAGTCCTGTTGAGGCGAATAGGATGAATTGGAGCTGGTGCAGAGGGATGAATTCACTTGGTGATCACTACTACTCGCATCTCTCGCCTCTTGATCCCATACTTCTTACACAGCTCTTCACTCAGATTAGGTGCTGGCGCAGAGAGAGACACAGGTTCAGCAGAGGGTATCTCCGCAGGTTGATCACTCAGTGCTATCTCAAGCTTGCCTCTGTGCCAGCAGACTGTTGGGGGCACATGAATCAGATGGCTTCCCCAAGGGCGAGCCTTCCTGCTTGGGCAATCCGCTTCATTTCAATTTCCCTTCTGAGGGCAGCAGTGACATCCTGGTCAAGTCCGAGGGGTGGCTATCTTAGCCTATCTCTCTCTGATTTTGTTCATGTTCCTTGTTCATTTTAGCCCATAACTCATCTTCACCCTTGTCTTGCTGAACCTCCGGATTGCCTTTCCTACAAAATATCAGATAGTTCCTTCCTTTTGTATCCAAGTCTGGATCTGAAGGTCAGTTTGTAGGCTATATGTAATTCACATGCACTTAGAGATTACTTGCTATGTGTATGGCATGGTGAATCTATCATGACTATATGCACAAGGATATACAAGGTTTTTGATCAAGATAGTCATGGATCTCATGTAGATTATGAACATTACTTATTTCTTTAAGCTTTCTTCAATGATGAATATAATGTTCACATCTTAGGATGCTTAATGTAAAATCTCAATAAGTCCATCTAATATTAGCATAGGAGATTTTACTATCAAATGCTTCGTTGCTAAGTGATCCCTTGCTTACCCAAGGAGATCTTCTATACTTATCCTTGGTTCGAAGCACTTTCTTCTGAGAGGTAGGATTCAAGAGCCTTTTCAATGTTGATCGAGGAATCCACTCTCTCTTGTTCTTCTCAGGATAGTTGAATGGAACTTTGTGATAGCTCATCCTTGAGACAAAACCATTGGCCCTTGTGGTGGCCGACAGCTTCTTATGATTGTACCAGTGGATTTCAGCAGTTGCATCACCACGAGTTCTCTTCTTTGGGATAAGAGGAACTCTTGATCTTTCCTGCACAAGTAAGGCACTAGGAGGATGTTTTGGTACCCATTTGTACTTGGGTCCTACATGGTTAGCACTGGACCTTACTTGTCCTTTAGGAATCCATACAAACTTATTTCTCACATTTGTATTTCTTCTAAGACTGCATGTGTGAGAAATATGTCCTAATCTATCACAATAATGACAGATAATGGAATGATAATCAAAATGAGATTTTCTATCATTATCATGATTAGTTTTCTTTAGAAAAGCTTTTTGTTCCTTTGAAATCTCAGTTTCTTTTGAAGACTTTTCTTTTTCCTTCAACACGTGTTTACAATCAAAACATTTTTCAAGACATGTTGAAGTTTTCTCTGCCGATAGTGGGCTAGCTATCGGAACCACTAGTTCTTTAAAAGAAACCTCGGAAACTTTAGACGTAGAAGAAGAAATTAGTTTTTCAAGTTTCCTATCTTTTTCTTTTAAGCCTAGAAGTTCTTTTGCAAGTTTACAATATTCGGTATATAACTCATTGTATGCATCTTGCAATTCAGAGAGTTCAAGTTCAGATTCAGATACCTCACTTTCTGAATCTTCTAGGCAGAAATGGATACTCTCTTCACTGAAGCCTGCTTCCTCAATATCAGCTTCCAGAAGCTCATCAGTAGATGATCCACAAAGAGCACGAGTTGAGCTTTGGACAGCTGTGCTTTCAAGAGATGGGTTAGAAGCATATATCATATCAAGAGTATTCCAAATATCTCTAGCACTAGAGCAATGTTTGATTTTCTGGAAATCATTTTCAGTTAAGCCTTTGTATAAAATTTGCATTGCTCGAATGTTTAAGGAAAACAAATTTTTCTCCTTTTCAGTCCAGTTTCCTCTTGGTTTGAAATCAAAATCATTTTCAAAAATATCCCACATTTTCAAACTAGTGGATTTTATAAAACTTTCCATTCTTGCTTTCCACCAACAAAAATCAATATTTTCTAACACAGGTGGAATGGTATGATCAAAGCCTTTGGAAAACATTTTAACCCAAATCAGCCAAGGTCTTTGCACTTGAGATCGTTTGATCCTTTAAACAAGTGACCTGCTCTGATACCAAATGAAATTCGTGGCTGTCACCCAAGAGGGGGGGGTGAATTGGGTGAGGGAATAAAACTTAAACTCTTTTCGAAAGACTGCTTGTGCTCGGTGATGATGATAATAAATAATGCTATGCACAAGTCAGTATGCTATGTGATGCAAAAATAGAATGATCAAGTATAAATATATGCACACATAAATTTATCCTGGTTCGGTCACCCAGACCTACATCCAGTCCCCAGGCTACACCTGAGATTTCCAATCCACTATTCTTGTTTAAACCGGGCACAAGAGAAGCCTTTACACTTTAGGTTTTACGAGCACGGGTTCACCTAACAACCCACAGGTTTTACACCGGGTTCACCTGCAAACCTTACAAATGCAAGTTTTACGGGCTAACTTGCAACCTATGGAGATTTAGACAACCTCTAAATGCTCCCCCTTACAAAATGTAAGTTTACAATTAAGTTCACTCTATGAACTGATTTTGTTAAACACTTAAGCTCAAAACTAACTCTCTCAAAGAGTGGATGATGTTACTCACTTAAGTACAAATGAATCACTCTCTAAGAATATTACATATCAAAGTCCGAGAGTAGAAGATGAGAGGAATGTAGAATAGTGTTTCAGACAATAAGCTCTGTTCTCTCTCTCTTTTTCAAGCCCGCTTCTTCAGAAATGAAGAACATCCCTTTTATACCAGCCTCTGAATATCTAACCGTTGGAGAGGCAATAAGACCGTTTGATTATAGACGTTGGGGCCTTGTTTACGTTGTCCTCATTAGTGCACAGCAGGGTTGACTTTGCTTTATCTAAAAAGGTGCTCTGACCAAGCTGTTCTGTCAACACTGTTCTGGCAATACTATTCTGACAAAAGTCGTTCTGACATCTGAACATTTTGTACGGTCCGACTCTTGCTTGCTGTCAGAGAGGACTTCGTTCCTCAAGCATAAGTCCAGGATGTTAAGAGACTCATTATCGGAAGCTCTCTTGCTATCTGAAGCTCGTGGACTCTAACATTTTGCTTGCTATCACATAGAGGAACTTTGTTCTTCCAAGCACTTGTCCATGAATGATAAGAGTGCTTTGCTATTGGATCCTCTCTTGCTATCAGAAGCTCTCTTATGGACTCTGACTTTTGTGGGCAGTATGAGCTTTGACACCTTGAGTGAATCTTCAGATTATGTTCTCATACTCCTCATGCTTGGTAGGTAACAATGTTGTTTGAATGTGTCTGTTATCCTCTTGTTACCGTTGGAAGGAACATCTTCTTAAATGCTTCAGCAGGGTTGACTTGCTTTATCTCTGAAAAGTAGTCCTGACACCTCTGCTCTGTTAAAAGCATTCTGACACTGCATCTCTTTGAACGTTCAGACATCCTGATTGCTTGCGGAAGCAACTTCTCATCCGGAAGCAACCTTACTGAGTGTGCTGCACTTGAACGTTAGTTTAGCAATATAATCATATAGTCTCATGCAGTGGGTGATCCTAAATCTAAGGTGTATCCGGAAGCACTTCTACATCCGGAAGTAAATTCACTTGATGAGGGATTTAGTTCACCATGACTTGCTCTCGCTTAGTCTATTTCATTCCACCACTCAGCGCTAGTCACTGAGCTATCGGAAGCACTTTTACTTGACGTGGTGAATTCACTGACGCTTAGGGTGAAATCTATTCTATCAGTCTGCGCCAGTCAAGATCTAATAGGAAGCAACTTCACTTGATGTTGCATTTCCGCTGACGCTCGGGGTTATATCTAGTCTATCAACCTGCGCCAGTCTAAATCTAATAGGAAGTGCTTTCACTTGGCGAAGTAGACTTACTGACGCTTGGGGTACTAACTATTCTATTGCTCTGCGCCAGTCTAAGTCTAACAGGAAGCGCTTTCACTTGGGGAAGTAGACTTACTGACGCTTGGGGTAATATCTATTCTGTCGCTCTGCGCCAGTCTAATTCTAACAGGAAGCAAACTCACTTCCGATTGAAACATAGCTTAGTCTTAAGATTTTGTGTACCTAATTCTCATGGACTAAGTTAAATCCCTAGTGATTTACTTGCTGACGCTGGGGGATGAAAACATTCATCCGCATGCGCAAGTCCTAATCTATCCGGAAGTGATCTTGCATTCTCAAGTGATCTAACTCAGGATTCTAACCATGTCATCTAATCCCTCCTAAGTGTTGATTATGTTCTCTTAAGTACTAGACCATATCATACCTTAGTCACCATCAAAACTTAAGATTCTAACAATTGGGAGCAAGAGGCATTGAATATCTACATGTATTTGAAAGATGAGAGCGGAATAAATTGGGAAATTATGGGCAGCACATGAAGTAGAGATTTAAAGAATAATGCATATATCACATAAGGCAAGAATGATAATAGACATAACTATATTAAGAAAGAACTTGTTTTAACGCTAACCTGAACTTGAAAAATATATGGTTAGTGGAAATAACATATATCATTGCTTAAACATTATTAGCAGTGCTAATGAATGTTTGTGAATACTTCTTGGTAAACCACATTTTTTGTTGTGTTGGGACTGCCATTGTTGGTAGGGCCCCAATAACAATTTTCAGCCCATTTTTTGATTTCACTCTTGACAATGCAACATAGAGTTGGCCGTGAGTGATTACTGGTCTATAGATGCACCCAATCTCATGTTTTGCATTAGTTTGAAGATCTTGCACTTTTTCCACAATTTGGAAGAAGAAATGCATGAATCAACTATTGAAACACGAGAGCCCTTTGGAATAACAGGGAGAATTTGACGGAAATCTCCTCCCATGACAACACATATGCCTCCAAATATATTGGTTGACTGCATTATGTCCTTTAAGGTCCTGTCTAAAGCCTCCATATAATGTTTGTGAACCATTGGTGCTTCATCCCATATAATAAGTGACGTTGACCTTAATAATTCAGAAAAGGGAGAATTTTTTTTAATATTGCAAAAAGATGTCTCTGAGGTTTGAAGAGAGATTGCAAATCTAGAATGAGCAGTTCGTCCTCCAGGCAATAATGTTGCAGCTATACCACTAGAAGCGACAGTCAATACTATTTTGCCTTCCCCACGTAAAGTGGAGGCTAAAGCATTCCAAAGAAAAGTTTTCCCAGTACCACCAAATCCATACACAAAAAAAAACCTCCTTTGTCCTCATTAACTGCTGAAATAATTTGTGTGAATGCATTTCTCTGTCCTTGATTGAGTGATTTTCTGAGAAGATCAGATTGTTGCTTAAGAGCATGCCGATCATAATGTAATTCTTGTAAGATCAAGTGCTTAGAAATATTAGAGAAGAAGCTGTTTGTAGGAAGTGGCAATGAAGGATAATCAGTCAATCTTTTGCCATGAGATCGAAGCATTTCATCTATTAGACATAAAGCGGCGTTAGCTTTTTCCTGCACTGGAAATATTTTATCTGCACCACAAAAAGTGAAGTAAGAATACATGAGTAAGTTGATTAAACCAATAAAGAGTTTAATATAATTACTGGACTTGATCTAAAAATTATACAAGAGGTCATTTGGTTCCTTCTTGGGACATAGAAAATATCATCAGAAAGAATAGTTGATGTGCGCTCCCAAACAACCTCTGGCCGTTGAAGTGAGGATGACAACAACATTTGAACAAACAATTTACGAAGGCTATATCCTGATGCCCAAGTAGCAGCCTCTTCAATGGCTAAAATATATTCTCTATCATCATCTAATAATCCTCGAGCAAAACATGCTTCTTTAAATGTTGCATAACAAACACTATTGAATGTTCTGATATCTGCGTAAGAAGTAGGCCCTCGAACTTGAGTCAAGAGGATCCTTAAGTAGTAAAGTTCACCAGCAGAGGGAGAAATATGTGCCATTCTATCCACAGCATATCCACGCTTTCTAAGTCTCCACTGTCTTTTCTTTTTGACATAAACAAACCGATTTGGGAACTCTGAATAAGTTAGTGTTTTTGCTAAATTGTCCTGTGCATTCATTTCCATCCAAGCAATAAAGGACTATGGAACTCTGAATAAGTTAGTGTTTTTACAGCCATCACAAAATAAAGGACTATTTGGATTTGAAGAATCAGTTGGCTTAGGCTTTCTCTTACACTTTGCACAAGCAAGATACTTCCATCCATATATGGATTCAAACTTTTTCAACACACACTGAACAGTTGGTTTATCCCCCTATTCAAAAATTGGTAAGGATTAGTCACTGAAAGAGAAGGTCGAGCAATAAAATAACTTCTTCTAGACTTACCGCTTTTTGCTCATAAATATTAGCCAAAGGTATAAAATTATGTGATCCAGAATCTTGACCAGATGAGATTCGACTTCATTGCGATGCAATGGATTGAGTAAATTGAGTACTAATGGGAGATGGTCTTGATTGAATACTATGGAAATGATTGAATACTATGGAAAACGTGTGATTAATAAATTGCGAAACTTGTAAAACTTAAAGTAGAAGGGAAACAGTAAAATTTAAACAAAGCATGAAAAGAATAAACCATCTTTAAGGAACATACATCTGAAGCAGATTCTTAACCTCTGGGATATCAAGATTGATAAAAACTTTTGTGGCTGAGTAAGATGAGCTTATTTGTCTTTGCCCTATCAGGAATAATGATAAAAAAATTGAGCATTCATAAAAATGAAAGCGACATATTAATTGACCAAATAAAGAATAATTTTTTATATATTCCTATTACCATCAAGTGTCCAAGTTATTCTACAAAGGCTAATAACAGCAATAACAGATACACCCTCATCCTCCATATCATCAAAGCATGTATCCGTCGCACAGTCATCAAAGAGCACACATTCAATTTCGTTTTCCCTATGTTGAATATAACAATACATAATTAATAAAGCTAAGGAAGAACTAACTATAGAAAACAAAGTGTGCTCTAATGACATTGACTCACTTGGCATCGCACAACATCATTCGGAGAATATGTTTGGGGCCGGTTGCACGTTCTTTGGTTTCCAAAGAACCGACACATTTCACAAACTCATAAACATCTACGAAAATGGACAAAACGGAGCTTCAAAACGGAGCTTGGAATTAGTTATTGAATGATCCATGCATAGCTACAAAATTGCGCAAAATCATATAAAGGAAATCTGGAAAATAAACTTACCAAATAATTTTTTAGAAGCTTGCTCGTCTGACACCGAATTGATGTCCACAATGGAAGTGAAGTTGAAGCTCCAGAGCGGGATAAATGCTTCTTTCTCATGGAAGGAAGTGTACGTTGAGAATATCAATTTGTAGGAATGAGCAGTTGGGCGAAATTCGCAATCATTTTCAGCGACCTTGAAAATCCTAAATTCATATATTTTCCCAGGTGCGATATCATGGTTGAAGCGTGCATGTTCAGACTTCACCACGCTTGCCTGTATTCTATCTCCCTGTAGGACGGAAACATGGAAGGAAATGAGGGGAAATGATGGACCTTAAGCAATACTGAGAACGATGGAAGGAGGTAAGGTGGTGCAATAGAAAATATTGCATAAGCACAAATGGGCCAAGATAATATAAATAAACATGGATCATTTTTTTAACTATAAATTGACATTTTAAGCATAGTATAGATGCAGGAAAATACCTCCTTATCAACTAAAACCATGGAAATGCCAGCGATAGTGGTTGGGGCTGCCTTTTGGTAGATGTTCCACTTCCTCATAACTCTGACAGTTATGCTCCATAAATCTGACCCATTATGAATTTCTTTTAATGTTGCTACAACAACGCCAGACATAGTTGGATTCCTTAGAGAGAGCAGAGGAAGGAGAAAAGAACGTATAAAGAAATGTATGTCTGGGTCTGAAAACAGGCAGCAAATGGGAAAAGTAATATGTAAGGGAAAGAAGCTCTTGCGGTCAGTTGATAAGGATGTAAGTACCAAAACAAATATTAATTAAATATAAGTAAGGAAATTGGCTAAATGATTAAATAACCAAATAACTTTATTAAATTAGAATAACAGGCCAGGCAAAACAAACACAATGAATATTAAAGTATTTTTTTGTAATCACTATTATTAAATAAATTGACATTTTAAGTAATGAATATTAAAGTATTTTTTTAATCACTATTATTAAATAAATTGACATTTTAAGTATAGTATAGATAGAACAAAAGTAAACATCAACTATTAATAATCTATACTATTAATTTTAACTTTAATAATTAATTTTAATAATCTATACCATTTTCATTATCATTATTATAGATTATTAATTTAGATTTTAATAATTAATTTTAATTTAATTTGATAGAAATAGAAAAAGATGCCCACATAGCTAGCTCATCACCTTGATAGTATGGCTGATGTCTTTCAACTCTGAGATAGTAATAATGATAGAGCGCCACAATCAGCTACCCTACACATGGAGCACTTGATTACCCTATGGTGAAGACCAAGAAACATAATCTCACAAAGAGAAACTCTTTCATCTAGTTGAAATCGAATTGAACAGAGACTTTCCTAGTTTGTGCCAAGGTTTTAAAACCCGAGCCGGACGTCGAGCCGGAAAACTGAGCGGGTCATGGTTGAAACGGTTGAAACGGTTGGACCGTTCGGTCGAACCGGTGACGTAATAATTTAATGAAAATTAAATATATAAATATTGTTAATACTTAATAACTTAATATAATTAGGATGAAGATATTTTTTTAATCAAGTTCATTTTTTTTCTGTTGATATATTTTTTTCTGCAGTTGTCAAATTCTGGCCGGGTCAAAAGCGGGTCAAAAGCGGTTCAACCCGGGTCAACCCCGGGTCAACAGCGGTCGACCCGGGTCAACTCCGGGTCAAACCGGTTTGAACAGTAAACGGCCCAATCGAGGTGATTGGGCCGTTTTAGTCACCGGCCGACGGTCCGACCGGTCGGACCGTCCGGCTCGGTCCGGGTGTGAAAACCTTGGTTTGTGCCACAAAAAACCCTCACGCCAACTCCCAGCAAAAAGCAAACACATGCTGTCAAATATATATCATCAGGTTAGAAGTATTTTTTTTTACATTAACTGTTCATTCTACAGTACACTTAAACAGTCTTATTTGACATGAGTTGACACTTTTGTGTGAGAGAAGTTAGAACAATGCTACAGTGTTAACAACAGTAAAGGGAACAGTAATTAAAAAAAAAACTACTTTGACATTTTAAGTATAGTATAGATGGGTTATGTATCTTATAGTCAAAATTAGCATAATTCCCTCTTTTAATTTAACTTCACTAAGTTAAGAATCCAAATCTTTACCCTCTAAAATATTTTGAACTTTCACCAAACCCTCATAATTCTTATTTTACAAATGTATAATTGATTATTTTAGAAAATTATTTTCCCAGAGACTTTCAAAATGTCCAAAAATCCCCAATTATTTCAAATTCTCTAATTTTTCCATTTATTATTTCCTAAAATATTCTCTCATCCTGTATAAAATTTTCAGGATGTTACAAATAATTAATCCTCTTTTACCTTAGTCTCCGTGGGAACGATAACTTGTCTATACTATTTTGACGACCCATACTCATATGATAAATATCGGAAATGACCAATATTGAAATCAAGGCCGGAAAATTCATCGTGGGAACGCGGCTTTTCCGGAGTTTATCGAAACGACGTAGTGCAAAATTAAACACTGAAAATTTTATCCATGTTTGTTACAGTTTTAGTCATGATATTTTCTCATTGTGATTGCACATTTTTCAAAAACTACTACTATGTGAATAGTTGTTGTAGTGACTATCCCACTTTTTCCTATTATATTCATCTCCAAAGGGCTTATTACTTATTATGTTGTTAATATTTTCCATGTCCAAAGGGGTTTCTTTTATTCAATTTCATTTTTTGCAATTTTTTAAGGGTTAAGGGTCAAATCTAGCACTCTACTATTGCCAAAAGTTCACCCAACATGAACAAGAATTTGATGGCTCAAATGTAGCACACATGTATTCAAAAATGGCTCAAATCTAGCATATCCGTCAATTTTAACGGATCTGACCGTTAAGTTTGACCCAATCATGCCACATCACCTGCCACGTCACCCAATGGGCCCACTTACTATCCATTGTTGGGTTACGTGGCGGGTGACGTGGCAAAACTAGGTGACATGGCAGGTGACTGGCATGATCGGGGTCAAACTTAACAGTAACCTGTTAAAATTGACGGAAATGCTAGATTTGATCCATTTTTGAATACATGTGTGTTACATTTGAGCCATCAAATTCTTGTTTATGTTTGGTGAACTTTTGACAATAGTAGAATGCTAGATTTGAACCTTAACCATTTTTTGAAAAATCAGGAATTTCCCATCCTGCTCCCGTCTCGATCCCTATCGGGATGTACAAGACAAAGTTTGGGAAAGGAAGGGACATGGAACGGTGTCCCGAGGACACGAGACATCCTTATCATGTCCTGTGCACATCCCTAAATACGATTATGTTCATTTTTGCCTTAGAAGTAACAACAAAAGAAGACTAAGAGTTGCAAAACAACAAGAAGAGAATATTTCCATAGCAATAACCAAATATTTGTAAATTTTCCATTAACGTTGAAAACATTAAATTTGGCCATTAAATTCTCATTTGTGAGCAATTGATATTGACGTGACTTTGTCAATATATACATGTAATCATTTCAATGTTTATTTTTGCCCAGAATGTAAAATTTAACATTGACTATAGATATTTCAACGATAAATGAAAAAATTACTTCCTTTTAAGAAAAAATTTAAGTCACATTACTCCTAAAAACACTACTTGTGAGACAATTGTGATCTTTAACTTAAATTTTGAAACATATTTACACACCTTAACTTTTATTTATTTTTACCAGGCTTGTTAGAAGGGTTTAACATCCATGTTATTTTACCTCAATTAAAAGAATTGAGCTTGTGAACCAGCTAGATCATGTCAACAATTTTGTTTAAGACCTTGTATTCCAACTGGACCAAACCAGATTATGAGTTGTCAAACCCAATCTGGCCTTGGAATATACTAGACTTCAATTTATGCCATAAGGAGGATATTTTTATTCGCAGTCGTCCTTCTGTATCTTCTTAAGCATCAAAATAGCTTAATCCCCAAAGCAAATTAAACAATTCTTTATAGAAAACAACTCATCAACCAAAACTCTCTAATTAATAAGATTTTAACTGTTATCGCATTGAATACGATGATAAATATTTTGTTGTTCAAGGATTGGATACTCTCAGCATGCAAAATGATATGAAGCTAGAGAAAAGCGTGTTGTTTCACACAAAAAGTTTATCAGGGCTTGATTTATTAATTTATTTATTAGAGTAGTAGAAAGCCAAAACTCCGCTTACATACAAAATTAAAGCCTCCTTATAAAAGGTAGCTAGTTCAAGCCCTTATTACATGCCCACATTTATATATAGATATTGTTGCCATTACATTACAGTGCCATAATATCAGAGTCACTCATCACTGCTTTGCTGAGCATTCACAAAGTATGACCCCTTCTGGTTCCTCATGAGTTTATCAACTTCTTCGCCAGATCCTTCAAATGTTTGCCCCTTCACAATCCTGTCTATCTGGTTAATCACGTTGTCTCTCTCACCTTCGTCAGCATCATAAAAATAAAGAATATAACCAAAGTCAGTGTTTTCTTTCTTCTTAAATGAATAAACTATATAAGCAAGTTTAGTTTAGATCACACATGGGTACCTCCAAGGAAATTCCTTTGATTGTTGTTGGCATCAAGAAGGAAAGCGACCATCCATAGATCATTATTCTTTGGTGTTCTAAGGGCAAATGGATGACCTGCGAGGGCCACAAATACATCGCCTTGCTTCACTGTAGAAGCGACTCTCTGAATCTGTCCTTCTCTTCTCTCTTCTTCTCTCTCATCACTTCTTTCATTTTCATCTTCTTGGTCTCTGTCTCTTGCCAGATGTGGTGAGGCAAGTTCAAGTTTCGCTCTTCCATCAGTAATTTGGGCTATAGTTATGGCCTTTGTGTTGTAGTGTGGTAGATACACAGATCCCTAGACACAACATTTTCAACCAAACGGAAAACAATTTATTTGATATATATTTATATCAAATAAAAACAATATCTACATAATTATACATTTATAATAATATTGTATGTACATTAATATGAAAATTTGCTCACATGATTTATTATAATTATATATTAAAAAAGTTATCTAATATTTGCCTTATCAATAAGACCAGAGGAGTAAAAGATAATTTTGCAAGAACCTTTTTGAGTTCTAGGATGGCAACAGACATATCCAAGTCTCGAAGAAACTCGACTTCCTCAGGGCGAGCCTCCCACAAATTACCATGGTTGTTCGAATAACGAGGTCGAAGGTTTTTCAAGTTGACTATTGGCCTCCACGATTGTGATGATGAAATTTCAGGGCTTCTTCTTCTTGAGCTCAAAGATTGTATTGATGATTCTGCATTCCTTCTAATTTCTTGTGCCTCTTCCCTCGACAATTCGACAATTACTCCCTCATCAGTATTCTCCTCCTTTTCTTTCTTTCCAAATAGGATCTTGCGTATCTCTTCGTAGTTTGACTGTTCCACAACATCACTCCGTTAATTAAATTTTTAGAAGAAAGAAAACAAATTTAAGAACAACTCATATCTTGATAATGGCTTTAATTTAAGGAAATTAAAGTAGGTAAATAAATTTATAGCATTCATTACACGAACTCTATGAGATAACCTCTATGAGATATATATATATATATATATATATATATATATATATATATATATATATATATATATATATATATATAACATTCGATAAAATATCATTTATAATTTTGTTAAAGTAATTTGAAAAACTGAAAAATATGAATACTTTAAAGTAATTGATTTTGATTTTATCTTAATTAATTCAAATTAACTAACAAGTGTTTTATTTTGATTCTTGACACAATATCCTATTTATAATTCTATTTCTTCGTTAACGTCCAATGGATCTTATAATTGGGTTGGGTTCTCACATTAAACGTGGCCTCTAGAGTTTTCTCGCTGAAGGCCTGGTAGTATGAGCGAGGGTTGTGATTGCCAGAGGGATAGAAATTCTGCAAGTGAGCAAACAAAACACCCCCATGAGATTGTTATTCTTAAAGATAAAAACTAAATGATATTAAATTTAACTCAAAATTGCGTTTCTAATATTAAAGTTTTGCGATGAGCAAAAATAGTACTAACTTGGGGTCCACGTGCAAATATAATATTTTCACTTGAGTAAAATAAAATTTAGATATGAAAAGACTCTTATGCCCCTCATTAAATAAAATTTTAATGAGGGAGGAATGAAGACATAAGAGTATTTTCATATCTAAATTTTATTTTCCTCAAGTGAAAATACTATATTTGCACCTGAACCCAAAGTTGGAACTCTTTTTGCACCTCGCGAAACTTAAGTATTAGAAACACACTTTTGGGTAAAGTTTAGTATCATTTTTGCACCTCCACCCAAAACTTGATGAATTCATTTGGTGATTTAAAAAATGATTACCTCATATCTCCCAGGAATGTTGATGGGACGGAGAAGGCTGGCAGCTCTGAAATTTCGGTTTTCTTCAACATTTGCAGTATAAACAAGATGGCCTGCTGGGACAATCATCACCTCACCTTGCTCCAACTGGTATGTCTCTTTATTTGTCTGGTTCACAATAGTTGTGATGGCCGTTCCTGTAGCAATCATAGATATATAATAATACAACCATTTCTTAATGAATGAGATTATTTACATGATCTATTAAATAACTATTGTCAAGAAGAATAACAGTTCAAACGTGCCTTCAATTACGACAAGAATATTTTCAGCATCACGATGGTGAGGGAGAAAGAGAGAATGTGGTTTTAATTCGAGATTGGTTAAGCGCACGTTTTTGAGCCATTCAAGGTGAGGGTGTCTCTGGTCGAACCTTGGGAGGATTCGGATGTGACCATGGTCGTTTTGGAAGCGAGTTTGGAAGTTTTGAGATCGGATGAGATAGGGATTCTTGCTTTGTTGTGAATCCTCATTGTTTTCCCACCATTGGCCAGAAACCGATGCCAGGAAAACTGAACCCAACAGCAACAACAGTATAGAAATCCTTGAAGAAGCCATTGTTATGATTAATGATCTCAAAACTCTCTCACTATGCAAATATAAGAATGAAGTTGGGTCTATTTATACAGAAATCAGTAGCTAGTAGTTATGTGGATAGTGTCATGAAGGGTTATATACGTACGTGTGAATGGTTTGGTTTGCATGTTTTACATGGAGGACATGTGGATTATGAGTATGCATGCATGGTGACCAGTGTTTCATGATGTGATGGGAGTTGGAGATAATAACAGTGATAGAAATAACTTGGCCAGTAGTGCCCTGATCGATGATGTAGCTTTTATATATTTCCATGTTTTTGCTTTGATTTTATTGAGTTTGTAGTAAGGATACTTAGGGCTAAAATAAGTTACACACTCTGTAACTAAATATAAAGTGACCTAACTTAATTAAATTAAGGATATTAGTTAAGTTAGTCAAATCATATATATTATTGAAATATCCCAACTAAAGTTACTTTTATACTAAGATTACCTCACTTGCTTATTATTAAAGAGTATCAATAAGAATAATTTGAGAAAATAGATTAGAAAAACATTTTATATTTACGAACAAGATTATATTTCTAAAACGTGTTTTATATTTAAGAATGATGTATAAGTTTTTTCTGGAAAAAATACATTTTGTAAGTTAATAATGCTCATTTTTTAAGTCACTTGAGGAATATTTTTACTTATTTATCAAATTTTCATTATACTTAATCCTTTTGTATCACTGTAGGCCTTTCAAATTTGGAATTTTTTATTTAATTAAGTGAGATATAATTAGTTAATTATCATGAATTTTAGTATTAGGTTCTGTTTTCTGATCAGGTGAAATATGTGAAATAAATTTAATACAAGTATGAAGATAATGAATGATGCTAGCAGCAATAACGTTTTCTGGATGAAGAACGATCATGAATGTGCAGAGACCACTGTTTGAAATGATGAGTAGTCATGAATGTGCAGAGAGACAAAGAGAGAGAGAGACCACTTTGTAGTTATTGGATGCTATATTTGGGTTAAAGTGTAAAAATACCCATGTAAATTTTTTTTGAGCAAAACTACCCGTCAAATTTCAAAAGTGTGGCAAAAGTGCCCACCACCTTTAAATTTTTTACTTTTCACTCATCATCTTTTGTCACATCATCACTTACCAAAATACATGACAAGTTTATTTATTTATTTTCCTTTGTGTGATGATGACGCGGAAGAGGATGTTGAGTATATATATAAAAATTAAGGGTAATTGACACTTTTGCCCCATTTAAAATTTAGTGAATAATTTTGCTCCAAAAATTTTACATAGATATTTTCGCACCTTTATGACAATTATATGGACATTTTTACACTTTAACTCATGATATTTTAATAGAGAATTATATTAACTCATTGTTTGAATGTACTGATAAATTATTTGATTTGTATGTTTTTATATGCATATTTGAGGTTATTAACATACTAAAGACACAATTTTGGTCCACTACTAATGCCTATTTGAGAATCTACACTTACAAATGTAAATTATCATGCATGGATCGGAAATCAGATTAGTTAACCCTAATTGTGTGTGGTTGTGTATTAGTTGAATTCAATGGCTATTTAATCCTCTTTTCCTTTTTCTTTTAGGTGTAGGGTCGCAAAGACCAAATTAGAGGAGTTCAAATTGGATTGTCCAAGCAAATTGTTGATACCCAAATTAGAAGATATCAAAAAGAAGAATAGTAACTTTATTCAGAATGAGTGGACAAACCACAATGATAATACAAGAGATTAATCGCCTAGACTTTGGTCGACTAGCGAAAGAGAAAAATAGAGAATACAAGATTCAGAAGGTCTTGGATGCCTCCTTACATAGCATTGGGTTCTATATATAATCTACAAATTTCTATATCTGTTGGAGTAGTTAATCTCCTCATTTACAGCTTTTTCCGTTTTGATTCTCATAAATATATGGTTACAAATGCTGATTTGCCGTTACAAAGTATTGATGATGTCTTTGACCAGAGAGGTAAATGCTTCAGTTGATTCACAAGTGTTGGCTTTGCTGTCTTTTTGGGCTCAATAGGCCTTCTTCTTCTAGACGAAATATTGTCATAACATTAAGTCCTCCACTTCTCAATGACGTTGTTGAAAGTCATTGGGAAGTAGCGGTTTTTCGTTTGACGGTCCAGATTGATTTGACGCTTCACTTACTCATGTCCGATGGCTAAGATGCATATATTTTCTGAATTGGGCGTAATTTAATGCAAAATTGGCGCTCTTTTTCCTTTTTAACTTGGATTATCCTTTTTTATTTGCGCGTTTCACCTTCCGTCTCCTTAGGTCTCTATTCTTTTCCAGCATTCCTTTGCCTCTTCTCCAGGTATCTTCTTCTTCTGCTTTTACAATGTCAGGATCTGATTCTAATCCTTCGCATGTAGATTACCCTAGTGATGATTCTTCTAACTTATCTGACTCTGGGTCAAATGAAACTTCAAGAAATGTTAGTAATCAAAGCGTGCCTTTAGAAGGCACTAATTCTAGGTCGCCGCCACTTAGATCCTTAGTGCGAGTGATTCCTGAAGAAACTGTTAATGCAACAACCAAAAGATCTTCTTTGAAGACGGATTTAAGACCTGTCAAGTTAAAAGCCATTGAATCTAGGAAGCTAGAAGAGAAAAATTGTTTTTCTTCAACCTTTTGATACCTTTTAGGATCCCCAACAAAGACGAAAGACTAGACTCATATTCTAAGAATACCATTGCTCTCAGCGTAGAGGCTTTTCGCTATGCTAGTTGTTTTCCTGTTCCTCTTATAATCGAACAACTTTGTACTCACTTTGACTTATCTCCATCCCAATTAATGCCCCATGTCTGGAGGGTAGCTATTATAGCCGACATTTTAGGGCGTCATTTAGGGTTTCCCCTTGACCTTCTTGATGTTTTAGCCTCCTATTCTATTAGTGAAGTTAAAACAAGTGGTGGTGAAGTTAGAGTAGATACTTACACCCTCGTTCGCAATCGCTAGGGCCACGAAACTTGGACTTCTGATAAAGGCCCTAATGACCGTCAATGGGATGAAAGGTTTTTGATCATCCCAATTGCTAGCCTAGAACCTCCTGGTGTCAAATTCAGAAGGAAGTGGCGTCGTCTAAGTAAGACGACTAACTCTATTTTCCTATTTCAAACTTCCTTTCATTACTCATTCTTACTTCAATTTCTTTTATAGGTGAAAAACAACTCAATTTTGTCTATCCTATTGGGGATTCCTCTACTGAAAAGATTAAGAAAATTCTCGCTCTTCCTAAGGAATTAAGACGCTTTTCTGCTATCATGTCAGTAAATCCAAGTATACTTTTAAATCAGCACATTTAACTTGAATAAGACTGACTTACCTTGCTTAAATAGGAAAAATGTTTCCTAAGCTTTCTGCTGCTGAGATGGCCCAGTTCAAAGCCCAAGCTAACTCTGCTGCTGCTTCTAAAATCAGGAGCAAAAAGAGACATTCCATGAATGCTGCCACTGCTGCTGAGACTATATCTCCTCCTCAATCAGAAAATCTTGTGCCGCCTAAAGGAAAAGGCAAAGAAACTGCCGTTGTTGTAGTTGATCCCCCTACTACCAGAAGCAAAAGGACTAGGGGATTAGCGATGCTAGGAATCTCCATTCAGGAACCATCGACTAACTCAGCTCCTCCGTCGCCCAAGAAATTTAAGGCAACTTCTAGCAAGGACTGGAGTCTACGGAGTATTTCCGAAGATCCTGACTTAATTTCTCTTGCAGAGCAAAAGGGCATTGATCTCTCGCTTCCTGCTGAATCTTCTGGGTTCCATCGGAAACTGTAACATATTGTTACTTAATCTCTAATTAACTAATGATATCCATTTTAATTCTATAATCTATTTACCAACTATGATAGGAAAATGATTTTCCATAATATTAATATACCTATCATAGTTAGAAAAAGAATATTCTAGTGAATAAAACATTATCCATGATAGAAAAGGATTTCCTGATACAATATAGATGCTATCATGGATAATTAAAAGTTAACCATGTTAGAAAGGATTTACCTAACATGGTTAATAAACAAAACTAATAGATATCAAACAATAAATAAATATATATATACATGCGGAAGCGAATGCAGCCCTAAAAATTGGCAATATACAATTCTAAATAAACTATACATCCTCCACTACCTAATTCCCTTTCCTGATGTTTGCACCTGTGCATGAATACCTGCAAAAATGTCAGTAATTGTGGGATGAGACAATTTGTCCCAGTAATCACCGCTTAACTCACTATAACAGTGAGATGTGCGGTAGCGAGGGCGTCTAAAGGGTACCACCTTTTAAAAAAAGCAATATATACATATATATATATCACATTTTCTTTCATCCATCACTTAAATCCTTTTGTCACGTCTCAATCAACTCAAATTCATCATCTCTACTCCCCATGTATCACTCAACATCCCTCAGTCAATTCCACATTAACTAAATTTTATCTCTCAGTCTCTAATCTAATGATGCTACCACAACTCTCACACTCACCTATAGATGCATTGTGCCATCACGGGGCATTCAAGCATCTAATCTTCTCTATATGATTTGACACTGTGCCCCTCTCTATGATGAGGGGGCAAATTTCCCTCTCTGGCAATCTCTAGAGAGGGAACCCCAATTCTGTTTCCATTACAGGATGGGAACGGTTGGACTCTTCAATGCCAAACAACCGTAGGTCACTTTCTCTCAATAAGTCGACCTATGATCCCCGGTCTAATCAATCCGAAAAGGATCATCAGTACAAATAACTGTCGATTGGCCAATCGACAGTTATCATCACGCGATGGTACATAAATTTCAGTGTCATGCAATGCTCACCATATCCCTATCAATATCTCATCCACAACAATCGATGTTTTCCTTAATAATTCTCTCCACAACCTCTAATTCAACATCTGATTCCTATCCTCATAAGATACATCCAATCCATGATACCTCTCAATATCCCTGTCAAAGTATCCAAATACCAATGTATATACACTCACATATAGTACAACAATACCACCAGCCAGGATACTACATAGTCGAATTCTTTATATGAAAATAATCGTGTTTGAAAGGCACCCGATAGCCTGTTTTGTATAAAAATACTTTTCAAAGATAATATATATATAGAGGGTGAGAAAGGATTTTAAGAAAATCCCAGCTAGCGTCACCCTCATTGTTATAGCAAGGTTAAGTGTGATTACCTGTCGCCCTTAGCACTGCGATGTTCTTCCTTACCATTTCTTGAAGATGTTCTCCAAACACTTCCCTCTTAGTTCCTCCTATAGTGATAGGATACAAATGATAAATTAATATCATTTTCACTTTATAACACTTGACGTCTCTCTCGTATCTCAAATTACTACCCAACCCTTTCTTCTTTTACATTATCGTATGGAATATTTTCATTATTGTTTAGTCTAAGTATCTTTAACAGTCACAATTAAAATCAAGTAGTTATTATAAACAAACCAACCTTCACATCACCGATTACTAACATCCAAATCAACAACATACAAGCACCAAGACATACATTAATACACTCCAATAACACAACAAGATTAAAATTACTCTTTTATAGTTCTTGAATTCTAAATAACCTTTTATATAATTAATCCTAACCTCCCATTATCATTTAAATTCAGATTTAATCATGAAGTTAAAGAGAAAGCTTGTAAACAGCATCAACAGTCAAAACAGAACATTCCAAGGCATAGCAAAAAGTATTGCTTCTCTTAGACATTTTCACAAACACCTTGAATGCACTCAAAACCAAATGAAATCATAAACTCTTTAGATTGAACTATGGATTCCATTTTATAAAATTAAACCATCTTAATTTTCATTCACTATCACCACATTCGATTATTTTCTTTTTCAATTCTCACATTCAATCTTACTACTAATTCAAAATCCACAAAGAATAATCTAATATCTTTCCTTCAAGTTCAATTTCATACTAGTACCAACTAAAACTACCAATTGACATCCATAATTACAAGGACGATTCCAATCTCAAACTAAAGTGAAAAATCATTACTTTTTAGTAACTTCAAACAACAATTCATACCATGAGCTTCTTCTCAAAATCCATCACACACATGCATCTAGTATATTTATAGAATTCTAAACACAAAAGTCCTAAAATAAACATCAAATGAAACTTTAACCATTCCACAAATCCCAATTTGATTATACCTTACTTTCATAATTACTTACTCATACTTTCCAACAATAAGAGACTTGAGCGAATTAAGTGTATTCACATAATTTCACAAATTGTTTACCTTCTTTATAGTCCTACAACTTCCCTTAACAACTTACTTTTTCTATACTCTTACCAAATCAACGTTACAAATTAAGCCCCTTAAATATAACCGAAAATCCTCAATTCCAATAAATCATTTTCACTTTTGTTCTAGGATAATCCCAATCCAACTTCCTATATTTAACATGCAAATTGTTTTCCTCTCTTTAACACCTAACACTTTACTATTAAATTCCAAGATAAAATCTAAGAAGACATACTTCTATTTTACCCAAAACTTCCTTCAATCTGAACATTCTATAATTAACAACTTTCATTAAGTCTAAACTACTTAACAATGGTCCATAAATTACCAAAGAATGTAGATTTAAATCACCGGAAGACTTATTAGACCACAACTCACCTAAAACGTCAAGAAATTCAATTTAGTTCAATCCTTCATAACTTCCTCATTCCATAATCAATTTATACTTCAATCAACCAATTAGAGCTATCAATTTATCCATGACATTCATAAACCCCAAAGATCCTTCCAAGAACGACTTAACAAACATTAATGGTATAAGTTTAATCCATGGCTTCCTAAATTAATTACTCTCATACCTTAACCTTATCAAAGTCAACATAGAGCAATCCATCTCCTTGTCAAACCAACACCACAATCAACAACCACTCCATCCTTTCTTCATCACTAAAAATCACTTACTAACTCCATCTTCAATTTAACTAAATCATCATTAATTAAAACAAACATAGCATTAACAATAAAAAGGGGAGGAAAAGAACTCAATAAAATCACAAATCAATAAAACTCAAACAAAACATACATACAAATTGTGGCAAACAACTCCAATGGTTTCCTAAGCAATTTAAATAGGAATTTCGAGCCCTAAATTCCCATGAAACTCGTCGGCCATAAAACCCCAAAAGTTAGGGTTTTCACAAAATCAACAAATCCTAAATCAATCATTCAAATCATCACTTGAATATCCAAACTAGAAGCTTAAAAATGTTCTTTAGATGGTATATAACTTCACAACTCAAACCACACTCACGGCCTCTCTTCCTCCCTTGCGCAGATCGAAGGAAAAACGGGTATGAAAGTAGAAATAAAACTTACCTAAGTATGAACATGAAGTTGCTTGTTTCATTCGAACTCACCCTCGCCGGAATCGGCCTTCTTCCCGTCGGAAATCACCCCCCCCCCCCCCCCCGAATATGTAGGCCGAATAAAAACCAAAAGGAGAAAGGAAAACATAATGAAACCAACACAAAATGAAAGTATAGCTTGAGAAATGTAGTAAAGGCCGAAACTTTACCCATTCTCGCCGACGATCCCGCCGGAAAACAAGGAGGCCGCCGGTGAAGAATGATGAATGACGAAGATGACGAAAAAGCAGTGAGAAAAACGAAGGGGAGGGTTTACACGTTCCCAAAATTTGACAGGAATCAAAGAAATGAAAGAGAGGAGAGGAAGGAGTGAAGAACGGAAGTGAAGTGAGGAGGAGATGAAGAAGCCGATGAAGTAGAAGGGAAAATGTGTATGGGGCACTTAACATATGAGGGAAGAAGAGAAAAAATGTAATTTAGGGTTTTTAAGGGGTAAATCACAAAATTGCCCCTAAATTTTTATTTATTTACTTTTCCATTTTAAACTATTACCCTACAAAATTATAAAACTATTCTATTTACCAACTTGCATATTTTCTCCCACTATATAATAACATATGCCTTAAGAGTATTTTTCATCAAAATTCCAATTTGAAACTCAACCTCTAATTATTTTTCTTTAATTTCCGAAGAAATAGGCCTCTTAATTCCTTAAAAATATATTTTTCCCATTTCTATTTATTTACTATGAATTTTAGCTTATTAAGGATATCCTAATACTTTGATTTATTCTTTATTATTTTTAATTTAAAAATTGGGATGTTACAATTTACCCCACCTTTTAGGAATTTTGTCCCTAAAATTCGCTACCCATGCTTCTTAACATGTAAGAGATACTCATTTCAACTATGCACTCTTCACCTAAACTCTAATATTTGTAAAACTACCACTATTAAATTACAATTTAGTACACTCAATATCATCTTTTATCCTGTATTTTCATTCAATCTATAGATTATTCACCAATCCTCATCCTACTTTCCCAAGCTATCCTTCATTTACAAGCCACCTAAGCCTCAAATCACTTGTATAAAAGTCCAACATCCTAAATAGCAAGACATATACATTTATCTTTCCCAAATTTAACCAACTATTGTTGTCCCTATATGTAACTCTAATACTAACCACACCTTATTTTTCCGATCATTCTTTAATAATTTTCCAAACAAGTACCTATCAATATCAACTCAATTTTTTTTTCTTCTCTCTTCTAATTTCAGTTGTTTCCTCCGTCACTTCCTTACGTCCACATCTTAACTATTACATAGAAAGTCCCTAGAATTTTGTTCCTTACTTTACCTCATGACTCTAATTTAGTACATGCCCAACCATGTCAACTTACCAAAATCATTCCCAATTGCATTCAATTCCAATGAATCTATTGAAAAACAATCACTAAAGCTTCACCCTAAACTCTTCATCTTTACTATCTATTTAGTTCCGACATGATCACAACTTCAAAATTTGTCACTAACTTCAATGTCTTTAACACTTTTCCATAACGTTCTAATAATAACTTATCATAAAATTTCAATGTTTCCCCTAATAACCAAAATATAATTCTAAGTCACCATTAGGGGTGGGAATGGTCCAGGCCTGGCCTGGCCTGGTCACAAAATGGCCTGGCTTGTGGTATAATTGATCAGCTTGAGCCTGACCTGTGGCCTATTACAGACAATTTTTTAAGCCTGAGTCTGGCCTGTGGCCTGGACTGGCCTGACTATTAGCCTGTTAGGAGGCCTGATTAATTAAATATACTCAATAAGAGGGTTAGAAATATGAATGGTGGGTAACATCATTTGAATGAATGCTTAGAGAATGTGCGACAATAAACACACTAGAATAGAAGATGATATGATTGTAATTTTATATTAAGAATTAATAAAAATAACATCAATTAATATAGTAACATAATTTTTTATTTAAATAAATATTATTTAACTTCTTAATAGGCCAGTCTGATAGACTAATAGGCTTTTTTCTCAAGCCTGAGACTGGCCTGTTAAGCAAAACTGTTAAAAAAAAAGGCCTGGGCCTAGGCCTGGCCTGGATATAAGGAGGTTGGTCCAAGGCCTTAACGGTTCAAGTCATAGGCCCCTGATAGCCGGCCTGGGCTATTCCCACAACCTAAGTCACCATGCCATAGTTTATATCTTCAAGTATTTCCCTTTAATCAACTTGATCCCTAAACATGACACCTACCTTAAACATTCTTCAATAACTATTTGAATCATTACAAAATCCAAGCATCGTTTCACTATCAACAGAATGCTACTAAAATCAAATAAGAATTCACATTTCTGCAAGAAGAACATTCGGCAACATAAGGAAGGGAAATAGAAATCATTGCCATAATTCATGCTTGGTTCCAAGGCATAAAATATGAAATCACATCAACCAAACATTCCCAAAAGAAAAGACACCCATTTAAACATTGCAACCAAAACAATTCCATGTAAATCCTCTTGTGAGTCATTTTACCCCATATAAATGCAGGGTTAACTGTATTCCTGCATTACTTGATTAGAATACACATAGAAACTAACAGCCATTCAGTTCCTTTTCATTATATACAGAAAATTAGTATCAAACTTGTTACAAATTTCCCATGTCCTCAAAATAACACTCACATGAAATGGAAAATGCACAAAATAAGTGGGGTTTCCCCTTGATAGGCATCATACAATCAACTGAATTCTCATGACATAGAGACGCAACTCTATTAATCAACAAATTGAATCACCAATTCTCATATAGTCTATTGCCCAAATATGACATTTCATCCTTCACATGGCAAACACAAAATAAAACTCACCACTAAACTCATCAACAATTCAGACTTCATAAAATTCAGCTTAATTCATTGTCAAAACAAACATGATTAAATCAATTTCAACAACTTTAATTACTTTAACAACCATCAATATCTTTGCAATAAGCCAACCAAAATTCACTCAATAGAAATCAATTTGCATCTATAACTACAATTCACAATTTGATCCACACTTATCAACTATAAATTTCCCATTCACATAGTATTACTAGTTAAATTCTTCCAATTACATAACATTGATTTGCAAAACTTTTCAATTTTCTACATATAGCTACATAAAAATTCAATTAACAATCACTTTTGAACTAAAATACTTACCTTTCGGAGACATCCACCCTTGAGTTAGTGAGGGCTACCAACATCTATTATTAAGGGGGCTGCTTCCAATCACTAAATATAGTGAGGAAGCCTCCAACCGCTTAATATAAATGGGCAACAACCTCTACTACCAATGATGGTGATCTCCAACCATTACTAATTGGTGGTAGATAATCAAAACAAATTCAAAACAATAGCATACCTCATGTTGAAGCTTTATAAAAACAAACAATTTCAAGAGAATTCTATTCCAAACAATCAAATAGCACAAGTTAAATCATCAATGAAGCAAACAATTTATCAAATAATAAGCAAATAAACACAAGGTCAACAGTTCTTATCTCATGTTTTATTCATTACCAATTGTCATTTTCGATTTCTTAGTCCCTTAACCCAATAAGGTATCTCATGATGCCTCGACTATGATTATGGCCGGCACATAACTATATTCGAGACCCCAGAGAAGCATCCTTATTTCATCATTCCTAAGAAATTCTTATCAATATCATCACTTATTTCGTTATTCTTCTTATATTCTTCTCAACCTCTCCACAATACCTATTCAATTGCGCTTATCACCCTCTCCCCACCACGGGATGAGTGATATTCCTCTCAAAAGGCAGATATTCATGCACATAAGGAAGGGAAACTATCATATGTATAGTGCCAATCTATATGCAATGCAGCACAGTCCAGGGTTATCGTATACCAAATACTGATACCAAGTTGTAACATATTGTTACTTAATCTCTAATTAACTAATGATATCCATTTTAATTCTATAATCTATTTACTAACTATGATAGGAAAATGATTTTCCATAATATTAATATACCTATCATAGTTAGAAAAAGAATATTCTAGTGAATAAAACATTATCCATGATAGAAAAGGATTTCCTGATACAATATAGATGCTATCATGGATAATTAAAAGCTAACCATGTTAGAAAGGATTTGCCTAACATGGTTAATAAACAAAACTAATAGATATCAAACAATAAATAAATATATATATACATGCGGAAGCGAATGCAGCCCTAAAAATTGGCAATATACAATTCTAAATAAACTATACATCCTCCACTACCTAATTCCCTTTCCTGATGTTTGTGCCTGTGCATGAATACCTGCAAAAATGTCAGTAATCGTGGGATGAGACAATTTGTCCCAGTAATCACCGCTTAACTCACTATAATAGTGAGATGTGCGGTAGCGAGGGCGTCTAAAGGGTAAAACAGCAATATATACATATATATCTCACATTTTCTTTCATCCATCACTTAAATCCTTTTGTCACGTCTCAATCAACTCAAATTCATCATCTCTACTCCCCATGTATCACTCAACATCCCTCAGTCAATTCCACATTAACTAAATTTCATCTCTCAGTCTCTAATCTAATGATGCTACCACAACTCTCACACTCACCTATAGATGCATTGTGCCATCACGGGGCATTCAAGCATCTAATCTTCTCTATATGATTTGACACTGTGCCCCTCTCTATGATGAGGGGGCAAATTTCCCTCTCTGGCAATCTCCAGAGAGGGAACCCCAATGCTGTTTCCATTACAGGACGGGAACGGTTGGACTCTTCAATGCCAAACAACCGTAGGTCACTTTCTCTCAATAAGTCGACCTATGATCCCCGGTCTAATCAATTCGAAAAGGATCATCAGTACAAATAACTGTCGATTGGCCAATCGACAGTTATCATCGCGCGATGGTACATAAATTTCAGTGTCATGCAATGCTCACCATATCCCTATCAATATCTCATCCACAACAATCGATGTTTTCCTTAATAATTCTCTCCACAACCTCTAATTCAACATCTGATTCCTATCCTCATAAGATACATCCAATCCATGATACCTCTCAATATCTCTGTCAAAGTATCCAAATACCAATGTATATACACTCACATATAGTACAAGAATACCACCAGTCAGGATACTACATAGTAAATCGAATTCTTTATATGAAAATAATCGTGTTTGAAAGGCACCCGATAGCCTGTTTTGTATAAAAATACTTTTCAAAGATAATATATATATAGAGGGTGAGAAAGGATTTTCAGAAAATCCCAACTAGCGTCACCCTCATTGTTATAGCAAGGTTAAGTGTGATTACCTGTCGCCCTTAGCACTGCGATGTTCTTCCTTACCATTTCTTGAAGATGTTCTCCAAACACTTCCCTCTTAGTTCCTCCTATAGTGATAGATTGCAAATGATAAATTAATATCATTTTCACTTTATAACACTTGACGTCTCTCTCGTATCTCAAATTACTACCCAACCCTTTCTTCTTTTACATTATCGTATGGAATATTTTCATTATTGTTTAGTCTAAGTATCTTTAACAGTCACAATTAAAATCAAGTAGTTATTATAAACAAACCAACCTTCACATCACCGATTACTAACATCCAAATCAACAACATACAAGCACCAAGACATACCTTAATACACTCCAATAACACAACAAGATTAAAATTACTCTTTTATAGTTCTTGAATTCTAAATAACCTTTTATATAATTAATCCTAACCTCCCATCATCATTTAAATTCAGATTTAATCATGAAGTTAAAGAGAAAGCTTGTAAACAGCATCAACAGTCAAAACAGAACATTCCAAGGCATAGCAAAAAGTATTGCTTCTCTTAGACATTTTCACAAACACCTTGAATGCACTCAAAACCAAATGAAATCATAAACTCTTTAGATTGAACTATGGATTCCATTTTATAAAATTAAACCATCTTAATTTTCATTCACTATCACCACATTCGATTATTTTCTTTTTCAATTCTCACATTCAATCTTACTACTAATTCAAAATCCACAAAGAATAATCTAATATCTTTCCTTCAAGTTCAATTTCATACTAGTACCAACTAAAACTACCAACTGACATCCATAATTACAAGGACGATTCCAATCTCAAACTAAAGTGAAAAATCATTACTTTTTAGTAACTTCAAACAACAATTCATACCATGAGCTTCTTCTCAAAATCCATCACACACATGCATCTAGTATATTTATAGAATTCTAAACACAAAAGTCCTAAAATAAACATCAAATGAAACTTTAACCATTCCACAAATCCCAATTTGATTATACCTTACTTTCATAATTACTTACTCATACTTTCCAACAATAAGAGACTTGAGCGAATTAAGTGTATTCACATAATTTCACAAATTGTTTACCTTCTTTATAGTCCTACAACTTCCCTTAACAACTTACTTTTTCTATACTCTTACCAAATCAACGTTACAAATTAAGCCCCTTAAATATAACCGAAAATCCTCAATTCCAATAAATCATTTTCACTTTTGTTCTAGGATAATCCCAGTCCAACTTCCTATATTTAACATGCAAATTGTTTTCCTCTCTTTAACACCTAACACTTTACTATTAAATTCCAAGATAAAATCTAAGAAGACATACTTCTATTTTACCCAAAACTTCCTTCAATCTGAACATTCTATAATTAACAACTTTCATTAAGTCTAAACTACTTAACAATGGTCCATAAATTACCAAAGAATGTAGATTTAAATCACCGGAAGACTTATTAGACCACAACTCACCTAAAACGTCAAGAAATTCAATTTAGTTCAATCCTTCATAACTTCCTCATTCCATAATCAATTTATACTTCAATCAACCAATTAGAGCTATCAATTTATCCATGACATTCATAAACCCCAAAGATCCTTCCAAGAACGACTTAACAAACATTAATGGTATAAGTTTAATCCATGGCTTCCTAAATTAATTACTCTCATACCTTAACCTTATCAAAGTCAACATAGAGCAATCCATCTCCTTGTCAAACCAACACCACAATCAACAACCACTCCATCCTTTCTTCATCACTAAAAATCACTTACAAACTCCATCTTCAATTTAACTAAATCATCATTAATTAAAACAAACATAGCATTAACAATAAAAAGGGGAGGAAAAGAACTCAATAAAATCACAAATCAATAAAACTCAAACAAAACATACATACAAATTGTGGCAAACAACTCCAATGGTTTCCTAAGCAATTTAAATAGGAATTTCGAGCCCTAAGTTCCCGTGAAACTCGTCGGCCATAAAACCCCAAAAGTTAGGGTTTTCACAAAATCAACAAATCCTAAATCAATCATTCAAATCATCACTTGAATATCCAAACTAGAAGCTTAAAAATGTTCTTTAGATGGTATATAACTTCACAACTCAAACCACACTCACGGCCTCTCTTCCTCCCTTGCGCAGATCGAAGGAAAAACGGGTATGAAAGTAGAAATAAAACTTACCTAAGTATGAACATGAAGTTTTCGAACTCACCCTCGCCGGAATCGGCCTTCTTCCCGCCGGAAATCACCCCCCCAATATGTAGGCCGAATAAAAACCAAAAGGAGAAAGGAAAACATAAGGAAACCAACACAAAATGAAAGTATAGCTTGAGAAATGTAGTAAAGGCCGAAACTTTACCCATTCTCGCCGACGATCCCGCCGGAAAACAAGGAGGCCGCCGGTGAAGAATGATGAATGACGAAGATGACGAAAAAGCAGTGAGAAAAACGAAGGGGAGGGTTTACACGTTCCCAAAATTTGACAGGAATCAAAGAAATGAAAGAGAGGAGAGGAAGGAGTGAAGAACAGAAGTGAAGTGAGGAGGAGATGAAGAAGCCGATGAAGTAGAAGGGAAAATGTGTATGGGGCACTTAACATATGAGGGAAGAAGAGAAAAAATGTAATTTAGGGTTTTTAAGGGGTAAATCACAAAATTGCCCCTAAATTTTTATTTATTTACTTTTCCATTTCAAACTATTACCCTACAAAATTATAAAACTATTCTATTTACCAACTTGCATATTTTCTCCCACTATATAATAACATATGCCTTAAGAGTATTTTTCATCAAAATTCCAATTTGAAACTCAACCTCTAATTATTTTTCTTTAATTTTCGAAGAAATAGGCCTCTTAATCCCTTAAAAATATATTTTTCCCATTTCTATTTATTTACTATGAATTTTAGCTTATTAAGGATATCCTAATACTTTGATTTATTCTTTATTATTTTTAATTTAAAAATTGGGATGTTACAGAAACCTTGGGCCATCACACTTGATATCCTGCAAAGACTTCCAACTCCGACTGATAGAGCCACATTTCAATCTTTAGAAGTGGCAGAAAACATTGAAAATACAATGAGATATCTCTTCCTGGTAATCATTATCAATCCAACTTATTTCACTTTGCAAATATCTAAATATCACTTGTTTGACTATATATTTTTTTTTAGGCTCTCGAATTCATGTCTCTTCATAGGGAAGAAGTCAAGAGTTTAGTCACCCAAGACCACCTTTCTCGACTAGAGGCAGAGAAGAATAAAAGGATATCTGACATGGAGAAGGAACTGGAAACTTTGCTGGCCCAGATTGAAAAAGAGAAACAGTCCCTGGCCACCATGAAGGCCCTCACTGCAGAAAACTGAAGTGATCAACAATCTTACCAGGGGTATTGAGGAGTGGAAACAAAAGGTTGCTGATCATAAGCAAGTGAATGCTACCCTGAGCCAAGAGATATCCCAACAATCACAAGAACTTGTGCAATTGTCTGTGGAAAACAAGGCACTAAAGGACAGGAAGGCATACCTAGAGTCTGTCATTGCTGAAGTGGAAATGAGAGCTCAAATGGAACTTATGCTTGAGTACAAAGATGGCAAGCACCTTAGCTGGGATCCTGATGCAATCATTAATGAATACCATGCTACGTTCCCAGATCCTCCAGCTTCTTCGCCAGAAAATGAGCCTCACAGTCCCCAAGACCCAAATGATAATGCTAATGCGGACGACACTGCTGACAATCCTCCTTCTGCCTGAACTTGTCTACTTTCAATCTTAACTATCCTCAGAACTTCTATTCGTTGCTTTTGTTCTGTTTGAACCCTGTTGCTTTTATTCCTTCTGTTTCTGGATATTCACAAACTATGTTAGTTATTTTGATTTTGCCCTTTGGGCTTTAAACCGTTATGAATCTTAGCATATCAATTTACTTTATCCTTCTTTGAATTAGTCGACTAGTATACTTTAGATACTTGGTTGCTAACTCTCATTTGGAAAATATAGCATTACCCTCTTTTGGATTAATCGACTAGATTGAATTCTTGGTCGTCAATCCTCTTTTGAGCAAGCTTGGTCGACTTCCCAGTAGGTTTAATCGACTGTAGTCAATCTTGATGACTAATCATTTAATGAAACTCATGGTCGCCTTAACTTTTACTTTCCTTGTCATGTCCCTGTTTCCTGCATTCATCAAATACAGACAAACTATTTTTGTTGCGAACTATGGATCAGAACTTCTGAGTACTGCCAATTATGTACTATCATGCGAACATGATCTAGCTAGTACTTTTTCTGTCATCATTTTCCAATGTTCTTGACAACTTTGATAGTACACACATCATATCATAGAATCAAATTTAATTTCAAAAGTAATATTTCCTTAAATGAATAGCATTCCAACTTCGTAAGAGTTCTTTTCCATTTTGATCAACTAACTTATATGCCCCAGGCCCTGTAACTTTAACTACTCTATAAGGACCTTCATAAGTCTGGCTAAACTTTCCATCTCTACTTTCTTCAGTGTTCTGAAATACTTTTCTAAGTACCCAATCTCCTACCTTAAACTATTTCTCTCGAATATGTTTATTCCAAAACCTAGTTGCTCTATTCTGATAAGCGACTATCTTAATTAGTGCTTGTTCTCGTTTTTCTTCCAACAAATCTAAATTTAATTGTAATCCCTCATTATTAGTCTCTTCTCTCGCCCATTTATACCGTAACGAAGGCATTCCTGCCTCAACTGGGATCATTGCCTCCGTCCCATACACCAATGAAAATGGTGTTTCGCCAGTCGACGTTCTTGATGTCGTTCTATAAGCCCACAAAACAGCTGGTAACTCTTCAACCCACCGGCCTTTAGCTTTATCTAATCTCTTTTTTAGTGAATTAATGATAGTTTTGTTACTAGACTCAGCTTGTCCATTAGACTGGGGATTTCTAGGCGTTGAAAATTTCAAATGAATATGCCACTTATCACAAAATTTTCTAAAACTTTTACCAATAAATTGTGACCCATTATCACACACTATATCTTTTGGTAAACCAAACCTACAAATTATATTTTTCCAAACAAAATTAATTACTTCTACTTCCCTGATTTGAGAAAATGCAGCTGCTTCTATCTACTCAGTGAAATAATCTGTGATTACTAGTAAAAATACGACATTCCCAGGAGCTGCAGGCAATTTACCAACTATATCCATCCCCCATCTCATGAAAGGCCAAATTGGTGCAATAGTATGCAACTTTTCAAGCGGAAGTCTACTTACATTAGAGTATTTTTGACAACTATCACATTTCTTGACTAACGTTATCACATCTCTTTGCAATGTTGGCCAAAAATACCCTGCCAATCTTACTTTCCTTATAAGACTTCGACTACCACTATGATCCCCACAATCTCCTTCATGGACTTCCCTAAGAATATAATTTGACTCGGAAGGGGACACACATTTTGATTAAGGACCTCCAGCATATGATCTTTTGTACAATTCATCATCTAACAACGTAAATCTAGCTACCCTGATAATTATTCTATGTGCTTCATTTCTATTACTTGGTAATTTTCCATCCTTTAAATATGCGACTAAGGGGGTTCTCCAATCCCAGACCAGATTATTACTATTTATTATCTTACCTGAATTTTCTAACACTGAAGTACTCAAGAAATATACTGGGATGCTTTTATCCTTATCATTATTATCCAAGTTTGATCCTAAATTTGCTAAAGCATCAGCTTGTTGATTTTCCTCTCTGCTAATCTGCTTTATCTTAAAACTAACAAAATTTCCTACCAACTTTTCTACCAAACTTAAATACTTTCTCATTCTCTCATCTTTTGTCTGGTAGCTTTTTTCTACTTGTTTTGAGACTAACTGAGAATCGCTACACACTTCTAAAGATGTTATCCCTAAACTTAAAGCCAATTTTAAACCTGCAATCAAAGCCTCATATTCTACTTCGTTATTAGTCGCCTTAAAACCACATCTAATAGCTTGTTCAATTTTATCTCATATATGTTCTGCAAAACAATTCCTATTCCCGTTCCCTTAGAATGAGTGGAACCATCTACATGCAATTCCCATGGAGCAGATATTTCTTGTCGCCTATCTCCTTCCGCCCCCTTGTTTGCTTCTTGTTGCAAACTAGGGCTGAACTCAGCCACAAAATCAGCCAATGCTTGGGATTTAATAGCCGTTCTAGGTAAATATGTAATATCAAATTCGCTAAGCTCTACTGCCCATTTTACCAGTCGACCAGATAAATCGGGTTTATGCAAAACATTCTTTAAGGGATAATTTGTTACTACCACTATAGGATGACATTGAAAATATGGTCTTAATTTTTTCAAAGCAGAAACCAGAGCTAAAGCTAACTTTTCCATTAAAGAAAACCTGGTTTCTGTGTCGAGCAATGACTTGCTTACATAATACACAGGACTTTGCTTCTTTCCATTTTCTTTCACCAGAACTGCACTTACTGCACTTTCTGCCACAGATAGATATAAATACAATACCTCACATGTTTCAGGTTTCATCAACAGAGGTGGACTGCTCAAATAATTCTTTAAATCCTTCAAAGCTCTTTCTGCTCTATCATCCCACTTAAAATCCTTATATTTTTTTAAAGCATCAAAGAATGATTGACATTTTTCAGATGATCTGGAAATAAAACGAGTCAAAGCAACTAATCGCCCTGTTAGTTTTTGAACATCTTTGATACTTTGAGGTGAAGGAATTTCCATTATTGCTTTAATTTGTGTCGGATTTGCTTCAATTCCTCTTTTTGAAACAAGATATCCTAAAAACTTTCCAGATTTTACTCCAAAAGAACATTTTTCAGGATTCAATTTCATTTTATATTCTCTTAGGTGACTGATGTGATCTGTCGCCTTCAAAGATTTAACCAATATGTCGTCTATATAAACCTCCATAGTTTTTCCTAAATGTTGATAAAACATTTTATTTACCAAACGCTGATAAGTTGCCCCTGCATTTTTCAAATCAAAAAGCATGACTTTATAACAGTAAGCCCCCCTTTCTGTAATGAAAGATGTTTTTTCTTGATCATCATTATGCATTAAAATCTTATTATACCCAGAAAAAGCATCCATAAAACTTAATAATTCATGACCTGAAGTAGCATCTACTAATGTATCTATATGAGGTAATGGAAAAGAATCTTTTGGGCATGCTTTATTCAAATCTGTGAAATCAATACATACTCTATGCTTACCATTCTTTTTAGGAACTACCACAACATTAGCTAACCAATCAGGATACTATACCTCCCTTACCGATCCAATTTTCAACAACTTGTCAACTTCATCATTTATAATTTTATTTCTTTCAGGTGCAAATTTCCTCCTTTTTTGCCTTACCGGTTTAAAAGATGGATCTACATTTAACTGATGAACTATCACTTCTGGGTTAATTCCTGTCATATCCTCATGAGACCAAGCAAAACAATCCAAATTGTTAGATAAAAACGAAATTAACTCCTTCCTAATTTTTTCATCTAAATCTGCTCCAATGGATAATGTCCTCTCAGGTTTTCCGAGAATTAAAGAAATTTCTCTAATTCATCACCCAAGTCTCCCTTATCCTTTGGAGACAGATTCTGTAATTGCTATACAGACTCAATATCCTTTGAAATTCCTTTCAAAGCCGCCTAATAACACTATCTTGCAATCCTCTACTCACCTTTAATTTCCCTTACCCCCCAAGGAGTATGAAATTTAATAGATTGATGTAAAGTAGATGGTACAGACCTCATTTGATGAATCCATGGTCGCCCTAGCAACACATTATATGCTGAAGGACAATCCATCACCTGAAACTTGATTAGCTGATTAACACCTACAGCTTGGGTGACCAAAGAAATTTCACCCACTGTCCTATCTGGTGCTCCATTTCCAAATACCAATATTATAGGTGCTTTCACAATTTGAGATTCTAAGTTTAATTCTCTTACTGTTTGCAAATATATTATATTAACTGAGCTACCGGCATCTACTAAAACTCGTTTTACAATACAATTAGCTATCATCAAAGTTATCACCAAAGCATCATCATGATAAGAAAACATCTGAATTTCACTACTCTTAAATGTTATTTGTTCATTAACATTATTGTTAATCGACAAATTGTCACCTAATTGCTTAGTTGACATTCCTTCATTGAACAAAGATCTAGTATGCCTTTTTGCAGTAGAATAAGAACTGTCACTTACCTCTGACCCACCTATTATCATATGAATAGTACGAGCATTTTGTGGAGTAATTGGTGAATTGGACTGCTTTTGTCCATCCCCTGCATTAAATGTATTCTTATTACTTTTAATTATATCTTTTAACATACCTTCCTTGATTAATTCCACCACTTCCTTTCGTAGTTGTATGCAATCCTCTGTCCTATGACCATGATCGTCATGAAAATGACACCATTTATCTGGACTACGCTTCTCTGGTTCTTGTTTGAGCTTATTCGGCCACCTGACAGAATCTCCTAGCTTTTGCAACGTGTTGAATAACTCTGCTGGACTTACCGAGAAATTATGCTCACTCAACTTTGGCAAAGGTGGTTTCTTAGAATCATCTCCTTGCGATCCTCGTCCATTTCATCTACTACCTGTAGAATAAGGTTTAGATCTCCAATTCTTACCTCTCGACTATTGCGATCGCCTTTCCACATAGCCTCCTTGCTGTGTATTTTTCTGTCGCTCAGCTAGTTCTAACCTAAACTTTGCATCATCTTCCTCCCACCTTATCTGAGCCCAAGCATAAGCTTGAACTTCCACCCAAGTTTTAACTTGATGCATAGTGAGTTCCTTATAAAGTTGCAAACCTGGAAGCAAACATCTACGAAAAGCTTGTACAACAATAAATTCAGCACAATTTGGAATACTTACCATTTCCTGAGTAAACCTAGTTAATATTTCTCTAGTTGTCTTGTTGGGTCTTTGCAAAATTCTATATAAATCATCAGATGTTTTTACCAAATTACGACTACTAGCAAACTGCTGCACAAACATTTCTGTTAGTTGACTAAGTGAATTTATACTACCTGGCATTAAATTTGTCCACCATGTAACATATTGTTACTAATTCCCTAATTCACCTGTGACATCTCTTTTAGTTCAATAATATCTTTACTAACTATGATAGAAAAAGGAATTTCAATAATATCAATATCTCTATCATAGTTAGAAAAAGAATATCCTAATGATTAAATATTATCCATGATAGAAAAGAATAAACTAATATAACACAGCTGCTATCATGGATAATTTATTGCTAACCATGTTAGAAAGGATTTGTCTAACATGGTTAATAAACAAAACTAGTTGATATTAGACAATAAATAGATATATATACATGCGGAAACGAATGCAGGCCTATACAGATTGGCAATATACAATTCCAAATAAACTAAATAACTTCTACTACCTAATTCCCTTTCTTGATGCTCGCGCCTGTGCATGAATACCTGCAAAAATGTGAGTAATCGTGGAATGAGACAATTTGTCCCAGTAATCACCACTTAACTCACTATAACAGTGAGATGTGCGGTAGCGAGGGCGTCTAAAGGGTACCACAGTTTTAAAACCAATAATACATATATATAATCCAAACCTTCTTCCCATGTATCACTCCAGTCTCTCTCTCATTTCCAAATCAATGCACTTCAACATCTCTACCTCCAATACAACCATACCACCCCACAACTCACACACTCACCTATAGATGCATTGAGCCATCACGGGGCATTCAAGCATCTAATCTTCACTATATGATTTGACACTGTGTCCCTCTCCATAGTGAGGGGACAATTTCCCTCTCTGGCAATCTCCAGAGAGGGAACCCCAATTCTGTTTCCATTACAGAACGGGAACGGTTGGGCTCTCCACTACCAAACAACCGTAGGTCACTTTCTCTCAATCAGTTGACCTATGATCCCCGGTCTAATCAATCCGAAAAGGATCATCAGTACAAATAACTGTCGATTGGCCAATCGACAGTTATCATCGCGCGATGGTACGTATATATATCAGTGTCATGCAAACCTCACAATATCCATTAATTTCAATATCTCATCACAATAATCAAAATCAATATCAATCTCATATATTCTCACATCACCTTTCAATCTATTATTCGCAACATCTTCCCTCATCATAACTCCCAAATTTTCTCTACACAACCTATGATACATCCAATCCACTATACCTCTCAATATCCCTGTCAAAATGTCAAGATCTCAATATCTATACACTCATATACACAGTCCAACAATATCACCAGCCAGGATACTACATATATAATGTGTCAAAATCTTTTATATGAAAATAATCATGTTCGAAAGGCACCCGATAGCCTGTTTTGTATAAAAATACTCTTTTAAAGATAATATATATATATATAGAGGGTGAGAAGGGATTTTACGAAATCCCTAACTAACGTCACCCTCAATGTTATAGCAAGGTTAAGTGTGATTACCTGTCGCCCTTTTGCACTTTGTTGCTCTTCCTTACCGTTTCCTTATAGATTTTTCTTCAAATGTCATCACCACTATATACTCCTATAATGATATGACACAAAATGATAAATTAATATCATTTCCATTTTATTATAATCTAACGTCTCTCTCTCTCTCTCTCTCACGTATTACTACCCATTTTCCCCCTTTTTCTTTGAATCCTTCAACCAATTTAAATCATAAGTCATCTGAATTTCAAAATCATCACTTCAATCCAAGCAAATCACATTGTTCAAGAATACTTACAATTACCTAATTGATCACACCACATCAATTTACTCAAGAAAATATAACTAATATGAAACAAACAACCTTCACAACAATCACCGTATCAACAAAACGATCAATACCAAAATCCATGCAAGATTTCACAAAGGAAGGCACCCAAACGTTAACCAATTATAGTCATTAAGAGGAAATCTCAACCAAAACATAGCAGCAAAGAAGTTCTTTTTACTTAAAACAGCAACTTTATAAACTAATCAGATCTGAAAAACAAAGGCAATCGATTCAAACAGAAAACATTTAATGGGCAGCAAGGAAACCAAGAAAACAGAACTCCCAGCACATAATCATTCTCACACCTATCCTAAACCACCACCATTTTTGTTAATTCATTCCCAAAATCCCATCCGGCACATTAATCAAACCAATAAGGACAAAGCCCCTAATCTGAAGATTAATTCAACATTCACAGCTTTACTTGTTAACAATTTGATCCATAGGAATTCTACACTAATTATCCCATATAAAGTTATCTATAGTCATTAAGGGACCTCTTGAAAGTACTTTAAATAGTTCATCACCCCTACAAAACCATCACCAAGCCAAACTTATTACACATTAAATTAAGAAGCCTTGCACAAGGTCTAATCTCAACAAACTATATAGTTTCTATAATGATTTGATAAATCTATATAGTTTCTTGTCATTTGGCAGTAACATCAAATTGATTACCAATAGAAATTTCACTATACCTATATTAAATCACTTTCATCCATTCATTCATTCTTTTTGATAGCACAATAAGCATCTTCAATCCTACTTTCTCATTTCTTAACTTTACTTCTTTAGACTCTTCCACCAACAATCTAGCAAACATCAACTACTGAAGGAAAACATCCTAATGACTTGGATATTTGAAATTCAAAATAGCTAAACCTTCTTTCCTCATTTTCCGTGATCAAATAATCCATTATACTTACGTCAACCCAATTGATTTCAGCTCAACAATATTTCCTCAAACAATCTCATTTCTTTACGATTATATCCTTAGAATCCACTTAAAATTGTTTAACATACTTTAATCATTTCTACTCTACCTCCAACTGAATATTTAAAATCATAAACAATAATTCTATTTTCAAATGAATATTGGTTGTCCAAGAATTTTACAAGTCCCATAATATGCTTCCACTTATCTAGGACAGAACCAACAGTCCTTATTCCAAACAATTTATAACTTCAGATTCCTCAATCTTCATACCTTTAATTGATCCTAATCCAATCCATTTCAATATCATAACCATAAATTTTTCACCATAGTCCTAATCGATTTATTGGCTCTCAACACTTGCTTCTCCATCACCAATCACTTCATAAGAACCATTAGACACTTCAGCCTTATAATCCTTTAAAAATCACAAGAGTCTACATCACTACTTCTCCAAGACACAATATCAGAATAATTTCTTAGGAACTAAATTTTCCCTATTTCTCCTTTCTTTATCATTAAAGAGGAGTAAAGATGTAGAGCTTATAAAATTTCTATTGACCTCTAGAGCAAAACAGATGCAAGTTCTCCTCAAACAAGAAATTTAATCATCATATAATCACTTAAACCTAACATCTTTAAATTACATTTAACCTTAAGGAAATAACAACATAACAGCTTCCAACATCTTAATCAAACACAATCAAGGCTTTGACATTCATAGATTTCTTCAAAGCATCCCAAAGCTCAGATGATTCTCATGCCTTTTTATATAATTCATGTCTTACTATATCATCATGCTATCATAAATGCAGCCATCCAAGTACAGAAATTCAACAAAAGAGCACAATATATTACAATCAATATAACCAAAACATCACAAACAGAGCACCCAAGCATACATCATCAACAACTAACTTTATTGCACGTCTCTTATACTTAGAATCAAAATAATTAGAGTAATTGTACAGATTTTCGAATTACACAAAGCCCTCCCCAAATATCTCACTTGAATCGGACCAAGTGAGAAGGAAATAGGAAAAGAAACTCACCTAAGGCTAACCCAATCTTGGTGTGCGTTCTTGCCGTCCCTAGCCACTGTAGGTCGCCTTCAACTGCTAAAACGGAGGGGAAAGTGAAGAAAGTGTATTAGGGAGGGAGATTCGAGTGACAAGGATGATGAACGATGAGTTTTAAACTCACCAAAACCCAAACACAACTTTGGTCCTTTATGAGAATCGTTTTAACCGAAGAATAGAAGGTGAAAACCAAGTATGAAAAGCTTACCTAGCCTTCACCGTCGCTGGCCGAACAGAAATCGCAGAGGAGGAAGAGGAAGAAGACGATAGAAAGTGAGAATGAGAGTGAAGTGTGGAGGGAGTAGGGAATATGATGGGGCAGTGAAGAAATTGAGAGTAAAAGAGAGAGAGTGATGATTTGATGATGAGAATTGAAGATGAAGAGTGAAAAGAAAATTGAAGTGAGGATAATATGACGGTGAAGATGATGATGGACCATGGTATACATATAATTAAAAGTGTGGTAGGGAAATTTTGAAGAAATAAAGTTAAATAAAAATTAGAGATATTTTATTAAATGAATGGATGTGGTTGAATAAGGATAATGATGAATTTGAAGAGGATAACAATGAATTTGGGAACATATTTTGAGTCCTAATATGATTTCTCTATATATATCTTTTAGTTCCTAAATTTATTTCTAAAATTTTCTAAATACTAAACAATACCTTAAGATTTAATATTCATAAATTGCCCAAAATATCCTAAAATTCCTCCCTAAACCTTTAAATTTTCTAAATAACATCTCAATAATTCCTTATTATCTTTAATTTGAAAATTGGGATGTTACACACCAAGACATTGCTGGACCAATTAAACTGAAACCAAACCCACGACACATCGCAGCTTGACGCTTTTCAGCTGGAATTACAGCGGCCATCATTATTTTCCTGTACTGAGCCATATGTTCATCTGGATCTGTTTTTCCACTATACTTTGGCAGAACAGGAAACACAAAACGTTCAGGTAAATCAATTAAAGCAATTTGATCAACAAAGGGGCTATCAGAATAATTCCCCAATCGAGCATATTCAAATGGTTTCCTAACTCGAGGAATTTGCAGCAACGTTCTTTCTATAGTTTGCACTTTTTTCTATAAATGCTCTGTTTCAGTCACACGAGTATCTCCCGTATAGGTTGTTGCCTTGGTAGAATTTTCCTCCTCGGATCCTGTATCATGAACAGAATTATTATTTTCTTCATCTTTATCATGTTTTTTCTTACCTCCAACGTCTGAATCATGGGGAATTTCTTCTCCACGCTCATCTTCATTTTTATCAGCTATTGCATTAATTTTTTTGTGCAGCTCCTGATTTTCTTGCTGCAGACGCTGTAGAGTTTCTGTTTGAATGGCTATTGCTTCGTTTTGCTGCATGACAAATTGCTCCTGCCGATTCATCCTTTCAGATTGTTCAGTCAACTTAGCCAGGATTTGTGAAAGCTGGTCACCTTGGTTTGATTGCTCCATAATGAATGGGATTGAATTGCCAAAAAAAAGACGGTAGCTTCTGTAAGAAAACTATCTAGTCCCCACGGTCGGCGCCAAATGTTGATACACAAATTAGAAGATATCAAAAAGAAGAATAGTAACTTTATTCAGAATGAGTGGACAAACCACAATGATAATACAAGAGATTAATCGCCTAGACTTTGGTCGACTAGCGAAAGAGAAAAATAGAGAATACAAGATTCAGAAGGTCTTGGATGCCTCATTACATAGCATTGGGTTCTATATATAATCTACAAATTTCTATATCCGTTGGAGTAGTTAATCTCCTCATTTACAACTTTTCCCATTTTGATTATCATAACCATAATGGTTACAAATGCTGATTTGCCGTTACAAAGTATTGATGGTGTCTTTGACCAGAGAGGTAAATGCTTCAGTTGATTCACAAGTGTTGGGCTTTGATAAACGTGGCTGTCACCCAAGAGGGGGGGGTGAATTGGGTGAGGGAATAAATTAAATCTTTAGAATCTTGTTTTCGAAAGACTGCTTGTGCTTGGTGATAATATTTACGAAGTAGTGAAATGCACAAGTCAGTAAGTTATGTGATGCAAATTAGAATGTTTGAATGTAAATTTATGCACACATAAATTTATCCTGGTTCGGTCACCCAGACCTACATCCAGTCCCCAGGCTCCACCTGAGATTTTCAATCCACTATTCTTGTTTAAACCGGGCACAAGAGAAACCTTTACACTTTAGGTTTTACGAGCACGGGTTCACCTAACAACCCACAGGTTTTACACCGGGTTCACCTGCAAACCTTACAAATGCAAGTTTTACGGGCTAACTTGCAACCTATGGAGATTTAGACAACCTCTAAATGCTCCCCCTTACAAATTGTAAGTTTACACTATGTTCACTCTATGAACTGATTGTGCTAAACACTTAAGCTCAAAGCTAACTCTCTCTAAGAGTGGATGATGTTACTCACTTAAGTACAATAAAGTTACTCTCTGAAAAATATCACAAATCTGGATCTGAGAGTAGTAGAAGATGTGTAGAATGAAGAGTATGATATTTCAGATACTTTGTTCTGTTCTCTCTTTTTCTTCCATCATCTTTTCTTCTGAATGAGTGTCTCTTTTATATTCGGCTTCATAGGCTTAGGTGGCAAGTTGAATATGAACGTTTGAATAGTGCCGTTAACCCTATGTTACCGTTGAGAAGTACATCTTCATTAATGCTTAGCAGGGTTGACTTGCTTTATCTCTGAAAAGTAGTCCTGACACCTCTGCTCTGACAAAAGCATTCTGACTTCTGAGTATGTGATTTTTACTCTTGCACTCTTGCTGACGGATGATCATCTTTCATCCGCAAGTGGTAATCTTGCTCTGCAAGTGTTAAGCTCTGAGTCCCAATGTCAAGAGTCTTTCCATCCGGAAGCTCATTTGCATCCGGAAGCGTGACCATGTTCTGCACATACTGGTTAGTCCAACATAGCAATATATATAAGAATTGTTCATGCTGTGGGAAGCTTGTTTGCTATGGGGAGTAGTTTACTTAGACTGTGTTCTGATTTGGTCTATGATGTATCCGGAAGCATTTTTACATCCGGAAGTAAAACTACTAGATGAAGGATCTTTGTTCACTATAACTCACTCACACTTAGTGTATTTCATCTCAACAATCAGCGCTAGTCACTAAGCTATCGGAAGCACTTTTACTTGACGTAGTGAACTCAATGACGCTCAGGGTGAAATCTATTCTATCAGTCTGCGCCAGTCAAGATCTAATAGGAAGCAACTTCACTTGATGTTGCATTTCCGCTGACGCTCGGGGTTATATCTAGTCTATCAACCTGCGCCAGTCTAAATCTAATAGGACGTGCTTTCACTTGGCGAAGTAGACTTACTGACGCTTGGGGTAATAACTATTCTATTGCTCTGCGCCAGTCTAAGTCTAACAGGAAGCGCTTTCACTTGGGGAAGTAGACTTACTGACGCTTGGGGTAATATCTATTCTGTCGCTCTGCGCCAGTCTAATTCTAACAGGAAGCGCTTTCACTTGGGGAAGTAGACTCACTGTCGCTTGGAGTAATATCTATTCTATCGCTCTGCGCCAGTCTAAGTCTAACAGGAAGCAACTTCGCTTCCGATTGAACCATAGCTTAGTCTTAGGGTTTGTGCACCTAAAGTTCATGGACTAAGTTAAATCCCTAGTTATTTACTTGCTGACGCTGGGGGATGAAAGCATTCATCCGCATGCGCAAGTCCTAATCTAACCGGAAGTAAATCTTCATCCGGAAGCACTCTTACTTGGGATCCTTTGTTATCCTATTGCTTCCTAGGCACTTGGTCTAATCCTCTACATTTTAGTCTTCATCAAAACTTAAGATTCTAACATTCTCCCCCTTTTTGATGATGACAAACCTAGTTCTATTAATTAAGTTCATATGAAAGGATTAGCTGAAGAATAAAAGCAATAGTTAAGAGCAAGTAACTCAGACAAATATTATTGACAAGCAGAAGTTACAAGTCAGAGTTATACAATCAAATAACATATACAAGTAAAGAATGTATACAAATAAATTTCACTAAGTATGAATGAAGATATGCATGAAAACAAAATCAACAAAAATATTTGGATTGGGGGTTAGAGTCTGTGTCTCTTTTTCTTTTCCCTCTCTTTCTGTCTCTCTTCATTTTCCTCACGCTCACTCTGGTTTATCTGGGCAATGATCTCTTGAAGCTCTTTTTCCTCTTTTTCCCTTCTGAGCCTTTCTGATTCAATGGACTCCTCGTATGCCCTTTTCATGTTCTCCACTTCTTCATACCCAGGGAAACCTGTAGCATCGTCGAAGTAGCAGACTTCTCCATTGGGATAGTGTACAGCCCGGATTCTTACATTCCATGCAGAGAAGTTGGAATCCTCTTCAACTTCTTGGGCTTTCCTTTTCCCTTTCCCTTTGCTCTTCCCTTTGCTTTTGCTAATTGGAGGAGTGGGCATGGCACTTGCTCTTTCAGCATCGAGGCAAGCCATCTGACCAAAGGATAGCTTGTCAGTGAATCCATACTTCTCAAATTCTTCAGGAGTCATGTCTTCAATTTCCAATTTGACTTCCTTCAGAATTGGAACCGCTTGGACCACTGGATTTTCTTGCACAACCTGAGCAGATGAAGTTCCTTGCTCAGGTAGGTCAGATGAAGTCTCTTCCTCAGACTCATCAGATTCAGTGGTGGCAACGAACTTTCTGGCACGTTTCCTAGCAACGGCCTTCTTTCTGGGTACACTGAATCCGGCTGCTGGTTCAGATGAGGGAGGAGGATCGGAAGATTGCTCAGATGAAGGGACCTCAGACTCTTGCTCAGATAGTGTAGGAACAGGCTTGGCTATCACAATGGGAGGATGGTTTGGTTTTTCGAGTCCCCACTTCATCCTGATCTCCTCAACAATTTCTCTACTTGTTTTAGTTGGAGGAGACTCTGATGATGTCTCAGGTTGTGAAGATTGTTCATTTTGCCCATACACAACCATATCCCATTGGGGTCCTTGCTTAGCCGCTCTCTTCTGCTCCATGAGACGGAGGGCCTCTCCTCTTATAAGGTTCTCTGCACCACTCAGTCTCTGAGACTCATATGCACGTCGCAGGGCGGCCGTGACATCTTCATCAATCCAGAGTGATGGCTGGCTGAGGACCTCCCTTGTGGCCATACTTAGGCGAAGAGTAGACATAACATTTCTCCCCCTTTTGTCATCATCAACAGGGGTGAGTGCCAGGGATGGAGTGGATGTGGAGGAGGATGGAGGTGGTTCAGGGCCAAATTTCTTGGGAGGGGAGGGTGATAGGGTAGAGGTAGAGGATGTGGGAGAGGATAGGTGTTCAGGAGTTTGAGGAGGGTCGGGGAAGCAGCTGGTGGTGACAAAGATATCCCCATAAGGATGAGTGGAGGAGTATTCTTTGTAGTTGGCGGAGTCAGGGGTAAAGGGTAAATGGTCATCGGAGAGTGGTTGAAGGCGGGGATATTCGCCGTATGGTTGGCTGAGGGGGTGAATGGCTGTTTCAGATCCTATGGGTCTAGGGCTTGGATGGGTAGGGTTGGAGAAGCGGAGTGGAGAGCGTGTAGGGGCACCTGGTCGTGTGGGAATGGGTGAGGATGAGGATGAGGAAGGTGAGGATGAGAAGGTTCTAGGAGAATGGCGTGGAGAGTTATGAGTCGAGTCTTGGGTTTGGTGGTCATGGGTAGGTGAGGGTTGGGATTGTTGGTCATTGTTGGGTGATGGTGGGGCTTGTTGGTCATTTTGTGGTGGAGGCTGAGGTTGTTGAGTGTTGGGCGGAGGAGGAGGAGGGTTTTGAGGAGGAGGAGGAGGAGGTGGTAAGTTACCTTGTGATGAGGGTTGGGGAATTTGTAGGTGCTGGAGGATGAGGTCTAATTTTGCATCCACCCTGGCAAGGTGATTCTCGAGTTGTCCTACTCTGTCCTCAAGTCGTTGGATTCGCTCCCCTTGGTGGTGGAAGCCAGCTTCACATTCAGCACGGAGAGGACCCACCAAGGACTCCGTCAATTTGAGGAGGAGCTCTTCCTTTACTTCCTCGGCAAAGACCCTAACAGAAGCTGGCACTCTTGCAACACGACTTGGCCCAGCATGTGAGTCAACTTCCTGATCCCCTGCTCCAGATGCAGAGGGGGCTGAAGTCCCAGAAGCACTACTGGCTTGTGAGTGTGAGCGAGTAGGCTTAGGGGGCTTGAGATACTTGATCCCCATCCTTGCCACATTGGTTGCTCCCACAGGCCTACACTGGACATTCTCTTCTTCCACAGCAGATGTAGCTTTGATCAGATGCTTCTCAAGAAGGAAGGCAATGATGGTGGGATAGGGAAGATAACCTGACTTGTCATTGCTTAACCAGCGCTGAAGCTCTAGGCATATCAACTGCCCAGGGTTGAAAGGCTTGAGCGAGAGGAGTCTAGGGAACCAAGGGTTGTCCAGCAGTGTGAACTCGTTGAAGTTGCCTCCCTTATGAGTCATTATCCGGGAGTAGATGTAGTACAAGAGCCTGTTAGAATCAGACATCTTGGACACCTTCTTGCTGTTGGTGCCATACAACTCCTCGAGTTCCTCCTTGCTGTACTTGTGAGACTCAGGGTAGATCCATTCATTCATATCCTCTTCTGTGATTCCCATCATCTCATTCAAGGTTCTCCAAGTGAACCTGAAGGTTCTTCCTCTTACAGTGGCAGTGAAGGAGAGTTTGTGGACTTGCTCTTTCCCATCCACCTTCCTGTACTTTGCTCTGCCTGAGAGGGATTGGCAAAAGACTCGCAGGACGTTGACGTTGTAGTCCTGGTTGATGCCCAGCCAAGGCATATACTTTTCCAAGTAAGGGCGCAGATGAGCAAACCCTAGTTCATCCAACTTGTCCAGATTGATGAACAGGCCATGATTGAAGATGGGAATGGATGTCTCAAATTTGGCGGATACACCCTCCAATGCCCCATCTCTATAGACTGTGGGATCATCTTCTTCCTCAACCCTCTGCCTCTTGGAGGAAGGCTCCTCAGAAAATTGAACCTTCTTTTTCTTTCCCTTTCTCTGAGCATCCCGCTCTTGTTCAGAACCCACTGCCTGTTCTATTCTACCAGAGGTTTCAGGCTGACCCTGAATGTCTTCACCCTGTCCTCGTGATTGCCCAGAACCTTCTTGGCGTTCATGAAGTTCTTCATGTTGTTCTTCATAGTGCCCAGATTTACCAGAATGCTTGTGAGTGGATTTCCCAGATTTCGATTTAAGTTTCTTGGAAGAAGAGGTTTTCTGGATGACTGGGTTGGATTCATTCGTACCGGCCATTTTTGTATGAATGTTGTGTAAATAAAGATGAAATGCAAGAAGTGTGAAAAATAAAGAACACAATGGAGAAGATGAAAAGACTTTTCTGAGAAAATGATGCGAGTGAAAAAGATGTAGTAAAAAGTGAAAAGTGGAAAATGACTTCTATTTATAGGTAAAACTTCTGAGGATAGAATGGGCATACTCTTTCAAATTTTCACACATTGGTTAACGTAAGTTTTTAAGTTGGAACGACACACCTGATGACACGTGTTGCTTCAGAGAAGGCACAGCGTTTCATGGAGGAAGTTGAAACGTTTTCTGAAGTGATGTGTCCCTTGATCTGACACTGGCGCTCGTGATCATATTGAATTATCATCCAGCGCTAGCAAAAGAGTATTCGGAAGTGATTTTGCTTCCGGTTGGACAGACGCTCCTGGTTGCCTTGAGTAGTCATTCAGCGTCAGCACGAGAGCATCCGGAAGTAGTTTTGCTTCCGATGGTACTTACTTAAGATTTAACTTTGAGTGACTCGTTGATGTTCTCTCTTGTGCATCCACAGCGATCAAGCTTTCATAACTAAAGCCATATTTGCGTCAAGTAGAGTTTGTTTGATCTTCTTAATTTCAGGAGCAGTAGCTCTCGGAGCCCAGTATGAACAACAACTCATTCAGATTTGATACATTGCTCTGATCAGGTATGATCATGAAAATTGTTGTTCCTTCGTACCTTCTTTCCTACAAAATAGCAAATGATTTCTCTTTCCCATTTTTCAGTCTCCAAACTTGGATCTGACTGGTCAGTTTGTAGGAAGTATGTGATTCTTATGCACTTAAGAATTATTCACTATGGATATAGCATTGCGAATCAACTATGACTATATGCACATGGCTTCTGATAATGATAGTCATAGATAGCATATAGAGTATGAACATTGTGTGAAATATCTTATAAGCCATATCATGTTCATGCTTATGATGCTTAATGTAAAATCTCAATAAGTCCATCTTACATTTGCATAGGAGATTTTACTGTTGCATGCTTCAACCTTAAATAATCCCTTGCTTACCCAAGGAGATCTTTTATACTTATCCTTGGCCTGAAGCACTTTCTTAGAAGAGACAGGATTCGCAGGTTTTCTCCATGTGAGTTGAGACATCCTCTCTCTTTTGTCCTTCTCAGGATAGTTGAATGGAACTCTGTGATAGCTTATCCCTGAGACAAGGTCTTTGTTCCTTGTGGTAGCGCACTGCTTCTTATGATTGAACCAGGTAGTTGCAGTAGTGACATCACCACGAGTTCTCTTCTTTGGGACAAGAGGAACTCTTGATCTTTCCTGCACAGGTAAGGCACTAGAAGGGAATTTTGGTACCCATTTGTACTTGGGTCCTACATAGTTAGCGCTGGACCTTACTTGTCCTTTGGGGATCCATATATATTTATTTCTCACATTTAAATTTCTCTTAAAATTGCATGTGTGAGAAATATGACCAGTTCTACCACAATAATGACAGATAATGGGATGATGTTCAGAATCAGATTTCTTATCACTATTATGGTGGTCAGTTTTCTTTTCAAAGACTCTATGTTTATTAACTTTTGAAATCTCAGGGTCTTTCGAAAAATCTTCTTTTATGAGTGGGACTTTGGACTCCTTGGTTGTAGAAGAAGGAATAAGTTCCTCAAGTTCCCTATTCCTTTTTCTTAAGCCTAGAATTTCTTTTGCAAGTTTACAGAATTCAACATGTAGCTCATTATACATATCTTGCAATTCAGAAGTTTCAAGTTTAGGTACCTCATTTTCTTCAGCTTCTGAATCTTCTAGGCGGAGATCCACTCTCTCCTTGCTGATACTAGCTTCTACTACATCACCATCCAGTAGCTCATCAACGGTGGATTCACAGGGAGCACATAGTGAGCTTTGGACAGCCTTAACATCAAGAAATTGGCTAGAAGCATACATAGTATCAAGAGTGTTCCAAATATCTATAGCCCTAGAGCAATGTTTAATTTTCTGGTAATCATTGTCAGATAAACTTTTGTGCAAAATTTGCATTGCTCTAAGGTTTAAGTAAAATAAGCTTTTGTCCTCTTCTGTCCAATTTACTTTTGGTTTGAAATCAGAGTCCTTTTCAAAAACATCCCACATTTTGAAATCAGTGGATAGTATAAAACTTTTCATCCTTCCCTTCCATAAGTAAAAATCAGCATTTTCTAACACAGGTGGGATGGTATGATCAAAACCTTCAAAACACATTTTGTAACCCGAATCAGCCTAGGTCTTTGCACTTGAGATCGTTGGATCCTTTAAACAAGTGACCTTGCTCTGATACCAAATGATAAACGTGGCTGTCACCCAAGAGGGGGGGGTGAATTGGGTGAGGGAATAAATTAAATCTTTAGAATCTTGTTTTCGAAAGACTGCTTGTGCTTGGTGATAATATTTACGAAGTAGTGAAATGCACAAGTCAGTAAGTTATGTGATGCAAATTAGAATGTTTAAATGTAAATTTATGCACACATAAATTTATCCTGGTTCGGTCACCCAGACCTACATCCAGTCCCCAGGCTCCACCTGAGATTTTCAATCCACTATTCTTGTTTAAACCGGGCACAAGAGAAGCCTTTACACTTTAGGTTTTACGAGCACGGGTTCACCTAACAACCCACAGGTTTTACACCGGGTTCACCTGCAAACCTTACAAATGCAAGTTTTACGGGCTAACTTGCAACCTATGGAGATTTAGACAACCTCTAAATGCTCCCCCTTACAAATTGTAAGTTTACACTATGTTCACTCTATGAACTGATTGTGCTAAACACTTAAGCTCAAAGCTAACTCTCTCTAAGAGTGGATGATGTTACTCACTTAAGTACAATAAAGTTACTCTCTGAAAAATATCACAAATCTGGATCTGAGAGTAGTAGAAGATGTGTAGAATGAAGAGTATGATATTTCAGATACTTTGTTCTGTTCTCTCTTTTTCTTCCATCATCTTTTCTTCTGAATGAGTGTCTCTTTTATATTCGGCTTCATAGGCTTAGGTGGCAAGTTGAATATGAACGTTTGAATAGTGCCGTTAACCCTATGTTACCGTTGAGAAGTACATCTTCATTAATGCTTAGCAGGGTTGACTTGCTTTATCTCTGAAAAGTAGTCCTGACACCTCTGCTCTGACAAAAGCATTCTGACTTCTGAGTATGTGATTTTTACTCTTGCACTCTTGCTGACGGATGATCATCTTTCATCCGCAAGTGGTAATCTTGCTCTGCAAGTGTTAAGCTCTGAGTCCCAATGTCAAGAGTCTTTCCATCCGGAAGCTCATTTGCATCCGGAAGCGTGACCATGTTCTGCACATACTGGTTAGTCCAACATAGCAATATATATAAGAATTGTTCATGCTGTGGGAAGCTTGTTTGCTATGGGGAGTAGTTTACTTAGACTGTGTTCTGATTTGGTCTATGATGTATCCGGAAGCATTTTTACATCCGGAAGTAAAACTACTAGATGAAGGATCTTTGTTCACTATAACTCACTCACACTTAGTGTATTTCATCTCAACAATCAGCGCTAGTCACTAAGCTATCGGAAGCACTTTTACTTGACGTAGTGAACTCAATGACGCTCAGGGTGAAATCTATTCTATCAGTCTGCGCCAGTCAAGATCTAATAGGAAGCAACTTCACTTGATGTTGCATTTCCGCTGACGCTCGGGGTTATATCTAGTCTATCAACCTGCGCCAGTCTAAATCTAATAGGACGTGCTTTCACTTGGCGAAGTAGACTTACTGACGCTTGGGGTAATAACTATTCTATTGCTCTGCGCCAGTCTAAGTCTAACAGGAAGCGCTTTCACTTGGGGAAGTAGACTTACTGAAGCTTGGGGTAATATCTATTCTGTCGCTCTGCGCCAGTCTAATTCTAACAGGAAGCGCTTTCACTTGGGGAAGTAGACTCACTGTCGCTTGGAGTAATATCTATTCTATCGCTCTGCGCCAGTCTAAGTCTAACAGGAAGCAACTTCGCTTCCGATTGAACCATAGCTTAGTCTTAGGGTTTGTGCACCTAAAGTTCATGGACTAAGTTAAATCCCTAGTTATTTACTTGCTGACGCTGGGGGATGAAAGCATTCATCCGCATGCGCAAGTCCTAATCTAACCGGAAGTAAATCTTCATCCGGAAGCACTCTTACTTGGGATCCTTTGTTATCCTATTGCTTCCTAGGCACTTGGTCTAATCCTCTACATTTTAGTCTTCATCAAAACTTAAGATTCTAACAGGCTTTGCTATCTTTTTGGGCTCAATGGGCCTTCTTCTTCTAGACGAAATATTGTCATAACACAAATATAGGAGTCAAGGTTATATCCCACTTAGCGGCGAAGTGGCCACCTATACAAAGGGGCAAGTGTGCTTGCAACGCACTCGCCATGGCAAGCACGAGGTATTATTGTCACCTTTTAATCTTTGACTGATTAAATTACTTCTTCACTAAAGAGTCTAGATTTTTGTTTGAGCTCAGATGGATTCATATTGCATCTTAGCTACAATATTTTCATCATGTTAGCAACTGAAAATAATACAAATCTAGCTATTTGTCAGAGTGCAACGACGAGCATCATATACTTCTGCCTCATTTGGCTATGTTCACCGCCAGGTCACCTAGATTCCTTCAAGAGTTTTTATAATTAAGGTCATGGACTCGCCTAGATTCCTTTAAGGGTCTATTTAATTAAGCAAAGAATTGAACACCCATAAAACAATTAGAAGTAATTAATGATTGTTCAAACATGATCACCAAGAATATATTCATCCTCATTTTCATCAAGATCTCTGCTTTGTCCAATTTTTATTTGTCTCTTGAACATACATGCTCTTTACAACAATTTCACTTTGAACAATGAGTTTGCCCTCTTTCAATTAGGCCCCTCAACCAAATAATACGTTCATCCTTAGTTCTAATTTTCTTGAAGGATGGACCCAGGCCAAATGGTATTACATCGATGTGTAAATTTAATATAATACCCGAAATCCGGTGTCATTCAGAATTTAAATTGCTTATGAACCAATAAAACTTTCTTCAAGAGAAAATGACACAAGGTTATAATACAAGGTTATGCCGTACAATAAAATCCTCAATTTATTTTGCATTTCATCCAAGACCATCTAGACGATATATGTTGTATTGTATATTCCATATAGTCAATGTTGGCCACGCTATGAGTCAACAAGTGTACCCTTTAACATGACCAAATATTTCTGAATTTTTTTATACTGAATACATGAAACTTCCAAATTACAGAACATAATACAAAATATGTACACTACTCGATTTGCCACGTTTAATATATACTACATGTTGCTAATTTGAGTGATAATACAACTATATATACACGCCCGCCCGCGGACACAAGAAAGAAACAATTTATATGATGCTAAAACTTGAACTAAGAAATTGTTAGTGGTTAGACTAACAAGTTCCAGGGCAAATACAATTTTCATTCCACGGGTCGATTTAAATCATCCAATAAAACTGGTAATTGTCAGAGTGAACGCCATTTTGTCAGTTGACAACAAAAAAATTATAAGCACAAATCTTAAAGGAGATCATCAGAGTATATCTCAAAAGACTAGCTTCTCAAAAGTGAGAACACTTTAAGCACCATAAGAATGAAATACTCCCTCCGGTCCTAAATATTAAACCTAGTTGATTTTTTTTTAGAAATTAAGGTTGCGAAATAGGTTTTTAAATTACGACATATTTGATATATTTTTAGATTATCCATTAGTTTATATGTAAAATAAATTAGTCTAAGTGAATAAATTAGGTAAATAAATTTATAATTAACTTGTTTTTATTTTCTAGGATTTTCCAAAAAAAGTCAATTAGGTGTTATATTTAAGACTAGGTGTTATATTTAGGACTGGAGGGAGTATAAAATTTATGACATCTCACACACACACACCCATGTGTATGTATAAGCACCATAAAGATGAAATATTAACTTAGTCTTCGGAGTTAGGACAGAAACTAAAAAGAATGTTTCAAATCGAGGAGCAGTTTCACACAAAATTTATTATAGAAGAAGGCGTGATTTATTAAAGTAGTAGAAAGCCGCATACACACAAAGGTAAAGCCTCCTTATATAGCAAGTAGCTCAAGTTCATGCTCTTATAACTACGTGCTCTCACACACATATTTATATTTAGGAATTACATTATCACTCAAAAGAAATCTTCTTCCAAGATGGATGACAATGGAGTCCTCTGTTCCTGAGCATCCGCGAAATATGATTTCTTCTGGTTTCTAAGAAGCTTCTGTATTTCTTCGGCAGATCCTCCAAATGTTTTCTCCATCACTATTCTGTCTATCTGATTGATCACGTTGTCTCTCTCACCTTCAATTTTAACACAATTTAGTTAGCCTTTCATTTTCTCTTCCCAATAATTACAGAATTTAGTGAAAAATGAATTTCACTGCTAAATGATTGATTCAAGGACGAAGGTGCAAAAATGATATTAAACTTTACCCAAAATTGCGTTTCTAATACTAAAGTTTCGCGATGAGCAAAAATAGTACCAACTTGGGCTCCGGTGCAAATATAATATTTTCAGTTGATGGAAATAAAATTTAGATACATAAAAGTGTTTTCATATCTAAATTTTATTTCCCTCAAGTGAAAATATTATATTTGCACCTGGAATCTAAGTTGGTATTCTTTTTGCACAACGCGAAACTTTAATATTAGAAACGCAATTTATGTTAAAGTTTAGTATCATTTTTGCACCTTCACCCCAGATTCAATAGCTAATTTCTAGCAACAGACTATTTTAAGTCGGACTCTACTTAGTCACTGCTTTTAGAGTGAAAGTTTTAAAACACACAAATATTTTACCTCCAAGGAAGTTCCTCTGGTTGTTCTTAGCATTAATAAGGAAAGCGACCATCCATAGATCGTTCTTCTTTGATGCTCTAATGGCCAACGGATGACCTGCAGGGGCCACAAAAAGATCACCTTCGTTCAACTTCGCAGACATTCCCTGAATCTGTCCTTCACTTCTATCTTGTTCTTCAGATTCCTTCTCATGCTTATTATCATCTTCTTCCCATCTTTCTTTAGGAATATATGTGGAGGCAAGTTCAAGTTTAGCTTTTCCTTCAATAATTTGAGCAGCAGATATGGCCTTCGAGTTGTAGTGTGGAAGAAACACAGATCCCTAGAACACAACATTATTCAACATTATTCATAGTTCTGTAAAAAATACTACCTTCAGTCCTAAATATAAGACCTAATTGACTTTTTTTTGAGAGAGGTTAAGGTTACGAAATAGGCTATTAAATCATGACATATTTGATATATTTTTAGATTATATATTTTTAGATTATACATTAGTTTATAGGTAAAATAAACTAATCTAAGGGAAAAATTTAGGTAAATCAATTTATAATCAACTTATTTTGCTTTTTTATAGGATTTTCTAGAAAAGTCAATTAGGTCTTATATTTAGGACCGGACGGAGTATTATGTTTCAACCTAATAAATAAGACCTGAGCTGATTAAATTAGTAAGTAATGTTTGGTATGTACCTTTTTGAGTTCTAATAAGACCACAGACATATCCAAGTCTCTAAGAATATCGAAATTCTCAGGGCAAGCCTCCCACAATCTCCCATGGTTGTTGGCGTAACGTGGTTCAAGGTTTCTCAAGTTGATCAACAGACTTGAAGATGATCTTCTTTCTGATGATGATAATTCTGCTTGCCTTCTAATTTCTCTTGCTTGTTCTCCTGACAACCTCACCATCACTCCCTCATTTGATCTCTCCTGCACCTGACCTTTCTCTTCCTCTTGTTGTTCTCCAAATAGGACCTTTTGTATCTCTTTGTAGTTCGACTGTTTCACAATCACACCCATAGTAAAATAATCAGAAAGAACAAATAAATTGTGTAATAATTATTATTGGGCTAAGTTCTCACATTGAAGGTGGCCTCGAGAGTTTTCTCGCTGAAGGCTTGGTAGTATGAGCGAGGGTTTTGATTGCCAGAGGGGTAGAAATTCTGCACAAATAATTAACCCGACACAACAATCCATAGCGTAAATGAAAAAATTAAAACATAAATACTTTTAAAAGCAATCAAACAGAACAATCATGAATTTTTTGTTCATAAAGATGATAAAAAAACTTTGATTTTGTTTACAATTATATTTTTTCCCTTCCTAATACTTTAATGGAAAGATGGAATCACCAATTTCTTTAGTGAGCAAAACATTTTGTACATAGAGCTATGATTTCAAAAGGAAACTATAATTTCGTTGTTTAAGAAAATGTTCTATTGATTATAAAATAAAAATGAAGATAATCTAATTTGTTTTAAGAAAATATCGTTCAAAAACATTAGGTACAGACTGGTTCCATCCAAATAAAATCAAATTTGGACCTTACAAATCTAATTGACTCTCTCTACTATACACAGGGTAGAAACTAGTTCCTTATTCCATCCAAACATAAGGTAATAAAAGATGAAGAAGAATAATGAATTCAACAGCTCTTTTGAGGATTGATGAATACCTCATATTTCCCAGGAATGTTGATGGGAAAGAGGACGCTAGAAGCTCTAAACCTTTGGTTTTCTTCAACATTGGCAGTATAAACAAGATTACCAGGTGGGGTCTTTAGAATGTCACCTTGCTCCAACTGGTAGGTCTCTCTATGAGTCTGGTTCACAATAGTAGCAAGAGCCCTCCCTATAATCAACAGTCACAATTATTTTTTGTAATTAATAAGAATATTTAATTTATATCTACCATTATCATCATGAAGAAAGGATATTTCACACTTGCCTTCATGGACGACTAGTAGAGAAACAGCATCACGATGGTGAGGTAGAAAAAGTGATTGTGGTTTTAATTCATACTCGGCGTATCGTGGGAGCCATTGAAAGTTATTATCGATCTCTCGATAGGGGTTTGGGAGAATTCGAATGCGACCACGTTCGTTCTCGTAGCGAATTTTGAAGTTTTTGGACCGGAAGAGTAAAGGATTCTCATTCTCATCCCTCGAGGCAACAGAATCAGACACCAGTGTTAGGAATACTGAAGCCAATAACAACAATATAGAAAGCCTCGCTAAAGAACCCATAGTTATTGATATCACAAAATCTCTGTTACTCTACTTGATGTGAATCTCAGAATGTGGTTGGTTCTATTTATACAGAAAAAATCCATTGTTAGCAGGACAACATAATGAAGGGTTAGACTTACGTGTGAATGGTTTGGTTGGCAGGTCATGCATGGGGGACAAGTGGACTTGATCGATGCATGCAAGATGACGAGTGTTTCATGAAGAGACAAAATGTGAAGATCAATAACGAGTCTATTGTAACACAAAAACACTCCATTCGCCACGTTCATAAGTATGCTGCTGAGTTAAGTTATATATATATACACACACACACATATGTAGGAATGGGCAAAAATACTTATGTGATTTTTTTAAGAAAAAGTAACCATAATATTTTAAAATAGGGGCAACAGTACCCATAAATTTCAAAATAAGAGCAGAAGTACCCATTAGTGATGGGTACTTTTGCCCTTGTTTTGAAATGTTATGATTACTTTTGCTCCAAAGAAGTCACATGTGTATTTTTGCACCTTTTACATGTATGTATATAAAGACAAGAATAATAATGAAGAAATACAAACATATTGATGTGCATGATGACAAACTTAGATTCAGATATGGTACTCATCGGATTTATAACATATTAATTATTTTTTCATCAAAGGGCAAAATGACATTACTAAAAATACAAATATTATATATAAGGTATTAATTAAAACAGGAGTTGAAAATAAACTAGCCATGTCAACAATAAACTAGCCATGTCAACGCATTTGCTACCTATAATTGTTGCAAAGCATGTATCAAAAAAGATTAAATAAAGCTTGAACTAACATCGTGCATAACCACATTGTATCTAGATGAAGTGAATAAAAAGTTCAAAAAGCTTCTCTTGATATACTACATCACTAGATAATTCAAATTTGGTAAAAAATGTACGTTGGAGAATAATTTTTTCGAAGTTGTTACTGTAATGTAAGTCCTTTGTGAAATATAAAAATATGATAACATGATACTAACTTTGTTTTTGAACAGTGACTTCTCATTCTTAAAAAGAAATATATGATACTATTTAACATCTAATTAACATTACCACATATTAATTAGTATAATATACTAGCGCACATTTACACGCGCTAAAAAATTATGTATAAAATGTAGGTGATGATAAGTATACATGCGCTTTAAGCGCATGAAGGACAAAACCTATATATGCGCTCAAAGTGATGTAAAAAACAAAACCTATACATATGTTTAAAGTGCATGTATATGAATTTAATTAAAAGAAAATATTTGTTATACATTAATGCATGCATGCAAAATATTAATTCTGTAACATCCCAAAAATTTAATTAAAGATAATTCAAAATTTTTGAGGTGTCATTAAGGGAATTAAAAGTCTTAGGGAGGAATTTATGAGATTTGGGGTGATTTATTGACTATAAATCTTAATTATTTTAAATTTAAAGGAATATGATTAAAAGAATTAATTGGGGATAGAAACTTCCATGAAAAGTAAAAATTAGAATTTAGATCATATTAGGATGAAAAGAAAGAGATATAGTAATATATACAAACTTTTGGGTTAGAAATATAATTAAGAATAAACAATAGGGGAGTTAATGGTGATTTTCCCTATAACTTACTCTAAACCATTTTAAAAAATATATATATATATATACTCCCTTCTCTTCTGTCGGCCGCAGCCCCCCCCCCCCTATCTTCATCATCATCTTCGTTCTTCTCCCTTCACTCGGCTCTTCCCCCCACCTCCGCCTCTCATGTCCGCCGGCGAAGCAGCGGCGGCGGCAAGCCTGCCGCCATACTTCACTCCTCTCCCAACTCGTTTCTTCCTCTCTTGCTTCTCACCTCACTCGTGTTTCCACCTCTTGGAGTCGTTTTCTTTCGTTCTTCGGCGATTTGAGCGGCAGACGACGGCGGAAGAAGGTGGGTTTACCATTCCTATTGTTCTTTAAGTTAAGCTTTCCTTCCAACTTCATTTTCTCATCTTTTCATTCCCTTTTGGTTTCTTTTCGACCTATACAATGGAGGACGATTTCCGGCGAAAAGAAGGCTGATTCCGACGACGGTGAGCTCAGGTGAAACACGCAGACTTGTGGTTGAACTTAGGTGGGTTTCTTTTTCTTATTTTTCTTCTCTTTTTGGCCGATTAAAGAGATTTTTAGTTAGGGTTTGAGCTGAAGATTTGTAAATAGTTGGGTCAGTTGGAGTTTGGGGTTTTCTCTTGTCATGGCTGAAGGATTTAACAAGAAAAATAATGGTTCTTTTTGAAATTTACCTTTGTATGTGTGATTGATAGATGGATATAGTTAAAATAGTATTAGTACATGTATGTTCAGGTCTTGGGTATGCTCTGCATTTTGGGTTTCTCCATGTGATTCATGTTTCATTATACTTGACAATGATTATTTTAGTTTGATTAAGATATGAAGTGGTGCATTGTGTCAATTCTTGTAGTTTTTGTTCTTAACTATATGGAATGGTTGATGAAACTAAGTCTGAAACTTGTTGAGTTTGGGTTTGTGTTTTTGACTTAAGGTAACACATCAAATTGAAATTAAGATTCTATTTGTAGTGTTTGAGAAGCAATTTGATGATTATTTGAATGGTTTTATTGGGATTATTTTTCTAAGGCACAAATCTTTAATTAAGTTATGTTGAAGTGTAATGGAGTAAAAATATTTCTATGCATATTTGATTCGTTAAGTCTTATGGAATTTTCGTTACTCTTATATAGTGGTTGGACTGATTTGTGGCTCAATTTTGGGTTGTTGTAAATGTTTGGGTGAAATCTGCGGCATTATATGCCTATTGGTCACTGCAGATTGACTTTTATCTTGTACTCTTTAGATGTATGAAAAGGGGAATGGTTTTGTAATTCTTGCAGTTCGGTTTATGTTTGGAAAATCTTATTATAGGTTATTTTGGTGTATGTATGAAGCATATGTGGGTGCTTTTATAGTTGTATGGTCCAAAGGATGTTGTATGTATGCTATATGTTTCAATTTCAATTAAAAGGAAGAGTTAACTTGTATTCATGGATTCCTTGTTGATTTTGAGCTTTGATATGGTTGAATGTGGGAATTGAACAAGTTTAGGTAAGGAGTGTTACAATGAAGATGTGTATGCACTAAATATGATATTTCCCTGTTCCTTTATGCAATAAATAAACTGAATGGACAATAATGATGATTGATAATATGAATGTATGAATTAGTGCTTGAAGTTATTGTAGTGTCTCAATTGCATTTCATTTGGAGATCTATTTATTTTAACTAATTAGTTTGAAATGTGAATGATGTTATGATTGGTAAGGGTAGAAAGTAGTCTGGTTATATATTGAAAAGCTTGTATGCTAAATTCTGTGAAATAGGTGAAGGTTATTTAAATTGTGTTTCACGTTCTTGCCATGGCTAAATGTATTTCTTTCATTTTTGTCGGAACCATGTTTAGCATGATTCTCGTTGAAACAAATGTTTATACAGGTGGTTAGAATTATAATCAAAAAGAGGCTACAAATATGTGTATGTGTGTGTGCGTATTTAGAAAGGAAATTGTAGGTTAGGAAGGTTTTTGTAATCCTAATTTTACTGGTTGCATTGTGCTGCTGGATCGGTGTGCTTGTGATGCTGAATTTTGTATACACAACAAGACTTGAGTTTTACATAGCTGATAGATTGGTAAATTAATATGACATGTTGATGTTAAAGATTGTTAATTTTGGTACTCTGGTTGGACAATGGATAGGAAGAATAAGAGAAATGCAAAGCCGAAATAAAAGATTCTTAAGCGTGGTGTTTTATGTCTATTAGGAATGATGCATATTAATGTTTGAATTAAGATTCGGTTAACTTTGAATTAGATGCTTTATGTTTGATTGCTAAATTATTTGTTGTGTTGGTTTAACTCTATACATGGAGAAATAATTAATGTTTAGATAAATCCTTAAGGTGTGGGTAGTAATTTCATAGGAACGAGAGAGACGTTAAACATTACGAAGTAGAAATGACACTAATTTATCATCCTATATTATATCATTATAGGATTGGCTGAGATGTAGCTTGTTTGGCATCAAGAAAGAAAGGATAAGAAATCGCGTGAAATGCTAAGGGCGACAGGTAATCACACTTAACCTTACTATAACATTGAGGGTGATGTTAGTTGGGATTTTCTTAAATCCTTTCTCACCCTCTATATATATTATCTTTGAAAAGCTATTTTTATATGAAATAGGCTATCGGGTGCCTTTTAAACGCGGATATTTTCGTATAAAGGAATTTGACTCATTATCTATATATTATGCTGATTATGCTGATTGGTGGTGGTTACTGACCTTGAATGGTGTGAATGAGTATAGGTATAATGTTCAGATACTGGTGAGAGAGATGTGTATAGTATATTGTCAGGGATAGTGATATTTAGGTTGATGGAAGGAGTGGAATTGTTGTGATGGAGATATTGGATGAAATTGAGAAATTGATGGAAATGGTGATTGAGATATTGGATATTGTGGAAGTGATATTGGTAGGTTATTGTGAGCATTGCATGACACTGGTTTTTATATGTACCATCGCGCGATGATAACTGTCGATTGGCCAATCGACAGTTATTTGTACTGATGATCCTTTTTAGATTGATTGGATCGGGGTTCATAGGTCGACTTATTGAGAGAAGTGACCTACGGTTGTTTGGCATTGAAGAGCCCAACCGCCCCTACGGTTGTTTGGCATTGAAGAGTCCAACCGTTCCCGTTCTGTAATGGAAACAGAACAGGGGTTCCCTCTCTGGAGATTGCCAGAGAGGGAAATTGTCCCCTCATTATGGAGAGGGACACAGTGTCAAATCATATAGTGAAGAATAGATGCTTGAATGCACCGTGGTGGCACAATGCATCTTTAGGTGAGTGTGAGGGTTGTTATGGTAGTAATAGTTGATTGAAGTATGGAGATAATGAATTGATTTGGTTTGGATATTATTGTTGGACTTGAGTGATGAATGAAAGAAGCCTTGACATGTATGTATATATATATATTATTGAATTTAAAATGTGGTACCCTTTAGACGCCCTCGCTACCGCACATCTCACTGTTATAGTGAGTTAAGCGGTGATTACTGGGACAAATTGTCTCATTCCACGATTACTGACATTTTTGCAGGTATTCATGCGCAGACGCAGATAACCGGAAAGGGAATTAGGTATATTAGAAGCTATATAGACTATTTTTAATTGTATATTGCCAATTTGTATAGGCCTGCATCTGCTTCCGCATATTTTTCTATCATACTGGATATTAGAACTAGAGATTTTGTTTATGGATTGTAATATAAGTAAAGTACTTTTCTAACTATGATAGGTTTCTATTAATAAGGAAAGTCTTTTCTATCATAGTTAGGAAGTAACAATAATTAGATTTTATAATATTGGTTAATCAGTAATAGTGACAGGTTATTATACTTTATCATTAGGTTGCCTCCTTTTTCTAACCATGTTAGGTTAATCTTTTCTAACATGGTTAGCTGCTGATTATCCATGATAGTATTCGTATTGTATTAGGAAATTCTTTTCTATCATGGATAATACATAAACTATTAGAAAGTTTATTTTCTAACTATGATAGATTTATTTTCTATCATAGTTAGCAAAGTGATTGTTTAACTAAAACTTATAATGATGGTTAATTAGGGAATTAGTAACACTATGTTACAAATTCCTAGAATGGAAAACTTAATTAATATTCATATTTTTTAATTTAATAAATTATAATAGTCCTTGTGAGATGTGAGATATTAAGCTTTTACTTTCTCATTCATTCTCATTTCTCATTATTATTTCTTATTTGTCTTTTCATTAATATTTTTTTTACTTAATACAACATAATAACTGTATGTTTTAAATATGTTGAGATATATTAATGCAAAAACTTAATTAATAAATTCATATATATTTAAAACTAAAAAAAGAATCTTAAGACTTTAATTTACAATATTTGATCTACTATTATTACTAATTCATCTAATTCTCTTCTTTGACAATACTCAAACCACCTCAAGCGACTTTCTACTATTTTCTCCAAAATTGATGTTATCCCAACTCTTTCACGAATACGATCATCATTGTGGATCCTATCTTCTATTGTATGATCACTCATCTATCTCAACATTCTTATTTTTACTACCTTCATCTTATGTTCATGTTATCATTTAAGAGCCCAACATTGACTATCATATAACATTGCTGGTCTAATTGTTGTCCGGTAAAACTTCTCTTTTAATTATCTTATCTTGGACCTTACGATCACATATCACCCTATTAGTTTTTCTCCATTTAACATTTTTGTCTACTTCATAATCTTTTGTATAATTGTCCCAAAATACTAAAACATGTGCACATGTTGTATAGCTTGATTTTAAATAAATTAACAACACAAATCAATTAACAACATTAAGTTCATAAATTTTGCCAATTAATCCACTTCCTAAGGTAATTTCCACTTTTTATCTATGTGTTTAATTTACATGAATATGATAAATATTGCATATTTAAGATGTTTAAACCTCTTCTAATAATTGTAAAAACATACTAATAATCTAGTGATTTGTAATTATCATTTTCTGTTAAATAAAACTACCGCTATTAATAAAAAAAGACTTAAAAGTGCAATTTTAAAACATAAGTGATCAAAAGAAAACTTGATGAAAAATAAGAGACTAAAATTATACTTTAGTCTTTTAGCAATTAGTAGATAAACGTGGCGAATGGAGTGTGCATATTTTGTTGTCTTTGTATGTGAGGTGATTTTCAAGTTCCCATCACTTGATACCTGAAACAATGAAACATGTCCTTTTGGAAGATGTATCCAATTGGCTAACCAAGCGGCGAACATTGTCTCGATAGGGAAGCAGCTTGAAGCGGCGAACATGGTGATGAGCACTCTTCATCCTTTCATCAAACACCTGAATTTAGGATAAGGATATATATACATGCAACAAATCAAAGGTGGACTAAAAATTTCATTATGACTTAGAAATTGTCCAGGTTCATGCATGTATCATTGTTATTATCTTCCCCTCTTTTTTTCCTTCAGAACACTCGTCACCGTGCATGGATTCTCCAAGCCCACGTGTCCTCCATGAATGACATGCAAATCAAACCATTCACACGTACGTATAATCCTACAGGTTACTATATTTTGTACTACTAGCTGTTGCTTCTTGTATAAATAGACCCTAGTTCATTCCTGAATTTGAATCAACAAGGAGAGTAAAAGAATCACTAACAATGGCTTCTCTAGCTAGGCTTCCTATGATTTTGTTGTTGGGTTCGTTTTTCCTGGCAATGGTCTCTGGCCATGCCTGGTGGGAAAAAGATGACGATTCACAACAAAGCAATAATCCTTATCTCATCCGATCTCAAAACTTCAGAACTAGTTTCCAAAATGACCATGGTCATATCCGAAACCTCCCTAGGTTCGACCAGAGACACCCTCACCTTCGAGGGCTCCGAAACATTCGATTATCAAACTTCGAGTTGAAACCTCATTCTCTCTTTCTTCCCCACCACCGTGATGCTGAAAATCTCATTGTAGTCATCGAAGGCAAGCTTGAAATATTCATTCATTCATGATAAATACAAATGTTTCTTACTCCTCCGGTCCTAAATATAGGACCTAGTTGACTTTTTTGAAAAATCCTAAAAAAAGCAAAATAAGTTAATTATAAATTGATTTACCTAATTTTTTCTCTGATCTTACACTAGTTTATAAGCTAATGGATAATCGATATCAAATATGTCATGATTTAATAACCTATTTTGCAACTTTAATCTCTCCAAAAAAAAGTCAATTAGGTCATATATTTAGGACCGGAGGTAATATTAATTATTATAAGATACAAACATACATACATAAAACTCTGTGACTGTTAATTGCAGGAAGGGCCATTGCTACTCTTGTGAACCAAACTCACAAGGAGACCCACCAGGTGGAGCAAGGTGACGTGATATGGGTCCCAGCAGGCGATCTTGTTTATGCTGCAAATGTTGAAGAGAACCAAAACTTCAGAGCTGCGAATCTTCTCATTCCCATCAACATTCCAGGGAGATATGAGGTCATTATTCTTCAAACGATAAATAGAATTTATAAAGTTTTAATCTTTATGAATAGCAATCTCATGGGGTTTTTTTTTTGTGTTGGTGGAGCAGAATTTCTACCCCTCTGGCAATCAAAACCCTCGCTCATACTACCATGCCTTCAGCGCGAAAACTCTTGAGGCCACCTTCAATGTGAGAACTTAAACCCATCATCATCTTGTTATCGCATATGCTCCTTTGCCCCTTTAAATGAGATCCATTTGAAGAAAAAATTGAATTACAAAGTAGTAGAACTAATATCAAGTACCAGAAGTGGTAGAACCCGCTGATTTACTAAGGAAATTCAATAAATTACTTTAAAGTAATACTACCTCGGGTCCTAAATATAGGACCTAATTGACTTTTTTGGAGAGATTAAGGTTGCGGAATAGGTTATTAAATGATGACATATTTGATATATTTTTATATTATCCATTAGTTTACAGGTAAAATAAACTAGTTTAAGGGAAAAAATTAGGTAAATCAATTTATAATTAACCTATTTTGCTTTTTTAAGGATTTTCCAGAGAAAGTGAATTAGATCTTATATTTAGGACGACCGGAGGGAGTAGTATTTATCGTTTTGTTTTCAAAGTATGTCATATATTTCTTTAAGCTTATATAGCAAATGTTATATATATATATATATATATATATATATATATATATATATATATATATATATATATATATATCATTTGTATAATTACCTTAATCTCATCAAATTAGTTGATTGGATATTATATTATAGATATGAGGTATTCTTAAATATTTTTTCTTTCGTCAGATTAATAAGATGAGTTAATTAACGGTGTTATTGTGAAATAGTCGAACTACAATGAGATACGAAGGATCCTTTTTGGCAAGGAGGAGGAGAGTTCAAATGAGGGGGTGATTGTGAGATTGTCCAATGACGAAGCAAAAGAACTGAGAAGACGTGCAGAATCATCCTCATCAAGGCCATCAAGATCATCACCAAGGCCATCAAGATCATCATCAAGGCAAATAATCAACTTGAGAAACCTTGAGGCTCGCTATTCCAACGACCATGGTAACATGTGGGAGGCTCGCCCTGAGCAATTCGACATTCTTAGAGAGTTAGATATTTCCGTCGCCCTCTTAGAACTCAAAAGGGTACTTGCAAACACCATCCTTTGCTCATCTGATCTTGTTTAAAAGAGAGAGGGGAAATATTTTTTCCATATTGATAAATTATATTACTACCTCCGGTCCTAAATATAGGACCTAGATAACTTTTTTTTGGAGAGGTTAAGGTTGCAAAATAGTCTATTAAATCATGACGTATTTGATATATTTTTAGATTATCCATTAGTTTATAAGTAAAATAAACTAGTTTAAGAGAAAAAATTAGGTAAATCAATTTATAATTAACTTATTTTTGTTTTTTTAGGATTTTTCAAAAAAGTCAATTAGGTCTTATATTTAGGACCGGAGGGAGTATTATATTTTTCACAATACTCTATGGCCTTATTTTATGGGAGTATAATACATCCTAAATATGGGATAAATGGAAGTAAATTTGGTTTAAGCTTTATTTATTTTGGTAAAACATGTACTTATCAATAGTAATAGTAGCATTGCAAATATGCTCAAGCAATTTTACTGACAATAGAATAATAAGTACTTTTTTTGTTGAACAATGTTTGCGTCTAGGGATCTCTATTTCTACCACACTACAACACAAAGGCCATAACTATAGCCCAAATTCTCGATGGAAGAGCAAAACTTGAATTTGCCTCACCACACCTAGCTAGAGACAGATCCGCAGAAGATGAAGATGAAGAGGAAGAAAATAAAGGTGATGAGAGAGAAGAGAGAAGAGAAGGACAAATTCAGGGAGTCTCTTCTACGGTGAGGCAAGGTGATGTCTTTGTGAACCTTGCAGATCATCCATTGGCCCTTAGAACCCCGAAGAATAATGATCTATGGTTGGTTGCTTTCCTTGTTGATGCCCAGGACAACCAGAGGAACTTCCTTGGAGGTATGTGTGTGTGATCTCAACTCACATTTACATTTATTATTCTATGAAGAAAAACAAGAAAATGAGCTGACTTGATTTATATTGATGACGATGATGATGATGAAGGTGAGAGAGACAACGTGATTAACCAGATAGATAGGGCAGTGAAGGACAAATCTTTTGAAGGATCTGGAGAAGAAGTTGACAAACTCGTAAGGAACCAGAAGGGATCATACTTTGTGAATGCTCAGCAAAGGAGTGATAACTGATAAAAAGGAGACTCCATTGTAATATCAATAATGAAATCCCATGTGTGTGAGGGCTTGAATTTGCTACCTTCTATAAGGAGAGGCTTTAATTTTGTATGTAATAATCGGAGCTCTAGCTTTCTACTACTATGATAAATAAATAAATAAATCAAGCCCAAATAAACTTTTTTGTGTCAAATATCTTCTCTACTCTTGCATCCTGTCATAATTCAAAGTTTATTTTACATGGTGATGGTGTCCGAGCACTAACAACCAGTTATTTATCAAACGTATACAATGTCGTAGCATGAAGTCTAGGACTACTAGAAAAAAGGTCTTTAACGACCAAAAAATTGGGCATTTAACAACCAAAAAGCTTTGGTCATTAATGCTTGCGTCATTAAAAGTAGGTTTTTAACTACTAAAATTTTTCGACGTTAAAAACCTACTTTTAACGACCAAAGTTTCAGAAACTTTGGTCGTTAAAAGCTTTTAACTTTCAACATTAAAAACTTTTAGTAACAATTTTTTTTTGGTTGTTAAAACTTTTAATGACCAAATCTGTTTTTGATACATTAATGACCAAATTTTTACTTTGAATACAAATAAATAAGGATTATAATCAATCAGTTCTTAACATATACGAAGATTTAAATAATTAAGAAAAATATCTCCTACAATCTTGCTTAAAACAAACTCATCAATTCAAATAATAAAAATAATCAATCAAACAAACAACCTAACAAAATAAAAGCATAAACTTAAGCCACAATAATGAGCTGCAATTTTTGTTCACTTTGAATGCAAATAAATAAGGATTATCTCGTACAATCTTGCCTACAACAAACTCAACAATTCAAATAACAGAAATAATCAATTAAACAAACAGCACAACAAAATAAAGCAGAAGCTTAAGCCACATAATGAGCTGCAATTTTTTATTCACTTTGAATGCAAATAAGTAAGGATTATCTCCGACAATCTTGCCTACAACAAACCCATCAATTCAAATAACAAAATAATCAATTAAACAAACATCACAACAAAATAAAGCAGAAACTTAAACCACATATGAGCTGCAATTTTTATTCACTTTGAAAGCAAATAAATAAAGATTATCTCTTACAATCTTGCCTACAACAAACTTATCATTTCAAATAATAAAAATAATCAATCAAACAAACAATCCAAAGATTGATCTTGTAACATACCTCCTACTAACACATTATTATCCTACTAACTTTAACTTATTTCAACACATAATCAAAACAAACCAAACAAATGGTGTCTAACCATGTTAGTAAAAATACACCTAACATGGTTAGAAAAAGAAAATGATATCATTAACAATTATATGCCCTAACCATGTTAGTAAAAGATTTACCTAACATGGTTAGCAAAAGAATTTCTCTACTATGAAGAGATTACAAGCATATTCTTAACATGTATCTAACTATGTTAGAAAAGAGAATTTTTTAACATAGTTAGCAAAGGAATTACCATCATCTTAACCAACCACACAATCAATACAATAACAAATCTAACCATGTTAGAAAAGAATCACCTAACATGGTTAGAAAAAGAAACCAAACCAACTACATAAAAGTTAACCATATTAGAGCGGGGCCCATCTAATGTAACATCCTGAAAAATTAAATACGGGATTAGAGAGTATTTTCGAAGGTAATAAGCGGGAAAAATTGAAAATTTGGGATATTTTAGAAGTTTTGGGAAATAAGCATCTAAATAATTAATTAAACAGTTGAAGAAACAGAATCATGAGGGAATATTGGAATTCAAAATATTTTGAAGTTTTAGGAGATTTAAGACTGGTTTAAGTGGTTTTAAATTAAAAGAGGACATTATGGTAATTTATGGTATAAAATTATGCAATTCCGGTGAAGAAATGCAAAACCAAACGTGGCCTTAACCTTCACTTCTTCTTAAACAAAACGGACCCCCCCCCTCTCTCTCTCAAACCCGTCGGCCTCCTCCCTCACCTCTCCACTTCATTTTCTCTTTCACCCACACTTCACCATTCGGCCATTCCTCCTCCAAAAAGCTTCTTCATTTCGTTTCATCTCTCTCTCTTCTCCACAAAGCCGTGAAGCACAAGTCCGATCCATGGGTGTGTGTGTTTTTCGAGTTTCCTCTTTTTCCGGCGAAGGGAGTGTTTTGAAGGTAGGTGATGGTTTCTTGTGTTATTTTTGTGATTTCTTCATTTTCCAACTTCATTTCTCATTTTTCCTTTCACATCCCTTTCATTACTCGGCCAACCACCTAGGAGGAGGTGTTTTCCGGCGATCTTAGGCGGCGGCCGGAGGCGGTGAGGCTCTTTCTCTCATCCTTAAACTCCGTAAGTCCTCCGATCATCGTATGACTTTGATTTTTGGTTAAAGCTCTTTCTTTTAAGTTAGGGTTTTTGTGAAAAATTGGACTTTAGGATTATTAAGCTACCTTAATGATTGTTAAGTTGTTAATTGAAGTTTGTGAGCATATTTGATGTTTATGGAAGTGAGAAATTACCTTGGGAAGTTTTGAAGAATATCTAGGAATTCTTTAAAGTTGGGATTTAGGTATGATGTTGGATTTTTGGGAGTGTAATGTTGTAATACTGAAATTGGGATGTATTGAATTTAGGTATTCTTGGGAGAAAAAGGAATTTTTGAAGAGGTGAAGTAATTGAGAATTTTTGAAGTTGGTAGTGGTTCTTGAAGTGTAGGTTTGATCATTTTTGAACCTTAGGAGTTTAATTAAAATATTAGGAATGCTTGGTTGGGTAATTGGAGATTTTTGGCAAAATACTCATGTTGTTTTTGAAGTGAGAATGTTATTTGGGAATTTTTTTTGGACATTTTATGACTCTTTGAAATTAGGATTTGTTCATAAAGAAGTGTTGGAATAAATTGGTGGTTAAGAAATGCTTGATGAGGTTAGTTAGTGATGTTGGAAGGTTAGGTTTTAGATGGATTGATGTTGTAAGGAATTTTGATAATTAAAGTGTTGGATAAAGAGGAAATTGATTAGATAAAGATAGGTTGAAGTTTGGTGGAAGGTTTGAGAAGTTAGGAAGTTACTTTAAGTTGTAGAATTGATATTAATATGGTGATTTGGTGGTTGATGATTATTTTACACTTTTATGAGCATTTTTGTTTTCTTTAAAGTTAAGGTTGTTATGTGAGCTGTATGGATTAAAGTGGGAGTTAATAAATGTTGTGTAGATGTCATGGAGATGTTGAATGAGTGAAATTGTTTGAAATTGTAACATCCCAATTTTCAAATTAAGAATAATACGGAATTATTGAGGTGATGTTTAGGAAATTTACAGTTTTAGGAAGGAATTTATGATATTTTAGATGATTTATACATATTAAGTCTTATTTACTTTAGAATTTAAATAAACATAATTAAATGAGTCATTTGGAATTTGAAACTTTATGAACAAACATTATTGGAAACCTAGATAATATTATGATAGAATGAAAAGATACAATAATATATATAAACTTTTGGGTTAGAAATATAATTAAGAATAAATAATAGGGTAGTTAATTGTAATTTTCCCGAATATATATATATATACTCACCCCTTTCATTCTCCAAAGCCCTAGCCGCCTCCTCTCATCCCCTTCACCGTCTCTCATCTTCCTCAGCCCCATCTCACGGATTCTTCACTCTCACAACTCCTTCCATTCATTTTTCCTCTTCTCTTATCCATTTCCTTAACTTCCCAAATTGGTTAATCAAGTGAGTGTATCTTCATCACTGTTCTTGTTCGTTTACTTCGTTCCAGAACCCATTCGTCTTCGTCTTGGCGTTTTCCGGCGAAGTAACGGCGAGTTCGCCGGCGTATGAAGGCGAGGAGGTAAAGCATCGGCCTTTCTTGTGCTTCTTGATCTATGTTTCTTTTATTGTTGGTTCCTTACATTTTCTTGTCTTCTTTTCTTCTTCTACCTTCCTATCATCGTTTATGCCAGCTTTGATGGCATTGTCCACAACCTCCGACCATTTTCCGGCGGCGCAGTTGATGCTACCAAAATTTTGATAAAAATTCCGCAAGTGTACGGATCGTATTTTAGTAAAGTGGTAAATCAAGGTCGATCCCACAGAGACTCAGACAATTAATAACTAGGCATTAGATCTCCTATTTTCATTCAAGTTGAGTAAACAAGAAAATTTGATTTTAATTACCTAATAGCTAATAAAATAAATAAAACAAAATATTCACACAAAAGAAATTCACGAGTCAAAAGAACAACCTAGAGCCACTAATCCCTTATCTGCTTCTTAGATTTTATTCCCCACTAAATTAATTATGAATTAATCCAACTAGCTAATCTAGAGTACTAGTGTCTATAAATGCCTTTCGGTTTCCACCTATATCCTTGCCTAGCTTAATTACACAATGTCTTGCACTAATTTACTAAGCCAATTAATACCGGTACCGCTCTAATGTGACTATGTAGGGCTTCTAGGTATATGTCTATCCTAGTCGCAAATCAGATAAAAATCCAATCCTACACTATTTAATCCCATGGTCTATTTAAAATTCCCTCTTTCAAGTCCAATTCTAAATTCCCTAAACATGTCTAATGGTGATCAAGCACTAAACAAGTTAACCAATAATAGCAAAATTAAATAAACTAAATCAAATTAACCATGACTAAATAGTGGGAAATAAAATACTAAGTTACAAACAAGTTCATAGTACTCTAGGTTGTAAAAGAAATTAGCCACACATAGGGTTCAACATAAGAATTGGGTGAAAATCCAAAAACATACTACAAGTTCACAAAGGAGTAAGAATTGGACAAGATTGAGGAGCTGCTTCCTTCCTTTTGTGTGTTGATGTCAATGCATATGTGTGTGTGCCTTTGTAGTACGTCTCTGGTGCCTCCTTCTTTTCCTTGCGTCAATAACGTGTGATCTGCTTCCTCTCGTCTTCAATTTCTTCGTGAATCTCGTGTAGGCTATAGGAATTGGAAGAATTATGACCAAGCCTCCCTTTCTCCTCAATTGCATGTGTATATTTATAATAAAATAGTCCAACACCATATTGCCTTTGCCTTGCATGTTAAGTTTCTTTTCTTTCCTTTTCTTGTATGTCCCTTTCTCTTTATTTCCTTTTTCATTAAATATGCATTCATGAAGAGAAAGAAATAGGAAATAATCACAATAACTCAATCACATAATCTCATTAATAGGAAACTTCTCATCAAAATATTTCTTTTAATATATTAAGTTTCCTATTTCAATTAAATTTCATATTTTCCAAAAGAATCACTCAAATACTCTCAAATTACTTTCTTTCCAATTCACATCAAAATCACTTAATTATTTAATTCATGACTCCCCAAATACAACAAAATATTTCCTAAAAACCACTAAATATGGGGAGTCATCACACCCCCACACTTGCATTAAATCTTGTCCTCAAGATTTCAAATTGTTAACACATTAGCACAAAAAATGAAATCAAGATTTTATCATCACAAAGTTGAAATCAATTCAAACTCTCAACAATTAAATCCTCTTAAAAATCTCTCTCACCATCCCCAAATGCAAGCAATAAGACAATCAATTTGATAGAGATAAATCACAAAAGCATGTCCCTCACCGGTCAAAGTGTTTACACTCTACTCTCAAAGTATATAGGGGTTGTGTTTCACTCAATTCCATCTATGTAATCCAGCTACCATAGGCTTGTTTATCATCTCGATATCCACTCTTATATCTCAATGCACACACAAATCAAAAGGACTTTTAAGGGTCGTAATGAAAAAGGTAGGATAATGAAATGAAAATGAGATAGAGGTATATTTGAAAAGTGCTAAACCATTTCAATTATAGTAAGGAATGAAGGAATCACATAACTTAACAAGCACATAGGGGTTGACTCTTTTGAACTCCACAATTCTTCGATTCTTTTGATTTTCATCTTCTTCTTTCTTTCTTTTTTTTTCTTCTTTTCTTTGTTTTTTTTTCACACTTTGTGTGATTTTTTTTCTTCTCCTTTTCACCTTCACTTTTTTTTTATTTTTTTTTCCTTTCTCCTTTCTTCAACACTTATATTTCCCCTTTTCCTTTTCTACTCCCTTCACCCCTTTCCATATGAATATAGTATAACACTTTTCAAAGCGTAAATGGAAGAAATAGATAAGAGATGAAAAATTGCATCAAAAGAATTCAAAGGCTAAAATATGCAATCTTTCTTTTTAAAAGAGAAGTAGGCTCAAAGGGGTTAAGCAATGGAAATAATGTAAAAAGGATGGCTATTTGGCTAAACTGGCTATGAAACGAAGGCCTTATTCATTTTTGTGCATGCAAGAGATTTGAGCGTCAAAAGAGATTCAAGACAAGTTCTAGAGGGGAAATTACAATAGATGTACTCACTCATGAAAGAATAAAATTAAGGCTCAAATTCCTCACACAGGGCTTTTTGACATACTAGAGTAATTTATCTAAATCAAATAGCTTGCTTTTTCACTTACATTCAAAGAAGATGAGATCAAAGTCTAATCAAATCCAATTGTTTTAAGTCCAAATCAATCCCAAAATTGGCAAAAAGATTTTTTTTTTCAAGAAAATTTTACAAAATGAAAGCTTGAAGACAATCTTTAAAGAACAATGATACCCTTATACCCCCACACTTAGATGTCACGTTGTCCCCAATGTGAACATGTAACATAAGTAGTGGAATTATAAAAATATCCATAGCAAGTGTAAAGATGACAAATATTTCATTTTCCATATCAATTAACAAAGTACTCAAGAGACACACCATCAAATCTAAACATCATACACATCAACCAGCATAAAGACTCATCACCAAAACAATTCTTAGTCAAATAAAATCAAGAAAAAGTTAGAAGAATACTCCCCTTCCTCTTCTCGATTTCCACTCTTAGCTCCTAGTCCATCAAGATCAAGTTGAAGCATCCTTTGGGTCCAAAAGAAGAAAAAAAAATCCTACAAACTCAAAAAAAAACAAAGCATCAAATACCAAAACCTTGGGTTGCCTCCCAAGAAGCGCTAAGTTTAAAGTCTTCAGCCAGACTTTCCAAACAAATCTTAGTCATAAGTATCAAACACAATAATCACCTCATCTTCATTCCTTTTCAAACAGTATAAGTAATCAATCAAACTAATTACTTGTGCCTTTTCAATCATAAACAATTTCAAAGAACAAGCAATCACTGATTTCAAAGGAATTAGAATATGATCATACAAACAATTAGATGTATGTCTTTCTAAGAATAATGAGCATCCAATAAAATCAATTTGACTCTCATCAATAAGAGTCACAACAGTAATAGGAGAATAATCCAAAGTAGTTATAGGAACACTCACATCAACATGTATATCAGAATCACAAACATTTGAATTTACATCTTGAACATCAATTAGACACCCATCAATTTCTTCTAAACAAGTTTCAGGCTCTATGGCAACCTCTAAATCCTCTTTAACTTCATGTTCATCCCTATCCTCAACTTCCTCATATTCAATCTCATTAGATAACAAAGGGGAACTATGATTAAAGGAGGAATTTTGTTTTAATTCTTCAAGGTCTCTGCACATTTGACTCATCTGTGCTACAAGATTTTGTGCTCTTGATTCAAACTTAGTCTCAATTGAATCTAACCTTTTGAAACAATCCTCCTGCCATTTCAAACACATATCGGCTAATCTTTCTAATATGTCAAATCTTTCTTCTCTACGAGATATTTCACTATCCTCAAAATTGTTTCCTTGAACATGTGAATAAGATATGAAGGGTGGGTTTAATGCATGTGAATAAGAATCAACATGTGGGTTCCAACACTCATCTTGCTCAAAATTCCAACTAGGCCTAGAAAAATTATCAACATAAGTTTGTTGTCTAGTGAAATCATCTCCTATACAATTTATGGTAGGCAAAAATGGACAATTTCCTGGTACATGATTATTTCCACAGTGATAACATCGATACCATTTATAATAATTAAGCTCTGGAAAGTCCATCTTTCTATTTTTCTAAAAGAAAAAAAAAACTCAAGCTAAAACTACTAAAGAATTTCTAATTCTAATTACTAATTGCCTTGAGTCCCCGGCAACGGCGCCAAAAACTTGATGCTACCAAAATTTTGATAACAATTCCGCAAGTGTACGGATCGTATTTTAGTAAAGTGGTAAATCAAGGTCGATCCCACAGAGACTCAGACAATTAATAACTAGGCATTAGATCTCCTATTTTCATTCAAGTTGAGTAAACAAGAAAATTTGATTTTAATTACCTAATAGCTAATAAAATAAATAAAACAAAATATTCACACAAAAGAAATTCACGAGTCAAAAGAACAACCTAGAGCCACTAATCCCTTATCTGCTTCTTAGATTTTATTCCCCACTAAATTAATTATGAATTAATCCAACTAGCTAATCTAGAGTACTAGTGTCTATAAATGCCTTTCGGTTTCCACCTATATCCTTGCCTAGCTTAATTACACAATGTCTTGCACTAATTTACTAAGCCAATTAATACCGGTACCGCTCTAATGTGACTATGTAGGGCTTCTAGGTATATGTCTATCCTAGTCGCAAATCAGATAAAAATCCAATCCTACACTATTTAATCCCATGGTCTATTTAAAATTCCCTCTTTCAAGTCCAATTCTAAATTCCCTAAACATGTCTAATGGTGATCAAGCACTAAACAAGTTAACCAATAATAGCAAAATTAAATAAACTAAATCAAATTAACCATGACTAAATAGTGGGAAATAAAATACTAAGTTACAAACAAGTTCATAGTACTCTAGGTTGTAAAAGAAATTAGCCACACATAGGGTTCAACATAAGAATTGGGTGAAAATCCAAAAACATACTACAAGTTCACAAAGGAGTAAGAATTGGACAAGATTGAGGAGCTGCTTCCTTCCTTTTGTGTGTTGATGTCAATGCATATGTGTGTGTGCCTTTGTAGTACGTCTCTGGTGCCTCCTTCTTTTCCTTGCGTCAATAACGTGTGATCTGCTTCCTCTCGTCTTCAATTTCTTCGTGAATCTCGTGTAGGCTATAGGAATTGGAAGAATTATGACCAAGCCTCCCTTTCTCCTCAATTGCATGTGTATATTTATAATAAAATAGTCCAACACCATATTGCCTTTGCCTTGCATGTTAAGTTTCTTTTCTTTCCTTTTCTTGTATGTCCCTTTCTCTTTATTTCCTTTTTCATTAAATATGCATTCATGAAGAGAAAGAAATAGGAAATAATCACAATAACTCAATCACATAATCTCATTAATAGGAAACTTCTCATCAAAATATTTCTTTTAATATATTAAGTTTCCTATTTCAATTAAATTTCATATTTTCCAAAAGAATCACTCAAATACTCTCAAATTACTTTCTTTCCAATTCACATCAAAATCACTTAATTATTTAATTCATGACTCCCCAAATACAACAAAATATTTCCTAAAAACCACTAAATATGGGGAGTCATCAGCAGTACATGTGCAAGTGAACATTTAAGCTTAGGTAAATTTCATCTTTCCATTATATACCCATTCTTACTCTAATTGCGTGAGAGGCTGCAAGAGTCCGATTGGGTTGGGATTTTGGGTGTTTAAAATTAGGAAAAAGGGAATTCATGCTTCAATTTAAAGGGTTAATGATTTTATTTGGTTGAGTGCATTCAAGGTGTTTGTGAAAATGTCTAAGAGAAGCTGGATTTCTTGGAAACTCTACTTGTTTCGCTGTTTTGATGTGATTAGGATTTGTTGTCTCTATGATCCTCAATGGCCGAAAGTACTTCCTAAAGGATGGAGAATTTTGCTTATATATGTGTGTTATTGTTTACTTTCCGATGGGTGTAGTGGGATGGTGATGATTGGGAATTTTTTTTTTATTGTTATTAAGCAGTGACTGAATCTACAGAAAGGAGGTTCTTATTAAATTGCTTTGGATATTGCTGGATGTGTATATGACAAGGGTTAGTGGTGAGATGTATACTAAAGAGTGAAGCTTAGCTAAGAATTATTTTGGTGTTTGTATTTGAGAAATTCTATTTTTTTTTACCTAGGCCAAACATATTTAAAGAAGAATTTTATTTCTAAGAGGTGACATGATCAATTATTATAAGTTATGATTGTTAGTTTGTTTCTCTCTTAATTCTGAATTTGCAAGTTGCGCAAGATAATATGAAAGAAGGGAATTCTTTGGTATAACCTGTACATATACATTTAATATGCACCTATGTAATTGATGTTTTGAAGATATTAGAAATGAAAGATTTGGTTTGGCATGTGTGATTGTGATGATTGATATCAATTAGAATTTTGTTGTAGGATTATAAATGAGTTGGGAAATGACCTTGCACGTTTGATTTGTATGTGAATTGAAGGTTTCATATGTTCCTTTTTGCATTGGCCGAATTGAATAAAAGGGGGATGGTTTTGCATATTTATAACTATCTAAACTGGTTTGTTCAATAATATAGTGCAGTGTGAATTTGCTTGTATAACAATAGTATAAAGAGTAATGTGCGAGTACTTGATTGAGCAAGGGATTTTTGGTAAACGCTTGTAAAACTTAAATTTAACTTGGGAGATAATAATTTCTGATTTGGTGCGCTATGAAGTCTTGTGCTTAACTTAATGCTTATTGTTTAGTTGATCTTGTGACAATCTTAGTTTGTTTTGCTTACGAATATAATTATCCATGTTTGAAGTAAAGGTGGACATATTTTAATATTAGTATATGAAATTGTATGAAAATATTAGTTGTATTCTTGATTTTTTTCAATTGAAAAGAATTATAAGTGGTTGAATTGAAGTGTGTGAATATAATCTGAATTTTTGGGAAGTTTAAATGTATATGATAGTTCATTATGTTCAAGTATGAGTTGATTGATTATGGGATAGCACTTGCATTTGCAAGATGATTTATGTGCAGGGGGGCTCACCCTAATTGATGACTTGCTAATGATTGGATATGCACCTTAATAGCAATAAAAAAATGACATTTTGATAATTATAAAACATGGAGGTTAAAGCTGAAATTGTTGGTTTTGAATATGTGCTTGGTTAACTTAGGAATTGGATAATAGTACAAAGTAATAGGGGAATTGGGTAGTAATATGGGATACGAGAGAGGCGTCAAAGCATTATAAATTGGAAATGATATTAATTTATCATTTTGTATCATATCATTATAGGAGCATATAATGGTGATGATACTTGAAGGAAAATCTACAAGGAAACGGTAAGGAAAAGATAGCAAAGTGCTAATGGGTGACAGGTAATCACACTTAACCTTACTATAACATTGAGGGTGATGTTAGCTAGGATTTTGTAAAATCCTTTCTCACCCTCTATATATATATTTTATCTTTGAAAGGTTATTTTTATACAAAACAGGCTATCGGGTGCCTTTTAAACACGATTATTTCTGTATAAAAGATTTTTACACATTATATATACTATTATCCTGCCTGGTGGTGGCCATTGATCTGGAATGGCGTGAAATGTATATAGGGATAGTGTTGGGTAGTGGTTTAAGAGGTGATGAGGATAGAAAAGAGGGTTACATGTTGAGTTGAGATAGTTGAGAGTTATGTTGATGGAATATAGAATAGGGATTGTGAGTATTGCATGACACTGATTATTAGTACCGTCGGCCGATGTAACCTATCGATTTGCGCAAATCGATAGGTTAATTGTACAGGTTCCTCGGATTGTAAAGGAACCAGGGATGTTTTCACTATTTATAGTGCTCCCTTTTTCAGGGACGTTTTCACTATTTAAAGTGCTCCCTTTTTCATGCTTTCAGATTTGAGACTGGGCACAGTGTCAATCACGTTTATTTTGTCTGTTGAGTTGACTTGGAATTGATTGAGGGATTTGAGTGATATGTGGGAAGTAGAGATGATGAATTTGAGTTGATTTAAACGGAGGGACTTGAATGATGAATGAAAGACTTGACATATATATATATACTATTGGTTTTAAAATGAGGTACCTTTTAGACGCCCTCGCTACCGCACATCTCACTGTTATAGTGAGTTAAGCGGTGATTATTGGGACAAATTGTCTCATCCCACGATTACTGACATTTTTGCAGGTATTCATGCACAGGCGCGAGCATCAGGAAAGGGAATTAGGTAGTAAAAGTTATATAGTTATTTGGAATTGTATATTGCCAATTTGTATAGGCCTGCATTCGTTTCCGCATGTATATAGCTATTTATTGTTAAATATCAACTAGTTTTGTTTATTAACCATGTTAGGCAAATCCTTTCTAACATGGTTAGCAATAAATTATCCATGATAGCAGCTGTGCTGTATTAGTTTATTCTTTTCTATCATGGATAATATTTCAATCATTAGGATATTCTTTTGCTAACTATAATAGAGATTGATATTATTGCAATTCCTTTTTCTATCATAGTTAGTAAAGATATTATTGAACTAAAAGAGATATCACAGGTTAATTAGGGAATTAGTAACAGAGTGTTACAGAAATGGTGTGTAGGAGGAAGTTGGTAAATAAAGTTTAGAAAATTTGGTTATGTAAAGTTATGTTTAGGAATGCTTGTTGAAGTTATTTAATGATGATTGGAATTGGTTAGGTTGGTGTTTGGAAGGAAGTTGGAAGTAAAGGGTTGAAGAAAAAAAAGGGAATTGATCATGTAAGAGTATGTTGGAAAAGTAATGGAAAGTATGGAAGATTGGAAAGGCATTTTGAGTTGTCAAATTGATGTAATGAAGTGGTTCTAGTGGACTTTAACATTTTCAATTAATTTTACAAGAGTTAGGAGAAATGGTAAAGTTTAATACTATAGACGTTATAATTGGCTAAGGGGATTATGGAGGTTTGAAGGATATAGATTAATTTTGATATTGGAAGTAATCATTACTGCAATAATTGTTTAGAATTAGTTTGAATTGGTGGTCAAAGTCACTGATATTGTGTCTTGACCATCAGCAGCTCATTATGTGATTGTAAACGGCGGCGTTTCGAGTGGAGCTCGCGGATGATAATAACTGAGGATATATAGTGTTGTTTTTGAGCTTGAACAGGTAATCACGCTTAACTGACTGTGATACTGAGGGTGACGGTAGTTGAGGATTTCTAAAATCCTCTTCTACTTATATATATAAATGAAATGTGTTCGGATTATTTTATATTTAAACGTGGGCTATAGGGTACCTTTCTAAATACACTGTACTTTATATATATACATATTCATATATAAATCTTTTGTATGTTGCATGACACTGATTATTAGTACCGTCGGCCGATGTAACCATCGATTTGCGCAAATCGATAGGTTAATTGTACAGGTTCCTCGAATTGTAAAGGAACCAGGGATGTTTTCACATTTTAAAGTGCTCCCTTTTTCATGCTTTCAGATTTGAGACTGGGCACAGTGTCAATCACGTTTATTTTTGTCTATTGAGAGATGGATGTATCTGTACTGTATATATGTGTATATACTATGTGGTTATGCAGGTTTTGAAAACTGTGGTACCCTGTAGACGCTCCACTACCCCACTTCTGAGTCTCACAGTGAGTTAAGTAGTGATTAATGAGACATTGTTTTGTCTCACTGACAGATCTTAATATTTATATAATTTTATAGGCTAAATTGTGGTTTTTAATATGTTTAGATGGAATATTTAGACATTATTTGAATTAATCAGATTATATTAATGGTTAGGAAAGATGAGATATTAAAAAGGGATTTTATGAAAATCAAAAAAAATATTAGAGATTAAAATAAAAGGGAAATGTTACGTTAAAGGGAAGGGAGGAGAAGTAAAAAAAAATATATATATATACATTTATACTACTTCCTTTTAATTAGGCTTATTGAAAATGAAAAAAAGATATGCATATATTATTATTTCCTTTTTATTTGCCCTTTTGCAGATTTATTCAGAGAAAAAGAAGGGAAATAAAGATATTCAAGGAAGGAGATTTTGAAGCACCAATTGGAGATCCACGTGGAGTAAAAGAAAGAAATTCAAATTGAAAATAAAAAGAAGGAGTCCAACAAACTATATCCGTTGAGTAGAAAAAGGAGGAGACATATATGCAACGTTCAGCACAAAAAGGGAGCAGCACCTCACTTATAAAAAGGGGACTTCACGCATAGAATCATCATCATCTGATCACGCACAACAACCGCCTAATCTCATATTCACATATATTCCTTCTTCCAAAAATATTCCTTTCATAACAAATATTGCTTTCATACCTATGACTAGCCGTAACTAAATTCCTCATTCTTGATGGTGGGAGCAAATGAAGGAGCTTGAATCTTCTCTAGGGGAGTTGTAGTTCTATCCCTCTTCCTTTCTTACATTTATGCTTTTCTAGGGTTCTAGGAGTGTAATTGTGATATTTGTATTAGGGATTGAAACTACATTTATATTGTTTATGTTATTTCATTCTTGTTGAATATTTGATTTGATGCGTTTTAGCTTTGAGATTTATAAAATTTATGGGTTCATGATTTTGTTTTTCTCTTGGTGAAAATTATGTGCTAGTACAAGGTGGCTTGACTAGTGGATTGTGGATCAAATTTATCTGCATGCATGAAATGACATTAGGATTTATTAATTATTTTGTGGCATTAGACGTCAATCTTGATTAGCTTCAATTTATTATTTGGGTGGCCATTAATAAATTGAAGCTGCAAGATTAATTTAGAGCAATTGTGGGGTGGCCCAGATTGTGGATCAAAAGTCCTTCATAATTAATCAATTCTTAGGTTTAGAGTTTAATCAACTTAGATTTAGTCAAGTAATGTTTGGGGTTCCAACACTAGTTAAATTAGTCTAAGTCTATCCTAGAGGGGTCCCTTTAGGGTTCATTTGAAAGCCAACAATATTAATACTCCCCGAAAAATCTTTTGAAGTGAGGATTTCTTAAACTCCCATCCGTCAAGAATATCATAATCATATTTAATCTAAACTCTCTTTTATTCTAATTTCTATCATATAAAATATTTTCCAATTTCAACTAAAAGAACTTTCCTTGATTTCAACAAGTTTTTCATCTAGTTTCTAGGGTAATTGATTACGTTTTAAGGCTCCTCAAAGAGAACGATACCCGGGGACAACTTCCGCTTACCCCGAGGTCCATAAATATCTTGAAGGAGTGGTCCCAAGGTACTACACCGACCCGTAAATTCGGTGTCCTTCAAGTGGCGCCGTTGCCGGGGAGCCAAGTATTTGGTTCCTTATTAATTGGTTGTCAAACTTGTTTTCCGTGTCCTTTTTAGTTTGCATATTAGTTTAGTTGCATTTAGTTTAGTTTCTTTTCCTTTGCATATCATAAAAAAAAAATAATACCAAAAATATTTGCATTCATTTTTTATATTTGTCTGTTTGCATTTGCATACTTGATTAGCTTTCAATTAGTGCATTGTTTATGACTAGGAAAAGTCGTAGAAAATTAATCAGTCAATCACCTGTTAATCCCCGAGTTGAGAGAAATCCTACTAATCAACAAATCTTAGAATCCGGAGGTGTCATTGTAGAAGACTACCATTCCTCTAGTGAGTCTGAACAACCCGACCAACAGGATCAAGAACCTAGAGTTGAGTTAGAGATACCCTTAGGCAATTCACCTATGGCTCATAGACGAAATCCCAACCATCACCAACAAGACCAACAAGCCCGTAACATGATTCCAAACAATGGTGAGGGTGAACAAGGGAGAGGTCAAAGAGAACAAGAGCGTAGGAGAACCATTAGAGAGGTTGTGTCTCGTGGGATTACTCATGATCCATTTGTGCATGCATATCCTAATCTTATTGCAGATTTTGAGATTAAAGGTCCTTTGATCGCTTCTCTTCCTCATTTCGCTGGTTTGGATAGTGAGGATGCTTATGGCCATCTCCACAGTGTTTTCCTTGCTTGCACAAGCACAAAGCCGCCGGAAGTTGACATAGATGATGTGCAGTTGAAAGTGTTCCACTTGACCTTAGATGGGAAGGCCAAGGAATGGTTCAGGTTACTACCTCAACATGATCCCGATGCCCTTACTTCTTGGACCAATCTGAGAAATGCTTTTCTTGAGCACTACTTCACAGAGGATAGAACTGCGGAGCTTAAGAAGGATATATATGGTATAAGGCAAGATCCATCAGAAAGCTTTTATGAATACTGGTGTCGATTCCAACAGTTGCTCGCTAAGATCCCCCACCATCAGATTTGTGATGAGGAGTTGATTTCATATTTTCATAAGGGACTTCTTTCAAATGAAAGAGGTATAATTGATGCTACAGCTGGTGGTTCTTTGGATGATATACCTGCGGAGGAAGCTTTGGGAATAATCAAGGCAAGGGCCAAGAACACAAGGAATTATAGTCGCAGAGGATCAAAAGGTGTATTTGAGATTCAATCCACTCCTCAACAATCCCAGAGGATAGATTCTTTGGAAGCTAAAGTTGACGGCTTAAGTTCTCAATTGAATACTCAACTTCAATTTATCACTTCTGAATTGAGAAATCTAAGTGTGCAACAATTGGCCCCTTCTTCTACCTCACATGCCCTGCCTTCCAAATCTCTAGCTATGGTTGCTCCAAGTTGTGAGCATTGTGGTTCAATGATGCATATCTCTAACCTTTGCCCAGGAGACCAAGAAGAGGTGAATGCCATGTTCCAAGGTAAATCCTCCTCCTCAAATCAAAGATGGGATCCTCATGGCACCACCTACAATGAAGGTTGGAGATCACATCCCAACTTTCGATGGAAAGATAATCCAAATGCCCTAACCTACAAAGGGCAAGATTCTGGTTCTTCTTCAAGAGCCATGGTCCCTCACGAGCCATCAAGAGCAGATGATGTTAGCCTCCAAATCCTTAAGGCCGTCCAGAAAATACAAGAGGATAATGTTCGTTATGATGCTAGGTTTGCTTCATTAGAATCTAAGATGGAGAAGTGGGAGACTAGATCAAATAATCTTCAGACCTATGTTACACAACTCTCAGATAGCATTAATGATAAGCAAGCCCGCTCAAGTGGGGCTTCTCCATCCAACACAGTAATTAATCCTAAGTCTTTAAATTCTATCACCTTGAGAAGTGGAAAACATGTGAGATTCCAAGATGTTGATGATAAGGATATGGATGGGGAACTGGATGAAGAAATCATTTGTGAGGCACCACCATTGAGTCATGGGGACTGTTCCAATTCTGAATCTCCTGATGAGGAGCGCTCTTCTCTTCCATCTACCACTGTGCAAAGCGAAAGCCTCCAAGAGAAGAAACTACTTTCTACCCCCTCTCCTCCCAAGTTCAAGAGGGGCGTGAAGTTTGATCCACCGCTTTCATCTAATCAAGAGTCTCAAGAGAAAGGTAAAGAGGTAAATATTTCTGAACTTCCTTTTCCTCATACTTACTTAGCTAGTAAAAAAGTTGTTGATGATAAGTGTGATAAAGAATTATATGATATGTTTTCTAAAGTTGAAGTCAATTTGCCTTTACTTGACCTGATTAAGAAAATGCCAAAATCAGCAAAATTTTTGAAAGATTTGTGCACTAATAAGAGGAAGTACAAGCATAATGAAAAAATCCAACTTGGGTCTAGTGTTAGTGCTCTTTTTAAACCCCAACTACCTTTGAAATGCAAAGACCCAGGTACTTATACTATACCTTGTACCATAGGCAAGACAACCGTTTCAAATGCTTTATTAGATCTTGGTGCCGCGATAAATGTCATGCCTACCTCCATTTTTGAGTCCTTAGGTGCCTAATCAATTAAGGATACAAGTGTGGTTCTTCAACTTGCGGACCGAACAATTAGGTACCCCAAAGGCTTTCTTGAAGATGTATTGGTGCAAGTGAAAGGCTTAGTATTCCCAGCTGATTTTTATGTTCTAGACATGTCTAGTGATAATCCTAGTGATAGTACATTGATTTTAGGCAGACCCTTTCTTAGGACAGCAGAGACTATTATTAACATGAAGCAAGGTACAATCACTATGGGCGATAGTGACCAAGAGGTCAAATTCCAACTTTCTGAAGCTATGCGCGGTGTTAGGGATGATTGCTCTTATTTAGGCGTTAATGCTATTTCTGTTGTTGATGATGAGATTGATTCATTGTGTGATACCATATTTTCTGATTCATTTGAGCATGTTTATCTACCGTCTATCACTTCTACTTTGCATGCTTCATCTTGTGAGTGTATTGATGATATGTCATGTGTTTATTGTGTTGAAATTGATGATTGGCATGCCACCTCACATGACTCTGTTGATTTTTCTGCTAGTAATTTTGATATTTCTTGTACTCACCCAACGTCAAGTGGTCTTGGAAAAGTTTCTTCTACTTGTGATGCAGGTTCTACTGACTACATAGGTACTGGTAAGCAAGCTACATCGATAGCTTCACCTATGTTGGCTTCTTTCTTAATTTTGGGAAGCGGAGATCTCAATGCATATGGAGATGCAGCAATACCTCCTTCCCCATGTGATGCCGATGCTATTCTGCCGCTTGCTGCACTTGAGCTGCAGGAGTTGGTACCATCTCATATCCAAGAACTTGAAGAATTGAGGCTGCAAGCCTATGATGAAGGCATAGCCTACAAGGATAAATTGAAAAGGTTCCATGACAAGAATATTTTAAGAAAGGAATTCAAAGAAGGGGACAAGGTTATGATGTTCAAGGCACGTCTCAAGATCCTACCTGGAAAGTTTAAGACTAGATGGGAGGGTCCATACGAAGTAGTGAAAGCCTACCCCTATGGTGCATTGGAGCTACTGGATGGCGCTACCGGTTTGAAGTTCAAAGTTAACGGTCATTTGCTCAAGCACTTCCATGAGCCTTCTCAACCACCTTAATCACCAGGTTGTTTCTTTCCCTTCTACTTGCTCCTTGTTCTTATTATTTGATATATGTTTAGAGTTAAGTGTGGGGGAGGGAACATACCCAGTAGGAAAAGTAGTCATTTGTTTGTTTGTTTTTGAATTCTTAGGATTAGTCATTTCTCAAGTTTCTGGCATAGAAATAAATGCTCCTTAATTGCTCACCATCACATTTACCAATACATTTGATTTTTACATGGTTCATATGATATGCTACATTGAGGACAATGTAGAAATTAAGTGTGGGGGAGGGAATTAGTTTAGGTAATAGGTTATTGCATCTTGTATATGTTATTAACTTCAAATTGGCCTAAATTTTTGAAAAAAAAAAAGCAACTCTTCCACATTTGATACCTTGTTTCTCTTTGGACATGGTGGCATAGTAATTTTTTTTTAGAGAAAAAAAAAACAAAACTTGTTTTGCACTATGAAAATTATTTTTGCTCAAAAACGCATTATTAATGTTTTGGTCAATTCTTTTGACAACCTTGTGAATGGTCTGATACTTAACTGTTAATTTAGAATACTTTGAATATTTGATTATGAGTTTAGGAGAATTAGCCTTGACGTGAGATCATTTGAGCCTCAACATTCATTTTTGAGCGTGAATCCACTTGGTAGCATTCACTAGAACTTGTGTGTGTTCTTGGTTGAAGCAAGTTTCATATGGTATGATGTATATGATAAAGGCCTTCGTTTCATTACCCCTTTATCCCAAACACAAACCCTAAACACTATTTCCCTTTTTGCTACCCATTTGAGCCCTTCACTTGATGTTTATGTATTGTTTTGCCAATATAAAAGAAAATCACTCCATTGCTCGTTTAAAATGAAAAATGTCATTACAAAAAAAAAAAAGCATGCCATGTATTGAAAAGCAAAATCATGAAGAAAAAAAAAAGAGCTCAAAAAAAAAAAACAAATATATGTGCAAAAAAAAAAGGCACAAAGAGCGAAAAAGTGATTTGAAATAGAATTGCACAAAGTGCAAAAATTGGCCATGCATAGTAGTTTGGCAAGTTGAAAGTGATGTATAAAGTTGCAATAATTGGCTGAACATGCATAACATCAGTTTCATTTTATTATTCCATCATTTAGCCTATTCCATCAAACCCTTAAAGTCCTTTTGATGCATCATGGTATATGTTCTTGTAGAGACATTAGAATGCTTACAAGCCTATAGTAAAGTGTTGCAAAGTGGATTTAAAGAGTGCAGAAATTTTACCCAATTTGGTGAGATGTGCGATAAACACTATTCCCGAGTGACTTTCTCCTCTATTCAAATTCATTCCATTCCTAGTATTCTCTGTTAATTTTTCAGCATCATTCTATTTCACATTGTTGTTATTTATGATTGCCCGCACGCCATTGTTTCCAAAATCTTTATTTTTTTTACCATGTCTTTGTCCAGGAGTACAAAAAATTTAAGTGTGGGGGAGTTGACAGATCTTAATATTTATATAATTTTATAGGCTAAATTGTGGTTTTTAATATGTTTAGATGGAATATTTAGACATTATTTGAATTAATCAGATTATATTAATGGTTAGGAAAGATGAGATATTAAAAAGGGATTTTATGAAAATCAAAAAAAATATTAGAGATTAAAATAAAAGGGAAATGTTACGTTAAAGGGAAGGGAGGAGAAGTAAAAAAAAATATATATATATACATTTATACTACTTCCTTTTAATTAGGCTTATTGAAAATGAAAAAAAGATATGCATATATTATTATTTCCTTTTTATTTGCCCTTTTGCAGATTTATTCAGAGAAAAAGAAGGGAAATAAAGATATTCAAGGAAGGAGATTTTGAAGCACCAATTGGAGATCCACGTGGAGTAAAAGAAAGAAATTCAAATTGAAAATAAAAAGAAGGAGTCCAACAAACTATATCCGTTGAGTAGAAAAAGGAGGAGACATATATGCAACGTTCAGCACAAAAAGGGAGCAGCACCTCACTTATAAAAAGGGGACTTCACGCATAGAATCATCATCATCTGATCACGCACAACAACCGCCTAATCTCATATTCACATATATTCCTTCTTCCAAAAATATTCCTTTCATAACAAATATTGCTTTCATACCTATGACTAGCCGTAACTAAATTCCTCATTCTTGATGGTGGGAGCAAATGAAGGAGCTTGAATCTTCTCTAGGGGAGTTGTAGTTCTATCCCTCTTCCTTTCTTACATTTATGCTTTTCTAGGGTTCTAGGAGTGTAATTGTGATATTTGTATTAGGGATTGAAACTACATTTATATTGTTTATGTTATTTCATTCTTGTTGAATATTTGATTTGATGCGTTTTAGCTTTGAGATTTATAAAATTTATGGGTTCATGATTTTGTTTTTCTCTTGGTGAAAATTATGTGCTAGTACAAGGTGGCTTGACTAGTGGATTGTGGATCAAATTTATCTGCATGCATGAAATGACATTAGGATTTATTAATTATTTTGTGGCATTAGACGTCAATCTTGATTAGCTTCAATTTATTATTTGGGTGGCCATTAATAAATTGAAGCTGCAAGATTAATTTAGAGCAATTGTGGGGTGGCCCAGATTGTGGATCAAAAGTCCTTCATAATTAATCAATTCTTAGGTTTAGAGTTTAATCAACTTAGATTTAGTTAAGTAATGTTTGGGGTTCCAACACTAGTTAAATTAGTCTAAGTCTATCCTAGAGGGGTCCCTTTAGGGTTCATTTGAAAGCCAACAATATTAATACTCCCCGAAAAATCTTTTGAAGTGAGGATTTCTTAAACTCCCATCCGTCAAGAATATCATAATCATATTTAATCTAAACTCTCTTTTATTCTAATTTCTATCATATAAAATATTTTCCAATTTCAACTAAAAGAACTTTCCTTGATTTCAACAAGTTTTTCATCTAGTTTCTAGGGTAATTGATTACGTTTTAAGGCTCCTCAAAGAGAACGATACCCGGGGACAACTTCCGCTTACCCCGAGGTCCATAAATATCTTGAAGGAGTGGTCCCAAGGTACTACACCGACCCGTAAATTCGGTGTCCTTCACTCACCCCATTCCCTTTATTTTTGCAGGTGATCATGCCCAGAGGTAGTCTGAGAGGAAGGGAAAACGGGGCCGGCCAGCTGCACTGAGTCAGTGAGTAGGCCAGAGGTAAACCGTAGGGATATATATATTGCCATAAAGTAGGCTGCATCCGCTTCCGCATTTGTTTTGTATTTTGGGTGAAATGTATTTCTAATTGACTGTTTAATTGATTCTGTTAATTGTTGTTTAGTTACTGATATTGTCATAATGTGACAGTTTTGGCTGTATCACACACTTTGTTAGTGTGATGATTGATTATATACTGTATGTGATAATTTGCTACAGAAGGATTGCCTGCTAATGAAAGGCAATCCCTTTTACGGATTGAGCATTAGCGACGTTTGATTTCGCTTTGTGATGCTGACATGTTAAGTCAGAGAATTGTGTATTTGTGATGTGTTGATTTAATTAAACTAGTTACTGGTGTTGTTGACACATGCTGTGTTAGGTGATTAAGTCACCATTGTACTGGATAATATTATTAGTTTTACAGGTGAATGGTCATGATCAAGTTAAGGAAATTCTCTTTTCCTAACTTGATTATATTATGTGAATGTTGATTGTTTGTAGGTTAATGGAGGTTGTTTTTCTCATATAACCATGTTAGATGGGCCCCGCTCTAATATGGTTATCGTTTCTGTGTGATATGTGGTTTCTTTTCCTAACCATGTTAGGTGATTCTTTTCTAACATGGTTAGATTTGTGTTATTACGTTGATTGTATGAATTGGTTAGGATGATGATAATTCTTTTGTCAACCATGTTAGGTGAATCCTTTACTAACATGGTTAGGGCATCTAATTTTGATTGATATCGTTTTCTTTTTCTAACCATGTTAGATGTACTTTTGCTAAAATGGTTAGACACCATTTGGTTAGATTATTTTGAGTATGTGTTTTATTAGGTGGAAGTGAGTAGGTTAATAAGGTGTTATTAGGAGGTATGTTACATCTAGTATGATTATATACACAGGGAACATAAAGCCAATCAGTACATCATCCATCTATCACCTCAAACTATTAGTAAAATGGGTTTCCCAACCACAACCCATCCAAGTTTTCATCACCTGAAACATAGTATAACCAACGGTAATTGACATATTAGTCAAGGTAGTGCCTGAACTATCACAGTAGCAGCTACTCCTCAGATCATCAACAACTTCAATTTAAATCATCATAATAAGTAAAACAATCATTGAATAATACAACTCGTTCAAAATAACATTCATAAATGCAGAAGCTGATGCAGCCTAGTGAAATGACAATATATATCCTATAAGATCACCTCCGGCCTACTTATTGCATTAGTATCCCTTCCCCTTCCTCTCCACCTCCCTCAGGGCATGATCACCTGTAAAAATAAAGGGAATGGGGTGAGACAAAACAATGTCTCAGTAATCACTACTCAACTCACTGTGAGACTCAGATGTGAGGTAGCGGAGTGTCTAGAGGGTACCACAATTTTCAAAACCTGCATAAACACACAATATATATATATATATATATATATATATATATATATATATATATATATATATATATATATATATATATATACAGAACAGATACATCCATCTCTCAATAACAAAAATAAACGTGAGTGACACTGTGCTCGGTCTGCAATACAAAAAGCATGAAAAAGAGACCACTTTAACAATGTGAAAATCCCTAGTTCCTTTACAATCCGAGGAACCTGTACAATTAACCTATCGATTTGCGCAAATCGATAGGTTACATCGGCCGATGGTACTAATAATCAGTGTCATGCAACATACATATATATATATATATATATATATATATATATATATATATATATATATATATATATATATATATATATGAAGTACAATTTATTTAGAAAGGTACCCTATAGTCCACGGTTAAATATAAAATAATCTGAACACATTTCATTTATATATATAAGTAGAAGAGGATTTTAGAAATCCTCAACTACCGTCACCCTCAGTATCACAGTCAGTTACCTGCGAAACTCATAGCAATAAGTATACACAACTAAAATCGTCCTTGAGCTCCGCTCAAATATCCGCGTCTACATTAATACCACAAATCATAATTGGTCAAGACACTTTCTTAAGTGGCTTTGACTCAACATTTTTAAATAAATTCAAAAAGTAGTTATATACTTCAATTATCCCTCATGTCTACATTTCATTTTACTCACTGCCCTTATGTTCTAGCAATGCCTTATTACATAATTCCTTGTCTTTATTGATTAATACCTACCAATGATTTAATAACTAACAAATCTAATTTTGTCAAGATTAATTTGACACCTAATGTGACCTCCCAATTTCACAAATCTTCCATCAAACTCCAAACATACCTTTACATAACTAAATTTCCCTTTTCTTCAACACTTTATTTTCCAAACTTTTCCTTAAGTATTAATACAAATCATTCCAACATTCCATCATGTTCATAATACTCTAATCACCAATTCAATTCATACATCTTAATTAATCAAACCTAACTTTAAAGAAGCCAAAAATGCTCACAAAATAGCCAATTAATTACCTATCCCCATATCATTCCATCCACCACCATAAATCCTTAATTAATACCTCAATCAATCATAACCTTTCCAAAATTTACTAATCATCCACCACATTCCAATCATAACTTTGCATAACCAATTTTCCAAACTTTATTTACCAACTTTATCCTATACACAATTTCAAACAATTTCGCTCCTCCAACATCTTCATAACACCTACAACAACATTTATTAACTTCCAATTTTATCCATACAGCCCTCATAAACAAATCTCCACTTTAAAGAAGCCAAAGATGTCCACAAAATTGCAAAAACATTCACCAAACCACTTCTTTAACATCCCTTTGACAACTCAAAATGGCCTCTCAAATTTCCTAACCTTCCATCACCATCCAAACCCATTATTACATAATCAATACTCCCTATTTTTCAACACTTAAACTATTTAAACTTTTTCCCCAACCACCGATTCCAACTATTTCAACATTCTAAAATCATTATATAATCCTTAGCAAGCACTAACTATCCACCAATTCATTCAAAACATTTTTCATTAACAAAACCCCAACTTAAAGAGGCATAAAAATGCTCCAAAAATTCTCAAAAATAATTCCCAACTTCAATAAATTTAAATACTTCTAAGAATAATCAATTTACCACTTATACATAAAATAAATTCTCATTTAAAGCTCCATTGATTTATTCATGGTCAAACCCTAACTTAAAAGAGGAATCTTTATGTGAAAAATCAACTACACAAGAGGCTAGAGGCTTACAAAGTGCAAGAATGGAAGAAGAGAGAGTTGGTCGTCGTCGGCCGCCGCACAAGCTCGCTGGAAACAACCCTTTGATGGCCGGCCGAGCTGAAAGAGAGAGGGGGAGCTGTGGAAAAGGCGAAATGAAGTTGGAAAAGGACGCACCACACAAGGAACTGCAAGAAAAATCAAGTCTTTCACCTCTCACCGCTATCCACGCCGGAAAACGAACTCGCCGGCGTCGGAAAATGAAGAGGCCGTTGCTCCATCCAAAGCAACAGATCGGACTCGAGCTTCACGGATTTGTAGAGGAGAAGAGAGATGAAACGCAAAGGAGAAAGCTTTTTGGAGAGGGAGGGCCAAATGGGAGAGTTTGTGGATGGAAGAGAAAACAAAATGGTGGTGGAGTGGCAATAAGGGGCATGTAAGGGGGAGGAGGGTCCGTGAGTTTTGACGAATAAGGGGAATAAGGGGCATGTTTGGTTTGGTGAAATAAGGTGGTTCCTTGTAATTTGTAGCAAAAATTTAACATAATGTACTCTTTTAATTTAAATTCACTAAAATCAGCCTCCATTCTCCTTACCCTTCAAAATATTTTAGATTCCATCATACTCTCATATTTCTAGTTCTTCAATTGCTTAATTAATTATTTGGACACTTATTACCCCAAAACTTCCAAAATATCACAAAAATCTCCAAAAATTCTAAAATGTCTAAAATTTTCTAATTTTTCCATTTAGCATTTCATAAAATGCTCTCAAATCCCGTATTAATTATTGGGTTAAGGTGCATTTTTAGTACTCTAGAATATAGCAAAGTGCACCTAACATAATATACAATATTGTGGTCCATTTGTGGTAACCAAGAATTATTTTCGTGGCTTATTTAGTAACGACGTTAAATAAGTTAAGTTTGACCGTTATGTGTCAAATTTTGACCGTTAAATTGTGGGGTAAAGGAGCATTTTCAGTACTCTAGAATATAGAAGGGGCATCAAACATAATATACAATATTTAAACACCATAAACAACTAAGTCACAATATTATTCAAAGTGTCAAATAATTAAACACTACAAATTTATAAAGATCCATAGGCTATCCTAGTATCATGCATGTATAAACTAATAAGTTATTAGTATTTTACATATATAAAAAATGTAAGCTGAGAATCATAAACTAAACAGGTTGGCCTTACTGAGTTAGAACGGGTTGGTCATACTGGCTCGACACAAATTAAAACGGGTTGATCATACTGGCTTGACCCAAATTAATGACCCTATGATGTAATAGAAGAAGAGTTACTTCTATCTGATTACATAGTTATAAACTTAAAATAATGTTCGTTAAATTGTCATTTCAATATACATATATTACATCGTTATGTCACATTAGATTTTATCTTACAAAAGTGAGTTTTAGCTAACAAATTACTAGATAAGCAATGAAAATAATTCTTAGTTATCACAAATGGACCAAAATATTGTATATTATGTTTGGTGTTCCTTCTATATTCTAGAGTACTGAAAATGCTCCTTTACGCACAATTTAACGGTCAAAATTTGACACATAACGGTCAAACTTAACTTATTTAACGTCGTTACTAAATAAGCCACGAAAATAATTCTTGGTTACCACAAATGGACCACAATATTGTGTATTATGTTAAGTGCACTTTGCTATATTCTACAGTACTAAAAATGCACATTTACCCATAATTATTTCCAAGATGTTACAATATATCAATCTTCCAAATCATAGAATCTATTATCTTAGAATCTATTATCTTAGGTACTTATCTCTCCAGAACCACTAAAAATGTCCAAAATTTCCCAAAAATCCTAATAAATTTCACATTTCAAATGGTCGTTTACTAAAAACATTTTCTAATCTTATATTAAATTTTCAGGATGTTACAGATCTCCTTAATCCAGGTCACCAAAGATACAACTCAAGCCCAATACGCATAGATTCATTCTTTCCTTTTATTGAATTTGAAATCTGCATAGTCATATAATCTAAGAGAATAAGGAAATAGAAAATAATTCTAATATCTTAGTCAATCACACAACCTTATTAATATGCAACTTTCCTATTTCAATTAAAGTAATTCCCAAATAATAGTTTAAAATAATATCTTTCGAATTCTCAACAAATCTATTTATTTTAACATTATGACTCCCAAAATACAGCTAAAATATTTATCAAAATACCTTAAAATGAGGGAGCTGTAACATCCTGGAAAAATTAATATAGGATCAGAGAGTGTTTTGGGAAATAATAAATGGAGAAATTAGGAATTTTGGAATTTTTAGGAATTTTCGGTGATTTTTAGAATATTTTGGAAGTTTTAAGTAATAAGCGTGCAGATAAGTAATTAAGCAATTGAAGATTTTGAAATATAAGGGAATGGTGAGACCCAAAATATTTTGAAGGTTAAGGAGATAGGAGGCTGGTTTAAGTGGTTTTAAATTAAAAAGAGTACAATATGGCAAGTTTGGGCTACAAATTTTCATAACCCATCCTTATTTCATCCAACCAAACACTCCCTTAGTCCTTTTTCCTTCCTTATGCTTCAAAATCCGACGCACCCCCCTTTCTTCACCATTTCATCTTCTTCTTCCATACACACACACCCACACCAATTTTCTTCATCCAATCTCCTCCATCCTTCCATCCAAGGTTACTAAATCAAGTGGGTTGCTTATTTTTGGTTATGCTCGCCGATCTAATTCACTCCAACCACTTTTCCCTCCGCTTTCGTCGTGTCCTCCGGCGGCCTAGGCGATGGACGGCGGCGGACGGCGGCAAGACAAGGTCGGTTGGGTTGTTTTTGTTGTTTTTCGAAGTACACTCCTTCCCTATTTTTTTTTCTCATTTTTTTTGCTTCTCCTTGGATGTAAGCTCGGCCAGCCACCATAAGAGACGATTTCCGGCGATCCTAGTCGGCGGCAGACGATGGTAGAGCCTCTCCCTCTCATTCTTGAACCCGTAAGCTCTCCTACCACCTTGTGATGTTGATTTTTTGGATAAAGTTCCCTCTTTTGAAGTTAGGGTTTTGTGAAAAAAAAAATTGGGACTTTAGGATTTTTAAGCTACCATAATGATTATCTAGTAGTAAATTGAAGATGTTTGGGGAGTATTGAGGTTTATTGAAGTTGGAAATGATTTTGGGGACTTTTGAAGCTTTTTATGTCTCTTTGAATTGGGGTTTTGTTAATGAAAGATGATTTGAATGAATTAGTGGTTAATAAATGCTTGTTAAGGTTATATTAAGATGTGGGAAAGTTGATTTTGGTTGGATTGGTATTTAGGAGGATGTTTGATAATTAAAGTGTGGATAAAGAGGAAATTGATTAGATAAATATAGATTGAAGTTTGGTAGAAGGTTTTTGAAGTTAGGAAGTTACTTTAAGTTGTAGATTTGATATTAATATGGTGGTATGGTGGTTGGTGTTTGTTTTGCAAATCTTGGTAGCATTTTTAGTTTCCTTAAAGTAAATGACTGTTATGACTGTTTTGTGACGGTATGAATTAAATTGGAGGTTGAGAAATGTTAGTGTAAGTGTTATGGAGATGTTGGTGGAGTGAAATGGTTTGAAATTGTGTTTGAAAGGAGTTGGAAATTAAAGTGTTGGATTGAAAAGAAATTGGTTAAGGGATGGTATGTAGGGAAGGTGGTGAATGGTTGAGTTATGGAGGTCACTTTAAGTGGCCAATTTAATATGAACGAGTTGTTTTGATGGGGGTTAGCATGTTGGGTTAGTTTTGCAAGAGTATGAGACATGGTGAAGTTCAATACTTTAGGAGTTATAAATAAATTAAGGGAATTGTGGGGTACAATAGAATATAGAAAATTGTGGATTTTAGAAGTAATTTATTTCTTCCATAATTGGTATAGAATTAGTTTGAATGGTAGGTTTAAGTCACTAATGTTGTGTCTTGACCAACAGTAGGTCATTGTGTGATTGTAGACGGCAGAGACTCGAGTGGAGCTTGAGGACGACGTTAGCTGTGTATATCTAGTGCTACTAGGCTGTGCAGGTAATCACGCTTAACTGACTGTGATACTGAGGGTGACGGTAGTTGAGAATTTCTAAAAATTCTCTTCTACTTTAGATATAAATGAAATGTGTTTTGATTACTTTATATTTGAACGTGGGCTATAGGGTACCTTTCTAATAAACTGTACTTTATATATATACATATTCATATAAACCTTTTGTATGTTGCATGACACTGATTATTAGTACCGTCGGATGTAACCTATCGATTTTAACCATGTTAGTAAGAATTCTCCTAACATGGTTATAAATATATTATCCATGATAGAAACTTTTATCGTTTTAGGTAATTCTTTTCTATCATGGATAATGAATAAATTATTATTAGGAATTTCTTTTCTAACTATGATAGCGATATCGATATTATGTAAAAATCTTTTTCTATCATAGTTAGTAAAGGATTTATTGAATTGATAGTGATATTATTAGTGAATTAGGGATTTAGTAACAAACTGTTACAACTTGGTATCAGTTTTATGGTAAACGATACCCTGCCTGTTGCATTGCATATAGAATGACAATATATATTCTTTTTCCCTTCCTGTTGTGCATGATCACTAACCCTTGTTTTAAAGATGTGCAGTTGAATTTTGAGGACAAAATTCATATGGTGGGGAGAGCAGTCATTTCGTACTAAGATTTATTTGAATAAGAATGATTAGAATGAGACTTACTCAGGTTTGACACTTGTTGAAGTCTCTCAAGTGCTTGCTTTTGTGATTATTAAATCTTTTTCCGCTTTTATTTTTTTTTTAAAGCGGACTGAAATTGAGGTAAAATGAAAGTTCAAGTATTATGGGTAAGGTTTCACTTGGCTTATTAGTAATGAGGAGAGAAAATGTTCGTTGGGATGCTTGCCTACTGGTTGGAAATTTTCAGTTTCTAGTTCATAGACTTCTAATAAGATATAGGGAATGTCTGATATGTCTAGAAGGAATATATATAAACGTTGTAGGAGGATTGATTTGAGTCAAATTGGATTATACGTTGGGGTGATTTGGAATTTCAATTAAGGGTATATTTGGTCTTTATTAATGGATGAAGGAATTCTTATAGAGGTATAGCTCAAAGAATGGTCATATGGAATAGAAAGCATTTGAATATAGAACAAGTTATAGCAATTGAGGGAGATCGGGAAGGGATGTTTCGATTACTATATTTCAAGATTCAAACTAATTTGATAGTTGTAGAATTGATCGCTTTATATAATAAGTGTGCTTATTCGTGCAGGGATGGTTTTGTATTGAGAAGTGAGATTTTGTGGTATTAGGATTTGCACTTTAGTCAAGTTATGAGGGAGTAAATATGGATTAATTGATATGTTGACTTGAGTTGGATATTGGGAAAATATTAAGTTGGATTTTTTTAAACATAGAGGAAAAGGTTGAAACTATTTGATATCAACATTAAAGAAGAAGAAAGGAAGTTACATTTTAGTGATACAAAGGCATGAGAGCAATTCAAGTCCAAGGAGATATTTATGTTAGGATTAATGATAGGTGTAGGGGTTATGAGATGAGAATAAGTTGATATGAATTCTTCGAAAGAGATAATGCACTAAATAAATGAGATTACAATTGAGAGTTGTTTAGCTTGATTTTAAAATTGGGATTTATATTATGAACTTTCTTTTCTCAACTTAGATTTATTATTTCTTTTTAGTCATTAGGGGACTACAAGATGGAGGATTATATTCGCTAAGTGTAACATATTGTTACTAAATCCCTAATTACCAATAAAAACACTTTCCTACTTTACTAACTATGATAGAAAAAGATTTTTCCACAATATCAATATCACTATCATAGTTAGAAAAGAAATTCCTAATATAATTTATATGCATTATCCATGATAGAAAATAATTTCCTAATACAATGCTAATGCTATCATGGATAATTAATGTCTAACCATGTTAGTAAGGATTCGCCTAACATGATTAGAAAAAGAAAACATCACTCTAAGACATAATCATAACACAATAACAATAATCTAACCATGTTAGAAAAGAATCACCTAACATGGTTAGGAAAAGAAACCACATAACACTTAGAAATGATAACCATATTAGAGCGGGGCCCATCTAACATGGTTATATAAAGAAACATCATTCACTCAATCACATCATCAATGTGTCACATAACCGTGTTAGGAAAGAGGATTTCCTAAACACAGTTATTCCAAAACAAACACCTGTATCAGCAATTCACATCAACACAATCATCTGACTTAAACTTGACAGTATCACCAAGTATAACCATTCATAGCTAGTCACAACTGTCTAATACTTTCATATCGGAAAAAGGGATTGCCTTTCCATTAACAGGCAATTCTCCTGTATACATAATCAGTTATCACACAATGTGTAAAACAACCACAACTATCACATTACCAACAATATCAATAATCAGACAACAAACCAGCAGATACAAATAATACAGTCATCCAACAAATCAATCATTCACAATAATAAAAACAAATGCGGAAGCGGATGCAACCTACTTGTTGGCAATATATATTCCTACGGTTTACCTCCGGCCTACTCACTGACTCAGTGCAGCCGGACGACCCCTTTTTCCCTTCCTATCAGACTACCTCTGGGAATGATCACCTGCAAAAATAAAGGGAATGGGGTGAGACAAAACAATGTCTCAGTAATCACTACTTAACTCACTGGGAGACTCAGAAGTGGGGTAGTGGAGCGTCTACAGGGTACCACAGTTTTCAAAACCTGCATAACCACATAATATATACACATATATACAGTACAAATACATAATCTCTCAATAGACAAAAATAAACGTGTGTGACACTGTGCCCGGTCTACAATCCGAAAAGCATAAAAAGGGACCACTCTAATCAATGTGAAAATCCCTGGTTCCTTTACAATCCGAGGAACCCGTACAATTAACCTATCGATTTGCGCAAATCGATAGGTTACATCGGCCGACGGTACTAATAATCATTTTAATGCAACATACAAAAAATTTATATAGATATATATATATATAAAGTACAGTTTATTTAGAAAGGTACCCTATAGCCCACGTTTAAATATAAAGTAATCAGAACACATTTCATTTATATATAAAGTAGAAGAGGATTTTAGAAATCCTCAACTACCGTCACCCTCAGTATCACAGTCAGTTAAGCGTGATTACCTGCTCAAGCTCAATAACAATAAATCCTAGCAGCTATTGTTTTCTGCGTGCTCCACCCGAATCACCGTCGTCTACAATAATACCACAGATTATAATTGGTCAAGACACTTTATATGTGGCTTTGACTCAACTTTTTAAATAATTCCTAAATCAAGTAACGGAGTAATAAATTACTTCCAACATCTACACTAATTTATATCCCTTAAACATCCATAATTCCCTTAACCATTGATTTATAAAGTATTAAACTTCACCATTTTCCATAATTCTAGCAAAACTAACCAACCATCTATAACCCCCATTAAAACAACCTATTCATATCAAATTGGCCACTAAAAGTGACCTCCATAACTCACAAACTTCCACAACCTTCCATACATATCCTTACTTAACAAAACTCTCTTTAATCCTGCACTTTATTTACCAACTCCTTCCCAAATACAATTTCAAACCATTTCACTCCAGCAACATCTCCATAACACCTATACAAACTTTTCCTATCTTCTAGTCTAATCCAAACAGCTCACATAACAAACTTCCACTTTAAAGAAACCAAAAATGCCCATAAAATGGCAAAAATAATCTCCAACCACCATACCACCCTATTAATATCAAATTTACCACTCAAGGTGGCTTTCCAAATTCACCAACCTACCACCAAACTCCAACCATTCTTTTACATAGGCAAAATCCCTTTTTAATCAACACTTTAACTTCTAAATTTCTTTTCAAACACCAATCCAACCAAAACTAACATTCTAACATCCTCCTATAACTTAAACAAACCGTATCTAACCACCAATTTATTCAAATCATCCCTTATTAACAAAACCTCAATTCAAAGAGCCATAAAAAGCTTCAAAAATTCCCCAAATCATTCCCAAATTCAATAAATTTAAATACTCTCCAAACATCTTTACCTACCCAATTAAATATCCACAATTTCTTATTCAAATCTCTCACAAATTAAATATGTGTAGACCTAACTTTAAAGAATCACATAAATATTCCTCAAAAATTCCAAAGTGGTTTCCAACTTCAAGCAACATCAAATACCCTTACAAAACTTCAATTAACCACTTAAATATTTACAATTTCTTGTTTAAAGCCTCAAACATTTAATTATGGTCAAACCCTAAACTTCAAAGAATCACAATTTTTCTTTCCAAAATTCCTAAATGTTCAATATCCTTAAAAATATCCAATTACTCCCAAGAATACTCAAATTCAATGTCTCAATTTTACAAAACCCTAACTTCAAGGAGGCAACTTTATTCAAAATTAACATCACAAAGTAGTAGGAAAGCTTACGGGTTCAAGAATGAGAAAAGGGAGGTCAGCAACCGTCGGCCACCGCGCTGGCCGCCGGAGAACGGCACTGTGAAGGTGGTTGAGTATGAAACAACAAAGGAAGAAAGGGAACAATGAATAATCGGCCTAAGAAGAAAGTAAAAGCTTGAAGAACACCGGAAATGTTACCACTCACCTCTTGCCGTCGTCCGCCATGAGTGCTCACCGGAAAACGATGGGTTCGCCGGAAAAAGAAAGGAAAAGACGCAGGACAGAGGTGGATGAAGAGGAACAGATCGGCTTGGTTCTTTACAAGGATTTAAGGAGAAGAGGGAGAGCAACACGAAAATAGGGGTGATTTGGAGGGAGAGAACAAGTGTGTGTGTGTGTGATGAGGAAAAGCAAAATGAAAATGGAGGGGGGGGGGGCTGATCAACCGTGAAGAAGGAGGAGGGAGTTATTTGTTGTTTATTTAAATGAGTTTAAAATAATATATAGGGGAAAATTACCATAATGCCCTCTTTAATCCTCATTTCACTAAGTCAAGCATCCTATCTCCAAAACCTTTAAAATACTTTAAATTCCACCAAACTCTAATAATTCATATTTCCCCATTTGTTTAATTAATTATTTTAGGCACTTACATCCCCAAAATTTCCAAATTATCTTAAAAATCTCTAAAAATTATAAAAATTCCCAAATTTTCTAATCTTTTCCATTTATTATTTCTTAAAATATTCTCTAATCTTGTATTAATTTTTCAGGATGTTACACTAAGTTAACAAAATTCTTGTGCTAAAAGTGTGATTATGATTGAAATTACGGGGTCTTAATGTCGTAGAGTTATTCTAGGTTAGGAATTTTAATTGTGCAATAGAATTCAAAAGAAAAGGGTGCTTTTGAAAGAGGTAAGGTGTTTGAACCATTACTAAGGACAAGTTAGAATCAATCTGAAAATAGAAACACGATAGTTGGGCTATGTTGATAGTGGTTCGATGGTGAACTTTGATTTAGCCAGTTTTATAAAAGGTCTTTAGGCAAGAGAGGAATGAATATGTTTCTGGATACTTTTGTTGATTATTTGTGAATTGGAAATTCAAATGTATTGATTGATGTTAGTGGGTGATTGTAAAATGGTGAAATCAGTAATAATTTGAGTAATTTGGAATTTGGTATGTGGAGGATATTCGGCTTAGGAGCGTATTAGTGTAACAATCTGTTACTAATTCCCTAATTAACCAATGTAATCTATTTTAATTCATTAATCTCTTTACTAACTATGATAGAAAAAGGAATATTCATAATAACAACATCTCTATCATAGTTAGAAAAAGAGTTTCCTAATCATTTTATTCATTATCCATGATAGAAAAGGATTGCCTAATACAATACGAATACTATCATGGATAATTAAAAACTAACCATGTTAGAAAGGATTTGCCTAACATGGTTAATAAACAAAACCAAATATTGTTTAACAATACATAAATATATATATACATGCGGAAGCAGATGCAGACCTATACAAATTGGCAATATACAATTCTAAATAAACTATATAACTTCTACTACCTAATTCCCTTTCCTGATGCTCGCGCCTGCGCATGAATACTTGCAAAAATGTCAGTAATCGTGGGATGAGACAAATTTGTCCCAGTAATCACCGCTTAACTCACTATAACAGTGAGATGTGCGGTAGCGAGGGCGTCTAAAGGGTACCACAGTTTAAAAATTAATAATACATATATTCCAGATTTTCTCTCCATAATCATTCACATTTCTCTATCACTTTCCAAACAATAACGTCAACATCTCTATCTCCAATCCATCAGTACTACTACGCCAACTCTCACACTCACCTATAGATGCATTGTGCCATCAAGGGGCATTCATCTCCAGCATCCAATCTTCACTATATGATTTGACACTGTGCCCCTCTCTATAATGAGGGGGCAATTTCCCTCTCTGGCAATCCCCAGAGAGAGAACCCCAATTCTGTTTCCATTGCAGAACGGGAACGGTTGGACTCTTCAATGCCAAACAACCGTAGGTCACTTTCTCTCAATAAGTTGACCTATGATCCCCGGTCTAATCAATCCGAAAAGGATCATCAGTACAAATAACTGTCGATTGGCCAATCGACAGTTATCATTCCGCGATGGTACATATATATTTCAGTGTCATGCAACTCTCACCAATTTCATGTCCATCAAATTTCAATCTCATCATCAATATCCTGTATTCTTACCATTCCTTTCAATATCTCAATCTCAACTATTCAATATCCTTAACAGAATACTATAATAACCTGTCACATCAATCCCAGAATAATACCAATCCAGAATAATCATTCACACCATAAAGGATAATATATATACTGTTTCAAATTTCTTTTATACGAAAATAATCGTGTTTAAAAGGCACCCGATAGCCTGTTTTGTATAAAAATAGCTTTTCAAAGATAATATTTATATGGAGGGTGAGAAAAGGATTTTTAAAAAAATCCCAGCTAACGTCACCCTCAATGTTATAGTAAGGTTAAGAGTGATTACCTGTCGCCCTTTACCAATTCTACGCGATTTCTCAACCTTTCTCTCTTGATGCCACGAAAGCCTACTTGCATCCACTCCTATAATAATATATATAGCCAAATGATAAATTAATATCATTTCCCTTTTATCGTAGTTCAACGTCTCTCTCGTTCTTATATGACTACCCAAACCCCTTTCTTTTATTTGTCTTAAATATGCATTTCTAACACAATCCAATTTCATATACAATATCCACACAATAAAATCCAAATCGAAAACAGATAACCGAGACAAAATAAAGCAAACTCTATCAGATCATATAATTTCATAAATCATATTACCCTTGTTTCCATAACACATTTCCCATCTTTGAGTTTATCACCACAACACCTAATATCATTAATTACCTATTACATTCCTCAAGCATTGCAATCACTTCCATAATTAAATCAAACCATATTCCAAATAAATAAAAAGAAACTATGTCTAAACTACCTCTCCAGTCATCTAATTAAGATATACTTCACAATCCTAACAAAAATAATCACCTATTCTCCAAAGCATTGGAATTGTAGTACATATCAAAGTAGTAATGAAACAACAAACCATAATTATAATATAACATGAACTCCAATGACAAAATCATAATTAAAATTACTCTTTCAGGGTTCTTGAACTCTTCATGACCTTTTATGTAATCAACCTCAACCTCACATCACTATTATAATTCACATATAATTTAGTAAATCAAAGAGAGGAGAAACTAAATTTCTCATATTTCCTATTTGAGGCAAACAAGATTCTGTTATAATAAATCCATTCAAACACTTCCAAATCAACTTCAAATTAGCCCAACTATAAATCTTCACTTAGCCACATTTTATTCATTGCCGCAAGAAAACCATCTTCCAATGTCACTTTACCACTCCCATTAGTACATAACACCTTTTAAAACTATACAAAACATACTTTCATTTTACTCAAAACTTCCTTCCATCTAAACATTCTACAATTAGCAAACTTCATTAAGTTTAAACTACTTAACAATGGCCCATGAATTACCAAAGAATGCAGATTTAAATCACTAGAAGCCTCACTAGACTACAACTCACCTAAAACGTCAAGAAATTCAATGTAGTTCAATCCTTTCCAACTTCCTTATTCCATAATCAATTTATAACTTCAATAAACAAATTACAGCTATCAACTTATCCATAACATTCATAAACCTCAAAGATCCTATTCAAAGAACGACTTGACAAACATTAATGGTAAAAATTTAATCCATGACTTTCTAAATTAATTACTCTCATTCCTTAACCTTATCAAAGAGAACATAAAACAATCCCTCTCCTTGACAAACCAATACCATAATCAACAACCACTCCATCTTTTCTTCATCACCAAAAGTCGCTTACTAACTCCATCTTCCATTGACTAAATCAATAAAAGAACCCAGATTTCATGCTTCCCATTGTACTAAAACCAATACTATCACTTCACTATTTTTAACCCAAAACCAGGCAGTTCCAAGACAAAGTAGGCACATATTTTTCTAATTCAATGAACTAAAATCAAGTCTCAAAACCAATAAAGATGACAACTTTTGTTCATGAGTTCTTGCTTTAGCTTAATCACAGGCATTGAGCAAACACATAGCCAAGAACACTAAACACACACAAAACAACGACAAAATCAGAGGCATAATGAACCAACTTCAAGATCTTCACATACATAGTAAGCAAGAAATAAATTTTAGGCAAAAATCAAAATAGACAATTCAGTTTGATCAGTTCATTAACATCAAAACACCAAAACTAAAACTCAATCACTGTTTCAGTTAATTTCTAAACATAAAATCCTAAAACCCTTTCAAACCCTCATCCACTTCAACCCGAATTTCGCATCAAAAACATTAACTCCTAATTCAAATTACAAGCAATATCCACACCACTTCCAGCCACGCAACAAAACAGAGAAATTAAACTCTTCCTAAATCAGTTTCCAAATCAAGCATATTGAACACAACTCCAACTTGCAAGATTAGCTACATGCCTCCCCAATCATTCACCATTAACCATACATTCCAGAATAACAAATATAACAGCATAAACAATTAGAACAAAATCTTTTCTAACAGCCCCAAAAATTAGGGTTTTACATGAATCACTCCAAACTTAAATCAACATTCAATTTCATAGTTAGGATACTAAAATATGAAGCCTTGGCATAGTTTTTAATTCATATCATAACTGAAACTCAAACCCCCAATTCAAACCCTCACTCTCAAATGGCTCAACACGAAAAATCAAAGGTAGGAAAGGTGTGGGAAATGCTCACCAAGTTCCAAAATGAGAAAAAGGAGCAAACCCATCGCTGGCCGCCACCTATCTCGCCGGAAAACGGCCACTAAAACATGTGGCCGAACAGAAAAATAAAAGGGAGAGGAAAGTGAGGGAAACGAAGTTGAAAAGGGAAGATAACTTGTAGAATCGAAAGAATATGGCAAGCTTACCTCCCCTTCGTCGTCCGCCGTGATTTCCGCCGGAGAAGACGATGAAGCTCGCCGGAAAGAGAGGAAATCGTCGGAAAATCGCGTGAAGATAGAGAGGAGAAGAGAGCAACACGAACTGAAATAAAGGGGAAAGAGAGGAGGGGAGGTCATGCTGCCGTGCCGCCACGTCGCCGCCGTTAGCGGCGGCCTCCAGGGCGGCCGACGAGAGTGAACAGAGAAGGAGAAGAGAGGAGTCGGAGGGAGCAAGAGAGAGAGATAGAGAGAAAAATGAAAATGGAAGGAAGGAGGAGATGAACTTATATATATACTTTAGGGAAAATTACACTTAACTACCCTAATGTTTATTCTTAATTATATTTTTAGCCCAAAAGTTTATATATATATTATTGTTTCCATTTCTTTCCTTCATAACATTATCTACTATCCCAAACACTTGTTCATGAAAGTTTCTAACTCCAAATAATTATTTTAACTATATTTCCTTAAATTCCAAAAATTAAGATTTAATAACAATAAATCTCCATAAATTCCTCCATAAATCTCAAATTTCCTTAATAACACCTATATAATTTCCAATTATCCTTAATCAAAATTTGGGATGTTACAATTAGTGATCTTGAAATTCAAAATGTTGATAGATTCATGGGTTCTGTTCGAGTTAAATGAGTTTAATTGTGCGGTTTTGTTGGAATCAGATATAAATTATGGTGCAAAAGGTTACATAAATGATTAGAGGACTAGTGAGGTCTAAGTGGTTTGCTCTTGGGCATTATTGGATTTTAAAGTTTAAATTGTGTTAAGGAAGAAAAAAAAATGGTCGGATTGTGATTATTATTAAGATGCATCTATGATTATAGGTATTTAGGAAGCAAGGGAGATGGCACATATAGTTGATTTAGGTAAGACCGAGCTTGGTTGAAGTGGAATGCGAGTTTGAATTTTCCTCTTGGATATTACCTAAGCTTAATTTCCATTTGAGATATTCTAATAATGAGCATCTGAGTTTTGGTGATGTAATCTAAAAATTTATTTTTGGTTCAACAATTATACATAATGAGGTCGATTTGGCTAGCTTCGATGTAGATTTTAAGTGGGAAATTGTAGACATCCTTAGGCTTGAAATTGAGTTAATTGTACTAGAAAGGTGTGAGCAATGAAATTAGGTCAATATTTAGAAAATGGGTGCATGAACACAAATTGAGTAAATGAGGTTCCTTTTGATTGAGTATTTAAATTAGCTAGGATGGTACTAATTTTAAATTTTATTTAATCATGAGGTCACTATGAGTTCTATATTATTAAGGGTAATTATAGATATGAAATTGACGAACTATGAGGACGGTGTTTGAGTTGATTTTTGGTTGTTCAAAAGGGATGTAAATTATGTGAGAGACTTGGGTAACTGATTCATAGAGCACTTTTGGAAAGTGAGTCACCGATTCTATTGAGATTGCATATGAATATAGATAATAGGCGTTAGGTAATTACTGGTGGTGGTATTACAAATTGAGGATTGATATTAGAAGTTTTAGCGATTACTATGGTTTAGTGGCTTTTGTAGTTTTACTAGCTATTTGAATTGGAAATGATATTAGTGAGGGAAAATTTTTGATGTAGATTCAGATAATATTTGTTAGAATCTTAAGTTTTGATGAAGACTAAAATATGAAAGAACTAGGCAAACACTTAGAGAATATTAGGTTAATATAGAACCCCAAGTAAGAGTACAACCGGATGTGGATTTACTTCCGGATAGACTAGGACTAGCGCTCTCGGATGAACGTCTCATCCCCCAGCGACAGCAAGTACATCACTAAGTAATAACTCAGTCTAACAACATTAAATGGATAAAATTCCTTGAGACTAAGTTAAGATGCAACCGGATGTAGAGTTGCTTCCGATTGATTAGTGACTAGCGCTGGGTGTTGGCATAAATAACACTGAGCACCAGTGAACATAACCCAACGTCCAGTAGACTTGCTTCCGATTGCTTAGTGACTAGCGCTGGCTGTTGGAATAGATAACACTAAGCGTCAGTGAGCAAAATGTGAACATAACCCATCATCCAGTGGAAGTGCTTCCGGATGTGAAATTGCTTCCGGATGGAAGAAAGCTTCCTTAGACTAAGTAAACTCCCACTGCATGTGACTATGTGTTTATATTACTAGACTAACGTTCAAAGTGCAGCACACTAAGTAAAGTTGCTTCCGGATGTGAATCCGCTTCCGCAAGCAATCAGAATGTCAGAACGTTCAGAGCAGTGCAGTGTCAGAATGCTTTTGGCAGAGCAGAGTTGTCAGAACTACTTTTCAGAGATAAAGCAAGTCAACCACCCTGCTAAGCATTAATGAAGCATTAAATGGGCAAACGGTAACATGGGAAAAACAGCCATATTCAAACGGCTAACCCACCTACCAAGAGTGAGAATACTTGAAGACTATATAAAGAAGCTCACCTTCATTTATGAAGGCATCTATTATCTTTGACATCTTGAAGAAAGCTAGAGAGAGAAAACGAAAAATCCTTCAAGCATTCAAAGCTGCCCAGAAAAGAGAAAGAGCATTTAACTCATTGAGTGATCTTTTCATCTACTTATCTTGTACTCTTTGTGGTTAAGTCTCTTCTTGTATTAAGAGCATTCATTGTACTTAAGTGTGTAACATTATCTGTTCTTGAAGAGAACTTAGTTAGAAAATCCTTTATTTGTAAAGGTTGAACCCTTGCTGGGTGTAAGGGGGAGCTAGTTAGAAAGGTTGCAAGTGAGCCTTGAGTAAAACTTGTGGTTGTAAGGTTGCAAGTGATCCCGTCTAAAACTTGCGGTTGTAAAGGTTCCAGGTGAACCCGTTGTAAAACCTGGGGATAGTGGAACTCAACCTGGGTGGTTGAGAACTGGACGTAGGTCAGGAAGACCGAACCAGTATAAATCCTTGTGTTGCTTTTATTTGAGTTTTTATTTTATAGCACAATTCACCCCCTCTTGTGCATCCATTACTTTCATTTGGTATCAGAGCGGGTCTTTCTCACTTGATTCCAACGAATCCAGAAAGTAAAGATCCAGTAATGGATACAGATTACTCCTTGCCTGATGTCTCCATTCAACCCAACAAGCCCCCAGGCTTTGATGGGTATAACTATCCATTATGGAAATTTCGAATGGAGACGTACATCAAGTCCAGCGACATCAGACTCTGTAATGTAATTGAACGTGGGGATCACACTCCCCTAGATGCAGATGGTTTTGCAAAGCAGCGATCCAGATACACCAACGAGGACTATGCTCTAGTCCAACTAAACTACAGGGCCATGCATTACATTCAGTGTGTTCTCAGCCCTAAGGAGTTTCATAGGATCAGCCACCATAAAACTGCTAAGGATATGTGGGAGGCTCTTGAGGCTGCTCACTCTGGAACAAGGGGAGTGAAGGCAAGACGAGTTGAGATGTTGGTGGAAGAGTTTCACAAATTCGCCATGACTAGTCCAACTGAGCCAATCAGAGAACTGGAGCTCAGGTTCACTCACCTTATCAATAACCTGGCCTCCCTGGGCAAGGACATTCCTGAAAGAGAGCAAGTCAGCAAGATCCTAAAAGTCTTGAAAGGTGATTGGATCACCAAAGTTACCATCTTGCAGGAAGTCCAAGGAGAGTCAATCAGCTCCATCACTGCACTCTTTGGTTCCCTGGCTGAATATGAACCAACCCTGCTGGCTCAGAGAGCTCCTCAAGCTTCATCCAAAACCAAAAATCTTGCCCTTGTTGCTCCCAGCAAGGAGATTGATGAGAATGATGATGATGAGGATGATGAGGAGGAATTGGACGATGAGGAGATGGCCATGATGGTGAGGAAGTTCAGAAAGTTCTTCAAGAGGAAAGGAGGCCTTCAGAAAGGTGATTCCAGTCAGAAGAAGGGATACAAGAAGGAAAGGGCCCCGGTGTGCTTTGAGTGCAAAAAGCCTGGGCACTTCAAGGCTGAGTGTCCAAGCTTGCAAAGATCAAAGGGGAAAGACAAAAGAAAAGCCTTCGTATCCTCCATCTGGGTGAATAGCTCAGACGATGAAGCAAGTGATGAGGAAGAGGTTGCCAACCTTTGCCTGGTGGCCAGAGAAGATGATGAGGAAGCCTCTTCAGATTTTGATCTCACCCACGAGGACACTGAGGTAACTTTCTCTGAACTACAAGAGGCTTACAATGAGGTTCATGAAGAATTCTCTCGATTATGTAAAGCCTATAAAGTGTTGAAAGCTAAAAAGGAATCACTTGAGTCCAAGGTGGACTCACTGAGTGAAGAGCTAGCGGAAGCTAGAAAGCTTCCGATACCAGATGGCAAGGGATCTCCCCAAGAGGAACCCAAGGCCACAACACTAGAAGGCTGCCCTAACTGCAGCAAGATCTCTACTGAAAGAGATAGACTGCAAAATGCCCTGGAGAAGTTTACAAATGGTTCTGAAATGTTGAATGTTATTTTGATGAACCAAAGGGCATATAGGGATAGAACTGGATTAGGGTATAAAGCATAAGGGTAAAAAATGGGTGGAGCCCAAAGTGAAACCATACTTAAAATTCTTCCATAAAGCTACAAGTCACAGCTCCACACCCTTTAGCTTCTGCAACTACTGCAACAAAAAGGGACACTCCACGTCCACTTGCAATGCAAAGAAGTATGGAGTAAATAGCTCCTATAAGTGGGTTCCAAAAGGAACCAGGGTAAATGAAGATCCTCCAAAGAAAGAAACTAAGGGAGGACAAGGGACTAGAACCTGGAAACATATTCCAAGGGAAGTCCGTCAGCCTAGAGCCTCCACAAGGCCAGAGGCACAACACAATCACAAACCCAAGGTCAATACTGGACCGAGGGGAAAGAAGACTAATGATAAAGGACCCAAAAAAGGTTGGGTACCTAAGCTTGTCTAATTTATGCAGGTCTGTCTCAAAGCATCCAAGAACAAAAAGTGGTACATTGACAGTGGATGCTCGAGACACATGACTGGTGACAGAGACAAATTCAAGTCCTTGGTGATCAAAGATGGAGCCACAGTAACCTTTGGAGGTAATCAAAGTGGAAAGATCACCGGAGTTGGAGAAGTAGGACCAGTAAAGGATGTCTATCTGGTGGATGGTCTCTGTCACAACCTGCTAAGCGTGAGCCAGAGCACTGACAAAGGAAACTGGGTAATTTTTTATTCACATGAGTGCATAATAGTAGATAAGCAGGATCTGAATCTAGATAAGGCCAACTTAAAATGCAAACTTAAGGCCAATAGGAATGGAAACCTATACACTCTAGATTTATGTCAACAACTGGAAGAAAAATGTTTAATATCTAGCGATGAGAACAGTTGGCTTTGGCATAAAAGGCTAGCTCATGTTAATTTCACTCAACTTGACATGCTAATTAAGAAAGAGCTAGCTATAGGGATTCCATCCTTTAAAGTTAAGCATGATTATATTTGTGAATCCTGCCAACGAGGAAAGGAAACAAAGTCCTCGTTTAAAACCAAGAAGAGAGTCTCCACTAGCAGGCCCTTGGAACTAATCCACATGGATTTGGTTGGGCCAGCGAGAGTGAAGAGCTTGGGTGGAAACCTGTATGCTCTAGTAGTAGTGGACGACTATTCAAGGTTCACTTGGACGATGTTTCTTGCCTCTAAGCAAGATGCTTTTGATGCTTTTGTTGTCCTGGCTAAGAAAGTGCAGAATGAGAGAGACCTCAAAATCACAGCCATAAGGACAGACCATGGAGGCGAGTTTGAGAACCATAGCTTCTCTGAGCTATGTGAGCAGAATGGTATTGAACATAACTTCTCAGCTCCCAGAACTCCTCAGCAAAACGGAGTAGTCGAGAGGAAGAACATGGTTCTGACTGAGATGGCCAGGAGCATGCTCAACGAGAAAGAGGTTTCTCAAGTGTTCTGGGCGGACGCTATGAGCACTGCCTGCTACATCTCCAACAGAGCCTATGTTCGCAAGGGCTTGGACCAGACACCCTATGAGCTGTACAAAGGCAGAAAGCCCAACATCAGCCACCTCAGAATCTTTGGATCAAAATGCTATGTGCATAACAATGGAAAGGTAAATCTGGGTAAGTTTGATCCAAAAGCTGATGTAGGTGTATTCATAGGGTATTCCCTTAGGAGTAAGGCTTACAGAATATACAACATGAGAACTAGAATCGTAGAAGAATCAATGCATGTTGTATTTGATGAAACTCCTACATGGGGACAATCCACAGAAGATGATGAATTACTAAATCTTGCAAAACCACCATCATCTTCTTCACCACCAAAAGAAACACCAGCAAGCAATCCCAAGGAAGAAGATGAACCAAGTGATGAGCCTAGAGTGCAGACCGTGCCTGAGGAGGCACAGTTGCCAACAGCTAGGAGACATCACAGGGATCATCCTCTTGATCAAGTGCTTGGTGATGTTTCTTCTGGTGTCAGAACCAGAAGGCAGGTTCAAAATGAAGTTGAGTTTGGAGCATTTTTATCTCAAATCGAACCAACTTCAGTTGAACAAGCTCTTGAGGACTGCGACTGGATTATTGCCATGCAGGAAGAGCTAAATCAATTTGAAAGAAGCCAAGTTTGGGAACTAGTCCCAAGGCCGTCTCATCAATCCATAGTTGGGACCAAATGGGTCTTCAAGAACAAACTGGATGAGACAGGTCAAATTACGAGGAACAAAGCCAGATTAGTAGCCAAAGGATATAACCAAGAAGAAGGCATAGACTATGAAGAAACTTTTGCTCCAGTTTCTAGACTCGAAGCAATAAGGATTCTTCTAGCCTTTGCATCCATGAAAGGCTTTAGATTATATCAAATGGATGTAAAGAGTGCATTTCTTAATGGTTACATCAAAGAAGAGGTTTATGTAGAACAACCTCCTGGCTTTGAGGATCACAAGCATCCTAAACATGTGTATAGGCTAAAGAAAGCTTTATATGGCCTGAAACAAGCTCCTCGAGCTTGGTATGAGAGACTCAGCAGCTTTTTGCTGGGCAAGGGTTTCTCAAGAGGCAAACTAGATAGTACACTGTTTATTCTTCACAAAGATAGAAACATGCTAATTGTCCAGATTTATGTTGATGATATTATTTTTGGGGCAACTAACGAAAAACTTTGTGAAGAATTCTCTAAGACTATGCAGGGTGAGTTTGAAATGTCAATGATGGGAGAACTAACGTTCTTCCTAGGCCTGCAAATTAAGCAAAAGAAGAATGGAATCTTCATCTCCCAAGCTAAGTACTGCAGAGAGCTACTCAAGAAGTTTGGGATGGATGAATGCAAGGAGTATGACACACCAATGAGTACCACAGCCGCACTCGATGCTGATGCAAAGGGTAAATCTGTCAGCCTGCCCATGTACAGGGGAATGATAGGGTCCCTACTATACTTAACGGCAAGCAGGCCTGACATTCAAATTAGTGTAGGCATGTGTGCGAGGTTTCAAGCCAACCCCAAGGAGTCACATCTAACATGTGTTAAACGTATTCTAAGATACCTTGAGGGTACACAAGAGCTTGGTCTTTGGTATCCCAGAGGTAACCAAGAGTTCTTGTGGGCTTACTCTGACTCTGACCATGCAGGTTATAAAACTGATAGGAAGAGCACCAGTGGACAATGCGCCTTCCTTGGTGGTTGTCTGGTCTCTTGGGCTAGTAAGAAGCAAACCTGTGTGTCTTTGTCATCCACAGAGGCTGAATATATTGCTGCCGCAAGCTGTTGTACCCAAGTGCTGTGGCTGAAGAACCAACTAAGAGATCTTGGCTTGGAGTTCCCTGAGGCACCCATCCTCTGTGACAACACAAGCACCATCAGCCTTGCCAAGAATCCGGTTCAGCACACAAGGACAAAGCACATTGATGTCAGACATCACTTCATTAGAGATCATGTTCAGAAGAAAGATGTCAAAGTGAAGTTTGTCCCCACTCAGCATCAGCTTGCTGATATTTTCACCAAGCCTCTGGGGGTTGATCAATTTACATTCATAAGAGGTGATTTGGGAATGGTAAACCCAAATGAAGTTTAATTCCTTAAATAATCTTGAGCTTTATTAAAACCTGCAACTTTACTAACTTAGGCATCGGAGTGCCAATCCTTGCTTTTGCAGGTCCCCAATGTTAAATCTTAAGCAAGTGCAACCGGAAGCAAAACCACTTCCGGATGATCATGTGCTGGCACTGAGTGTTAAACTAAAACAAGCAAGAGCGTCAGTGCCTGGATCAAGGGGCACGTCACTTCAGAAAACGTTTCATCTTCCTCCATGAGAAGTTGTGCCTTCTCTGATAAGGTGAAGCGACACATGTCAAAAGGTGCGCCGTTCCAATTAAATCTTTACGTTACCCAATGAATAAACGCATGCTTTCATGAAGAGTCATTACCCATTTTATCCTCTGTAACTTTGCATATAAATAGAAAGTCACTTTCACTTTCACTTTTTACTTACTCAAATTTTCACCCACAAATTCTCTGCATACATTCATATTCTCTTCATCTTCTTCACCGTGTTCTTCATCTTCTTCATCTTCTTCTTCGCATTTCATTTCATTTGAACTCTAAACCCTCACAAAAATGGCCGGCTCACATGAATCGAACCCCAACACAAAGAAAGCCACTTCAACCAAGAAATCTAAGTCCAAAACTGGGAAATCTGGGCATTCTCACACTAGGAAATCTGGAAAATCACATGAACGCGAAGAACACCAAGAACAATCTGGGCAAACCCAAGGGCAGAACGAGGAAGTCCAGGAACAACCTGGACATTCTGAGCAAGTCCAAGAACAGCCTGGGCAGACTGAGCGTGAACAAGCCAAGAGGAAAGGGAAAAAGAAGGTCCAGTTTAGCGAGGAACCTTCTTCCAAAAGACAAAGGGTAGAGGAGGATGATCCTCTGGTATATCGAGATGGGCCTTTGGAGGCTGTTTCCTCCAAGTTTGAAACCATCAAGCCTTACTTCAACAACGGCATGTTCATAGATCTAGCCAAGATAGATGAACTAGGGTTTCCACACCTGCGGCCATTTCTAGAAAAGTACATGCCCTGACTGGGGATCAACCAGGACTACAATATCAACGTCCTGCGAGTGTTCTGCGAGTCACTCACTGGGAAAGTCAAGTATAAGAAAGTGGATGGGAAGGAACAGATTAGGAAACTCACCTTCACTGCCACTGTAAGGGGGAGAACCTTCAGTTTCACTTGGACTGACATCAACGCCTTAATGGGGTTTACTGAAGAGGGAATGAATGAGTGGCTATACCCTGAATCACTCAAACTCAGCAAAGAGGAACTCGAGAAGACTTATAACACCCAAGGGAAGAAGGTGTCCGGGATGTCTGACTCCGACAGGCTACTATACTACGTCTACTCCCGCATGATGACACACAAGGGGGGTAACTTCAACGAGTTCACTCTGCTGGACAACCCATGGTTTCCCAGACTTCTCACCCAGCAGCCAATCAACCCGGGCAGTTGATCAGTCTTGAACTGCATAGATGGATGATGAATAATAAGGCTGGTTTTCTTCCCTACCCCACTATCATCGCCTTCCTCCTTGAAAAGAATCTGATCAAGGCTACATCCACTGTGGAGGAAGAAAATGTTAAGTGCGTACCTGTCAGCGCAATTAACATTGGCAAGATGGGGATTAAGTATCTTAAGAAGGCCAAGCCCACTCGCTCAGGGTCTCAGGCAGGCAGTGCCTCTCATGCCTCAGCCCCCTCTATGTCAGGTGCAGGGGATCAAGAGGTTGACTCTCTTCCTGGTCCAAGCAGAGTTGCAAAGGTGCCAGCTACTGTCAAAGCCTTTCCCAGGAAGTAAAGGAGGAGATTCTCTTTAGGCTGACTGACTCCTTGGTGGCTCCTCTCCGTGATGAGTGTGACACTGGCTTCCAGCAGCAAGGGGAGCGAATCCAGAGGATCGAGGATCGCGTGGGTCAGGTCGAGGCTCACTTAGGACGGCTAGACGCCAAGCTAGACCTCATTCTCCAACACCTTCAGATCCCTCAACCCCAAGGTAACTTACCACCACCCCCTCCTCCAAACCCACCTCCACCTCCTCCACCTAATCAACCACTACTACCTCCTCCTCCTCCACCCAACACTCAACAGCCACAGCCACCTCCTCCTCAGAATGACCAACAACCCCACACATCACCAAACAACAACCAACAACCCCACACATCACCAAACAACAACCAACAACCCCACACATCACCCAACCACGACCACCAACCACAAGACTCACCCCAACAGTCCCCTCGCCAATCACCCCTTAACTCCAATAACTCTCCATCTCCACATAACACCCCTAATCGTTCACCACCCCCCACTTCAGCCGGGCCTTCCCACCCTAACCCTACCACCTCTCAACCCACCATCGCCCAAACCTTAGGTTTCACCTCTCCTGATCATCCACTTCACACCTACTACCTCCGAGACCAATCCCCTATTCGGTGGAAAGTTAGACAACCCAATGTCTGCTACTCCACCTACCCATTTGATGGCCTATTCACCCACCCCTCCTTCTGGGAAAGAAACACAGCCCTCCTACCCAAACCTCCTAAATCACCAGAACAAACCTCACCCACATCCTCTTCATCCACACCCTCACCACCTCAAAGATTTGGCCCTGAACCTCCACCCTCCTCTTCACCCAGTCCATCCTCTCTGGCCCTCGCCCTTGTTGATGATGACAAAAGGGGGAGAGATGCTGCTATCGCACTCCGCCATACCATGGAGACAAGGGATGTTCTGACTCAGCCATCCCTCTGGCTAGATGAAGACATCACTGCTGCCCTCCGCCGAGCCATGAAATCTCAGAGACTGGGTGGTGCTGAGAGTCTGATCAGAAGGGAAGCCATCCGGTTTATGCAACAGCAAAGGTCGGATGAGCAAAGGTCCAAAAGGGATATGGTTGTATATGAGCAAAGTGAAGACATACCACAGACAGACTCTTCATCTTCTGAGCCTCCTCCTTCTGAGCCTAGCCGCAACATAATTGAGGAGATAATGATGAAGTATGGGCTGGAGAAGATTAACCATCCTCCAATTGTGATAGCCAAGCCAATCCCTTCTACCTTTGGAACAACCTCTGCTCCTCCTCCTCGTACTGAGCCAACATCTGCTACTCCTCCCTCTGAGCCAACTTCTGCTCCACCTCCTTCAGCAGTTAAGTATAGTGAGTCAAGGAAGAAGGCAGTTGCCAGAAAGGGTGCTAACAAGAGTACTGCTTCTACTGCATCTGCTGAGAGTGAGCAAGAGATTCCATCAGTCCAAGCTGAGCAAGAGATTCCTTCAGTACAAGTCATCCCAATTCTAAAGGAAGTTAAGCTAGAGATAGAAGATATGACTCCTGAAGAATTTGAGAGGTATGGGTACACGGATAAGATCTCTTTTGGTCAGATGGCTTGCCTGGACGCTGAGAGAGCAGCAGCCAAGCCTACCCAAACGATAGGCAAGGGGAAAGGAAAGGGCAAAGGCAAAGGGAAAAGGAAAGCCCAGGAAGTTGAGGAGGACCCCAACTTCCCAGTATGGAATGTAAAGATCAGGGCTGTCCACTATCCAAATGGCGAGGTCACTCCTTTCTCAGATGCAACAGGGTTCCCAGGCTATGAGGAAGTTGAAAACTTGAAGAGAGCCTTCGAGAAGTCTGTTGAGTCTGAGAGACTCAGAAGGGAAAGGGAAGAGCAAGAGCTTCAGAGAATTATTACTCAGATTGACCAGAATGTGAAGGATGCCCATCTAGCCCAGCTCCAAAGAGAGAATGAGGAGAGACAGAAGGAGAGGGAGAGGAAAAAGAGACATCAACTTTAAACCTCCCACTTCACCCTTTTACCTTAGAAAATTTTTCTCTTTTTCATGCATAGTTCATTTTGCATAGTATAGATTACTTGTGAATTTTATCTGCTTTTGTAACACTAACTTGTAATCTTTTGTTTATCAATGATAATTCTCTAAGTTATTTGTGCTTGATCTAATTGTTATTTTTAATTCTTTCATATGATCTTAATCGATAAGACTTAGTTTGTCATCATCAAAAAGGGGGAGAATGTTAGAATCTTAAGTTTTGATGAAGACTAAAATATGAAAGAACTAGGCAAACACTTAGAGAATATTAGGTTAATATAGAACCCCAAGTAAGAGTACAACCGGATGTGGATTTACTTCCGGATAGACTAGGACTAGCGCTCTCGGATGAACGTCTCATCCCCCAGCGACAGCAAGTACATCACTAAGTAATAACTCAGTCTAACAACATTAAATGGATAAAATTCCTTGAGACTAAGTTAAGATGCAACCGGATGTAGAGTTGCTTCCGATTGATTAGTGACTAGCGCTGGGTGTTGGCATAAATAACACTGAGCACCAGTGAACATAACCCAACGTCCAGTAGACTTGCTTCCGATTGCTTAGTGACTAGCGCTGGCTGTTGGAATAGATAACACTAAGCGTCAGTGAGCAAAATGTGAACATAACCCATCATCCAGTGGAAGTGCTTCCGGATGTGAAATTGCTTCCGGATGGAAGAAAGCTTCCTTAGACTAAGTAAACTCCCACTGCATGTGACTATGTGTTTATATTACTAGACTAACGTTCAAAGTGCAGCACACTAAGTAAAGTTGCTTCCGGATGTGAATCCGCTTCCGCAAGCAATCAGAATGTCAGAACGTTCAGAGCAGTGCAGTGTCAGAATGCTTTTGGCAGAGCAGAGTTGTCAGAACTACTTTTCAGAGATAAAGCAAGTCAACCACCCTGCTAAGCATTAATGAAGCATTAAATGGGCAAACGGTAACATGGGAAAAACGGCCATATTCAAACGGCTAACCCACCTACCAAGAGTGAGAATACTTGAAGACTATATAAAGAAGCTCACCTTCATTTATGAAGGCATCTATTATCTTTAACATCTTGAAGAAAGCTAGAGAGAGAAAACGAAAAATCCTTCAAGCATTCAAAGCTGCCCAGAAAAGAGAAAGAGCATTTAACTCATTGAGTGATCTTTTCATCTACTTATCTTGTACTCTTTGTGGTTAAGTCTCTTCTTGTATTAAGAGCATTCATTGTACTTAAGTGTGTAACATTATCTGTTCTTGAAGAGAACTTAGTTAGAAAATCCTTTATTTGTAAAGGTTGAACCCTTGCTGGGTGTAAGGGGGAGCTAGTTAGAAAGGTTGCAAGTGAGCCTTGAGTAAAACTTGTGGTTGTAAGGTTGCAAGTGATCCCGTCTAAAACTTGCGGTTGTAAAGGTTCCAGGTGAACCCGTTGTAAAACCTGGGGATAGTGGAACTCAACCTGGGTGGTTGAGAACTGGACGTAGGTCAGGAAGACCGAACCAGTATAAATCCTTGTGTTGCTTTTATTTGAGTTTTTATTTTATAGCACAATTCACCCCCTCTTGTGCATCCATTACTTTCATTTGGTATCAGAGCGGGTCTTTCTCACTTGATTCCAACGAATCCAGAAAGTAAAGATCCAGTAATGGATACAGATTACTCCTTGCCTGATGTCTCCATTCAACCCAACAAGCCCCCAGGCTTTGATGGGTATAACTATCCATTCTGGAAATTTCGAATGGAGACGTACATCAAGTCCAGCGACATCAGACTCTGGGATGTAATTGAACGTGGGGATCACACTCCCCTAGATGCAGATGGTTTTGCAAAGCAGCGATCCAGATACACCAACGAGGACTATGCTCTAGTCCAACTAAACTACAGGGCCATGCATTACATTCAGTGTGTTCTCAGCCCTAAGGAGTTTCATAGGATCAGCCACCATAAAACTGCTAAGGATATGTGGGAGGCTCTTGAGGCTGCTCACTCTGGAACAAGGGGAGTGAAGGCAAGACGAGTTGAGATGTTGGTGGAAGAGTTTCACAAATTCGCCATGACTAGTCCAACTGAGCCAATCAGAGAACTGGAGCTCAGGTTCACTCACCTTATCAATAACCTGGCCTCCCTGGGCAAGGACATTCCTGAAAGAGAGCAAGTCAGCAAGATCCTAAAAGTCTTGAAAGGTGATTGGATCACCAAAGTTACCATCTTGCAGGAAGTCCAAGGAGAGTCAATCAGCTCCATCACTGCACTCTTTGGTTCCCTGGCTGAATATGAACCAACCCTGCTGGCTCAGAGAGCTCCTCAAGCTTCATCCAAAACCAAAAATCTTGCCCTTGTTGCTCCCAGCAAGGAGATTGATGAGAATGATGATGATGAGGATGATGAGGAGGAATTGGACGATGAGGAGATGGCCATGATGGTGAGGAAGTTCAGAAAGTTCTTCAAGAGGAAAGGAGGCCTTCAGAAAGGTGATTCCAGTCAGAAGAAGGGATACAAGAAGGAAAGGGCCCCGGTGTGCTTTGAGTGCAAAAAGCCTGGGCACTTCAAGGCTGAGTGTCCAAGCTTGCAAAGATCAAAGGGGAAAGACAAAAGAAAAGCCTTCGTATCCTCCATCTGGGTGAATAGCTCAGACGATGAAGCAAGTGATGAGGAAGAGGTTGCCAACCTTTGCCTGGTGGCCAGAGAAGATGATGAGGAAGCCTCTTCAGATTTTGATCTCACCCACGAGGACACTGAGGTAACTTTCTCTGAACTACAAGAGGATTACAATGAGGTTCATGAAGAATTCTCTCGATTATGTAAAGCCTATAAAGTGTTGAAAGCTAAAAAGGAATCACTTGAGTCCAAGGTGGACTCACTGAGTGAAGAGCTAGCGGAAGCTAGAAAGCTTCCGATACCAGATGGCAAGGGATCTCCCCAAGAGGAACCCAAGGCCACAACACTAGAAGGCTGCCCTAACTGCAGCAAGATCTCTACTGAAAGAGATAGACTGCAAAATGCCCTGGAGAAGTTTACAAATGGTTCTGAAATGTTGAATGTTATTTTGATGAACCAAAGGGCATATAGGGATAGAACTGGATTAGGGTATAAAGCATAAGGGTAAAAAATGGGTGGAGCCCAAAGTGAAACCATACTTAAAATTCTTCCATAAAGCTACAAGTCACAGCTCCACACCCTTTAGCTTCTGCAACTACTGCAACAAAAAGGGACACTCCACGTCCACTTGCAATGCAAAGAAGTATGGAGTAAATAGCTCCTATAAGTGGGTTCCAAAAGGAACCAGGGTAAATGAAGATCCTCCAAAGAAAGAAACTAAGGGAGGACAAGGGACTAGAACCTGGAAACATATTCCAAGGGAAGTCCGTCAGCCTAGAGCCTCCACAAGGCCAGAGGCACAACACAATCACAAACCCAAGGTCAATACTGGACCGAGGGGAAAGAAGACTAATGATAAAGGACCCAATAAAGGTTGGGTACCTAAGCTTGTCTAATTTATGCAGGTCTGTCTCAAAGCATCCAAGAACAAAAAGTGGTACATTGACAGTGGATGCTCGAGACACATGACTGGTGACAGAGACAAATTCAAGTCCTTGGTGATCAAAGATGGAGCCACAGTAACCTTTGGAGGTAATCAAAATGGAAAGATCACCGGAGTTGGAGAAGTAGGACCAGTAAAGGATGTCTATCTGGTGGATGGTCTCTGTCACAACCTGCTAAGCGTGAGCCAGAGCACTGACAAAGGAAACTGGGTAATTTTTTATTCACATGAGTGCATAATAGTAGATAAGCAGGATCTGAATCTAGATAAGGCCAACTTAAAATGCAAACTTAAGGCCAATAGGAATGGAAACCTATACACTCTAGATTTATGTCAACAACTGGAAGAAAAATGTTTAATATCTAGCGATGAGAACAGTTGGCTTTGGCATAAAAGGCTAGCTCATGTTAATTTCACTCAACTTGACATGCTAATTAAGAAAGAGCTAGCTATAGGGATTCCATCCTTTAAAGTTAAGCATGATTATATTTGTGAATCCTGCCAACGAGGAAAGCAAACAAAGTCCTCGTTTAAAACCAAGAAGAGAGTCTCCACTAGCAGGCCCTTGGAACTAATCCACATGGATTTGGTTGGGCCAGCGAGAGTGAAGAGCTTGGGTGGAAACCTGTATGCTCTAGTAGTAGTGGACGACTATTCAAGGTTCACTTGGACGATGTTTCTTGCCTCTAAGCAAGATGCTTTTGATGCTTTTGTTGTCCTGGCTAAGAAAGTGCAGAATGAGAGAGACCTCAAAATCACAGCCATAAGGACAGACCATGGAGGCGAGTTTGAGAACCATAGCTTCTCTGAGCTATGTGAGCAGAATGGTATTGAACATAACTTCTCAGCTCCCAGAACTCATCAGCAAAACGGAGTAGTCGAGAGGAAGAACATGGTTCTGACTGAGATGGCCAGGAGCATGCTCAACGAGAAAGAGGTTTCTCAAGTGTTCTGGGCGGACGCTATGAGCACTGCCTGCTACATCTCCAACAGAGCCTATGTTCGCAAGGGCTTGGACCAGACACCCTATGAGCTGTACAAAGGCAGAAAGCCCAACATCAGCCACCTCAGAATCTTTGGATCAAAATGCTATGTGCATAACAATGGAAAGGTAAATCTGGGTAAGTTTGATCCAAAAGCTGATGTAGGTGTATTCATAGGGTATTCCCTTAGGAGTAAGGCTTACAGAATATACAACATGAGAACTAGAATCGTAGAAGAATCAATGCATGTTGTATTTGATGAAACTCCTACATGGGGACAATCCACAGAAGATGATGAATTACTAAATCTTGCAAAACCACCATCATCTTCTTCACCACCAAAAGAAACACCAGCAAGCAATCCCAAGGAAGAAGATGAACCAAGTGATGAGCCTAGAGTGCAGACCGTGCCTGAGGAGGCACAGTTGCCAACAGCTAGGAGACATCACAGGGATCATCCTCTTGATCAAGTGCTTGGTGATGTTTCTTCTGGTGTCAGAACCAGAAGGCAGGTTCAAAATGAAGTTGAGTTTGGAGCATTTTTATCTCAAATCGAACCAACTTCAGTTGAACAAGCTCTTGAGGACTGCGACTGGATTATTGCCATGCAGGAAGAGCTAAATCAATTTGAAAGAAGCCAAGTTTGGGAACTAGTCCCAAGGCCGTCTCATCAATCCATAGTTGGGACCAAATGGGTCTTCAAGAACAAACTGGATGAGACAGGTCAAATTACGAGGAACAAAGCCAGATTAGTAGCCAAAGGATATAACCAAGAAGAAGGCATAGACTATGAAGAAACTTTTGCTCCAGTTTCTAGACTCGAAGCAATAAGGATTCTTCTAGCCTTTGCATCCATGAAAGGCTTTAGATTATATCAAATGGATGTAAAGAGTGCATTTCTTAATGGTTACATCAAAGAAGAGGTTTATGTAGAACAACCTCCTGGCTTTGAGGATCACAAGCATCCTAAACATGTGTATAGGCTAAAGAAAGCTTTATATGGCCTGAAACAAGCTCCTCGAGCTTGGTATGAGAGACTCAGCAGCTTTTTGCTGGGCAAGGGTTTCTCAAGAGGCAAACTAGATAGTACACTGTTTATTCTTCACAAAGATAGAAACATGCTAATTGTCCAGATTTATGTTGATGATATTATTTTTGGGGCAACTAACGAAAAACTTTGTGAAGAATTCTCTAAGACTATGCAGGGTGAGTTTGAAATGTCAATGATGGGAGAACTAACGTTCTTCCTAGGCCTGCAAATTAAGCAAAAGAAGAATGGAATCTTCATCTCCCAAGCTAAGTACTGCAGAGAGCTACTCAAGAAGTTTGGGATGGATGAATGCAAGGAGTATGACACACCAATGAGTACCACAGCCGCACTCGATGCTGATGCAAAGGGTAAATCTGTCAGCCTGCCCATGTACAGGGGAATGATAGGGTCCCTACTATACTTAACGGCAAGCAGGCCTGACATTCAAATTAGTGTAGGCATGTGTGCGAGGTTTCAAGCCAACCCCAAGGAGTCACATCTAACATGTGTTAAACGTATTCTAAGATACCTTGAGGGTACACAAGAGCTTGGTCTTTGGTATCCCAGAGGTAACCAAGAGTTCTTGTGGGCTTACTCTGACTCTGACCATGCAGGTTATAAAACTGATAGGAAGAGCACCAGTGGACAATGCGCCTTCCTTGGTGGTTGTCTGGTCTCTTGGGCTAGTAAGAAGCAAACCTGCGTGTCTTTGTCATCCACAGAGGCTGAATATATTGCTGCCGCAAGCTGTTGTGCCCAAGTGCTGTGGCTGAAGAACCAACTAAGAGATCTTGGCTTGGAGTTCCCTGAGGCACCCATCCTCTGTGACAACACAAGCACCATCAGCCTTGCCAAGAATCCGGTTCAGCACACAAGGACAAAGCACATTGATGTCAGACATCACTTCATTAGAGATCATGTTCAGAAGAAAGATGTCAAAGTGAAGTTTGTCCCCACTCAGCATCAGCTTGCTGATATTTTCACCAAGCCTCTGGGGGTTGATCAATTTACATTCATAAGAGGTGATTTGGGAATGGTAAACCCAAATGAAGTTTAATTCCTTAAATAATCTTGAGCTTTATTAAAACCTGCAACTTTACTAACTTAGGCATCGGAGTGCCAATCCTTGCTTTTGCAGGTCCCCAATGTTAAATCTTAAGCAAGTGCAACCGGAAGCAAAACCACTTCCGGATGATCATGTGCTGGCACTGAGTGTTAAACTAAAACAAGCAAGAGCGTCAGTGCCTGGATCAAGGGGCACGTCACTTCAGAAAACGTTTCATCTTCCTCCATGAGAAGTTGTGCCTTCTCTGATAAGGTGAAGCGACACATGTCAAAAGGTGCGCCGTTCCAATTAAATCTTTACGTTACCCAATGAATAAACGCATGCTTTCATGAAGAGTCATTACCCATTTTATCCTCTGTAACTTTGCATATAAATAGAAAGTCACTTTCACTTTCACTTTTTACTTACTCAAATTTTCACCCACAAATTCTCTGCATACATTCATATTCTCTTCATCTTCTTCACCGTGTTCTTCATCTTCTTCATCTTCTTCTTCGCATTTCATTTCATTTGAACTCTAAACCCTCACAAAAATGGCCGGCTCACATGAATCGAACCCCAACACAAAGAAAGCCACTTCAACCAAGAAATCTAAGTCCAAAACTGGGAAATCTGGGCATTCTCACACTAGGAAATCTGGAAAATCACATGAACGCGAAGAACACCAAGAACAATCTGGGCAAACCCAAGGGCAGAACGAGGAAGTCCAGGAACAACCTGGACATTCTGAGCAAGTCCAAGAACAGCCTGGGCAGACTGAGCGTGAACAAGCCAAGAGGAAAGGGAAGAAGAAGGTCCAGTTTAGCGAGGAACCTTCTTCCAAAAGACAAAGGGTAGAGGAGGATGATCCTCTGGTATATCGAGATGGGCCTTTGGAGGCTGTTTCCTCCAAGTTTGAAACCATCAAGCCTTACTTCAACAACGGCATGTTCATAGATCTAGCCAAGATAGATGAACTAGGGTTTCCACACCTGCGGCCATTTCTAGAAAAGTACATGCCCTGACTGGGGATCAACCAGGACTACAATATCAACGTCCTGCGAGTGTTCTGCGAGTCACTCACTGGGAAAGTCAAGTATAAGAAAGTGGATGGGAAGGAACAGATTAGGAAACTCACCTTCACTGCCACTGTAAGGGGGAGAACCTTCAGTTTCACTTGGACTGACATCAACGCCTTAATGGGGTTTACTGAAGAGGGAATGAATGAGTGGCTATACCCTGAATCACTCAAACTCAGCAAAGAGGAACTCGAGAAGACTTATAACACCCAAGGGAAGAAGGTGTCCGGGATGTCTGACTCCGACAGGCTACTATACTACGTCTACTCCCGCATGATGACACACAAGGGGGGTAACTTCAACGAGTTCACTCTGCTGGACAACCCATGGTTTCCCAGACTTCTCACCCAGCAGCCAATCAACCCCGGGCAGTTGATCAGTCTTGAACTGCATAGATGGATGATGAATAATAAGGCTGGTTTTCTTCCCTACCCCACTATCATCGCCTTCCTCCTTGAAAAGAATCTGATCAAGGCTACATCCACTGTGGAGGAAGAAAATGTTAAGTGCGTACCTGTCAGCGCAATTAACATTGGCAAGATGGGGATTAAGTATCTTAAGAAGGCCAAGCCCACTCGCTCAGGGTCTCAGGCAGGCAGTGCCTCTCATGCCTCAGCCCCCTCTATGTCAGGTGCAGGGGATCAAGAGGTTGACTCTCTTCCTGGTCCAAGCAGAGTTGCAAAGGTGCCAGCTACTGTCAAAGCCTTTCCCAGGAAGTAAAGGAGGAGATTCTCTTTAGGCTGACTGACTCCTTGGTGGCTCCTCTCCGTGATGAGTGTGACACTGGCTTCCAGCAGCAAGGGGAGCGAATCCAGAGGATCGAGGATCGCGTGGGTCAGGTCGAGGCTCACTTAGGACGGCTAGACGCCAAGCTAGACCTCATTCTCCAACACCTTCAGATCCCTCAACCCCAAGGTAACTTACCACCACCCCCTCCTCCAAACCCACCTCCACCTCCTCCACCTAATCAACCACTACTACCTCCTCCTCCTCCACCTAACACTCAACAGCCACAGCCACCTCCTCCTCTGAATGACCAACAACCCCACACATCACCAAACAACAACCAACAACCCCACACATCACCAAACAACAACCAACAACCCCACACATCACCCAACCACGACCACCAACCACAAGACTCACCCCAACAGTCCCCTCGCCAATCACCCCTTAACTCCAATAACTCTCCATCTCCACATAACACCCCTAATCGTTCACCACCCCCCACTTCAGCCGGGCCTTCCCACCCTAACCCTACCACCTCTCAACCCACCATCGCCCAAACCTTAGGTTTCACCTCTCCTGATCATCCACTTCACACCTACTACCTCCGAGACCAATCCCCTATTCGGTGGAAAGTTAGACAACCCAATGTCTGCTACTCCACCTACCCATTTGATGGCCTATTCACCCACCCCTCCTTCTGGGAAAGAAACACAGCCCTCCTACCCAAACCTCCTAAATCACCAGAACAAACCTCACCCACATCCTCTTCATCCACACCCTCACCACCTCAAAGATTTGGCCCTGAACCTCCACCCTCCTCTTCACCCAGTCCATCCTCTCTGGCCCTCGCCCTTGTTGATGATGACAAAAGGGGGAGAGATGCTGCTATCGCACTCCGCCATACCATGGAGACAAGGGATGTTCTGACTCAGCCATCCCTCTGGCTAGATGAAGACATCACTGCTGCCCTCCGCCGAGCCATGAAATCTCAGAGACTGGGTGGTGCTGAGAGTCTGATCAGAAGGGAAGCCATCCGGTTTATGCAACAGCAAAGGTCGGATGAGCAAAGGTCCAAAAGGGATATGGTTGTATATGAGCAAAGTGAAGACATACCACAGACAGACTCTTCATCTTCTGAGCCTCCTCCTTCTGAGCCTAGCCGCAACATAATTGAGGAGATAATGATGAAGTATGGGCTGGAGAAGATTAACCATCCTCCAATTGTGATAGCCAAGCCAATCCCTTCTACCTTTGGAACAACCTCTGCTCCTCCTCCTCGTACTGAGCCAACATCTGCTAGTCCTCCCTCTGAGCCAACTTCTGCTCCACCTCCTTCAGCAGTTAAGTATAGTGAGTCAAGGAAGAAGGCAGTTGCCAGAAAGGGTGCTAACAAGAGTACTGCTTCTACTGCATCTGCTGAGAGTGAGCAAGAGATTCCATCAGTCCAAGCTGAGCAAGAGATTCCTTCAGTACAAGTCATCCCAATTCTAAAGGAAGTTAAGCTAGAGATAGAAGATATGACTCCTGAAGAATTTGAGAGGTATGGGTACACGGATAAGATCTCTTTTGGTCAGATGACTTGCCTGGACGCTGAGAGAGCAGCAGCCAAGCCTACCCAAACGATAGGCAAGGGGAAAGGAAAGGGCAAAGGCAAAGTGAAAAGGAAAGCCCAGGAAGTTGAGGAGGACCCCAACTTCCCAGTATGGAATGTAAAGATCAGGGCTGTCCACTATCCAAATGGCGAGGTCACTCCTTTCTCAGATGCAACAGGGTTCCCAGGCTATGAGGAAGTTGAAAACTTGAAGAGAGCCTTCGAGAAGTCTGTTGAGTCTGAGAGACTCAGAAGGGAAAGGGAAGAGCAAGAGCTTCAGAGAATTATTACTCAGATTGACCAGAATGTGAAGGATGCCCATCTAGCCCAGCTCCAAAGAGAGAATGAGGAGAGACAGAAGGAGAGGGAGAGGAAAAAGAGACATCAACTTTAAACCTCCCACTTCACCCTTTTACCTTAGAAAATTTTTCTCTTTTTCATGCATAGTTCATTTTGCATAGTATAGATTACTTGTGAATTTTATCTGCTTTTGTAACACTAACTTGTAATCTTTTGTTTATCAATGATAATTCTCTAAGTTATTTGTGCTTGATCTAATTGTTATTTTTAATTCTTTCATATGATCTTAATCGATAAGACTTAGTTTGTCATCATCAAAAAGGGGGAGAATGTTAGAATCTTAAGTTTTGATGAAGACTAAAATATGAAAGAACTAGGCAAACACTTAGAGAATATTAGGTTAATATAGAACCCCAAGTAAGAGTACAACCGGATGTGGATTTACTTCCGGATAGACTAGGACTAGCGCTCTCGGATGAACGTCTCATCCCCCAGCGACAACAAGTACATCACTAAGTAATAACTCAGTCTAACAACATTAAATGGATAAAATTCCTTGAGACTAAGTTAAGATGCAACCGGATGTAGAGTTGCTTCCGATTGATTAGTGACTAGCGCTGGGTGTTGGCATAAATAACACTGAGCACCAGTGAACATAACCCAACGTCCAGTAGACTTGCTTCCGATTGCTTAGTGACTAGCGCTGGCTGTTGGAATAGATAACACTAAGCGTCAGTGAGCAAAATGTGAACATAACCCATCATCCAGTGGAAGTGCTTCCGGATGTGAAATTGCTTCCGGATGGAAGAAAGCTTCCTTAGACTAAGTAAACTCCCACTGCATGTGACTATGTGTTTATATTACTAGACTAACGTTCAAAGTGCAGCACACTAAGTAAAGTTGCTTCCGGATGTGAATCCGCTTCCGCAAGCAATCAGAATGTCAGAACGTTCAGAGCAGTGCAGTGTCAGAATGCTTTTGGCAGAGCAGAGTTGTCAGAACTACTTTTCAGAGATAAAGCAAGTCAACCACCCTGCTAAGCATTAATGAAGCATTAAATGGGCAAACGGTAACATGGGAAAAACGGCCATATTCAAACGGCTAACCCACCTACCAAGAGTGAGAATACTTGAAGACTATATAAAGAAGCTCACCTTCATTTATGAAGGCATCTATTATCTTTGACATCTTGAAGAAAGCTAGAGAGAGAAAACGAAAAATCCTTCAAGCATTCAAAGCTGCCCAGAAAAGAGAAAGAGCATTTAACTCATTGAGTGATCTTTTCATCTACTTATCTTGTACTCTTTGTGGTTAAGTCTCTTCTTGTATTAAGAGCATTCATTGTACTTAAGTGTGTAACATTATCTGTTCTTGAAGAGAACTTAGTTAGAAAATCCTTTATTTGTAAAGGTTGAACCCTTGCTGGGTGTAAGGGGGAGCTAGTTAGAAAGGTTGCAAGTGAGCCTTGAGTAAAACTTGTGGTTGTAAGGTTGCAAGTGATCCCGTCTAAAACTTGCGGTTGTAAAGGTTCCAGGTGAACCCGTTGTAAAACCTGGGGATAGTGGAACTCAACCTGGGTGGTTGAGAACTGGACGTAGGTCAGGAAGACCGAACCAGTATAAATCCTTGTGTTGCTTTTATTTGAGTTTTTATTTTATAGCACAATTCACCCCCCCTCTTGTGCATCCATTACTTTCAATATTGCGGGTAGGCTAAAGGTTGTAAATGCTATAAATATGGTTATGACTTGAAGTTAAAGGAGAATTGTGAGGTTTCTCTTGGTTTATTAGGCATATTGATGTTAATACTTATAAAGGATTCAATTGGTACAAATATTTGGGACTAAAATAGGTGGAATTACGAGAACAAGGTTAAAATTGTCTGGCTTGTATTGATTAAGTTAGAGGCATTTGACAGGAGTTAACAATTTTGATAATTGGAGAAAAATGATGATTATGGATTGAGGATTGACTAGAAAAATTTTGGTTAAAAGTGAAATGGAGAAAGAAAATTAAATTCAGGTTTTAGATTAAAGTTGATTAAGGAGGATTGTTTGAGATTAAGATGGAGAATATATTGGTTATGAGTTAAAGACTGAGTAGGATAAATTGTTGAATTTGATGGTTATTGGGTATCAATTACTTTTAGTAGGGTTGTTGACATAACTAAAATAGCTACCTACTACGTTGGCAAATCGATAGGTTAATTGTACAGGTTCCTCGGATTGTAAAGGAACCAGGGATGTTTTCACATTTTCGAGTGCTCCCTTTTTCATGCTTTCAGATTTGAGACTGGGCACACTGTCAATCACGTTTATTTTTGTCTATTGAGAGATGGATGTATCTGTACTGTATATATGTGTATATATTATGTGGTTATGCAGGTTTTGAAAACTGTGGTACCCTGTAGACACTCCACTACCCCACTTCTGAGTGTCACAGTGAGTTAAGAGGTGATTACTGAGACATTGTTTTGTCTCACCCCATTCCCTTTATTTTTACAGGTGATCATGCCCAGGGGGAGGCGCAAAGGAAAGGGAAGGAGCTGTCCGGCCTGCACTTAGACAGTGAGTAGGCCGGTGGTGATCCATTAGGATTATATATATTGCCATTTGATTAGGCTGCATCTGCTTCCACATTTGTTTGTTGTTATTTCGAATGAATTGAGCTGTTGAATTATTGTATTAACTGTTTCTGTGATTTGATCATGACTTGTAGATGGTATGTTATTTTGCTACTAGTACTGCGATAGTAGCGGTTATGTGATAATTGTAGCTGTGCTACAGACTCTATTAGTATTGCTGATTGACTGGAATAATAGATTATGTATTACAGGGAAATTGCCTGAAAATGGAAAGACATTCCTTCTTTTCCATCATGGACGTATTAGATGTTTGTGTTGATGTGATTTGTTGATACAGGTTGTTGTTTGGAATAACTGTGCTTAGGAAAGTTCTTTTCCTAACATGGTTATATCGAGTGATTGTGATTTACTGTTGTGATGAGTGTTGTTATTTTATATAACCATGTTAGATGGGCCCCGCTCTAACATGGTTACCTCTTTTCTGAGTGTTTTTCAAAGGTATTAGGTGATTCTTTTATAACCATGTTAGGAGAATTCTTACTAACATGGTTATCAATATATTATCCATGATAGCACTTTTATCGTTTTAGGTAATTCTTTTCTATCATGGATAATGAATAAATTATTATTAGGAATTTCTTTTCTGACTATGATAGCGATATCGATATTATGTAAAAATCTTTTTCTATCATAGTTAGTAAAGGATTTATTGAATTGATAGTGATATTATTAGTGAATTAGGGATTTAGTAACAAACTGTTACAGGAGCCATCAATTATCCTATTGCTATAGTAATAATTACGCTCTTCATTTGTCACGCCCTAAAAATTATGGCATGACCGGCACGAAGTTTAAGGTATCTAAACTCCATAAGTGTTCGCACCGCAAGTGCACGGGTCGCGCCAAGTAATAAAGTAGTGAGTAAAGATCGTTCCCACGAGGATTGGGATACAAATCCGATCAAGCAAGAGACTTTGTCATTTAATTAAGTTGAGCTAATCAAATATTGGTTGAGAAATTAACAACTAAAACTATTGATTGAATATAGAAAATAGATGCTAAATGTGGTTCTTGACTTTAAAGTTGGAATGCAACTTAGGATTATTTCTCCTCCTTGTATATCATAATAACCTTTAATCAACTCCTTTTCCAAATTGTTTTCATGTTTATATATGTGCTAACCGAGGGTTCTATAATACTTGTAAAGCTCTCTCAAGTCATAAACAAGTGTTTCATTCTATTAATTACACAATCTCTTGCCATAATTCATAAAACTCAATCCTTAAGTCCCAACCCTAATATGGTTATGTATGGTTAATAAGTATATCTCTATCTTATTAACAAAACTATTCATTTGTCATGCAAACTTCAAGTTCTTACACTATTCTACTCAAGTTCTACACTTAACCTAGCTCTCTTAAGTCATAAGTCAAATGAACAAATAATCTAAATGGTGATCAAACACTTAGAGGCATTAGGGCTAGAGTGAAATAAACACATATATATATACATTAATCACAAAAGGAGAGGAGTTTTAAAGAGTTACTCCATACAAGGGTTCAAAAAAATCCTAGATAAAGAGTTTAGCTACTCATAGTCAATATAAAAGCGCAAATACAAAGTGAAAGTATAGCCATAAATGACATGAGAAAGGAAAGGAAGATGAAGAGGAAGAAAACCAAATGGTTGGAGCTCCAAATCTCTTTCAAAGCTCCAATCTTTGCTTCAATCTCTTCAAAGTCACAAAACCTAGCACACCCACAAGCTTCCAAGTCTTCAAAAGTCAGAACCCCCTTGCCCTTTGTAAAGTACCACCTACAAATATAAAATTAACCTTAACCTAACTCAACTGCTAATCAAATCAATCTAAGCAATGGAGTCTAACCATGTTAGCAAAAGATTCACCTAACATGGTTAGCAAAAGAATTTCTCTATAAATAAGAGATTACATATCTAACTATGTTAGAAAAGAGAATCTTCTAACATAGTTAGCAAAAGAACCACCATCACCTAATAAAACACACATTCAATACCATAACCTAGATCTAACCATGTTAGAAAAGAATCACCTAACATGGTTAGAAAAGGAACTAACCAAACTACACAAAAATAAACCATATTAGAGCGGGGCCCATCTAATATGATTATACACACAGGAAAACATAAAACCACTCAATACATCCTCCATCTACCACATCAACATATTAGGAAAATCGAGTTTCCTATTTACATCCATTCAAGTTCTCATCACCTGGAAACAGAATATACACCAACCAAAACTTGACATATTAGTCAAGGTAGTTCCTGAACTATCACAGTAGCAGGAACAATATTACATAACATCCCAAAACTTTACATTAAGTCACAGTACAAGTAATACAGTTTACATATAATAAAATTCACTCAAAACAACATTTATATGTGCAGAAGCTGGTGCAGCCTAGTGAAATGGCGATATATGTCCCTAAAAAGGTCACCTCTGGCCTACTTACTATATCAGTATGGGCCAGACGGCCCCTTCCCCTTCCTCTGCGCCTCCCCCTGGGCATGATCACCTGTAAAAATAAAGGGAATGGGGTGAGACAAAACAATGTCTCAGTAATCACTACTTAACTCACTGTGACACTCAGAAGTGGGGTAGTGGAGTGTCTACAGGGTACCACAGTTCAAAACCTGCAAACAGCATATAACATTTACAAATATATATATATACTGAACAGATACATCCATCTCTCAATAGATAAAAATAAACGTGTGTGACACTGTGCCCGGTCTACAATCCGAAAAGCATAAAAAGGGACCACTCTAATCAATGTGAAAATCCCTGGTTCCTTTACAATCCGAGGAACCCGTACAATTAACCTATCGATTTGCGCAAATCGATAGATTACATCGGCCGACGGTACTAATAATCAGTGTCATGCAACATACAAAAGATTATATATAAATATGAATATATATAAAGTACAGTTCAGTTGAAAGGTACCCTATAGCCCACGTTTATGTATAACATAATCTGAATTTATTTTATTTATATATATATAAGTTGAAGAGGATGTTAGAAAATCCTCAACTACCATCACCCTCAGTATCACAGTCAGTTAAGCGTGATTACCTGCTAAACTTCACTGCAGCAGATATACGCAGATAACAGTTATCTTCAAAGTCCGCTTGAAAGATCACCATCTACAATAATGCCACAATTTAAAAATGGGTCAAGACACTTTGCAAGTGACTTAACTCAACCTTTTAAATAACTTTCATTAACACTAAAAGTATAAAATACTTCAATATCAAAACCACATCCATATCCTTTCCTCCTCCAACTTCTCTTGACCAAATCTTTACAATACCAATACTTTCAACCTTCATCATCTCTTGAAGAATTTATAACATTACCCACCATAACCAAACCATCCTTTAAAACATCTAAATCACTTTCAATCAATACTTTAACTATCCAACTTCCTTTCAAACCTCAATCTAGTCAACATTAGCATTCCAACATCAATAAACAACCTTTAATCTACCAAAGCCACTTCAAATCAACAATTTAACTAACAAAATTCCTTACAAACACCAATCCCTCTAAAACCAACCTTCCAACATCACCAAACAACTTCAACTAACACTACATAAATACCAATTTGTTCCAGAACATCATCCACTAACATAGCCCTAACATAAAGAGTCCAAAAATGCCCTATTAACTTCCAAACTCCTTCCTAAACACCAATTCAATCAAAATCAACTTTCCCACATCTTAATATAACCTTAACAAGCATTTATCAACAACTAATTCATTCAAATCATCTTTCATTAACAAAACCCCAATTCAAAGAGCCATAGAAAACTTCCAAAAGTCCCCAAAATCTTTTCCAACTTCAATAAACCTCAATACTTCCCAAACATCTTCAATTTAACAGTGAATAATCATTATAATAACTTGTCAATCCTAAAGTTCTAATTTTTCACAACATCCTAACATCAAAGAGACCAAATTTCACAAGATTAACTTCACAAGAGGCAAAGATCAAGCTTACGGAGTTCAAGAACCCGGGAAGGAGCTTCACTGTTGCCAGCTGCCGTCCAGAACTCGCCGGAATCGGCCCTCACGTGGCTGGCCGAACTGGAAACAAGGAGTATGAAGGAATGAAGAGGTGGAGTTGAAAGGGAAGGCATAACTTGTAAAAACCCAAAGAAAATACCTTCCTACCTTTTACCACCTCGGCCGCCGGAAGAGATATAGAAACTCGCCGGAAAATGTCCCCAAAGTCGTCGGCCGAACTGAAAGGGAAGAGGAGCTAAGAAAATTGTGTTGTGAAGTTGAAACAATAAGAAGACACATGAAAATGATAGAACAAGAGTCCACCTTGCCACCCGCCGCCGTCGTTCGCCGGAAATAGGACCACCGTCGCCGGAAAATGCCAAAATCGGTGCACCTCTTTCAAGCACGGATCGGGTTCGTGCTTTACAGATTCATGAAGAGGAGTGAAAGATAAAGCATAAATGAGAAGCTTTATGGAGGTAGAGGGCCAGATTGGTATATGGTTGATGAGAAGAAAATGGAGAAATGGTGAAAGGAGGGAGCGCCGTCGGTCTTGAGGAAGAAGAAAAAGGGTCCGATGGGTTTTATGTCAAAAAGGGGGCAGGGGCGCGTTTGGCTCATGCTTTCTTATTCAGAAATGGATAATTTCATACCGGAAGTTACCATAATGTCCTCTTTTAATTTAAAACCACTTAAACCAGCCTCCAATCTTCTTAACCTTCAAAATATTTTTAGCTTTACCATTCCCTCATATTTCAAACTCTTCAATTCCTTAATTAATTATATGCATATTCATTACTCAAAATTTCCAAAAATCTCCAAAAATTCCTAAAAAATCCCGAAATTCCTAATTTCTCCATTTATCATTTCCTAAAACACTCTTTAATCCTGTATTAAATTTTCAGGATGTTACAATTCTCCCCACCTTTTAGGAATTTTGCCCTCAAAATTCATTACCACCACATTTTTACCAAATGAAAACAATAGAGAAATGAGGTAAAATGTACCTAGGAATAGCTGTGGGTACTTCTCACGCATCTGTTCCTCAGCTTCCCAAGTCGCATCTCCTGGAGTCATACCTCTCCAGAAAACCTTCACAAGGCGAATGGTTTTATTTCTTAATTGCTTATCCTTGACATCCAAAATTCTTTCAGGCTCCACTCGATAAGTCAAATTGTCCTCCAACTCTACTTCTTCAGGCTCAATAACATGAGAAGGATCAGGGTGATATTTCTTCAACTGTGACACATGAAACACATTGTGTAGTCTCGATAGCTGTGGCGGAAGAGCTATCCGGTAAGAAACCTCACCGACCTTCTCAATCACATCGAAAGGACCCATATATCGAGGGGATAACTTCTTAGCTCGAATTGATCTGCCAACTCCTGTCATTGGCGAAACTTTCAAAAACACATGATCACCCTCTTCAAACTCTAGTGGTCGTCGTCGCTTATCTGCATAACTTTTCTGTCTACTCTGAGCCGTCAACAATTTCTCCCGAATCATCTCAATCTTCTGAGTCGTCTCATCCACAATATCCGGGCCAATAACAACCCTTTCACTCACTTCCGTCCAACAGATTGGCGATCGACACTTTCTACCATACAAAGCCTCATAAGGACCCATACCAATACTCGACTGGTAACTATTGTTATAAGCAAATTCTGCTAGTGGAAGATGCTTATCCCAACTACCAGGCAACTCAATAGCACATGCCCGCAACATATCCTCAAGGATTTGATTAACCCTTTCTGTCTGACCATCTGTTTGCGGGTGATAAGCAGTACTAAACTTAAGCTTACTGCCTAAAGCAGCCTGTAATGACGTCCAATATCCGGATCTATACCGCTGATCTCTATCTGAAATAATACTCTTTGGTACCCCATGCAAACGCACAATCTCGTCAACATACAACTGAGCCAACTTTTCCATTGGACTGGAAATCTGAACAGGCAAAAAGTGTGCCGACTTAGTTAACCGATCCACAATCACCCAAATAGAATCATGACCTGACTGAGTACGCGGTAACCCCACAATGAAATCCATAGATATATCATCCCACTTCCACTGAGGCACTTCAATACTCTGCAGCAATCCGCCAGGCTTTTGGTGCTGAATCTTGACTTTCTGGCAAGTCAAGCACTTAAGTACAAACTGTGTCACTTCCTTCTTCATCCCTGGCCACCAAAACCCTCGCTTCAGATCATTATACATCTTAGTGATTCCCGGATGCATGGCATATTTACTCCTGTGAGCCTCTTCCAAAATAGTCTGCTTTAACTCAGCACAATCAGGAACACAAATACGATGCTTAAACCGTAGAATCCCATGACCATCAATCTCAAAATCTAAGACTGAACCATCCTCCAATTCTTTTCGAATCTTACTCAACTTGTCATCCTTCTCCTGTGATACCCGCAAATCTTTATACAAGTCGAAATCAACTACTACCGCTCTCAAAATGGCCTGCTCCACCCCAGGAACAACTCGCATATCACGTAAAGTTTCCAACCAAGCCTGTTCCTCAAGACTCATTGCAAAAACATGAGCCGATTTCCTACTTAAAGCGTCAGCAACCACATTGGCTTTCCCAGGGTGATACTTGATTTCAAACTTATAATCACTTAGCAACTCCATCCAACGACGTTGCCTACCTTTCAACTCTTTCTGATCCATCAAATACTTGAGACTTTTATGATCACTGAATACTTCAAACTGAGCCCCAAAAAGATAATGGTGCCAGATTTTCAAGGCAAACACCACTGCACACAACTCCAAATCATGAGTTGGGTAGTTTACTTCATGTGGTCTCAACTGTCTCGAGGCATAAGCTATCACTTTGCCATTTTGCATCAACACACATCCCAAACCCATCAACGATGCATCAGTATACACCTCAAACGGTTGAGACGAATCTGGCAAAACCAACACTGGAGCGGTAGTCAAAATTTGTCTTTAACTCCTGAAATGCTGCTTCACACTGCTCCGTCCATACAAAAGGGCGATCTTTCTTGGTCAAATTTGTCAAAGGACGGGCAATCTGCGAAAAACCACGAATAAATCTCCGATAATAACCAGCTAATCCTACAAAACTCCTTACTTCAGTTACTGATTTCGGAGATTCCCACTGCAATACCGCCTCAACTTTACTAGGATCCACCGCAACACCTTCAGAAGAAACCACATGCCCCAAAAACTTTACTTCTTTCAGCCAAAATTCACATTTAGACAGCTTAGCATAAAGCTGATGATCCCTCAGAACTCTCAAAGCAATGCCCAGATGCTCACGATGTTCCTCTTTATTTTTAGAATAAATCAGAATATCATCAATGAACACTACAATGAATTTATCTAAATATGGCCTGAAAATTCTGTTCATATAATCCATGAACACAGCAGGAGCATTGGTCAAACCAAAAGGCATCACCAAGAATTCATAGTGGCCATAACGGGTTCTAAAGGCCGTTTTAGGAACGTCCTCTACCCGAACTCTTAACTGATGATAACCTGATCTCAAGTCAATCTTAGAAAATATGGAAACCCTAACTAACTGATCCAACAAATCATCTATCCTGGGCAACGGGTACTTATTCTTTATTGTGACTTTATTCAGCTGACGGTAGTCTATGCACAACCTCATGCTACCATCCTTTTTCTTAACAAACAAGACTGGAGCTCCCCACGGTGACACACTAGGTCGAATAAAACCTTTTTCAAGCAATTCTTCAATCTGCTTCTTCAACTCAACTAATTCTACCGGAGCCATCCTATATGGTGCCTTAGAAATTGGGCTAGCACCTGGTTCCAAATCAATGGTAAACTCCACTTCTCGTTCAGGCGGAAGACCCTGAATATCAGCGAAAACTTCAGTATAATCCTTAACCACATCTATAGCTTCAATGTTAATCTCCTCCTCAGATTGAATTGAGAAGAAAACAACAAACACCTGACAACCCCTCCACACGCACTTCTCAGCTTGTGTGGCGGATAGTAACAAGGAACCACTGGAACCCCCAACAGACAAAGAATTTACTGCATATCTCACAGCCCGTTCCTTGCAAAGTAAAATGACATTTTTGGCTATCAACCAATCCATGCCAATAATCACCTCTATTCCTTTAAGGGGTAAACATACAAGGTCAATCACAGAGTCTCGACCTTCATACTGAAGGTCCAAGCCTTTACATACGTGAGCAGTTACAAACACAGCTCCACTAGGGGTAGTTACTTTCAAATCATAAGATAATGCAGATAGAGTAAGGCCAAGTTTCTTAGCACAGTCATAGGAAATAAAAGAATGTGTCGCACCAGAATCAAATAACACTTCAACACTATGACCTCTGATGGAAACCATACCTTGAATCACATTAGGAGACGCTGTTGCCTCCTCTCTTGTGGTAACATACACACATCCAGGAGCCATAGGGCGACTGCTATGACTTGCCTGACCTTGCTGCCCCATCCTAGGGCAAAACTTGTAAGTATGGCCCAATTCATTACAGTGATAACACCTCCAACACTCTCCCGAATGAAACCTCCCACATCTATCACAAGGACCTCTCACACTAGATGCTGAGGCAGCTGACTCCTGATAAGACCCCTGACTAGCACCTGCTCGACCTCTACCACCAAAAGATTGGGTCCTGCCACCCCTGAACTGACTTCTCTGCCCAGATCTTCCCTCGTGTTGTCTGCGAAAACTACCCCTCTGATTATACCCTTGTGAAAAACCTCGCCCTTGAGATCTTCTCCCAGAACTACCGGAGGTACTCGTACCAGCACTGTGACTCTTCGAGATACCTTCTGTAGGCCCTAAGTAGTTAGTAGATTTACCCTGGTCGTCAACACGATCCAAAGTACCTGAACTTCTCAAGTTTCTGGCCACAAGACAAAGATACTCACAAGAATCCTCAAAACTAACAAACGACCTAGCATACAGATATGGCTGCAACACAGGTCTAGCCTTCTGAATCAACTGAGTATGCTTCCATTCGGGATCATCTCTATATTGCAAGTACGTCACATAGCGTGATAACTCATTGAAAGTGGCAACAAATTCATCCTCGTGCATATTGCCTTGCATTAATTTATTAAATTCAAGTTCTTTCTCATGTCTGATTGTAGTGGGAAAGTAATGCTCAAGGAATTTTTCTTTGAATTCTGACCACACAGTCATGGAGTCATCCATACCCCCCGGCTGACTTCCACCATCTTTTGGCATCACCGGTCAACAGCAAGATGGCAACCCTGGCCTTCTGGTACTCATTACAGGCAACTGCTTGGAAAATTGTTTCTAATCTATCGATCCATTCTTCTGCTATTTCAGGTTGGCGACCCCCTTCAAAAGTACGAGGATTATGCCTAGACACATCTTTCCAAACTTTATTAACAGCACGGTCCTCTTGGGTAACTTCTTGCTGGGTCCCGTGAGTTTCACTCTCATGGCCAAATTCAAACTCTCCTTCACTTTGATGCTGATGGCCCATATCCTGTTTAAATTTCTGTAACCTTTCTTCCATTGTCTCCAAAATCACATCCCTCAACTGATTCACAAACTCCGGCCCAAAGTTTTGTGCCGGAATAGATTGTTGTGAATCTTGGAACTGATTATAACTATCTTCTTCTCCACCCACCTAGGGAATAATGATAATAATCATAAAAAGAGTTAGTGATCATAATAATAAGGAAGGGAAAGAAAGGGGTTGATATATCGCCATTCTATATGCAATGCAACAGGCAGGGTATCGTTTACCATAAAACTGATACCAAATTGTAAAGTACCACCTACAAATATAAAATTAACCTTAACCTAACTCAACTGCTAATCAAATCAATCTAAGCAATGGAGTCTAACCATGTTAGCAAAAGATTCACCTAACATGGTTAGCAAAAGAATTTCTCTATAAATAAGAGATTACATATCTAACTATGTTAGAAAAGAGAATCTTCTAACATAGTTAGCAAAAGAACCACCATCACCTAATAAAACACACATTCAATACCATAACCTAAATCTAACCATGTTAGAAAAGAATCACCTAACATGGTTAGAAAAGGAACTAACCAAACTACACAAAAATAAACCATATTAGAGCGGGGCCCATCTAATATGATTATACACACAGGAAAACATAAAACCACTCAATACATCCTCCATCTACCACATCAACATATTAGGAAAATCGAGTTTCCTATTTACATCCATTCAAGTTCTCATCACCTGGAAACAGAATATACACCAACCAAAACTTGACATATTAGTCAAGGTAGTTCCTGAACTATCACAGTAGCAGGAACAATATTACATAACATCCCAAAACTTTACATTAAGTCACAGTACAAGTAATACAGTTCACATATAATAAAATTCACTCAAAACAACATTTATATGTGCAGAAGCTGGTGCAGCCTAGTGAAATGGCGATATATGTCCCTAAAAAGGTCACCTCTGGCCTACTTACTATATCAGTATGGGCCAGACGGCCCCTTCCCCTTCCTCTGCGCCTCCCCCTGGGCATGATCACCTGTAAAAATAAAGGGAATGGGGTGAGACAAAACAATGTCTCAGTAATCACTACTTAACTCACTGTGACACTCAGAAGTGGGGTAGTGGAGTGTCTACAGGGTACCACAGTTCAAAACCTGCAAACAGCATATAACATTTACAAATATATATATATATACAGAACAGGTACATCCATCTCTCAATAGATAAAAATAAACGTGTGTGACACTGTGCCCGGTCTACAATCCGAAAAGCATAAAAAGGGACCACTCTAATCAATGTGAAAATCCCTGGTTCCTTTATAATCCGAGGAACCCGTACAATTAACCTATCGATTTGCGCAAATCGATAGATTACATCGGCCGACGGTACTAATAATCAGTGTCATGCAACATACAAAAGATTATATATAAATATGAATATATATAAAGTACAGTTCAGTTGAAAGGTACCCTATAGCCCACGTTTATGTATAACATAATCTGAATTTATTTTATTTATATATATATAAGTAGAAGAGGATGTTAGAAAATCCTCAACTACCATCACCCTCAGTATCACAGTCAGTTAAGCGTGATTACCTGCTAAACTTCACTGCAGCAGATATACGCAGATAACAGTTATCTTCAAAGTCCGCTTGAAAGATCACCGTCTACAATAATGCCACAATTTAAAAATGGGTCAAGACACTTTGCAAGTGACTTAACTCAACCTTTTAAATAACTTTCATTAACACTAAAAGTATAAAATACTTCAATATCAAAACCACATCCATATCCTTTCCTCCTCCAACTTCTCTTGACCAAATCTTTACAATACCAATACTTTCAACCTTCATCATCTCTTGAAGAATTTATAACATTACCCACCATAACCAAACCATCCTTTAAAACATCTAAATCACTTTCAATCAATACTTTAACTATCCAACTTCCTTTCAAACCTCAATCTAGTCAACATTAGCATTCCAACATCAATAAACAACCTTTAATCTACCAAAGCCACTTCAAATCAACACTTTAACTAACAAAATTCCTTACAAACACCAATCCCTCTAAAACCAACCTTCCAACATCACCAAACAACTTCAACTAACACTACATAACTTAAAGAGTCCAAAAATGCCCTATTAACTTCCAAACTCCTTCCTAAACACCAATTCAATCAAAATCAACTTTCCCACATCTTATTATAACCTTAACAAGCATTTATCAACAACTAATTCATTCAAATCATCTTTCATTAACAAAACCCCAATTCAAAGAGCCATAGAAAACTTCCAAAAGTCCCCAAAATCTTTTCCAACTTCAATAAACCTCAATACTTCCCAAACATCTTCAATTTAACAGTGAATAATCATTATAATAACTTGTCAATCCTAAAGTTCTAATTTTTCACAACGTCCTAACATCAAAGAGACCAAATTTCACAAGATTAACTTCACAAGAGGCAAAGATCAAGCTTACGGAGTTCAAGAACGCAGGAAGGAGCTTCACTGCTGCCAGCTGCCGTCCAGAACTCGCCGGAATCGGCCCTCACGTGGCTGGCCGAACTGGAAACAAGGAGTATGAAGGAATGAAGAGGTGGAGTTGAAAGGGAAGGCATAACTTGTAAAAACCAAAAGAAAATACCTTCCTACCTTTTACCACCGTCGGCCGCCGGAAGAGATAAAGAAACTCGCCGGAAAATGTCCCCAAAGTCGTCGGCCGAACTAAAAGGGAAGAGGAGCTAAGAAAATTGTGTTGTGAAGTTGAAACAAGAAGAAGACACATGAAAATGATAGAACAAGAGTCCACCTTGCCACCCGCCGCCGTCGTTCGCCGGAAATAGGACCACCGTCGCCGGAAAATGCCAAAATCGGTGCACCTCTTTCAAGCACGGATCGGGTTCGTGCTTTACAGATTCATGAAGAGGAGTGAAAGATAAAGCATAAATGAGAAGCTTTATGGAGGTAGAGGGCCGGATTGGTATATGGTTGATGAGAAGAAAATGGAGAAATGGTGAAAGGAGGGAGCGCCGTCGGTCTTGAGGAAGAAGAAAAAGGGTCCGATGGGTTTTATGTCAAAAAGGGGGCAGGGGCGCGTTTGGCTCATGCTTTCTTATTCAGAAATGGATAATTTCATACCGGAAGTTACCATAATGTCCTCTTTTAATTTAAAACCACTTAAACCAGCCTCCAATCTTCTTAACCTTCAAAATATTTTTAGCTTTACCATTCCCTCATATTTCAAACTCTTCAATTCCTTAATTAATTATATGCATATTCATTACTCAAAATTTCCAAAAATCTCCAAAAATTCCTAAAAAATCCCGAAATTCCTAATTTCTCCATTTATCATTTCCTAAAACACTCTTTAATCCTGTATTAAATTTTCAGGTGGCAGTTTTTTAACCGACCATGCCGCGGCGTAGTAAAATGGACAAAATCATGCCGCGACATAATTTTTCCCTGGAACTGAAATTCAATTGTGCCGCGGCACAGAAGTTCAATATAGAATCATGTCGTGGCTCAGTTCTGTTTTGCTGAAAAATTATTTCTTCCCATGCAAATAGGTTGCTCCAATGTGTTTTGACATCCTTTCATTCATCTTAACTTCTCACCTGACCTGGCTTTAATTTCCTAATCACATTTGCCTTGCAAAACACTTAACTTTAATGATTAAGTTATCAAAATATTCAAAATCACTTAACAAATATGCTACCAAAAATCATGAATCAATTAGCATTTAAAGTATGTATAATTACTTCAAAAATGTATGCAAAAGAACATGAATCATGCTAAAAAGCATGAATTCCAAGATATAAAATGGAACAAGATTGATCAATTATCAACTTAACATAAATGCAAGATGTTGTCCTCACTAGTTGCTCAAGAGATATGCTTAAAGGGAAAGAAGTGGGATATAGATGAATGCATGGTTCACAATTCAAGAACAAGTTGCCAAAGTGTGTGTGTGAAGCTTAAAGATAGTGTCCATGCACTAGTTAGAATCCTAAGTAACAACTCAATATGTGTGAAACATCCTCAACATCAAGACTTTACTTCCTAACCTTTTCCTCTCTCTCCACTAGAGAACAACACAATTTCAAAATCAAAGGGACTTTCTAAGCTTGTAATGGGGCCAGGGGTTTAAGTGTTTAGCTATTTGAAAGAATGGGGAAAAGGAGTTCAAATACCTTGAGATAAATTACATTTCACTATATTCACTCATGTACAAAAATTTCTTCAAAGAGACTAGACATTCCCCCAAACTTATCTCATATTGATTCTTTGTACTCCAAGTCTTATTGCAATTTTTTTTCATACTTCTTTCTTTTTCTTCTTTTTCTCTTTTTTTTTCACATAATCTTCATTTCATTCATCATTATTTTTGACTTAGGAGTACAAATGTTTCCTTTTCACAACCACTATTTCCCTTTTCACATTGTATTTACATTTACATTTACATTCACCTTTGACAACCACACCAATCCTCGCTATAATGAAATGTCAATTATCTCAAGATCAAGGTAGTTCATGGTTTTTCGGGCTAAAAGGGTTAAGTCCAATGTGGGATTCAAAAGAAAATTATCATGATTTTTCATTATAAGGCTCAAAGAGGGTGCAAGTGGAAATGATTTCATGGGTTGGCTTCAAAAGGCTCAAACGCATTTAAAGGATGACCCTAATCTTTTTTTAAAATTGTGTGAATCATTCCCTAACTTCAAGAGATTCCAAGGAAAATCATAAAGTCTATCTATCAACAAATGCCCACACATATCAATTTGTTATAATTGTCATCTAACAAGAGAATTTCTATCATCTCAGCTAATGTGCAGAAAGGGTAAATTGCCAGAAACAAGACTTGCGTTGTTCCTCAAGCATTCAAAAATATCCCAAAATTTCCAATTAAGCATATAGTCTAAACAACACCTATCATTGGATCATGCATTAACTTCAACAGATACTTAATCAATCTAAAACATATTTTTCAAAAAATTGAACCTATAAGTCTAAGTTTCAAGGGTCTAACAATGGATTCCATGACAAATCAACATGTTAATTTATTCAACTCAAAATTGCCCTTATCCCCAAACTTGAAATGGATAGTGTCCTCACTGTCATCAGTGAAAGACTAAAGGCCTTCTCTCAAGCAGCAGTTTAGCCACAAAAGGAAAAAGTTTGTGCTTCATGAGAGGCACAAAAGATCTGGAGTTTTTGGATTTGCGAGGAGCCATGTTCCTTGAAAAAGCAATCAACCATTCCATCCACATAGTGAACATGCCCTTACCAAACAAAAGAAACACTTTTATTCAATTCATCAAAAATTTCTAACTACCTAAATGCTATCCTAAACTAATGATATGCATTGCCTAGCATATGTACCATCAAATGAAACCTTGCCCAAAAATTTCAGTTAATGTGCAAATGAAATTAACTCACTGCTCTAGCCCACTGCTCACAAAAACTTCACCACAACTCTCCATGTTTATACAAATAAGCACTTGCAACACTTAACTATCTCAAAAACTTCATTTGTACAAATCAGTCAATAAACACTCATCATTTAACCTCAGCCATAACAGAATATCAAAGTCTCATCACTAGTTTTTCAACTATTACACCAGTGACCCTCAATCATTACCTACTCACTGCACTTGGCCGCAACAAAATATCAAACTCACTTTCATCATTTATGACAAAACATATCAAAAACACAATATAAGCTAAAAACTCAAGCACTTTCAACTTCAACATTCAGAAATTTGCCTTGAAATCTCACAAATTGTTTCACCTACATCCTCAAATCTCACTTGCTATTCTCATTCAGTTCAGCCACATTCTCATTACAAGTTTAAGAGGCACAAATTAAAGTTCAGCCTAACATTCTTCAAAGTTCATTCATTAAACTATTAATCCTCATCCTTAGATGCAGGCACCAAAAATTGTTCAAACTGACTCCTATTTCATTCCTGATTTCCCTAGTCTCCAACTTCATTACACAAGACATTGCCGCAGCCAACATTCAAGCATAAATACTCAGTAATGCTATCCAAACCAACCCATTCAGCACCATTTAGTTCAGTAGTCAAAAAATTATTTATACCTAATTGGACACTTATTATCAAAACCACTCTAATCTCATATTTCATAAAAAATAATCTGACCTTAATTTCATGATAACCAAGCCAGAGAAACAACTAAAGCAAAGCAGAGAAAGAGAAGGGTTTCTCACCGAGACTAAGAGGTGCACTGGAGCTCAAAATAAGCAGTGATCAAGCTAGGTATCTAAGAAAGAGAATGATGAAGACAAGATGAAATTCCATCCGTACCCACACCAAGAAAATGCTTCAAATACAAGAGAAACAAGAGATAAAGCCGCAAGTAACAGTGGTGAAAGCCTGAACTGTGGAAAAAATTACGGTGGCCGGCAAAGATTAGGCGAAGGGTCGAAGGTGAGGGAAAAAGGAATGGCCACGTGAGTTGAGGAGAGGAATGGTGGTGATGGCCAAGATTAGGGTTTAAAATGTGGTGGGTTTGAGGAGGCGAGATCAAAGAAGATGCAAAAAGAGCGGAGATCGACGAACTCGACAAGGCGAAGACGGCGAGGAACGGCAAGGCAGAGATCGGCAGAGAGGCTATTGTGGTGGTTAGGGTTTTGAGATGAAAGGGAAGGAGATGAAGAAAAATTGAAAGACATCGGAGGTGGCGGAGACCAGTGGCCGGCCGTAACCGGCGGTGGAGACGCCCGACGGTGGGGGAGAAGAGGAGGGCGAAGCAAGGGGTAGAGAAGAGTGGCCAGAGGGAGGTGGTTGAGTGCGAGAGAGGGGAAGAGGAAATTTGGGGTGAGATTTTTATTAAAATTGAATTTTTATGTGTGTGCCACGGCTCAAAAATTGGGCCATGGCACAATTTGTCACTTAAATTGGCAGGGAATAAGCATGTCGCGACCAAGAATATGAGCCGCGACATGATATTTTTCTGCCACTTAACCTGGCTAAATGACGCAAATTGGGTCGCGACACAAACATTTGAAGCCGCTGCATGCTGACAGAAACCATATCAGCACCAAATAACTTTGAATTTGCTGATATATTTCACATGAAACACAACAAAAGCACACTTTCATCACAATTTGAGTCAATTAAAAACTCAAACACATGCCTTAAAGCTCATTTGAAACACAATTCCAATTTATTGAAGATCAACTCATTCAAAAATATCTTCATAACAAAATTCATTGACATCCATCAAAAATCACTCATCCTTACCAAAATCACTACACTCCCATGCCAAAACATCCATACTTCTCACACACACTATCAAAAGCATTTCACACCACCAATCAAGCTCAACCATGCCATACACCACCTGTAACATCCTAAATTTTTAATTATAAAATAAATTAATAAATACCCAAAATTTAATCTTGCAAATGTATTTAGAAAATTCAACATGTTAGTTTTTAGAAATATGTTAGGATTAAGAAAGAAAATAATTAAGTACTAAATTTAAATTTAGGAATATTTATGATGGTTACTCTGTTGGTATGATTTTATTCAAGGAAGGAAGGCTTTGTTGTCATAAATAATTACTATGAAGTGTGATGTTATTTATCATGAAAGAACAATGACATGGATAGTATTAGATGTGAGATATAGTTTGTGAAGACGATTGATGTGTACTATTACTGTTTTATTAGACCTTGTAAAAGGCTCAATTGCTTGATCTAGTTCTTATTAATTAAATTGAATTGTATTGGCTTTGATTGATTTGAAAATGATCTCTTAAAATAGAATATATAAGAAAAGGGGATGGATAGTACTTCTAGGAAACAAGAGTGACGTTAATTATTATACAATTGATTAATTTTTAATTATTTGTTTGTATGTGTTTTATTATTGCTTGTAGAAGTTAGCACGTGGGAGCTTACGTTTATTTTTGATTTGAATGCAAGGAGGTAACTACTTAAACTTGTTTGCGCGTGTGTGTATGTTGGTAAGCATATAGGTTAGTTTATGAATTTGCGATGTTTATTATATGTTTTATGAGAATTGATGATATGTTTGGTGCACACCGGTTAATATGATTATAATTATGCCATTTTGGAATGAGGTTCCCTGTAAAACCCCAGGGACTAAAATGAAATTGTTACATGTTCAGTAGGGTTGTGAGTCCCTTTGAACCAGTTCAAGCGAGGGTACATCGACCATCGAGTCGTGAGTCCCTATTGAACTGAGATATTACGGTGTGTTGTGTTTGATTTGATTTTTGTTATTGATGTTTTAATTGCTATTATTATTTATGTTTGATTTTGTGATGCATTGTTGTCAAACTCGCGAGTTAACATTCCGATTTTACCGTTTTTACGACACTACCTAACCAAAAGGTGTCACGAGTCACCTAAATTTTCAGTCTTTAAAGATTTGGTAGAAACTTACGTGTTTACATTGTGAATTCACCGTTTTTACGTTTGTACCTTACAGAAAATTGTGTTAACTTGCTACTAAACTCATTTTAATTATTTTTGATTGACAAAATTCAATGAATTTAAATATAAATTTCATAAAAAATTATTTGTCGAGGTTTATTTAGTATAAATATTTGTATATTTAAATATACTATTGTAACATCCCAAAATTTTAATTAGAGATATTAAGGAATTAATTAGGGCAATTGGGATATCATTATTTGAATAAAAGAGATTGTAAATAAGTAAATGGGGATAAATGTATTTTAAGATGGTATTATGCCTATTTTCTTTGGAAATTGAAGGAAAATAGTTAGGGGTTGAGTTTAAATTAAAACTTTTATGAAAAATAGTCTAAGACAAAGGTTATAATATGGTGGGAGAAAATATATAAGTGGGTGTGTAGAATAATTTTACAATATGTTTGAAGGTAGGGATTTAAAATAAAAAGTAAATAAATAAAGATTTAAGGGTAATTTTGTAATTTTTCCCTTAAACCCTAAGTTTATGCACTCTTCTCTCTTTATCTCATTTGTGGCCGCCACTCTCATCCCCAAAACTCACCATCTTCATCATCTTCATCAAGCATTCATCTTCATACCACTTTCTCTTCTCCTTCAACCAAACCAAGCTTCACTTTCCCACTTCCCCCTCCAATTTGTCTTCCTTCTTCCTCTCAAAGCCCAAACTCCCTCGCGTCCAGCCTTCTCCCTCGCTCGCCGCCGCCGTGAACTCGGCCACCCATCATCTGCCGTCGTCGTCCAGGTCCGACGGTGTTCTAGGCAAAAGAAAGCTCCGTCCGACGAACCACAACCATTTGCCCTTTGTTTTCTCACTTCACTTATCTTCGTTCTTCACCTTCATTCCTTTTCGTTTTTCCGGAGAACCCACGGCAGATGACGGCGGAATATGGTAAAGATTCTACATTTCTAGCCTATCTCGAACTATGCTTTCATTTTCATGTTGTCTCCTCACTGTTCTTCACTTCTCCATTTCGTTTTCCTTCGATCTCCGGCAGGAGAGGCGGTTTCTGTAACATCCTGAAAATTTAATACAGGATTAAAGAGTGTTTTGAGGAATGATAAATGGAGAAATTAGGAATTTTGGAATTTTTAGGAATTTTTGGGAATATTTTGGAAATTTTTGAGTAATTAAGTAAGAAATGAAGAGTTTGAAATATGAGGGAATGGTAAAGCTAAAAAATTTTGAAAGTTAAGGAGATTGGAGGCTGGTTTAAGTGGTTTTAAGTTAAAAAGAGTACACTATGGCAAGCTTGGGCTACAAATTATCCTAAACCACCTTATTTCCCCTCAACCAAACGCACCCTCCCTCCTTCCTTAACAACAAATCGAACTCCCTCCTCCTCATTTCTCTGCGCGCGTCGTCCCCTCCCCCCTTTTTCACCATTTTCTCCATTTTCTTCCTCCTCACACCTCACCATCCGGCCACTCCTTTACCAAAAAAAAAAACTTCCTCATTTCGGTTCATCTCTCTCTTTTCTTCATAGAGGCGTGAAGTCGGAGTCCGATCCGTGTGGGTGTGTGTGTGTCTGTCGCGTGTTCTCTTTTTCCGGCGAAGGGAGTTGTGTTGAAGGTAGGAGATAGTTCTTTGGTTCTTTTCGTGATTCTTCATAACTCCGTGAAGCACGAACTCGATCTGCGACTCCGGCGGCTTTTCCGGCGGCGACTTTGACTTTTCCGGCGACGTGACCGGCGGGTGAGGGAAAGGTTGGATTTTTCTTGCAGTTCCTCATGTTGTTTTCCTTCCTTCAACTTCACAACACCTTTTCCTTAGCTTTCCTTGCCCTTTTCAGTTTGGCCGACACCAAGAGGACGTTTTCCGGCGAGATTTTCCGGCGGCCGACGGTGGGGTGAACTCCTCTCTCTTCCTTCTTGTACTTTGTAAGCTTCTAGCCTCTTGTGAAGTTGACTTTTCGCATAAAGTCCCCTCTTTTAAGTTAGGGTTTGGACATGAGTTAATTATTGAAGTTTTAACCAAGGATTTGTGCAAGAATAAGTGATAAATTAAAGATATTTGGGAAGTATTTAAGCCTATTAAAGTTGGAAGTTGAGTTTAAATTTTATTGGCTATTTATTTGGCTCTTTAAGTATGGGTTAGCTAAAGGAGGAGGCTTTGGACTAGATTGGTGATTATGTGATGCTAGTTAAGGTTGTTTATTGTTGTTGGAATGTGAGTGTTGGCTAGAATGGTATTTGGGAGGAAGTTGGATAGTTAAAGTGTTGATATGAAGTGATTTTTGGTAGATTAAAGGTTGTTTGAGTTTGGAAGAGTGTTTGTGTGTTATGGAGGTCATTGTGAGTGACTTATTTAATGTGAATGCGGCGTTATAATGAGTGTTTAATAAATTGGATTAATCTTCAAGGTTTCTAAGAAATGGTGAAGGTTAATGATCTGGAAAGTTATAAAGTGATGTATTTGTAATGGAAGTAAATTATTACTTCAATATTGTTTTTGTTATTGGTAAAAAGTATAGCCTAAGTCATGAAGGTGTCTTAACCATTTTAAATGGTGGCATTATTGTAGACGGTGATCTTTTAGGCGGAGTTTGAGGGCAACTGTTACCTGCGTATATCTTCTGCAGTAAAGTTAGCAGGTAATCACGCTTAACTGACTGTGATACTGAGGGTGACGGTAGTTGAGGATTTCTAAAATCCTCTTCTACTTATATATATACATAAATGAAACAAGTTCGGATTATTTTATATTTAAACGTGGGCTATAGGGTACCTTTCAACTGAACTGTACTTTATATATATTCATATTTATATAAATATTTTGCATGTTGCATGACACTGATTATTAGTACCGTCGGCCGATGTAACCATCGATTTGCGCAAATCAATAGGTTAATTGTACATGTTCCTCGAATTGTGAAGGAACCAGGGATGTTTTCACATTTTAAAGTGCTCCCTTTTTCATGCTTTCAGATTTGAGACTGGGCACAGTGTCAATCACGTTTATTTTTGTCTATTGAGAGATGGATGTATCTGTACTGTATATATGTGTATATATTATGTGGTTATGCAGGTTTTGAAAACTGTGGTACCCTGTAGACGCTCCACTACCCCACTTCTGAGTGTCACAGTGAGTTAAGAGGTGATTACTGAGACATTGTTTTGTCTCACCCCATTCCCTTTATCTTTTTCAGGTGATCATGCCCAGGGGGAGGCGCAGAGGAAGGGGAAGGGGCCGTCTGGCCCATACTGAGTTAGTAAGTAGGCCAGAGGTGATCCTATAGGGACTTATATCGCCATTTAGCTAGGCTGCACCAGCTTCTGCATTATTGAATGTTATTTTGAATGAATTGTAATATTTGAATGTCGTGGTACTTATTATGCGACATGTTATGTGAAGTGTTTGGGATATCAGATACTGTTACTGTTATTATGATAGTTCAGGGATTATTATGACTGCGATGACAGTTGTACTCTATCAGTATTATGATGGCTTACTGATATAGGTGGTTGTTTGATGGATCGTGGTTAGGGAGCACTTTTACCTAATTTGAGTATGTAGTAGATTGATTATGTATTGTATGACTTTATGTGTCCTTGTATATAATCATATTAGATGGGCCCCGCTCTAATATGGTTTATTTTTGTGTAGTTTGGTTAGTTTCTTTTTCTAACCATGTTAGGTGATTCTTTTCTAACATGGTTAGATTTAGGTTATTATGTTGTATGTATGTTTTATTAGGTGATGATAGTTCTTGTACTAACTATGTTAGGAATTCTCATTTCTAACATAGTTAGATATGTGATAGGCCTATGTTTGGAATCTCTTCATAGTAGAGAAATTCGTTTACTAACCATGTTAGGTGATTCTTTTACTAACATGGTTAGGTTATCTAATTTGAAGTCATATCGTGTTTCTTTTTCTAACCATGTTAGATGTATTTTTATTAACATGGTTAGACGTCATTGGTTGGATTATGTGAATATGTATTTGATTAGGTGAAAGCTAGTAGGTAATTATTGTGTTATTAGTAGGTATGTTTCAGTTTCCGGCACAGCAAAGCTCCGGCGAAATAGTGGGAGGTCAGAAATGAGTAAGGTAGGTTAGCTTATTCCGATTTTACCCCTCTACCTGCGATTTCGTGAGAATTGAGAGTTAGGGTTTTGATTGGGGTTTTAAGATTCAGGTTCAATAATCAACAAAAATCAAAACATAGAGTTAGATTTGGTGTTTTCCTATAGCAAATTGAACTGAACATGTATGATGAATTTTAATGTATATGCTAAGATCCTCTTGTTTCCCGTGTTGGCTGAATTCTTCTGTTTTTTTATGTTTTGTTTAATTTAAAAATGAATCATAATGAAAGAATGAAGAAGTATATGAATAGGCATGACTGTGGGTTTCATGTTGAATTTGTTGGCTTTGAAGGGAATTATAAATTCTGTTATTACCCCTGTTCTTAGTCAGATTCCTTTTCAGTTATAACAAAAAGAAAATAAAAATGGTTCCTTTCCTTTTTCTGTGAATTTAGTTGTTAAAGAAGGAAGGATAATAAAATTAGACATTTATAATTGTATGTACATTCATTTATACTTGATTGTTATTGAAGTGGGTGATTTCATAAACTTATTCTGCCTCAGCTTTGTTTGAATATACATGATATGTGTTGGTTTGTGTAATGTTCCATTTTGTGTATTAGGATCTGCTAATTGAAAGTTTGCAGCTGGACATACACATGCATGCCTTAAATAAGATGAAATTTGCGAATCTTTCTTGATTTTCCTTCTTGTCCTGTTGTTGTTAATTAATGTTGCTACTCAGTAGATAGTACACACACATGTTGTCCTGTCCTAGCTTGGTATCATTATATAATAGTTGATAATGCTTCTCTTCTCTTTGATTAAAATGTGCAAGTTGCGAAATCTATTCAAATCAATGATTTCTCTGGGGTTTTCAGAACTTTATATTCAAATTAACAATGTATGTAAGTGATTTTGTATTGTTTTGTATGTGCATGTGGGTTTTCAAGGTGTGGTGCTTCTTTTTCATTGTGGCTGAACTGATTATTGATTTCTTCATTTTGAATGTTTATTGAAATTTGTGAATAAATGAAATTTTGATGCAAGTGTGATTAAATCATGAGTGTGACTACAATGGTATTGTTTTGTTTAAGATAGATATATTTTAATGTTAGCAATAAAAATATATGTGAAATTTAGTTGTATTCTTGAGTTGAGTTGAAAAGAATTATAAGTGGATGTATTGAAGTATGTGAATATAATCTGAATCTTGTTGGCCTCAAATAAGAAATATGAGAAATCTGGTTCCTACTCTCATTGATTTAATCAATTGAATATGAAGTTGATGAGTTACCTATTGATTGTGAGTTGAGAAGCATTTTAAATAATTGCAAGACAATATGTAAATATAATCTAGATTATATTGGGTAATAAAGTGTAAAGGGATAAAAGTTACAATCTTGAATATTGATGATTTGATTGGGGTGAATTTTGTTAATGCTGAATATAAAGCTTTGTGTACCGGTCGATGATCTTTGGTTAGTGTTTGTTTATGTACATTATTGCTTTGTTTGGAAATTTGAAATGCTTGTGTTTAGTGATTTGAAAGAGTTCTATTCTATTTCTTTTCTAAGTCAGCCTTTCAAGGACATCTATAATTGAAGAAATTGTTGATTGTGAAAGATGATGATTTGTTATGAATTGTGATTGTTTTAAATTGGAAGTGAAAAATGATGTTTGATTGTTATGAATGGGTGATAGTAAATGAAAATTAAGATAGTTTAACTTAAAATGATATAACTAAGAATTGGGATTTGGGTAGTCGCATAAGGAGAGAGACGTTGTATGTTCCTTATAAAGATAGTTGTTGATTTATTATCGTTATGTAATAATAGGAGGAAAATCCACGAGGAATGGTAAGGAAAAATCAACAGAGTGCTAAAGGGCGACAGGTAATCACACTTAACCTTGCTATAACATTGAGGGTGACGTTAGTTGGGGATTTCAAAATCCTTTCTCACCCTCATTATATTATATATATTATCTTTGAAAAGTTATTTTTATACAAAATAGGCTATCGGGTGCCTTTCAAACGCGATTATATTTGTATAAAGAAATTTGATTTATTATATATATATTATTCTGCTTGGTGGTGGTTATTGATCTGGAATGGTGTGGAATGAATATGGATATAGTGTTCGAGCAGTGAGGTTATGAGCATAGAACAAGGAGTTAGATGTTGAGTTTGAGATTATAGAGAACTATGTTGTGGAAAACATGAAATGTGAGATTGAAATATTGAATAGTTGAGATTGTGGTACTGAATGAGAATGAAATGGATGGATAAGAATGGATGTTGTGAGGTTTGCATGACACTGAGATATTTATGTACCATTGCGCGATGATAACTGTCGATTGGCCAATCGACAGTTATTTGTACTGATGATCCTTTTCGGATTGATTAGACCGGGGATCATAGGTCAACTTATTGAGAGAAAGTGACCTACGGTTGTTTGGCACTGGAGAGCCCAACCGTTCCCGTTCTGTAATGGAAGCAGAATTGGGGTTCCCTCTCTGGAGATTGCCAGAGAGGGAAATTGTCCCCTCATTATGGAGAGGGACACAGTGTCAAATCATATAGTGAAGATTAGATGCTTGAATGCCCCGTGATGGCACAATGCATCTATAGGTGAGTGTGAGAGTTGGGGCAGTAGGATCGTTGAATTGGAAAAGTAGAGATGGTGATTTTGACTTGATTTGGATATGACGGAGGGACTTGAGTAAGGAATGAAAGAGGATCTGGTTATATATATTATTATTGTTTTTTTTAAACTGTGGTACCCTTTAGACGCCCTCACTACCGCACATCTCACTGTTATAGTGAGTTAAGCGGTGATTACTGGGACAAATTGTCTCATTCCACGATTACTGACATTTTTGCAGGTATTCATGCACAGGCGCAAGCATCAGGAAAGGGAATTAGGCTGTAGAGGTTATTTAATTTGTTTAGAAATGTATATTGCCAATTTTTAGGGCTGCATTCGCTTCCGCATGTATATATATAATTATTTATTGTTTGTTATCTATTAGTTTTGTTTATTAACCATGTTAGGCAAATCATTTCTAACATGGTTAGCTTTTAATTATCCATGATAGGATTCATATTTTATTAGGCAATTCTTTTCTATCATGGATAAAGTATAAATTATTAGAAAGTTCTTTTTCTAACTATGATAGAGATATTGTGGATATGAATATTTCTTTTTCTATCATAGTTAGTGAAGAGATTGTTGAAATAAAATAGACATCTTAGTTTAATTAGGGAATTAGTAACACAATGTTACAACTATCTATATTCAAAATAAATTGAAGTCAATTTATTATTATTTTTTGTATTCTTATTTTATTTTATAAAAGAAATACATGTTTTTTTATAAACATAAACTCTTACGAGTTTACGGTTCGAGCCTACGATCCGAGTTTACCTTATCTCCACGGGTTTACTTAAACTCACGAGTTTAATAACCTTGTTGTGATGTGTTTGTAAATAAATATTTGTGAACACAGCTTGTAGCACACACCACTTAACACACTATTAGCACACACCACCTTGCGCACATACACATGCACGTAGTGCAAAAATGTACGTAAGCGAGCGGTAGTAGTTGCGATTTCTGGGTCTACCTCAATCGTTGTCATTACAGGTATTAGATCGGGGCAGGAGTCATGGGGAAAGGATCCGGAGACTGGGGAAAACTAAACATTAGGTACATTGGTGCTTCTGCATTTATTCATTTTTTTATTTGTGTAATGATTTATTGATCCTTTGCATTTATCTTCATTGGATTACTGTAAAAAAATGTTGTCTGGATAACTGTAATTATTGCTTAAAACATGTTTATGTGCTTATTTGTAAATGATAATTGTGAAAGAATTTAGTCAGATATTATTAGATTTGTTTAAATATCCATGTTAGTCAATTTTCATCTAACATGGATATATCATATTTGACATTTTTACCATATTTATTTAAATATACATGTTAGTCAACTTTTATCTAACATGGATATATCAGATTTCATAATTTTAAATCAAGGATTCTCAATTGTGAATTTTATATTTGATTCTAAAATTATATTTACTTTAATTTATTATATTTAAATTACATTGAATCTTTATCTAACCATGATAGGTGTAACACCCGAAAATTTGATTAAAAAAATAATAACAAAGAATTAAATATAGCCATAGGGAACAATTGACAACTTAGAAAGTGTTATAATCAAATTTTGTGAAAATAAAGGTATGTTAAAAATAATAGTTTGGAAGTGAGTTTTAGACTAGAAGTTTTATGGAAAATATTTTGAAGATTATGTAAAATATGATTGATGAAAATATTTAATAGAGAAGTAAAATTTATTTTTGGAAGTATGAGAAAGATGAGATTAAGTTTAGAATAATAAAAAAAGGGGGATTCAATTAAATAATAAAATGTTAAGAGGGCCACATTTGTTATTATCCCATAGGCCCTTTTATGAAATAAAAGGAAAGTTCTTTTTCTCCTTCCTTTCTAGAAGTAGATAGAAGGACCATCATCATCGTTTTCTCACTCTCTTCTCTGGCTTCTTTTGGTTTTCCTCCTTGCCCTCCATTTCCGGCGCAGCCGCGCTATGCCACGTCGCCGGCAGCGAGGGGAGCCACCTTGGCTCCTCCTTCTTGTTCCTAATCTCCTTTTTTTTCTTATGTGCGTTTGAGTATGATATGAATGAAAGAGAGAGCTCAAGTGAGAACTTTTATCCGGCGATTTGGGGTGTTTTCCGGCGATTCTCCGGCAACTATAGAGTAAGTAAACTCCTATAATTTTCCCTCTATCATATGCTTGATTTTTAGGGTTTTCATTAGAAATAATTTGGGGATTTTGATGTAAATCAATTTTTATGCTATTTGAGTTGAAATTTGTTGCTCCAAAATCAAATTGGGGTCGTTTTTAACTAGCCTATGGGTTTGGATCGTTTGATTTGGGGTTAGAATGAAGTTTGGCCAAATTTAAGTGTTAAAAAGTTAGAGTTTGAGAGCATTTTCGAAAATCCAGTAGCATTACTAGAAATTGGTGGTCCTAACTTGTTTAATTAAGTGGTATGATGATGATAATTGGTTTCAATTAGTTATAATTAATACTCCCTCCGTTCCTAAATATAAGACCTAGATAACTTTTTTTTGGAAAGATTAAGGTTGTGAAATATGTTATTAAATCATGGTATATTTGATATCTTTTTAGATTATCCATTAGCTTATAGGTAAAATAAACTAGTTTAAGAGAAAAAATTAGGTAAATCAATTTATAATTAACTTATTTTTTGCTTTTTTTAGGATTTTTCAAAAAAGTCATCTAGGTCCTATATTTAGGAACGGAGAGAGTATTATATATGACTTTGCTTGCTTAAAGTAGGCTTATGATCAACTTGGGAAATTCAATATTTCAAATATGAACTTTAAAACATGAAATATGGTTTCTATAGGTTTATTCGAGCTCAACAACGGTGTTAATTGGATTTATTGAGTTAAATTTAGTATTGGATTGAATTGGGAACTTTTGAATGCTTATTGGAGGACTAAGTATTTGCATTGGATTGACTTGAGTATGAGGTTCTATTTAGATTAGATATTGAAGAATAACGAACCCTTGAATAGGTGTTCTCTGTTTTTATCAGAATTTTCTTAGTATAAAGTGTATTGCAATTGTGTACATGTATGAATTTTAGAGGGAAGCTTGAAGTTTTATGGTTGTCAGTTTAGTGGAAAGGGATGATTGTTTTGTACTTTGCTTGTAAGTCTATACAAATAGTTGCTTGAATGATTTTTCAAGAAATTATGATTTTTTATATACATGTGGGTGGGTGTGGTGGTATTAGTTCAAATTTATTCTTTATTGTTACTATGTTGAGGTGTTGTCTTCTCCTTTACAGGTCTAATAGATCTGAAAAAAGGTTAATGTTCTATGTCTAGTTTAAAAATTCAGTGGAGAGATACAAATCTTGTTCTGATCATGCATCTTAAATTATGTTTGACAATTAAGATTTCTATTGAGGATTGTGACTTGTTAATTATTTGGTGCAGGCTTAATATGGCCAAATGGGTACTTGTATTTTGGAGAATCGTGTCCTTTGTGACAGTGTCGTTGTAAACTTAGTTATCAATTCAATTTCACTGTTGAAATCATGAGAATAAGTGTAAAATCATGTGTGAATCTCGTGAAAAAGGGAACTATAAGGATATATATTTTTGTATTGGTATTTTCTGCTTTGGTTGTGAAGTTGGAGTTGATTGTGAAGCTATGTTTTCCACTTTGTATGCTGAATTTGTTATGTGTAGAATGGATGTGTTAAGGATGGATTGAGTGAGATGGATATGTAAAAAGGAAAGAGATTAAGTTGAGATTGATGGTTTATCAGATTTGGTCATTTTAGCGTGTTTAATTGAAAATTTGTTAAGCTATAAATGTGTACAAAAGATTCTGATTGGTATTTGTTTTTATGATAAACAAGCCTCACTGAAACTATTAGTAGTTAATGACTTGCAAATGATGATTAACTTGTTAGATGAAATATGAATCTACTGACTGAAACTGATTTTTGTCATTCCTCCAATATTTGGAATATGTTTGATTAAAGCAGCTATGTGAATATAATTGTAGTGATTGTTTGAAATGATGTTTGGATGAATAAAACTGAATTGCTTGTGATTTGGCATGGGTGGTGGGATATGGTTTGCCAATCAATTTATATTTCCTATTTTCCGGATTTAGTTATTTGAGGGTATGAATGAGTACATAAAGCTATTGAAATTTCTAATTGATGGATTGGATTTCTTGAAACAGCATACGTGTTTAAAGTGTGGTTATACAAGTTAATGAATGAGATTTTCTTAGTTTGTTTTATATTTGGTGACTGATTGGAAAAAAAATGAAATGAGAATGATGCAAGTTATTCATGATGTTCTTTCTCTTTCGGCTCAGTTTAGTATAACTCTGCTGTGTATTGAAATGAGATTACAGATTTTCCTTGAGTATGCAGTAAGAATGAAAGTTTAAAGTTTGGTATTATGGTGTATATTTGATTAATTAAAGTACGAAAATGTTCTTGAACAAGTACATTGACTGGACCATTGTTGGAATGAGAAGAGATCTTGTTTTATTTCATTCTAAAGGAGTTTTTATCATTCAAATCAATTTATTCATTATTATACAAATATATATTTATTTTTTTGAGGAACTAGACACAAAGCGCTTGATTCTCGTGGGTTTTATACCTGCGCTTGTTTTGTAGCTTTGCTATGCTTGTTTCGTGACTTTGTGTCACGCTTGATTCGTGGTTTCACCACGCTTGAACTGTTTTCGTAGACTCGAGTTACGCTTGATCTGTTTTCGTAGTCTCAAGCTACGCTTGACTTGTTTTCGTAGACTTGAGCTACGCTTGACTTGTTTTCGTAGACTCGAGCTACGCTTGAACTGTTTTCGTAGACTCGGGTTACGTGTAACCTGTTTTCGTAATCTTGAGCTACGCTTGTTTCGTGACTTCGTGTCACGCTTGTTTCGTGGCTTTGCCACGCTTGTTTCGTGACTTCATGTCACGCTTGTTTCGTGGTTTTGCCATGCTTAGTTATTTACCCTTGTGTGACTGTGTGTCCACGCTTGTTTCGTAGTCTCGAGCTACGCTGGTTTTTCGTGGCATTCGGGCTGCGTTTGACTTGTAGATTTCGAGCTGCGCTTGTTATTCGCTGCTTGTCAGTTCCTCTATAAAAGTAAGCTTTTCATAAAAAAAATGTTTTCATATTTACTTTATATTATTTGGACTAAGTTGTTTTCTTAAGATATGTTAATGATTAAGGTGGAATTGCATCTTATATATATATTGTGAGATTTATATCAATAAAACTATTATCATTCTTAGACATTACAAGTATTTTCTTGATTGGAATATGATTATGAACTTTTGAGAAATGAGGCAGTGACACAAATATTATTATTGAATACTTCAATTTTGTGATTTAGATAGAATTTAAGAAGATAGTAATATTATTGTGCCTGGACTCAAAGCAAAATTCTCTATTCTTGTATTTTTATTTCTCTGTGGATAGAGATGTTTTGATTTTGTTGAATATATAATATACTCCCTCCGGTCCTAAATATAAGACCTAATTGACTTTTTTGAAAAATCCTAAAAAACAGCAAAATATGTTAATTATAAATTGATTTACCTAATTTTTTCCTTTAAACTAGTTTATTTTACTTATAAACTAATGGATAATCTAAAAATATATCAAATATATCATGATTTAATATACTATTTTGCAATCTTAACTTCTCCAAAAAAAAGTTATCTAGGTCCTATATTTAGGACCGGAGGTAGTATAATACTTTGTATTTCAGATTGAAGAATGTAGATCAACACATCTTGCTATAGGATAATAGAAGGTAAAAGTAAAATTTTATACATATTTTCACTGTAAATAATAGATACCTAAATATTCACTTTCCTTGTATATTACCTTTATATGCATTGAGATGTAAATGTTATAGCCAAATGTTTGAAATGGTAAATGTTTGGAAATAGAAATGTATGCTTAAAATGTCTATAGTTAATTGAAATGGCTTACGAAGTGAGATTTGGTCAATACTTCGTGCCGGTCACGCAATAGAACTTCAGGGCATGACAATAGGTCATTTGTTTTACTGAAAATTATTTTTCTATCATGGTTAGTCTATTAACTTATAATTTACAGAAAATAAGAAAATGTTTATCTAACTATGTTAGCGATTATATTAACTTCCATTTTTTTTCTAACATAGTTAGACTTCAAACTATTTTGAATTAAAGAATTGTATTTTTATTTATAAATTAAATAGTAAGTAGTCTGATTTGTAAATTGAAAAAAAAATTATTAGAGTAAAATTGGTTATAAAACTGTGGTTGTTACAATTTGGTATACAAACACGGTGCTTCTACAACCAAGTCTTTTGTATCATAGTTTAATTTAAAAACAATAAAAATTTTCTTTTGAAAAGAAAATTTTCAAAAGAATTTACATTTATAAAATGGAAAATGTGTTTGTTTGATATTTACTATTGTTGCATTTGTAGTAATTGTGGGGATAGTCTCCTGATCCTTTCCTGGTTTATTTTTACTTTATAGGAAAAGTCTTATTGTGTAAATTTTATTTTAGATCTTTAGTATATACATTAAATTCATTCTCTTTAAGGAATTACTTCCATCACTAGGTGTGTGTGGAGGAAGTGCATAACAGAAAATTGTCGTAGTTATTGTGTGTTTAATGTTATATGGATATGCTTAGTCCATTGGTGGGAGAGTAATATGGTCTAAAAGGACCTAGCTAGGAGATTATGAATGTTTTGAATTGATTATTGTGTTTTCCTGTACTTGTGTTGAAGGTGAATTATAAATTCATTCTTTAGTGTTTGTTCATTAGTAGGAGTAAGTTAATGCCAAATGAATGGAGAGGGAACGTGTATTGTTTTATGGATTGTAATCTTAAGTATGTTTTTATCAATTTTCAAAGGTTTATATAGGTCAAAATTTAGTAATTGATTGAAGTTGAATTGGATAATACTTAGTAGTAGAGATTATTAATCGGTTTCTGAAATTGGATAGATGCTTTTAAAATAATTTTCTCTTTTACAAAGTATTTTGCGAGATTGTTAAGGATCGGGTTTCTTGGTTGACTATCAATTTTGTAATAAAAGAATTTGGTTGGTTTAAATTGTTATATATTTTATAAAGGAAATTTTGACATATTTAGAGTAGCGAAGGCTATAATTGGGTTTCTGATTTGAGAATTTGAGAGTTGTTGAAATCTTTTTGTTTCAGATTTATAGGTGCATATGGAAAATTTATTGGGAATTGTGAGTTGATTGATGTAGATTGAGTTAGAATTAATTGAAAATTTGAGGATTTAAGCATTCTTTATGAGATAGATATTGACAGAGAGTGAATGAGTTGGATATTATAACTGAGTTTGATATAGGATATATAGTTTGTGAAATATGGTTAATATAGGGTGAAGAAGTAATGATTGATTGAGTGACTTTAATTGGTGTGAATGATAGGGGTTAATGGTTACTTAATTTGATAGTCGTATATATATTTTGAACGACATTAAATAGGCATTGTTATTGAAGCATAGTTGAAGCTAAATTTAAAATTAGAGCTTGTTTCTAAAAAAGGAATTGAAGCATGTACCTTTTAGAGTATGGATTATATGGAATTAAAAGATAGGAAAATAACGATTTCAATCATTAAGGAAATTGAGTGAAATAATAAAAGGTGTCAAGTACTTCAAAGGAACCTAAGATAATAGGAAAAGTGCCATGTGCTTAGTTTTAAAGTAGAGATTGTGAATGTAACAACCTGGAAATTTAATATCGGATTAGAAAATGTTTTTAGTGGATGACCATTGAAAATGTGAAATTTATTAGAATTTTTGGAAAATTTGGACATTTTAGAGGATTTGGAGAAATAAGTACCTAAGCTAATAGATTAAATGATTTGGAAGATTGATATAGTGTAACATCCTAGAAATTTAATACGAGGTTAGAGAGAAAATTTGGGAATTTTTAGAATTTTTGGTGATTTTGGGATATTTTGGAAGTTTTGGTGAAATTTGTAACATCCTGGAAATTTAATACAAGATTTGAAGGTGTTTTAGGAAATAATAAAAGGAAAATTAGAAGATTTTAAAATATTTTTAAAGTTAAAGGGATTGGAGGCTTGATTTAGTGAATTTTAATTAAAAGAGGACATTATGGTAATTTCCGGTACTTGTTAAAAACCCATTGAAAGAAAACACACAAACCAAACACTCCCTTCCTCCTCAAAACATTTCAGCCGTGCGTGAAGCCCTCCCCTTCCTTCCATCTTTCGATTTTTCTTCTCCAAATCCACACCTATTTCATGTTTACACTTCTAGATCCACACCCATTTCGGTTTCCCCATTTCTTTCTCTCCAAATCCTTCCTAAACTCGTGTCAAATCTCGGACTCCTTGCTGCTCGGCTTTGCACGCGAATTTCCGGCGAGTTTTCTTCTTCTCTGGCGGCGGACGGGGGAGGTCGGCGGCGATGAGAGGTGAAGTTTGCTATTTCTTTGGTTCTCCAAGCTAATACTTTTTCCCAACTTCTTTTTCCTCATTTTCTTTTCCGTTTTGCTGTATGTTTCGGCCAGCCCCTTTAATGGCCATTTTCCGGCGACGCTTGTGGCGGTTTCCGGCGTGTGAACCTCCCTGTTTCGTTTTAGAACTCCGTAAGCATTTTCTATACCCTTTTTACCTTTGATTTTTCGTGTTGAGCCTTTTGAGAGTGAGGGTTTGAATTGGGGGTTTGAGTTTCAGTTATGATATGAATTAAAAACTATGCCAAGGCTTCATATTTTAGTATCCTAACTATGAAATTGAATGTTGATTTAAGTTTGGAGTGATTCATGTAAAACCCTAATTTTTGGGGCTGTTAGAAAAGATTTTGTTCTAATTATTTATGCTACTATATTTGCTATTCTGGAATGTATGGTTAATGGTGAATGATTGGGGAGGCGTGTAGCTAATCTTGCAAGTTGGAGTTGTGTTCAATATGCTTGATTTAGAAACTGATTTAGGAAGAGTTTAATTTCTCTGTTTTGTTGCGTGGCTGGAAGTGGTGTGGATATTGCTTATAATTTGAATTAGAAGTTAATGCTTTTGATGCGAAATTCGGGTTGAAGTGGATGAGGGTTTGAAAGGGTTTTAGGATTTTAAGTTTAGAAATTAATTGAAACAGTGATTGAGTTTTAGTTTTGGTGTTTTGATGTTAACGAACTGATCAAACTGAATTGTCTATTTTGATTTTTGCCTAAAATTTATTTCTTGCTTACTATGTATGTGAAGATCTTGAAGTTGGTTCATTATGCCTCTGATTTGTCGTTGTTTTGTGTGTGTTTAGTGTTCTTGGCTATGTGTTTGCTCAATGCCTGTAATTAAGCTAAAGCAAGAACTCATGAACAAAAGTTGTCATCTTTATTGGTTTTGAGACTTGATTTTAGTTCATTGAATTAGAAAAATATGTGCCTACTTTGTCTTGGAACTGCCTGGTTTTGGGTTAAAAATTGTGAAGTGATAGTATTGGTTTAGTACAATGGGAAACATGAAATCTGGGTTCTTTTATTGATTTAGTCAATGGAAGATGGAGTTAGTAAGCGACTTTTGGTGATGAAGAAAAGATGGGTAGTAATATATCATACGAGAGAGACGTTAGTTAATCTATAACTCAGAATAATTATTAACCTACTATTATTACATTGTGTAATAATAGGAAAGGATGTGATCTGCATAGTTTCCTCGAGGCATGGTAAAGTAAAGGGAAAAGCAACAGAGTGCAAAGGGCGACAGGTAATCACACTTAACCTTGCTATAACATTGAGGGTGTCGTTAGTTAGGGATTTTGTAAAATCCCTTCTCACCCTCTATATATATATTATCTTTAAAAGATTATTTTTATACAAAATAGGCTATCGGGTGCCTTTCAAACACAATTATTTTTATATAAATGATTGATTTACATTTTATATATATTATCCTGGTGGTGGTGGTAGTTCTTGAATAGTATGACATACAGGTACCATATTCGGATTGAAGAGGATTGTGGTTTGAAAGGGCGTGAATTGTTGAGTTTGAGATTGTGAGGGATTTATGTAGTACTTGGTTAGGGATAATGATAGTTAGGTTGAGGGAAGGAATTGAATGGTTGTGAATGGGATGGTGATATTGAAAGGAAATGGTGATTGAGATGTTGAGTATTGTGAGATATTGAAAAGGATATTGTGAGCATTGCATGACACTGGTTTATATTTGTACCATCGCGCGATGATAACTGTCGATTGGCCAATCGACAGTTATTTGTACTGAGGATCCTTTTCAGATTGATTGGATCGGGGATCATAGGTCGACTTATTGAGAGAAGTGACCTACGGTTGTTTGGCATTGAAGAGCCCAACCGCCCCTACGGTTGTTTGGCATTGAAGAGTCCAACCGTTCCCGTTCTGTAATGGAAACAGAATTGGGGTTCCCTCTCTGGAGATTGCCAGAGAAGGAAATTGTCCCCTCATTATGGAGAGAGACACAGTGTCAAATCATATAGTGAAGAATAGATGCTTGAATGCACCGTAATGGCACAATGCATCTGTAGGTGAGTGTGAGAGTTGTTGTAGTCGTATTAGTTGATTGGAATATAGCGATGATGAATTGATTTGGTTTGGATCTGATTGTTGGATTTGAGTGATGAATGGAAGAAGATTTGACATGGATTTATATATATTACTGGTTTTAAAATGAGGTACCCTTTAGACGCCCTCGCTACCGCACATCTCACTGTTATAGTGAGTTAAGCGGTGATTACTGGGACAAATTGTCTCATCCCACGATTACTGACATTTTTGCAGGTATTCATGCACAGGCGCAAACATCAGAAAAGGGAATTAGGTAGTAGAAGTTATATAGACTATTTTGAATTGTATATTGCCAATTTGTATAGGCCTGCATTCGTTTCCGCATATATATATCTATTTATTGTTTAATATCAACTAGTATTGTTTATTAACCATGTTAGACAAATCCTTTCTAACATGGTTAGCAATAAATTATCCATGATAGCAGCTGTGTTGGATTAGTTTATTCTTTTCTATCATGGATAATATTTTAATCATTAGGATATTCTTTTTCTAACTATGATAGAGATATTGATATTATTGAAATTCCTTTTCTATCATAGTTAGTAAAGATATTATTGAACTAAAAGAGATGTCACAGGTTAATTAGGGAATTAGTAACAGTATGTTACAACTAAAAGAGAGATGTCACAGGTTAATTAGGGAATTAGTAACAGTATGTTACAAAATTAGAGCTAAATAACTAACTAAACAATTGAAGAAATAGAAATATGAGGGAATGGTGGAATCTAAAATATTTTGAAGGTTAAGGAAATTGGAGGCTTGATTTAGTGGATTTAAATTAAAAGAGGACATTATGGTAATTTGTGGTATAAATTACAAAACCCATTAAAATAAAACAACAAACCAAACACTCCTTCCTCATTTCCCTTCCTTATTTCAGCCGACACTCCTCTCCCCTCTCACCATGTTCGTCCCTTCCTTCTACCACGCACACACACCCATGGCATTTTCTCACTCTCAACCTCACCTATCTTGGATTTTCACTTTATTCCTTCCTCCCAAACCTCCAAAAATCCGAGTTCCCTCACTCTCCCTCGCGTCCTCCTTACTCCCCTCTGTATTTTCTTCCTCTTCTTGGTGACGAACGGTGGCAGCGACGGTGACTAACGACGGCGGGTGTGACGGCGACGGTAGAACCGAGTTGTTGTGATGATTTTGACACTGATTCCTAGAGCAGTAAGGGCTTGAACTTAGGTGAAAACTCTCTTCTCACTTCTTTTCGTTTTGATCAAATTTGAGAGGAGGGTTGACGGGATTCTAACGTTTCGTTGTGTTGGGGTTCTCAAGTAATTAAATTTCTAATTACACATGTTAATTGTTATTGTGAGATGATCTTGTATGTGTAATTAGATTTAGGGCTTGGTTCATTTCTTTCTTTTATGTTGTTATTTTCAATGCTTTCACTGATTCCTTTATGTGCTTTCTTCAGGTCAGAATTAGAAAAGTAATTAGTGATAAGTTGATGTTGCATTGTGTAATGCCAAGTTTAGAATTTAATGGATGGAGTTGTTGTTTTCTTCTTTTACTTGATGCAGATAAGGTATTAGGAAAGAATGAAGGAATTTGTTCAATTTCTGTGTTGGTGTTAATGTGTTTGTGACTGAATATTTTATATTTGTTGTTTCAAGATTGGAGCTGTAATGAAAGTTTTTTGTGTATATGGTAATTGGAACTGTTGGGCAAGAGTCTTGGTAAATGGGGAAGTCAATAATCATGGTTTGAATGTCATTGCACTCAAGGTGTTTGTTAAAATGCTTATAAGAAAATTTTAGTTGCATTGAAATTTTGAATGTCTCTTTTGAAGCCTAGATATGCACAGGTGGTTAAGGACAAAAACTCGATTATAATTATCATTGGAGGTCCTCAAATATTATGTAAAGATTTCAAGGTTTTGTTTTAAAGTCTAAGTGGAATTTTCAAAACTTATCAAAGAGATGCTTGTTCATACTATTTGATGTTGAATAATTTAATAAAGAAGCTTGTTGTTCTCTGCTTCTTTTACTGGCCAAGCTGAATTTATTAGTAATTCTTCATTTCTATAGATTGGGCATTTTAGTGTAATGATTGTGAGAATTGGAAAAGAAAAGGGTGTTCTTGCATGTTTAATCAATAAACTTTATAAGACATGAAAGCTTTAGTATGATATCCATAGCCTTCTTGCATATTGTAGTTCATCATTTTCTGGTTGATGATGTTGTTTGAGCTGAAAATTATTCAACGTTTTGAGAATTTGTTTGTTAGATGAAGCTGAAAATCTCAGTGTTGTTGGGCTATTTATTTTTCATGTGACCAACATTCTTTCTATGCTTGAAAAATAAGATTAAAGTAGGGAAATAAGTTTTCTTTTCTTCCTCCTCTTTGGCTGATTGGTGGTATTGTTAGGAGGAGCTAAATGGGTCTAAGGGTAATGTATACTTCAACATTAGTTTAGTCATGTTTGATTTCAAAGAATCTATTTTTCTAGTGTTATCCCTATGTTTATTGAAGATACAATTTGAGGACTCTTGATATTAATGTTAATGGATTGTGGTTTAATTGAGTAAATTGAAGGTAGAGTATGGATTGAACATTTCTTTTCTTTGGCAATGTTTTGGCTGAACTTAAGTGAGGATTTCTTATTTAAATTATTCTGGTTGTTGCCATTGTAAATGTTTCTGTTTTTGGTGGCTTCTTTGGTTGCCTTAAAATGGAGTTTATTTAGGTGTGATTATACATGACTTTTCTATGTTGGACAGTGATGGTTTGAGTGGTGTTCAATGCTTTGTTAACTGTGATGCTAGGATCTATTATTATTATGTTTGTGAAAATACTTGCTATACACATGTCAATGGGATTCTTTTGATTTCCAAATCAGATTTGCCAACATTGTTGTGTGGTTTTATTGGTTTTGTTGTATATTAAAGTTGATTGAGATATAACTTATCAGCATGAGAGCCTTCACCAAGCTGTGTAGTTTTGCATCGTCCTTGTTCTCCTCTTTGACATATGTTGATGACTTGATTATGTGTGAATCGGAAGAGTATGTTATTTGAACAAGGAATAATAAAAGGGCAAAGTATGAATGTCTTGAGTGTAATGTATGTTTATGATGCTTGGATTAAATTTAAGGGGCTGTCCTAAGGCATTTTAATTGCCATATAAATTCTATTTTAATGGAATTGAAAAAGAAAACTAGGAACAACAAAAGTATAAAGGGAAGGGTAGTATATTAGGACCGAGAGAGACATGTTATTCATTATACAAGTATAAACATGGTTGTTTACCTTTATTATTACTTTTATGTAATAATAGGTGAATCTACTATGGAAGAGTAAGGAATTGCAACAAAGTTCTCAGGGCGACAGGTAATCACACTTAAACTTGCTACAACATTGAGGGTGTCGTTAGCTAGGATTTTCTTAAAATCCTTTCTCACCCTCTGTATATATATTATCTTTGTAAAGTTATTTTTATATAAAACAGGCTATCGGGTGCCTTTCAAACACGATTATTTTATATAAATGATTGATTGACATTTTATATATATTATCCTGGTGGTGGTGGTAGTTCCTGAATAGTATGACATATAGGTACCATATTCTGATCAAAGAGGATTGAGGGTTGAAAGTGCGTGAATTGTTGAGTTTGAGATTGTGAAGGATTTATGTAGTACTTAGTTAAGGATAATGATAGTTAGGTTGAGGGAAGGAATTGAATGGTTGTGAATGGGATTGATAATGGTTCATGATATTGATGATGAGATTGAAATTGATGGATATGAATACTGTGAGGTTTGCATGACACTGATATACATACGTACCATCGCGCGATGATAACTGTCGATTGGCCAATCGACAGTTATTTGTACTGATGATCCTTTTTGGATTGATTGGATTGGGGATCATAGGTCGACTTATTGAGAGAAGTGACCTACGGTTGTTAAGGCATTTTAGAGCCCAACCGCCCCTACGGTTGTTAAGGCATTTGAGAGCCCAACCGTTCCCATTCTGCAATGGAAAACAGAATTGGGGTTCCCTCTCTGGAGATTGCCAGAGAGGGAAATTGTCCCCTCATTATGGAGAGGGACACAGTGTCAAATCATATAGTGAAGATTAGATGCTTGAATGCCCCGGGATGGCACAATGCATCTATAGGTGAGTGTGAGAGTTGTGGTTGTAGTACCATTAGATTGGAGATTGGGGAGGTGATATTTAGTTATGTGGAATTGACTGAGGGATTTGAGTGATATTTGGAAAGTAGGGATGATGAATTTGAATTGATTTGGATGGAGGGACTTGAACGATGAATGAAAGACTTGACATGTATATATATATTATTGGTTTTAAATGTGGTACCCTTTAGACGCCCTCGCTACCTCACATCTCACTGTTATAGTGAGTTAAGCGGTAATTACTGGGACAAATTGTCTCATCCCACGATTACTGACATTTTTGCAGGTATTCATGCACAGGCGCGAGCATCAGGAAAGGGAATTAGGTAGTAGAAATTATATAGTTTATTTGGAATTGTATATTGCCAATTTGTATAGGCCTGCATCTGCTTCCGCATGTATATATATATTTATGTATTGTTAAATAATATTTGGTTTTGTTTATTAACCATGTTAGGCAAATCCTTTCTAACATGGTTAGTTTTTAATTATCCATGATAGTATTCGTATTGTATTAGGCAATCCTTTTCTATCATGGATAATGTAATAAATGATTAGGAAACTCTTTTTCTAACTATGATAGAGATTTTGTTATTATGAATATTCCTTTTTCTATCATAGTTAGTAAAAAGATTAATGAAATAAAATAGATTACATTGGTTAATTAGGGAATTAGTAACAGAATGTCACAGTGAACTTATTCAGTGTTGTTTTACCTTGAACTAGTAGGAATATAGTTGATTTGATGATTTTTGAGATTAAGGATAGCATTTAAAAGGTTCGACGTATTTGGATATTTAGAATATTGTTAGTCTATATGAGAAAATTTGAGAGGACTATATGATTTTACTATGATGATGAGTTTAATTATGACTTTTGGTAGAGGAGAAATCAATTAAGCTTTGAATTTGAAAAGACAATGTTGGTTTTAGAGTTCGATATCTTGGCAATTTCTACGGTTTAATAGTTTTGCTAGTTTTATTGACTTATGGGAGTGACTTTAGTAAGTGCGAATTGTTAATGGTTAATTAGAGGATATTGCTGATAAGTTGAAGAGTGTTATGAATGTTATGAACAAGATTAGGGCATGAAATTTTAAAGAACATTGAGTTTTTTCTTGGGTTGATGGGCATATTGATATGAATATTAATGAAGAGTTCATTCGGTCGAAATTGTTGAAGTTGATATAGGCGAAATAATGAGATCGAAATATGACTATTTAGCTTGTATGGACTAAGTTAGATGTATTTGAGAGGAGTCTGTGACTATATGGATTGAAGTATATTATATTAGTTATGAATTGATGATTGACTCTAAGTTTTGATTAAAGGTGAAATAAGGAGACTTAGGTTTTCTATTAAAGTTAATTAAGAGGATTTCTTGTAATTGAACCATGGTTTGATGATTTGGATATAATGGATTGACCTTGAATTATGACTAAGTGGGATATTTTATCGAAATTTGAGGTTTTGCAGTGATTTAAGGAGTGGATATGCTAGATTTATCAGGAAATAAAGAAATTTTGGATAGGAATGACTTTTTAGGCTTATTGATGGAATTAAAGTAGATAGGTATGATATTGGTAAAAAAATCTGTGAATTAAGTTGTTTGAATAGATTTATTATGAATTCATGAGTTTTGGAGATAGATGGAATTTTCTTTCGATTTTAAAGACTACTAAAGTTTGAGTTTGATTGTAATGATTAAAGGTATTATCATCGATATTGTGATCTATTAAGAGAATAAGGGAAAGTGTGAGTTATGGCTAGACTTTTGTTGAGGAGTTTAAGAATTAGTGATGAATTTTGAAGTAGTGATCATGGGACTAAATAGATTAAGAAGCTATTTGTGTTGAATATTTTATGTTGGAGTTTAAGCGAACATTTTTAATTGATTGGAATAAAAGACAATTGATAATGATATTAGTTTGAAATATGACTAAGGGAAATAGTGAGAGTTGGAAGATGAGAATAACAAATTTGATGCCATATTGAATAGTACTTTTGAGGAGTAATACTATGAAAGGTGTAATGAACGATTGGATAATTGGGGTGTTATTAGTTTTAGAGTTATATTAAGGACAACCAATAGTTGATTAAATTGGGAGAAGTTCAATAGTTACTAGATTGTTATTTGCGTAGGTTCTAAGATTTACTTTCATATCCTAGGAAATTGGTCTAATGGTTTGATAATGTATCTATAGTTAAGATGATATATGCTTGTGGGTGATGGAAAATGTAACATCCTGAAAATTTAATACAGGATCAAGGAGTGTTTTGGGAAATAATAAATGGAGAAATTGGGAATTTTGGAATTTTTAGGAATTTTTGGAGATTTTTGGAAATTTTGAGTAATTAATGTGCATATAATTACTAAAGAAATGAAGAGTTTGAAATATGAGGGAATGGTAAAGCTAAAAATATTTTGAAGTTTAAGAAGATTGGAGGCTGGTTTAAGTGGTTTTAAATCAAAATGAGTACACTATGGCAAGTTTAGGCTTTAATTATCGAAACCACCCTTATTTCTCCCTAACCAAACACGCCCTCCCTCCTTCCTTATCAATAAAAACAAATCGACTTCCTCCTCCTTCTCACCCGAAAAACCCTTCCTCCTCCCTCCGCCTTCTTCTTCGTCCTCTCCCTCACCAGGCTCGGCGGCGGCTTCCTCCCTTCCTAACCGCCACACCATCACCTCAATCTTCGGGTTCTCTTCTCTCACCGTCGACCTCTATTCTTCCTCCTCCCATGTTTTCGTTTTCCTTGTTCTCCGGCAAGCCACGGCGGCCGGCGACGCCAAATGGTAAGTTTTGGCATTTCTTTTGTTCTTCAAGTCATTTCTTTTATTCCTTTCAAGTTGATTTCTCACTTTCTCTTCCTCCCTTTCCAAAACGAAATCCCTCCCTCTGTTCCTTCAAGCTCCGGCGGCTTCCTCCGCCCGTTCACCGGCGACGGCCAGTTTCATTGGAGTCTGCAAGTTGGTTTTGAGCTTAAGTGAGTTCCCTTTCCATTGTCTGCGATTACCACTGTTTGTGAGAGGTTTGGAGTTGGATTTTTGGGATTTTGGGCTTAATCATCAAATTAACTTAGATTAGTTCATAATGAAACCGATTGATGCTTGTATTGGGCATTTGATGATCTGCTGGTTTTGGTTTGTAGTGGATGAGGTCAAGTGATTCTGAATGTTATGGTTGTATCAAAGCAATTGGGTAATTAATAAGATTTTTGTTAAGGTAAATGAAGTGGCTTATGTGCGATTTCTTTATTAGGTCGAATTGGGTGATCTCTTAGAATCTGATTCTAAGTTAGTGTGTTTTATTTTGTTGTTTTGAAATTTACATTGAGTTGATTATAAGTAGTATAAGTTGGATTACTTGACTTTGAGTTGGGATAATGATTTGACAAAATTTAAGTGTTGGGAAGCTAGGATTTGGTGAGGATTTCGAAAATCCTCTCATTATTCTGAATTTTGGTGTTTTTCTTATGGTTTATAACTTGCTAAAGTTTATCTTAGAATGTTGGAATGATTGGGGATGAACACAAGAATTTGATTGTAATGTTTTGGAAGTGTAATCATTTTGAAACATAGTTATGGTTAGAAATTGTTGATGGAAGTGTGCATTTATGAATAAGATTAATGTTACTTGAACTTGTTGGTAGTGATATGAGAAATAAGTATACTTGACTTGTTATGGAGAAATTTTTAAATACAACCAGGAGTCTAAGCCCTTAAGTGGTTAAACTTTGAGGATAAAATATACTTAGAAAGGAAAACCTTTTAAGATGTACTATGGTGTTTAACTTGTGCTTTGAAAATTGAGAGATACCTTTAAGTTGTCAAAAAGGCTAATGGAAGTTATTATTGAAATGAATGTGTATGGATTTCTAGTTGTGTGGTTCATATTAATGACCTTTGATTGGTGTGAAAGGTAATCCTTAAGGATGGTGTTTGTTCACTTCTTTTTGTTTATTTCTGTTTGGTTACATGGTTGGCGTCATGTATATATATATATATATATAGATAAAGAAACTACAGACATATTTGAAGTGTGATTATACAAGTTTAGTAAATGGGGAACATTAATGTGCTATGTGTGAATTCCATTGGATTGAAGGACTGATTGATTCCTATTTCGTTTCATTGTGTGCCATTGTTTGCTATCGTTGGTGTTCTTAAGTTGCTGATTTGTATATGATTAAAAGGAATCAATGAATTGAATTATAAAGGAATTACTGTGCCTTCCTTGTTGAACGTGGTTCAGCTTAATTATGGATGAGAAGTGTCAGTTATATTTTGGGATGCTAAGTTTGTTAATGATTGGAGAATGCAATGATGTACTTTACGTGTTTTCATGCGAATCGGGAACAAATTGCTCTTTGTTGTTGTTGCATCAATTAAAAAGGTATTTGGAAAGAATGATCAAAACTTCATACTTACATATATGTGATGAAATTCCATTTGTTTTTAACAAAGGCTGAATAGATGCATGCAAGTATTATATGAATGTGTGAATGCTAATGATGTGGTAGTTTGATGTCACTGGTTATTTAATTGTGAACTTTGACTAAGATTGAAATATAGATTTTGAGGATAAAGAATATAAACAAGGGATTGGGTAGTAATGTGGATACGAGAGAGAGACGTTTAACATGAAGTAGAATGATACTAATTTATCATTCTGTACTACATTATAGGATTGATTGCGATATGGCTTTTGTGGCATAAAGAAAGGATGAGAAATTGTGTAAATTGCTAAGGGCGACAGGTAATCACTCTTAACCTTGCTATAACATTGAGGGTGATGTAGTTGGGATTTTCAAAATCCTTTCTCACCTTCTGTATATATATAAATCATTGAAATGTTATTTTTATACAAAATAGGCTATCGGGTGCCTTTCAAACGCGATTACTTTCATATAAAAGACTTTGATACATATATATATTATCCTGCTTGGTGATTGCTATTGATTTGGAATGGTGTGAAGGATATATAGGTTTATTGTTTAGATAGTGGTTTGAGAGGTATGATGACAGAAAAGAGAGTTGGATATTGAGTTGAACTTGTGGAGAGTTATGTTGTGGAAACAATGATATGTTGAGATTTAGATATTGAAGAGAATGGTAAGAGTGCAAGATAATGATGTTGAAATTGAGATACTGACGAGGTTGAAATTTATTGGACATTGTGGACATTGCATGACACTGAGACATATGTACCATCGCGCGATGATAACCGTTCGATAGGCCAATCAACGGTTATTTGTACGGGTTAACAGATTGGAGACTGTGACCATTGGTCAACAGATTGGAGACTGTGACCAGCAGTCTTATGATTGGAGACAGGGACTGCTCCCTTTCTGATTGGAGACAGATTGGGGTTTCCCTCTTATGGGTTTACCAGAGAGGGAAATTGCCCCCTCACATTTGAGAGGGGCACAGTGTCAACTCATTTGGAATACATATAGGGCTCGAGTGTAGTGCCTCCAGGATGGCATGAGTAGAGCATCAGGTTGTACATGGATGAGAGTTGAGAAGTTGGATTTGATTTATTTTGGACGTGACAGAGGTTATAGAATGGTAAATGGAAGAAGACTTGGTTCTTGTATATATATATATATTCATTTTAAAAACTGTCGCACCCTTTAGACGCCCTCACTCCCGCACATCTCGCTGTTATAGTGAGTTATGTAGTAGATTACTGAGACAAGTTGTCTCACCCCACGATTACTTACATTTTTGCAGGTGATCATGCACAGGCGCAAACATCAGGAAAAGGGAATTAGGTAGTAGAGGTTATATAATTTATTTAGAGTTGTATATTGCCAATTTGTATAGGCCTGCATCTGCTTCCGCATGTCTAGATATTTATTATTTGTTTAATATCAATTAGTTTTGTTTAATAACCATGTTAGGCAAATCTTTTCTAACATGGTTAGTTATTAATTATCCATGATAGTGTTCAGGTTGTATCAGGAAATTCTTTTCTATCATGGATAGTATTTAATCATTAGGAAATTCCTTTCCTAACTATGATAGGACATTGATAGTATGGAAACTCTTTTTCTATCATAGTTAGTAAAGAGATTATTGAATTAAAAGAGATGTCACAGGTTAATTAGGGAATTTGTAACAATATGTTACAGAAAAAGGAAAATGACTTTCTTTGTTGAAATAGGTAAGGACATTAGAAATTCATGGAGTAGCAAAATTTGATGTTTTGAGAATAGGAATAAAATTGCAAGGTTGGAATAATCATTAATAGTGAGGGAATGCTTCTCGTTAGTATTGATGTGGTGACATAAAGAGGGTCTTAGAAATCTAGAAACAAGAGAAATGTTGCGTATCATTTTGGCTAGAATTTGTAGCTTTACTCTTAGGGATGCATTGAATGAACTACATTATGAGTCGAGTGAACTACATTATGCATTATTTCTTAGAATTGGTAGATATAGCGAATTTCGGGGACAAAATTCTTAAAAGGTGGGTAGAATTGTAACATCCTAAATTTTTAATTATAAAATAAATTAATAAATACCCAAAATTTAATCTTGCAAATGTATTTAGAAAATTCAACATGTTAGTTTTTAGAAATATGTTAGGATTAAGAAAGAAAATAATTAAGTACTAAATTTAAATTTAGGAATATTTATGATGGTTACTCTGTTGGTATGATTTTATTCAAGGAAGGAAGGCTTTGTTTTCATAAATAATTACTATGAAGTGTGATGTTATTTATCATGAAAGAACAATGACATGGATACTATTAGATGTGGGATATAGTTTGTGAAGACGATTGATGTGTACTATTACTGTTTTATTAGACCTTGTAAAATGCTCAATAGCTTGATCTAGTTCTTATTAATTAAATTGAATTGTATTGGCTTTGATTGATTTGAAAATGATCTCTTAAAATAGAATATATAAGAAAAGGGGATGGGTAGTACTTCTAGGAAACGAGAGTGACGTTAATTATTATACAATTGATTAATTTTTTAATTATTTGTTTGTATGTGTTTTATTATTGCTTGTAGAAGTTAGCACGTGGGAGCTTACGTTTATTTTTTATTTGAATGTAAGGAGGTAACTATGTTAGAATCTAAAGTTTTGATGAAGACTAAAACATGAAAGAACCAGTTAAACACTTAGAAAGAATTAGGTTAATTTAGAACCCCAAGTAAGAGTACAACCGGATGTGGATTTACTTCCGGATGGATTAGGACTAGCGCTCGCGGATGAAAGACTCATCCCACAGCGGAAGCAAGTATGTCACTAAGTCAGAACTCAGTCTAGAGTATTAGAGTATCAAATCTTAAAGACTAAGTTAGGACACAACCGGATGCAGAATTGCTTCCGGAAGTCTTAGAGTAAATTAAGTGACTAGCGCTGTCTATCAAACTAAGACAACCCCGAGCGTCAGTGAATATAACACTAAGTCATAACATAGTTCTAGTAGGAGTGCATCCGGTAGCAAAATTGCTTCCGGAAGTAAAAGAGCTTCCCATAGACAAATGAACTCCCACTGCATGTGACTATGTGTTAATATTGTTGGACTAACGTTTAAGTGCAGAACTGAGTGTAAGTGCTTCCGGATGTGGAATTGCTTCCGGTAGCAAACAGAATGTCAGAACGTACACGTCCAGATGTCAGAATGCTTTTTGTCAAAGCAGAGTTGTCAGAGTTGCTTTTCAGAGATAAAGCAAGTCAACCCTGCTAAGCATTAATGGAGCAATTAATGAGGCAACAGTAACAAGGGAATAACGGACATATTCAAGCGTCTTCCCTACCTACCAAGCAAGAGAAGTTTGAGAGATGCTATATAAAGAAGTTCATCTTCATTTATGAAGATTATCGAAAGAACTAGAGAGAGAAACCGAGCATACTCTTCAAGCATTCAAAGCTACCCAGAAAAGCAAGAGAGCACTTAATACATTGAGAGTTTTATTTATTATCCATCTTGTACTCTTTGTAGTTAAGTCTCTTTATTTATTAAGAGCAATCATTGTACTTAAGTGAGTAACATCATTTGTTCTTCGAGAGAACTAAGTTAGGATATCCTTTGTTTAAAAGGTTGAACCCTTACAGGTAGTAAGGGGGAGCGAGTCTATAAGGTTGCAAGTGAGCCCGTTGTAAAACTTGCGGTTGTAAGGTTGCAAGTGATCCCGTGGTAAAACTTGCGGTTGTAAAGGTTCCAGGTGAACCCGTTGTAAAACCTGGGGATAGTGGAACTCAATCTGGGTGATTGAGAACTGGACGTAGGTCAAGAGTTGGACTGAACCAGTATAAAAGTCTTGTGTGTTTTTAATTATCTGTTTTATTTGATAGCACAATTCACCCCCCCTCTTGTGCATCCTCTTTCATTTGGTATCAGAGCAAAGTCTTTTGGACTTGATTCCAACGAATCTAGAAAGAAAAGATCTAAGTGATGGATGCAGAACATCATTCCCTTCCTGACGTAGCTATGCAGCCAAACAAGCCTCCAGGCTTTGATGGGTATAATTATCCCTTTTGGAAGTTCAAGATGGAGAACTTCATCAAGGCCAGTGGTCTTCGCATCTGAGATGTGATAGAGCATGGCGACAATGTTCCTCTAGATGATGAAGGTTTTGCAAAGCCTCGATCTCGCTTCACCAATGATGACTACTTCCAAGTGGAACTAAATTACAAGGCTATCCACTATATTCAATGTGCCCTGAGCCCGAAGGAGTTCCACAGGATAAGCCACTACAAGACAGCAAAAGAAATGTGGGAGGCTCTTGAGGCTGCTCATTCCGGAACCAAGGGAGTGAAGGCCAGACGCGTTGAGATGCTGGTTGAGGAGTTTCACAAGTTCACAATGCTTCCAAATGAGCCAATCAGAGACTTGGAGCTTAGATTCACCCATCTCATAAACAACCTAGCCTCTCTGGGGAAGAACATTCCTGAGGAGGAACAGGTGAGCAAGATTCTAAAGGTGTTAAAGGGTGACTGGCTTACCAAGGTGACCATTCTACAGGAAGTCCAGGGAGAGTCAACCAGTTCTGTCACTGCCTTATTTGGTTCTCTGGCTGAGTATGAACCAACACTGTTGGCCCAAAGAGCTCCTCAAGCCGCTGCTAAAGCCAAGAACCTAGCTCTTGTCGCTCCCAGCAAGGAAAGGGTTGATGATGATGATAAGAATGATGAGGAAGATATAGACGATGAGGAAATGACTATGATGGTGAGAAAATTAAAAAAGTTCTTCAGAAAGAAAGGGGGCTTTCAGAAAAGAGAATCTAGCCATAAGAAGGATTATAAGAAAGAGAGGACCCCGGTGTGCTTTGAATGTAAGAAACCTGGTCACTTCAAGGCTGAGTGCCTGAGCCTTCAGAGAGTCAAAGGGAAGGACAAGAGGAAAGCCTTTGTGTCCTCGATCTGGGTAAATAGTTCTGATGAAGAAACTAGTGATGAGGAAGAGGTTGCAAACCTTTGCCTTGTTGCTAGGGAAGATGGAGAAGAGGCATCTTCAGACTTCGACTCCATCCATGGTGATGAGGTAACTCTTCCTGAACTCCAAGAAGCTTATAATGATATACATAGAGAGTTCTTCCGTTTATGTAAGGCTTACAAGGTGTTGAGAATGAAAAATGAATCACTTGAGTTCTCGGTGAACTCACTAAGTGAAGAGCTAGCGGAAGCCAAAAAGCTTCCGGAAGCAGATGGCAAGGGAGATCCCCAAGCGGAACCCAATGTCTCAACATCAGAGAGCTGCCTTAATTGCAGCAAACTCTCTATTGAAAGGAATAGACTGCAAAATGCCCTACAAAAGTTCACAAATGGTTCTGAAATGTTAAATGTTATTTTGATGAATCAAAGGGCATATAGGGATAAAACTGGATTAGGGTATAAGCATAAAGGGAAAAAGTGGGTGGAACCTAAAGTGAAACCATACTTAAAGTTTTTCCATAAAGCCACTAGTCATAGCTCCACACCCTTCAGTTTCTGTAACTAATGTAACAGGAAGGGACACTCCACGTCCACCTGCAATGCAAAAAAGCATGGAGCTAACAGCACCTATAAGTGGGTTCCAAAAGGAACCAGGGTAACTAAGGATCCTCCAAGGAAAGAAACTAAGGGAGGACAAGGATCTAGAACTTGGAAACATATTCCAAGGGAAGTCCGTCAGCCTAGAGCCCACACAAGGCCAGAGGCACAAAACAATCACAAGCCCAAGGTCAACACTGGACCGAGGGTAATGGAAACTAATGATAAAGGACCCAATAAAGGTTGGGTACCTAAGCTTGTCTAATTTAATCCAGGTCTGTCTCAAAGCATCCAAGAACAGAAAGTGGTACATTGACAGTGGATGCTCGAGACATATGACTGGTGACAGAGACAAGTTCAAATCATTGGTGATCAAAGATGGAGCCAAAGTGAATTTTGGAGGAAATCAAAGCGGAAAGATCACTGGGGTTGGAGAAGTAGGACCTATCAAAGATGTCTATCTGGTTGATGGTCTCTGTCACAACCTGCTGAGTGTGAGCCAGAGCACTGACAAAGGAAACTGGGTAATTTTTTATTCAAATGAGTGCATGATAGTAGATAAGCATGATCTAGATATAGACAAGGCCAATCTAAAATGCAAACTTAAGGCAAGTAGGAATGGAAATCTATACACCCTAGATTTATGTCAACAACTAGCTGAAAAATGTTTAATAACTAGTGATGAAAATAGTTGGCTTTGACATAAACGGCTAGCGCACGTAAACTTTACACAGCTTGATATGCTTATTAGAAAGGAGCTAGCAATAGGGATTCCATCGTTCAAAGTTAAGCATGATTTTATCTGTGAATCCTGCCAACGAGGAAAGCAAACAAAGTCCTCGTTTAAGACCAAGAAGAAAGTCTCAACCAGCAGGCCCTTAGAACTAATCCACATGGATTTAGTTGGGCCAGCGAGAGTGAAGAGCTTAGGTGGAAACCTTTATGCTCTAGTGGTGGTGGATGACTATTCAAGGTTCACTTGGACTATGTTTCTTCCCTCTAAGCAAGATGCTTTTGATGCTTTTATTGTCCTGGCTAAGAAAGTGCAGAATGAGAGAGATCTCAAAATAGCAGCCATAAGGACAGATCATGGAGGAGAGTTTGAGAATCACAACTTCTCGGAGCTGTGTGAGGAGAATGGAATTGATCACAACTTCTCAGCTCCCAGAACTCCTCAGCAGAATGGCGTAGTTGAAAGGAAGAACAGGGTTCTGACAGAGATGGCCAGAAGCATGCTCAATGAGAAAGAAGTCTCTCAAGTGTTCTGGGCGGACGCTATGAGCACTGCTTGCTACATCTCCAACAGAGCCTATGTTCGCAAGGGCTTAGACAAGACTCCCTATGAGCTATACAAAGGTAGAAAGCCCAACATCAGCCACCTCAGAATCTTTGGTTCAAAATGTTATGTTCATAACAATGGAAAGGTAAACCTGAGTAAGTTTGACCCAAGAGCTGATATAGGAATTTTCATAGGATATTCTCTTAGGAGTAAGGCTTATAGAGTATACAACATGAGAACTAGAACAGTAGAGGAATCTATGCATGTTGTATTCGATGAAAATCCTACATGGGAACAATCCACAGAAGATGATGGGATACTAAATGCTTCAAAACCACCATCATCTTCACCACCAAAAGAAACACCAGCAAGTAATCCCAAGGAAGAAGATGAACCCAGTGATGAACCTAGAGTGTGTAACATCCCGAATTTTAAATTAGGGATAATAAAGAATTAATCAATGTGTTAGGATATTTTTAGCAAGTCAAAAATCATTGTAAATAAATAAAAGGGAGAAAATATATTTTTGAGAAAATAATATTCTTATTTTCTTTAGAAATCAAAGGAAAATAGTCAGAGATTAATTTTAAATTAAAACCTTGATGAAGAATACTCTAGGATATAGATAATTCTATAGTTTGAGAAAATATGTAAGGTTGTATATGGAATAACTTTATAATTTGTTTTGAGTAGGAATGGAAAATGGAAAAATAAATAAATAAAGATTGGAGGGTAATTTTGTAATTTACACTTAAAACCCTAACTTATCTTCCTCCTTCCTTATTTCCTTACCAAACACAACCCTCCCTCACAAACACTCCCAAAAAACCCGACGGCAGCAGCCCCCCCCCTAATTTTTTCTTCATCTTCTTCGTCTTCTCTCTTTCCCTCACCTGAACGCCGACGACGAACGGCGGCCAAAGCACGGTGGTGCGCCCCTCCGTCACCAACATTCTTCTTCGTTCTCTTCTCCCATCTCTGTCTCTCAGTTTCATTTCCTCACTGTTCAGCTTCACATCCATTTTCTTGCTTCGTTTTCCGGCGAGCCCACGACGGTCGACGGCGGAAGAGGTAAGCCACTGCTATTTCGTTGGTTTCTCCTCTTTCCTCAAGTTATATTTCTCCTCTTCAACTCCGATTCCTCACTTTTTCCTTTTTCTCTCGGGCTCTGTTTCTCCCTCTCGGCTTCTTTGTTTTCCGGCAAAGAAACCGGCGGCCCCAAGCTCAACCTCATGTGCAAGACTAGGATTCGATTCCGGTGAGTATTTCTTGAAATGCCTATTTTTGCTTTCACTGTTTTGGGCGAGCTTTGAGGGAAGGACGAATCGGGTTATGGAATTGAAATTTTAGGGCTTAATAAATTAGTTTTAAAGCAAAGCTCATATATTAAATTTGATGCTTTGTGAAATTGGGAAAACCTTGAAGTTGGGCGTTCTCAAATCCGACGGGTTTAGAATGTTGATGTGTTATGCTGGTTGGTTGAATTTGGTTAGGTATGTGACTCTTAAAGATGTTCTATGTGATTTTCTTGTTGGGATGCTTGATTTTGAATGTTGTTGTGCATATGTGATCTCATAACTATGAAGTATATATCAGTGGTTGCTGCTGTATGTTAAGATTTGTTTGAGAATAAGTGCAAATATTTATGATTTTGCCTTGTTTAGTCTGCCCCTTTTGTGTTTTACCAAGTGTTGATATACTAGTGTGTGTGCAGTGGTTAACTTTGGTGATTGTGTAAATGGATTGAAGTGGACCCGCTAATCAATTTTTAAATAAATACTTGTTCCATTAGTTGCTGAGTTGAGTTGATTAAGCATGCATATCAAATTTTTGAAAACTCGTGATTGTTATTAAGTTTTGATTTATGTCTCTTTTTGGCCATTGTACTTGGCCGAGTCTACAGCTCTCCTTGTTTTTATGGTATGCTTGCCCTGCTAGGTTACTAATGAAGTATAGACATATGTCCATGCTATGTTTCAAAAATGGTAAATGAATGATGGATATTGATGGGTGCCTTGCATGTTAAAATTCGGGTTAATTAATTGAAGAGATAATAAGACTGACATCAAATTGTGTGTGAGGCGAGAAACTAGTTGTGTAGCTGCAAGAAGAAAACTGTATTGTGCTGACTATTGGATATTTTCAAAGCGTGTATAACTTGTGTTAAAGTGTGATGTTAATTTGAACTCTATGATTATATTATTGTGAAAAGATTTGTGTTTTGACTGAATGTGAAACATGAATAGTTTAATATCTTCCATATATTATGTCAATTAAAGTGTACAAGAAAGTAAATCAAGAAATTGAAATGGTTTCAATCAATATACCATAAAGTCTTAACTTATTAGAATCATGATCTAATGATTGATTGATGATTCACTATTTTGGTTTGGATATTATTGGTAATATGCTGCTTGTTTAAATATTTACTTATGTTAGTGTTGTAATAGCTTGTGCAAGGATGTAGTTCATGATTTGTGACCTTTTAAGGAGATAAATGAACTTTATTATCTTTTCTCAATTTAGTTGAATTGGACATAAAGAATTATGTATGAAAATGTAGGTGAAAATCTATTGTATCCTTGAGTTTTGTGTGGAAAATCATTGTAAATGTTTGTATGATAATTTATGGTTCATGTGGAAGGATTAGTGAGAAGTGTGACTGCATTCTATGTTGATTTTTGGTTAAGTTTGGTGAAGCTTGAATCGAAAGCATTCATGCCTTATTTTAGTATTGTTACCTAGATTGGCTGAATCGATTTCTAAGAAGGAATGGCTCAAAGAGGGTCTGAAATGGGATAAATGAAAGCATTTAATGTTTAAGTTATTGTTAGTGTAATTTTAAACAACAATTTGTTTTGCTTGGCTATGTGGTGCCAAATCTGTGTTGGATTCTACTCTTAGAACAAAAGTGAAGAATTAAGTGTTTAAGTTCAAACTAGAATTAAATTAGGGAAGAGCTTTGAGGTTTATATTGTTTCCTTACAATATTGCCTATTGATTTCAAATTCAGATTTATGTTAGTTGTCTTCTTTAATGTGAAGCATGTTTGAATATTTTGCCTTACATTGGTTGAGTTTATTCAAGATTATTTGAAGTTTTGTGATGGTTATTGGGAAACTTTGAAATTGTTTTGATGCGGCACTTATTTGAAGTTTGTTAAGGTCAATCAAGTATAATTTGAAGAAGGGGATTGGATAGTAATTTGAGATACGAGAGAGACGTTGAAGTATTATAAAGTGGAAATGATATTAATTTATCATTTTGCTCTCTATATTATTATACGAGTGGAAACATGTATGCTTTCTCGGCATCAAGAAAGAAAGGTTGAGAAATCGCGTAAAGTGCTAAAGGGCGACAGGTAATCACACTTAACCTTGCTATAACAATGAGGGTGACGTTAGCTGGGGATTTCTAAAATCCTTTCTCACCCTCTCTATACATATATTATCTTGGAAAAGGTATTTTTATATAAAACAGGCTATCGGGTGCCTTTCAAGCACGATTATTTTCATATAAAGATTTTGACACATTATATATGTAGTATCCTGTCTGGTAGTGCTGAGTATCTTGGAATGATTGTGACATGGTTGCAGGTGTAGTGTTATAGTAGTTACTTGAGAGGTTGTGAGTATAGAAAAGGAATTATATATGAGTTGAGATCTTTGGAGAGTTATGTTGAGGGAAAGTATTGTGGATAATAGATTAGAAGGTGATGTGAGATGATGTGGATGTTGATATTGATGTTGGTGTTGATTATCATGGATGAGATATTGATCGAGATATGGTAAGCATTGCATGACACTGAGTTACATGTACCATCGCGCGATGATAACTGTCGATAGGCCAATCGACAGTTATTTGTACTGAGGATCCTTTTCAGATTGATTGGATCGGGGATCATAGGTCGACTTATTGAGAGAAGTGACCTACGGTTGTTTTGGCATTGAAGAGCCCAACCGCCCCTACGGTTGTTTGGCATTGAAGAGTCCAACTGTTCCCGTTCTGTAATGGAAACAGAATTGCGGTTCCCTCTTTGGAGATTGCCAGAGTGGGAAATTGTCCCCTCATTATGGAGAGGGACACATTGTCAAATCATATAGTGAAGATTAGATGCTTGAATGCCCCGGGATGGCACAATGCATCTATAGGTGAATGTGAGAGTTGTGGTGGTAGTAACATTAGATTGGTGACTGGGGAGGTGATAATTAGTTATGTGGAATTGACTGAGGGATGTGAGTGATACGTGGGAAGTAGAGATGATGAATTTGAGTTGATTTAGACGGAGGGACTTGAATGATGAATGAAAGACTTGACATGTATATATATAGTATTGGTTTTAAATGTGGTACCCTTTAGACGCCCTCGCTACCGCACATCTCACTGTTATAGTGAGTTAAGCGGTGATTACTGGGACAAATTGTCTCATCCCACGATTACTGACATTTTTGCAGGTATTCATGCACAGACGCAGACAACAGGAAAGGGAATTAGGTATTAGAAGCTATATAGACTATGTTGAATTGTATATTGCCAATTTGTATAGGCCTGCATCTGCTTCCGCATGTATATATATATTTATTGTGTAATATCAATTAGTTCTATTTATTAACCATGTTAGGCAGATCCTTTCTAACAGTTCATTCCTATGATGTCGGAAAGTGCTAGATTGCATTTTTGGTAAGGCTGAGTATAGACTCTTAATGATTTCATAATCCTACGGGATGGTGTGCTCATTGCAGGCACATTTAATGAAATCACCTCTACGAATGTCGGAGTGGGGCCGCTCCTATGAGATCGTTGCGAAATCTCTAGAGCATTCGTTATGCACCGGGCACGCTCATGGCTGTCTTAACGGGCAAAACCGTCGTTAATAACGAAAATGTGGGGGTATAATCTGACTCATAATGCCTCTGGTATACGCCAAGAGCTGTCAATTCAATTCCATAGGAACATTGACTTTTCTGTATACCAAGTATTACCCGTCTAGGTCTAGTTCAAAGTCCAGAGGACTACTAGATACAATGGTTATATCCATGTGTGTAACACAGCTAAGAGTCTCTTATTTGACACATGTGGGGGATTGTTGGAGAAATCAACAATTTCATGTGGGTGTGTCAAATAGAGAAGTCCCACATTGCTTGGGAGTGAGAACTTACAAGGGTATATATATAATAAACTTGTGTTCTAGCTCAAGTTAAAGTGTCAAAAGAGAAGTGGGTCTCGCGCGCACAAGTTGGGCAACCAAGAGGCAAACGCAGTGGAAATCCGGCGATTCCCCCCCCCCCTGCGCGCACGATAAATATGGACTGGACACTTTTTAATTACCAGTTTTATGACAATAATAAATGATTATTTTTATATATGTCTTACCAGAAAACCATGTTATTTGAGAATTATATTTCTGACTACCCATGAATTCGGTTAGCAAGAGTTTGAATGAATTCCAACGTATGCATGCCCGTTTGAATTCATTTGTGCTTATCCTAACCGCTGTTTTAATTCATTTTATTGTCATAATGCTGGTAACGTTAGTAACCGATAATTGATGGTCATTAAGTGTGTGCCCAACGTCTCTGAAGTCTTTGCCTATAAAAGGCAGTGCTTGGCAAGAGGTCCAACACACCGAGCTTCAGAGCTTCCATCTTTCCTCTTTTGTCTTCACACTCTGCTGTGTTCTATTTTCTTTCGTTGTTCTGTTTCCTTACTTCTGCAGGAGGGATCTGTTTAATCCTGGGGAGTGCCGCTTCCTTCTTGGCCGATGGTCGATATGTCTTACCAGAAAACCATGTTATTTGAGAATTATATTTCTGACTACCCATGAATTCGGTTAGCAAGAGTTTGAATGAATTCCAACGTATGCATGCCCGTTTGAATTCATTTGTGCTTATCCTAACCGCTGTTTTAATTCATTTTATTGTCATAATGCTGGTAACGTTAGTAACCGATAATTGATGGTCATTAAGTGTGTGCCCAACGTCTCTGAAGTCTTTGCCTATAAAAGGCAGTGCTTGGCAAGAGGTCCAACACACCGAGCTTCAGAGCTTCCATCTTTCCTCTTTTGTCTTCACACTCTGCTGTGTTCTATTTTCTTTCGTTGTTCTGTTTCCTTACTTCTGCAGGAGGGATCTGTTTAATCCTGGGGAGTGCCGCTTCCTTCTTGGCCGATGGTCGATATGTCTTACCAGAAAACCATGTTATTTGAGAATTATATTTCTGACTACCCATGAATTCGGTTAGCAAGAGTTTGAATGAATTCCAACGTATGCATGCCCGTTTGAATTCATTTGTGCTTATCCTAACCGCTGTTTTAATTCATTTTATTGTCATAATGCTGGTAACGTTAGTAACCGATAATTGATGGTCATTAAGTGTGTGCCCAACGTCTCTGAAGTCTTTGCCTATAAAAGGCAGTGCTTGGCAAGAGGTCCAACACACCGAGCTTCAGAGCTTCCATCTTTCCTCTTTTGTCTTCACACTCTGCTGTGTTCTATTTTCTTTCGTTGTTCTGTTTCCTTACTTCTGCAGGAGGGATCTGTTTAATCCTGGGGAGTGCCGCTTCCTTCTTGGCCGATGGTCGCGGAATAACTCTATAGGAAAGTGTCCCTGAGGACACGACTCAGATTTGTCGCCTATCACACTGTCGCCTATCAGATAGTCACCTACAAGATTGTCGCCTATCACACTGATTGTCGACGATTGTCATTTTTTATTGTTTGCCAACACAATGTCGGTAGGGTAACACATTATAACCTTAGGTGTGAATCTAGTTGATACTAAGGGTCTGTTTGGTTTGAGAGAAGGGAAGGGGAGGGGAGGGAAAATGAGCCCCTCCCCTTGCATGGATTGAAAAATTGAAGGAGAGGGAGCCCAAAATATTCCCTCCCCTTCCCTTCCCTCCCTTTATTTTGGCCCCCTCCAAATTGGGGGGAATTGGAGGGAAGCAACAATTAAGACTAACTTGTCCCAAAAATGTCCTCACTCAATCAATGTATAAATTCCATCATAATAAAACCACACATGTAAACCAAAAAAAAAATAAAACCACATGGCTACAATACCTCATAAAGTTATCGTTTTTTAAAAAAAAAGTCTTTGTCCATTATTTCCTCGATATAACAAGGTTTTTTTAACAAAAGCTACCAAGTCTTCGTTATTGTCACTACGCAGAGAAAACTAAAACATATTTAGCAGCATCAGTATAATTGACAAATAGCTTAACTCGAAAAAAGTAATTGAGAAACATCTTATTAATAAACATGGAAATTAAAAAATCAATTACTTATATTTTTAAAGGTTCACATGAGCTTTAATAACTGTTTCTTTCTTTGTTTCTATTTTCATTTATGTGTTGTTGGTAAAAACTAATCTGCATCTCACAACAATCAGCTTATTGAAGAGAGAAATTTCCTTGACGTGAGTTTGTGGGAGTGAGGGTCCTCCACTTGTTAGGTTTGTAAAATGCGCCTATATAAAATATATTACTTCCATCATAATAAAATCTGCATTGTTCTAAGTCAAATATATGGGGATAAAAAATATTTATGTCCAGAGACTAATATATAAAGATATAGCAATACACTTGGTATTACATTTTCTTCCCTTCCCTTGCCAAACAACATATTTTTTATAAATTGAATAAGATTTTTAGAGAACTATTATATCAATTTTTATGTCTTTTAGTAAGGAACTTAATTTAAATCAAAATGTAAGTTATTTTATATGACAAACAATTATGAATTAAGATATAAGCTAAGGATAACATGATAAATTAATCATTATCACCCTCCCCTTCCCTCCTTAACCAAACAAATGATCATTAAATCCTCCCCCTTCCTTCCATTCCCTTCCCTCCTTCTTATCAAACCAAACAAAGTAATGTTAAACCCTCCCCTCCCCTCCCTCCCCTCCCCTCCCCTCCCCTTCCCTCAAACCAAACAGGCCTAGGATGACCCAAAAACGCCGAGGTGAAGGACTGAATCATCTCCATAAGACCCTCACTAAGCCCATATGCATATATATATGCATGGGTTGCCAATCATATATATGGCTTAAAGGGCATTATGTATTAGGATCAAAATCTCTTCTCCACAAGTTTTGGCTCCAAACATCCCGCCGGCTTAAGTGGCAGTCGAATTTCACCGGCAGGCGAGGGAGTTTAAGGCTTTGATTTTTTTTAAAAAAAAATTTGTGGAGCTATTTTTTAAAATGATATAAACATATTCAAAGCTCATTTTGATACCAGTAACTAATTTGGCATTATAAATTTTCAGTGAACAAAATGGAATTTCCGAAATTCACGTGATTTTTATTTGAGATCTTTTCCTATATCTGATGTGAAGTGAATCAAGTGATATATATATAGATACACACACACATTTAAGTTTGGGAAAATTAATTTGAGATCCCCCACAAGGGACTTAATACTAGAAAAGTCCCAAAAGTTGAAATAATTAATGTAGGGTCCCAAGGGACCTCACCTTAATATATTTGAAAATTGAAAAGACACTTTTGCCCTTGCCCTTTTATTGATGGGAAAAACCTGACAACTTAATGGGAAGCCGTGACAACTCGATGGGCATAACTTGACAACTGAATGGGCAAATGTGACAACGTTTTTCCCATTAACTTAACAGAGTTTGGGCAGTTAACTTAAAGCACATGTCCAACAAGTTATCACATTTGCCCATTCAGTTGTCAAGTTATGCCCATCGTGTTGTCACGGCTGCCCATTAAGTTGTCAGGTTTTTCTCATTAACTTAACTGAGTTTGGGCAATTAACTTAAAGCACATGTCCAACACGTTGTCACATTTGCCCATTCAGTTGTCAAGTTATGCTCATCGAGTTGTCACGGCTGCCCATTAAGTTGTCAGGTTTTTCCCATCAATAAAAGGGCAGGGGCAAAAGTGTCTTTTCAATTTTCAAATATATTAAGGTGAGGTCCCTTGGGACCCTACATTAATTATTTCAACTTTTGGGACTTTTCTAGTATTAAGTCCCTTGTGGGGGACTTCAAATTAATTTTCCCTTTAAGTTTTAACGTCCCATCTAACCATTAACATTTTTTTTTATAAAAAAAGAGAGCATTATGGATGAAGGAAGGACAGGCTAGTTCCTTGGAATTATTAGGGCTATGAATGAGGTGGCCGTAAAACCACTGCTTATGAATGGAGACCTCTTCACTTCACGTCTTTCTTTCACATCATACTATCCCTTCCCCGGTCTCTTCGATTCTATTGTCTCCCCCTAATCTATCTCCTTAACCCTCACATTTCCATTTAATTTCATTTCTTTATATTTTACCTATGCGGTCATTGTTTCCAATTGATGCTTCGTCCTAGTTAAATAAGGGGAAATGTTCACATTTATAATACATAACTATTGTCCTGGGATCAACAATTGTATATAATTATTTCATTGTTTAACAATGATACTCAACTTTTACCATGTGATCAAGAATGAAATTTTCTTAATATGACAATAAGATCAAACGTGAAAAGTCTCCAATGCAATGATAAATAAAATAAAATTAAACATTTTCTTTCTCCTTTTTTATTTATAAGGGCATTTGGACTTTTCACGTTTAATCTTATTGTCATATTAATGAAAATATAATTGTTGATCTCATGGTAAAAGTTGAATATCATTGTTTAACTTTGAAATAGTTACTATTGTTGATCATAGGGAAATGATTATGTATCATAAATGGTCCTACACCCTTGAATTAAATCAGAGCAGAATATCACTGGTTTTTGCACTTCGACATGATTCGCATGGGCTCGCACCAGCCTCATATGGTCCATAAAATGGAATAGAGTAAAGAAACTGTAGAGTAATTGAGAAACCAGTAATTTCAAAAAAAGAAATATCTTTGTATGCTTTCAGTATCGATATTTATCAATAGCATTTCATAAAAAACTTTTTATGGTTATAGATATCTTGTTGCCTTTTTTTAAAAAATAATGACATAGCACAAGATCATTACTATTGTTACTTTTCATAACATATAATTGTAATATAACAACTACTTCAAAATATGTAATAGTTATATAGCAGTTACTTTGTGATAGTTTTAAAATAAAATCTAGGGCAAAGGCCCAAAACTGATACATAACTATTGACCAAGGAACAAAAATAGTACATAACTATTATAAGATACAAAAATGATACCCAACTTTTACCATGTGATCAAAAATGATATTTTCACTAATATAACAATAATATTAGACATGAAAAGTCCAAAATGCCCTTATAAATGAATCGCTGCCCGATAAAAGTTTATTTAATTTTAATGGCCTATATAAATTATATATGATATATCTATGAATATGATATACATATACTAACTCTGGCTGTTGGCACAAATAAATAAATAAATCTACTTCCCTCTATTGGAGGCAAGAAGTAGGATTGTTGCAACTTGCAGGCAATCTTCAAAGCCTCATACATTAATGATATGTAGATTGATTTCAATCAGGTTTCTATATATAACATCTCCCTATTTATAGCCATTTCACTTCCCACTCTATTTTTCACTCTCCAGATAGGATCTTCATTTAAAATATATTATTCTTTTGATATAATCTCAACGCAACTAAACCTCCAAATATTTAAATTTCAACTCAACACAACTATGTTACTATCTCTTTTATTATTTTTAAATTTCAATTCTTGCTGATTTTTGACTTTGTTGTTTAATTAACCATTTGAAATGTTTGTCCTTATAAGTTTTAAATGGTTTTTAAAATGCTTTTTATAATAGGGTGTTGTAATGTTTTGTTCTTGTAATTTACTCCCATTTTGACTTTCGTGTCTATAATTTCTAATCATAGGATTTAGCTCCTCATAGGGCAAAGTGACGAATGATTTTGTGAAATAAAGTATAAACTAATGTTTGAGACAAAAAGAAACATGATGGGCAAAAACTTCCGGCTTAAAATATATGGATTACAGGATTATAAACAAAATGAGGTTATATTAAAAATTATATTATATGGATTAATATAACTTTTTTTAAAAATAGGGGCTACTGTTTAGTAATCTATACAGACTAATTGTACTGAATTAAAAAAATTTTAAAAAATCAGGTTTTGATTGAGTTTACCTTATAGGAAATGAGTTATACCGTGTCAAAATTTAATAGATTATTTCAACTCCAGACAATTTTTAAACCACATGATTTGTTTTGATTACATATTTATTTCTTTAAACTTTATAAAATTATGTTTGACCATTGAATAGTATGGAGGCCTACCATGATGTGTTGAGTATATGCGTTCCTGGAAATTAATAAATGAAATTTTAATCTATTTACATACATCTTAGATGGTTTGGGTTCAAATTTGTTGATCTATATCTTTTCCAATAACAAATTATAACAAAAATATTAGTTTCTTTGAGTTCAATTAATGTATAAAATGAAAATCATTAAAAATATATTTAAAATCGGGAAAGTGACCGAAAAATACTTTCTGAATTTCAAAAGCAAGATATGTGATTTGTAATTGTTAATATATACACTCAACTAGTTCAAAAGCAAGATTTTGAAAGGTATATTTTGCCATTTACCAAAAATAAAGTAAAACTGAATTTGGACTGTGGACTTCGACCAAATTTAAAAAACAATTTGGGCTATGGAGTTCTACCTTCAATTAATAAAAAATTAGTGTTTGTTATGTCAGAGTAATTTTCTTCAACTGACACTTAATAATACTTTCCAAATATTGTATAAGTATAAAGTTTTAAGTTTAACCCTCCATTAGTGTGATGGAGTGATCACTACAAAAAATCTCGCTACTTAGCCACGGACACATTCCGGCGTTTGTCCAAAAAACGCGGAAATGAAAACCAATTTTCGGCATTTTTTATCAAATGCGGAAACGGAGCAACAAAAATGTGGGGAAAATGGCAAGAACTTGGCGTCAACTTTCCTGCAGACACTTACTGGCGTTTTATGGTAAAAATAAGCCGATAATTATTTTTCTTGAGTATAAAGCAGAAAAAATAGGGCAAAAGCGCTGATTTAATAATTACTATTTCAATTTGGGTAAAAATAATAAATAACTATTTCGCGGTGCATAAATAATAAACAACTTTGTGACCCGGTGCAAAAATTAATAAAACTGGTACTAAATGTTAATTTGTAGTTTTGTGGAACCTTTGTGATATTATTTTTAAAGTAAAAATATCTTTTTATCCCCTCACAATTAAAACTCAACCCTTCTTCCTTCCGCCATTCATCTTCCCATACTAACTAGTATCAGCAAGGTTTTAATTGGGAGGAACAAAAATGTATTTTTCACTTTGAAAATAATATCAGAAAGGTTTCACATAACTATAAAAAAACATCTAGCACCGTTTTTATCATTTTTGCACCTGGTCAGAAAGTTAGATATTATTTATGCACCGCGAAATAGTCATTTTTTAGTTTTGACCAAACTGAAACAGTTAATTATCATATCACTTCGGTTCAAAAACAATTATCAGATCACTGTTTTTGCCCAAAAAAAATACTTTTCGGCGTTTTGCAAATGCCGGAATATTTATTTTTATTTTAAAATAATTATATGTTGCATTCCGGCGTTTAGAAATGCCGGAAAGTAGTGAGAAAGATATAAAATAAAAATGAACTTTAGCGGCGTTTATTTGAACAAACGCCGCAACAACTTATAGAAGTAATGCCCACCTTTCCCGGCGTTTACTTATACGTTTGAAACGCCGGGAAAGCCAATTATTTTTGAAATAAAATAATATGTTTTTTCGGCGTTTATAGAAATTGCTGGAATAGGTTTGAAAAATAATTATTTTATTTAAAAGAGGTTGGCTTGTTGCGTCGTTTGTTTCCGGAAACGCCGGAAAAGCTTCTTTTTTTAAAAAAATTTAAAACATCCTTTTCCGGTGTTTTTCTTAGAAGCGCCGGAAACAATATTATTTTATTGAAAAGAATTATCTTTTGCATCGTCTATTCATAAAAACGCCAGGAAATCTTATATTGTTTTAAAAAATGAAAATCTTACATTTTGGGGTTTACAAACGCACTATGTAGCGAACTAGCCCTATAAATACCTACCATCTTCCATTACAATGTGTCCCTTCTCTTTTTCTCTCTATGTCTCTCTACTCATCTTCTCTATTTCTCTCTTTTCTTATTTGTCTTTCTTTCTTCTTTTGTTTTGATTTGAATGTTTAATTATTTTCTATGATTGCAGAGACATTAGTCAAGATTAATTTTTTCTTTAACTGTTCCATTAAGTACATAAATTATTTTAGTAATCTTTTTAATTATAAATTTATGTTTAATCTTATCATTTTTTAGTTTTTTGGGTGCATATCCTCTTGTATATACTTATTTTATAAGTTTATTTTTTATTCTAATGACATCCTAAAATTAAATAGTCCTATATAGCACCTTATTTTAATGCTTTAAGCCTTAAATTAAGGTGCTAAGCATAATATTTTTGAAAAACTATTTATATAAATTTAGCTGCGGTTCCAAACCGCTGCTAATTTTTTTATTAATTTAATACACTTAGCGGCGTTTTGAAAGGCCACTAATAAACATCGCTAAATACATATTAAATTATTTTATCATTTTTTCTGCTAAAAAATGCTGATAATAAACACCGGTAATTTTTCTGGCGTTTAAACTGCACTATGGCGTTTGTATAAACGCCGGAAAATCACTTTCTGATGTTGAATTTGCTGGCGTCTGATAAAAACGCCGTAGTGTCTTTCCGACGTTTATAAACGCCGGAAAGTAGTGAAAATAAACGACGCAAAATAGTATATTTTTTGTAGTGGATGAGTTCTTTTCACCTGGTGAGGGATGACAACAAAAATTTAGTTGTCATCATAAATGATTGGCACCCAATCTTCATTCATCAATTGTTTCAAATAAAATATTGGGTTAAAGATCATCTGGTCTATAAACTATTTTGAAAGGATCAATTTGACCTATAAACAATAAAAGGTCTCATTCTGGTCCATGAACAATAAAAATGGTCCATTTTTGCCAATGCACTACTGAAAAAATATTAAAATACCCTTAACTTCCTTTCTTCTCTCCACCTCCACAATCCTCACCCCGTCCAGCCCACTGTCGGCCACCAATGCACTAGGTAAGGATATAAATGGACCGAAAGACGTTTATAGACACTAGACTCTAGACTAGCTAGTTAACTTAAATCATAATTAATTTAAGTGCGAATAAAATTTAAGATGCAAATAAGGAATTAGTGGTTCTGAGTTGTTCATTTGACTCGTGAATTTCATCTGTGTGAATATTTTGTTTTGTTTTATTTTTTAAAATGTTAGGTAATTAAAATTAACTTTGCTTCACTCAACTTAAACGGAGAGATGAGATCTAATGTCTAGTTATTAATTGTTTGATTCTCTGTGAGATCGACCTTGAACTACCATTTTACTATTTTCACGATCTATATACTTGCGCAATTTTTATCAAAATTTTGGTAGCATCGAGTGAGCATAGCCCTCGGTGGAGATGCCACCTTGTTCGATGCGAGGTAGAAACTTGCGGGTGAAGGGGAGCAAGTGAGGGCTTGGTGGATCTCCATGGCGGCAACGCCAGGTAGGTGAAGATGTGGGAGAATCCTTGGCATTTGAGGGCTTCCACGAGGATGTGAAACGGGGAGAAGATGATGATATTCTTCAATCATCACTCTTTCTAGGCTCGTCAAGTGCAAATGGGGAGGGGAAACCTCTTGAGGGGTCAGGGTGATGATGGAGATGGAGATGGAGACAGAAAGTTTTGGATTGGTGAGAGTTTAATATTTCTTGTCATGTCACAACATAACAATCAAAGTTTCACTTCAAACGGTCAAACTTGTCCTAGTTTACTTACAGAGTTACTACTTTAGCTGCGAAATTAATTCTTAATTACCACAAACAAACTAAAATATTGTGTGTTATATTTGGTACTACTTGCTAAATTCTAGAATACTAAAAATGCATCATTATTAAATAATTAACTTAAGCATAATAAATATAGGTCAACTTTCCTAAAACACCCAATACTCAGTAACTACGTTTGTAAAGAAATCACATTAATATATGTAATTAATTAAGATATTATGAAAAAAATGTTTTAAATGTTCGACCAAAAAAATCGATATACAAGATTTCGTATTTAGCACAAATCAAACACCCAACTAGCTCATATATTATGCACTACAATCATTTCTTGATACCATATAATCTATGATTTATCACATTTTAAAAAGGGAAAATCCCAAACAAATCCCTCTCAATACCCAAAAGGACAAGTGAAGAATCTAAACTTCCAAAAGGACTATGAAGGAACCAGCACCTAAGTGTCATTTTAAAATTTTGCGAAAAGAAAAAATTGTCCCTATCTTAAAACACAAATTTTCACCCCACCCTAGACCCACCCTAACACCCACCCTCTTCTTGCAATTTGTGTTTTAGGATGAGGGCAATTTTGTCTTTTCACAAAATTTTAAAATGACAGGTAGGTGCTAGTTCTTTCATAGTCCTTTTGGAAGTTTAGGTTCCTCACTTGTCCTTTTGGGTATTAGGAGGGATTTATTTGGGGTTTTCCCTTTTAAAAAACTAAACTATATTCGTAGAATCATAATCATAAAAATAATAAGTCATTAGTTTTATTCAAAATTTTAAGAATATCATAATGAATATCTGAAAACTAAGTGTTATCTAAAAAGTGTGAGGAGGAAGAGCGCTTTTAGTAGTAAACTAGAGTAGGCGCTTGTTTTATTTTGGAATACAATTTCAAATAGAAATATAGAATACTAAAGCAGACATGAGTTTTGATGGACCATGTGTACCTTTTTCACTTTTCTGTGATATATTAAGTAATATCTCTTGTGAGAAAAATTAGAAATGTAAAGGTAACAATATGGATGAAAAAGAGAAGGGTCAAGTGAAGTCAAGTCAAATATTCAAAGAGGAAAAAAAACAGATAGAGATAAGATGAAGTGAGGCCCAGTGGCAGTGAGTCGGGAACTCTGAAACAGCATTGAAGGAAGACACTGCCTCCTATTAATTCATTTGATGGTCCACTTTTACCCTATTTGGTGCCCTCTCTTTGAATCTCTGACCCCTTTACTTTCACAATACTAAACATTTTAAACAAAAAGATAATTTACCCTAGTTAACTTTTAATAGCATACTATAATTAAATTTAATTATTAATAGAGTATTTAGTTTGAAATACTCATGGATGCCATGTAGCTTAGAGGCTGAGTTGAATTTGGATAAATTCAAGCTACTGAGCTTGCTTTTTTATAAATTTGACAAGGATAAATTATATATTTGATCTTGAGAAAACTTTTGTAATGAATTACATTGCTATAACTTTTTGCATTTATGTAAATAACTCTCACAAGATTAAGTTTGCACATAATTTATTTCTATCATGACTTGAAATTTTGGGAGAACTATCTATTTATCAACCAGAGTTTAAAAACAAAATAATTAAGTACACACAAATACAAGGTTTAAGAGTAATTCAACTTATCGCACAAACTTAAGTTTTTAAGTTTCTTTTCAAATTATGAATATTATGAAAATATTACATGATTAAAGGTTATGTGATATTTGTATATTTTAACTTTACAAAAAATAGAAATACTCACAAATACTCATTGATGTTTAAAGATAAGAAAGTAAAATCAAAGAAATACTCATGAGCATACGTTATTTAATAAATCAACATATAATTAAGGGCAAAAGTGATGATCTCATAATTAACTATTTCAGTTTGGACAAAAATAATAAATGACTATTTCACGATGCATAAGTAATATCCAACTTTATGACTCGGTGCGAAAATGATAAAACCGGTGCTGGATGTTAATTTGTAGTTATGTGAAACCTTACTGATATTATTTTCAAAGTGAAAATACCTTTTTGCCCCTTTCAATTAAAACCTTGCTGGAATTTGTTAGGAGAGGAATAAGAAAGGGAGAAGGAAGAAGGGTTAAGTTTTAATTGAGATAGGTAAAAACGTATTCTTACTTAAGAAATATCAGCAAGATTGCACAAAACTATAAATTAACATTTAGTACTAGTTTTATCATTTTTTTACTGGGTCACAAAGTTTGTTATTATTTATTCACTGCAAAATAGTCATTTATTATTTTTTCGTAAATTAAAATAGTTAATTATCATATCACAACTTTTGCCCTAGAATTAATAGTTTTTATATTTTGAGTGCGTTTTGAATATGTTCAATATAATTTCCAATCATAGATTTCAACTCTATAATTTTATAAAGATTTGGTTTAAATTTAATAAATTTATAATCCTTTCAATTTGGGCAAAAAGCTGATCTAATAATTAACTGTTTCAGTTTGGGCAAAACTAATAAATGACTATTTCGCGGTGCATAAATAATATCTAACTTTATGACCCGGTGCAAAAATGATAAAACCGGTGCTGGATGTTAATTTGTTGTTATGTGGAACCTTTATGATATCATTTTCAAATTGAAAAATACATTTTTACCCCTCCCAATTAAAACATTGTTGATAGAAATTAGCATGAGAGGATGAAGGGCGGAAGGAAAAAGGGTTGATTTTTAATTGTTAGGGGATAAAAATGTATTTTTACTTTAGAAAATAGTATCAGAAAGGTTCCGCAAAACTACAAATTAATATTTAGTACCGGTTTTATTATTTTTGCACCGGATCACAAAGTTGGTTACGATTTATGCACCGTGAAATAGTCATTTGTTATTTTTTCCCAAAGTGAAATAGTTAATTATTAGATAAGCGCTTTTGCCCTTCCAATTTTATCGAAATTGATTTCAAATAATTTAGTTTGGTATATCATGTCTTTGATCTCTATGATTTCATCAAGGGAGAATCAATTAGAGGTCCCGTGGAAGAAAGATAATTAAGATGAAGTCCCACAAGTTGTAATCATCTGGTAAAAAATTGTTATTATAAGACCAAGAAGTTGTAAATAGAATCACATCTTAATATCTTTCTTCCATTGGGACCTCAAATTAATTCTCCCTTCATCAATGCTATTGTCTATTTAATAGTCTGACCAACAGTATTAGCTTTGAGCTTTTGGCTTATATATATATATATATATATATATATATATATATATATATATATATATATATATATATAGACACACAAGTGTTGGTTTTGTTATCTATACATAATAATTTTGAGTGTTGACTGTAGTCAACATTGTTAAATTTAAATCAATTCCTTATGAAACTAAGTATGGCAAAACATACAAAGACAACAAAATTGGATTAAACTATTAAAACTAATACTCCCCCTGGTCCGTAATGTAAGAGCTCAAAAGTTGAATGGTTTTGTTCCAAAATATACGAGCTCATCTCATATTCTATCTTCATTTAATGCATTTTTCCTACTTTGCCCTCAAATCTCTTTCATATTTATTAATGTTTATGTATTTCTCTCTCTTAAAATAAGGGCAAAAGTGCTGATATGATAATTAACTATTTCAGTTTGAGCAAAACTAATAAATGATTATTTCGTAGTGCATAAATAATATGTAGTTATGTGGAAACTTTCTCATATTATTTTTAAAGTGAAAAATACATTTTTGCCCCTCCAAATTAAAACCTTGCTGATACTAGTTAGCATTGAAAGATGAAGGGTGGAAGGAAGAAGGGTAGAGTTTTAATTGTGAGGGGGTACAAAAGTATTTTTACTTTCGAATATAATATCAGAAAGGTTCCACAAAACCACAAATTAACATTTTGTACCAGTTTTATTATTTTTGCATCGGGTCATAAAGTTGGTTATATTTATGCACCGCGAAATAGTCATTTATTATTTTTGATCAAATTAAAATAGTTAATTATTAGATCAGCGGTTTTGCCCTTAAAATAATCATAATAAATATGGCCAATATTGAAAAAAGGGCTAAAGGGCAAAAATGCCCATGTAATTTTCACAAAGGTGCAAAAATGCCCATGTAAAATTTTTTGGAGCAAAATTGCCCATCAAATTTCAAAGCTGGAGCAAAAATGCCCGTCACAGTTAATTTCTTGACTTTTTCAATCATCATCCTCTATCGCATCATCATCGTATAATGACAAATAAATATATAAGTCTGCCACATGTTTTAGTGAGAGATGAATTCGCAGAAAATGATATGTCAAAAAGTCAAAAAATTAACTGTGACAGGCATTTTTGCCCCAGTTTTGAAATTTGATAGACAGTTTTGCTCTAAAAAATTTTACATGAGCATTTTTGCACCTTTGTGAAAATTACATTGGCATTTTTGCCCTTTAGCCCTTGAAAAAAAAAATACATTAACTCTAGACATCGAATTAACTTTTACCTGTTTTCTAAGAAACAAGTTTGGGTGGCTAAACTCTTATATCAGCGAACACAGGGAGTAATAATATGAACAATAAGATAGATAATATGCATGTGAGTAATTATTGTTTTAGGTATCTCGGGCTTCGTTGCGAATCAGTGCACTCTGCACTTTCCTTTCTGGGACTGAAGCTCGGCCACTATCTTTCTACTTGTTCCTTCTTTTCCGTACTTGATTCCTCCCTTCCTAGTTGCTTCCAATCATTCTAAATTCTCCCAATATTCCATGTAGGCTCCATCTCTTCCCTTCATTTGTTATAGTTACTCACTCCATACTACATTATCTTTGAATTTGGAATTTATAAAATCTACAATAGAAAACTTTAATAAAAATAAAATAGCTCTTATAAAAATAATGATAATAATTCATTACATGTATGTACTTCTCGTTATGTTTGAAGTTTGCATTATGTCAATGTTAGTGATGCCACTTCACTGTAGAGGTGAAGTTGTGGGGTAATTGCCATAGAAAAATAGTTCATAATAATCATGTGTTTTAATAAGGGTTAATATAATATTTGCTCCTCATGTTTAGCCTCATTTTAGTTTAACACTTAAAATCTCGAATCAAAGGTTATGGTCTTTCTGGAAGTAGAATAATAAAAAAATTTATTTGAAAAATGAGGATTAATGTTATAAACAGAATGCAAATCAGGGGGGAACCAAAATAAAAGTAAGCTTAAGGAACCAAAAATTATATCAAACCTATTTACAAAGGCGAAAAGTGCAAAAATAATAAAGCGAAGACCCAAAAATGATACATAACTATTGGCCAAAGAACAAAAATAATATATAATTATTTTAAGGTACACCAATGATACACAACTTTACCATGAGATCAAAAATGATATTTTCACTAATATGACAATAAGATTATATATGAAAAGTCCAAAATACCCTCATAAATAAAATAAACAAACACATCTCTCTTTCTCTCATCTCTTCCTCTTCCTCTTCTTCCTCCTTCCCTCATGGCCTCCACTCAGCATCCCAACAACACCAACAGCTCAACAGCCTCACTCCCTTCATCGCCATCATCATAGTCATCCTAATAACAGTAATTGATACAAGACTTTAAGTGTTCAATAGACTTCAAAATCCCACGTGACCTCCCAAAATCCTACATGGTCGTCGATGGCACTCAAATCACCGCCAAAAACATTATCACGTACTGTAAAATGCAACAAGCAATGAAAATATGCACCTATGGAACAGCTAGTGCGATCAATCGCTGAATTTAATTAATTGTGTGTTTGGAAGGACCTAGAGGGAATCAGGGAAAGTGAGGGCAACGACATCGCCGGGGGAGATGCCGGAAGGGAGAAGGAGAGAGGCAGCGGGTTGGACAAGGCGGAGGAGTTGGGAGTCCGAGATGTCGAGGGTGACACGATGTAGACGGCGCGGCGGGAGGGAAAATTGGCAGCAATTTGGTGGAGTAAGTCGATGAGAGTAAGAGCGTCAGCCTCCATGGAAATTGGGATTAGGAATCGGTAGACTTATATTTGGATTGATTATGTGAATGCTGTGTGTTGGTGTTGTTGGGATGCTGAGTGGAGGCCATGAGGGGAGGAGGAAGAAGAGGAAGAGGAAGAGATGAGAGAAAGAGAGATGTGTTTTTTTATTTTATTTATGAGGGTATTTTGGACTTTTCATATATAAATCTTATTGTCATATTAGTGAAAATATCATTTTTGATCTCATGGTAAAGTTGTGTATCATTGGTATACCTTGAAATAGTTATTATTTTTGTTCCTTGGCCAATAATTATGTATCAGTTTTGGGTCTTCGCCCAAAAAAAATACATAATAAATTGTAAAAGAGGCACTCAACATCATGGTAATTTTGAGGATGCAAAAATATACATGATAATCTGAAATGGGGCACCTCACCATCTTTGTTCTTTATCCCTTTGGTAGTGGGTGCCCCTTTTACTTTTCACCATGTATGTTTTTGCACCTTTTACATTTACCACGTATATTTTTGCCTCATTTTGGTTTACTTTGCATATTTTTGCACCCTAAAAATTACGATAATGTTGGGTGCCCTTTTACAATTTACCATGTATATATATTTGCACCTTTATCCATTTATAAAATAACTTGCTCTATACTTTGCATAAGATTTCAATTTTTTACTACTAGTAAATTTTCTATCCACAGACTATAATCTATTTATCTATGTGCGTTGCAATAGTTAGCCCTCACTACAAAAAAAAAACATGTGAATTAGCTAGCCATGGGATTTGTCCTAAGATAATCATCAGTTATTGCTAAAGAATTAGTCACAAAATCTCTCATTTAACCAGTAAATTGTTTTACAAAAAAAAAATGAGTCGTTAAATTCCATGATGAATTCATCGTTTTTCTAGTGCATTCCATATATTAAAAATTAGATAAGTTAATTAGTATAAATATGTATAGTTGTTTTACTAAATTAGTCTATATTTAAGAATTAATCATATGCATTGTAAATGAACTGGATGAGAACCATTTAATATATGCAACCATTAGAGGTACTTTATGATAAAGTATTATAAATTTGAGGGGGAAATTAAAGTTAATTGTTGTTTTATATTTATGATAAAATGAACTCTTTCGTTAGCTCCTAACTATATTGTAGGGGACTCAGAGAAAACTATATATATATATATATATATGTATATATATATATATATATATATATATGTATATATATATATATATGTATATATATAAAACTATATATATATGTATATATATATATGAAAAAACTTACTTCCATTGCAATACAACCAGTGCACCCCTAATTGAATGACCCCTAATTGAATGACACGTGGACCCTATTACATATCCCTTCTCTCTCTCTCCTTCGTCATGTGGACCTTCGCCTCAACTTCTCCTTCTTCAGTTCAAAAAAAAAACTTCTCCTTCTCATCTTCAAGACCCATTGGCTTCATCTCCTCTGTTCTTGTGCTCGCCGGCCAGTCCTGTTCCGCCATCTCCGGTCATCGCAGTCGACGCCGGCGAGAGAAGTTGACCGTGAAAGGAAGAAATAGGGAGGAGAGAGAGAGAGGGAGAAAGGACGAAGATGATGGGATAAAGTGGGAAGGGAGCGAGACAGGGAAGACGACACCAGTCATGGTGGGGCTTACGGTGGGGTTGGTGGTCGGCGATTGGTTATGGTGGCTATGGATATGTGAAGGTTGAAGGAGATCAAAGAAGATGGGGATGAAGAACTGAGGTGGAGATGACGGTGGAGGAGGGTGGTGGTGGCCGACGAGGGTGGTGGTGGCCGGCGAAGGTGGTGGTGGGATGAGATGGGTTTAGAAGGAAGAAGAGGGAGTTCGGTGGCGGGCTGGTGGTGGCAGAGAAATGAAGGGGTGAAAAGGGAGAAGGAGGAAAGAGAAATGGAGAGAGAATTGGTACACTTTCACTTGATCAGGGGTGCACTGGTTGCACTGGTTGTATTGCACTGGAGATAAGTATGACCCATATATATATATATATATATATATATATATATATATATATATATATAAAGGGTTAAGGGTCAAAATGCACATATATTTTATCACAAGTGTCACCCAACACAACATTTTTCGGGTCAAAAGTTACTGATTTCTTTTTGTTTTTAAAATTCACATATGTTGTTAATCTAAGATAACACCATCAACACTGAAAAAACCCGTTGCATAACCGCAATCACGTTCCAACATTTTAACTAAAAACATCACTAAAATTTCACATAGTGGTGATTATGCACTAAATGTGGAAAAATGGGGTTGATATTGTGGCAAAAAAAGCGTGAAATTCGCGACAAAATCGCCACTAATTCTTTGTTGTATTTATGGTCAATGTAATCGCCAAAATGTCTTATGTAAATTTATTTTTTGACAAAAAAAATTAAACATGGCATTGTTTAATAAACACCGCCAAATCTTAATATAACTTTTGTTTTCTAAAATAGTGAATACACAAGTGCTGATGTGACAACTTTTTGACATTTATTAAACATCGAAAGTACATATGGTCGTTTCATCTCACTTCCCCGCATTTATTAAACACCCCAATGCAAAACAAATTCCGGAAAGTGAACGATATATAAACTTCACCGTGATTGTTCATTTGCAACATTTTCAAAAACTAGAGGAACCCACAAAAATCCCTAAAATCTCTTTCTATATACATTTATCGATTTGTCTGCAATGTCATCGCATCGCGATAAGCTGACACTTAATTCGGGAGAAAACCATCATGTAGGTGAGGAAGAAAAGCAACGTCGATTATATGAGGTGCAATGGGGTATAGAGGCACAGCTGATTCAAGAATAACTCGCTCGCCTGCATGTTCAACTCAATCCGTTGGATGACATGATAATCCCTGACACCGAAGTAAACATTTATGGGGAAGGTAGTTTGGACTCGTTGCCCTCTTAGTGGATTTTAATGATCATGACGAACTACGCTTTCATTTGAGGCATGATGGTGATGATGAGGTGCCCAATGTGGAGGGAGGGAGCCCAATATGGAGGGAGGATGCCCAATGCTCAAGTAGAAGGGCACAATGATGAGAATGGTCATGGGGAGCAAGAGGATCGTCGACAGTCAGCCCATGATGTTCCACAACCTCGAATCAGACCGCGAAGAGGGAGGAGAAAAAAGGGGTAGTGGATTCATAATTTGAGTTAGAAGTGTGTGTGTGTGTGTGTAATTTTATTGATGTTAACTTCTTGTGTTAGTTTTATTTATTTTATACACTTATATAAGAAGATTTTGTGGCATGTACTGATACTCGTGAGTGGTAATCACGAGAAGGATGACAGTATAGAAAACACATCACCTTCGTGACAATGAGAATGTGGAACTTGAGTGTTTTCGACACTACTGGGCAGACTATTGAAGAAGAAGGCGTGTTGTTTTCCTTATAAATATTGGGAAGCTGACTCAGCTTTCTGATCATGCTTAGACTATTGTACACGAACATTGAGTTTTACAAGAAATTTGTCTTTTTTTAATATTATTTGCCTAAACATTTAGTATAAATTTACTAATTAATACATTTAATTCTGTAGAAAAGTTTTGGGTTTCTGAGAGTTTGAAGAGTTTTACAAGCATGGAGCAAGATAGGGGATGTTTGGAAAGAGCAAAGGAAAAATTGGTTCATGGACTGGTACAGCTAGGGGGTCAAACCGATGCTCGAGATCCTCACAGGTGTTCCCGTTGGAGTACCAAAGGATACTTGGGAGAGATGTGCAATGGAATGTTGGAGAGTTGGGAAGGAAGAGGTCGGAGCGCGATGTGAAAGTCTAGGACCACCTGTGAGTTTGTCATACAGTCGGGGAGTAGGCCTTTTACAGATAGTCTCTATCAGATGGTATATTCTAGCAAGACAGTGAACCTAAGCATGGAAAGTCACTGATCGTCCACATCAAAGCTGCACATAAATTGAAGAAATTATCACCAAACGCATCATATGTGTCCACGTCTTCATTCGAAAGCTCCATCTATCAGCTCACAAATCAGTGACTCGAGATAATATTATTATCAAGTGACTTTTTCCGTGGCATGATCATCGAGAGAATAAGGAGCTCTGCTTCATACATATCCATGGAGGCAGGTTGTATGGGATTAAGATGACCGGCTAAATACTGTATTTCGAGCTCTGGTTTCCATATGAATTGAACTCATCGAATGATAGACCCATGTAGGCATTCCTTGGATCTTTAGAATATCAAGGGAATTGGCGGTCAAATGCTTTCCATGCTTCCCCGTCACATGGATTTCTTAACCTACTGTCTTAGTTTTTTCATCGCTATGTCACCTCATGTGCAGCTTTAAGGAAACGTGTATGAAAATCTTGGTTGGCTGCTTCATTTGCCTTTTTCCCTCTGGCATTTTCTTATATCTAGGAATGGGGCAACACTTACACTTCTCCCTCTCAGCATCCTCTCCCTAGTACAACATACAATCGTTTAAGCATACATCAATTTTTTTCATGATTCAGCCAAACTTATTATATTTTTTGCCTCATAAGAAGATGGTTTGATCTTCGCTTCATGGAAAGCATCATACAACAAATCAAGTATCATAGATATACCAACATCACTCATATTATGTAAACACTTTATGATATAATCTAGCTAAAATGAAAATTTAGAGTAGCATTCACAGTTAGGATATAGAGACTTATGTAATTCTTCCATTAGATAGTAGAATTTATCACAAGCGCATTGCTCATGTTGAACACTAGCTCAACTCTTTATGCTCCTTGTTGTTGTAATTGCTGTAAGAGCCAAAAGCATCATGAATGGCATGAACAATCAAGTCATCATCATCATAGCTAGTCATAACCTGCTAGACAGCTGCTTGTGAACTTTCACCAAATGAATCATACACTGTCATATTTTTCCCTATGCATAAATGCCAAGCTTATAGTCCTTAGGATAAGCTGGACTTGTACGCTTGATTTAATTATCACATCAAAAGTAACTTTTTTATTAGAAACAATCCTCATCTAAAGGTTTGTTTTTTCAATTGCTATTTAATTTTCTCTTTATATTCCAATAGAGATGGGTTTTAAATTAGAAAAAGGTTTGGACAGATTCTTCCAGGTTATAACTTAATTTTTCCTTCTACCCATGATTGTTCGTAATGTGTTTTGGAATGTTAATATTTGAATGGTTTCAAAGAATTTCATTTTTTAATTATATAATGAGTGAGGATTCAAATCATATAACCTTCTTAGTTAATACTCACACCCACCACCTACTTTCTAACATTTGTCACCATTGAAAGTTCTTTCTACGACAACTCTAAAAGGTTGCCATTAAAATCAAAATGATTTTCAGCTAGTTAAAGGATGAAAGTTGTTATACGATGTTCTCACTACCACAGATTACCCCTTTTACATGCGCTTATTTTGGGCTCTACATACGCTTTATAAGCGCATGAAGAGAGGGGCGCTGGTAAAGGCTCTACATGCGCTTGTAAAAAGCGCATGTAGATGTGCCTCTACATGCGCTTAAAGCGCATGTAGAGGTATACACTATACATGCGCTTTAAGCGCATGTAGAGAGGTATATACCTCTACATGCCCTTAAAGCGCATGTAGAGGTATACACTATACATGCGCTTTAAGCGCATGTAGAGAGGTCTCTACATGCGCTTTAAGCGCATGTACAGCTATATTTTTTTTTTTAATATAATATTCATTTTACATCTGCCACCTGTATTACTTCGTGGCATTACTTCAACAAGCAATATTCTTCATACTATGTAGGCCTTCAAAATAATGAATCAGCCCCCTTAAAAGTACCATTTCAGATTCAAGGATATTAAAATCAGCAAGGACATGTTAGCCAACTAAAAGAATTCACATGCTTTTCATGTTTCCTTCTTGATTTTCTTTAAACAAGACACAAAGCACTACCACACATAGCAGTGATAAGTACATATATGAGTTATCAATTTCATTTGTTAATGCCACATGCAAACACACATTTCATTCTAACTACACATTTACCATAACAAATAATTCAGCCATACTTCAAAGTCCAATTAATCACAATTAGAGAAATACCAAGGAATTGCAAAATCATTTCTTGAATTTCGCAAACACACATGTACACTATTTATCTCCATCACTAATTCATACTAGCAGCCCTCAAAAGCAAAAGAATAACAGTTTTCCAACCAAATTAGTCTAGCCATTAGAATATAATTAACAAAGGACTTAGCATATACATGCATTCACAAGAATGGCGAGACTTATTCAAAAGCACATTTGAATCGCCATTTTAATCAACTAACCATCAAATTCAAACACCCATCACAGAAATCTGTTTAGCCAGAATATAAAATATGATGAATTATCTCACAGAGAGATTCTTATCATACCATCGATTTGGATGCTGAATATCCAGCTGATGAGGAGCGCCATAGAAAAAAGAACAATACAAGCGATACACTAAAAAACCTATGTATCAAAACCAGAGCCTGAAATTTCAAATACATAACTCCTCATTAGAACATGACAAGCTAAGGATACAAACTAACAGACGCACACATTTTTCTTTTCTAAAGAATGCTTTTCATGGACAAACCAGCATGGAAACAATCAAATAACAAATGCATGACACAAAAATGGCACCAATATTCTATTCTTTTCTGTCTTGTTAACATTGATTGAATTTTTACGGTGACATTGCCATTTCTTTGGCATTTTTCCTTAGGAAAGAGTTCAACAATCAGTAGCTTAACTTAGGAAATGAAGTAACTCCTAGATCAATCCCTAAAGCACTTTTGTTTGCCTATAGAAAATACTCCAACAAACAATTGATAAATGTCATTTACTCTGTCTCTAATAGGCTACTGTTTTTGTTTCTACCTCTAGTATTCCAGTGCTACAATCCAACTAATTATCTAACTCTATAACCAATTGTTTGAATTCAAATTAAGAGTCAGTCCATGATAAACACGCTCTACACATGGATGACATGATATAACACACCTCCATATCTATTCTATCTAGATTCTATTCAATCATCACTGTTAGCCAAATACTTTAAAGTATAATGAACAAATAAATGGAAGATAAGTTGAGTTAAATGTGCAATGACTAAGGAAGCACGTGATGCATGTGAATACCTTGTTTTTGGAGAGATTAGGTAAAGAGAAAATGAGAGTTGAAAGAGGAGCTGCAATTAGAGTAAGGAGTAAAGATCCGACGAATAATCTTAATAGAAATTTATCTTTAGCATATTAATCTGAAGGGGCAATCAACTTCACACGTAACGAGTACCTTACTCTGGTTGCTCATAACAACTCTCAAATTAACTCCGTTACGGATAGCAAATGTGTCGAGTGACCTCCTCAACGCAGCCTTGTCTAAGAAACTCATGCCCACTTCAAAAACCACAACATTTCCTTCTACACCATGCTCAATACCCTCACCCCTGATTTCAGTAGGGATAATAACATCATCCAAGTCAGCCTGGTCATCTTCCTCACCTTCCTCATCACTATTCTCAGTATTATCTCCACCTACTTCTCCAGACTCCTTATCAACACTCTCATCACAATCTGACTCACTGCTCTCTTCAATATAATCCTCATCTTCATCGCTGGACTCATCCATTGATTTATTTCCATTAGACTCCCCCCACTAATATCTGACAGCCCAGGTCCATTATCAAATAGTTCCACATATCCTTCCACATTACCAGGTACATCTTCTTCTTCTAAACCAGTACCTACTTCTACATTATCAACTACAGCTTCTTCTACACCCCCTCCTTCCACTACCAAATTTTCCTGTCCACTCCTCCCACTATTTTCCCCAGACTCACCCGCTACAGGACCTGAAAACCCTTCTATAGCCTTAGCGGACAGGTCACTCACCTTCTTCACAAGCTTATCCAACGTGGCATCTACTGTGTTCTCGTCTGCGCCTTCACTGTTGTGGTCCATGTGTCCTTCTTTTGTCACCATCTGCAAATAAAGCAAGAATAATGCAAAAAACATCAAGGGCTTTGAAGGAATTCCACTGTTTACCTATTAAGAAACCATTTTTTCAAATATTTAAAAACCCTAACCTCTGAATATTCTTCACCTCTGTCGAGCTCGATTCTTCACCTCTGAAGCTTCCCCACCGTTCAGTCAAGCTCGATTCACCCACAATCTCCCCCCAATCAACTCGCCCACAGAGCTCCAAGCTTCAACAATGGAACCCTAGCTCATCTCACCATCTCTTCAACTCGCCCACAATCGCGACTTTGTCTTCACTTTAGGTAGCTCGCCTAGCTCATCCCTTCAACTCGCCTCACCGTCTTTTTACTCACATCGCCGTCGCACAAAGGAACCCTAGCTCTATGCCTTCGAAAATCTGAGTGAGTGAGAATGAGTGTGCCTTCGAAAATTTGAGTGAGTGAGAAAGAGGATTTGCCTTGTTTTTTTCTTCACTTTTCTTTTTCTTTTTTTAATCTCTTTTTTTTTCTTTTTACAGTGAATTTTATGCTATTGTTTTTTTTCAATTTAATTTGGCCTGACAACTTAATCCAGTCAGCATTCATTGCCACATGTCCGTCCAGTCATTGCCACGTCATTAATAATTCCTCGCCATGTCACCTTTTAACAGTCAAATGTTACTCCTAACGGTCAAAGATGACTTATTTAACGGAGTTATTGTAGGGGCAACGATATTTATTCTTGCTTACCACAAATGCACCCCGAAATTGTGTATTACTGTAAGTGCACTTTGCCATATTGTGGAGTACTAGAAATGCACCTTAACCCAAAAATCAAAGTATAGATTTACATATCACAAATAGCTAAAGATAAATTATCTCAAGTGGAGGTAGAACAATCCGAGCCATTGTGTACGTATTTAATAACATCAATCTTCACATTTTACCATATTTATTAATTTTACTTTTGAGAATGCAGAAAATATTTTGTTTCCCGTTTTGTTCCTTGTTGATTTTAGATTCCAAAATTACAATAAATTTGGGAGTAGTTTTTAAAGAAGACCAAAGATATTTTTAGGAAAACAGCACATTAATTTTATAGCAATCTAATTAATGATAAAAAGGGCAAAGCTATCATGTAACCAATTACGAAAGTTTAACATAGCCCGTGTTTGTTCAGCAGAAAACACTTTTAAAACAGTTATATAAGGAAATAATAGGCAAATTAAATTTGATTACTTTTGCCCTATATCTAGTTAGTGTGTGCTATGTGTGACTGTGTGAGCAAGTTAAGCAGGTTGAGTAAGTTATTCTGGTAATTACATTACTTTCTTGGACATTACCAGGTTTTCTTCTCTTTTCCCTTTCATATTCCCTTACTTGGTTGATGAATGATGATTGTTATGCAATTATCCATATTCTACCGGCCCATCAAGCTTGATTGTAAAGAAGGCGGGCCCAGCAAAGTTGACTTAGTCCAAGCAATCAAGTCATCGGTTATAAACGGCCCCAACGTCTAGTAACTGCTCAATCAATGGAGATCAATATAGTAAAGGCTGATTAATGCAGAGAATCGCGGCTTGAATGTAAAGGGATTCTCAATTAGTATATATAGTCTGTGTATGGAAAGAGGAGGATCATCGAACAACCTCTGAATCTTAGATACCCAAATTCTCTCTTTCGCTAGTCGACCGAACTCTAGGCGACTGGTCTCTTGTATAATTGTGGTTTGCCCACTGATTTTGAATAAAATCGTTATCCATTCATTTGATATATTTGTGTATCAACATTTTGGCGCCGACCGTGGGGACGATAGATTTCTATCCAACCTTTTGTTAGTTCTTTCAGAAACCATCAATTTGTTCTAATGGCACATTCCGATCAGTTGGCACAAATCCTAGCTGCATTGACAGAGCAATCCGAGCGTATGAGCCGTCAAGAGCAATTCGCGACTCAACAAAACGCTGCTATAGCTGCACAAACTGAGACATTACAACGTTTGCAACAAGAAAATCAAGAGTTACAACAAAAGATTGATGCAATTGTTACTAAGCATCCTGAGAATGGCGAAACACAGGCAGACGATATACCTCAAGAATCTGATATTCCAGAAGGAGGTAAGGGGAAAAATAATATTGAAACTGAAAATAACAGTCTTAATCATACTGCAGGGTTTGAGACGGAAGAGTCAACCAAAACATCAACTTATACTAGTGACATGCATCAAACTGAAACGGAGCATTTGAAAAAGAAAGTCCAAACCTTGGAGAAGACTATATTGCAAATCCCAGGAGTTCGTAAACCGTTTGAATCTGCTCGACTAGGGAGTTATTCTGATAGTCCTTTTATAGATCAAATTGCTCTAGTCGATTTACCTGATCGTTTTCTGTTTCCTGTTCTGCCCAAGTATAGTGGAAAAACAGATCCGGATGAACATATGGCGCAATATAGGCAAATCATGATGGCAGCTGTCATCCCAGCTGAGAAGCGTCAGGCCGCAATGTGTTGTGGGTTTGGCATTAGTTTGATTGGTCCTGCACTGTCGTGGTGGACAAATTTAATGTCAGGGAGTATTAATTCATTTAGTCAGCTAACAGAGATGTTTGTGCAACAATTCGCTAGTAGTCGTAATTTGGTTAAAACATCTGATGATTTATATCGTATTTTACAACGACCAAATGAAACAACTAGAGAAATATTGACTAGGTTTACCCAAGAAATGGTAAGTATACCAAATTGTGATGAATTCATTGCTGTACAAGTTTTCGCAGGTGTTTGCTTCCAGGTTCCCAGCTTTACAAAGAACTTACTATGCATCAAGTGAAAACTTGGGTGGAAGTACAGGCTTACGCTTGGGCACAAATTCGGTGGGAAGAGGATGATGCCAAGTTCAGATTGGAATTGGCTGAACGACAAAAGAGTACTCAACAAGGAGCTTGTGTAGATAGGCGATCTCAGCAGCCACGAGGTAAAAATTGGCGATCTGAACCTTATTCTACAGGTAGCAGGGGCAATGGTCGAGGATCGCCTGCAGATGATTCCAAGAAACCACCTTTGCCAAAGTTAAGTGAGCACAATTTTTCCATAAGTCCAGCAGAGTTAGTCAACACTTTGCATAAGTTAGGTGATTCCGTTAGATGGCCGAACAAGCTTAAACGGGAACCAGAGAAGCGCAATCCAGACAAGTGGTGTCATTTCCATGATGATCATGGCCATCGGACGGAGGATTGTATACAATTACGTAAGGAAGTGGTGGAATTGCTCAAGAAAGGTATGCTAAAAGATATTATAAAAAATAATAAGAATGTGTCTAGTGCAGGGGATGGACCAAAGCAATCTAACTCATCAATACCACCGCCGAATGCTCGTACAATTCATATGATCATAGGTGGGTCAGAGGTAAGTGGTAGTTCTTATTCTGCTGCTAAACGACATACTCGATCTATATTACGCGATGAGGGGTCGCCTAGTTTGTTAGGAGACAATGTAACGACTAATACTGCAATTAAAAATAGCGAAATTCAAAGCAACCCCAACGAGCAAATAACATTTAGTAACAGTGAAATTCAAATGTGTTCCTATCATGATGATGCTTTAGTGATAACTCTGATGATAGCTAATTGTATTGTAAAACGTGTTTTGATAGATGCAGGAAGTTCAGTTAATATCATATATTTGCAAACAGTAAAAGAATTGAATTTAGAATCCCAAATAGTGAACGCCCCCACAATTTTGATATTTGGAAACGGATCACCAGATAGGACAGTCGGTGAAATTTCTTTGGTCACCCAAGCTGTAGGTGTTAATCAATTAATCAAGTTTCAGGTTATGGATTGTCCTTCGGCATACAATGTGTTATTAGGGCGGCCATGGATTCATCAAATGAGGTTTGTACCATCTACATTGCATCAATCTATCAAATTTCAAACTCCATGGGAGGTAAGGGAAGTTAAAGGTGAACAGCGGATTGCAAGGGAGTGTTATCAGGCAGCCCTAAAAGGAGTTTCACGACATGTTGATTCAGTATAGCAATTACAAAATCTGTCTCCAAACGATAAGGGGGACTCAGGTCATGAGTTAGAGAAAATTTCTTTAATTCCAGGACAACCTGAGAAGATTTTTGGAACTACAACTACATTGGCTAACCAATCAGAATACTGCACCTCCCTTACCGATCCTATCTTCAATAATTTATCAATTTCATCGTTTATGATCTTATTCCTTTCAGGAGCAAATCTCCTTCTTTTCTGTCGCACTGCTTTAAAAGATGTATCCATATTTAACTGATGAACTATTACCTCCGGGTTAATTCCTGTCATATCCTCATGAGACCAAGCAAAACAATCCAAATTGTTAGACAAAAAAGAAATTAACTCTTTCCTAATTTCTTTATTTAAATCTGCTCCAATGGATGACGTCTTCTCAGGTTGTCCTGGAATTAAAGAATTTTTCTCTAACTCATGACCTGATATATAGACGACATGTTAGTTAAATCATTAAAAGCAACAGATCATATTAATCACCTAGAACAAGCTTTCGATTTGCTAAGAGAGTATAACATGAAGTTAAATCCTGAAAAATGTTCTTTTGGAGTAAGGTCTGGGAAGTTTTTAGGATATTTAGTTTCTAAAAGAGGGATTGAAGCGAACCCTGCACAAATCAAGGCCATAATGGAAATTCCATCACCTCAAAGTGTTAAGGATGTACAAAAACTAACAGGTCGACTAGCTGCTTTGACTCGATTTATTTCCAGATCATCAGAAAAGTGTCAGCCATTTTTTGACGCCCTGAAAAAGTGTAAAGATTTTCAATGGAATGATAAAGCAGAAGGAGCTTTGCAGGATTTAAAAACCTATTTGAGTAGTCCACCATTGTTAATGAAACTTGAAACAGGTGAAGTATTGTATTTGTACTTAGCTGTGGCAGAAAGTGCTGTAAGCGCAGTGTTGGTAAAGGAGATTGGAAGGAAACAAAGGCCGGTTTACTACGTGAGTAAGGCGTTGCTTGACACGGAGACCAGGTATTCTTTAATGGAAAAATTAGCTTTAGCTCTAGTGTCAGCTTCAAAGAAGTTGAAACCATATTTTCAATGTCATCCGATAGCAGTAGTAACTAATTATCCTTTAAGGAATGTGTTGCATAAACCCGATTTATCTGGTCGACTAGTAAAATGGGCAATAGAGCTCAGTGAATTTGATATTTCTTATTTTCCTAGAACAGCAATTAAATCTCAAGCATTAGCTGATTTTGTAGCTGAGTTTAGCCCTAATTTGCAGCAAGAAGTAAATAAAAGTACGTTAGGCGATAGTCGACAAGTTACTATACAGGCTCCATGGGAGTTGCATGTCGATGGTTCCACCCATTCTAAAGGAACGGGGGTAGGAATTGTTTTACAAAACATACATGGAGACAAAATAGAGCAAGCTATAAAATGCGGATTTAAAGCAACTAATAATGAGGTAGAGTATGAAGCTCTAATTGCTGCCTTAAAATTAGCTCTAAGTTTAGGAATAGTATCCTTGAGAGTTTGTAGTGATTCACAGTTGGTTTCAAAACAGGTAGAAAAAAGTTATCAAACAAAGGATGACAGAATGAAAAAGTACTTAGGTATTGTGGAAAGTCTAGTGGACAAATTTGAAAGCTTTGAAATAAAACAGATTAGTCGAGAAGATAATCAACAAGCTGATGCTTTAGCAAACTTGGGGTCAACTTTAGAAGTTAATCAAGATAAGCATATTCCCCTATACTTTTTGACAACCTCAGCATTAGAGAGTTCCGATAAATTAATAAATAGTAATAGTTTGACTTGGGATTGGAGAACACCCTTAGTCGCCTACTTAAAAGATGGACAATTACCAAGTGATAGGAATGAAACACATAGAATAATTATCAGGGCAGCTAGATTTACCGTACTAGGGGATGAGTTATATAAAAGATCATATGCAGGAGGTCCTTTATTAAAATGTGTATCCCCCTCAGAGTCAAATTATGTCCTTAGGGAAATACATGAAGGAGATTGTGGGGATCATAGTGGAAGTAGAAGCCTTATGAGGAAAGTGCGCTTAGCTAGTTATTTTTGGCCCACATTGCAGAGTGACGCGATAGCATTAGTAAAGAAATGTGATAGCTGTCAGAAATATTCTAATATAGATCGGTTACCCCCTGAAAAATTACATACTATTGCGCCAATATGGCCGTTCATGAGATGGGGGATGGATATAGTTGGTAAGTTACCAGCAGCTCCTGGGAATGTTGTGTTTTTGCTAGTAGTCACCGATTACTTCACTAAATGGATAGAAGCAGCTGCATTTGCTCAAATTAGAGAAGTAGAGGTAATTAATTTTGTGTGGAAAAATATAATTTGTAGGTTTGGTTTACCAAAGGATATAATATGTGATAATGGGTCACAATTTATTGGAAAAAGTTTTAGAAAGTTTTGTCAAAAATGGCATATTCATTTAAAGTTTTCGACACCTAGAAATCCTCAGTCTAATGGACAAGCTGAGTCAAGTAATAAAACCATAGTTAATTCGCTAAAGAAAAGGTTAGATAAGGCTAAAGGCCGATGGGCCGAAGAATTGCCAGCTGTTTTATGGGCTTATAGAACGACGTCAAGGACATCGACTAGCGAAACACCATTTTCATTGGTGTATGGGACGGAGGCAATGATCCCTGTAGAGGCAGGGGTACCTTCATTACGTATAAATGGTCACGAGAAGAAACTAATAATGAGGGATTACAATTAAATTTAGATTTATTGGAAGAAAGAAGAGAACAAGCATTGATTAGGATAGCCGCCTATCAAAATAGAGCAACTAAGTTTTGGAATAAATATATTCGAGAAAGACAGTTTAAGGTAGGTGACTGGGTACTTAGGAAAGTATTTCAGAATACCAATGAAAGTAAAGATGGAAAATTTAGTCAGACTTATGAAGGTCCGTATAGGGTAGTTGAAATTACGGGGCCTGGAGCTTATAAGTTAGTCGACCAAAATGGGAAAGAACTCTTGAGAAGTTGGAACGCGATACATTTGAAGAAATATTAGTTTTAGTATTGCTTTTTATTATTTTGATTAAAAGAATTTGATATTATATATTAACAAAATCGTCAAGAACCTTGGAAAATGATGAGAAAGAATACTAGCAGGATCATGATATATCATGACATAAGATTGGCAGTCTTCAAATTCTTATCCATAGGTTGTAGCGAAAATGGTTTGTTTATGTCAATTACAGGTCGCAAGAAAGTCATATTCAAAGAAGAAGGCTTAGAAAGTCATATTCAAAGAATTCGTGTATAGCGACTAACTGTCAAAGAAAAAGCTTTAGTCGACCAAATTCAGATAAGAATGGTCGACCAAGCACGCTCAAAGAAGGATAGTTGACCAAGTACATAGACTAGTCGACCAATTCAAAGGAGAGCAGTGCCTTTCTCCCAAAAGAGAGTTAGCAATCAAGTATCAACGCATACTAATTGGTTAACTCAAAAACGGGTAAAGTAATTTGTTATGCAAAGATTCATAACAGTTAACAGAAATTTGCAATGAAATTAACATAGTTGAGTTTACTTGCAGAAATATCCAAGTAAATGATTCAAAATGATAAAAGTACTGAAAGAAGCAAAGTCGTCAGAATTAAAAAGAAACAGGAGAATAAATTGAAATCAAGCTTGAAGGGGATCAGCGGCATCAGTATTCCCAGCAGTGTCATCCGACATTGCGTTGTCTTCCTCATTAGGGGAGGGTATAGGTTCATTTACCAAAGGAGACGAGGGGTCTGGAAAAGTAGCATGGTATTCTTTGATTATGGCATCAGGATCCCAGCTCAGGTGTTTTCCATCTTTGTACTCAATCATGAGTTCCATTTGAGCTCTCATCTCTACTTCAGCAACACTAAACTCAAGATGCTCTTTTGCGTCCTCCAAAGTTTTCTTTTCTTCAGTCAGGTTAGTAATTTCCTGGTTGAGGTCGACTATCACTTGATTAAGGTCAGCAATCTTTTGATTCCCTTCATCTATCAGTCGGTTGAGGTCTGCAATGACTCCTGATTTGCGAACTGATTCAATTTTGTTGGAAGCAATGATATCTTCCTTCTCTTTGAGTTCAAGCAGGAAGGCTTCTTCCTTTTTGGCTAGTTGGGTGTGAAGAGATTCTATTTCCTTTTGTAGGATAGACAAGGTTTCCTCTTTTTCAGTCTCAAACTTGGTAAACTCTTCTTTTGTGACCATATTGTCCAATTCACCTCGGTAGTAGGATAAAAATTCAAGGGCCTACAAAAGAAAAAAATATTTTTATGAATAACAAGAAAATTAGACATTTGAAAATACCAAGTTGAAGTTAGACTTACTGTGAAAACATGCCTCATTGTACTCTCGAAGTTGTCTTTAACAGGCAGGAAGTGGAAAGTAGCCCTATCAATAGGGGTGGGCAGTTTACATAGCTCCGGTAAGACAATAGACCAAGCTTGCTTCTTGAGTGCCGATGCTTCAGCAGGTAGAGAGAAAGAAATGCCTCCATGCTCTGCATTAGCTCCGGTAATGGACCTAATCTGTCCCCCAAGTAACCACCAAGGAGCGCTGAGCACCCTGAACTAACAACAGGCTCGTATCTGCACTCCAAGTAACCAAGGTGTTTAAAAACTACCCCGGTTGAACAGTCAACAACGTTTGACCGTTACTATGCCTATGTGGCTGCCACGCGAGCACCTGCTTTGCCACCTCTGCTTGCCACATGTGTATTTTAAATGGACCTAATCTGCCCTCCAAGTAACCACTTAGGAGCACTGAGCACCCTGAACTAACAACAGGCCCATATCTGCACTCAAAGTAACCAATGTGTTTAAAAACTACCCCGACTGGACGGTTAATGACGTTTGACAGTTACTATGCCTATGTGGCCGCCACGTGAAGGCCTATTTTACCACCCAGCGCCTTGTCATTGCCACTTAAGATATGTTCATGTGGGTCCCACCTATAATAATAAACAATTTCTCTCTCCCTCTTCATCACCATCACCACAGCCACCCCAACACCCACCACCCCCACCCACGCCACCCCTCACCTCCCCAGCCCCTACTGCCTCACCTCCACAGCCCCCCCACCCACGCCACCTCTGCTTGCCACGTTTGAGGGTGGCGTGGGTGGGGGTGGTGGGTGTTGGGGGGGCTGCGGTGATGGTGATGAAGTGAGAGAGAGAAATTGTTTATTATTATGGGTGGGACCCACATGAACATATCTTACGTGGCGATGACAAGGCGCCGGGTGGCAAAACAGGCCTTCACGTGGCAGCCACATAGGCATAGTAACGGTCGAACGTCATTGACCGTCCGCACGGGGTAGTTGTTAAACACATTGGTTAGTTTGAGTGCAGATATGGGTCTGTTGTTAGTTCAGGGTGCTCAGTGCTCCTGGGTGGTTACTTGGAGGGCAGATTATGTCCATTTAAAATACACATGTGGCAAGCAGAGGTGGCAAAGCAGGTGCTCGCGTGGCAACCTCATAGGCATAGTAACGGTCAAACGTTGTTGACCGTCCAACCGGGGTAGTTTTTAAACACCTTGGTTACTTGGAGTGCAGATACGGGCCTGTTGTTAGTTCAGGGTGCTCAGCGCTCCTTGGTGGTTACTTGGGGGGCAGATTAGGTCCATTACCCTAAATTATAAATATGTTATCATATCAATAAAATAATCCTTAGATTATTCACTCATATTTGTTTACACCCAAACTAAATTTTATTTAATAAATTGGGAGAAGAGAGTTAAATGGAAGGAAAGGGGCTGAAGTGTTATATATAAGATTTGGGGACAAAAGTATAATTAAAAATAAACAAGGGGTAGTTGATTAGAATTTTCTCTCATCCTTAAATATATGTACATAACAAACAAAAAACCTAACTCTCCTAAACCAAAACAGTCGCCACTCCTCATTGTTGAAAACACACGCGTCTCTAGCGTTTGCCCAAATCACTATTTCATTCCTCTCAATCTAACCTCCCTTATTCATTTTCCTCCCCTCTCCCAAATTTGAAGTTCGTTCTCCTCACTTCCTCTTTCAAGCCTTCACTTTTTTCATAAAATTCTTCTTCTCCTTTGTCCCTTACAATCTTTGTTTCATTCCAAATTGATTCCATCAAAATACCAGACCGGTTTGGTCCTGTTTTACAAGAAATTTAAGAATCAAACATAGCTTCATCCTTGGACGGTTCTAGGTGAAAAATATCTGCATACAAATTAAACTCTTCTTATTCAACTACAAGTTTTGGACAATCTAGTAAGGGAGAGAGATACTTGGAGGCAAATTTCAAGTAAGACTAAGGAAAAAGAGTGAATTTCTTACAACGGGTAACAGTTTATTTCATGCACATTAGGATTACTTGTTTATTTTATGTCAACACTAATATTACTACTTCAGATATTGATAGGGTTTATTTTCAGCATTTAAATTTTATGTTGAGTACTCTAGGTATAAGGAGGGTCGCACCCCCTATTATTTTCCCAGAAAATCCTGTCAAGTATGCCTACTACGAAAGGCAAATTGGTGTAATAGGCACATGCATTGAATATTCTGCTTGTAATAAATATATTGTTAAGGTAGGGGCCATGTATGAGTGTTTTACAAATAGGTAGTAATCACCAACAAGAGCATTACTATCATTATCTGACGTAGGGTTAAATGAATTAGGCTCCTAGGTAAATGCATGAATTAGAGTGTATGAAATAAATTACGGTAAATTTGGTTTTAGGTACACAATAGATAGAGAATTTTGGAGTTATGAGAGGAAAAGAGGAATGCAGAAATGTCTGCTCCTATTTTTATTTTTATTACTGTATATTTTGAAAGAAATTTGTATAATTCTATTTTGGCATGTAATATATATAAATTTTGTAGGAGATAAACCTTGGAGACTTTATGTACTTGATAATTATTTTGAATTCATATCTTGACTTATATGTATTTATATGTAAAACTAGGTAGTTTAGAAATAATATTTTATAGGGTAAACGTTAGACTTTAAAGTAAAAGATAAATGTTTTAGTTTTGAAAATAATAGTTGGAAATATGTTTTTTTAAAACTTTGTTATTTTATAAAATTAATATAGATCATCTTACGTATTTTAAGTAACTTCATTTTATTTTAAAAATTTTATTCTCAACTTGTTTTAGAAATAATTATTCCAAAAAGGCAATGTCATGAAAAAAGTTTTAATTTGGACAGTTTTTCAGTTACCTATTACAATTTTAAAGTTCTTAATATTTATTTTATAACAAAAATCATTATTTTCAATTAAATTATATTTAATATTTTAAGAAATTAGTAAAAGTAAACTAAGTGTGACATACTCAGTGTTAGTCTAGAGTGCTTACTTGAAGGCAAAATAGGGTCACTAATTTTTGTTAATTAAAAACATGATGTGAGTGTAATACACACACATTGAAGTTGATACAGAAAATAATGTGTATACTGCACTCTCTCTTGTCTGAACTGTATGTGTGTCCCTTGTTCCCCAATGTAATGATAGTCAAAAGAAGTCGGCCAGGCAGTATACTAAATGGGTGGCAACATATTATAATTTTGACTTAGCATGTATGGTTGAGTTAATCAATATTCCATTTATATCCTTCGTTGACTATTATTAATTATAGTCAACGACTATAATTAATAAATAAAGTTGACTATAATTAATAAATAAATTTATCCATATTCATCTTCAAATGTTATCATTCATTAACAATATTTGTACGTACGTGTAGCATCCTATATGCATGTGCCTTGACCAAAAAACAAAACGATTCGTATAATATGCCTGTGTGCGTGTCCTTTTTATAGAGTCTTCAATTTCTTCTTCTCTCGCGTATGAATTTTATTGACGTGTCCCTGTCTCATCATGCACTCTCTGATCACTTACACACATGTTCTCGAATTGAAGAACTGTAGAGTTACACAAAAAAAAAACATGATCATTATACATGTACGAAGTGAAGATCAAACATTGTGATGATGTAATGCCCAGTACAAATTAAAGCCAACAATAGGAAAGGCAAGAATCAATAATGGAGAGAGTTATTGTTGGATGAAAATCTGATAAATGATACTCCGTAGAGAAACCATTATTGATGGTGTATATATATGAACAATCCTATGAAAAACTATATATCATATTCATATATCTCTCGAACTTTGCTAGCTAGTGAGCTCATATACATCATATATTAAATTTCAGTAATATAATCACTAATTATTCCCCAAGAAGTTGTTTCCTATGCTATTAAATTTCATATTCAGAAACTTAAATCATATACTACTATATATATCATGCCGAAAGGGAAATTTATTGAAGCCTCAAAGGACAGTACATATATCAATGCAGGAGATTAATAAAAGCTAGCGACAGAGTTTGAAGACATACTGATATATCATGGTACAACAAATAAACAGAGAAAAAGAAGAACACGCGACAGTCACTGTGAAAATGTGATGAATAATAAATATTAATAAAAAAAGCTGCCATGCATTAAATGAATCAATTATATATGCATCTCACTTCAGGGTCCAGCTAAATAAAATATTACGTGCCAGCTTTATTCATGGTTGTATTTGTTTTTCAAAATAACTTATAACCGCATATATACACGAGTCTGTGTCTGTGTCTGTGTGTGTATTTCGTTTTTTATAAAATAATTTGATCGTCTTGCTAAATTCTAGATAGAGGTAACTCTCAGCACAATTTCCAGTCACTGACATACACAACTCAAATTAAGACATAAAGATCATTATCAAGCCTTTTTTGCTTCATTTAAAAAGCTCTGTTTGGTCAAGAGTCTAGTTTGGTTTTCTTTCCGTGAGGATTGTGTGTCGTGTAGTGTGATGAACACACATATTCTAAATCTCTATTTTGAGTTTTTCGGTCTAGCTCTGTTTATCATGCCAGTTTTTATATTAATTTGCATTTGACTACCCGATCCCAGTCTTGGTAAGAGTACAATTTTGGGTTTTTGTGTGAGTGTGAATGTATGAGTTGTACTCATCACTCTTTTCCTAATGCAATACCCATAAAAGTTTATTCCAGTGGTAAATGCAGTAATATCTCGATTATTGCCATATATTTCAAAGTTCAAACTAGTACAATAATATACTTCTTCATATCCTTATTATAAGGACCCAGTTACTGAACTACAGTTCTTCAAAAAATGGTACAAGTAATTAGTTAAAAATTATAAATACGTCTTAAATGTTATTTTTTGCAACATTACCTTTAGGTACCAAAATAAAGTATATATATGGATTTTGCAAATAGGGTATTTTATCAATGATTTAAAGTTCCGACTCAAATTATTAAAATTTAATAATATGTTTCGGAAATCCAACACTCAATTTTACTTATAACTAACATAACTTATTACGTTGACCCTTGCAAATTAATCACCCTTTTATTTGATTCAATATTTATAAGCCACATCTATCATTTTTATATTTATCATAACAAGAAAATTCTTAAATCTCATAACTATATCTAAAAATGAAATATCCATCATCACCACTATTTAATATATATTATATCACGTAAGTTCAAAGTCTACATCATAATAAATAAAGGTAATTAATTTGTATATTCATTTTGAAATGTCAAACTAGTATAACCTGTAAAACATGTAAAAATATTTCTTATTTTTCTTGTAAATAGAACTAAATGAGTATATGTAATAAAAAAAATAACTAAATGAGTATCATGATCCTACATTTGATACATATACTAACGGGTATAGTTGTTCATAAATTAGGAGGAATCTACATTTGAACAAGAAATATTTCAGTCATGCACGAAAACTTAGTGTTCAAAAAGTTGAAAACCCAATTGAATCAAATTGAGGTTGAAGTTGAGGCTTTTTTTCATGTGTCAGGTTTTGAGTGATCAGAAAATATATTGTAAGTGGGTGGGGAAGGAATAATTTCCTTTTTTAACATAATCTTTTATCACTATTGCTTTTGCCATTATTTTTTTTCTACCCACAACACAAGGGCAGTCTATTATTTACAAACTCCTTTCCTAGCTATCTATTAAATTTATTTTGTTTTCATCTAGCATTTTTAACTTCTCATTCCAATTTCACAGGTCTTTTGGAATAGAAACTGTGTTACCCGTACATCTTATACACTTCGTATCAATTATTTCTCCTAAAACGTTTGTCTTTTTCTTTTCCTCTAAAAATATCAATCCATATGGGAAGTGAATTGAAAAAAATAGGTACTGCAAGAAAAATGGTGGGTAACCACGTCAAAAAAAAGTGTATGTTATCGCATTTTTAATCTCCACAAAGGTCATATGACGCGATTTTTCGACATAACTGTGCGAGACAAGCATATGAGGCGCGACAAGAATAACATAATAAAAAATAATATATGTTTATCGCTCACCCCAAAATAAAAAATAAATAAAAATAATATGTGTGCGTGTGTGTCTCTATATATATATATATATATATATATATATATATATATATATATATATATATATATATATTTATATTGGTCGCCTCCTGCGCCCTAGGGCGTTACAAGAATTAAAATATAATAAAAAATAATATATGTACAAAATTTATTTTCTTTTAAAAATATCACGGAGCTTATTTCACACCATGCATCTTGTGTAACATAAGCAGCATATTAAAAATAGAGAAAGATTAATATAGATTTCCCAAAATATGATGGATCACATTACTCATTCTTCATAAACTTGTTTGACCACACGCGACCAAACTCTTGGAAACGCATGCTAAAATGTGTAATACGAATAACTTCTGACATTTACCTTGAAATCATAAAATTATTAGGTAATATTGCCTACTAAGGTTAACTCAAGTTAAAGAATCAAATCTCACTCTATTATACATGAATTATGTGGAAAACGATTTTAATTAATTTATAATCTCAACATCACGTTTTAAGTTGGTTTTGGTGACGAACATCATGACTTTAACTTGGAAAATGTGTTTGTTATAAAAAATTATAATAGGAAAAAATTTTGTTTTAAAAAAATTGTTTTGAGAATTTATGGAGGGTGCGAACCATAGATGCACCTTGAGAATAATCGGGTTTGATTGGAATCTCCTTAAAAAAAGATTTTTATCATGTATATGTGGGGATTTAAAGGGTCTTTAAAATAGGGATTCAAATCCATAATAATATATATGCTGTAAATAGATGTACAAATCCATGTTGGCCGCCTCTTAAGTACTCCCTCCGGTTCCTAATATAAGAGCTAGCCTCCAAAACATGTGAATGTTAGTTGGGTGTCTGAAGTTAATGCTTATTTTCTAATATTGCCCCATATTTATTATGATACTTTTAAAAGAGAGAAACACATAAGCATTAATATATATGAAAGAGAGTTAGAGGCAAAATAGGAAAAACACATTAAATGAGGAGAGAATGTGAAATGAGCTCTTATATTAGGGACCAAAACCATTCAAATTTTGGCTCTTATATTAGGGACCGAAGGGAGTATAATTTTTGAAATTAATGTGTTACTAATTATAATAATATGAATCAAAGTTATTGTTGAACATGAAACATAATCTTTTCACTACTATAGAGTATGGTTTTATTGGCGCACATTTACAAGCATTACAAAAAATTTGCAACTTATCGGCGCACACTTTCTGGCGTTTCAAGGAAAAACTCGGGTAACTACTAGCATACCAGCGTTTATCAACAAAACGCCAGAAAGTGGGAGCTAAAAACACGGAAAAAAGTGGCACGCAGTTCTCGCCAACATACCCGCGTTTATTTAGCGGCATTTATCTATACTAAAAGGCCAATACGTGTATTTTATTACTTTTTTGTTTTTTTAAAAAAAAAATCCACATTGCGGCGTTCTTACAAGCAACGCAGTGCGGGCAAGTGTTTAAAAAATATAAAATCCCTACATTGCGGGGCTTTTTGGGGATTTAATTAAATTTTGTTATTTAAAATATGATTGGATGACCCGTTGGATCACTCTTGAACCGGTATTGCGCGTTTAACAATTAAGTCCAATTTTTGGAACGTTATATTATATATCTATATAGATATTGATATCACCATCAGTAATTCTCGATCAAAATTGACAATTTTGCTATTTCAATTTTTAGATTATGTTGGCCCTATTTTTGTTTATAGGAAAAAAGAAAAGGGTGCACTAAATATTGAGAAGGATGGACGTTGAAAGGGGCTCTGATGGGTCCATTTACATTAATAGTTGATCCACTGTCAAATTAATTAATTAAGAGGTGTTGAGCCATCTGGCGGTTACTTTTTGACGTTGAACCAACTTCTCCTATCATTTATTAATCATCATCACTCTCACTCCACTGTTTTATCAATATTAGCAGCAGCTCCATTTTGTTTCTAACACAAAATTCCTATACTTGAGAAAAGAATTAAATCAAAGAAGGGAAAACAATTTAAAATTTCTGAAGAATTAACAAGAGGTCTCATTGAATAAAGATAATTAAAATATGTCCAACAAGTTGTAAATTACAACTTCTTGGTCTTACAATAACAACTTTTCACATGATTATTATAACTTGTAATAAATTATCTTAATTATGTTTCTTTCATGCATGGGACCTATAATTAATTATTCCTAAAAATTTCAATGTTGGGTTATTTACATCAATACTCTTCTTTAACTATGCCCAACTTACCTGTAATTTAACTTCAAATTATGATTAGAGAAGATTCTAATATGTGATCCACTGGTCCAGGCTCCGGCCTACATATCCTAATCTCCTATTACAATTATGCAATTTTTTGAGTGTGCTTTTTTTTTCATAAGTTTTGCACTTTCATAAGTTTTGCACTTTTATAAGTTTTGTTTCGCTTAATTAAGACGCTCTTTATAGTCTCCATTATATATAATTACCTTCTAAAAAGTGTTTTTATCTTTTGTAGAGAATTTTTATGTGTGTTTCAAAAAATATTAAATCTCATATTTAATAAAATATCAGCACATTTAATATTTAATAAAATCTTTTCCCTTCATATATGCTGATTTTTAATAAAATATAGTATGAGAGATAACATTCATAGTTTTACAATTTTATTTACAAATAACTTCCAACATATTTTTATAAAAACAAAAAAGAACGATTAAACTAAATAACTCTACTTTAAAATTCAATGACTTTCCAATTGTACCATTAATTGAACAAAGTTAAGTTGTTAACACACTATGTGAACAAAGTTAACACAAGAATAGATCAAGGATGAAAATGTGCGTTTATATGAGCAATTAAATGACATAACCTATATATACACAATACCAATAAACTCCTTCCCTAGCTGCCTTGTTAATAAGACGAGATAAGTATGATATGGAGAGCTTAATGGAAGTAATAATAGGAATAATATTAGAGGATAATGGCATCTCACGACAAATTTAATACTCTCCAATGTATGAGTTAGCTGAATTGTTACATTTGGGAGGAGAATGCAGAGTGAAAAAATTGTGTGGCTTCTGAATTCTTTTCACTTTTAAATTGGAAGCCATCTATATATATATATTTCAGCTTATTATTTTTGGGAAAATCCCAAATAAATCCCTCCCAATACTCAAAAGGACAAGTGAGGAACTTAAACTTCCAAAAGGACCATGAAAGAACCAACACCTACCTGTCATTTTAAAATTTTGTGAAAAGACAAAATTGCCCCCATCCTAAAACACAAATTACTACCCCACCCTAAAGTCACCCTAACACCCACCCTCTTCTCGCAATTTGTATTTTAGGATGTGAGCAATTTTGTCTTTTCGCAAAATCTTAAAATGACATGTAGGTGCTGGTTCCTTCATGGTCATTTTAAAAGTTTAGGTTCCTTACTTGTCCTTTTGGTATTGAGAGAGATTTATTTGAGATTTTCCCCTTACTTTTTATAACGCATATAGGCTTATTTGGACTCTAAAGCTAATTATTCCCTCCAGTTTTTAATATAATCAATTACTATTTGTAGAACTGGTTTGCCTTAAATATACGGCTTATTTTTATTTTCCGTCAATTTTTTCCAAAATTATCACTATCATAGTCAAGTAGGAGGAAGAATAAACGAGTAAATGAGTAAAGAAAGATGTTTATTAAGGTATTTTATAAAATTCATATCATATAATTCAATTTGACTAGAAAACTTAATCTAATCAAAGCAAGTAAATAAATCATATATTTGTGACTGGAGGACTGGAGCGAGTAATTAGTATTATTATAAAGTTATAAAATTTCAATATTGTAACTCAACCACTCTCCTAATTGAGTTTTAAAGTACTATCAACTAAAAACATTTATAGGCATTATCTATCTACCTAATTATAATTATATTACAAAATATACTGAAACTTGAATTTAAAATATCTATATTAATCTGTGAAAAAACATAGTCTCTCCCTTTATAACTCTAAGACATTCCTAATTAATTTATATCCTAGCTAGTAAGTAAGTTACTAACGGGCTTTAAAATTTGATGGCTAACAAAAAGCTGGTTACTATTAAATATTCTGTTCATAATGATATCTTAATTTCCTCACCAAAGACATTGATATCTCTGAGAAAATTTTAATTATTACATCTTCAAAGACAAAATGCCTCATACAGTTATACCTTTTGAGATGATATTTCAGGAAAAAAAAGGTGTTATAATGATTTGAAATTTCGTTTGGCCAAAAATAATAATTTGGAAAGGAATCAGTCTGAGAAAATTTCATGTCTGCATAGGACAATAATTATATAGTCAAATTAAATTATTTATTTTTGAATCACTAAACTGATTGCCGAAAAATTTCAAATCCAGACTCCAAAGTTGAATGATGGAGATATATATGGCTACTAGAAAATTTTAAGTAAGAAATAAGTAAAATAAAAAAGGAGGCAAACAATATGCGGGAGTAATTGGCAGTGGGGAAAATGTAGGGAATGGGAGAAACAAAGCACAAACATCCTGCACTTATCCACCCACAGATATTCCCTCTCACTCATGAATTCTGCCCCACAACCACAACACATATATTTGACCATGTAATTTCATCTCTCCTTCCTTTTTCTCCATTTACATTTGCATTTATATTATTATTACTGCCATTTCATTTTCTCATTAACTACAAGTACGATGGGCACTCAAGTCCTCTTATAAAATTTGTCCCGTGTGTGTGTGAATGAGTTAGAGGATTTCTCATTAAACTATCTATAACTATTATGATTGTAAACACAGATGCATTGACATTATAGGCAAAAACAAAGTTCTATATTTCCAATTATAAAGAAGACCCTACAAAAAAATAAATAATTAAAATAAAACGTGAATTAACCATAGAATTTAGTGACATAATTCCATCAGTAAAGACAAAATTTTGAGATTAATTTTTTAGTAAGTGCTCATTTTATTAGGACGGAGTCTATATGACTAATTTATGGCTAATTCACTGGTTTTAGTGAGTTTTCACTAATTATGATGAGATAATAAGAAATTTCTTGTAATAATAAGAATAAGAAGTAATATTATTGTAACCATCTTGGGGGGCTTCACACGGTACATGATCTAATCTCAATATCCCAGTGGGAATACATTATGTAATATGTTCTTCCTTGACATTATATGATCTCTAGTAGTGGTTAAATTCTTCTATATGCCTCATTCAATCAAATAAATATTAACATTCAAGGAATAAATGCACACTGCTAAAATGTATCTCTATTAATGTTAGGATGAAGTCTTATATGATAGAGATAATAATAGTTTATAATTAGTAAAGTACTACATGGAAATTCAAAAATTTTCACAAACCTTAAATGTTTAAATATTACTAGGGGAAATCTAGATAAATAATAGTTGAATTCTAGAAAGGGGATTTTGAGTACTAAATGTCGCTTAGGGGTGTTCAAATTTTCCCGTTCCGGCCGTCTCGTTCCGTCCCAAGGCATTTTGGGACGGGAAATTTTCGTCCCGAAAATTTTCGGGACGGGACAAAATTTCTCTTCGGGAAGGGACGGGACACGGGAAAAAGGTCGTCCCAATCCTGTCCCGTCCCGAATACAAATATATGTGTATTTATATAATTTTTTTTAGAAAAATGCATGTGTTATATATACCATGTATGGGTGTACATGACATTTTTTTTAGGGAAAATGCGAGTATAATAAAATTTTACCTTATTATATTGTATAAAATGTATTATAAAAGTAATATTGAACTAAATTATTTGTTTTTTACTAACACAAAGTGTCATAATTTTCTTTTCCAAGTAAATAATTTTATTAAAAACAATTCAAAAAAAGTTCGGGAATTTTCCCGTCCCGTCCCGATTCCGTCCCGTCCCGATCGGGACGGGACAAAGTTCGGGACGGGACGGGACACGGGACGAAAACTCCGTCCCAAGCCTTTTTCGGGACGGGACATGGGACGGGGATGTCCCAATCCTGTCCCGTCCCATGAACACCCCTAATGTTGCTACTTCACTAATTAATTTGTTATTCAACTAGTTAAAATGATTTTAAAATTCAATTGTCCCTTATTAAGAATTTCCCCAGGCTACTATTACTATTACATTCAGAGAAGGATAACATGAGCATTAGGTAGGGTATATGGGAAAATGGGAAAGCTATGAAATGGATTGAATTGAAATTATAAAAAGGAGATGAAATATTATATTTAGTTTTTGAAAGGGGAAATCTCATATAAAACACGGTTGAATTTCAAAATCATTTTAACTAACTGATAGCAAGATTAACTAGTGGAGTAGCGGCATTTATTACTCAAAAATTCTTCTTTAGGTTTTTGAAATTCAACTATTATTTATTTGGGATTTTCACTTTAAAAAATTATAATACATTTTTATTTTTTTTCCAGAGATAATATATTTTTATTTATGACTGCTATAACAGTACTAATAATAGAGAAATAGGGAAGGAAAAAGGAAGGAGACAGGGAAAAAGCAATGTGCAGAGGGAGATGAAAAAAGAAGGTGGTGACCTAAGCAAAGGCAAAGTAAAGAGGAGAGGATCCACATGAAGACAAAGGAGGGACATTGGATTGGAATTAGTGAAGGCGAAACGCAGCGTTTAGTGTCAGGGGTGGCAATTGGCAAAGGGAAGCCACTCCCTCCTGCCTCGCCTGACTGCTTTGTTCCTTGTTTGGATCACGAGACCCGCTAGCCCCCTCTCACGCGCCCCTAATCCCTGAGTGAGATAGTCTCATACAAAATCAACATCAAAGTTATATTTATTGTTGAAAGCATAGTTTCACATATCAGGGGCCATAGGCCATAGCACACATTACTCGTAGGAGTTTTCTTTGATGTATCTTGGTCTTATGTTATTTTGATTAGCCTAACTCTTTAGCTAGTCCAATATTTTGTAAATTCGGCTTCATCAGCCGTTTGTTGTACAGTCTCATTTGAATGAATACATACATACTTCCATTCAAAAAGTTATAGAATTATAATTTATTTAACCAGAAATTTAACATTGGGAACATGTCAAAAGTTTTCACAATATTTATACTCACGAGTAAGACACACGGGTATACTAAATTTATTTTTTAATAAAAAACTGGATACGTTACTTATAATAAGCATTAGTCGTTACACTTACAATTCGTAATTCAAGGACCCGCCTCTCTGCCCCACATCTAAGGGGGTAGTTGGTCATACAAACATAATTTTTCTCCTCGGTCCAGCCCCCTTTGAGAAACCGACTAATTCAAAGTCGCCGCCAGGATTCTCCATTTTGGGGGTGACGATTTTCCAAGGGTTCGAACTCATGACCTGGTGGGTACGCGATGTCTTACCTTCCCTTTTCTTACCAGCTGTTCTTCGCCCCCTTGGGCATCACAGGTGAAGCTTTGGCTAGATATATAATCCAATAGAAACAAATTTTCTCTAGCACATGTGAATATAACATTGGTAAAACACAAAAAAATGGTAAACTTGAACACGAAGTTGGTAAATATTGAGAGTTTGCTCCCCTTGTGGTTCAATCCAGCTCATAATGTATTAGTTTTCCCCAATAAATGTTCTCAAATTAAAAGAGGTTGATGTAAGATAATGGATGCTACATGCAAAAAAGTAAAGAGAGAGTTGAAGGTGGATATGTAAAATTGGTGAATACAAATAGAAAATTCATAAACTGGATTGGAAAGTTAGTTTAAGAGTCATTCATATATATTGAGTTTTTTTTAACTCTCCTTTTTACAAACTACTTCCTTCGTTCCTAAATATATGACCTAGTTTTTTTAAAAAAAAAATCTTAAAAAAGCAAAATAAGTAAATTATAAATTGATTTAACTTAATTTTTATCTTAAACTAGTTTATTTGACTTATAAAGTAATGAATAATATAAAATATATATCAAATATGTCATAATTTAATAACCTATTTTACAACTTTAATCTCTTCAAAAAAAGAAAATTAACTAAATCTTATGCTTAGGAACGGAGAGAGGGAGTTTTATTTTTTAACTTAGAAGACAATAATTTTGTTTAAAGATTAAGAAAGAGATAGAATAAAATATAAAATTCAACCATACATTTGTCTTATTTAAAGATTAAATGAATTTTTAAAATTGAGAATTGAGCTTAGGCCCGAATAAATTAGGATATTTAATAAAAGAAATCGTCATTTAAAATCTCAAAGTTACTAGTTGGTTCTAATTGAAATTGTGCGTGATATAATGCAATAAAATTATCAATTTACTTTCTCTAGTTAGTCGTTAATAAATTTTGTAAAAGCTGTTAATGATTTTGTTTTATTTAGTGTTTGATAACAAATGTATTAAATACACACACACACAAAGACAACACATGTTTTTACCATGTGTTGGGTAATTATAAACATTTGTTTAAAAAGGCAACTAAACTTGTTAATTAAGCTACTCATAGAGTATTTTTCGGGGAAAATGTCCTTAAATATCTCTAAACTTATATGTCAGGAGCTGTCATACTCATTAACTATTTTGGGTACCTTAAATAAATACCCATGAACTATAATTTTGGATACCTTAATTACACAACCACCTTATGTCCAATTATGCTCCTCATTCATGAGTATTTTTCAACTCCCAAAATGATATTACATGGATATTTCAACTATTAAAATGATAGTTCATGAGTATTTTGACTCCCAAAATGGGAACAAAAGGTGGATGCATTAACATTGATGGAAGATTATGTTAAACTTGATTATTTTAGCTCCCAAAATGATAGCTCATGGGTATTTTGTTAGAATCTTAAGTTTTGATGAAGACTAAAATATGAAAGAACAAGTTAAACACTTAGAAAAATTAGGTTAATATAGAACTACAAGTAAGAGTACAACCGGATGTGGATTTACTTCCGGATGGACTAGGACTAGCGCTCGCGGATGAATGACTCATCCCCCAGCGGAAGCAAGTAATTCACTAAGTCATAACTCAGTCTAGGAACATTAGGAGTATAAAATCCTTGAGACTAAGTTAGGACGCAACCGGATGCAGGAATGCTTCCGGATGCTTAGTGACTAGCGCTGCCTATTGGATTAGGCAACACCGAGCGTCAGTGAATATAACTCTAAGTCATAACTAAAGTCTAGTAGGAGTACTTCCGGATGTGGAATTGCTTCCGGAAGTAAGAGAGCTTCCTTAGACAAAATGAACTCCCACTGCATGTGACTATGTGTTAATATTGCTAGATTAACGTTCAAGTGCAGCACTGAGTGATGTTGCTTCCGGATGTGGAATTGCTTCCGGTAGCAATCAGAATGTCAGAACATACAGCAGTGCAGTGTCAGAGTGCTTTTTGGCAGAGCAGAGTTGTCAGAGTTGCTTTTCAGAGATAAAGCAAAGTCAACCCTGCTGAGCATTGATGGAGCATTAATGAGCAACGGTAACATGGGAATAATAGCTATATTCAAACGGCATTGTTACCTACCAAGAGAGAGAATACTTGAAGACACTATATAAAGAAGCTCATCTTCATTTATGAAGAGAACTTGAAGAAATCACAGAAATCTAGAGAGAGAAACTGAGAATACTCTTCAAGCATTCAAAGCTGCCCAGAAAAGCAAGAGAGCACTTAATACATTGAGAGTTCTTTTCATCTACTCATCTTGTACTCTTTGTAGTTAAGTCTCTTCATTTATTGAGAGCATTCATTGTACTTAAGTGTGTAACATCATTTGTTCTTAGAGAGAACTAAGTTTAGAAAATCCTTTATTTGAAAGGTTGAACCCTTACAGGTTGTAAGGGGGAGTGAGTCCGTAAGGTTGCAATTGAACCTGGTGTAAAACTTGTGGTTGTAAGGTTGCAAGTGATCCCGTGTTAAAACTTGCGGTTGTAAAGGTTCCAGGTGAACCCGTTTGTAAAACCTGAGGATAGTGGAACTCAAAATGGGTGATTGAGAACTGGACATAGGTCAAGAGTTAGACCGAACCAGTATAAAACCTTGTGCGTTTTTATTGTTTGTTTTTATTTGGTAGCACAATTCACCCCCCTCTTGTGCATCCTCACTTTCATTTGGTATCAGAGCGAGGTCTTTCTAACTTGATTCCAACGAATCTAGAAAGAGAAGATCCAGTGATGGATGCAGATCATCATTCCTTGCCCGATGTTGCTATTCAGCCAAACAAGCCTCCTGGCTTTGATGGCTACAACTATCCCTTCTGGAAGTTCAGAATGGAGACCTACATCAAGTCCAACGGCATCCGCCTCTGGGATGTGATTGAGCATGGTAACCACGTCCCTCTAGACGATGAAGGTTTTGCGAAGGCTCGATCCAGATTCACTAATGAGGACTATGCACTAGTAGAGCTAAACTACAGGGCCATGCACTACATTCAATGTTCCCTGAGTCATAAAGAGTTCCATAGGATCAGCCACCACAAAACTGCAAAGGATATGTGGGAGGCTCTTGAGGCTGCTCATTCTGGAACCAAGGGAGTAAAGTCCAGACGCATCGAGATGCTGGTTGAGGAGTTCCACAAATTTGCTATGCTTAGCCCAACTGAGCCAATCAGAGAGCTGGAGCTTAGATTCACCCATCTTATTAACAACTTGGGCTCTCTGGGAAAGGACATTCCTGAGGAAGAACAAGTCAGCAAGATTCTAAAAGTATTGAAGGGTGACTGGATCACCAAAGTTACCATCCTTCAGGAAGTCCAGGGAGAATCAACCAGCTCTATCACTGCCTTGTTTGGTTCTTTGGCTGAGTATGAACCAACCCTGTTGGCTCAGAGAGCTCCTCAAGCTACTACTAAAGCCAAGAACCTTGCTTTTGTTGCTCCCAGCAAGGATAGGAATGATGATGATGATGAGGATGATGAGGAGGAAATAGATGAAGAGGAAATGGCTATGATGGTAAGAAAATTCAGAAAGTTCTTCAGAAAGAAAGGAGGCTTTCAGAAAGGAGAGTCTAGCCACAAGAAAGATTATAAGAAGGAAAGGGCCCCTATGTGTTTCGAGTGTAAGAAGTCTGGTCATTTCAAGGCTGAGTGCCCAAGCCTTCAGAGAGCCAAAGGGAAGGACAAGAGGAAAGCCTTTGTGTCCTCAATCTGGGTGAATAGTTCTGATGAGGAAGCTAGTGATGAGGAAGAGGTTGCTAACTGAAATGCGTGGCTGTCACCCAAGAGGGGGGGGGTGAATTGGGTGGCAGAATAAAACTTATAGAAATTCTCCTTTTTGGAAACGTTACTCCTTGTGCTTGATGAGAGTGACAATGTATTACCCCAAGCACAAGTGAGTATCTAGTGGTGTGGTGCGTGATGTGTAGATTAAAACAAATAGAATAAGCACACACAAATTTATCCTGGTTCGGTCACTTCCAGACCTACATCCAGTCCCCAGGCTCCACCTGAGATTTTCAATCCACTAAACTTCTTGTTTGAACCAGGCACAAGAAAGCCTTTACACCTTAGGTTTTACGAGCACGGGTTCACCTAACAACCCACAGGTTTTACAGCGGGATCACCTGCTAACCTTTACAACCACAGGTTTTACCACGGGATCACCTGCAACCTTTCAACCACAAGTTTTGCGGGCTAACTTGCAACCTATGGAGATTTAGAAACCCTCTAAATGCTCCCCCTCACTTTTGTAAGATAATAGTTCTGTTCTTCAAGCACAAGCTTTAGTACAGCCTCTAACAATTAGAGGATTTGATAATATGTTCACCCTATGAACTGATTGTGATAAACACTTAAGTACAAATGATTCTCTCTAAGAATAGATGATGTTACTCACTTAAGTACAAAATGAATCACTCTCTAAGAATGTTACAAATCTAAGATTAGAGAGTAGAAGATGAGAAGAAAGTAGATTACAATATCTCAGACAATGGACTCAGTTCTTCCAACATCTCTTCTGAATGTAGATGTTCCTTTTATACTCGGCCTCAACATTTAGGCTTGGGCGACAGATGGAATATGTCCGTTTGAATATAGCCGTTAATCCCATGTTACCGTTGAGAGGTACATCTTCATTAATGCTTAGCAGGGTTGACTTGCTTTATCTCTGAAAAGCAACTCTGACAACTCTGCTCTGACAAAAGCATTCTGACCTCTGAGTATGTGACGTTGGCTCTTGTACTCTTGCTGACGGATGATCATCGTTCATCCGGAAGTGGCAATCTTGCTCTGCAAGTGTTAGTCTCTGAATCCCAGTGCCAAGAGTATTTGCATCCGGAAGCTCATTTGCATCCGGAAGTAGAATTAAGTTCTGCACATACTTGTTAGTCCAACAGAGTAGCATATATAATCAAGTGGAGTAAGAACTATACATGCTGTGGGAAGCTTGTTTGCTATGGGAAGCAATCTTACTAAGACTATGTTCTGACTTAGTGTATTGTCTACTGACGCTAGGGGATGTCTAATCCAATAGTCAGCGTGAGTCTCGTTATGTTACTCTAAGTCTTAAGTCTTCCCAAGTGACTTGGTGTGTCATTTACTTATGCTATGGGATGTGTAGTATAACAACACTTAATCACATGCAGTGGGACTTCAATTGTCTAAGGAAGCTCTCTTACATCCGGAAGCATTTCCACATCCGGAAGCACTTTCACTGGACGTTGGGTTATGTTCATATTATACTCACTGACGCTCAGTGTTATTCATACCAACAGCCAGCGCTAGTCACTAAGCAATCGGAAGCAAATCCACTGGACGTTGGGTTATGTTCACTGGCGCTCAGTGTTATCCATACCAACAGCCATCGCTAGCCTTAAGACAATCGGAAGCAAATCCACATCCGGTTGCATCTTAACATCCGGTTGCAAATCCACATCCACAGCCAGAGCTAGCGGAAGCCAAAAAGCTTCCGGTAGCAGATGGCAAGGGAGATCCCCAAGCGGAACCCTCAACATCAGAGAGCTGCCCTAATTGCAGCAAGATCTCTATTGAAAGGGATAGATTGCAAAATGCCCTGCAAAAGTTCACTAATGGATCTGAAATGTTAAATATTATTTTAATGAATCAGAGGGCATATAGGGATAAGACTGGATTAGGCTACAAACCCAAAGGGAAAAAGTGGGTGGAACCAAAAGTGAAACCTTACTTAAAATTTTTCCATAAAGCCACTGATCACAGCTCCACACCTTTCAGCTTCTGCAATTATTGTAACAGGAAGGGACACTCCACGTCCACCTGCAATGCTAGGAAGCATGGAGCTAATAGCTCTTATAAGTGGGTTCCAAAAGGAACCAAGACAATAAAGGATCCTCCTCCAAGAAAAGAAACTAAGGGAGGACAAGGATCCGGAACTTGGAAACACTTCCCAAGGGAAGTCCAAAAGCCTAGAGCCCACACTAGGCCAGAGGCGCAGGTTAATCACAAGCCCAAGGTCAAGATCAACACTGGACCAAGGGCTATGGGAACTAATGATAGAGGACCCAATAAAGGTTGGGTACCTAAGCTTGTCTGATCCTTGCAGGTCTGTCTCAAGGCATCCAAGAATAGAAAATGGTACATTGATAGCGGATGCTCGAGACATATGACTGGTGACCGAGACAAATTCAAATCCTTGGTGATCAAAGATGGAGCCAAAGTAAGCTTGGGAGGAAATCAAAGTGGAAAGATCACTGGGGTTGGAGAAGTTGGACCTGTTAAAGATGTCTATCTGGTGGGTGGTCTCTGTCACAACGTGCTGAGCGTGAGCCAGAGCACTGACAAAGGAAATTGGGTAATTTTTGATTCACATGAGTGCATGATAATAGACAAGCATGATCTAAATCTAGACAAGGCCAATCTAAAATGCAAACTTAAGGCAAGTAGGAATGGAAACCTATACACCCTAGATTTATGTCAACAACTAGATGAAAAATGTTCAATATCTAGTGATGAAAATAGTTGGCTTTGGCATAAACGGCTAGCACATGTTAACTTCACACAACTTGATATGCTTATTAAGAAAGAGCTAGCTATAGGGATTCCATCCTTTAAAGTTAAGCATGATTATATTTGTGAATCCTGCCAACGAGGAAAGCAAACAAAGCCCTCGTTTAAAACCAAGAAGAGAGTCTCCACCAGCAGGCCCTTGGAACTAATCCACATGGATTTGGTTGGGCCAGCAAGAGTGAAGAGCTTGGGTGGAAACCTGTATGCTCTAGTTGTGGTGGATGACTATTCTAGGTTCACTTGGACAATGTTTCTTGCCTCCAAGCAAGATGCTTTTGATGCTTTTGTTGTCCTGACTAAGAAAGTGCAGAACGAGAGAGATCTCAAGATAGCAGCCATAAGGACGGATCATGAAGGAGAGTTTGAGAACCACAGCTTCTCTGAGCCGTGTGAGGAGAATGACATTGATCACAATTTCTCAGCTCCCAGAACTCCTCAGCAGAATTGGCGTGGTTGAGAGAAAGAACAAGGTTCTGACTGAGATGGCCAGGAGCATGCTCAATGAGAAAGAGGTTTCTCAAGTGTTCTGGGCGGACGCTATGAGCACTGCTTGCTACATCTCTAACAGAGCCTATGTTCGCAAGGGCTTGAACAAGACTCCTTATGAGCTGTACAAAGGTAGAAAGCCCAACATCAGCCACCTCAGAATCTTTGGATCAAAATGTTATGTCCATAACAATGGAAAGGTAAATCTGGGTAAGTTTGATCCAAAAGCTGATATAGGTATCTTCATAGGGTATTCCCTTAGGAGTAAAGCTTATAGAGTATACAACATGAGGACTAGAACTGTAGAAGAATCAATGCATGTTGTATTTGATGAAAATCCTACATGGGAACAATCCACAGAAGATGATGGGATACTAAACTTTCCAAAACTACCATCATCTTCACCACCAAAAGAAACACCAGCAAGCAATCCCAAGGAAGAAGATGAACCCAGTGATGAACCTAGAGTGCAGACGGTGCCTGATGAGGTACAGTTGCCAACAGCTAGGAGACATCACAGGGATCATCCTCTTGATCAAGTGCTTGGTAATGTTTCTTCTGGTGTCAGAACCAGAAGACAAGTTCAAAAAGAAGTTGAGTTTGGAGCCTTCTTGTCATAAATTAAACCAACTTCAGTTGAACAAGCTCTTGAGGACTGTGATTGGATTATTGCCATGCAGGAAGAGCTTAATCAGTTTGAAAGAAGCCAAGTATGGGAGCTAGTCCCTAGACCGTCTCACCAATCCATAGTTGGGACCAAATGGGTCTTTAAGAACAAGCTGGATGAGACTGGTCAGATCACTAGGAACAAAGCCAGACTGGTAGCAAAAGGGTATAACCAAGAAGAAGGCATAGACTATGAAGAAACCTTTGCTCCAGTTGCAAGACTTGAAACAATAAGGATTCTTCTAGCCTTTGCATCCATGAAAGGTTTTAAATTATATCAGATGGATGTGAAGAGTGCTTTTCTTAATGGTTATATTAAAGAAGAGGTTTATGTTGAGCAACCTCCTGGCTTTGAGGATCATAAGCACCCTAAGCATGTGTATAGACTAAAGAAAGCATTGTATGGCCTGAAACAAGCTCCTCGAGCTTGGTATGAGAGACTCAGCAGCTTTTTGCTGGGAAAGGGTTTCTCTAGAGGCAAATTAGATAATACACTGTTTATTTTGCATAAGGATAGAAACATGCTAGTTGTCCAGATTTACGTTGATGATATCATTTTTGGGGCAACTAATGAAAAACTCTGTGAAAAGTTTTCTAAGACTATGCAGGGGGAATTTGAGATGTCAATGATGGGAGAACTAACATTCTTCCTAGGCCTGCAGATTAAACAGAAGAAAGAAGGCATCTTCATCTCCCAAACTAAGTATTGCAGAGAGCTCCTCAAGAAGTTTGGGATGGATGAGTGCAAGGAGTATGATACTCCCATGAACACCACTGCCGCACTCGATGCTGATGTAAAGGGAAGTTCGGTCAGCCTGCCTATGTACAGGGGAATGATAGGTTCCTTGCTGTACTTAACGGCTAGCAGACCTGATATTCAATTTAGTGTAGGCATGTGTGCTAGATTTCAAGCCAACCCCAAGGAATCACATCTAACTTGTGTTAAGCGTATTTTAAGATACCTTGAGGGAACTCAAGAACTTGGTCTCTGGTATCCCAGAGGTAACCAAGAGTTCTTGTGGGCTTATTCTGATGCTGACCATGCAGGTTACAAGACTGATAGAAAGAGCACCAGTGGACAATGTGCCTTCCTTGGTGGTTGTCTGGTCTCTTGGGCTAGCAAGAAGCAAACCTGCATGTCACTCTCATCCACAGAGGCAGAGTACATTGCTGCTGCAAGCTGTTGTGCACAAGTGCTGTGGCTGAAGAATCAACTGAGGGATCTTGGCCTGGAGTTTCCTGAGGCTCCTATTCTCTGTGATAACACAAGCACCGTCAGCCTTGCCAAGAATCCTGTTCAGCACACAAGAACAAAGCACATTGACGTCAGACATCACTTCATCAGAGATCATGTTCAGAAGAAGGATGTCAAGGTGCAATTTGTTCACACTCAGCATCAGCTTGCGGATATCTTCACCAAGCCTCTGGGGTAGATCAATTTACTTTTATTAGAGGAGATTTGGGAATAGTAAACCCAAATGAAGTTTAATCTTCAAAATAAACCTGTGCTTAATTGATTAAAACCTGCAACCATACTAACTTAGGCATCGGAGTGCCAATCTCTAGTTTTGCAGGTCCCCAATGTTAAATCTTAAGTAATTCCAACCGGAAGCAAATCCTCTTCCGAATGCTCTTTTGCTGCCGCTTGGTGATGACCCTCAGCAACCGGGAGCGCCAGTGTCTGGGTATAAGACACGTCACTTCACCAAACGTTCCATCTTCCTCCACAGGAAGTTGTGCCCCCCTCTGACAGTGTGAAGAGACACGTGTCAAAAAGGTGCGCCGTTCCAATTAAAATGTTTACGTTTTCCCATGAACAAGCGCATGTTTTCAATGTAGAGTCATTATGTGCATCACATCGGTCATTACGTTGCATAAATAGACAGTAGCATTTCATTTTTCACTTCACACTAATTTCTTGCCACCAAAACTCTCTGAACACATTCATCGCACATTCATCTTGTTCATCGTGTTATTCATTTTCTTCTTCTTCTTCTTCTTCATTTCTGGAAATTGTGCAATTCATCTCATACATACCCTAAACCACTACACAAAATGGCCGGCTCTCATGAATCAAACCCCAACCCTCAGAAAGCCACCCCTTCGAAGAAGTCTAAATCTGGGAAATCTGGGCATCACTCTAAATCTGGGAAATCTGGGCAAGACGTTCATCAAACTGGAAAATCTGGGAAAAAGCAGAAGAGGGTCCAGTTTAGCGAAGAACCTTCATCCAAACGCCAGCGAGTTGAGGATGATCCTTCTGTGTACATGGATGGGCCGCAAGAAGCTGTTTCTTCTAAGTTTGAAAAGACAAAACCCTACTTCACCAATGGAATCTATGTTGATATGAAGAAGGTTGAAGATCTGGGCTTTGGTCACTTGAAGGAACATCTCCAGAATTACCTGTGTTGGCTGGGGATCAACAGTGAGTACCACGTCAACGTCCTCAGGGTGTTCTACCAGTCTCTCACAGCCAAGGCCAAGTACAAGAAAGTGAATGAGAAAGAGACCATTGGCCGAGTTGACTTCAAGGCCACAGTGAGGGGGAGGAAAATCAAGTTCTCTTGGAGAGATATCAACCGCCTGCTCGGGGTCACTGAAGAGGGTATGAACCAGTGGATCTACCCTGATAAGCTGAGCCATGAGGAGCTTGAAGAAGTCTATGAGACCAAGGGGAAGAAGGTCTCTGCTATGCCTGACTCCAAGAGGGTACTTCAATATGTCTACTCTCGCTTGATGACTAATAAAGGGGGAAACTTCAATGAGTTCACCCAGCTAGACAACCCCTGGCTCCCCAGGTTCCTCACCATGCAACCTATCAACCCAGGGCAACTGATCAGCTTGGAGTTGCACAGATGGTGGGAAGCCAAAGAAAAGGAAAAACCTGGCTATCTTCCCTACCCTCAAGTCATTGTCTTCCTCCTGGAGAAGTTCATGATCAAATCCACTGAGGAAGCTGACAATGTCAAGTGCCTGCCCATGGGATCAATGAATTTGGGCAAGATGGGAATCAGGTATGACAAGCCACCGAAGCCCACTCGGTCTGGATCTCAGACTGGGAGTGCTTCTCATACAACTGTTCTCTCTGCGTCTGGAGCAGGGGACCAAGAAGTGGATTCTCATGCTGGTCCAAGCCGTGCTCCGAGGGTGTCTGCTGCAATGAAGGGCCTTGTTGAGGAAATGAAGACTGAGCTCCTGTTCAAGATGCCTGATCCCTTGATGGCCCCTCTGAGAGCAGAGTGTGATGCAGCTTTCCAGCAGCAAGAGCAGAGGATCCAGGGCTTGGAGGATCGCCTAGGGTGAGTCGAGGCCAAGTTAGATCTCCTACTTAGCCACTTCCAGATTCCTCAACCTCAGCCCAACCTACCACCACTTCCTCCTCCTAATCCACCTCGACCACCCCCTCAGAATGATCCACCTCCACCTTCCCCACGAAATGACCCTGACAACTCCACTCACCACTCACCCTCACCTCACAACACCCCTCAAAACTCCCCTCGCCAATCACCTCATAACTCACCCTCACCTCAAAACTCTCCCAACCACTTACAATCCACCAATCAAATCCTTCACAACCTTAGCTCCTTCACTTCCACTTCCGACCTGGAGAACCTTGGCTTCTATACTTCCATTCACCCCTTCAGTTCCATATACCTGAGAGATATACCTTCACGCCCTCAGAGAATATAACATTGGCTAGATATATAATCCAATAGAAACAAATTTTCTCTAGCACATGTGAATATAACATTGGTAAAACACAAAAAAATGGTAAACTTGAACATGAAGTTGGTAAATATTGAGAGTTTGCTCCCCTTGTGGTTCAATCCAGCTCATAATGTATTAGTTTTCCCCAATAAATGTTCTCAAATTAAAAGAGGTTGATGTAAGATAATGGATGCTACATGCAAAAAAGTAAAGAGAGAGTTGAAGGTGGATATGTAAAATTGGTGAATACAAATAGAAAATTCATAAACTGGATTGGAAAGTTAGTTTAAGAGTCATTCATATATATTGAGTTTTTTTTAACTCTCCTTTTTACAAACTACTTCCTTCGTTCCTAAATATATGATCTAGTTTTTTTAAAAAAAAATCTTAAAAAAGCAAAATAAGTAAATTATAAATTGATTTAACTTAATTTTTTATCTTAAACTAGTTTATTTGACTTATAAAAGTAATGAATAATATAAAATATATATCAAATATGTCATAATTTAATAACCTATTTTACAACTTTAATCTCTTCAAAAAAAGAAAATTAACTAAATCTTATGCTTAGGAACGGAGAGAGGGAGTTTTATTTTTTAACTTAGAAGACAATAATTTTGTTTAAAGATTAAGAAAGAGATAGAATAAAATATAAAATTCAACCATACATTTGTCTTATTTAAAGATTAAATGAATTTTTAAAATTGAGAATTGAGCTTAGGCCCGAATAAATTAGGATATTTAATAAAAGAAATCGTCATTTAAAATGTCAAAGTTACTAGTTGGTTCTAATTGAAATTGTGCGTGATATAATGCAATAAAATTATCAATTTACTTTCTCTAGTTAGTCGTTAATAAATTTTGTAAAAGCTGTTAATGATTTTGTTTTATTTAGTGTTTGATAACAAATGTATTAAATACACACACAAAGACAACACATGTTTTTACCATGTGTTGGGTAATTATAAACATTTGTTTAAAAAGGCAACTAAACTTGTTAATTAAGCTACTCATAGAGTATTTTTCGGGGAAAATGTCCTTAAATATCTCTAAACTTATATCTGTCATACTCATTAACTATTTTGGGTACCTTAAATAAATACCCATGAACTATAATTTTGGATACCTTAATTACACAACCACCTTATGTCCAATTATGCTCCTCATTCATGAGTATTTTTCAACTCCCAAAATGATATTACATGGATATTTCAACTATTAAAATGATAGTTCATGAGTATTTTGACTCCCAAAATGGGAACAAAAGGTGGATTCATTAACATTGTTGGAAGATTATGTTAAACTTGATTATTTTAGCTTGATTATTTTAGCTCCCAAAATGATAGCTCATGGGTATTTTGTTAGAATCTTAAGTTTTGATGAAGACTAAAATATGAAAGAACAAGTTAAACACTTAGAAAAATTAGGTTAATATAGAACCACAAGTAAGAGTACAACCGGATGTGGATTTACTTCCGGATGGACTAGGACTAGAGCTTGCGGATGAATGACTCATCCCCCAGCGGAAGCAAGTAACTCACTAAGTCATAACTCAGTCTAGGAACATTAGGAGTATAAAATCCTTGAGACTAAGTTAGGACGCAACCGGATGCAGGAATGCTTCCTGATGCTTAGTGACTAGCGCTGCCTATTGGATTAGGCAACACCGAGCGTCAGTGAATATAACTCTAAGTCATAACTAAAGTCTAGTAGGAGTACTTCCGGATGTGGAATTGCTTCCGGAAGTAAGAGAGCTTCCTTAGACAAAATGAACTCCCACTGCATGTGACTATGTGTTAATATTGCTAGACTAACGTTCAAGTGCAGCACTGAGTGATGTTGCTTCCGGATGTGGAATTGCTTCCGGTAGCAATCAGAATGTCAGAACATACAGAAGTGCAGTGTCAGAGTGCTTTTTGGCAGAGCAGAGTTGTCAGAGTTGCTTTTCAGAGATAAAGCAAAGTCAACCTTGTTGAGCATTGATGGAGCATTAATGAGCAACGGTAACATGGGAATAACAGCTATATTCAAACGGCATTGTTACCTACCAAGAGAGAGAATACTTGAAGACACTATATAAAGAAGCTCATCTTCATTTATGAAGAGAACTTGAAGAAATCACAGAAATCTAGAGAGAGAAACTGAGAATACTCTTCAAGCATTCAAAGCTGCCCAGAAAAGCAAGAGAGCACTTAATACATTGAGAGTTCTTTTCATCTACTCATCTTGTACTCTTTGTAGTTAAGTCTCTTCATTTATTGAGAGCATTCATTGTACTTAAGTGTGTAACATCATTTGTTCTTAGAGAGAACTAAGTTTAGAAAATCCTTTATTTGAAAGGTTGAACCCTTACAGGTTGTAAGGGGGAGTGAGTCTGTAAGGTTGCAAGTGAACCTGGTGTAAAACTTGTGGTTGTAAGGTTGCAAGTGATCCCGTGTTAAAACTTGCGGTTGTAAAGGTTCCAGGTGAACCCGTTTGTAAAACCTGGGGATAGTGGAACTCAATTTGGGTAATTGAGAACTGGACGTAGGTCAAGAGTTAGACCGAACCAGTATAAAACCTTGTGCGTTTTTATTGTTTGTTTTTATTTGGTAGCACAATTCACCCCCCCTCTTGTGCATCCTCACTTTCATATTTAAGTATCCAAAATAGATAATAATGTGTACGACATCTCCTCATGCTATTTAAGTTCAGGGATATTAAGAATTCTTTAACCTATTTGTTAATAATGCCCTTCTCCGTGTGTCAATAAGGACAAAGCAATAATTTTATACTCCCTCCGGTCTACAATACTACATCCGGTCCTAAATATAAGACCTAGTTGACTTTTTTTGGAGATGTTAAGGTTACAAAATATGTTATTAAATTATTATGACATATTTGATATATTTTTAGATTAGCCATTAGTTTATAGGTTAAATATTTTAGTTTAAGGAAAAATAATAGGTAAATCAATTTATAATTGACTTATTTTACATTTTTAGGATTTTCCAAAAAAATTTAACTAGGTCTTATATTTTGGACTGGAGGGAGTATAAGAGTCTAAAATTTATATAATTTTAATCCAAAATATATGTTGACACCAAAACAGATCTTGACTTAATCCCATTTTATCTGGTTTTGTTGTTAGGTTCTAACTTGTATGATGTGATTTTTACTCAGAGCAAGTTCACTTTTCCTTAAAATACCCATTTAAACATATGTATAGATCGAAAATTAAATTACTGTTATATGGAAATCAAGGGTATGATTAATTTTAAGAAATTAAAAATTTAGAAGATAACATAGATTAAATTTTTTTTTTGGAAAATATTATTTTTTGTTAATTATATATTATGTTGAGAAGAAAATGAATTGATACTACTACTAGTGTAAAAAACGGCAAAGGTGCAAAACTATCAATCAACTTTGGGTAAAAGTTGTGCATCTAGCATCATAAGCCTTTTTAATGTACAAAAATACCCCTAAATTATTGAAATGATAGAAAAATACCTTTGCCATTATATTGGATTAATAGAGTTAAGTGAGTCCCATGTTGTTTTACACCATAAACATATCTAAGATTTTTTAGGGCAAAGGCATCAAAATTATACATAACTATTGGCTAAGGAATAAAAATAATTCATAACTATTCGAAGGTACAAAAATGACACACATTTTTTTTTTTTTTTGATAAGAATGACACACATTTTTTACCATGCGATCAAAAATGATATTTTCACTAATATGACAATAATATTAGACATGATAAGTTCAAAATGTCTGTATAAATTAAACGTCACCCGGTAAAAGTTTATTTAACTATAAGGGCATTTTGGACATTTCATGTCTAATATTATTGTCATATTAGTGAAAATATCATTTTTGATCACATTGTAAAAGTTGATATCATTTTTATACTATATACTACTTTTATTCTTTAGTCAATAGTTATGTATCATTTTTGGACTTTCGCCCTATGTTTTATTACCAAACTACCCCCTCTTTCTCTCCCACATATTGCATAATGCGCGGACTTCCTCCTCCCACTGCACCAGCAGCGATGTGTTTTGTTTCTTCGGTCGACTTTATGCTTAACTCTGGCATCGATCCAAACCTTAATACTTCTATTGGCGCGCATTAATTATATTCATATTTTAATTTTAATAAAAAAATATTCTCATGATGCTAGTAGCTTCTGGACACAGAGTAGGCTTTTATTGATTTGTTTATATTTCCACTACAAAAAAGCAGCGATTAACCGCGCACGCGTCCCGGCGGAACGCCAAAAACCGCCCCCCGCGAAAACGCGTTCCGGCGGTCTCAACCATCCAAGGGCGAGTTGCGAGGAAATTTTTTGTTTGTTTGTTGTGCATTCGTTGCGACGGTTACAAAAATAATCACCGCCCCAACGCAGCACAAAAAAATACTAAAAAAAAACTCCATTGGAGCGGTCGCCTAGGGACGGTCGACCGCCCCAACGCGAATAAAAAAAAATTTAAAAAATAAATCACGTTGGGGCGGTCACCGACCCCCACGGCGCACAGAGTTTTGTGCGCATTTAATGTCGCGTGGGGGCGGTCGACCGCCCCAACGCGAATACAAAAAAATTTAAAAAAATAAAATCACGTCCCGCCCCGACGGCGCACAGAGTTTTGTGCGCATTTAATGTCGCGTAGGGGCGGTCGACCGCCCCAACGCAGATAATAAAAATTTTAAAAAAATAATAACAAACCATGGGGGCGGATACCAACCGCCCCCAGGTATTTATAATAATATAATATAATAATTTAAAAGCATGGGGGCGGACCCAACCGCCCCCATGCATTTAAACTATTTAAAATCATGGGGGCGGAAGCCAACCGCCCCCATGTATTTTGTTACTTACAAAAAGCATGGGGCGGTCGGCTTCCGTCCCCACGTTGTTATCTCTCCCTATAAATAACCTCCCCCCCATTTCTACCGCGCGCACAATCTCTTCTTTCTCCCTTTTGTGTTTCTTGTTGTTTTCATTGTTGGTGCACACATGATGGCGCCTAAAATTTTGTCTTGCTTTCGGTATAAGTATTGTTTATTTTTTCGTTTTTATTTTAGGGCGAAGGCCCAAAACTGATACATAACTATTGCCTAAGGAACAAAAATAGTATATAACTATTCCAAGTACAAAACTGATACCCAACTTTTACCATGTGATCAAAAATGATATTTTCACTAATATGACAATAATATTAGACATGAAATGTCCAAAATGCCCTTATAATTATATAGACTTTTACTGGGCAGTGATTAATTTATAAGGGCATTTTGGACTTTTAATGTCTAATATTATTGTCATATTAGTGAAAATATCATTTTTGATCACATGGTAAAAGTTGAGTATCATTTTTGTACCTTGGAATAGTTATGTACTATTTTTGTTCCTTGGCCAATAGTTATGTATAATTTTTGGGTCTTCGCTCTTTATTTTATTATATCTGATTGTTTTTATTTCTTATTATTTTGTTTTCGTAATATATCTTATTCATTTTTCAGAGATTTTCTCTTATTCTTTTTTTCGTTAGAATTTATCTTATGGATTTTGGACATGATCTTTTTCTACTTGATGGTTTAGTATATATTTATTTCATATATTACAATAAAATCATTGTTTGCTGCATTTGTTTGTTTTGTTTTTTTTCTTTTTTTTATTTCTTTTTCGGTCTTCAATTTAAGTCATTATCATTAAATTGTTCGCATGAAACAATTTTTTTTAATAAATATAACAGCATGCCGGCGGTTTGATACGCCGGCACTATTTGATTTTTAAAAAAAAAAATCACATGGCGGCGGTCAATAACCGCCCCCATGCCTTTTTTAAAAAAAATAAAAATTTTTGGCGGCCGGTGGTTCCGCCCCTACGTCCACCCCAACGCGTAGCGGCGGTTCTAAGGGAACTACAGCGTAAATCGTTCCGCCCCAACGCAGCGTTCCCTCGTTAAAATCGCCGGCGGTAAATATGACCGCCGGAGCGCCGTGGGGTCGGTTATAACCGCCCCTACTGTCGGAAAATGCCCGCCGCAGATCTGCCCTTTTTTTGTAGTGTTCTCATAAAAACTGAAAGGGCCGTATCATAATTTTGATTAATGGGGCCCATCTCAAACAATTGAATTTAAAGGGCTGTCTCATTCCAATTTTTTATGGGTATTTTTACACCTTACAAAAGTATATGTTGTGCACTTTAATTTTATCCAAATTTAATGGGTAGTTTTGCACTTTAATTGTAAAAAAATATTAACAATGAACTATCTAATTCAATGTACCTAACAAACCTTTACCCGTTAGTAGTTCAGGGTAGATGAGATATTGAATTATATTAATATGGTGAAGTAACATCCCGTAAGTTTTGCCCATGATGCCAACGTGTGCGGGTATGATTTATCAATTCGTGGTCATTGAATGCATTCTCTCCAAATATATAAGTCACCACCATAAAACAATTTCCACATGTGTATTATTATTAAATAATCTTTTCTTAACAAAAGTTCCTATTTTAGTCATGTACATATATAGGTCAAACTCAAATGAATAGCTAGGCTTAGGGCCATTTCCTTCGTTGTTTTTTTTTTTTTGACAATTCAATCCCCGCAAAATTAGTACACTTGGCATATGATTCAATAATAATGATCTTCCAAATAGTAATAAGAAATGCAATCATTGTCATTGTTGGTGATTATGACATGCGAGCACTACCACAGATTACTCCATTTACATGCGCTTATTTTAGCCTCTACATACGCTTATAAAGCGCATGTAGAGGGGGGCGCTGGTAAAGGCTCTACATGCGCTTTTAAAAAGCGCATGTAGAGGGGGGCTCTACATGCGCTTAAAGCGCATGTACATCTACATGCGCTTTAAGCGCATGTAGAGGTACATACCTCTACATGCGCTTTAAGCGCATGTACAGGTGGCCCCTTTACATACGCTTTAAGCGCATATATAGAATGTTTTTTTTTTAAAAAAAATTATTATAAATTTACATTATTTCCCAATATAACCACCAATACTAGCTGTAGTTCATAAAACCAACTAGCATTATATCAAAAGAATTTACCAGAAAAAGTCAATTACTTAATATCTTCAAAAATGAATTATATATCAATATCAAAACAATTACAATGTATATGATTCATTTTTTATATATACATAAGCAAAAAGAACTATGTGCGTCATAGTTTTTCACAAGTTAATCTATACTAAAAATATTGACAAAACAGGAAATGATTCAGAACAAAGTAATAAATATTCAACTCCTCAACTTTGTTAAGATTCATCCTATGTGAAAGATCACTCTAAGGAACGATTAGACAGCGTGGATAATAGAAAGAAATCAAATAAATCTTGCATTTATAGTGAAGTACCTCAAGTTTCACAATGTCAGAAACTGATTTATCAGATTCCTCATCATCTGCAGCATTCGTACCTTCTGCCTAACAATCATACCCAAAGAAAACATGTTAAGTATTGAAATGCTTGATCAAAATGCTTGCCTGGATTCTCTCACAAAAGCACTCCTCAATTGATCTCCAATCCTGCAGGGGAAATAAAGAATGAAATTAGCTTCTAAAACCTGTAACTTTAGACTATAATCCATTTCTTATGAGAAAGCATATATGTTAAGTCCTTTGGAGCATAAGCCAGGAAAAAAAAAATTGAAAAAAATTGTCCAATTATTCAAGGGGGACAGTGAGATTGATTGAAAAATACGTACCAACAATACCAAGGTTGAGGCTAAAATAGCTATTTAAGTTATAAGAAAATTTTATTCTAAGCTTAATCTAAACTTGATTCAATAAGAGTCTTTATAATTCAGCTCAAGCCAATCAGGGCAGAGGTATGAAAGGAACAGATCAACCTTTTATAAATGAAACAAATATATATATATACAAGAATGTTGAATGTGTCTTCCTTCCAGGAAATTAATAATTAATAACCACCAACTATTAGTGCTCAATTGTTCTTATATGCATACAGCATACTTGCATCATAAAGAGATAAGGGAGTTTCTTTAAGCTCAGAGTTTAATTCTTACCTCTTTAGAGGATATAGAGGGTTCTACTGGAAATGCCAGGCTCTTTTTGCTATGCTCAAGTAATGTACATGAGCGTCTTAGTTTATAATTCATTCGCCTGTAACATTATAAAGCAACCAGAATGCAATTAAATTTTTATTAGGAAACAAATCAATATAGATAATTGCTTCAGATTTTGGCAGGGCAGAGGGGATGTTGATACTTGAACATGACTAATACCATAGTATAATATAGTGTGTTTGATAGTATGTAATTAATCTGAAGGATGCAGGAATAGAAGTAAAGCAGTATAATGATATGATGAAATGGTGATAGTGAGTGGGAAGGAAATAATAAGGGGTAGGGATAACCTGTGATGAGAACATGAGAGGCACAATGCTTGCAGTAATAGACAAAGAGGTCAGATTTAGGCCCCTCTGGAGCTGCATCCTCACTTGAGTATGTGTGGGTTGTCCTCTTTGGCATATCTTTACTTCAATTTCAATTATATATCAGGCCTGTTAGTTTATCTTTACTGACATCAGAACTGTTGGAATCAATAATTGACAGATTCCTCACCGTTTTCACAACTCCTTCCTTAATCTAAATGCCATTGTAGATAGAATTAAACTTGACATTGCCATGTGAGCACTTAAATTTCACTTTAGCACCAGGAAATGGAAAGCAATCACATTATATCAATCCTGTACAAAAAACAATCAGGAAAAGGAAAAATTACACAATCAATCTTAGTCAAATCATTAAGCTCTCAAACATAGGTCTCTTAAAAGCCATTTCGGCCAATACATAGATAATACATGCCACCATTTAACTCCACAAAACAAACAAAACAACAACAAAAATAGAATTTATATATCATATCCTATCAAAACAGAACTTGCCTCCGCCCAAACGTAAATCAACAAATTCAGCAACAAAACAATTTCAGCCATGACCAAGAAGAGACTTAGGAAACCTCTAATTCAAGCACAATTTAGACATACTAAGTCATTTCATACTAAACATAAATTCTCAAGACCCCCAAAGTTTCCAAATCAGTCCCCACATTGGCCAATATAAAAGAAATCATCACACATCAATTTATAAATCAAGATGCAGTACCATATCTTTACTTAAAAGAACTCCTATGCCAATTTACTGTACGTTTTAAACCCCAAACATTATTGAAATCTGTCAGATTTGACAACCTCACAAGTTAGGGTTTTTCACAAAATCAATAAACTTAAATCAATCATTCAAATCATCACTTGAATACCTAAACTCAAAGCTTAAAATGTTCTTTAAGTTGTTTATAAATCCAAAACTCAAACATCCAAGTAGCAGCCCAAATGTTAAAGTAAACCAAATCAAAGTTGTGAAACAAATAATACCCAAGCCAAATCAAACAAGCAGTGTTATAGCCAAATTCAAACAAATTTTTCTTGTTGATTAAGGATTATGAGCCAAAAAAAGACCCTAAACTCGTCAACCCTTAAGCCCAAAAAATTAGGGTTTTACAAAAACTCCACTAGACCTCCAAGTAGACTTCAAATTCACCCGTAAATATGAAGAATCTAAGCTTAATTTGTGTTTTTGTTTGATTAGAGCATCAAAATTGAAAAGCCCCCTTTCGAACCCTAAACACCCTCTCTTCTAATCTCGCAGAAAAGGAGAGAAATTGAAGGAGAGAGAGCTCACCTAAACTTGTTTTTGGCCTTCCACGCCTCGTCGGAACTCGCCGTCGCCGGACACCGCTGGACTCGCCGGAAAAACAAAGTGAATGATGCTGGACTATGAAGGGGTAGCAAGAAAGGTGAGGGAACTCGATTTTGTAGGTTTGAGAGGAAGGAATGAAGTGAAAATCCAAGATGGGTGAGGTTGAGAAAGGGAAAATGCAATGGGTGTGTGTTTAGGTTGATGAAGAAATGAAAATAGTAAAGAATGGGGGAGGGGGTGTCGAAGGGAGAGAAGGAGAGAAGGACGAGTAAGGTGAGTGGGTGTGTCTGAAATAGGGCAAGTTCAGCTTTTATATTAAGTTGGAGCCTTTACATGCGCTTTAAGCGCATGTATAGGCTTTCCTTTGTTATTTTAATATTTTATGGCTTATACATGCGTTTAAAGCGCATGTAAAGTCCAATGTCCATTTAATTATATGGATTTTCATATGATTTGGTGCTTTTCAACTAAATTGTTTCAATACTTCATCTCAAAATGCTCAAATCTTGTGCTTGACAATGTTAAAGTGAATTCCATTGAAGAACAAGCCTTTACATGCGCTTTAAGCGCATGTAGAGGCTCTACATGCGCTTAAAGCGCATGTAGAGGTAGAAACACCCTTTACATGCACTTTAAGCGCATGCATGTAAAGGGTGTTTCTACCTCTACATGCGCTCAAAGCGCATGTAAAGGGAATTCCATAGCACCCAAAAGTGGTAATGGAGCCTTGAAACACTAAGTCCACAAGCAGGAACACCTTATGAGGTCTGAGGAGGACCTCTTATGCATGACTCCATGTTTTGCACTTCAGTAGTGCTTTACATGCGCTTAAAGCGCATGTAAAGGGTGTTTGAACATTTTCATAGCACCCAAAATTGGTAATGGAGCCTTGAAACACTAAGTCCACAAGCAGGAACACCTTATGAGGTCTGAGGAAGACTTCTTATGCATGACTCCATGTTTTGCACTTCAGTAGTGCCTTTACATGCGCTTAAAGCGCATGTAAAGGGTGTTTGAACATTTTCATAGCACCCAAAAGTGGAAATGGAGCTTTGAAACACTAATTCCACAAGCAGGAACACCTTATGAGGTCTGAGGAGGACCTCTTATGCATAACTCCATGTTTTGCACTTCAGTAGTTCCTTTACATGCGCTTAAAGCGCATGTAAAGGGTGTTTGTGCCTTTACATGCGCTTAAAGCGCATGTAAAGGGTGTTTCTATATAGTTTTGAGCCCTTCACCTAAGTTCATTTTATATTTTATCTCTAAATACTTAAATCCTTTTTTAGTCATTGTTTTAGTGGATTTTAATTGATTCACATTTCTATACATGCGCTTAAAGCGCATGTAGAGATAAGGCCTCTACATGCGCTTTAAGCGCATGTATAGATTCTTACATGTACATGCGCTTAAAGCGCATGTAAAGGACCCTCTATACATGCGTTTCTTCTAAGCGCATGTAAAGGTGCGCTGGTAGAGGGACAATTTGTAGTAGTGGAGGTTGCCTTGTTCTGGAGAAATAAAACCATTTGACCCAGCTCACACCTTAGTAAAATTATTAAACACACACATTGGAGGGTCAAACTGCATTATTGTACCGGAATTTCTTAAGGAGTTTATAAGTTTGATGTAAATTATAACAAAACAATATAATGTACTCTTCTCTCCAATTATAGACGCATTTCCAAATTACCCCTTTTAGTAATGTGAAAATCCCTTGTTTTTGACAAAAGGGGTAACTTTTGTCTTATGCCTTTGCCTTTCCCTCCAAGCCAATTCCTTGCACTCCAAGCAATCCCAAATGTTTGTGGGGCCCACGTGGGACCCCCCTACACATAGAAAAGCACCACATAGTCAAAATGACCAAAATACCCTTGGTTACTTAAAATGCAAGTAATTAGGCTAATATTCTCCAATTAAGTCACATAAGCATGCGCAATAATAATCACCAATAATGATCAAATATAACAATTAAATCACACTAATTAAGCTCAATTGCACATGCTTAAACATATAAAATTAGGTCAAATCAAATCCCCCACACTTAAGCTTTGCACTCCGGGCAAAGTCATCCAAAAAGTCTAACTTAATCATTAAGCATATTGAAGGCAATTGGAATTGTCATTGTGTACAAGTTGATCTTTTTGAACCTTTCCCTAGATCATCACATGGGCCAAATTTAAGGATGCAAAGTGGAAACAAGTTTAACAAGTAACTAAAATTAGGAGGGAATGCTAAAAGAGATTTTTCCTCACCGGATTTAAGTGTTTGCACTCAATCTCTCAAGTTAGGAATAGTGCCTAACTAGGGTCTTTGTAATCACTCTTTGGCTCAATGCATTCCACCTCACCATAGGCTTGTAATAGTTCTTAGTTCTCCACCCATTAGTATGCATGGCACAATCAAATCTAGGGGACTTTGGGGTTTGCATGGAAGGCTAATAATGAATGGTGAATGATGGATAGTAGTCAATGACCAATAATATGAACAAGTAATCACCACATATGCATGCAATACAATGAAATCATTCCCCACAAAGCATGCTACATCTCTCTCTCTTTCTTTTTTTCAAGCACTTTGTGCTTCTCTCATTTTTCTTTTCACTCTTATGCCTTTGGCATACTCAAGCACTTTGTGCTTTCATTTGTTTTTTTTTTCATAGGCCTTCGGCCTTATTATTTCTTTTCTTTTCTTTTGCTTTTTCTTGGCCTTTGGCCACCTCTCTTTTCTTCTTTTTCACTCAAAGGCTCTCGGCCTCTTTTATTTTTTTCCTATTGTAGCATGCTTTCACAAGATACAACAATACAACACTAATATAAATGCAAGCATATGTTATAGTCACTTATTCACACATTGGTCAAGGTGATAGAGAAGAAAAGTGAATGGCCCAAAGGGGTTAAATCAAAGGATAATATTTGGTTGGCTTGTGTTTGGGTCAAGAGGGTTTAGAAATGAAATGCCCCTTTCCTCTTTAATTGTACCATGCATTGTGATCTTGAACAAGAACTAGGACAAGTTCTAGGAGGTGAAATATCTGTTGGCCCACTCAATTCGGTTGAAGGCTTCTCACTTTATGGCTTACTCTAATTAGTCTCTTCCTCCCTAAGAAAAGTTAAGTGAGAAACTAGCCTCCTCTTTGTAACCTTAAAAGTGCCCCAAGCAATATCCTAGGTAGTCATTCCAAAAATAAAATCTACTTATACACTTTAGGACAATTCCATTTACTTTCACCATGCTTAATGACCAAATTAAACTTCTCAAACAAATTTACCTAAAAAATCCAAAAATAAAGTGTAGAAGCTTTGAAATAACCACTTTGAAGCACCATACTATACCCCCCCACACTTAAAACATGCATTGTCCTCAATGGGACCAATCAAATCAAGTAGGAAGGCATAAAAACAAGGCAAGGCAGCAACTAAAAAGGCCGGGCAGTCCACGCATGCAAATGGCCATCATGAATTATTCACAAAAAACAAACACTAAACACAACCTAACACAAGTTTATAATAATTTTTTTTCTTGGTTTTTCTAACAACCTAAAACAACATACTAGAAAATAAACCTAAACACAATCCTATTTTTTTACTATCAAATTTCCTCCCCCACACTTAGAATAAGAACAATTTAAAGCAAGTGAGGAAAGGAAAGAAACAACCTCTTATGGAGGCTTGAAATTCTCTTTGAAGAACTTATTTTTGTGGCCGTTGATGAGGATGATTCGGCCACTATCAAATTGGTTGAATTGGAGCTTTTCCTTCTCTTCAAGTTTAGAGGACAATTCGGCCCTCTTGCCAATGTGAAGCTTCCAAGTTGAATTTTGATGAAGTGCTTTCTTCTTCTTCTCTTTTGGCCTCCTAGCTCTCCAATGGGCTTGGAGCTTCATTAACAATTTGTGCACTATCTTGGCAAGGAACACTAGAAGTGTAGGTTCATTCATTGTTGCTTGCAAAACTTTGGCCTTCACTTCCATGTTCCTTTGAAGCATCTTCAACCGAACCACTAACCCTTTGATGTTATCCTTGGTTAGCTTTCCATTAAAGAAGTCCAATTCCTCCCTTGTTTCATCATGCTCCAAGCTTTTCTTGAGATGCATTTCAGCCTCAAGTAAGTCTAAGTTGGCTTTCTCCAACTTAGGAGTATCCACAAGCTCAACCATGGCCTTCTTGTTTTCCCAATAATCCTTGTGCATCCTAAAAGATCCTACAACATAGAACAAAGTTCCCTTTTGCAAGGGGTTGTAGGATTGCGAAGATAAACTCAATGAAACACAAGGATAATCAATATGCACATGCTTAGGTAAGAGGCTATGATGAAATATGGTGATCAATTTAGGCATTTTAAACATAACAAAATTTTGCCCCTTGAAAGCACTCAACCAATAATCACCATTAGGCCTCCAAATGGAATTTGTGGACTCCCTCCTCAAAGCAAGAGTCAAGTTGGAGGACTCTTCTTGCAAAGCACTTTCTTCATGTATGCTCCTCAACCGGCTCCTCCAATCCAAGATTGTATATGAGGTATAGAAATGCAACTCTTCTTTCGATTGTAATCCGGCCTCACTCAAGAGATCAAGCACTCCTTCCAACCTAGCTTTATCCACAAAATTGAACAAACATCCCTTTTCCAAGGGGTTGTAGCTAGACAAGGAGTATGTAAATGTACCAACATCATTAAGATCACAATTATCATGCTTGGGACTAGTAAGATCAAGAGACATGCTCACAATACTAGAATCATCATCAAGAGAATTCATGCAAGCATCAATAACATTCACCAAGCAAGACTCAAATGATCCTAAAGATGTATGCAAATCCTCATGTGAAAGCAAGCTCAAGGGAGTTACATGTTGTTCTACCACATTTTCAATCAACAATGGATATGGCCTACATGCTTCCTTATATATGCAACGATTATATGAAGGCGTAGCATAAGTAGGCATTGACTCAAGAACAACAAGCAATGGCACATTAAATTCAAGCATCGAAAACAAATCAAGGATTAAATTTTGAACAAGCTCATGATATATCTTCTTCCCTAAGTTACATGGACTAGGAAAGGTAGCAAGTGTAGAATCAAGAATTATACCTTGAGATGTTTGATGCACGATTTGAGAATTAGAGGAAACTCCAAGCGCTTGTGCCAATCGCCCTTCAACTTTGCATTCTTCTTTAAAAATTTCATTCTTTGTTGCTTCCTTTGGTGTAGATATCTTGGCCTTCTCCTCATTTTCACCATTAGAAGTGAAGCATTCGGCCTCCACCACATTCTTAGTCTCCTTATTAATTTCAAAAGAGATAAGATGGTCTCCAACAAGCACAACACCCTTAGACTTGACCTCTTGGACCATAGTATTCAAAGTATGCTTCTCGGCCTCTTCATGTTCTTCTCCAAATGGAGGTATGCTCTCGGCCTCACCATGAACTTCCTCATGAACATGTGTTACTTGAGTATTAGGATGCTGTCCATCTTGCACAACATCCTTACAATTGGTCTCTTGCACCATATCATGCATAAACTCCTTCTTGGCCTCTTGCTCCATGAGAAGAGAGCTCTCGGCCTCTTCACCATTGTCACCCTCCTCATGGTTTTCTAGGGTATTTGAGTGATGTTCAACATGTATATCATCCCTAGAAGTGGCCTCATCCATTGTGTCATTACCCAATACAACATCACTATGGGATGTTTGCAATTCTTTCAATTTATTTCTATGGAATTCCATGAGAAGAGAAGATTTACCCTCATAACAATCAACACAAATGCTCAACTCATCACATGAACAAGGCATAGAATCATCAAGATCATCACTAGGAGAAGCACTAGGCAAGACACCATTAGACTCAAAGGTGCTAGGTTGATTTGCAACATTCATCTCAATCCTAGGATTAACCTCTTGGCACTCTTGAGGTTCATGCTCTTCTTCATCAAGGTAAGGAATTGATTCAACTTGAACTCCTCCTTCCAAATTCATGTCATTCAAAGAAGTATGATTTTCAACCATATTGGAAGGTAGGTCACCTTTCATTGCCTTTTCCTCGGCCCTTTTATTCAGCCATTGAAAAGCAAATGAACAAATGTTCTCTTGCTTCTTAAGACTCTCTTCAAATCCATTCATCTTCTCCATAATTGATGCACACATTTGCATCATCAAGTCATTTGTACTAGAAGAGAAAGAAGAATCTTCTCTTGGAGGAGCATACTCATTTGGCACTTGAGCATGAAAGAAGTCATTTTGCTCCATGTGTGTAGGAACAAAGTTTTGTAGAGGCTCTTGATGATCATAAAAATTTTGCCCATAACCATAAGGAGGTGGATTAGGCTCACATTGAGAAGCTTCTTGATAAGCATACACATCCGGCCTTTGAGCACAAGAAGAATTAGGCCTCATTTGGTAAGGGTCATAATCTTGACATTGAGGAGCATACCCTTGTTGATCTTCAAAAGCATGATATGGAGTAGCATAACCTCTTCCCCCCCACTTGAAGCTTGGATGGTCCATCCATCCTTGATGATATGTGTTGATGGAAGGGTGATGCTCTTGGAAAGGAGGTGAGAATGAGGCACATGGCCTTGAAAATTCCCTCATTGGCCTATGAGGTGTGAACAAACCTCAATGAAGCAAGAATAATATGTCATCCTGCAAAGAAAACTAATACAGTCCAGCCAGCCAATAAACAGAAACAACCAATCCAGAATATCCAGAAAATCCAGTACAATAGCACAAGAAAGTGCGCTCAAGTTCACTTGACTAATGCCTCCAAAAATTGAAGGAAAATTGCCAAAGATTTGACACAATTTCAGCCAACCACAGGGCACTTAAAACAGCTTCAAATGTGGTCAAATGAGCCCTGCAAAGTGTTAGAATACCCTGCACAAATTCCAGAAAAACACAGCACAAAACAGTGGAATTTCACAAAGTTCCGGTTAGAAAATGAAGGCAACTAGAGCACCTTTTTCACAGTAATTTCTAACCAATTTTTCCAAGTCAACCAGGCAGTTTTAAAGTGCAATTAACCAGCTTTCAAACAAACCAAACACTGCTCAAAACAGATAAGTAGAATGCAAACAGTTTTGGTGCAAAGTTGAGCAGGAAAATGCATAATTACAGCAAGTTTTTAACCTCTAGAAAATCGAATACTGCACCAAAAATTCAGCACAATATATCAATCCAAAGCTTATTCAAAACTGGTCAAAATGAGCCAAAGATCATGCAAAACAGCGCAGGATAAGATCAAACGGATCGGCTCCAAAGTCAGCAGTTCCGCAGGAAATTTCCAGAAAAACAGGGCAAATTGAAAAATTCACCCTGGACAGGAGAAAACGAGTTTTCTGGCAAATTATATATCAAATTAAAGCTCTAATCTTGTAGTTTCCCCAGATAAAACGGTATTCAGAAATTCTCTGTGCGTTGCTCCCAGGTTTGCAAACACTAAACCTAAAATTACAGTGTTTCCAGCGAGTGTCCAGCAAACAGGGCCGATTTCAAAAATTAATTCCAGACAGTATAGAATGAGTCTAGCAACAAGTAATATGTCCCTGGAAAGCTTAAAATGTGTAGTTTAACCAAAAAAAACAGTTTGGTCAAATTCCAGCTACACAAATTACAGATGCAACAGCAAGCAAACTGGTCACACAGTGACTTTCCAGCAAACAGTCTAACTTCACCGAATTGTTTCAGACAGCACAGAAGGAGTTTAGGTACATAAAATATATCAATAGAAAGCTTATAACCTGTAGTTGAAGCACCTAAAACCGTTTTTCCAGATTCGGCACAGATTATTCCCAGTTTACAAAACAAACACGCTGCACAAACAGGATTTCCAGACAGAATTTCCAGCAACTAAACAAAATGTCCAGCAAGCTTCCTAGCAATATTTTGGCTATCTAGAGCAGCCAATACACCTCCAAACAAGTCTAATATTCAGCTAAAAGTGATGCAAACACAAGATGTCAACAATTGTCACAAAATGCACACTTTAGCCAATTTACCACAAGTAACAACAACAAATTAAAATGTGACTACTAAAGCCTAAAACTAGCAAGATTAAACCTAAATTGGCAACGGCGCCACTTGATTTAACCTATTTAGTCGCCTTTTAGGTCAATCAATAATTCTAAACTCAACTACTAGGTAGTAGTGGTGAGTATTAGGTCTTTTCCACAATCTAGGTCAATCTCTTGCAAGTAAAAGGATGAAATGCCACGCAAATTAAGCTAGGTTTTAAGGTTGATTTTGATTTAACTAAAACTACAATTTTAACCTAAAATGACTATATAACCGAAATGTAAAGTGATGAAAATGTCAAGAATGAGAAGTACCTCCCTCTCCAAAGTACTATGTGCTTAATGATAAATGTGACCTCATATACTTGCTATTCTTAGTATAACCTAACTAAATCCTTGAGATTCTTAAGGCTAAGAAATCTTCAAGAGTTTAATTAGGTCAACCAAGCCAATAGCTCTTTGAAACCTTCAAATGTACCTTAGGCAACATTAACTCTAAATCATAGAAGCTAAGAAAATCAATCATTCCACAAGAAACATACATAAGCTAATCGCATAGCACATCCTCATGAAACTACACAAAATCAAACCCTAGGTTTTCACATTCAAAGATTCAAAGAGAGATTCCAAACTAAAGTGAAGTAGAATACTTGAAAATACAAATATCCTAGTCTAATGAGTCTTAATCAAAGAAATCACAAGACAAAAGATGAATTTAGTTTGAAACCTACAAAGAACTAAAACAAGTACATGAGGCCAAATGTTGAAGATTACAAGCACATTTCCTTTGGAGAAGAAGATTAGGAGCCTAGCCACACATCATGGAGGTGAGAAGGAGAGATTTTCGTGATGTTTCCATGGAGGAATGATGTTTGGCCGTGAAGAATGGAGATGGAAGGGAGAAGAAGTTGAGAGAAAATGTTAGAAGAGAGAGAAAGTGAAAATGGAAGGATGTCACAAAATGAAGTGGGTTAGTTGGTTTAATCAAGTGGGGTTTGATTAGCAAGTTGGTTAGTTGGATGATGAGTTGGCAAATAGGGATTATGAGTTGTCAAGAAGATATTTTTGGTGTTTGGAGGGAGGTTTGGCCGAAATTGTGGGAGGAGATGTGAGGGAAAGTGATGAAATGTGAAGGAGGTAAAATAAGGGTAAAATGGTAAATGTGAGTGAAAAATGAGTTGTAAGTGAGATAAATGAGTGGTCCACAAGCTTCCACCTCATTCCTTCCTTTATGTTCTTCATTCTCTTTCCAATGGTACCCTTCATGAAGCTTTTGGCCTTGAAATTCAAATTGTGGCTCCAAATTACCCCTTTTAGTAATGTGAAAATCCCTTGTTTTTGACAAAAGGGGTAACTTTTGTCTTATGCCTTTGCCTTTCCCTCCAAGCCAATTCCTTGCACTCCAAGCAATCCCAAATGTTTGTGGGGCCCACGTGGGACCCCCCTACACATAGAAAAGCACCACATAGTCAAAATGACCAAAATACCCTTGGTTACTTAAAATGCAAGTAATTAGGCTAATATTCTCCAATTAAGTCACATAAGCATGCGCAATAATAATCACCAATAATGATCAAATATAACAATTAAATCACACTAATTAAGCTCAATTGCACATGCTTAAACATATAAAATTAGGTCAAATCAGCAACTAAGTTACATATGTATGAATATAATTAGTCAATTGGAACATGTTTAATTGGATTAGTTTTATAACCCTCTAAAAGCTAAGCCAATCCAAAACTTAAAAGACATGTAATTCCTAAAGCAATATGTTAGAGTTTTTGGGGTTATAAACATTTTTTCACATAAAAATGCATTTAGAGATAAATTATATGATACCAATTGATTTTATTCTAATGTTAGTTTACAAAGGTTAATTGAAAGAAAACTTTTGTATTGTTATGAATATAAAGATGAGAAGAGAAACAAGAAGAAAGAGTAGGAGAATATATTATTCAAGAGTTATTATCATATACAATAGTGACCCCTCTATTTATAGAGGAGAATTAGGGTTACATCATTAATATGGAATAAAGCTCATAGCCCAAACACAAGGAGGAATATAGGGAATTGAACATTGACATCCACAATTAGAGGGATTTCATAAGACTCCCTCTTGGATGTCCAAGACTAAACATATGCCTCATTAAAAAAACTCCAATTAAGTAAAACCCAATGGGACAAAAACTTAATGGAAGAAAAAAGAGTACAATGTTTAGTGATACACTTATTGGTGCTGCCTCATTAAAAACCTTGCTAGGAAAACACAGTGGGAAAAAACCATAGACAAGGGAAAAAGAGTACAGTGTGTATCATCTCCTCCTCTTGACCACTTCAGTTGATATCTCTAAGTCGGCAAAGTCCAATGCCATAAGTAAGCTTCTCAAATGATGTAGCAGGAAGTGACTTCGTGAACATATCTGCTAGATTTTCACTTGATACCAATTTCACCATCTTTCTGGAGATCTCCAGTGAAGAAGAACTTTGGTGAAATGTGCTTAGTCCTGTCTCCTATGATGTAGCCTTCTTTGAGTTGGGAAATACATGCAGTATTATCCTCGTTTATGACCAGTGGGGCTCATTTTACTAGAAGATAACCCACAATCAAGTACATCGTACATGATGTATTAATGATCTCAACCAGAAACACTCTTAGCTTGCTTCATTTCATTTCATTTCAAATTCTTTCTTTAGACAATTTATTGTCTTATCTAACTCTTCAGGAGTTTCGATGATATCTATATCATCAACGTATATGGAAATTATGGCAAACTCATTTCCAAATCTTTTCATGAATATACACGGGCATATTGGATAATTTTTAAATCTTCTTTCTGAAGATATTCACTAAACCGATTGTACCACATACGCCCTGATTGTTTAATCCGTATAGGACTTATTAAGCCTTATCGAGTACTGTTCTCGTGAATTCAAAGTGCATGCTTCTGGCAGCTTGAATCCTTCAGGGAGTTCCATATAAATTTCACTATCAAGTGAACCGTACAGATAAGCCATAACGGATCCTCATTTATCACGTGATATTATGGTCAACAAATTTATCCTTTCACGGTTCCTTTTCCTCATGACATAACATATTGAGCTCTCTTTTTATTTCTTTCAGGTACCTGAACCACTTCTGGGAGCTTACAAATAGTTACATCTCAAGTAAAGCCTCCTCAAAATGATCATCATAATTATTTGCTCCATTTTCATTTTCTTTTGGAACCGATCATTTTCTTATGTTTCAAGCATGTTTCATTCTCATATATAATTATTGGAGCATTTTTCAACTGGATCATGAGATATAAAAATCCTTATTTGGTCAGTGATAGTATATGACAAATATTTTGCAACATTTGATAAACTTCTAATTCACATTCCTAAATATTTGAGGATCCACATTTGTTGCATACAACATATATCTCTTCCAATTATTCATTTCTCCCCCTCATATTGGGAACACCAATGTTTATCTCCAAATTTCCTTTGATATCCATTTATGTGCATTATTGTGGTGGAACAATATGAATACATATTTCAAAACATCAGATGGAAAATATTTGGCTACTGACCAGGTTCCAATGGGAGATTTCATTTTCTTTTATTGGCATGATGCAATTATAGTGTAGTACATTTTATCCAACTCTAAGATTGATTTTTTTTTCACAAATATTGATCTAGCTATTTACTATTTATGGAGACTTTGCTAGATATGGATATGCTTTCACATGGCATATAAACATCAAAAACATAATTAACAATCACTAGTGATTTTAGTGATAATCATATGACTAATGTACTTATAACTGAACAAATTTGCAAACTTCAGTTTGCAAGTTGATCATGTAACATGGACACCATTGTGACCATTTCATAAATGCATCTAATATTCATAAAGTATCATTTAGTCCATATGATATCTGTATGAGCCCGTATATAATTCATACAATACACATCTACATGTGTATAATCTCAATCAAAACTAGTGATGTTTCATATTTTATTCTTACGAGAACAAGCAATTGAATCTTCTGGTTCATTAGTGAGTATTGATATTATTTTGCATCATTATGATCCGGGATGATCCAACCGGTCATTGCCAAATATTACATTCACAAACTTCAGGTTTATTGTAATATTAATTCATCATCGATAACTTCTGGTTATCGCGTCAAATTATCAATTTGACCTTTATAGGGAGATTATATGAGATTTAGGAAATTATAAAAGTGAAATTGCATCCAATGTGACTCATACATGTAGTCCAATAATTTCTCCTCAAGTGAGTCATGTAAAATACTTTCCACTCGCAAATAAATTATTAGTTCTTCAGGAACTAATACTATTGTATATTTGTATCTAATGCATATAGTTTTTCAGGAACTAAAATCATTGTATCTAATGCATATAGTTCTTTAGGAACCAATATCATTGCTTGCAATGCACATAAATTTATGTGGCTTCATGTCATCGAATGCTGGAGTAGAATATAAGTGTTTATAACTATTAGTCATAAAAATAAAGTTTATATGGCTTCAGACCATAAAATTGATTTTTTTATTTGGTTTCTTTCCACTTTATATGAAGACTTTTGGTCATAAAAATAGAATCGTCATTACTTCAGGTCAATATATGATGACTATAGGTCATTGGACTCTAACCACTTAAAACTTAATTAAAAAAATTTATTTTATATGACTTCTGGTGCTTTGGGCTATTGAGCTTTGCACATTTAACAACTAAACCGAACATTTATAAAATTTATATGACTTTTGGTCATAAAAATAGAACTTTTATAGTTTCATGCCGTAAGGATTTGACCACTCGATCATGTAAAAATTTACTTTTTATGACTACAGGTCATAATAATACAGTCTTTATGGCGGTTAGACTCTGAGTATTTAATAATTATACACAAAACTTACTTTTTATGACTACAGGTCATAAAAATAAGATATTCATGGCTTCAGGCCATGGTGCTCTAGCCATTTAAAAAAATGTTATATGACTACAGGTCATAAAAATATAATATTTATTGTCTCGAGCCATTAGCTCTGAACATAAAATTGGAATATTTATGTAATGGAATTTCATACTCCATCAAGTATGGCTTCAGGCCGTTGTGTGATAAAACTTCAGTTTCTATAAAAAAAGGCTTCACGCCATTTGGCAATGAAACTTTAGATTCCATCAAATAAGACTTCGAACCATAAAATGAAATATTTATGTGATGAAACTTCAGGTTTCATCAAATATGACTTTAAGCTGTTAGGCTCTCGCCATAAAAACGAAATCTTGAACGGATGGAACTCCAGGTTCCATCAAATATGGCTTCAAGCCATAAAAAATGAAATTATTTAGTAGATGGAACTTCAGGTTAACAAAATCAAATTCGACTTCACGCCGTAATTAAAAAATGATTTTGTTTTTCAAATTACAACTATATTTTAGGCACATCATAATACTAAATATCTCAGTTATATGTAGCAATTACAATTCTAATTGAATTAGAATCTCACCATGTAATGTATCAAAAAGAATCTCACCATGTAATATCATTTATGATAACATTACGAAATTTCAAACTTTATTTCACAAATAAATCTATTCAAACCATTCATAAATGTGAGTAATATGAAATGATCCATTATCATTCATAGATACATAAATATATTTAAAACTCATTAATACCAAAATAATAAATCTCCAGCATTAATTTATGAAATAATCAAGTCCTTTAAAGACACCAATGTTTAATATAATTTTTATGGCATTGCGAAATGATATAGGCATTGGATCAGTTACAAAATAATAAGCATGTATTTGAAACCATAATATTCAATCATTTTGATTCATAATGTCAGTGATTTCTCATAACTTAATTACTTTAAACGCAGAGGAAACAAAGTCTCATTGTGTAAAATCTTCATTTTCATTCTAAAATGAATAGGAGAAAGCTCTAGGAATTATAAACAAGCCTGTTGTCTACAACCAAGATTAGAGAAATAAACACACATTAGTCTCAAAAATATTTCAAAGTTATAATTTATATTGCATAGTCTCTTTAAACACATATATTGTGTCAATTATTTCTTCATAATTGCACGTCACCCATGATTGAGATTTTTCATCCAAAGATGCATCATACTATTGTATCAATTATTTCTTCATAATTGCACATCACCCATGATTGAGATTTTCCATCCAAATATGCAGTGTTTATAAAGTCTTAAATGAGTTCAATTCAAAAGGAAAATTTTGCTTTTGGTGCTCATTATCACCATAGCCCTCATGAGCATATGTCTCATGCCCAACAACCCAATTTTGTTTATATAACAATAATGGACTCAATACTTTAACACATATTTTCATCGGATTCATGTCTAACACCAAGGTTACTTTGTCCGAATATCTCTGAGTTAAAACTCAATTTTCATATCATCTCTAGCCCAAACAATTTTCTAGATGTTTACAAATTTTCATTCTAATCCACACAAGAATGAGATTCTTAATAGATGGAGCTTCAAGATCCATCAAAATCAAATATGGCTTCGGGCCATAAAAAAAACTGAAGATGGAACTTCGGGTTCCATCAAACATGGCTTCAAGCAAAGTCTTTACTATGTGGAACTTCAGGTCTATCAAATATGGCTTTAGGCCATAATTTTTTTTTATATGAGATGGAACTTCAGGTTCCATAAAAAATGGCTTCAGGCCAAATCTTTACTAGATGGAACTTCAGGTCCATCAAATATGGCTTCAGGCCATATAAAAAAATGGCATATTTAGTTGATGAAACTTCAGGTTCCATCAAAATCAAATACGGCTTCAGGCAGTAAAAAATGAAATTTTTAGTAGATGAAACTTCAGGTTCCATCAAATTCAAATACGGCTTCAAGCCGTAAAAAAATGAATTTTTTAGTAGATGAAACTTCAGGTTCCATCAAAATTTAATACGGCTTCAGGCCGTAAAAATAAATTGGAATTACAGATTCCGGAGAATGACTTCAGGTCATCATTATATTGGAACAACATGTTCCACAAATCACAAAAGATAAGAGATAAGAACAAAATGAAGAGAATGATATTATTAATATAGAATTACCTTAGAGTCTCGTGCTTGGTTAGATTCTCTAGCTCGGTTAGAGCTTCGTGCTGATAACGTGTTATGAATATAAAGATGAGAAGAGAAACAAGAAGAAAGAGTAGGGGAATATATTATTCAAGGGTTATCATATACAATAGTGACCCCTCTATTTATAGAGGAGAATTAGGGTTACACCATTAATATAAAATAAAGCCCATAGCCTAAACACAAGGAGGAATATAGGGAATTGAACATTGACATCCACAATTAGAGGGATTTCATAACATGTATATTCGTTAATAAATAAGTGACTCTCAGCAATGGTATACATGCTGGTTTTAAAATACTTTTTTTCAAAAAAAAAAAAAACCATTGCATTCATGAATATAATGAACATTCCATTTTAAATATATGTAACTAATAATATAGATAGCATATAAATTTGGGAGGTAAAGTGAATTGCAACTTTACAGTTCCAATGAAAGTAAATCCCACCGCGCGCTAGTCATGAATTTACGATTAAAGGAGGTGATATATAACATTTTTTTTTAATTTGTACGTACAATTTATGAGGAAGAGATATATATAATATTTTAAATATTGCTTGCAATATTCATGTTATACAAGAGTAATCAACATCAAGCTAAGTCAATTGACATATATAGTGAAGTTGGAAGATTTTTTACTTGAGGTTGACTATCTAATAACACTAATTGTTAAAACATGACAAAACATCAATTAAACTCTTTCTTTTTTTTTTAAATACGACCAACACAATCCTCATTTACTAACATATCAAGAAAAGTTAGTTAACTTATTGAAAATATAATACATTAATAAATTTTTTCAATATTATTACTGTTGATACACAAATTATATGATATCAAAGAAAAGAATAGTATCTTTATTTAGAATGAATGAGTGGACAAACCACAATGATAGTACGATGATTAATCGCCTAGACTTTAGTCGACTAGGGAAAGAGAGAAATAGAAAGTACAATATTCAGAAGATATTCGATGCTCATTCTACATGGATGGAGCTTCTATATATATTACAAATTTCTTGCCCGTTGGAGTAATTAATTCCCTCATTTATAGATATTTCCGTTTTGATCCTCATAAATGTGGAGGTTACAAGTGATTGATTGGCGGTTACCAGATACTCCAAATATCTTTGACCAGCGAAATTATGACTTTGACGTCCCCCTGATGCGTTGGGCCTCATCAGACTTGTCTTCTTCTTGGGCTTAATGGGCCTACCACATAAAGTTGAATAATGTCGTAACACTAAGTCACCCACTTCTCCATGACGTTGTTGAAGTCATTGGGAAGTAGCGGTTTATTATCTGACGGCTGTGATTAATTCGTCGCTTCATTTGCCCAAGTTTAATGGCTTGGATATGTTTTCCCTGAAAATTGGCACTGATTGGCGCTCTTTTTCTTTTATAACTGAAGCTTCTTCTCCCATCTTCATACTTCACGTTTCATCGCCTTAAGTCATTCTCCTTTCAAGCGCTTTCCCTGTCACTCTTCCAGGTATCTTCCTACTCCGCCATTTACAATGTCTGGATCTGAATCTAACCCTTCACATGTTGATTATCCTAGCAATGCTTCTTCTAATTTATCTGACTCTGGGTCAAATGAAACTTTACGAAACATTAGTAATCAAAATGTGCCTACGGAGGGCACTAGTTCTAGGTCGCCTCCACTGAGATCCCTAGTGAGGGTGATTCCTGAAGAAATAGTTAGTACAGAGACTAAAAGATCTTCTTTGAGGACGGACTTGAAACCTGTCAAGTTAAAAGCCATTGAATCTAGGAAATTAGAAGAGAAAAACTTATACTTTTTTAACCCTTTGGTACCCTTTAGGATTCCTAACAAAGATGAGAGACTTGACTCATTTTCTAAAAACACCATTGCTCTTAGTGTAGAAGCATTCTGTTATGCTAGTTGTTTCCCTGTTCCTCTCATTATTGAGCAACTTTGCAAGCATTTTGACTTATCCCCTTCCCAATTAATGCCTCATGTCTGGAGGGTAGCCATAGTAGCCGAAATTTTAGGGCGACATTTGGGGTTTCCCCTTGATCTTCTAGACGTTTTAATCTCTTACTCTATTAGTGAAGTCAAAACAAGTTCAGGTGAAGTTAGAGTAGGTGTTTATACCCTTATCCGCAATCGCAAAGGACTTGAGACTTGGACTTCTGACAAGGGCCCTAATGACCGGCAATGGGATGAGAGGTTTTTTATTATACCGATTGCTTAGAGCCTCCTGGTGTCAAACTCAAAAGGGAGTGGCGTCGTCTAAGTAAGACGACTAACCCTATTTCCTAATTGAAAACTTCCTTTCAATACTCATTCTTACTTCATTTTCTCTTACAGGTGACAAACAACTAACTTACTCTCATCTTATTGAAAAAACTTCCACCGATAAGATTAAGAAAATTCTTGCTCTTCCTAAAGAATCTAGACGCTTTTCAACCATCATTTCAGGTAAACTTTTAACACTTCTTTTTTTAAAAAACCTATCTATTTTAAAAATAATGACAATTTTTACCGTACTTTATGCAGGAAAGATGCCTCCAAAGCTATCTGCTGCTGAAAGGGCTCAGTTCAAAGCTGAAGCCAAAAATGCTGCTGCTTCTGAGATTAGGAGCAAGAAGAGGTATTCCATGAATGCTGCTGTTACTATCCCTGCTGCCACCATTCCACCCTCCCCTCAAACTGAAAATCCTACTCCAGTCAAAGGAAAAGGTAAGGAGACGGCTGTTGTCATTGCTGATTCCCCTGCTACCAGAAGCAAGAGGACTAGGGGATCAGTTCTTCCCGTGATCTCCATTCAAGAACCATCGACCAACTCAGCTCCTCCATCGCCAAAGAAATTCAAGGCAACTTCTGACAAAGACTGGAGCTTGAGGAGCACTTCTCAAGATTTGATTTCTCCTGAAGAGTTGAAGGGTATTGATCTTTCCCTTCCTGCTGAAGCTTCTGCATTCCACAGAAGACCTTGGGCTATCACCTTGGATATCCTGCAAAGGCTCCCCACTCCTACTGACAGGGCGACATTTCAATCTTTAGAGGTGACAGAAAACATTGATAACACAATGAGAAACCTCTTCCTGGTAATCACTATAACTCATATTACTTTATTTTGTAAATATCAAACTATTACTTGTATATTTTTACTTTCCTGTCCAGGCTCTTGAATTCATGTCTCTGCATAGGGAGCAAGTTAAAACTTTAGTCACCCAAGATCGCTTTTCCCAGCTGGAAGCGGAGAGAAATGAAAGGATAACTACTATGGAGAAGGAATTGGAAGCTCTACAAGCTCATATTGAAAAGGAGAAACAATCTTTAGCCGAAGAAAAATCAGCCTCGCTTCAGAAAACTGAATTAATTAATAACCTTCGTAGAGGCATTGAAGAGTGGAGGCAAAATGCTACAGAGCTTAGAAAGATTAATACCAATCTGGGTGGCGAGATCTCCAGCAAAGCACAAGAAATCACGCAGCTACTGGTGGAGAACAAAGCTCTTAAGGACAGGAAAAAATACCTGGAGAATGCTATTGTAGAGGTTGAGATAAGAACTCAAATGGAGCTAATGCTGGAGTTTAAGGAGGGTAAGCATCTCAGCTGGAATCCTGATGCTGTCATTAATGAATACTATGCCACATTCCCAGACCCTCCAGCTTCTTCTCCAGAGAATGAACCTCATAGTTCCCCAGTTCAAGAAGGAGGAAACAATGATGATGCTCCATCTGCTTGATCTTATTTTCCCGCAACTTAGTTGTATTCTGCTTCAAACTTTTGTTGCTTTTGTTTTATCTACCTGAATGTTTATCACAAACATATTAGTTTATGTTAATTTCGATTTGCATTGCAAATTTATAACTGTCATGAATCTTAGCATAACAAGTTATTTTACCCGCTTTTGAGTTAGACGACTAGCATACTTAGACGCTTGGTTGCCAACTCTCTTTTGGGAGAAAAGCATTACCCTCTTTTGGATTAATCGACTAGTTCAGATGCTTAGTCGACTATCCTGTTTTGAGTAAGCGTGGTCGACTATATTTCTTGAATTGTGTCGACTTAAGCTATTTCTGATAATTAGTCATTTAGCTTGATTTTTAGACATTTGTCATCTAGAGTAACCTCCTTGCAACCTGCAACAATCACAAGCAAACTATTTTCGTTTCGACTATGGATCAGAACTTTGAGTACTGCTAATTACCATCATGATACCATGATCCAGCTAGTACTCTTTTTCATCATTTTCCAAAGTTCTCGACGATTTTGTCAATATCAAATGTTCAAATAATCTGCATTCAACATCAAATTTATGGTTAAAAATAATATTTCTTCAAATGTATGACATTTAAACTTCTTAAAAGTTCTTTCCCGTTTCGGTCAACTAACTTGTATGCTCCAGGTCCTGTAACTTCAACTACCCTATAAGGACCTTCAAATGTTTGACTTAACTTACCATCTCTACTCTCTTCAGTATTCTGAAATACTTTCCTAAGTACCCAGTCACCTACCTTAAATTGTCTTTCTCGAATACGTTTATTCCAAAACTTAGTCGCTCTATTTTGATAAGCGGCTATCCTAATTAATGTTTGTTCTCTTCTTTCCTCTAACAAATCTAAATTTAATTGCAATCCCTCATTATTGGTTTCCTCTCGTGACCATTTATATCGTAACGAAGGTACTCCTGCCTCAACTGGGATCATTGCCTCCGTCCCATACACCAATGAAAATGGTGTTTCACCAGTCGACGTCCTTGACGTTGTTCTATAAGCCCATAAAACGGCTGGTAATTCTTCGGCCCATCGGCCTTTAGCCTTATCTAATATTTTCTTTAACGAATTAATTATGGTTTTATTACTTGACTCAGCTTGTCCATTAGACTGGGGATTTCTAGGCGTTGAAAATTTCAAATGAATATGCCATTTCTGACAAAACTTCCTAAAACTTTTTCCAATAAACTGTGACCCATTATCACATATTATGTCTTTTGGTAAACCAAACCTACAAATTATATTCTTCCAAACAAAATTAATTACCTCTACTTCCCTAATTTGAGCGAATGCAGCTGCTTCTATCCATTTAGTAAAATAATCTGTAACTACTAGTAAAAACACAACATTCCCAGGAGCTGCTGGTAACTTACCAACTATATCCATCCTCCATCTCATGAACGGCCATATTGGCGCAATAGTATGCAATTTCTCGAGTGGTAACCTATCTACATTGGAATATTTCTGACAACTATCACATTTCTTTACTAATGCTATTGCGTCACTCTGCAATGTGGGCCAAAAATAGCCAGCTAGACGCACTTTCCTCATAAGACTTCTACTTCCACTATGATCCCCACAATCTCCTTCATGAATTTCCCTAAGGACATAATTTGACTCTGAGGGGGATACACATTTTAATAAAGGACCTCCTGCATATGATCTTTTATATAACTCGTCCCCTAGTACAGTAAATCTAGCTGCCCTGATAATTATTCTATGTGCTTCATTCCTATCACTTGGTAATTGTCAATCTTTTAAGTAGGCGACTAAAGGGGTTCTCCATTCCCAGGTTAAATTAGTACTATTTATTAATTTATCGGAGCTTTCTAACGCAGAGGTTGTCAAAAAATACAAGGGAATGTGCTTATCTTGGTTTGTTTCTAAAGTTGATCCTAAATTTGCTAAAGCATCAGCTTGTTGGTTATCTTCTCGACTAATCTGTTTTATCTCGAAATTCTCGAATTTGTCTACTAGCCTTTCCACAATACTCAAATACTTTTTCATTCTATCATCCTTTGTCTGATAACTTTTCCCTACCTGTTTTGAAACTAATTGTGAATCACTACAAACTATTAAAGATGTTATTCCTAAACTTAGAGCTAATTTTAAACCAGCAATCAGAGCCTCATACTCTACCTCATTATTAGTTGCTTTAAATCCACATTTTATAGCTTGCTCTATTTTGTCCCCATGTATATTTTGTAAAACGATTCCTACCCCCGTTCCTTTCGAATGGGTGGAACCATCGACATGCAACTCCCATGGAGCCTGTATTGTAATCTGCCGACTATCTCCTAAGGTACTTTTATTTATCTCTTGCTGCAAGTTTGGGCTAAACTCAGCCACAAAATCGGCTAATGCTTGAGATTTAATTGCTGTCCTAGGCAAATAAGAAATATCAAATTCACTAAGCTCTATTGCCCATTTTACTAGTCGACCAGATAAATCTGGTTTATGCAAAACATTTCTTAAGGGATAATTAGTTACTACTACTATAGGATGACATTGAAAATATGGTCTTAATTTCTTTGAAACTGATACTAGAGCTAAAGCTAATTTTTCCATTAAAGAATACCTGGTCTCTGTGTCAAGCAACGCCTTACTTACATAGTATACCGGGCTTTATTTCTTTCCAATCTCCTTTATCAGCACTGCACTTACTGCACTTTCTGCCACAGCTAAGTACAGATACAACACTTCACCTGTTTCAGGTTTCATCAATAAGGGTGGACTACTCAAATAAAATTTTAAATCCTGCAAAGCTCCTTCTGCTTTATCATTCCATTGAAAATCTTTGCACTTTCTCAAAGCATAAAAAAATGGCTGAAATTTCTCAGATGACCTGGAAATAACTCTTTGAGGAGAAGGAATTTCCATTATTGCTTTAATTTGTGCTGCATTGGCTTCAATCCCTCTTTTTGAAACAAGATATCCTAAAAATTTTCCTGACTTTACCCCAAAAGAACATTTTTCAAGATTCAATTTCATATTATATTCCCTTAATAAATCAAAAGCTTGCTTCAAATGACTAACATGATCAATTGCTTTCAAAGACTTAACTAACATGTCGTCTATATAAACTTCCATAGTTTTTCCTAAATGCTGGTAAAACATTTTATTTACCAATCGTTGGTAAGTCGCTCCTGCATTTTTCAAACCAAATGGCATAACTTTATAACAATAAGTTCCCCTCTCTGTTATGAAAGATGTTTTTTCCTGATCGTCTTTATGCATTAAAATCTGATTATATCCAGAAAAAGCATCCATAAAACTTAATAATTCATGACCTGAAGTAGCATCGACCAATGTATCTATATGAGGCAATGGAAAAGAATCTTTTGGACATGCTTTGTTTAAATCTGTAAAATCAATACATACTCTATGCTTACCATTCTTCTTAGGTACTACTACCACATTAGCTAACCAATCTGGATATTGTACCTCCCTTACTAAACCAATTTTTAATAACTTGTCAACCTCGTCATTTATAATCTTATTTCTTTCAGGTGCAAATTTCCGCCTTTTTTGCCTTACTGGTTTAAAAGATGGATCTACATTCAATTGATGAACTATCACTTTTGAGCTAATTCCTGTCATATCCTCATGAGACCAAGCAAAACAATCCAAGTTGTTAGATAAAAATGCAATTAACTCTTCCCTAATTTCTTTACTCAAATCTGCTCCAATGGATAAGGTCCTTTCAGGTTTTTCAAGAATTAAAGAAATTTTCTCTAATTCATCACCTAAGTCCCCCTTATCCTTTGGAGACAGATTCTTTAATTGCTATACTGATTCAAGACGTTTTGAAATCCCTTTTAAAGCAGTTTGGTAACATTCTCTTGCAATTCTTTGTTCTCCTTTAATTTCCCTTACCCCCCAAGGAGTATGAAATTTAATAGATTGATGCAAAGTAGATGGTACAGACCTCATTTGATGAATCCATGGTCTCCTAACAACACTTTATATGCTGAAGGGCAATCCATCACCTGAAATTTGATTAGTTGATTGACACCCACAGCTTGGGTGACCAAAGAAATTTCACCTACTGTTCTATCTGGTGCTCCATTTCCAAATACCAATATGGTAGGTGCTTGCACAATTTGAGATTCTAAATTTAATTCTCTTACTATTTGTAAATAAATTATATTAACAGAACTACCTGCATCTATTAAAACTCGTTTCACATTACAATTAGCTATCATCAAAGTTATTACCAAAGCATCGTCATGATAGGAAAACATCTGAATTTCTCTACTCTTAAAAGTTATTTGTTCATTAACGTTATTATTAGTCGACCAAACGTCAACCAAAAGTCTAGTCGACGGGTCATGATTAAACAAAGATCTAGCATGTCTTTTTGCTGCAGAATATGTACTTCCACTTACCTCTGACCCACCTATTATCATGTGAATGGTACGAGCATTTTGTGGGGTAGTTGACGAATTGAATTGCTTCGGTTGTGCATCCCCTGCATGAGATGTATTCTTATTATTTTTAATTATATCTTTTAACATACCTTTTTTGATCAATTCCACCACTTCTTTTCGTAGCTGAATGCAATCTTCTGTCCTGTGGCCATGATCATCATGGAAATGGCACCACTTATCTGGATTACGCTTCTCCGGTTCTCGCTTAAGTTTATTAGGCCACCTAACAGAATCGCCTAGCTTCTGCAATGTGTTAACCAGTTCTGCCGGGCTTAATGAAAAATTATGGTCACTTAATTTGGGCAATGGTGGCTTCTTGGAATCGTCGCCATGTGATCCTCCCCGATTTCCTGTGGGATAAGGCTCAGATCTCCAATTCCTACCTCGAGATTGTTGAGATCGCCTATCTACATAACCTCCTTGTTGTGCATTTTTCTGTCGCTCAGCTAGTTCCAACCTGAACTTCGCATCATCTTCCTCCCATCTAATCTGTGCCCAAGCATAAGCTTGAACTTCGACCCAAGTTTTAACTTGGTGCATGGTAAGCTCCTTATAAAGTTGTGAACCTGGGAGCAAACATCTACGAAAAGCTTGTACAGCTATAAACTCATCACAATTTGGAATACTTACCATCTCTTGAGTAAACCTGGTTAATATTTCCCTAGTAGTTTCATTTGGTCTTTGTAATATTCGGTATAAATCATCAGATGTTTTAACCAAATTACGACTACTAGCAAATTGCTGCACAAACATTTCAATTAGTTGACTAAATGAATTGATACTACCTGGCATGAGGTTCGTCCACCAAGATAATGCTGGACCTATTAAGCTAATGCCAAAACCACGACACATCGCAGCTTGACGCTTTTCTGCAGGTATGACAGCAGCCATCATGCTCTGTCTATATTGAGCCATATGCTCATCTGGATCTGTTTTTCCACTATACTTTGGCAGAACAGGAAACACAAAACGTTCAGGTAAATCAATTAAAGCAATTTGATCAACAAAAGGACTATCTGAATAATTCCCCAATCTAGCAGACTCAAATGACTTTCTGATTCCTGGTATTTGCAGCACTGTGCGTTCCAAAGTTTGCACTTTCTTCTTTAAGAACTCCGTTTCAGTGACACGAGTGTCACTTGTATAAGTTGATGCTTTTGTGGACTCTTCTTCTTCAGAACCTGCATCATGACTAAAATTATTATGTTCAGTATCTTTATCAGATTTTGTCTTACCTCCATTTTCAGAATCACGAGGAATATCTTCCTCACGCTCATCTTCATTTTCAGGATGCTTATCAGCGATGACATTTATCTTCTGGTGCAATTCCTGATTTTCTTTTTGCAAACGTTCTAGAGTTTCAGTTTGAACGGCAATAACTCCATTTTGCGGTGTAACGAATTGCTCCTGCCGGTTCATCCTTTCAGATTGTTCAGTTAGCTTTGCCAAAATTTGTGAGAGCTGATCACCATGATTTGGTTGCTCCATCGTAAGTGAATTGCCAATAAAAAGACGGTAGCTTGTATGGAAAGACTATCGTCCCCACGGTCGGCGCCAAATGTTGATACACAAATTATATGATATCAAAGAAAAGAATAGTATCTTTATTTAGAATGAATGAGTGGACAAACCACAATGATAGTACAATGATTAGTCGCCTAGACTTTAGTCGACTAGCGAAAGAGAGAAATAGAAAGTACAATATTCAGAAGATATTCGATCACTACAAAAGAAGCGGCGATTAGCCGCGCACGTATCCCGGCGGAAAGTTAAACACCGCCCCCCAGAAAATGCGTTCCGGCGGTTTAAACCATCCGAGGTCGCGTTGCAAGGAAAAATATTTTTTTTGTTTGGTTTTCCTGCGCCACGCGATTAAAAAATAAAAAAAAAATTAATTCACGTAGGGGCGGTTGCTTTGGGGCGGGCAAACCCCCCCCCAACGCGATAAAAAAATAAAAAAATATTTATTTCACGTAGGGGCGGTTGCTTTGAGGCGGGCAACCACCCAACGCGATAAAAAAATATTTAATTCACGTCGGGGAGGTGCCGTAACCGCCCCAACGCGATAAAAAAAATAAAAAAAAATATTTAATTCACGTAGGGGCGGTTGCTTTGGGGCGGGCAACCCCCAACGCGATAAAAAAAAATTTAATTCACGTAGGGGCGGTTCCGTAACCGCCCCAACGCGATAAAAAAAATAAAAAATTATTTAATTCACGTAGGAGCGGCTCCGTAACCGCCCCAACGCGATAACATAAAAAAAATATTTAATATTTAATTCACGTAGGGGCGGTTCAGTCACCGCCCCAACGCGATAAAAAAAATTAAAAAAATAATAATAAAAAACATTGGGGCGTAAATTGACCGCCCCCAAGCATTTAAAATAATTAAAAACATGGGGGCGGAAGATGACCGCCCCCATGCATTTCACTTAATAAAGACACGGGGCGGAAATTGACCGCCCCCATGTATTTTGTTTCTTACAAAAGCATCGGGGCGGTCGGCTTCCGCCCCCACGTTGTTATCTCTCCCTATAAATACCCCCCCTCATTTTCTATCGCGCGCAATCTCTTCTTTCTCACTTTCTCCCTTTTGTGTTTCGTTGTTTTCATTGTTGATACACACATGCATGATGGCGCCTATAAGTTTGTCTTGTTTTTGGTATGAGTATCTATATTTTCGTTTTTATTTTATTATATCTGATTGTTTTTATTTCTTATTATTTTGTTTTCGTAATATATCTTATTTTTTTATCACAAATTTTCTCTTATGGATTCTTTTTTTTTCAGAATTTCTCATATGGATTTTGGACATCATCTTTTTTCTGTTTGATGTTGCTATTATTTTATATTTCATCTATATTACAATAAAATCATTTTTTGCTGTTTTTGCATATATTTTTTTGTTATTTTTTTATCCCATTTTCGGTCTTCAATTTAAGTCATTATTTTTAACTCATATGAATGAAGTACATTTTTTTTAATATATTTATCAGCATGCCGGCGGTTTGATACGCCGACACAGGTTATTTTTTTTGAAAAAGAAAATCGCATGGGGGCGGAAAGAAACCGCCCCCATGCCTTTTTTTAAAAAAAAAATAAAAAAAACGTGGCGGCGGGTAGTTTCGCCCCTACGTCCTCCCCAACGCGTACCGGCGGTGCCGAGGGAGCTACAGCGTAAATTTTTCCGCCCCAACGTAGCGTTTCCACGGTAAAATCTCCGGCGGTAAAATTGCCTGCCGGAGCGCCTTGGGGGCGGTTCTGGAAAATGCCCGCCGCAGATCTACCCGTTTTTTGTAGTGGATGCCCATTCTACATGGATGGAGCTTCTATATATAGATTACAAATTTCCTTCCCGTTGGAGTAATTAATTCCCTCATTTATAGATATTTCCGTTTTGATCCTCATAAATGTGGAGGTTACAAGTGATTGATTGGCGGTTACAAGATACTCCAAATATCTTTGACCAGCGAAATTATGACTTTGACGTCCCCCTGATGCGTTGGGCCTCATCAGACTTGTCTTCTTCTTTGGCTTAATGGGCCTACCACATAAAGTTGAATAATGTCGTAACAATTACCATCACTTATGAACGTGCATTACTTAAAAATTATCTTATATATATCATATTTGGCTTCTTCGTTCTCCTTCAATATTTTTGAATAGGGACAAAAGAAAAAAAAATCCACTTTGATAGACTTAAGAAGAAGTCCTTCTATCATCATGGAAAATTCATGGAAAACCTCAATTTGGTGGCGGTATTGATTGATATGGGTGGTAGTGGTGGTGTTGGAGGAAAATGGGAGGAGGAAGAGGAGGAGGAGGGAGGGGACGGTGGGTGAGGGTGAGGAGAAGGAGGGAGGGGAGATGGAGGGGTGGGGTGTGGTGAGTGATTTTTTATTTTTAAAAGTGAGACTCACATCATTAAAAATTATATTAATAAAGTCTCAAAGGATACTTTAGTATTTTCCAGTAGCTTATTGACTAAATTGAACTATTTTTATGGTTCATAGGCCATAATGAGATCATTTATTGTTTGTAGGCTAAATTGACACTTTCAAAATAGTTTAGTGGTCAGAATGATCTTTAACCCTAGTTCTTTTATATATATTTCCTAGTTCACCTTTTTAAAACGATTGATAAAATAAAATAGGGTTAAGGGTCAAATCTAACACTCTACTATTGCCAAAAGTTCACCCAACATAAACAAGAATTTAATGGCTCAAATGTAGCACACATCTATTCAAAATGACTCAAATCTAGCATTTCCATCAATTTTAACGGGTTTGACCGTTAAGTTTCGACCCGATCATGCCACGTCACCCAGTTTTGCCATGTCATCCAATAATGGATAGTAAGTGGGCCCATTGGGTGACATGGCAAAACTGAGTGACATGACAGGTGTCGTTAAAAAAAACAATGATGATTGATCAAAATAAAAACACGAGAGGAGAGCCAAAAATTGATGGCGTACGGTTGAATGGCCCATCTCATCAAACTCTCCATACTATGGAACTCATACTCTTCTCCTACCCTTATCTTCTCAGAATTAGAAGGACCAAAAACACACGCAAGCACACAACGCGGCAGCCTCTTTATTTATTTCGAATCCGAATGAATCTGACCTTTAGAATTCATTTTGACTAAAATATTTGGAACAATTGCACCTAGGTTCCAAATAAGGAATTTAATATCAGATAGGTCCAGTAACAACTCATTCACTTGTTAACGAAGACTATTATTTCAGTTGTTAATAGGCTTCACTAACAATTCCCTGGGACCTCTATGAAATTAAATCTTTTACTTAGGACTAGTGTGCAATTGTCCCTTTATATATACTTCCCCATTATTTCCAAACATAGGGTTCATTAAGAGAAATGAGTTTAACCCTTAAAAATATGAGTTATTCTTCTAGTTATTCTCTAAAATATCCTCGTTAATGTCCATCAAAAGTAAACAAGCAAGAGATGAGTGGTGAGATGTGCGTGCGTGTGTGTGTTATGCATATGAACAATTAATAAGTACTCCCTCTTGTCTTAAACATAAGACTCATTTATCTAAATTGAATAGATAAGGATGTTAGTTATGTTAGTTATTATCACATGAAATTACCAATTCATCTGATCTATCTCTCTTCTTCATGACCTTCTCTCTTTCTTGTTTGTTACATTTCTTATCAGAACTTGCTTGTTTTGAGGAAATGTTGGAAACAATTAGAAAAAGATCTTATATTGAGGAACAAACACATACTTATATTTTAGGAGTTGAGGGATTATCATTTTGGCAAACACCGCCAAATTTTGTCGTAGTACTGTTAGATAGTAGACACATGTGTGCAAGCCATGGGCTACTACAAAAAAGAAGTAAGTAAATTTATATGATTTTGGATAAAAAATCGATGGGTTAATATAAAATTTATTTTGTCAAGAAAAATTAGAAATCCACCACGATATTTTTTAACTGAAAATTCACCACGATAAATCTTAGTCTTTCTAATTATAATTTTGTTAATTATTATTTTAACAACACATCGCCAAATACACAACAAAATAACTGTAAATAAATAACCAAATCATCATCAAAACTGTTAAAAATAATTACAAGATGAGGAAAAACAACAATAAACTTTATTGAAGTCATCAAATACCATAAACAAGAATGAAACAAGAATGAATTGAACTACTCATTCGTAGTTAGAAATGTATGTCACCGATTAAGTTTTTAATAACAACTCTTTATAGATTTAGTTGTTATTGAAAACTCAAAACGGAAACATGAACAACTATAGATGCGAAAACAAGATTTAATTTCTCTTTATGTTCTTAGAAATTTGAATGCAATTTGATGGTATCATTAGACCTATTTTATTTTGGTTAAAATATACTTTTGGTCCCTTATGTTTGCATCAAGTTTTAATTTAGTCATTTATGTCTGGAAAATACATTTTTAGTCCTTTTTTTCTTAACACTGTTAGTTTTACTTAAATCTAAAGGATTATTTCATAATTAAATGAGGATAAAAATTACAAATTTTGTAAATATAACAATAATTATAGGGCAAAAGTGCTGATCTAATAATTAACTATTTCAGTTTGGGCAAAAATAATAAATGATTGTTTCGAGGTGCATAAATAATAATCAACTTTGTGACCCGGTGCAAAAATGATAAAACCGGTGTTGAATGTTAATTTGTAGTTATGTGGAACCTTATTGATATTATTTTCTAAAGTGAAAATACATTTTTGCCCCTCCCATTTAAAATCCAACACTCTTCCTCCTCCTTTCCTCTCCTCCCTCTCCTTCCTTGAACACTTTGCTTGTGAATACCTAGAGGCCGTAAACGCACATGAACCCAAATCTCTCTTAGGCATTTCATCAAACACCCTTCATGCACACTCTGACTCACCAGCTCTCTAAACCAATTAAACTCCATCAAACACCCTTCATGAGGACAACTCTGTTGTGAGAGTGTTACAAGAAGAAACTAAAAAACAGAGAAGTGAATTGTTTTTAAATAGTTTCAAAGAGCTTGACCTTCCTCTTTAGAGTTTGTTTGAAATGGTTTCAAAGAGCTTAACTTTCCTCTTTAGAGTATCCTCTGACCCCCTCTTCTCCTTCAAAATAGAGTGTGTTTGATTGGATGAAGTCCTTCAAATTTGAGAGAAAATGTGAGAGAAATCGAGGTCGTTGGTGGTGGACGACGTGAATCAACCGCCGACGAGGCGAAAAATGGAAAAAGAAGCAATCTTGGCGTGAGGAGGAGGGAGGACAATGAAGGAAGATACAACGCCGGATTTCGGAGGTGTCACGACGGCGGATGAGCGGTGGCTTTGGTGGTGAGCGATGGTTATATCTACTGAGAATGATGAAGAGAAAGATCATGTGAGGGGGAAAGGGAGGAATTCATTATGATGAAGAGGGAGTTTTAATTGAGAGAGGGTAAAAATATATTTTCACTTTATAAAAAAATATCTGCAAGATTCTAAATAAATATGAATTAACATTGAACACCGGTTTTATCATTTTTGCACCGGGTCACAAAGTTGATTATTATTTATGCACCTCGAAACAGTCATTTATTATTTTTGGCCAAACTGAAATAGTTAATTATTAGATCAGCACTTTTGCCCAAAATTATACACCAAAATATTTTAATTTATGAATTTTTTTCGATATTTAATCCTAGACCAATCATTTAAAATTGTTAAGTTAACAATTTCCGTTAAGTGAGACTAATGGTATGAACAAAAAAGGATTAAAAGTATACTTTCCAAACATAAAAAATTAAATTGAAACTTGATGCAAATATAAAGGACTAAAAGCATATTTTAGCCTTTTATATTTATCTCTTCTTTAGAATAATCACTACCACAGATTACCCCATTTACATGCGCTTATTTTGGTCTCTACATACGCTTATAAAGCGCATGTAGAGGGGGGCGCTGGTAAAGGCTCTACATGCGCTTTTAAAAAGCGCATGTAGAGGGGGGGCTCTACATGCGCTTAAAGCGCATGTAGAGGTACATACCTCTACATGCGCTTTAAGCGCATGTACAGGTGGCCCCTTTACATACGCTTTAAGCGCATGTATAGAATGTTTTTTTTTTAAAAAAAAATTATTATAAATTTACATTATTTCCCAATATAACCACCAATACTAGCTGTAGTTCATAGAACCAACTAGCATTATATCAAAAGAATTTACCAGAAAAAGTCAATTACTTAATATCTTCAAAAATGAATTATATATCAATATCAAAACAATAACAATGTATGATTCATTTTTTATATATACATAAGCAAAAAGAACTATGTGCATCACAGTTGTTCACAAGTTAATCTATACTAAAAATATTGACAAAACAAGAAATGATTCAGAATAAAGTAATAAATATTCAACTCCTCAACTTTGTTAAGATTCATCCTATGTGAAAGATCACTCTAAGGAACGATTAGACAGCGTGGATAATAGAAAGAAATCAAATAAATCTTGCATTTATAGTGAAGTACCTCAAGTTTCACAATGTCAGAAACTGATTTATCAGATTCCTCATCATCTGCAGCATTCATACCTTCTGCCTAACAATCATACCCAAAGAAAACATGTTAAGTATTGAAATGCTTGATCAAAATGCTTGCCTGGATTCTCTCATAAAAGCACTCCTCAATTGATCTCCAATCCTGCAGGGGAAATAAAGAATGAAATTAGCTTCTAAAACCTGTAACTTTAGACTATAATCCATTTCTTATGAGAAAGCATATATGTTAAGTCCTTTGGAGCATAAGCCAGGAAAAAAGAAATTGAAAAAAATTGTCCAATTATTCAAGGGGGACAGTGAGATTGATTGAAAAATACGTACCAACAATACCAAATTGTATGTTAGGGTTTTCTTGAGAGCAAAATTACCAAATTGCCATTCTATCGTTACTTATTTACTTTTCACTCCACTACTGCCTTTACATGCGCTTAAAGCTCATGTAGAGGCTATACATGCGCTTTAAGCGCATGTACAGGCAGCATTTCCACATACAAAAGTGGTAATGGAGCTTTGAAACACTAAGTACACAAGCAGGAACACCTTATGAGGTCTGAGGAGGACCTCTTATGCATGACTCCATGTTTTGCACTTCAGTAGTGCCTTTACATGCGCTTGAAGCGCATGTAAAGGGTAGCACCCAAAAGTGGTAATGGAGCTTTGAAACACTAATTCCACAAGCAGGAACACCTTATGAGGTCTGAGGAGGACCTCTTATGCATGACTCCATGTTTTGCACTTCAGTAGTGCCTTTACATGCGCTTAAAGCGCATGTAAAGGGTGTTTGTGCCTTTACATGCGCTTTAGGGTGTTTGTGCCTTTACATGCTCTTAAAGCGCATGTAAAGGGTGTTTCCATATAATTTTGAGCTCTTCACCTAAGTTCATTTTATATTTTATCTCTAAATACTTAAATCCTTTTCTAGTCATTGTTTTAGTGAATTTTAATTGATGCACATTTCTATACATGTGCTTAAAGCGCATGTAGAGGTAAGGCCTCTACATGCGCTTTAAGCGCATGTATAGATTCTTACCGGTACATGCGCTTAAAGCGTATGTAAAGGACCCTCAATACATGCGTTTCTTCTAAGCGCATGTAAAGGTGCGCTGGTAAAAGGACAATTTGTAGTAGTGAATCTATGTGTGTGTGATTCTCCCTTTTTAATTAATTATGATCACACAGATAAATGACAAAATTTGTGAAATCAAAGCGAGGTCTAAACAGTGAATTTAATGAGAAGAATCAACAAAAGCACGTGATGGGATTAATGTGGAATGGAAGGATCAGGATCAATGATGTTTGTGGCTTGAAGAATATGACTGATGAATATATATCCAAAATCATGCATTTTTTTTGGCCAACTATCCAAAATCATGCATAACAACAGCTTTTTAACCCAAACCATATGAAGACCAAAGACACAGATATATTATACATAATTTGCCGGCAAATGTTGATAGCAACAATACTATGTTATTATTGGTCACTTACTATTTATGTTACGTCTTTGTTCTGTCCCAATCTAATTAGGTGTAATCTGATCAGTAATTTTCGTTTCACTTTCTATTTGCATTTTATTTTAAAATATCTATATGCTTTCTTGCATACCACACTATATATATAGCGGGGAAAATTTAGGGTGGCATACTGGAAAGAGCCGGGTAAATTGAAGAAAACGGAGAGACCATATTTGTAATAACTGTATGTAAAATCAGTAAGTTTAGCATAGACCCAAAAAGTAATAAGTTGTAATTTTTTACGAGTTACATTTTCTAATTCTTAGCATTGATTATATAGTAAGTTGATTTTTTAAGTTTGAACAAAAATACATTGTTGATATCTATACTTTTATTTAGTTTTGATTTGGGTACCTTTGAGTATTTTTTTTATTATAATTAAGTTCTTGATTTTTATTTTTAAGCACCATTGAATTTTATACAGAGGCTAGCCATAATTTTTAAGTTCTTGAGAAATTATATGGATCAATATTTTGAATGATTAAATCATAAATACGAATGAAAAAGATAAATGATTAAATGGAATATTTTGCATAAACCAACATAAATTTTTTATACAACATAACTATCAAATTAATTGGCGAACTCAAACCATTATATAAGGAAATATATTTATTATTTACTGTCTCTTCTATAAATACCTATTTTGAACAATATAAGTTTAATTTTTTTTAAGAAAAGATACAGAACAATGTATAATAAGTAGAACAAAATAAAAAACAAGAATGATCTTGATGTAGGAACAGAGGGACCTTTCTTTGTGTTTGAAAATTGAAAATGGAAAAGTCTAGTGTTTGTTTGGGCTCCAAGAGAAGATACGTGAAATCAATCAGAAGCCATGAAATAAGTAGCAGGGGAAGGGAGAAAGAAACAAAAACAAAGAGAGTACAATATCATGTGTCAGTGCTCCTTCAACCGAATCCTACCGTACGATATATATTCTCCATTTGATGCATCTCCTACCGCCAGATACTCTGCGCGTTTCCTTCACGCGCCTCCTTCCCCCTTCCCTACTGCCACCCCATCAAACGTTATCACCAAGACACCAACCTCCAGTCCACTCAACCTCTTCATTTATTGGATTTATTTTACTTTTATTGATATTGTTTGGTATTTATTGAAATTGTTTTTAAATACATTATTTACTGAAATTTTTAATTGATCATGAAACTTTGTTATTTTTATTTGTGATTTATTATTTGATTCATTCTGATTTTGTTAAAAAATAATAAGTTGATTTTGTTTTTAGATTTAACTAATCCATTTTGTTGAATATAAATCATAATTCTTGGCTTAAACTTCTAGGTTTTTCATCACTGGGTGGAAACATATTTCCTTATGCCCTCCATTAGAACATTCATCAAATCCTAACATTGCGGTTTGTTTTTTCATCATTAGAATAGGTTTATTTCAAAATCTTCATTTAATATATTCTTAAGTTTTAAACTATGCACTTGATATGCATGTAACTTGTAAAATATTAAACTGTAATGTCATTTTTCTTTTTGTAAAAAATATTTCAATTTTGCATATATTAATTTTCTTATTTTAAGTTTAATTTTGAATATAAAATTCTATGAGTATAAACAACATGATTTATCTTTGCTGCTTTGCTCTAAAACTACTATAATTCAGAAACAAAATCAAAATCACTAATTTAATGTCTTGTGTATGTCATATCAAACAATTTAAATTTGATGAAAAAATAATAATATCCACATTGATAAAATTAAATTTTCCCATTCAAAAGTGCAACCACATAGATAATGTCAAAGAAATATTTCCAAATTTTAAAATACTAAATTGGTCATTTAAAATTGTTAATGATAATTAATAGGTATACTAAAATTGTGAATACTTATACATATTGAGATTTTGAAATTGAAAGGTATATTGGGTTTTCCCCCTAAATAAAAACTCAATTTCAATTCAAAATGTACAATAAAGTATAGTGTTTTGCTCTTGAGTTTTCACATTGTTTAACCTAATATATATTAAGTTCTCTTTTTACCTTTTTATACTAAATATAATTTTTTGCTTGATAAACAATGCATGGTAATTCAGTGTCTATTGATATCGACTCATCCGAACTCGAAGGGTAGATGTTGTGTTATCTCCCAAAAAGAGTGTTTCATATGATTTGAACACATTTTTTCATCCATACGATGGTGAATTCACTTACCACCTCAATCAACAACTTATTATTATACTAAATATATTTAATATGAATTATATTGACTAAAAATGAAGACCTAGTAACAAAACTATTTTACACTAACCCACATGCAACTAGCACAAACTGAATGGGTCTAGGCGATTTGACAAATAAAATGGCGATTTGACAAAAAAAAATGGGGTAAGACCATATATATCATATATGCAATGCCAAAGATTCAAGTTCTCCTAACTATATAAGTCAATATTATCATTATTGTCAGCTAAAAATATAATCAAGTTAAAGGGACCTAAAATAATTCGATTAAAAAAGGGACCTAAATTCTTTTTTGATTACATTTTATTTTTTTTTATTACAAAAGGGACCTAAATTCTAAAAGTTACATGAATAATCTTAACTCAATTAATGCACAAGGCCTACTTACTTTTAGTGAGCTTTTCTTATTTATTAAAATTCTGATTGAACTATTTGAATTACAAGTATACTAACCTATTCATATAGAATTTTTGCAAGTACCATTTCAGGCAACGCCGTACCCTAACTTGATCAAATGCGGACTCACCTAAGTTTTTGTTAATTGAAAATAAATATAAAAGGGGACAGTCAATTTGATTTATGCTATAAACAGTGTCAATTAATTTATAAAAAAAAGAAATCTCAATAAATTTCTCTTAAAAAGTTTTTAAAAGCTTTTACTCATATTAAATGAGTTTTTGAAGGAAAAATACAAGACATCACATTTATTTTGACAGCGAAATTACATACTTTAGATACTTATAAGTTATTATTGGTAAAAAAAATACTTCTAAGGTTAAATGCTCCTTAAAATACTTCGATACAACCAATCAACCCTCATGTTTATTTCTTGGATAGAATGGAACTCAACCTCAAGGGTCTGTTTCTCTAAATGTAATTGAGACGATGGAAGTGGAATTGAAAATGAGCGCAATGGGTAAAAGATAAAATTAGAGAAAATGACTAAAGTAAAGTTTGTGAGCTCAGAAAAAATGTGAAATGAAGAGAGAAAGTTGGTGGACCCCGAAATATATGTAAATTACTCCCTCCGGTCCCTAATATAAGAGCTAGCCGCAAAAAAAAAACGCTTCTTAAGAAAACATGTGAATGTTAGTTGGGTGTCTGAAGTTAATGCTTCTTTTCCGTTATTTCCCATATTTATTATGATACTTTTAAGAGAGAGAAACACATAAACATTAATAAATATGAAAGAGAATTAGGGGTAAAGTAGGAAAAAATACATTAAATGAGGAGAGAATGTGAAGTGAGCTCTTATATTAGGGACTAAATCCATTCAAATTTTGAGCTCTTATATTAGGGACTAGAGGGAGTACCATTTTGCAATTCTAATTTCAATTCCATTTCCCAATTTCCACCTAAGCAATAGGGCCTTTTGTTCTTTGAGCTCAATTTCCATCTATCTCAATTCAAATGTGATCTTTCAAAGATCTAATAAAACATTATTTTTAAATTACATTCAATCACCTTTTTATTTAAGCCAGTCAGCAATGGTGTTTGCTGTTTGGCGTGAGTGGAGATTAATTTAATTTTACTAATCTTAACAAATGAACAATATCAATATTATTATATGTTTTTCTGAAACTGTTTATTAAAATATTCATTTTATTTCAGAATAGACCCGTTTCAGTCTCTCCCCTGTTTCCATTTTCCCCTTTTACAAAACTGATGATATTCCCTTCTCATAATAATCTCTCCACTCTCATCTTTCTTTCTTTTCCACGCTTCTCTATAAAAAACCAAAACCAAACCAAAACCAAAACCAAACCCAAAACCTCTCTCACCAAATCAATCTCCCACATCTCTCTCATACTCTTTCTTTGTGAGAATGGAGAAACCAGAAAGAGAAGCATGGAGAGGGGAGGCATTATATGAGTCCATGATATTCCGGCCACCAGAGACGCCACGTGAGCCCATGGAGTTCCTCTCGCGTTCATGGAGTGTCTCTGCTCATGAAGTCTCCAAAGCTCTCTCCCCCGCCCAGATGTGCCTCTCCAAGCCCCCCTCCTCCGCCGCCGCCATCATAGAAGACTTCGCCGCAGAAACCCAAGACACCAATGCTGCCTCCTTCTCTGGAAACCCCTTCTCCTTCGCTTCCTCTGAAACCTCCCAGATGGTCATGGAACGTATCATGTCTCAGTCGGTGAGTGAACACCATGTATGTCCGTCCGTACGGTCTTTTCAAAATGTTTATGTTTTTTTTTTCATTTTTTTAAGGCTTTGGGGATTACTGTTTTCCGCTTTTTGTTCTTCTCCTCCCTGAAGATGGAACATCTGTGATGGACTTATGTGACTTTTTTTTTTTCTTGGTGGGGGTTTTTGTTGTTTTCCTTCAGAGCTGATTTTTGGTTTCTAGCTCTATTTGTCTTGTTCTTGAAGCTTATTTAATTAAATAAATTTCAGTTAAAGGAGTATACTCGTACTACTTCACATTTCATAAAAATGCAGTCTTTGGAGATTCCAATTATTATTATGTATCACCCCCCACGAGGAAGTACTTTGTGTGATTTCAGGCCACACACCCACTAACAGAAACACAATCATTTCATTTCATCTTCTCTCTCTCTTATGAGACACTTTTTTTTTTTTTTTTTGCTATCCTATCGAGTTTGGTTACAACAATTAATGAGCAGCTCATTTTTATTTTACTTTAAATTAATAAACAAGGCAATTAATTAATTAATTGAATTGAATGATGATATGGTTTTGTTTGAATGGCGCAGCAGGAGGTGTCACCGCGCACATCAGGAAGGCTGTCACACAGCAGTGGACCTCTCAATGGAACTCACAGCTGTGGCTCCTTAACCGACAGCCCTCCTCTCTCCCCTTCTGAAATCGACGATGTCAAGGTTCTTGTCCCCCCCTCCTCTCTCTCTCTCTCACTCGTACAGTTTTTATTCTTGTTATTTGAAAAATAATTATAATTATATTAATTAATTATGTACTCATGCTGGAATCTAACATCTACCTAATTCAACATCCATGTTCTTTTACTGCTCTCTCTCTCTCTCTGTTGGTAGCTTAGAACGAAACGAAGCATGTTGTCCAGCTTTCACTATAACCAATAAGGTTCTTTAATGATAATACCCAGAGAGAGAAATGGCATGAGGATGAGGGAGAGGTTAATATAATAGGAGTATATTATATTACTACTCCACTCCCGTGGTTGTTGTTCACTTCTACTTCTCGTTACTATCTTCAATGCCTTAATTTAATTCTCTCGCTCGTTTTTCTCTACTTTCCTTTACACACATTTACTACTAACTTACCCCATTTTTTTATTGAATATGTTCATGATTAGATATTTGAGTTAATTACGTGATTAATAGTAGTAACTCTCTATGTGGTCATAAGTCGGTTATACCCAAAACGAAAAGGGAAAGCTTACTGTCAAAGTAAAGAATATTTACTTATTTTATCTTTTTTTTTTGGTGTGGAGATTTTATTTTTAGCCTTTTTTAATTAGATGATGCTGTTTGATTTCTCTCCTTAGCACAAGATAGAAACTGATGTGGTAGGACTAATTTAGTAAAACACGGCTTTGAAACTTGTCTTTATTGTGATTTGCAATAATGGCCGATGGACCCAATAAGGTGGCTGTTGCTTCACTTGCTTGTGTCAACATTTCTTTCTCAGCTTAATTTTTTCCCAAAGATTTCTGCTTCTGCACATGATTTTGTTATTCTGTTTCTGAATTTTGTTTTTTGTTATAAAAAAAATGGACCCCACTAATTCCTTTCCTCTTCTTCAGTATAACCGCCCCACTAGCAACAATTTCAACACTCAGTTCCGGCCAACCTCCATCGCCGGAGGCACTGTTCCAGCGGCAGCGGCCGGTGGGGGTGGCAAGACGGTTGGTAGGTGGCTTAAGGATAGGAAGGAGAAGAAGAAAGAGGAGACCCGGGCCCACAACGCCCAGCTCCACGCCGCCGTCTCAGTTGCCGGGGTGGCCGCTGCCGTGGCTGCCATTGCGGCTGCCACGGCCGCGTCGTCAGGGTCCGGCAAGGATGAGCACATGGCGAAGACCGACATGGCGGTGGCTTCGGCAGCAACACTTGTTGCCGCCCAGTGCGTTGAAGCGGCTGAGGCCATGGGCGCCGAGCGGGAGCACCTGGCTTCGGTGGTTGGCTCCGCCGTGAACGTTAGGTCGGCCGGAGACATCATGACATTAACAGCAGCTGCTGCTACAGGTATTGAAATAAAATTGTAATATTTTTTATTTTGAAATTTAGGATAAATATTTTTAGTTATCTTTTTCACCAAAAATCATTTATTTTACATATAAAATGTCTTATAATACAATATATGTATGATTGATTAAAATTAATTGGTTTTTTATGGCTTCTTTAATCTTCCGAAAAAAAAGGTTAAAATGATGTTATAGTTATGATTGGAGGGAGTAATTGAATAATTGAAGATCCAATTTAATTCCAAATTCAAAATCTCTTATTAGATGGAGAAATTGACAGGTGAAATAAAGAATTCCATCAACCATACATTCTTCTGAGCATCACATATTCTAAAAACTTGTATGAATATGAAATGTGGCACATTATTACAAGAACAGTTTCAAGAGCATTAAAAAATTGACAATGGCCTATGTAGGCCTATGTAATTTGTAGTTGATGACCAATATATGATTTGATATTTGGTGATATTGACATGATGATGATGAGAGGCTAATCTACTTGTTGTGGCTTGTGGTTTTGAATTATCACAGCTTTACGTGGGGCAGCCACATTGAAAGCAAGGGCCCTCAAGGAAGTTTGGAATATTGCAGCAGTAATTCCTGTAGAGAAAGGCATGGGAGGAGGAATTAGTGGCAATGGAAGTACTGGCAACTCGAATAGTAGCTTTAGTGGAGAATTAGCTCCTGAAGAAAATTTCTTGGGCATCTGTAGCCGAGAACTACTTGCCCGTGGCTGTGAACTCCTTAAACGAACTCGCAAAGGTATGATACACACTCTCCTTGATCTGAATTAGTCGGTTTGTTAAAATTAGGGTGACCTTACAAAAACTAAACATAGGACATGAAAAATGTTTGTTACTGTTGTGGTGATTAAGTTTTTTTTTTTTTGTTTGTGTATTGATTTGTTGATTTGACAATTGCAGGTGATCTTCATTGGAAAATTGTATCAGTTTACATAAACAGGATGAATCAGGTTTGTGACTTTGTTTTATTCTATCTTTGTTTGAGGATAATGCCCTTTGCTTTTTGTTTGTTGGATACTAGAGAATGATGATGAAAAGACCAATCAGTGGATAATTATTTGGGGATATTCAATAGGAGCTATGTGCTTATTGATGAGTGTGAACCCTGGTCATGGGGAAAAAGCTAGGAAATGTGGGCTCTCTCTGATAAAAGAATGATGATGTATTATAGGGTGGATCTAACTTTAATTTCTCAAAAATCTTCAACCTCTAACTCTTTTGAAGCCTCTCGTTGTTTTAGGTAATGTTGAAGATGAAGAGTAGGCATGTTGCTGGGACCATCACAAAAAAGAAAAAGAGTGAGTTACTCTCTTTGATCTACTTTTTTGTCTCTCTTTTAATAATTATTTGGTAACAGATTTGGAGGTGGGTCTTCTTCCATTCTAGGGATTTGTGAAAGGCATTCTCTGGTGACTAATGTTTTTCAAAAGATTAAATTGTTCTTTAGTTCCTCACCCCTCCTCTTTTGAACATTCAAGATCACATCCTGATGCTTTCTTTCCTTTCTTTTGAATTCTACAGTTGTGGTGCAGGAAGTGATTAAGGATATGCCTGCCTGGCCTGGCCGCCACTTACTTGAAGGAGGCGAGAACCGGCGCTACTTTGGGCTGAAGACGGTGATACGAGGGGTTGTGGAATTCGAGTGCAAAAACCAGAGGGAGTATGATGTGTGGACTCAAGGAGTCACAAGGCTTCTCTCTATTGCTGCTGAGAGGAGCAATAAGAACAGAATATGAGCTTTTTTCCATATGAAGGAATGGGGAAAATGGGTGATTTTTGGTAGATATTGGAGGGATTATAGGATCCTCCAATGGTGGGGTTCGATCACTGTAAAAAGGGTTAGGAGGAAAAAGAAAAGAAAAAAGGAAAAAAACAAAAAAGAGGGAAAAAAAAGACTAAAGGCATAGGTACATGGTCTACTAGAGATGGGTCCTTCTACAATATTTTGTGGAACATACATATGAATATGATGATGATGTGGTTGTTTTGTTGTTATGCTTCTGTGTGTTATAAATATTTTATTGTGTACTTAAATCAAAGAATGGGATTTAAAAAAACGTAAAGTGTATGAGAAGCAGAAGAGAAGAAGACAGGCATGTGAACTTAAGAGCAGATGGTCTTTTGTTTTATCCCTTTCACTGTTGTGGGAAAGAAAAGAGGTATCTTGTACTGGGGTAGTCAAAAAAGAGAAAAAGGGAAAGAAACCCCATTTGGTGCTTCTTAAAGTTAAAGTTTTAGTATTTTGAAGATAAAGACAGACACAATACCCTGATCCCATGAAAGCACAGTGTAATATCATGTGGGTTCTGGACTTCTGGCGAGATGTGTTTTTAAGTTTTATATTTGTTTTTTGTTTATGATATAATGAGTAGAAAAGTCATCATTGTTTTGAACTATGATCTCCAATAATAAAATATGGTACTTAATATTGTCTCTTTAGTAAGTGCTTCACAGAGTGGAGAGTGTATTTTTTTGAATATTTGAACATTTTAAACAGGACTATGAACATCAGATCATGATCGCAGAGAATGTTTCCTGCATAATCTAAACGAGGATGCCTGGATACTGTTTGTTGTTAGTAGTTGAATCTGAATGGAATAATAATGATTTTTTAATAAAATGAGAGGCTGGTTTTAAATGAACTTGTAAGCGTGTTAATAAAACAAAGGTTGATGAACTTGCTTTTTATGCTTCTTCATTTTCTATTTAAAATTTTATCGTTGTAATATACTTTTTATCTCATTTTAATGAATTGTCTTTTATACAAAAAAAAAGTAAGTGTGTTAATAAAACAAAGGTTGATGTTTAGTCATATAGTTTGTCCTTTTTTTAATTTCATCTTTTGTAATTTGGAATGACACAATTTTTTTTTTCAAATGATCCATGCCCCTGCAAATGAAAGTAACTTGAGATTTAAGAGTCCAAAACTCATTATTGAAAACTACAAGTATACAAAATAAGGAATTAACATATAGTTGGTGTAATGCTGTAAAACTTATTGAAAACTATGAGTATACAAAATAAGGAATTAACATATAGTTGGTGTAATGCTATAAAACCCTATAAGATCTCTTGGGGGGTTCTAACTTTTCTTTTAGAAGAAGCACTTGTGTCACTTGGAGAAGTTACATACTTAAAATTGGAGTAATTTGTTGTTCGAATGTGTGGTGATATGATTCAAATTAGACTTTGATTACCAGTTAACATATAAAAATTGATATGAATATATTATAAAGTCCCAGGATTGTATTAATTAAATTAAATTTCAAAAAAGAGAGGAACTTAGAGCAATAATAATGTTAATGAGGAGATATATGTTGAATTTCGTTTTATATTAATTTTTATATTGTCTTCACTTATCGTTTTCTTTCATAAAATTCACAGTCCATATATTTTATTTTCAATAATTAATGGCATGATCTTCACTTCTTTTAGTTTTTCTAAAGAAGAAAAAAATCTTTTGAAGCCTGAAGAGTGAAAGACTACAAATTTATTGATTCTTTAACTTAAGAAAGTTTAAAGTGTTCGAAATCACAAAAATTTGGATTTAGTTAGAATTCGTTCGGCAGACTGTTTGATAGACAAAGCAAATGATGAACTAAAGAAAAAAAAAATGAAGTGCAAAATACCGAATCTCCAAAAAATGCCCCCTCCAGTTAGAGGGGGGTGGTAACCATAAAGGGCACATGTGACACTATATACATAGGAAACCACACATTCATATATTTAATATAAAAACATATTTGGTGAGTTTATCTCAATTCTAAAAGAAGGACCCCTATATCGCTACTTCTTTTAATCTTTTCTTAAACTACTTATATTAATGCTCCCAATAATAATCCAATAAGAGAGAAGATTAGGGAATATAATAATGTATCTTAGAAAAACACATACTACTCGTAGTTTCTTGATAAACAGATTAAATAAAATATTGGGAGACATCCAGCGAGGAACTGGCTATCTTCCTTCCATATATATGTTCTTTATACGTATGAAGTGCTCTTCTTGAGGAAGTTCATTTCTTCTTACCACCAATGCCATATCCAGAAAAAATGGTGATATTTCTTTAAGGGCAAAAACCCAAAAATAATACATAACTATTAGCTATTAGCCAAGGAACAAAAATAATACATAACTATTACAAGGTACAAAAATAATACTTGACTTTTACCATGTGATCAAAAATGATATTTTCATTAATATGACAATAATATTAGACATGAAATGCCCAAAATGCCCTTATAATTAAATAAACTTTTACCGGGCGGCGATTAATTTATAAAGGCATTTTGGACTTTTCATGTCTAATAGTATTGTTATATTAGTGAAAATATCATTTTTGATCACATAGTAAAAGTTGTGTATCGTTTTTGTACCTTGAAATAGTTTTGTACTATTTTTGTTCCTTGCCCAATAGTTATGTATAATTTTTGGGCCGGGTCTTCGCCCTTTCTTCAATATCCACAAATTTTCGTGTAACAAACGGGGTCAATGTTCTACCTTTCCCATAGCCAATCATTTTCAAAAACAACATTGTGATATGTACAAAAAAACCAAGTAATGCAGAGAGAAAAGGGAATAGAAATGATGTATGAGAATTAGAGAAATAGAGAAGTAGAATAAGAAGAGGGAGAACCGGAGAAAAGAAAATTTAGAAGAAATTGAGCAAGAGAGGAAAACAAATTCAATAGGAAGAAATTAATTACAAGTCCCTAGGAAGGGATATAATATAAGAAAAATCTCACTAACTAGAGAAATTAAAATAGAGTCCCTTGGGAACTCACTAATATTATTTCTGAAGGTGTGGACCTCGCGTTTAATTATAAAAAAATCCCTTCCACCCCTTCCTCTTCTCTCTTTCTCCCAAACTCCCTCTTGTAATACCCCAAAATTTCGGTTAGAAATAATGAGTTATTTGAGGTATTAAGGTGTTATTTAGGAATTAAAAAGCCTTAAAAATTAATTTAGGAGGATAAATAAAATTGTAAGAATTTTAAAATCTATTTCCTATAGAAATTAAAGAAAATAGTTAGGAAGTGAGTTTTAGATGAGAAATTTTATGCAAAATATTATGAGTTTATGTAAATTATGGTTGGTGAAAACTCTTAATATAGAAGTGAAATTTATTTCGGGAAATTAATTATAGGTTCTATGTAAGGGACATAATACTAAGTAAACCTACTAACTAGGGAAATTAAAGTAGAGACCCTTGGGACTTTACTTTAATTATTTCTGAGGACGTGGGGCCCACAGATAATAATAAACTATTCCTCCCCACCTACCCCACCCTTATCTCTCCTCTCCCCCTTCTTCTTCCCTGGCGGCACCCCCTCCCCCCCCCCAAAAACTCACCACCCTCCACCATCCCTCCCCCACCCTCCACCCCCACTTATATTTTCCACTGACTCATCCCCAACCACCTGTTATCGCCGCAATCTCTCTTTTGTGAACGACTTAGTAAAGCAAAACTATAAATGATTCAACAGTTCCTATCACCTTCTCTGAAGAACAAAGGGAAGGTGCCTTTCAACTTCCTGTACTGTTCTAACCTAACTCAAAACCAAAAAATTTCTTGAGGTTCATAGCCTCATCAGTTTTCTACAAAAGCCCAATCTTTAGTTCATGTTGTTTCTTAGAGAAAATGAATTCCTCTACAAAAGCCCAATCTTTTGTTGTGATTGGGATGATCTTTGAAACAGTCATTCCAACAAAGCTGATTAATAACTTAGCTTATTTTCCAACTGGTTGACCCTCCTCATTCCATCTTAATGTGGTCTTAATCTTCTTATCTCTTAGCGCCATAACTTCTTTCATCGCCGTGCTACCATGTTTCACCAATTTCTTTACTTCCTCCCTTCCTTTAGTGTGGGCTAAAATGGGGTGATCATGTGCATGTTACCCACCATCACTGGGTTGTGCCACCACATCCCGGTGGTGATGTTGCCCCTTCATTCTCCTGTAAAAAAACAAGAAAAATTAAGTCAATGTATACAATGATAAAATGAAAATGAAAACAAAAATTATACATGTAAAAACCATTTTTTGTGCCCCATATTCTTTTTCTCTGCTGATAACGGTTAGCATACATGATTTTTGTTTGACTGCATGACTATCGACCAATTCTTCTTTGAAGGATCTACAATGTAAAACACCTGTGTCACAAGAGACGGTACAATGTAGGGATCGTCCCTATATCCAACTTTGGAAAGGTCAACCGATACAAATCCAAACTCATTGATCCGACATCCACCAGAGTTGTTATCCCATTGACATTTGAAGACAGGGAGTCTGAAACAGGAGTAATCTAACTCCAAGATGCTTTCAATCACACCAAAGTATGTCATCTCCGCATATATTGGATTTGTATCTTTTGCACTAGATACATGTCATCCCTCACCAAACACTGTAACTCCACTATTCTGTATTCAGCTCTTTTCATCATGTGCTTTAGTGTACAATGTGTAACCATTGATTGCATAGCTTGTATAAGAAAATGCTTTTGAAACCGGTCTCCGTGACAGCTAGTACAACTTTTCACACACAGATCCATCGTCTAACTCTAACTGACGGCGAATCTGTTCATCGAGCCATTCAATGAAATGTTTGTTCTCTATTGTGATCAAACTTTCATTTCTATCACTGTGCATGCGTCAAAGAAGATTTTTGTGTTCTTCAATAAAAGTTCTACCACACTACTATTGTGGAGAACATGTAAATGAGTAAGTCTTTGTCAACATTTGAAATGCCAACTAATTTGCTTGCACTAATCCCTTTTCTCTTTGACCGACAATCATGATAAGACCTTGGCATACCAACAGGTTCAACACTTGATAAGTAGTCGACACACAAATCACTTGCTTCATCAACAATGTATCTCTCAGCGATACAACCCTCTGATCGATATCTATTTTTGATGTGCCCCTTCAACACTTTCATGAAACGATCAACTAAGTACATCCATATCAAATATGCTGCGCTGCACAGTTGGACCTTGACCAAGTGTAATGCAAGATGAGCCATGACATCAAAAAACAAAGGGGGAAGTACATTTCGAGTTCACACTGGATGAGCACAATCAGCTTTTGCAAACCATGCAACATTTCGGCATCAACAACTTTACTACTAATGGCCTTAAAAAACAAACACAACTTAGTGATCATGTGTAACATCCCAAAAATCTCATTAGCAAGCCATTTAATTTTATAAAGAGTTGGAACATTATTTCACAACCTTAATAATAATAATTCAAAGGAGTTAGGTGTATCATCCTAAATTTTTTTTAAGTGAACCATAAAAATATAGTAAAGAGAAATTGTGGTAATAAATATTTTATTTAATGGATTGATATTAATATTGGATAATTTGTGTGTATGTTCATGGTATCTCAATTGGATAATTGTTTATAAATATATGAGTGTATATGTATGAATTATTCAAGAGAAAAGTTAATATCATTTTTATCAAAAAGATAATATCAAAGGTAACGACAGATAAAAGAAAATGGGTTGAAAGGTTAAGGCATATGTATGTTTAATTTGATAAAGAAGTTCAAATAAATGTTTATAGAATAATTAGATAAATAAAAAATCTAAATCATATAGAAGCCCAATTATGAAAAACCCAAATATACATGTAAAACCCTAAATGATAGTTTCTCTTTTTCCTCTCCCATATACACCCTCTCACTACCGTAAAAAGAGAATAACATATGCCTCTCCTATTTCTTCAACTTCTCTCTTTTGTATTTCTTCTTTCACGTTCTTTATCCTTCCTCCAATGAATCCATATTTTCCTTTGTATTTTCATATGTCAATCATTATTTTTACTTAATATTGATAGGTTGTTAATGTTTTCACCCTTACTCTTCATTTTATGCCTATGCTCGCCTATGTTTTGTGATTTAGAAAGAAAATTATAAACTTAGTTGATGCAAGTTTATTCCTCTCAAGAATTTCATTCTACACACATATATAAATTCTCTCTCAATGGGCAATTTTCTTTTTCTTTATAACCCACATATATTTTTGAATGATTAGTTTTTTTTAAATATTAAGTCTTTTTCATCTTGTTTACTTATTCAATCTATATATGTATGTTTTTATATATCTATATATGTATCTCCAATTGTTTTTTATTCCTCAGGCATAATTGGGTACGTTTGTATATTTTGGAAATCACCTACTCCCTCATCCTTGGCCATTGCCTTGTTTTTTATATCCATTCCTTCAGTTTCCTTATCCCGCCCTATATTCATCTTCTTACACAAAATACAAAACAATGTCTTACCTTCAAAATAAAAATAAATAATAAAAGCATGAGTGAATGATAACATATGGTATCGTGGTTTCTGGACAAAGATATAAGACTCCTACTTGAGAGGCTTTGAGTAACACTTGCACATCTATTTGTAAGCTGGGAGTAGAGGTAACTCTGGAAAATTCTTCTGTATACTTGCAAATTGTGTATAATTAGATTATAAATAATTATTACTTGACTGTGATATGTAAGATTTGTTTTAATGTTATATATTGAAGCATTTATTAAACCAATTGTGTGGAATTTGAATATTTGTTTAATCTTTTTAAGCATACTTGTCTTCTTTATATATCATGTGAAATGTATTCTAGTTTGTTCCTTTTCAAGCATGCATATGGCTATATATTTTGTGAAATGTATTCTAGTTCATTCCTTTTCAAGCATGCTGATGTTGGAAGAATGGTTACATATTTTGAGAATGTTGTAGTATTATGAATTGGATACTGGTTTCTGAGATTGACATATAGCATTTTCATTCATGGTGATGAGATAGGTTGTAGAGGAGAAATATGTATGGTGAATTATATTACCACATGGTATGTCATCACTCGGTGCGCAGTGGATGACACTTGTCAGGGCCCCTTCTTCCTTGTTTTCCTTGCCCGGGATTGCATTGGAGTAGTGGGACATGTGACACCTCCTTAATAATTTCGTTCTTTAAGGAGGGGAGCCATAGTTTATGCTTGAGCTCTGTAGCTTTGGGCAGGTATATCTTAAGTATTGGTGAGTTTGGAACAATCTAATTACTTGTATATGTTTCTGTTTGGACTATGTGTTAGCCTATGGCTCCTGTTAGTGGAATAAGGGTGTGATATAAGGGAGGTTGCATAACACATTCATTCATGAGGATAAATGTTTGATTGTATGTAATATTTGTGTATGTGAGGTAGCAAAGAATAGCGTGTGAAATATAATTGTTTATAATGTAATTGTATATGATTTGTTAGCGTATGTTAGATACTTTCAGTAGTTATTGAGATGTCGATCTCACCCCATCATTAACAATTTTTAGGTGAAGGATCAGTAGTAAAACAACGGGAAGGTACAAAGAATGAGCTTGAAAGGCTCTATTGTGCTTGTTGAGCACATTTATATGGTTTTATATTTAATTGTCATGACATTAGGGATTCTGTTTTTAAATATATATATTTATGACATGTTTTTGTTGGTAAATGATGTGCAAATTTTTTTTCTAATATTGCTTTAGTAGACCTTAATATAGTAGTATTTTTGATTTTGAAAAAATTTCCAAATAATCTATTATTTTACAAATATGTTAAGGTGGTAAATTATTTTATACCATGTTAGTTTGTCAAAAGTTTAAAGTAATTAAGTGTTTTCTAAATAATCATGGTAGACATTTTAAATGTCGTTTTGTTCTTTTCTACCATGATTAGTTAGTGAGAAAAATAAGATTTAATCTTTTATACTATGGTAGAGTTTAAATTTGGGTCAATTCTTTTTCTATCATATTAGGGTATAATGATATGATCGACCTCTTTATCCGTTTTAGATTTTTCTGCCATAGAGAATTTTATTATTTAAGAAGTGTTTCTTTTCATAATCATGGTAGACGACATAAATTTAATCGTTATTTTGGGAGGATGTTACAACTTGGTATCAGAGCTCTACGTTTTTGGATGTTTACTTGAATGAGATTTTTGCAACCAACTTAAACAAAGTTTTGTAATCTTCTTACTTATTAGAAGTCATGACAATTTAAATATATTATGATATGAGTTCTTCCCTTAATTAGTTAGTCAGCAAATGAGAAGAATTGATAAAACAAATAAATTGATTGAAAGAAGAATAATTGGGTATGTTAGGAATGAAGAATATAAATGTATTGGTGTTGAGTGTAATTTTGATGAGTTCAAAGGGTATAAAAAATAGTTCTTGTGAAAAATGTTATAAAACAATGTATGAGACTGTGTAATGAGAGAATATCCTAGCATTAGACGATTTATATACTTTTGATTAAATTTATTATATATTTTTTTGACCAATATTAAATTTATTATATATGATGATAAGAAAAAAAATATTGGGATATAACTTGTAATTGAGTTACCTAAAAAACTGGGGGGATTTGGATGGATAACAAATTGTGTTAACTAAATTACCCTTGTTGAAAACAAAAAAGGTTTCACAAAATAAAAGTCTTCTTCATTGTTCCATTGATACGATTAGATACTTATAATATAGTAAAAGTTTCCTAAAAGATAATTAAAATTCTTCTACAAGTTTACCTAATATGATTACTTAATAAAACATAATATTCTTCTACTCCAAGTATTTCCTAATACTATAATTATTTCCCAATAATCTTCTAACACTCCCCATGAGCAACTTGTGAACTTGATACAAAACCAAAGATGAAATGTAAAATCTAAAAATGCTCAACACAGAGCAACCAAAACATGCCAAACAGGCACCAAACAGGAGCTCATCCCAACACATAACTTGAATGCAATCACCACTGGGATCTACCGGAACGGGATGACAACTTCAAAACACGAAGTTCAAACAGAACTCCAAATAACAAAACTCCATATCACCAATGGAAATGACATCAAGATCACAACAGGGGCTACCAAAACTGCCAAGAACCAAAACTGCCAAGAACCAAACTGCAACGGCCAGAAAAAGGCACAAACCAAAACCCAAAAATCTGAAGTAGCTAAAATCTAAAACCACAGGATCCATGAGCACTTTTTTTTTCATTTTCTTTTTTTTAGCCATTGAACATAAGCAAGTAGACAACAAAATAGCTTCACCAGGAGCTACAAACAACCAGATCCAGCTCAGAAAACGAAGTCAGAAATGACAGGAGAACGTTCACGAGCGAAAATATGAAGATTCCGGCGACATGTGCGGCGGCGCGTGGACGGTGACAGCGATGCGTGGGGGTACGGCGGAGGCGCGTGGAGGCGCGTGTAGAGGAGGATGGAGACCAGATTGACTGGGTTTTTCTCACCGGCACCGTGCGAAGCTGATGGAGCGGCGCGTGTCACAACCGGAGGTCCGGGAGAACACAAAACAGACTGGTCAGCTTCGAACACTGTTCACGTGAACAGTAGCTTGAACTAGGGAAGACAGAAAAAGAAGAATAAGAACCCTAGAAAGCCTTTTGCTCTGATACCATGTTGAAAACAAAAAGGGTTTCACAAAATAAAAGTCTTCTTCATTATTCCATTGATACGATTAGATACTTATAATATAAAAGTTTCTTAAAAGATAATTAAACTTCTCCTACAAGTTTACCTAATATGATTACTTAATATAACATTATATTCTTCTACTCCAAGTATTTCCTAATACTATAATTATTTCCTAATAATCTTCTAACAACCCTCATTAATTTTATAATATTACTATAGATGCCCTTCTCCAGAAATAAAAAAGAAGCTTATTCTTGCACACTTTTTTGTCCATTCATCTTCTTCTTTGCTCCCTATTTGCTGAGTGCTTGGTAAACTTTTCCATTTCCTTTACCTCATTACATTACTTGCTTCATATGTTTAACCTTATTATGTTTTGATTTATCTTGTGTTTTTTTCTCTAAAATACTAATTTATTGCCTATTCTTTTATAAGTAAATATGTTTATGCAATTATCTTTGTCAATCGTGTTTCTCCTCGTCTAACACGCAATAATGAACTGGGAAGCGGCCCCTCATCTAATAGTAACCGGAATAAGCTCTTCTAGTCAGTTTTTGAGATGTTCTATTTTGCAGCTCCAACGTGAATCATTTATTTTTTATTGTTCTTGGAGCATTGAATCTGAAATTGATTTGTGTTATTCCAATTACTTTTGATATTATATTATTGGTTCGTTCGGGTATATACAATGAAGATGTTGTATTCTTATTATTTTAGTAGACAATTTTTTTTTTCAAAATCAAATTAAGGATATCTATGTAATCATCTATTGAGGTTCAATTCCAAACTTTCGATTTTTAGTCTTAAAATGCTGAACCTTTGAAATTTTATACTGTTTCATAACTTTAACTTATAATTTTCCTATTTACATGAGAGATTGATAGACAGTTTGAATATGTAACATCCCAAAAATTTAATTAAAGATAATACGAAATTATTGGGGTATTATTGAGGAAATTTAAAGTCTTAGGGAGGATTTTTATGATATTTTGGGCAATTTATAAATATTAAATCTTAGTTAGCTTGGAATTTAAATATAGTAAAAAGAATTAATTGGAGTTATAAACTTTTATGAACAAATATTTTTGAAACCTAGAAAATAGTATGATAGAAAGAGAGGGTAAAAATAATATATGCAAACTTTTGGGCTTAGAAATATAATTAAAATAAGCAAATGGGTAGTTAATTGGAATTTTCTCCATGAGCCATATATAAATATCAAATAACATTAAAACCCTAAACTACCCTACCCAAAACCGTCGGCTTCCTCCTCCCTCTCCCTTCCGATTTCGCTCGCTCTCTCTCTCTCTTCTCCATCCGCCGTCCAGAGCGGCAGGGACGGCGGTAAAAGGCCGTCTCCGGCGGCCTACCCTTTCACTCTTTCTCTCTGTTTCATTATACTCCAAACTCATGTCTCACTTTCCTTTTTCCCGTACGGCCCTCTTCGCTCTCCGTCGTCCTTGTTGTTTTCCGACAACCCACGGCGGAGCTCAAGCATAGACAATCCGTGGGTAAGCTCATACCTCCGTTTCCTTGCTTGGCTTCTTGGTTCTTCAAGTTTCACAATGTTGTTGACACTTTTTCATGTTTATTTTTGTTTGCCTTCATTGTCCCACTTCGTTTTCCGGCGAGCCGCCGATGTTCGACGACGACAAGCTCCATAGAAGCTTCAAGTGAGCTAGGTGAGCTTCTCCCCTATGATTCCTATATTTTTCTTTGTTTTTGGCGCAAATGGAAAGGGAGTCCGAGTTGGGTTTCATGTTTTAGGGTCTCTCTAATTAACCAAAACAAGTCCAATCTTTAGTTAGTGATGTTAGACAAGTGATTTGAATTGTTGATTGAGGAATTGTTCAATTTGATTTGATTTTTCCTCGGCTATGTGAGTATGTGTGAAGCTGTATGTGCGTGTGTGTATGTCTATGTCCTGTTGGGTGTTTGTTTAATGCAGGGAAGGGTTCAAATTGATGTTTTGTGGCAGAATTGGGGCTTAAAGCTTTAAACTTTCTTATACATACGAATATCAAAGCTGTAAAAGTTCTTTGTTTAATTTTTGGAGGTTTCATGTTTCACAAATTTCTAGTTTTCCTAGGATCTGTCTGTTTTGGGAACTGATTTAGGGGAAGATGGAAATTTATAATGTATTGAAAAGAAATGGGGATTCTTGTCATGTATGGGCCACGTTTCTGGTTGTTCATGATTGGTAATGGGAAATTATGCATGTTGATCACATGGAATTTGTATTGCTAAGATGCAAGTTTTGCTCTTATGTTTTTCCTTTGTTTAAGTCTGATTTGCTTGGTTTGAGTGTTTGTTTAACTGTTGTACGCTAAGCTTGTAAATGATGTGAGGTATTTAAGTGTGTGCATGTCTAGAGTTAAAATAGTTTTGTTGCCAAACTAGTGTCTAAAATAGAATGTATAATGTTGTATTCCAAAGTTTTGTAAAGGGGTGGTAAAACTGAATGGTGCTAATGCATGTGAGTCCAAAGTATAGCTAGAGTGAAATGTGTGTTGCTTGTTTTATATTTGGGTGAATGCTTGGAATTTGTGGGTTGGTTATAAATGATATGTAACAGTCTGTTACTAATTCCCTAATTAACCTGTGACATCTCTTTTAGTTCAATAATATCTTTACTAACTATGATAGAAAAAGGAATTTCAATAATATCAATATTTCTATCATAGTTAGAAAAAGAATATCCTAATGATTAAAATATTATCCATGATAGAAAAGAATAAACTAATACAACACAGCTGCTATCATGGATAATTTATTGCTAACCATGTTAGAAAGGATTTGTCTAACATGGTTAATAAACAAAACTAATTGATATTAAACAATAAATAGATATATACATGCGGAAGCAGATGCAGGCCTATACAAATTGACAATATACAATTCTAAATAAACTATATCACCTCCACTACCTAATTTCCCTTTCCTGAAACTTGCGCCTGTGCATGAATACCTGCAAAAATGTGAGTAATCGTGGAATGAGACAATTTGTCCCAGTAATCACCGCTTAACTCACTATAACAGTGAGATGTGCGGTAGCGAGGACGTCTAAAGGGTACCTCATTTTAAAATCAGTAATATATACATATATCTGTCAAGTCTTCTTCCATTCAACACTCAAGTCCCTCTGTCACATCCAAATCAACTCAGATTCACCATCTCTACTTTCCACATATCAATCAAATCCCTCAGTTAATTCCACAATAACAAAATATCACCTCCCCAGTCTCCAATCTAATGATACTACCACCGTAACTCTCACACTCACCTATAGATGCATTGTGCCATCACGGGGCATTCAAGCATCTAATCTTCACTATATGATTTGACACTGTGTCCCTCTCCATAATGAGGGGACAATTTCCCTCTCTGGCAATCCCTAGAGAGGGAACCCCAATTCTGTTTCCATTGCAGAACGGGAACGGTTGGGCTCTCCAGTGCCAAACAACCGTAGGTCACTTTCTCTCAATAAGTTGACCTATGATCCCCGGTCTAATCAATCCGAAAAGGATCATCAGTACAAATAACTGTCGATTGGCCAATCGACAGTTACCATCGCGCGATGGTACATAAATCTCAGTGTCATGCAAAGCTCACCATATCCATATCCATCCATTTCAATATCATCATTAATAACATGCAATCTCACCATTCCTTTCAATATATCAATCTAAACTAATTGAACTCCTTCCCTCAACCTACTCTCAATATCCGTGTCAACAACCAGAATAATAGCACACCAGGATAACAATATATGTAAAATGTATCAAAATCTTTCATACAGAAATAATCGTGTTTAAAAGGCACCCGATAGCCTGTTTGTATAAAAATAGCTTTTCAAAGATAATATATATATAGAGGGTGAGAAAGGATTTTGCAAATCCTAGCTAACATCACCCTCAATGTTATAGTAAGGTTAAGTGTGATTACCTGTCGCCCTTAGCAATTTACGCAAAATTTCTTAACCATCCTTTCTTGATGCCACGAAAACCTACTTGCATCCACTCCTAAAATAATATAGAGCAAAATGATAAATTATTATCATTTACACTTTACAATACTTAAGCGTCTCTCTCGTATCCTATATCACTACCCAATCCCTTTTATCAATTCAAATACTCTAAATGATTCAAATCATCAGTCACACAAGTTTCACTAACATCAACTTCAATCCAAAGAAATCTCACAATAATCATAGATGATGTTTTATATCTTCAATTCACCATCAAGTTACTTAATAACCTTGTGTGGAATTAATTAGATCAATGCAAGGAGAAATCAAACTTCTCATACTTCCTATTTAATGCAAAATAATATTTTGTTATAACAAATCCACTCATGCACTTCTACATCCTATAAACCTTATCACTTTTAACACCCATATTCTCCAAACAATGAATTCATCAATAATCATTTCAGCCACAAGCATAACTTAAACATCCATGCATTGTAATTAATTTCATCTCTTCATACAACTTCAATCAAAACAAAGAAGCTAGCAGCGACACAAAGATTCACATGCAAGCATTCCAATTTATAATTCACACATGAATATTGAAACATACCTCCTAATAATACCTTAATAACCTACTTACTTCCACCTAATAAAACACATAATCAAAACAATCCATACAAATGGTGTCTAACCATGTTAGCAAGAGTACATCTAACATGGTTAGAAAGAGAAAACGATATCAATCAATACTAGATGCCCTAACCATGTTAGTAAGGGATTCACCTAACATGGTTAGCAAAAGAAACCAAGCAAGCTACATAAAGGTTAACCATATCAGAGCGGGGCCCATCTAACATGGTTATATAAAATAACAACACTCATCACAACAATAAATCACAATCAACAATATAACCATGTTAGGAAAAGGTCTTTCCTTAACACAATTATTCAGAACACCTGTATCAATTAAACTCATTAAAACTACTATCTGACTTAAGCATGTCAGTACCACAGAGCACATTCAAACTTCATTAATCACAATTATATGATACATTCGTATCATGAAAGAGAAATTGTCTTTCCATTAGCAGACAATTCTCAACGGTCAATTCACCACTATATAATCAATCAACACATTAAAACAGTGTGTGATACGACCACCACTGTCACATTCTTTCAATATCAGTGACTAACCAACAATCAACAGAAATAACTAACACAATTCATTCCAAACAATACAAACAAATGCGGAAGCGGATGCAACCTAATAAATGGCAATATACATCCCTACGGTGTACCTCCGGCCTACTCACTGACTCAGTGCAGCTGGCCGGTCCCTCTTTCCCTTCCTCTCAGACTACCTCTGGGCATGATCACCTGCAAAAATAAAGGGAATGGGGTGAGACAAAACAATGTCTCAGTAATCACTACTTAACTCACTGTGAGACTCAGAAGTGGGGTAGTGGAGCGTCTACAGGGTACCACAGTTCAAAACCTGCATACAGCACATAACATTTGCAAATATATCGATGTATATATCCAGAATAGATGCATCCATCTCTCAATAGACAAAAATAAACATGATTGACACTGTGCCCAGTCTCAAAACTGAAAGCATGTAAAGGGAGCACTTTAAAAAGTGAAAACGTCCCTGGGGAGCACTTTAAAAGTGAAAACGTCCCTGAGGAGCACTTTAAAAGTGAAAACGTCCCTGGGGAGCACTTTAAAAGTGAAAACGTCCCTGGTTCCTTTACAATCCGAGGAACCTGTACAATTAACCTATCGATTTGCGCAAATCGATAGGTTACATCGGCCGACGGTACAACTAACCAGTGTCATGCAACATACCAAAGAATATATATAAATATGAATTTATATAAAGTACAGTTCAGTTGAAAGGTACCCTATAGCCCACGTTTATGTATAACATAATCTGAATTCATTTTATTTATATATATAAATAAGTAGAAGAGGATGTCAGAAAATCCTCAACTACCATCACCCTCAGTATCACAGTCAGTTAAGCGTGATTACCTGTTCAAGCTCCAAAACAGCACTATATATATATATCCTCAGTTATTATCATCCGCGAGCTCCACTCGAAGCGCTGCCGTTTACAATCACATAATGAGCTGCTGATGGTCAAGACACAATATCAGTGACTTTGACCACCAATTCAAACTAATTCTAAACAATTATTGATCACTTTGTCCTATTATCAAAAAGTCTTCTAAAAAGTAATCACAAATCACTTCACAATTCCATTAATCAACTTCCAATATACTCCACTTCCTAAATATGAACTTTCAGGTTTACAACTAAACAACAACCCATCCAATTTCTATTTAACTTTCCACGTCATAAACTTGCTAACCTTAATTTCTTGAAACCTGTTCAGATTTTCAGTCATTCTAAAACATCATTTTCATCTACTAAATCATGCCACAAAACAGATTTTTAAATTAAAGCACTAAACTTAATAGTTTAAAGCTTAAAACTGAAACTATTTCCTTCAATTCCTCAATAATATAACATTGCATTCCCTCATGTTTTAATTAGAATTTGAGCCATAAACATATAACTACCAATTCAGCCAAAACAAGAAAGATGAACTTTAAGAACCCTCAATCACAGCACTGATCAGACATTAAAGCGCCTAGAGATTCCAACTCTTCATCACCTTGAAAACTAAATCAAGTTCAGAAATCTCCTATCCAAAGAGTTCATAATTATTTACCACTTAAATTCTCAATCACCCACATTAGTCAAAATAGTCTATACCAATCATCCAAAATCACCATAATCTGAATTGCCCCAATTATTCACTATTTCATCATTCTATACTTACCTCTCAAATCTCATCTAACAAATAAAGATCACTATTTTATTACCATTGGCATAAATTTCGAAATCCCCTTTCAATTCCTAGCATTTGGCACTCTAAATGTCCAACAATTCCCAAAATAATCTCCAACTTCAATAAACCTAAATACTTCCCAAAAATCTTTAATTAACCATTTAAACATTCACAAATTTTTGTTTAAAGTCCCAAAGATTTAATTATGGCAAAATCCTAACTTGAAAGAGTCACAACTATCACCAAAAATTCCCAAATACTTAATCTCCTTTAGCAAATCCAATTGCTCCCAAGAATACTCAAATTCCATGCCTCAATTTCAATATTAAAGCATTAACATTCCAAAGATCACAATATAACCAAAACCTAACTCCAAAGAATCCTAAAGTATTCCCCAAAATTCCAAAGTATTTTCCAACTTCAAGAAATATCTAATATCCTCACAAAACTTCCATTAATCACTTAACAATTATTATGGTAGCTTGACAATCCTGAAGTTCCAATTTTTCACAAAGCCCTAAGTTTAAAAGAGGGAACTTTATTCACAAATCAACATCACAAGGTAGTAAGAGAGCTTACGGAATTCAAGAATGAGAAGGGAGACACAACCGCCGCCAACCGCCGTCCAAAACGCCGGAAATCGGCCACTGTAAGTGGTGGTTGAGCATGGAACAGCCACGGAAGGAAAGAAAAATGAGAGATTAACCTTGGAAGGGAGTAAGAACTTCAAACACATAAAAAAAACTACCACCAACCTCTCACCGCCCTCGGCCGCCGGAAAAACAAAACAACCCGCCGGAAAAACAACTCCAAGCTGCCGGCCGAACTGGAAAGAGGAAAGGGGAGTTGAGAAAATTGTGTTGTGAAGTTGAAGAAGGAAGAACAACATGAGAATCACAAGAAAAATCAAACCTTTCCTCCCTAAATGCTTCACGTCGCCGGAAAAAGCTGCGCCGCCGGAAACCACCGCAAGCCGCCGGTCGGACTCGGCTAACAGACCCGAGGAGAAGAGAAGATGAAGAACACAAAACTGATTTAAGGTCTTAGAGAGAGAGAGAGAGAGAGAGATAGCCGAAGTGGTGAGGAAGAAGAAAATGAAAATGGTGAAGGGAAGGAGAGGGAGCACGCCACGCGAGAAAATGGAGGGGGTCAGATTTGTTGATAAGGAAGGGAGTAGGCCGTGTTTGGTTGATGAAAATAAGGGTGATTTTGGTTATTTAAAGCCCAAACTTGCTATAGTGTACTCATTTTGATTTAAAACCACTTAAACCAGCCTCCAATCTTCTTAAACTTCAAAATATTTTTAGCTCTACCACTCCCTCATATTTCAAACTCTTCATTTCTTTAGTAATTATATGCATATTAATTACTCAAAATTTCCAAAAATATTCCCAAAAATCACCAAAAATTCCTAAAAATTTCCAAAATTCCTAATTTCTCCATTTATCATTTCCAAAACACTCTTTAATCCTGTATTAAATTTTCAGGATGTTACAATTCTCCCCACCTTTTAGGAATTTTGTCCCCAAAATTCACTATGTCAGACAACCCTTATGAAATAATATATAGCCTAATCTGCTCACTACATCCCTAATGACTTGAATTAGGGAAGAAAACTTCAAATCCTAGCCAAACTAATCTAAGCCATTTCTTTTTCTTCTAAATATTTAAATCATAATGCTAATCTTAGTACACCTTAATTGTCTAACTACTTGACTTAAAAGACCACAAGAGTTACTCTTTATTCACTAGCCAAGATATTTCTCGCCAAATAGTCATATTTTGCCAAATCCTTATATAGAGATGAGAACAAATCTCAAAACCTATGCCAATATCGATCAATCACCTATCGACCATCTTCCCCTTTTTCTCAAATAATTGGTTTCTCTTCCATTTAACATCAAAACTGCCTACACTTTAATTATCTTCATTACTCCCTCTCTCTTTCCAACTTCTCCAAGCTCTTCACTTCTTACAGTTAGATAACATGTCTCTAGGAATTTATTCCTTATTTTAACTCGTCTAACTTAACATATCCCACCATATCTAACTCACTTAATTCTATTCAATTCCAATGAATCAATTAAAAGTTCGCTAAAACTTCTATATTTATTTAACTCACCCATGCTCACAATTTCCAAAATCCATCACCAACTCGAAACGTCTTAATTCCCTTAGTAGAATAACGACAACTTTTCACATATTGCTAATACTAAATGTGATTAATACTATCCAACCCAATCTTTTGTCTAAACACTCGTAATAAAATGTCAATTATCTACATGATTCAGGATTTCCTACTAAATCGATTTAAATCACTGGATATACTAATCGTTCACCCTAGTTACATCCATGAGCCTAAACAATAGTCCATATTTATATCATTTATAACCTTTGGCTTATCAACTATATTTTCTAAATTAACATCAACAATCTCCCTTTATTAATGTCGCTTCCCATAGCCAGTAAACTTCAGAAGTCGTTAAACCCACAGTTGAACCCTAAGTAGTCTCCTCAATCCACTTTAATTCATAACCTGAATTTCCTCCCTTTCCATAAACACTATAGTACACTGAAATCTACAAGTTCACAACTTTGTCCAAATACATCTAAATCAATACATTCTAATTATACCCTCACTACCATATTCCTTCATTAATACCATACTTCAATTCCAACATGATCTAACTTAAGTAATCAAGTTATAGTGTACATCAAAAACCGTAATGATTTCATAATCCTACAAAACTATACAATTACAAATTTCCATCAAAATCATATAAGGTAATAAAAATCAATAACCCGTTCAACGACTTAATGGTTTCATAATCCTACAATTCTTTTAAAAAAAATTTCTTCAACTACCTAAATTTCAAAGTTCAACTTTAAACCACCATCACAATAATCTACTATCATATCTCCATTCTCCAATTGACTTTTATACATTCTTAATATAATTTCTAACATGTTACCTCTTCCGAAAGCACCCTCAAGTTCATATCCTACTATAATCTAAACCAAATCAGGTTGCATTTCACCATTTAATTCAACCAATTATCCATATGCCTATGAATCCAAACCAAAAGGCTCACCAACTCTTAAATTCCCAAACTGGAACCCAATCATAGTCTTCGCAACATTAAATCTGTCGAAATTTCTTTTCTAGATCATATATCGCTAACTATTCAAGTCAGGCCAGATTATTTTACAATTTCCAGCGTCAATCAAAACACCACATCTTCATTCCTTTCTCAGGCCCTATTCGTCCGTCCCCAAGTAAAAATGGTAGAATTCCTATAAACACAACCTAACAGCCAAATAAAACCCCAAACAATTAGGTACAATTTAAAACATATGATCATAATATTCTAAGTTCACATGCCAACCTACATGACTATGCTTTGTAGATTATTTCCAATAACCAATACTCTTACAAAAGAAAATAAATCGCCAAATTGCACCAATCATCTCATTATTAGAAGTTTGTCTCTCAAAATACCAGATTAACTCAAATCTTCCTAAACAAAGATTAATCAATTGGATATCTAGGAAAAATGCACTATCATCAAAACTCAAACGAATCAAACATGCCGAGATATAAATAACTTTCTTAATCCTATTGGATTAGAAATTTGGAATCGCACTCCTTAGAAACCTAAAACCATAATCTGAATATTCCAAATCATATGCTTCTCAATTTAAAATCAAGCCAGTATAAGATTCTAAAATCCACAATATACACCTGACTTCCAATTCTACATAATCAAGGATTTGCCTAATCGAATCCAAATGTACTCTCAAATGTCTCCATCATGAAGCACAATTACATACAACCCAAAACCAAACACATTTGCATACTACAGTATTCAACTCTAAACACAAAATTGGGCTCAAGGTCAAATCCTTCTATTTAGCCACATCATCATTATTTCATATCCTTATAGGTATTATATAACAAATCTAGAACCTAAAACTACACTTAGAATACTACAAGTCATATGTTTTCTCGTCCCAAAATCTAGTTCATATAACAACCTTAATTAAATTCACATGAATCACCAATTATTCTCATTAGCCTCATCACAAAAGCATAAATTTCCAATATTCCCAACATTAATAAATTCCTATGAACATCATATTATTTCTCACTTAACTTATTAGTTCTAATATCGACTCAAATCCTCCCATAATCTTATAAATCAAGTTCTTTCCACTACATTCAAATATATTATCATTCTATCTTCAATGAAGTCAACTCGCCAAAAAGTCTACCTTCTTTAACCAAATAAAGTCTCTCATGATGCCTCGACTATGATTATGGCCGGCTCATAATTATAATCGAGACCCCCGAGAAGAATCCTCATTCAGTTAACATCCTGATTCCTTATCAATCTCTCAAATACATTGAATCTCTATCTCCTTTATGTTAAATAAATCCTTATATTTTTCTCATTGTCAGCACAATTCCCAAAATCTAGGTTGTCTTTGGTTTCATACCTTTCCTATGCTATGTCAATTTCACTCAATATCGACAAAAATTATTCAAGAAACCCATTTATTTATCTATTGTTTTAAGGTTTTCTATGAAACTTGTTGGATCGAAGTTCACCAACATACCACCCTTAACATAATCTAACTATCGCATTTCTATTATTCAATTGATTCCTACACTTCCTTAGTAATGATTATGACATCCTACCTTTTCTAAACATCCTTTAATACACAATCACACTTTACTTTAATACCAACCAATTAATTTCCACCAAAATTATTGTTGAACTCTCACTTCTTCTAAAATATAGTTTCAATTGAACGTCCTGAATTTAAACATTTCTTTCAAATCCTACTAATTAATCACTAATTACTAATTGTAATTTCGTTTGTATTGCCTGTCACCCCCACTATAATTTACTTTAAACCAATAGAATCGAATTGATTCATCAAAATTACTATACACTTCACCAATACTCACCATTTACCTTGAAAATTATGTTACCTAAGAAAATCACAGTCCTAATCCATTCACTAATCTCATCTGAACATCCTTACTGCGATTTTACCTTTCTCCCCACCAATCGAATTTTGTCCTCAAAATTCAACTGCACATATCTTCAATACAAAGGTTAGGGATCATGCACAGCGGGAAGGGAAAAGAAATATATATTGCCATTCTATATGCAATGCAACAGGCAGGGTATCGTTTACCATAAAACTGATACCAAGTTGAAACATACCTCCTAATAATACCTTAATAACCTACTTACTTCCACCTAATAAAACACATAATCAAAACAATCCATACAAATGGTGTCTAACCATGTTAGCAAGAGTACATCTAACATGGTTAGAAAGAGAAAACGATATCAATCAATACTAGATGCCCTAACCATGTTAGTAAGGGATTCACCTAACATGGTTAGCAAAAGAAACCAAGCAAGCTACATAAAGGTTAACCATATCAGAGCGGGGCCCATCTAACATGGTTATATAAAATAACAACACTCATCACAACAATAAATCACAATCAACAATATAACCATGTTAGGAAAAGGTCTTTCCTTAACACAATTATTCAGAACACCTGTATCAATTAAACTCATTAAAACTACTATCTGACTTAAGCATGTCAGTACCACAGAGCACATTCAAACTTCATTAATCACAATTATATGATACATTCGTATCATGAAAGAGAAATTGTCTTTCCATTAGCAGACAATTCTCAACGGTCAATTCACCACTATATAATCAATCAACACATTAAAACAGTGTGTGATACGACCACCACTGTCACATTCTTTCAATATCAGTGACTAACCAACAATCAACAGAAATAACTAACACAATTCATTCCAAACAATACAAACAAATGCGGAAGCGGATGCAACCTAATAAATGGCAATATACATCCCTACGGTGTACCTCCGGCCTACTCACTGACTCAGTGCAGCTGGCCGGTCCCTCTTTCCCTTCCTCTCAGACTACCTCTGGGCATGATCACCTGCAAAAATAAAGGGAATGGGGTGAGACAAAACAATGTCTCAGTAATCACTACTTAACTCACTGTGAGACTCAGAAGTGGGGTAGTGGAGCGTCTACAGGGTACCACAGTTCAAAACCTGCATACAGCACATAACATTTGCAAATATATCGATGTATATATCCAGAATAGATGCATCCATCTCTCAATAGACAAAAATAAACATGATTGACACTGTGCCCAGTCTCAAAACTGAAAGCATGTAAAGGGAGCACTTTAAAAAGTGAAAACGTCCCTGGGGAGCACTTTAAAAGTGAAAACGTCCCTGAGGAGCACTTTAAAAGTGAAAACGTCCCTGGGGAGCACTTTAAAAGTGAAAACGTCCCTGGTTCCTTTACAATCCGAGGAACCTGTACAATTAACCTATCGATTTGCGCAAATCGATAGGTTACATCGGCCGACGGTACAACTAACCAGTGTCATGCAACATACCAAAGAATATATATAAATATGAATTTATATAAAGTACAGTTCAGTTGAAAGGTACCCTATAGCCCACGTTTATGTATAACATAATCTGAATTCATTTTATTTATATATATAAATAAGTAGAAGAGGATGTCAGAAAATCCTCAACTACCATCACCCTCAGTATCACAGTCAGTTAAGCGTGATTACCTGTTCAAGCTCCAAAACAGCACTATATATATATATCCTCAGTTATTATCATCCGCGAGCTCCACTCGAAGCGCTGCCGTTTACAATCACATAATGAGCTGCTGATGGTCAAGACACAATATCAGTGACTTTGACCACCAATTCAAACTAATTCTAAACAATTATTGATCACTTTGTCCTATTATCAAAAAGTCTTCTAAAAAGTAATCACAAATCACTTCACAATTCCATTAATCAACTTCCAATATACTCCACTTCCTAAATATGAACTTTCAGGTTTACAACTAAACAACAACCCATCCAATTTCTATTTAACTTTCCACGTCATAAACTTGCTAACCTTAATTTCTTGAAACCTGTTCAGATTTTCAGTCATTCTAAAACATCATTTTCATCTACTAAATCATGCCACAAAACAGATTTTTAAATTAAAGCACTAAACTTAATAGTTTAAAGCTTAAAACTGAAACTATTTCCTTCAATTCCTCAATAATATAACATTGCATTCCCTCATGTTTTAATTAGAATTTGAGCCATAAACATATAACTACCAATTCAGCCAAAACAAGAAAGATGAACTTTAAGAACCCTCAATCACAGCACTGATCAGACATTAAAGCGCCTAGAGATTCCAACTCTTCATCACCTTGAAAACTAAATCAAGTTCAGAAATCTCCTATCCAAAGAGTTCATAATTATTTACCACTTAAATTCTCAATCACCCACATTAGTCAAAATAGTCTATACCAATCATCCAAAATCACCATAATCTGAATTGCCCCAATTATTCACTATTTCATCATTCTATACTTACCTCTCAAATCTCATCTAACAAATAAAGATCACTATTTTATTACCATTGGCATAAATTTCGAAATCCCCTTTCAATTCCTAGCATTTGGCACTCTAAATGTCCAACAATTCCCAAAATAATCTCCAACTTCAATAAACCTAAATACTTCCCAAAAATCTTTAATTAACCATTTAAACATTCACAAATTTTTGTTTAAAGTCCCAAAGATTTAATTATGGCAAAATCCTAACTTGAAAGAGTCACAACTATCACCAAAAATTCCCAAATACTTAATCTCCTTTAGCAAATCCAATTGCTCCCAAGAATACTCAAATTCCATGCCTCAATTTCAATATTAAAGCATTAACATTCCAAAGATCACAATATAACCAAAACCTAACTCCAAAGAATCCTAAAGTATTCCCCAAAATTCCAAAGTATTTTCCAACTTCAAGAAATATCTAATATCCTCACAAAACTTCCATTAATCACTTAACAATTATTATGGTAGCTTGACAATCCTGAAGTTCCAATTTTTCACAAAGCCCTAAGTTTAAAAGAGGGAACTTTATTCACAAATCAACATCACAAGGTAGTAAGAGAGCTTACGGAATTCAAGAATGAGAAGGGAGACACAACCGCCGCCAACCGCCGTCCAAAACGCCGGAAATCGGCCACTGTAAGTGGTGGTTGAGCATGGAACAGCCACGGAAGGAAAGAAAAATGAGAGATTAACCTTGGAAGGGAGTAAGAACTTCAAACACATAAAAAAAACTACCACCAACCTCTCACCGCCCTCGGCCGCCGGAAAAACAAAACAACCCGCCGGAAAAACAACTCCAAGCTGCCGGCCGAACTGGAAAGAGGAAAGGGGAGTTGAGAAAATTGTGTTGTGAAGTTGAAGAAGGAAGAACAACATGAGAATCACAAGAAAAATCAAACCTTTCCTCCCTAAATGCTTCACGTCGCCGGAAAAAGCTGCGCCGCCGGAAACCACCGCAAGCCGCCGGTCGGACTCGGCTAACAGACCCGAGGAGAAGAGAAGATGAAGAACACAAAACTGATTTAAGGTCTTAGAGAGAGAGAGAGAGAGAGATAGCCGAAGTGGTGAGGAAGAAGAAAATGAAAATGGTGAAGGGAAGGAGAGGGAGCACGCCACGCGAGAAAATGGAGGGGGTCAGATTTGTTGATAAGGAAGGGAGTAGGCCGTGTTTGGTTGATGAAAATAAGGGTGATTTTGGTTATTTAAAGCCCAAACTTGCTATAGTGTACTCATTTTGATTTAAAACCACTTAAACCAGCCTCCAATCTTCTTAAACTTCAAAATATTTTTAGCTCTACCACTCCCTCATATTTCAAACTCTTCATTTCTTTAGTAATTATATGCATATTAATTACTCAAAATTTCCAAAAATATTCCCAAAAATCACCAAAAATTCCTAAAAATTTCCAAAATTCCTAATTTCTCCATTTATCATTTCCAAAACACTCTTTAATCCTGTATTAAATTTTCAGGATGTTACAAATATGTTTTCACCAAGTCATAAACTTTGTTGATCGTTCTTAAATTCCTTGAAGATTTCCAGATTTATAACTATAAAGCAATTCTCCAACATTGACTAACAATTTACTCTACTATCTAGTAACATACATACTTTTACCCCTTTTAATATGAATTGAAGCGGCTCCAACTATCATATCCATTAAAATGAACAATCATAATTGTCATTCTTCTTAAATTTACTAACCTATCCCCAAATCTTTTCACATCATCCCTCGTTTCCTAGAACAACTTTACTTTCATCTCTCTCCCACCTACTACTTTAACTTAAACGAGAATGCACACTTTGTAATTCCACAATGGCTAAGTACCTAACTTCATAAGAAAACAAATGAAGATTCCATTTTTCACAAAACCCCTTAATCTAGTTAGAATTATTTCCAGTTTCAATAGTACAAATGACATACAACTTCATATACCTTCTTCTAACCTCTTTTCCTTAACATTAAACTTCTTCAAAGTCCACTTTATTTCCTTGAACCCACTAAATGCAGCAAGAATTTTCCCTTTTTTTTTCCTCTCAAATATTCAGCCACTGTTTAAGCATGAATAAGAATTCTAGAATCACCATTTCACTATAAAACCACAATCAATTTCAAATAGCCATTAAATGACAAGCCAATCATCACTTCACCAAGAACTAAAACTCAACAACAATTTCCAGTTTCAATACACAAATCTTTTCACAACAATATAATCATAGAATTCAAATTAAAATCACACTTTATATAACATACTTATATCAAAAACCATTCAGCCAACACAAATGAAAGGTAGGGAACTCACAAAACAAGTCCCCAGTGAAATTTACTATTATAACACCACATCATAATATCATTAGTATCCTTTATGACACTATATCTATTCACATCAGAGAGGAGACAGAAAAACAAATCAAGAAATCAATAACTCTAACCAGGGCAAACAAAAAGACTATATTGTCACTTCACAAACTCCTAATTAATCATTCAAATTATCTAAAAATCACCAGAAATCGAGACTTAAGCTTCATTTAACTAATTATTATGACCCAGAATCCTAAACCCCTTTCAATTTTCCTCTCAAATCTCGGCCAAAGCAAAGCACAAGGGTAGAAATGAAGCAAATTGGACATACAGTGCAACCAATCAATTTCCAATATATTCCTACATGTAATACTTAGAAATTTTGACCTTAGAATCTCTAAAACTCGTCGGTCCTAAAGTACCAAGAACCTAGGGTTTTCACAAATTGCTCCAAACTTCAATCAAAGTTCAATTTCTCATTCAATTCAACAAGAATTAAAGCTAAAGCTTTAACTTTTACCGATTAGCTAACTAAACCCCAAAACTAAAATTGAACCCTCTCTTAACTCGCCCAAAATCAAAGGAAAATGAATAGGAAATCAAAATAAAAGCTCACCCAAGTTCGATGTACATTCCCGCAGGTCCAGTATGAGCTCGCCGTCGCCGGAAAGCCGCCGAAAATCGGCCACTGTGGTGGCTAGGCCGAAACAGAACAACCAAAAGGGAAAGAAAAGTAAGAAAATCAAAGTTGGGAATAAGAGTATTTTGAAGAACAAAGAAACGGCAAAGCTTACCGAAAACCGCCGCCATCCGCCGCCCATTTCGCCGGAAATCGAAGAAACCCGCCGGAAAACGATTGAGAGAGAAGAGAAACAGATCGGCCTAAGCTTAGGAAGAAAGGTAAAAAGGAGAAGCTTGAGAGGGAAGTGAGGCCGACGGCGTCAACGCCGCCGTCGCCTGTGACCGCCGTTCGACACCCGAAAGAAGAGGAATGAAGAAGAAGGCGGAGGGAGGAGGGAGGGTTTTCGGGTGAGAGGGAGGGGACGAAGGAAGTCACGACGGCATCCTCCTTCATCGTCGCCGTTGACGGCGGCCGGAGAAAATGGAGAGGGAGGAGGAGGGAAGTGACGGAAGAAAAAGAGGACGAAGGTGAAGAAGAAATGGGGGGGCGACGGGTTTTTGTAAGGAAATGAAGGGGGAGGCGTGTTTGGCTAGGTGAAATAAGGTTGGTAAATGATAATTTGTAGTCCAAACTTGCCATAGTGTACTCTTTTAATTTTAAAACCACTTAAACCAGCCTCCAATCTCCTTAACCTTCAAAATATTTTGGGTTTTACTATTCCCTCATACTTCAAACTCTTCAATTTCTTAATTAATTATATGCACATTTATTACTCAAAATTTTCAAAATGTCCTCAAAAATCACCAAAAATTCCTAAAAATTCCAAAATTCCCAATTTCTCCATTTATTATTTCCCAAAACACTCCTTGATCCTGTATTAAATTTTCAGGATGTTACAATTTACCCCACCTTTTTAGGAATTTTGTCCCAAAAATTCGCTAGACGTACACCTAACACACAGAAAATACACAAATCAACCTTGAATTCTTCATATTTACTCTAATAATTTCACTACAACTGAATACACTCAACATCATTCTTCCCCGTTTATCCTCATTCAATCTATAGTAGTCACCAATAATAATCCCGTTACTCCTAGCTAACCTTTATTTACTAGTCACCCCAACCTCAAATTACTTATATTAAAGTCCAATTTCATAATTGACAACAATATCCTCTTCAGAATCTAGTGGTTTCTTCAATTATAATCCAAGATCTCACTTCCAATTGTTAGATAACAACTCCATAAAATTACATTTCTAACTTTAACTCATGATTCTAACTTAACATGCACTCATCCATGTCAACTTCAACATTAAATTTGTGGTTAATTACCTCAAATTTCAATAAAATAGACATCCGCTACACTTCCAGTCTGGCATATTACACTCTACTAGTTTCTTTATCCATTTTGCTCAGCCATAAGCACAACTTTGAAGTTTCATCACTACTTCTAATTGTCTCATTCTCATCCATACAAGCCTTAGGTTAACACACCACAAAATCATAATACCTTTCAATATCAATACATTACTCTAAATCATTAACCTGCAGTGTACTACTAAGTATTCACCCTAACTTTAATCCAAAGCATAAGTTCCTAAATTTCATTCTTCAAGCCAAATTTTTGGTTGTTCATCAGTTCATAACCAATATATAGTATCCTAATCCTTAAAGTCAAAACTCCTCTCAATTACCTCTATTTCCATCCATACAAGCTTGACAATCATGATTTTCCCATAATTCCCTAGATTTCTCAAATCTTCAAATCATAAATTCCTACTGTTTGATTCCAACTAAGTAAAGAATCAATGAAAATATCTCAATCCTTCTAATACCTTGATTTGAAACATGAAGATCATCACATAACCTTATGTCCCACCGAATTCTCATCAAAATCGTCTCCTAATATTATAATGTGGGACAACCAGAACAAGAGGCAAGGAAATCAACTTCTTCCTTTTAATTAAAATCATAACACAACACAATTAATTTAATACCCATCGTATGAATATACTACTCACAAATATTCCTCTCAATCATCATTTCACATACACATCCAAACCCTTCAAAAACTCAAAAATCAAATTACATAATTCAGTGTATATCTATAGTCATTTAAGAGTTCCTTTATTTATTATACAATCATTTTCTTTAGCCTTTACAAATCTTATTTCCCAATTCTAGTTCAATTTGTAATATTCCATATAATTCATCATTTCAATCCTTGTTACTTATCCTTATCAAAGTACAACTTCATAACTTTCTATTTTAAGTTGCTAGATCAACTCAAGGTATTGCAGTACAATGCACTTACTATCACATATCATATAATTCACATTGCATCAAAGCAATTTCACCAAATTTCATACTTCAATATCTTTTCCACTCAATTAATAAAAGAGATAATTTCCCTCAAAACAAAGTCGAATCACAATTATAACCACAAATCACATCACAATCAAAAATCACAACAACATGCATCATGGCGGCGTTTTTCTAAAGAAAACTTTTCAAGAAAGTCTTACAAAAACATCAAGCTTATTTAGTTTACCAATGACGTCCAACAAAAGGCTATCAATCATTCTTCAATAAAATCTAACATTACTATAACACATTTAACATAATATGTAACTTAGCTTATTAATCACCATCATCAATTACACTTAAACAACACTCACTTAACATTCTATAAAGATTTTGTCTAGCTGTACAAACAAAATTTGAAACAACAATTACCTTCAAATAACCACTTATAATCAAACATCAAAGTATAGATATCAAAACAACCAATCTCCATGGAATTTCAATTAAACCAATTAATAAACAAGTCAATTTTCCAACTAATCAAACAATTTAACTAAATAAACAACGATCAGAAGACAAGATCAACAATTCTTATTTCATATTATATTCATTATTAACATTAATTGTTATTTTCAAGGTTACTTACCCTTTTTTTTTTACCCAATAAGGTATCTCATGATGCCTCGACTATGATTATGGCCGGCACATAATTATATTCGAGACCCCAGAGAAGCATCCTTATTTCGTTATTCTTCCTAATTCTTATAAACATTTTTATTTATTTCATTATTCTTTCTATATTCATCTCCATCTCTCCACATTACCTATTCAATTGCGTTTATCACTCTCTCCCCACCACGGGATTAGTGATATACCTCTCAAAAGGCAGATATTCATGCACATAAGGAAGGGAACACAAACAATGTATATTGCCAATCTATATGCAATGCAGCACAGTCCAGGGTTATCGTATACCAAATACTGATAACCAAGTTGTAACAGTCTGTTACTAATTCCCTAATTAACCTGTGACATCTCTTTTAGTTCAATAATATCTTTACTAACTATGATAGAAAAAGGAATTTCAATAATATCAATATTTCTATCATAGTTAGAAAAAGAATATCCTAATGATTAAAATATTATCCATGATAGAAAAGAATAAACTAATACAACACAGCTGCTATCATGGATAATTATTGCTAACCATGTTAGAAAGGATTTGTCTAACATGGTTAATAAACAAAACTAATTGATATTAAACAATAAATAGATATATACATGCGGAAGCAGATGCAGGCCTATACAAATTGGCAATATACAATTCTAAATAAACTATATCACCTCCACTACCTAATTTCCCTTTCCTGAAACTTGCGCCTGTGCATGAATACCTGCAAAAATGTGAGTAATCGTGGAATGAGACAATTTGTCCCAGTAATCACCGCTTAACTCACTATAACAGTGAGATGTGCGGTAGCGAGGGCGTCTAAAGGGTACCTCATTTTAAAATCAGTAATATATACATATATCTGTCAAGTCTTCTTCCATTCAACACTCAAGTCCCTCTGTCACATCCAAATCAACTCAGATTCACCATCTCTACTTTCCACATATCAATCAAATCCCTCAGTTAATTCCACAATAACTAAATATCACCTCCCCAGTCTCCAATCTAATGATACTACCACCGCAACTCTCACACTCACCTATAGATGCATTGTGCCATCACGGGGCATTCAAGCATCTAATCTTCACTATATGATTTGACACTGTGTCCCTCTCCATAATGAGGGGACAATTTCCCTCTCTGGCAATCCCTAGAGAGGGAACCCCAATTCTGTTTCCATTGCAGAACGGGAACGGTTGGGCTCTCCAGTGCCAAACAACCGTAGGTCACTTTCTCTCAATAAGTTGACCTATGATCCCCGGTCTAATCAATCCGAAAAGGATCATCAGTACAAATAACTGTCGATTGGCCAATCGACAGTTATCATCGCGCGATGGTACATAAATCTCAGTGTCATGCAAAGCTCACCATATCCATATCCATCCATTTCAATATCATCATTAATAACATGCAATCTCACCATTCCTTTCAATATATCAATCTAAACTAATTGAACTCCTTCCCTCAACCTACTCTCAATATCCGTGTCAACAACCAGAATAATAGCACACCAGGATAACAGTATATGTAAAATGTATCAAAATCTTTCATACAGAAATAATCGTGTTTAAAAGGCACCCGATAGCCTGTTTGTATAAAAATAGCTTTTCAAAGATAATATATATATAGAGGGTGAGAAAAGATTTTGCAAATCCTAGCTAACATCATCCTCAATGTTATAGTAAGGTTAAGTGTGATTACCTGTCGCCCTTAGCAATTTACGCAAAATTTCTTAACCATCCTTTCTTGATGCCACGAAAACCTACTTGCATCCACTCCTAAAATAATATAGAGCAAAATGATAAATTATTATCATTTACACTTTACAATACTTAAGCGTCTCTCTCGTATCCTATATCACTACCCAATCCCTTTTATCAATTCAAATACTCTAAATGATTCAAATCATGAGTCACACAAGTTTCACTAACATCAACTTCAATCCAAAGAAATCTCACAATAATCATAGATGATGTTTTATATCTTCAATTCACCATCAAGTTACTTAATAACCTTGTGTGGAATTAATTAGATCAATGCAAGGAGAAATCAAACTTCTCATACTTCCTATTTAATGCAAAATAATATTTTGTTATAACAAATCCACTCATGCACTTCCACATCCTATAAACCTTATCACTTTTAACACCCATATTCTCCAAACAATGAATTCATCAATAATCATTTCAGCCACAAGCATAACTTAAACATCCATGCATTGTAATTAATTTCATCTCTTCATACAACTTCAATCAAAACAAAGAAGCTAGCAGCGACACAAAGATTCACATGCAAGCATTCCAATTTATAATTCACACATGAATATGTTTTCACCAAGTCATAAACTTTGTTGATCGTTCTTAAATTCCTTGAAGATTTCCAGATTTATAACTATAAAGCAATTCTCCAACATTGACTAACAATTTACTCTACTATCTAGTAACATACATACTTTTACCCCTTTTAATATGAATTGAAGCGGCTCCAACTATCATATCCATTAAAATGAACAATCATAATTGTCATTCTTCTTAAATTTACTAACCTATCCCCAAATCTTTTCACATCATCCCTCGTTTCCTAGAACAACTTTACTTTCATCTCTCTCCCACCTACTACTTTAACTTAAACGAGAATGCACACTTTGTAATTCCACAATGGCTAAGTACCTAACTTCATAAGAAAACAAATGAAGATTCCATTTTTCACAAAACCCCTTAATCTAGTTAGAATTATTTCCAGTTTCAATAGTACAAATGACATACAACTTCATATACCTTCTTCTAACCTCTTTTCCTTAACATTAAACTTCTTCAAAGTCCACTTTATTTCCTTGAACCCACTAAATGCAGCAAGAATTTTCCCTTTTTTTTTCCTCTCAAATATTCAGCCACTGTTTAAGCATGAATAAGAATTCTAGAATCACCATTTCACTATAAAACCACAATCAATTTCAAATAGCCATTAAATGACGAGCCAATCATCACTTCACCAAGAACTAAAACTCAACAACAATTTCCAGTTTCAATACACAAATCTTTTCACAACAATATAATCATAGAATTCAAATTAAAATCACACTTTATATAACATACTTATATCAAAAACCATTCAGCCAACACAAATGAAAGGTAGGGAACTCACAAAACAAGTCCCCAGTGAAATTTACTATTATAACACCACATCATAATATCATTAGTATCCTTTATGACACTATATCTATTCACATCAGAGAGGAGACAGAAAAACAAATCAAGAAATCAATAACTCTAACCAGGGCAAACAAAAAGACTATATTGTCACTTCACAAACTCCTAATTAATCATTCAAATTATCTAAAAATCACCAGAAATCGAGACTTAAGCTTCATTTAACTAATTATTATGACCCAGAATCCTAAACCCCTTTCAATTTTCCTCTCAAATCTCGGCCAAAGCAAAGCACAAGGGTAGAAATGAAGCAAATTGGACATACAGTGCAACCAATCAATTTCCAATATATTCCTACATGTAATACTTAGAAATTTTGACCTTAGAATCTCTAAAACTCGTCGGTCCTAAAGTACCAAGAACCTAGGGTTTTCACAAATTGCTCCAAACTTCAATCAAAGTTCAATTTCTCATTCAATTCAACAAGAATTAAAGCTAAAGCTTTAACTTTTACCGATTAGCAAACTAAACCCCAAAACTAAAATTGAACCCTCTCTTAACTCGCCCAAAATCAAAGGAAAATGAATAGGAAATCAAAATAAAAGCTCACCCAAGTTCGATGTACATTCCCGCAGGTCCAGTATGAGCTCGCCGTCGCCGGAAAGCCGCCGGAAATCGGCCACTGTGGTGGCTAGGCCGAAACAGAACAACCAAAAGGGAAAGAAAAGTAAGAAAATCAAAGTTGGGAATAAGAGTATTTTGAAGAACAAAGAAACGGCGAAGCTTACCGAAAACCGCCGCCATCCGCCGGCCATTTCGCCGGAAATCGAAGAAACCCGCCGGAAAATGATTGAGAGAGAAGAGAAATAGATCGGCCTAAGCTTAGGAAGAAAGGTAAAAAGGAGAAGCTTGAGAGGGAAGTGAGGCCGACGGCGTCAACGCCGCCGTCGCCTGTGACCGCCGTTCGACACCCGAAAGAAGAGGAACGAAGAAGAAGGCGGAGGGAGGAGGGAGGGTTTTCGGGTGAGAGGGAGGGGACGAAGGAAGCCACGACGGCATCCTCCTCCATCGTCGCCGTTGACGGCGGCCGGAGAAAATGGAGAGGGAGGATGAGGGAAGTGACGGAAGAAGAAGAGGACGAAGGTGAAGAAGAAATGGGGGGGGGGCGACGGGTTTTTGTAAGGAAATGAAGGGGGAGGCGTGTTTGGCTAGGTGAAATAAGGGTGGTAAATGATAATTTGTAGTCCAAACTTGTCATAGTGTACTCTTTTAATTTTAAAACCACTTAAACCAGCCTCCAATCTCCTTAACCTTCAAAATATTTTGGGTTTTACTATTCCCTCATACTTCAAACTCTTCAATTTCTTAATTAATTATATGCACATTTATTTCGACACATTATATATGTAGTATCCTGTCTGGTGGTGCTGGATATTTTGGAATTTTGTGACATATTTGCAGGTGCTGGATACTGAGAGGTTGTGAGTATAGAAAAGGAATTAGATGTGAGTTGAGATTTTGGAGTTATGTTGAGGGAAGATATTGTGGTTAATAGATTGAAAGGTGATGTGAGAGTGATTGATGTTGATGTTGATGTTGATATTGATTATTGAGGATGAGATATTGATAGGGATATGGTGAGCATTGCATGACACTGAAATTTATGTACCATCGCGCGATGATAACTGTCGATTGGCCAATCGACAGTTATTTGTACTGATGATCCTTTTCGGATTGATTAGACCGGGGATCATAGGTCAACTTATTGAGAGAAAGTGACCTACGGTTGTTTGGCAGTGGAGAGCCCAACCGTTCCCGTTCTGTAATGGAAACAGAATTGGGGTTCCCTCTCTGGAGATTGCCAGAGAGGGAAATTGTCCCCTCATTATGGAGAGGGACACAGTGTCAAATCATATAGTGAATAATAGATGCTTGAATGCACCGTGGTGGCACAATGCATCTGTAGGTGAGTGTGAGAGTTGTTGTGGTAGTATTAGTTGATTGGAGTATGGAGATGTTGAATTGATTTGGTTTGAAGGTGATTGTTGGACTTGAGTGAGCATGGAAGAAACCTTTATATATATATATTACATTGTGGTTTTTATATCTGTGGTACCCTTTAGACGCCCTCACTACCGCACATCTCACTGTTATAGTGAGTTAAGCGGTGATTACTGGGACAAATTGTCTCATCCCACGATTACTGACATTTTTGCAGATATTCATGCACAGGCGCGAGCATTCAGGAAAGGGAATTAGGTAGTAGAGGTTATATAATTTATTTGGAATTGTATATTGCCAATTTGTATAGGCCTGCATTCGTTTCCGCATGTATATATCTATTTATTGTCTAATATCAACTAGTTTTGTTACCAAGGGCCTTGTAGCCCAGTGGTATGATATCTCCCCTTTAGATGGGAGGTTGCGGGTTCGATCCCGCTTGTAACCTCAAGCCGTTAGTGCTTGCCCCTTTGAATCAAAAAACAAAAAAAAACTAGTTTTGTTTAATAACCATGTTAGGCAAATCTTTTCTAACATGGTTAGCTTTTAATTATCCATGATAGTATTCATATTTTATTAGGCAATTCTTTCCTATCATGGATAATGTATAAAATGATTAGAAAGTTTCTTTTCCTAACTATTATAGAGATATTGTGGATATGAATACTTCTTTTTCTATCATAGTTAGTAAATAGATTATAGAATTTAAAATGGATATCATTAGTTTATTAGAGATTAAGTAACAATATGTTACAGAATACAAAACAATTAATATAATAAGTAAGCAATTTTGCAATATAACAATGTTATATAAAATTAAGCAATCTTGACTTTACAAGATTGAGAGACCATTTCACATCAGTATTGAGTATTGACATTTCATCCAATAAGTTACACATTATTATATTGCTTTCAAAATTCTCAATATGAAGCAATTTTAGAATACTATTATATCAATTTTTATGTGACTTTCAATAAACAACTTAATTTGAATCAAAATGAAAGTTAATTAATATGACACACAATTATGAATTAATATATAACTATAAGAATAAAATGGTAAATTAACCACTATCACCCTCCCCTCCACCTCCTTAATCAAACAAATGATCATTAAACTTGCCCCTCTCTTTCATTCCATTCCCTCCTTCTTATTAAACCAAACAAAGTAATATTAAACCCTCCCTTCCTTCCCTCAAACCAATCAGGCCTTAGGGAAAGAAACCTTCACCGTCATTTCTTCTCTCATCGCTCAAACACAACTCCCTTCCTCACCATTTCGTTTTTCTTTCTTTCTTCTCTTCCAGCTTCATATTTCGTCAATCTCCAGCAATCTTCAGCGAGAATTCCACATGCAAATCCATATTCTAGCTTAGGTAAGTATCCTCAATCTTTATATATAGGTTTTACATAGTTTGAGCAATGATTTGGGGATGATCCCATTTGGGTATAGGAAAATTGTTAAAACTGAACTCACATATAAATGTGAGTTGGGAATTTAACATGCAAAGCTTTGTCATGAAGTTGGAATGAAAGAAGTGTTACTTACTCTTCTTTGTTTCTCTATTCTCTTTCCATTCGGCCAGCAACATTAAATGAGTGGAGCTTTGAAAATCTGCAGCAAAACCTCAAAGTATACAAGATAAGCTTGGTGAGGTTTCTTTCTTCATTCTTATATTTTTCTGCAAGATGGGTTTTATGACCGAGAGGCTGAATTTAATACTCCCGTCCTAAATATAAGACTTAGTTGACTTTTTTGGAAAATCCTAGAAAAGCAAAATAAGTTAATTGTAAATTGATTTACCTAATTTTTTCCCTTAGACTAGTTTATTTTACCTATAAACTAATGGATAATCTAAAAATATATCAAATATGTCATAATTTAATAACCTATTTCGCAATCTTAATCTCTCTAAAAAAGTCAACTAGGTCTTATATTTAGGATCAGGGGCAGTATATACCTTGAAAACAAAGAACTTCAAATTTATGTGTGGTTAAAGTTTATTTAAGTTGCAATGTAGAAATTGCTTGTTTGATTGTTTGCTTTCTTGATGAATTAAAATTTCTACAAATTATTTGTGCCTGGCCAAATTGATTTCCCTTGAAAAAGAGTTGGGAATTTCAATTTGGTATTATGTTTTGGTATGGAGTCTGAGGCATGAAGGTTGCTGCTATCCCCTTTGACTTTTGTGCCAATGGTACAGAACAGAGACATAGGGAGAAGTTCTCTTGTCTCTACAGGTATATGAATGATTTAAGTTGGCTTTTGTGTTTGGATATTGTTATGCTTGCTGGAATGCAACTATGGTATGTGAAAATTGTGATTTTCTAAACTTGAAATTGTTATGGCCGAATCAGTTTTTGGAACAGCTAGGAAATTGTGTGATTGAACTTAGGTCAAGGTGCATTTTTAGTACTCTAGAATATAGCAAAGTGCACTTAACATAATACACAATATTGTGGTCTATTTGTGGTAACCAAGAATTATTTTCGTGGCTTATTTAGTAACGACGTTAAATAAGTTAAGTTTGACCGTTATGTGTCAAATTTTGACCGTTAAATTGTGGGGTAAAGGAGCATTTTCAGTACTCTAGAATATAGAAAGGGCATCAAGCATAATATACAATATTTAAACACCATAAACAACTAAGTCACAATATTATTCAAAGTGTCAAATAATTAAACACTACAAAGTTATAAAGATCCATAGACTATCCTAGTATCATGAATGTATAAACTAATAAGTCATTAGTATTTTACATATATAAAAAATGTAAGCAAAGAATCATAAACTAAACAGGTTGGCCTTACTGAGTTAAAACGGGTTGGTCATACTGGCTCGACACAAATTAAAATGGGTTGGTCATACTGGCTTGACCCAAATTAATGACCTTATGATGTAATAGAAGAAGAGTTACTTCTATCTGATTACATAGTTATAAACTTAAAATAATGTTCGTTGAATTGTCATTTCAATTTACATATATCACATCATTTTGTCACATTATAAAAGTGAGTTTTAACTAACGAATTACTAGATAAGCATTGAAAATAATTCTTAGTTATCACAAAAGGACCAAAATATTGTATATTATGTTTGGTGCTCCTTCTATATTCTATAGTACTGAAAATGCTCCTTTACCCCACAATTTAACGGTCAAAATTTGACACATAACGGTCAAACTTAACTTATTTAACGTCGTTACTAAATAAGCCACGAAAATAATTCTTGGTTACCACAAATGGACCACAATATTGTGTATTATGTTAAGTGCACTTTGCTATATTCTAGAGTACTAAAAATGCACCTTAACCCTTGAACTTAATGTTGTTTTAGTGGACATAAAATTTTGGGGTGTTATGAAGCTGATTCTTGTGATCTAATGCAAGAACAAATTCTGCTTAGATTGTATCTATTGAATGCTAATGATTAATGGCATGTTTGGGTTTCCAATGAATGATTGTTGCTGAAATTGGATGCTGGTATACGTTGAAAATTCTGTTGTGGCTAATTATTTATGAAGTTGAAACAAAAGTAACTACTATTACTTTGGTGGGCTACTAATATATTTAGCCGAATAAATGCACCTTGCTTGTGAATGTTCCTATCTGCTGCATGCTATGATGTGAAGAATATATATAGTTTGAAGAATTAATTAATGGTTATAAAAATGATTAAAACTGATTCTGTTGATGCATGGGTGTTAAATTTCTGTTCTTGGTAGGCAAATCCAATTCGTTTGAATAAATTGGAATGTGTTAATGTGTAAAGGCTGAACTGATACTAATAAATATAAGGCTCCAAAAATTCTTATTTAAACTGAAAGAATGCAATGCTTTACTCTCTGCTTTGTTGCTATTGTTGCTTTGCATTTGGCTGAACAAATTCTGAACTTAAAGAGGTGCTAATAAGTATTAAAATGATTGTTAAAAAAAATTGGATAACCTCAATTTGTGGTCTCAAATGTTGTATATTGCTTTAAGAATTTTGTACTTGTAACACCCCAAAGTTTAATTTAAGATAATAAAAAACTAATTAAGATCTTATGATGCTATTAGTGGCTTAAAAATCCTTGTTACTAAATATATGAAGATAAATGTATTTTTTAAGAATTGATATACTTAGTTTCTTTACAAATTAAGGAGAATTAATTAGAAAAAAAGGTTTTAGTTAGAAATTCTATGAAAATTAATTTGAGGCCTAAACAAATTTATGATGGAAGGTGAATGATTAATTGCAAATATATACATGTATAAATGCTTGCTGATTTTTGAGTGAAAGGCTGTATTCTATTAATCAACCAAAGGAGGTTACATGGGCTGTACAAGAAAGTTCACAGTGTATATAAATACACTGAGGACTGATATCTCGCTATCAAAAATGCACTACCTGCTGAAGCTAAAAATTACAATTGCCAAAATAGGACTACTTGATCATTTACCATCTAGATGAATTGTGCTAGTTGGTGGATGATCAAGGATACAAAAATTACCCTGTATGTTAAGTGAGGTATGTGCTAGATGACACGCATGGGAGTTTTGGTCCCATGGGACAAGGTGTACAGTTACTTGCCACTGTTTGTGGATGAGAGCTCGAGCTTCCTGGACTAAGTCATTGAACGGATATCTGATGTCACATCCTCTAGTGAGCCAACTGAGGAGACTCACACTGGTTGTAGTGATCACTATACTCCGAATTCCTTTTCCCCAGCAGCTATACAATCCATGGATAATGCCTATAAGTTCAGCAACATCCTGTGGTACTCTTCGAAGTTTGCAGCAGAATCCCCATTCCCAAGTACCTTCCTCATTGTAGACAACTCCACCACAGCCGCTTCGGGTGTCCGTTGGGGAAGTTGTTTTGACTTCCAGCTTATACGCGTTAACAGGGGCCTTTTGATGAAGTTTAATGATCTGCTCCGGTCTTTGTATTTTACTAGTGAGCCGTAGGAGATCCTGGTCTATGCAAGCTTTGAAGAATGGAGACTGTGGTTTCATTCCTAAGGGTCCTTCCTCAGAGCCAAAGAGCCTGTTGCATCTAGTTGTCCAGATATCCCAACAGGTATAGCCAAATAAAATAGGCCAACTGAGCTTTTTGGAGGTAGGTTGGCCAATTTCATTTTCCAAATTCCATTTGATCCAGTCCTTACCCGTAAGAGTGGTGAAAGTATCCCAATGAGCTGGATCAACGATCTCTTTCCATTTCCCCTCCGCTGCTAGGCAATCCCTGATCAGGTGCATCGTTGTTTCCGTGTTGGTGCAACCATGGGGACAAGTCGCGACTTCCGCTATCCCACGTCTCATCCGAAGGTCTGTGGTATGGACTTTATCGTGAACCACCAACCAGAGAAAAGATTTGATCTTTTCCGGTATATGAGCTCCCCATAACCGCTTCCATAATTTTCGATCACTCCCAAGAGTACCTGCAGAAATGAACAAATAAGCAGAGTTAACAGTAAAGGTTCCGTCCCGAGAAGGGTGCCAATAGTATTTGTCCTCTCCTCTCTCATCTCTCGGGGGAGGCATACAGGTGATACACTCAACCAAATTTGCAGGGAGCCACACATTTAGGTTACCACGATCCCATTGACCGAACTCATCCACATAGTCTCTAACTTTCTCGTCTCTGTTTACACCCGGCCGAAGGTTAGGGAGGAGGTCGATGATAGGGCTATGCAAATCCGACCAGTTATCGTACCAGAAGGAGGCGGATTTCCCATTCCCCAGTCTGCATTTAACTCCTTTCCGGAAGGTTTCCCACACCTTGGTTATGCCCCTCCAAATTGAAGATGCCCCTGGTTTGTGTTTCACCAAAGGCCAAGGTTGGGATCCACATTTATATTTCGATCTAAGAATTTGAACCCAAAGCGCATCCCTTCTCCAAAGGAGGTTCCAACATAGCTTGAGGATAAAAGCCTCATTTTGTTTCCTTAAGTCCTTTATATTGAGACCTCCCAAGGACTTATCCTGTGTAACTTTTTCCCACGCCATCAGGTGGACCTTCCGGTTGTTTTCAGTATCTCCCCAAAGAAAATTGCAACTGAGTTTGCTTAGGTCCTTCAGCAGCCTTTTCGGGAGGAGGTTGGTCTGCATGTGGTAGGAAGGTAACGAGGATAAAACAGAGGATATCAGAGTAGCCCTTCCAGCCAGAGTCAGGCACCCAGACTTCCAGCCAGCCAGTCTTTTCCTGGTTTTTTCAACAAGGGGAGCATATAAAAGATATGAGGGGCGTTGGTGGATGAGGGGCACTCCCAAGTATTTTCCCAAATCAGTTGTAAGGCCGACCCCCATTTTCCGGCTCAGCTCAACAGTTCTTGAGAAATGAACATTGCGAGAAAAACATATCTTAGTTTTGTGTTTGTTCATTCTTTGACCCGATGCACCACAAAATCGGTCAATGCAATTCAACATGATCTCAACTTGGTGAGTTGAGGCTTCCCCAAAGAGAACCAGGTCGTCGGCGAAAAATAAATGGGAGATTGGGGGCCCACCTGGATTTAGGACCACCGGCTTCCAATTTTCTTCCGCAATCTCATCGACAATCATATGGCTAAGGCGTTCCATACATAAGGTGAATATGTAGGGAGATATAGGATCTCCTTGCCTTATACCTCTTGAAGGGGTAAATGGTTGCGACACTTCACCATTCCATAAGACAGAGAAAGAGGCCGAGGAAATACAAGACATTATCACATTACACAAGCTTTCTTCAATCCCAGCTCTCTGCAGAGTATCATAGATGAAATGCCACTCCAGTCGATCATAGGCCTTTTCTAAGTCAACTTTCACTGCCAACCATCCATCTCCGCCCTTTTTGTGTTTCATGGCATGTATGACTTCCTGAGCAACAATGATGTTATCGCTGCTCTGCCTACCCGGGATAAAGCTGGATTGGTGATGATCCACCAAGTCCCCCATGATTGATTGGAGGCGCCTACTAATTATTTTAGTGATAATTTTGTAGCTTACGTTGCATAAAGAAATTGGGCGAAAATCCTTGATAGTTTCCGGTCGGTTGGCCTTGGGGATAAGGCATAAGTTGGTACTGTTAATGTTTCCAATTCCGGCCGGCTGAGCAAAGGCATCCTTTATAAGGTTACACACAGAATCCTTGATGGTGTCCCAAAAGTGATGATAGAAGAAAGCTTGGATGCCATCAGGGCCCGGGGCTTTATAGGCTCCAATAGCAAGGACAGCCTCTTTAATTTCCTCATCCTCCACTCTACAAGACAGATTGCCCGCGGCCATAAGGCTTAGGGGAGGAAAGGTAGTGGAAGTAATAAAAGGAATAGGGCTATGCGTCTCAGTCTTGAATAAATCACTATAATAATTCATGGCGATTTCTTTGAGCTGTTGCTGGTCTATGATCCATTCCCCCTCATCATTCCTCAGGCTCTCAATGCGATTTTTTCCTTTTCGAACAACACTGGCAGTGTGGAAATATTTGCTATTACGATCCCCCCACTTCAACCAGTTACATCTAGATTTTTGGTACCATATGAGTTCCTCTTGAGCGAGGACTTTATTGTACTCTTTCCACAATTCCTGCTCAACCTGGAGGAGGTATTGGCTATCCCTGCGACCTCTTACCCGTTCCACTCCCTTAAGTCTGTTGATGAGCTTATCCTTTTTTCCTCTTAAGCTCCCCAAGTTGCCTCTATTCCACGCATCAGTCTCAGTTCTGAAGTTTTGGATAATCTCATTCCAATTGCTACCCGTCCAGGACCGTGTAACCAGTTCCGGAAATCCCTCTTCCAACAACCAAGCAGCATGGCAACGAAATGGCAGAGGCGCTCTCCTAACTTTTTGCCCCATGCTACTTTTAAGGAGAACAGGGCGGTGATCAGAGCCGAATTTGCATAGATTCATAGTTGAGGTATGAGGAAAGGAGGTATTCCAAGTAGAGTTGACAAAAGCCCAATCAATCTTTTCCTTGAGCATTCCTTTTTCCCAAGTAAAATACTCGCCACAGCTGTTGACTTCAATGAGAGAAGCCTGGTTGATGCAATCCGCAAATTGTCTCATTGCAGCCAAATTTGGCTGAGATCCCCCTGTCTTATCACTGGTTCTCAAGTATGCATTAAAATCACCAATGACAGCCCAGGGACACGATATAGAGTGGCTAAGGGACACCAGATCATGCCAAAGGTCTGCTTGCTGATTTTATGAAGGTGAATGTTTATGGATGTTAGTGAAAATGGATAATAGCAAGCGAGTGCTTTCTTTGAACTACAATGTATGTGATTGATGAGTTGATGATTGCTGTCATTTTGTTTCAAGCGGAATGGTTTAAGATATGGTTATATGGCTTAATAAGTTGCTGTTTTGTAACATATGTTTGCTGAAATTAGTGAGATTTGTTTGAATCTGATTTAAAAAGGGATTCCTCATGCATGACAGCTTTATAAAAATAAGATAGTAATTATTTTGGTCACACATGTCAGATTCAGTTTTGATTCAAGTTAAAATATTAATTAGGTGTGTTGTTTTGCATGATGAAAATATCGATATTCTCCTTGTGCTTTTGCTTGGCTGAATTGAGGATGAAGCATAGACTTGCATGTTAAATTTTGGAAGTAGAATGAAATTAATTGAGTTACCATCTTAGTTAACTATGATGTTGACAATGTGTGATAATAGTTAGAAGAAACTATTAAATGCTTAGTGTAACATTGTGTTACTAATTCCCTAATTAACCAATATTATCTATTTCAATTCATTAATCTCTTTTTATATATTATCCATGATAGAAAAGAATTTCCTAATATAATACGATTACTATCATGGATAATTAATAGCTAACCATGTTAGAAAAGATTCACCTAACATGGTTAGAAAAAGAGGCAACCTGATATTGATTATCTAACTATGATAGAAAAAGGCTTGTCATAGTAATACAACCCTATCATAGTTAGAAAAGTATTTTCCTTATAATATAATTAATAATCAATATCCCTAAGTCTATTTCCCAGTTTCATAAGAAAATATGCGGAAACGCATGCAGGCCTATATAAACTGGCAATATACAATTCTGAATAATGTAAGCAACCTCTAAAGCCTAATTCCCTTTCCTGAAACTTGCACCTGTGCATGAACACCTGCAAAAATGTCAGTAATCGTGGGATGAGACAATTTGTCCCAGTAATCACCGCTTAACTCACTATAACAGTGAGATGTGCGGTAGCGAGGGCGTCTAAAGGGTACCACAATTTTAAAAACAATAGTAATATATATATATATATCCAGATCTTCTTTCATTCCTTACTCAAGTCCAACAATCATATCCAAACCAAATCAATTCATCATCTCCATACTCCAATCAACTAATACTACCACATCAACCCTCACACTCACCTAAAGATGCATTGTGCCACCACGGTGCATTCAAGCATCTATTCTTCACTATATGATTTGACACTGTGTCCCTCTCCATAATGAGGGGACAATTTCCTTCTCTGGCAATCTCCAGAGAGGGAACCCCAATTCTATTTCCATTCCAGAACGGGAACGGTTGGACTCTTCAATGCCAAACAACCGTAGGGGCGGTTGAGCTCTTCAATGCCAAAACAATCGCAGGTCACTTCTCTCACTAAGTCGACCTATGATCCCCGATCCAATCAATCTGAAAAGGATCATCAGTACAAATAACTGTCGATTGGCCTATCGACAGTTATCATCGCGCGATGGTACACAAAATTCAGTGTCATGCAATGCTCACATATTCCTTTTAATATCTCATCCACAGCATTTCATATCTCAATCACAAATATCCTTGAATATCTCAATTTCATTCACTATCTCCTTCACAACAACTAAACTCTTTCCCACAACCTACTATCACTATCCTTGATAGCAGCTATATAAATCCCTCAAATAACTATCTTAACACTATAATCATAAACCTTTCACACCATTCCAATTCAATAACCACCACCAAACAGGATAATAGATATATAGAGTTTCAAATTTCTTTATATGAAAATAATCGTGTTTAAAAGGCACCCGATAGCCTGTTTTGTATAAAAATACCCTTTTAAAGATAATATATATATAGAGGGTGAGAAGGGATTTTACAAAATCCCTAACTAACGTCACTCTCAATGTTATAGCAAGGTTAAGTGTGATTACCTGTCGCCCTTAGCACTTTGTTGTTCTTCCCTACCATTCCTTGCAAGTTTTTCCATCCAAGCACCTTTCTTACTATATTCTCCTAATTCATATAACAAGGAATGTGAGCATCTATTCTTGTTCATGTTACTTAGCGTCACTCTCGATCCTAATTACTACCCAATCTCTTTTTCTTATATAATTTATTTTAAAGTAAACATTTTCGAATCAAAGCCAAAGCCAATAATCAAATTCAAATTAATGAACCAAAAGCCAAGGAACAACAAGTATAGATTTCCATTAAAGCAATATAGGAATTAACACAAATAAAATCACCAAAGGCACCCCTAACCAATCACACTTTCACCAAATCAATACCTCATAAATTCCAAGTAGGCAAGTCCAATTTATTTTCAAATCACATATTGCAGTCACATTCAATTGTACTACTTTTGGCCATCTAAGAAGGTGGAAAGATAATTCATTTCCTATGTCCCAAAGCACCATTTAATACACTTCAAGATGACACATCATTGTTATTTATCACTTTCATTCAATTCTAACATTCATATACACAGCTAATCAACACCTTCTACTTTCTATAATTATATTATAATTGGGCAAAGGGGCAAAAATAGCCACCGTAATTTTCAAAATGGACAACTTTGGCACCCGTAATTTCGATGGTGCAAAACCGGACATTATAAACCAAAATGGGACAAATCTAGCACTCTTAAACATAGGTGTTAAGTTTGACCGTTAGTTGACTGGGAATGATGATATGACATAATGACGTGGCACCATGAGGCATTATGTGTCACCCCCATGCTGATATGTATATGACATGGCAAAAATGAAAAAAATTTCCAGTTCCCATAATCATCCTTCCTCTCTCATATTCCATCCCATAATCTTTGTACTTCTAAAAATTTTATTCATCACTCTCATCAAAGCCTCCATTGCAACAACTAAACGGAAGAAGATGAAATTTGGGCAGAAAAAAGAAGATGGACTGGTGATGAAGACTGAGGGAAGCAAAACGTGAGTTTCAATACTGAAAATCGGAAAAGAAGCTCTCCAGCTCAGCTTACAAATTTGGTTATAACCGAATATGTTTTTCCCCTTTTCATTTTCAGATTCGTTTCCTTTTTTTCAGTTTTTTTTTTCAATTTCTATCTCTCTCGCTTTCTTCTTCAGTTTCTTTTTTACCCACTCCTGTAGTATGACTGGATATACATATCAGATTAATTTTTTTCATTTTTGCCATGTCATATCAGCATGGGGGTGACACATAATGCTTCATTGTGCCACGTCATTATGCCATATCATCATTCTCAGTCAACTAACGGTCAAACTTAACACATATGTTTAATAGTGCTAGATTTGTCCCATTTTGGTTTATAATGTTCGGTTTTGCACCATCGAAATTACGGGTGTCAAAGTTGTCCATTTTGAAAATTACTGTGGCTATTTTTGCCCCTTCGCCCATTACAATTTGAGATGTCTTCTGCATTGAACCAATTCAGCCATATCAGAGAAAAGAAACATAAACTCATTCCATTACTCTATTCTTATTTTCAAGCACACAAAATTTTCTAAGCCTGAATCAAACTCACCTAATTAAAATTCCAAATTCATTTAAATGCCTTCATTTCTCTTATTTAATTCTTGAACCCAGCAGCCACTTATGCAGAATTATTATTAAATTAACTAACTATATATATGCAAAATCTTAATTTCATCACCTAAACAAAACAACATTATAACAATATTAATTACAGTCATCACAACACTTCCCAGTTCAAAGGCATAGAAACTTGATTCTCAAAAACCCACATGCAACCATATAATTTTCTCCATTGTACTCATGACCAATCTAAACATAAAATCAATTACATATGCCCTTGAAACAATTTACACAACACCAAAACAGTGGTGAGATCTATAAGTCAGCCCAAGAAAATGCCCATAAAGAATAAGATAAGCATATGGTTCACCATACAATGTCATTTCACTACAAGGTATAGTAAAATGTAATTATACACATGAACAATAGATACATTCTTAATTCAATCTCATATGCAAGCATTAAAGCACTTGACTTCTCTTCACAAATCATTATCATGTTTAGCATCAAACACACACACCATATAATAAAAGTCAAATATTTGTAGTGAACAAAACAAGTAAATTCAATCCCACTGGACATTATAATAACCAAGAATCAAACCTAAAATCCCAAAAATTGCAACACCATACCTACAAGATCAAGAACAAAAGAAATAAAATACAACAGCTATAAAATCAGAGTAAAACAACATAATCTCACCAACAAACAAAGATGCCAAAGAAAGAAAATCAATAACATATAAATGGCCTGAAAGTATACCATATATACCAGAACTTAAGTAATCTATCACTCATCAACTTTAAATCACAATTTGAGTCTCTCTTTCCAACTATGCAAATGGGCCCATAAAATGTATATGGTACCAACTTCACCAAATTAAACATACAAAGTAATTTGTTAGCTTCAATAATCTTATAGGTTAGTTAAGTTTAAGATATAAACACTTAGAAACCCACAACCCCATTGGACCTAAGGTTAGGGTTTTGCACAAATTCAACCAAAATCATAATCAACATTCAAATAATCATCAAATCGCTTCTCAAACACTACAAATAGAATCTTAATTTCAGTTTGATGTGTTATCTTAAGTCAAAAACACAACCCAAACTCAGCCCCCTCTTAAACTCGTCCAGAAATTGCAAGAAAAATAGTGAGGATTGGAAAGAAGGTTCACCTGCCGCTGCCGGAACTCGAGCCGTCGGACCGCCGCTTGACTCGCCAGAAACCGGAGAAACTCGCCGGAAAACGAAGAACAATGGAGGGAGGTTAGGGTTCAGATTTTGAAGTGAGGAAAATGATGGAAAACTAGGAACAAAACTTACCTAAGCTTGAAGATGACCCAACACTGAACGGCCATCGTCCCTCGCCGTCGTTAACCACCGGAAAATGAAGAAATTGACAGAGGGAGGTGATGAACAGTGAGAATGGTGATGATGAAGCAAAAGAAGATGGAAGAGGCTCGATCGGCCCTCCTCACCGCCGTTGACGTCGGCCACCACCGCCGCCGAGGGAGGGCGGACGCGTGGTCAGTAGAAGGAAGGGATAGGAGCAGGAGGGGGCCGCAAAAATGAGAGAAAACGAAGAAGATAAAGAAAGGGGAGGAAGGGTCTGTCGGGTTTTATGAGAAGGAGGAGGGATAAGGCTGCGTTTGGTTAGGTGAATTAAGGGGGTTTTTGATTATTTACAGCCCAAACTTGTCACAGTGTACTCTTTTTAATTTAAATCTACTTAAACCAGTCTCCAATTTCCTTAATCTTCAAAATATTTTAGATTCCACCATTCCTTCATATTTCAAATTCTTCAATTGCTTAGTTAATTATATGCACATTCATTACTCAAAATTTTCAAAATGTCCTCAAAAATCACCAAAAATTCCTAAAAATTCCAAAATTCTCAATTTCTCCATTTATTATTTCCCAAAACACTCATTGATCCTATATTAAATTTTCAGGATGTTACAATTCTACCCCTCTTAATTAATTTCGTCCTCGAAATTAGTAGAAATTATCACTAAATACAAGGGAAAAGAACAGTTTCTTGGATTGATAATCCTATTTCAAGAGGAAGAAAAGAAATTTGGATATAATTTAGGAAGATTGAACTCATTAGCTTTGAGGATTAATTGTCAAAGATGAGTTATGAAGGGTTCTTGGATAGATGTAAAGCTTTTGGCACTAATGTAGATTTGAAGTTCTTTTGGAATTGGAAGAGATGAAATCGAACCAAATTTGATTTGAAGGTTGAAAAGGTAAAATCAAATCAGATTTGTGTTGACCAACCGCAATATTTCGATCAAAATGAGAGAAATAGTTTACAAGAATGAAACAACTTAGCTACTGCTTTTCCATGTCTATTAGACTTTACGATCAACTTGAACTTAGTAGACATTATAAATCACTGCCAATCCTTACTCAAACTTCTTTCTGCTCAAACCGCAGAATGAAGTCCAGACGCACTCATACTTGCACTCATACAATTCATCTAAAAGCCCCTTGTTATATTTTCATACTAAATTTAAACAGAACATTGGACACAAAGCAAACAATTCCAACACATGCTACATTATTCATGCAATATGAGTTAATCAGGGTTATCAAACTATAGAGAGGATCACAATATATAAGAGTTTCTAAACAATTCAGATACACAACATTAACCCATAGAATCCAATCCTACATCACAATTTATCAATTCAATCATATGGTATTAGGTAATTACATATTTACAGACTAAACCTCAAAAACCAGTATGTTATTAACCATTTTTTTTAAGTTGTGTGCATTTAGTTTTGCATAATAGAAACTCATTCATTCATTAACTTAGTTATGAAGCTATTTTTACATGTACATATATGGTTTCTATGCTTCAAAGAGGATTTAACAATCTTGATGCGCCCAAAGTATTCTTTCAAAAGTTTTAGCTACAATATCATACAAAGTTATCAAGTTCACTTATAAGATATACCCTTTTCAGCTTCAAAGTTAATTAGTTGTATAATCAAATCTTTAATTTAGTAGTCACAATTTACGTCCTTACTTAATTCAAACAATCCTTAGCAATCAGATTTTATACCATATCAATATCAACAATACATTTAATCCAATTCAATCAAAGAAAAACAAAATTAGCATTCAAACACCATATTATGCAAATCAGTCTCACAAATATCCCTCAATTTCCATTCATTATTTATCAAAATTCCAGAATTACATGCACTCCCAAAATATTTCGTCCTACTGCTTAAAAGCATGTAGAACATATCCATACCAAGTAACAAGCACATACACAATGGAGAACCAAAATATGACCTTGTTCCCAAGCAAAGACAATTTGGTTACCATTAAGGATTAATAACACAATTCAAAACAAAATACAAGTTGCATGCAAAGATTCCAACAATTCAGATTCATATATTAAATAACAGGGTACATTCATTTGATACACTTCCATTATCATTTAAAATATTCATATCCCAAATACGATTCAATTATTAAGAGAAATAGGCAGAAAAGTTTCCAAAGCACAATTACCTAAACAATAATCAGCTCCAATTGCAGATTAGTTTTGATTCATAAATTTTAGGGAGTTTATAGAATCCACTAGAATTTTAACGCCCATACTCATAATTCTGCATGCTTGACAACCTACTTAATTAACTAAAACAATTCCAAGTTAAAAAAATCAGTCCAGACATGAAGGTGAAAGAACAGAAATTCACAGTCAAGTTTTAAAGTATTTTCTTGTCTTACTTAATCCACTTGTTAAAGAAGAGAAGAGCTCACCTACAACAGCAATAGTCATTCATTATATTCACAGTGACATATAAACACCATCCATTAATTCTACATCAAATTTCAAACAAGTGATGCTGGTTATACATAAACAAGTACTAGGCTTTTCCAACTCACATTCATATACCACAATAACCATACAAAACACATATATGATAGAGCAGAAATTTTAGTTAAATCATTTATCAAAGTAGAGGAAACTCAATTCACACATCAATTTCATCTATAACTACCAGTCACAAGTTCATAAGCAATTTGTTGTGAATTAATTGAATTCAAGGCTTTCTTTAATATACTCATATCATCATTCAAATCAATATTTTTGTAATCTCAAATGTATATTATTCTTTCACAAATTATGCTTCCATTGATGTCTTAGTTTATTGTAAATCAATGTTACACTATTTATCATTTTTCTTTCATTATATATCGGAAATCAATTCAATAAAGGAGGTCGAACTCCTTAGGTGACATAGTTGAAGTTTTATGAAGGTCTCTAAAATTTAACAAAGTTTTTGAAACCCATGCCATATACAAACAAGTTAACTCATTATGAATATTTGTTACTCAATCATTCACACAAGGAAAACAGTTTCTTCCAAGCAACTCAAATCATATTTATAACACAAGACATACTTCACAACCAATTTGCAATAACATTCCAATTACTTGAAATATAAACATATACCACCTTTACACAATTAATTTATTAGGCACACATTTCTCACACAACTTTCACAATTAATAACATACATCAAGTTAGAAATTGCAAAACAAACAATTTCAATAGAATTCCAATCATCATAACAAGTCAATTCATCAATTAATCCTACTCTTCAACACACAAGCAAAACAAACAAGGAGATAATGTCAATAATTTCTATTTCACTTTACATTCATAATCACTTGTTATTTTCAAGTTATTTTAATCCATTAATCCCAATAAGGTCCTTTGTGATGCCTCGACTATGATTATGTCCGGATCATAATTATATTCGAGACCCCACTATAGAATCCTTATTCCGTCATTCTTCCTAAATTCTTATACATATCAACATTATTTTGTTATTCTTTCTATGTTCATCTCAATCTCTCCACAATACCTATTCAATTTCTCTTATCACTCTCTCCCCACCACAGGATGAGTGATATTCCTCTAAAAAAAAAACAGATATTCATGCACATAAGGAAGGGAATACCAACAATGTATATTGCCAATCTATATGCAATGCAACACAGTCCTAGGTTATCGTATACCAAATACTGATAACCAAGTTGTAACATTGTGTTACTAATTCCCTAATTAACCAATATTATCTATTTCAATTCATTAATCTCTTTTTATATATTATCCATGATAGAAAAGAATTTCCTAATATAATACGATTACTATCATGGATAATTAATAGCTAACCATGTTAGAAAAGATTCACCTAACATGGTTAGAAAAAGAGGCAACCTGATATTGATTATCTAACTATGATAGAAAAAGGCTTGTCATAGTAATACAACCCTATCATAGTTAGAAAAGTATTTTCCTTATAATATAATTAATAATCAATATCCCTAAGTCTATTTCCCAATTTCATAAGAAAATATGCGGAAACGCATGCAGGCCTATATAAACTGGCAATATACAATTCTGAATAATGTAAGCAACCTCTAAAGCCTAATTCCCTTTCCTGAAACTTGCACCTGTGCATGAACACCTGCAAAAATGTCAGTAATCGTGGGATGAGACAATTTGTCCCAGTAATCACCGCTTAACTCACTATAACAGTGAGATGTGCGGTAGCGAGGGCGTCTAAAGGGTACCACAATTTTAAAAACAATAGTAATATATATATATATATCCAGATCTTCTTTCATTCCTTACTCAAGTCCAACAATCATATCCAAACCAAATCAATTCATCATCTCCATACTCCAATCAACTAATACTACCACATCAACCCTCACACTCACCTAAAGATGCATTGTGCCACCACGGTGCATTCAAGCATCTATTCTTCACTATATGATTTGACACTGTGTCCCTCTCCATAATGAGGGGACAATTTCCTTCTCTGGCAATCTCCAGAGAGGGAACCCCAATTCTGTTTCCATTACAGAACGGGAACGGTTGGACTCTTCAATGCCAAACAACCGTAGGGGCGGTTGAGCTCTTCAATGCCAAAACAATTGCAGGTCACTTCTCTCACTAAGTCGACCTATGATCCCCGATCCAATCAATCTGAAAAGGATCATCAGTACAAATAACTGTCGATTGGCCTATCGACAGTTATCATCGCGCGATGGTACACAAAATTCAGTGTCATGCAATGCTCACATATTCCTTTTAATATCTCATCCACAGCATTTCATATCTCAATCACAAATATCCTTGAATATCTCAATTTCATTCACTATCTCCTTCACAACAACTAAACTCTTTCCCACATCCTACTATCACTATCCTTGATAGCAGCTATATAAATCCCTCAAATAACTATCTTAACACTATAATCATAAACCTTTCACACCATTCCAATTCAATAACCACCACCAAACAGGATAATAGATATACAGAGTTTCAAATTTCTTTATATGAAAATAATCGTGTTTAAAAGGCACCCGATAGCCTGTTTTGTATAAAAATACCCTTTTAAAGATAATATATATATGGAGGGTGAGAAGGGATTTTACAAAATCCCTAACTAACGTCACCCTCAATGTTATAGCAAGGTTAAGCGTGATTACCTGTCGCCCTTAGCACTTTGTTGTTCTTCCCTACCATTCCTTTCAAGTTTTTCCATCCAAGCACCTCTCTTACTATATTCTCCTAATTCATATAACAAGGAATGTGAGCATCTATTCTTGTTCATGTTACTTAGCGTCACTCTCGATCCTAATTACTACCCAATCTCTTTTTCTTATATAATTTATTTTAAAGTAAACATTTTCGAATCAAAGCCAAAGCCAATAATCAAATTCAAATTAATGAACCAAAAGCCAAGGAACAACAAGTATAGATTTCCATTAAAGCAATATAGGAATTAACACAAATAAAATCACCAAAGGCACCCCTAACCAATCACACTTTCACCAAATCAATACCTCATAAATTCCAAGTAGGCAAGTCCAATTTATTTTCAAATCACATATTGCAGTCACATTCAATTGTACTACTTTTGGCCATCTAAGGAGGTGGAAAGATAATTCATTTCCTATGTCCCAAAGCACCATTTAATACACTTCAAGATGACACATCATTGTTATTTATCACTTTCATTCAATTCTAACATTCATATACACAGCTAATCAACACCTTCTACTTTCTATATTTATATTACAATTTGAGATGTCTTCTGCATTGAACCAATTCAGCCATATCAGAGAAAAGAAACATAAACTCATTCCATTACTCTATTCTTATTTTCAAGCACACAAAATTTTCTAAGCCTGAATCAAACTCACCTAATTAAAATTCCAAATTCATTTAAATGCCTTCATTTCTCTTATTTAATTCTTGAACCCAGCAGCCACTTATGCAGAATTATTATTAAATTAACTAACTATATATATGCAAAGTCTTAATTTCATCACCTAAACAAAACAACATTATAACAATATTAATTACAGTCATCACAACACTTCCCAGTTCAAAGGCATAGAAACTTGATTCTCAAAAACCCACATGCAACCATATAATTTTCTCCATTGTACTCATGACCAATCTAAACATAAAATCAATTACATATGCCCTTGAAACAATTTACACAACACCAAAACAGTGGTGAGATCTATAAGTCAGCCCAAGAAAATGCCCATAAAGAATAAGATAAGCATATGGTTCACCATACAATGTCATTTCACTACAAGGTATAGTAAAATGTAATTATACACATGAACAATCGATACATTCTTAATTCAATCTCATATGCAAGCATTAAAGCACTTGACTTCTCTTCACAAATCATTATCATGTTTAGCATCAAACACACACACCATATAATAAAAGTCAAATATTTGTAGTGAACAAAACAAGTAAATTCAATCCCACTGGACATTATAATAACCAAGAATCAAACCTAAAATCCCAAAAATTGCAACACCATACCTACAAGATCAAGAACAAAAGAAATAAAATACAACAGCTATAAAATCAGAGTAAAACAACATAATCTCACCAACAAACAAAGATGCCAAAGAAAGAAAATCAATAACATATAAATGGCCTGAAAGTATACCATATATACCAGAACTTAAGTAATCTATCACTCATCAACTTTAAATCACAATTTGAGTCTCTCTTTCCAACTATGCAAATGGGCCCATAAAATGTATATGGTACCAACTTCACCAAATTAAACATACAAAGTAATTTGTTAGCTTCAATAATCTTATAGGTTAGTTAAGTTTAAGATATAAACACTTAGAAACCCACAACCCCATTGGACCTAAGGTTAGGGTTTTGCACAAATTCAACCAAAATCATAATCAACATTCAAATAATCATCAAATCGCTTCTCAAACACTACAAATAGAATCTTAATTTCAGTTTGATGTGTTATCTTAAGTCAAAAACACAACCCAAACTCAGCCCCCTCTTAAACTCGTCCAGAAATTGCAAGAAAAATAGTGAGGATTGGAAAGAAGGTTCACCTGCCGCTGCCGGAACTCGAGCCGTCGGACCGCCGCTTGACTCGCCAGAAACCGGAGAAACTCGCCGGAAAACGAAGAACAATGGAGGGAGGTTAGGGTTCAGATTTTGAAGTGAGGAAAATGATGGAAAACTAGGAACAAAACTTACCTAAGCTTGAAGATGACCCAACACTGAACGGCCATCGTCCCTCGCCGTCGTTAACCACCGGAAAATGAAGAAATTGACAGAGGGAGGTGATGAACAGTGAGAATGGTGATGATGAAGCAAAAGAAGATGGAGGAGGCTCGATCGGCCCTCCTCACCGCCGTTGACGTCGGCCACCACCGCCGCCGAGGGAGGGCGGACGCGTGGTCAGAAGAAGGAAGGGATAGGAGCAGGAGGGGGCTGCAAAAATGAGAGAAAACGAAGAAGATAAAGAAAGGGAGGAAGGGTCTGTCGGGTTATGAGAAGGAGGAGGGATAAGGCTGCGTTTGGTTAGGTGAATTAAGGGGGTTTTTGATTATTTACAGCCCAAACTTGTCACAGTGTACTCTTTTTAATTTAAATCTACTTAAACCAGTCTCCAATTTCCTTAATCTTCAAAATATTTTAGATTCCACCATTCCTTCATATTTCAAATTCTTCAATTGCTTAGTTAATTATATGCACATTCATTACTCAAAATTTTCAAAATGTCCTCAAAAATCACCAAAAATTCCTAAAAATTCCAAAATTCTCAATTTCTCCATTTATTATTTCCCAAAACACTCATTGATCCTATATTAAATTTTCAGGATGTTAGACTTAGATTACGAGTACTTTAACCTTTGATTAAAAGTGTTGTAAGGAGGCTTAAAACTAATTTTCTTCAACTTAAAATTTATATATTTCAAATCTTAATTACTAATTGAGATGGAGGATGTAGTTGAAGATACTATTATGTAGTGATGTTGTAGGTGTGAAGTATATATGTTCATGAACTGTATTCCTATTAGAAAAATAGGTAGGTGCTTATTTTTAATCTAAGAATCGGAAGAAAATTATATTGAAGTTTTAAAAATTTGTGACGAAAGAAAATCTTTAGTTTAATATGAGGATTCATTCCCACAAATTACACTGTAAATTGAAAAAAACTAGCTGGAAAACCAAAATGTTGTTTTATGAGGAGATATTTAGTGAGTGGACCACTTTGGGAGCTTGAAGATAATATAAGGAGATTATGTCAACTGAGGTTCATTTGTCTGTGTTTCTTCCAAAGCTATTTCGAGGTACTGTTCATCCGAGTCTTTTAGAAGAAAGATTGAGCTATAAGTTTGTAAAAGATATGCACTGAAAAATCTGATTTATTCATCATAAGACATGATACATATATAGAGGAGGAGAAATCATATAAAATCATACATAGTATCTCTCCATAATACAGAATATCTCTCCATAATTGTAGAATAACATCAAAAAGGAAATAATTGACTAAACAGAATAGGAATACATTAATTGTATAATCCCCTAAATCACTCAATGATTAAACCCAATCATTTCTGACGTATTGCTGAATATTTTCTAATTAATTGAGCATTAATGGGTTCAGCCCAATTCCAACACTCCCCCTTAAGCTGGAGAATAGATGTTAATCATTCCTAGCTTGCTCGTGAGTCCATCAAATTTTGCCTTGACCAATGGCTTAGTCATCACATCGGCCACTTGCTTTCCTGAAGGAATGTAAGATAGATCAATCACTTTAGCTTCAATCTTCTCGCGAATAAATTGCCTATCAATTTCAACATGTTTTGTGTGATCATGCTGAACAGGATTGCTTGCAATTTTGAGTGCAGCCATACTATCACACCACATTTTTATTGGTGCATTTATAGGTATTCCTAGTTCCTTCAACAATCTCACAACCCATATCCCTTCACAAATCCCAAGAGATAATGCCCTATATTCTGATTCAGCAGAACTCCTGGACACAACAGGTTGTTTCTTGCTCCTCCAAGTGACTAAATTTCCTCGGACAAATGTACAATATCCAGTAGTGGAACGTCTGTCATCAATGGAACCAGCCCAATCTGCATCTGTGAAGACTTCAACTTCTGAATCATCAGAATCCGACTTCTTCTTAGTTCCATCAGTATAGATTTCTATACCTTGCTGATTTCCCTTAGAGAAGAATAGGCCTTTATCAGGTGTTGTTTTTAGATATCTCAGGATACGATAAATTGCCTCCATGTGCTCCTTTTGAGGATTACTAGCAAATTGACTAACAACGCCCACAGCATAGGATATATCAAGCCTAGTGTGAGATAAATAAATCAATTTACCAACCAACCGTTGATATCTTTCCTTGTTTACAGATTTACCTTCAGGTTTGAACTCCAATTTACAATTCATTTCCATAGGGGTTTCGGCAGGCCTTGCTCCAAGCATTCCTGTCTCCTTTAGTAAGTCTAGGGTGTACTTTCTTTGAGATACATTGATCCCTTCAGAAGTTCTTGCAAATTCTAAGCCCAAGAAGTACCTTAAGGGTCCTAGATCCTTCACTTCAAACTCTTGAGCTAAATCCTTCTTCAACTTCACGATCTCTTCTGGATTATTCCCAGTCACCACTATATCATCAACATAAACGATTAGTATTGTAAGTTTGTGATCAGAATGTTTAACAACTAGCGTATGGTCAGCTAGACATTTCTTGTAGCCAAACCCTTTCACAGCTCGTGTAAACCTCTCAAACCACGCCCTAGGTGATTGATTTAAACCATAAAGAGATTTATGAAGTTTGCACACTTTCCCTTCATTTTCAGCATTCCTTAAGCATAAAGGAACCTCCATATATACTTCTTCTTCTAAATCTCCATTTAAAAAGGCATTTTTGACATCTAATTGATGCAAAGGCCAATTTAAATTTGCTGCAAGGGAAAGCAACACATTTATGGAGTTAAATTTAGCAACAGGAGAAAAAGTCTCTTGGTAATCAATACCGTATGTTTGGGTAAATCCCTTAGCCACCAATCTTGCTTTATATTTGTTTATACTCCCATCTGGATTATATTTCTTGGTAAAGACCCACTTGCATCCAACCTTGGACTTACCACGTGGAATAATGACAATATCCCACGTTTTATTCTTTGCTAGTGCCCTCAATTCGTCTTCAATTGCTAGTTTCCAGTTTTCATCTGTCATAGCTTTCTCAAAACTTCTAGGAATCATCTCACGGTCAACAGTGGTAACAAAAGTCTTAAATTGAGGATTAAGACGATCATAAGAGACATACCTTCCAATAGGATGTCGTGTGCAACTTCTTTTGCCCTTTCTGAGAGCAATGGGCCACTGGAGATCTCCAGGATTAGCTTCAGGTGGGGGATCCTGGCTCTGCTGTGGAATTATAATGGGTTCTTCATTATTTTCCTCTTGCACAGTCTGATTCTCCCTTGTTTCATTTTCTGTTGGCACTAGATCCTCTTCCGGAAGGTTAGTAGTGTGAACTATTTCTGTGATATCCGGTTCATGGTCAAGGGGTAAAGGCTCTTCTAGTGGTGTTTGAGTTCCTGCATTGGCATCAACATAAATCTGTTCTCTAGAGTGATTTGTACTCATATGAGTGTTTTCTTGTGAACAAATTAGCCATTCACTTTCCCTCTCCCCCTGAATGGATGATTTGGAAAAGAAAGAAACATGTTCAGAAAACTTTACATTCATGGTTACATAAACTCGTTTAGTAACAGGAGAATAACATTTATAGCCTTTTCGAGTGTGAGAATATCCCAGAAAAATGCATTTTATTGAACGTGAATCCAATTTTCCACCATCATCATTAAAAACAAAGGTTGTTCATCCAAAAACTTTTGGTTGAAGAGAATTTATAAGATGAGTATTGGGAAAAAATTCCAACAATTTCTGAATAGGAGTTTGAAACTTCAAAACCTTAGAGGGCATACGATTGATTAAATATGTGGCTGTTAAAATTGCATCCCCCCAAAAAATATTTGGAACATTTTGATCAAATAAGAGAGCACGAGAAACTTCCAAAAGGTGTCTATTTTTACGCTCTGCTACACCATTCTGTTGTGGTGTATGTACACAAGAAGTTTGATGATGAACGCCTTTTTCAGCAAAAAATTGTTTGAATTTAGAGTTTAGATATTCAGTCCCATTATCACTTCGAAAAACCTTGATGGTGGTGTTAAACTGAGTATTAATAAAGGCATAAAAATTCTGAAATAGAGTGAAAACTTCAGATTTATCTCTCATTAGAAATGTCCATGTCATGCGAGTATGATCATCAATAAAGGTGACAAACCATCTAGCTTTAGAATTAGTCTCAACCCGTGCAGGCCCCCATACATCACTATGAATAAGGTAAAAAGAATGAGTAGGAGTATAAGGATGAGATGGGTAAAAATTTCGAGTTTGCTTGGCAAATTTGCAAGTATCACAATGAAAGCGAAAGCTGGAAATTTTATTCTTTAAATTTGGGAACAAAGTTCTCATGTAGTCAAGGCTTGGATGACCTAATCTAGAATGCCATAATTGTAAATCTTCATGAGACAAAATAGAATCAGACTGAGAAACAAATGTAGATGCATAGCCTTTATTTGTTGAATCTCCTTCAAAATAGTAGAGCCCATTATTTTCCTTAGCTTTGCCAATCACCTTCCCCAAAGCTATATCCTGAAAACCACAAGCAGATTCATCAAATATAACTAGGCAATTTAATTTATGTGCCAAACATCTAACAGACAGCAGGTTGCACTTAATACCTGGCACATATAGCACATTATCAAGTATAATGTGTTCTGAAAGTCTGATTTTTCCAGATTCCATGACCTTAGCATAAGTATTGTTAGCTACTTGAACTTTGGCATGTTCAGATTTAGGACTAAAGTCAACAAATAATTCGCGGCATCCAGTTATATGGTCTGTTGCTCAAGAATCAACCACCCAGATATTCTTTGACTTAGTGACAGCACTCATAGCAGTAAATAAAGTCATATCTGCATGTGCCAAAGTAACAGATGGGGTAGACTGCTCACTTGGCTGTTCATAAGAGTATTTATCTAGGATTCTCCGCAAAACAGCAACTTCGTCATGCTTTAAAGCATCTGATGTGTCTGAGGACTGATTCACAGTAAATCCCTTGCTCTCTCCTTTAAACTTTTGCTTCATATTAGCAGGTCTCCCATGTCTTTCCAGCAATGATCACGAGTGTGACCATTTTTGTTGCAATGATCACACTTTAAAAATTTTTTGCCCTTCATTTCAGCCCCTGCATTATTGTGAACCACCATAGCAGATCCTTCCATCACAAGTGCAGTAATTAGATTCTGCATCAAGGCTTTTCGGCTTTCTTCATTCCTTATTATATTGAATGCATCTTTTAGAGTGGGTAGTGGCTTAATACCCATTACACGTCCCCTGATTTCTTCAAAAGTATCATTAAGACCAAGTAAAAAATCATAGCAACGGTCTTTATCAATTACCTGTTTGAAGTAGAGTGCATCGGTATGACAAGTCCAATTGTGTACTTCACACAGGTCTATTTGTTGCCACAGACGAACAAGAGAGCTGTAGTACTGGGTCACTGAAAGTTCCCCTTGAGAAAGATTTCCAAGAGCCCCTTTTACCTGAAGAATGACAGCCGTGTTGTCTTTCACCGAGTAAGTTCTCTTAGCTGATTCCCATATTTCCCGGGCTGAACTTGCGAGCAGATAATTCTCGCTTATCTCGGGATTCATAGAATGAATAAGCCAAGCCATCACGGTGTTGTTTTCTGCACACCTTGTTTCATAAAAAGGATCGGCAGATTCTGGTGGCTTGGGATCCCAGGTAAGGTATTTCTCCTTCTTTCTTCCTCGAACAAACATCAACAGGTTCCTAGACCATTGAAGATAATTATTCCCATTTAAACGATGGGTAATGAGTTGTGAGAGCAATTCAGCCACTGAACCAGCAGCCTTGCTCCCAAGATCAGCCATCCCTGTTGAATCCTCCTTCGACGACGATGTTTGGGTCTTATCGCCGTCGGCAGTGAAGATTCTGGAATGGCCGGTCAGTGCATCTTTGAAAGACATGGGTGGTGCTCTGATACCATGTAAAAGATATGCACTGAAAAATCTGATTTATTCATCATAAGACATGATACATATATAGAGGAGGAGAAATCATATCAAATCATACATAATATCTCTCCGTAATACAGAATATCTCTCCATAATTGTAGAATAACATCAAAAAGGAAATAATTGACTAAACAGAATAAGAATACATTAATTGTATAATCCCCTAAATCACTCAATGATTAAACCCAATCATTTCTGACTTATTGCTGAATATTTTTTTAATTAATTGAGCATTAATGGGTTCAGCCCAATTCCAACAAAGTTGAATGTTGAATATTCATTCATTTTAGGGGGTTTTGAAATTTCTGATAGTAACTATGTTCATTTGTAATGTCTGAATGTTACTCCAAGAAGGAAAATTTTGAATCGATTCATCGTGGGTCTGTTTTTGGTATGAGTTTTAGTTCATGGGATTCAAAGTTTTAGTATTTCAGCTCTGTGGTTATGCTTGTTCAAACTGTGATTAATAATGCTCATTGGTGAATAAGTAGATGCTATTTTATCAGGTGCATCTTCCTCTGGAATTTTAAGTGGTGGTTCTAGTTTATTTGGTATTATGAGTATAAATTGGAAGGTTAATGAAGTTGGCATCATACGAAGTTGGAAGAAGTGAATTTATGATGTAAGTGGTTTAAAATTTTGGTTTAAGACTAGTTAGGATCAAGAGAATTTGGTTTTCTAAAATATACTCTGACTAGAGTTGGAAATGTCTCAACATATAACAAATAATGCAATTTTAAAGGTTTGCATCCTCATTAGAATTCAGAAGTGAGAGCCAGATAGAATGATACAATAGTTTGAACTTGATGCTGGATGCTTATGTTGGATTATTTACATATTAATAGTTGCTTAAAATGATGAGTTACAGTTAGAAGCTTTAATTTTATTCAGGTTCTGGGGCTCCTGATATAACCAAGTGGTCTAATTTAAGTTAAGGTTAGAATACAATATTACTTATTGTATCAAGGAGTCTGTTTTCTTTTGTTCATACTTTGTTGTCTCTCCATCTTTTCCAGCCTACTCTAGTGATATTTTATATTGTTGATACTGATTTTATCTAGCGGCAGTTAACTGTATAGAACTAATATTAACTGTCATTGTGGAACAATGCAGAGTGTGAGATAATCCATTGTGGAACAATGTTTGAAAATGGAGGTCAAAACCATGTCCGAAGCACTGCAACTTCATGCGAAAGTTCTGAAATTGGGTAACACACAGAACAGCGAGTCCCGGAAAATTTTGTCCAATATCTTCACTTTCACAGCTCTCTCACCTGCTGGAAATCTTAACCACGCTCATCTCATCCTCAAATCCAACCCTTCATTGAGCTCTTACTTCTACAACACCATCATTCGAGCTTACTCTGGGAGCTCCAACCCTACGCATCCATCTCAGGCTCTTTTTCTTTTCTTCTCAATGCTCCATGGATCATCCCTTAACATGCATGGACCTGATAAATTTACTTTCCCCTTTGTAGTCAAGTGTTGTGTCCGTTTGAATCTCACCCTTCAAGGAAAACAGATCCATGGTTTAATTGCTAAAATGGGTTTGAGTTCAGATTTGCATATTGGGAATTCTTTGATTCATATGTATCTGAGTTTGGGGAAGTCGGAGCTGCATTTGATGTGTTTGATGGAATGGTGAAGAGGGATGTAGTCTCCTGGACTTCTATGATCAATGGCCTTGTCGACAATGATCGATCTTCCGATGCAATAGAGAAGTTTGACAAAATGTGGGGTTGAGGTGAATGATGCTACATTTGTATCTGTTGAGCATGTGCTGAAGTGGGAGCATTAAGTGTGGGGAAGACAGTACATATGATTGTGAAGGAGAGGAAGCTTCAGTGCCAAGGTAATGCTATGACATCGCTCATTGACATGTACACCAAATGTGGTTGTATGGAAAGTGCGTGGCATGTGTTTAACGATAATATCATGGACAAAGATGTTTTTGTTTGGACAACAATGATCTCTGGCTTGGCTAGCCATGGACAATGCAATGAAGCTATTGACCTATTTTCTGAAATGGAAGCTTCAAAAATAAAACCCGATGAGAAGACAATGACAACAGTTTTATCAGCATGTAGGAATGCAGGCTCAATATCTCAGGGAAACAAATTTTTGAGTAGTATGTGTTAAGGTTTGTTGTAAATATGTGTAGTTAGGGTTTAGTTAGTAGTGGGCCTTATTGGGCCTTATTTAACTTTGGGCTTCCTAGTCCCTATATAATGTAATCATACACTCTTGATTCAATAAGATATCATTATTGTATCTTCATTTTGAACATGGTATCAGAGCATTAGGTTCCTTTTAAGGTCCTTTTTCGTTTCTGGAATTGCTGGTTCGAATCACTGTTCACGTGAACAGTGTCCAAAGTTTCCTCGACAGATCTGTGCATCTCCGGACCCCTTCTCGTGACACGCGCCGCCCCATCTTGTTCGCACGGAGCCGGCGACCAAACCCCAGTTGGTCCGGTCTCCATCCGGCGTTCCACGCGCCGTCACGCGCCGCCGCCAGAAACCACGCGCCACCGCCGGAAAGCCACGCGCCGCCGGAGTCTGCCGCTTTCCACCGCTGAGCGTTCGCCGTCCGTTTCTGATCTGTTTCTGGTCTTGATTTGGCCGTTTGGAGCCCTTGGTGTGGCTATTTGGTTGTCTTCTTACTTGTTGGAAGTTGTTTGAATTTATTATAGCTCCTAGTGAAGCTATTTCATTGTTTTCTTGCTTGTTGGAAGCTGTTTGGATTGTTTGTAGCTCCGAGTGAAGCTATTTGGTGGTCTTCTTACTTGTTGGAAGTTGTATGTTTGGATTCTATGTAGCTCTTAGTGAAGTTACTTAGTTGTTCTCTTGCTTGTTGGTATTATTTGGGAATCTTTTGGGATCGTTTGTAGCTCCGTGTGAAGATGTTTTGGTGTCTTCTTGTTTGTTGGAATTTGTTTGGGATCGTTGGTTGCTTGTATTTAATGGCTGAAGATAAAATGGTGACCATTCCAACAGCTGAGTATGCTAAACTGATAACTAGATACCAGGAGTATCTGGCTTTATCTTCACCAGTACCCACTGCTACAGGTAATAATGTCACTGGCCTTGTCTCTTCTTCCTCCAAGTGGATCATCGATTCAGGTGCCACTGATCATATGACAGGTAACCATCATCTTTTCTCCTCTTATACTCCGTACGCCAACCCTTCTAGTATCACAATTGCAAATGGATCTAATTCTTGTGTCATTGGTTCTGGCTCAGTTCATCCAACTCCATCTATTCACTTACCCTCTGTTTTAAATGTGCTTGACCTTGCTTTTAATCTTCTCTCTCCTAGTAAATTAACGAAGCATCAAAATTGTTCTATTTCACTCTTTCCTGATTATTGCTTGATTCAGGATCTTACGACGAAGCAGATTATTGGTAGAGGGTACGAGTCTGGAGGTCATTACTTTCTTGATGATCGAGTGCATTGTTCGGTTGCTTGTCCTGTCAAATCCAGTCTGTTTGAAATGCATTGTCGTTTGGGTCATTTGCCTTTAACGATTTTGAAGAAACTTTATCCACATTTTAAATCAGTGTCTACTTTAGAATGTGAGTCATGTCAGTTTGCCAAACATCACCGTCTTCCGCATGTGTCTCGAGTCAATAAACGTGCTGCGTCCCCTTTTGAGTTAGTTTACTCTGATGTTTGGGGCCCGTCTTCTATTGAGTCAAAATCTGGTTTCAAGTACTTTATAACCTTTGTTGATGATTATTCTCGTACTGCTTGGCTATATCTAATGAAAAATCGTTCTGAGGTATTTTCACATTTTGCTAACTTTTGTTCTGAAATTAGAACTCAATTTGGTGTCTCTGTTTGCACTTTGCGTAGTGATAATGCTAAGGAATATTTTTCCTCAAATTTTCAAACCTTCATGCTTGAACATGGTATAATTCATGAATCTTCTTGTGTTGATACTCCAGCTCAAAATGGTGTTGCTGAACGTAAAAATCGCCATTTACTTGAAGTAGCTCGAGCACTTATGTTTCAAATGAATGTCCCTAAACCTTTTTGGTCAGATGCTATTTCTACAGCTTGTTTTTTGATCAATCACATGCCTTCCTCAATTCTTAATGGTAACATCCCTTTTTCAACCATTTTTCCTTCCAAACCTTTGTTCCATCTTGATCCAAAGATCTTTGGTTGTGTTTGTTTTATTCGTGATGTTCGACCAACTCTTTCTAAGTTGGATCCTAAGGCATTAAAGTGTATTTTTCTTGGGTACTCGAGGGTTCAAAAGGGATATACTTGTTTTTCTCCTACTCTCAATCGTTATTTGGTATCTTCTGATGTTACTTTTCATGAGTCCACCCCATTTTTTCCCATGGCATCTTCCCCGTCTCCACCTGTTGAGGATGATCATCTCTTGGTTTATCAAGTTGTCCGTACACCTTTGCCAGTTCAAGTGGCAGCACGGCCTCCGATCCACTACGTTTATCAGAAGCGTAAAAAGGAAAGTAATGTGGCTATTCCAGATGGTGACCCTCCCATTTCTGCTTCTTCGTCGGATCTTGAAACGCATAATGAGGAAAATTTTGTCCTTCCCATTGAGTCAGAACATGATATTCCCTCTGATTCCCCTGATGAGCCAGAACATGATATCCCCTCTGCTTCTCCTGATGAATTACCTATTGCACTTCGAAAAGGTAAACGTAGTTGCACTTATCCTATTTCTTCTTATGTCTCCTATAACCAGTTATCTCCTGCTTCTCGTTCTTTCATAGCTTCCTTAGACTCTATTACTATTCCTACCACTCTTCACCAAGCTTTGAGTCATTCGGGTTGGCGTGCGGCAATGGAGGAGGAGATGATGGCCCTTGAACAAACTGGTACCTGGACTCTTGTTGATTTACCGAAAGGAAAGAAGGCGATTGAGTGTAAGTGGGTTTTTACTATCAAAACTAAGGCTGATGATTCTATTGAGCGTCTTAAGGCTCGTCTTGTTGCTAAGGGCTATGCTCAGACCTATGGAGTTGATTACTCTGAAACTTTCTCTCCAGTGGCTAAACTCACTTCAGTCAGATTGTTTATCTCCATGGCTGCTACTTATGATTGGGCCCTTCATCAACTAGATGTCAAAAATGCCTTTCTCAATGGTACTTTAAATGAGGAAGTTTACATGGAGCAACCACCTGGTTTCGTTGCTCAGGGGGAGAATGGGAAGGTTTGTCTTCTTCGTAACTCTTTGTATGGTCTTAAACAGAGTCCTCGTGCTTGGTTTGATAGATTCTGTTCTGTTGTTCGGAAGTTTGGACTAATACAAAGTAAATGTGATCATTCAGTATTCTACCAGAACTCAGATGCTGGCTTGATTCTTTTAGTTGTGTATGTGGATGATATTGTGATTACAGGAAGTAATGTCGATGGAATATCGTCTCTTAAGGCCTTCCTTAACTCTCAATTTCAGACAAAGGATTTAGGGCCGTTAAAGTATTTTTGGGTATCGAGGTCATGAGAAGCAAGAAAGGTATTTTTCTCACCCAGAGGAAATATGTCCTTGACCTGTTAAAAAAAACAGGAAAGTTAGGAGCTGCACCAAGCAATTCACCAATGATTGTCAATCCTTACCTAGAGCTTGATAATAAAATACCATTTGCAGAGCTCTCTGAGCATATAAGAAAGAAAGTTGACCCCAAGAAGCTGGAACCATTTGAGTATCCTGACAGATATCGCAGACTGATTGGTAAATTAAATTATCTGACTATAACTCGCCCAGATGTGACTTACTCAGTGAGTTTTCTTAGTCAATTCATGGGAGCTCCAACTGTTGGTCAGTGGGAAGCCTTGGAGCATGTCCTTTGCTATCTTAAGAGGTCTCCAGGTCGTGGTATTTTGTATAAAAACTATGGTCACACGGACATTGAATGTTTTTGTGATGCTGATCATGCAGGATGTAAGAAAACCAGAAGATCTACTACTGGATATTGTGTTTTTGTAGGTGAGAATCTTGTATCATGGAGAAGTAAGAAACAAGGGGTAGCATCACACTCTAGTGCAGAGGCAGAATATAGAGCTATGTCACAGTCTGTACGTGAGATTGTGTGGATATATCAGTTGTTAAAGGAGGTTGGCCTCAAAACCTCTCTCCCTGCAAAGCTATGGTGTGACAATCAGGCAGCGTTACATATAGCTTCAAACTCAGTGTTCCATGAACGTACCAAACACATTGAAGTTGATTGTCATTTTGTTCGTGATAAGCTAAAGGAGAATTTTATTTCTACGGGACAAGTGCGATCTAGTGATCAACTTGGTGATCTTCTCACTAAAGCCTTAGATGGGAACCGGGTTAATTATCTTTGTAACAAGTTGGGCATGATTGACATATATGCTCCAACTTGAGGGGAGTGTTAAGGTTTGTTGTAAATATGTGTAGTTAGGGTTTAGTTAGTAGTGGGCCTTATTGGGCCTTATTTAACTTTGGGCTTCCTAGTCCCTATATAATGTAATCATACACTCTTAATTCAATAAGATATCATTATTGTATCTTCATTTTGAACATTATAGACCTCCTTGCCAGAGTAGGTCATCTAAAAGAAGCCGAAGACCTTGTTGATATAATGCATGTCAAACCTGATGCGATACTTTGGAGAACCCTTATATGGGCTTGTAATGTTCATGGTGATAATGCTAGAGCTAAGCGTTTAATGAAATACCTTGGATTGCAGGAAATGGATGCAGATGATAGTGGAAGTTTCATACTTGCTAGTAATGTTTATGCTTCAGAGGGACAGTGGTGTGACAAGGCAAATGTGAGAGAGTTGATGAAACAGAAAGGACTGTTAAAGCCAGCAGGATGTAGCAGGATTGAAGTTGAAGGTGTGATGAATGAATTTGTGATGGGAGACTATACTCACTCGGATGCTGAGAAGATATATGTCAAATTGAATGAAATGGTAGATAAAATGAGAAAAGAAGGGTATTATCCAAAGGTTTCAGATGTCTTGCTTGAAGTAGATAATGAGGAAAAAGCCAATTAGCTTCTTCGCCATAGTGAGAAGCTTGCTCTTGCTTTTGGATTAATCAAAACGAATCCCAGGTCTGAAATCTGGATCGTGAAAAATCTAAGGTCTTGTGAGCACTGTCATGAATTTATAAAACTAGTCTCTAGGGTATATCAGAGAAATATCATAGTAAGAGACAGAATACGTTTTCATCATTTCAAAAATGGTGAGTGCTCTTGCAAGAATTACTGGTAGCATTATGATAGTTGTTAGAGATTTACAATTCAGAAGCATACAAGACACAAGAACTGCTAGTTTTGAGGCAGGCATAGTATGGCAATTGAAGAGGGTATATAGTAGATGTTGTTGACTAAAATGTTGACTTCATGGAAGAAACTCCTTCTCATTCTTTATCTATCTTGCTTATTGCTTTCTTTCATTTAGTGGGAAAATGTTATTTTTCGTACTAATTCATTACTTCCAGGAGTTGCTATTTATTTATTTGACTAATCTAAATAGTTAGAGGAACAATGATACAAGAAATGTACCATTGTGGTGGAGAAATTGAAATCTGCCAGCTTTTCTGAAATTGAAAGTTAGAACCTGGGATATAATAAATGAGACTTAGATGCAACTATAATACGATAAGGCTTGTTACTATTATTGTTATTGTTGCTGAAAGATGTAACCATAGCACCCAGAAACTCTATTTGGGAGTTAATAATACCCTTGAATTTGGAATTTATTTTGTGTTGCCCTGTGTATGATTTATGCAGTTGGTATTTACTCTTGACTATTTTATGATGATAATTGGGAAACTTATCAGAGATTAGTTATTAACTTCTTCAAAAACAAGGTGCAAATTTTTAAAGAAATTTCCTTCATCCGGGTTCTATATTGGTGACCTTGGTTTTGATGAAAAGCGACGTGGTCGACATGTGTCATGTTTTTGGTTAGTTATACACTAATTTGGACTGTGATGTGCCTCTCATGAATTCTTGGAAACACTCGTGAATATTCAAAGTTTGTATTGAATAGTTGATGGTTGTAGTTGTCCATGTGATCTTTGTTTTTCTGGGCAACTGAAATTGGACAGAGAAATAGAAATTGTCTTGTTTAATGAATTTGCTTCCAACTTTCTATGATCTTGAGTTGTATGAGCTTTGTCAGTGAAAGAACTCTTATTGGGCTGTGGAGGCGGGAGGTGCGAGGCCTATCTTGGCAGTTGAAAATTTTAAAATATCACTAAGGTTGTTTTTGTATCTAACTATCTTTATTGTGTAGGTTCAATTTAATTAATTTAATTAAAATTTACATATCATATTTTATTGTTTGACTAAGTTTCAAGTTTTGGGATTTCTCTTGCTTTAGGTTCAAGCCTGAAGGGATATTTATTTATCTTCCAAACCAGCTCAACCCCATTTCCCATAATCCCAAAAACATCATCCAAAACATCATCTAAGGAATTGGTCTTATGCATGGCATCAAGCTTTACCACATTTTGGAGCCTATACAAGCGCTTTAAGCATGTACATGCGCTTTAAGCGCATGTATAGTCAGATTCAAGATGGAAATCACACCACAATGAGTGTTTTGATGTTTTAACCCAAAGGATGAGTCTTAAAAAGTTTCATCATCAAAGGAATAGGTCTTATGCTTGGCATCAAATTTTTTCACATTTTGGAGTCTATACATGCACTTTAAGCCCATGTATAGGCTGTTTCACATGTTATTTAGCCTATACTATTCGATAGGCCAATCTACAATTATTTTTTCTGATCCTTTCTGATTAGAGACAGAGTATCATAGGTCTCTACTGATTAGAGACAGGGTATCATAGGTCTCTACTGATTAGAGACAGTGACCGACAATCTTTCGGATTATAGACCGGGACCGTTAATGGATATAGATTTGGGGTTCCCTCCTTGGGTTTGCTATAGAGGGTAATTTGGTGCCTCATTATAGAGAGGGACACAATGTCAAAGCATATAATGAAGATTAGATGCTTGGATAAATGCCTCCTTGCTAGCACAATGTATCTATAGGTGTGAATGAGGGTTATAGTGCGAATGCCATGGAGTTGGAAGTGATTGAGGGATTCTTGTTGATATCTAAGAGTGAGATTTGGAATATATTATTAACGGCTTACCAATTTTAAAATGTGGCACCCTTTAGACGCTCCGCTACTGCACATCTCACTATTATAGCGAGATAAGTAATGGTTTAATGAGACAATTGGTCTCTGATTAGACACGTTTTATATTGTTTTAACATGTGCATTTGTGGTTTAATTAGTGGGCTTAAGTGGGAAATTGAAGTATTATTGATCATATTTTAATGCACATGTATTTTATGTAACATGTTTGTAAAGCTGCTTGCTACAAAGTACAAGCAATCATTCACTCTCAAGTCATAAGAACAAGCAATCGATTATAAAAATGAAAGAGAGCAACAAAGTATCACAGCAACTTGTCATATCATGCAAGAGAAGAAGAACAATCACAAACTCTACAAGATAAATTAAAGTAGGAATTTGACTCCAAAGATCTTTCATGGGGCTTTTACATCATTGATTTCACTTATGGTTATAAACTGTATTTTTTCCTGATAAAAATAAACTGTATTTTTTTACCTTCAAGTTATAAACTGTATAATTGATTATAAAGTTTATTATAGTGTATATATTTTTATTAATGATTCACTTATATATGGGTAATCCAAAGCAGCAAGAAAGATCACAGAAGAAGCGGCAAGCTGTAAAGGAAAAAGAAAACAAAGAAACAAACAAATCGTACTTTCTCTTTTTCTGGATTTTTCTTTTTATCATACTGCTTATTATTACTGTGGCGCCTGCTAGTGTTCAATATTATTGTCCCTATTTTCTGTCTAAATTCTATCTATCATCATGACTCTGCAAAAGTCTTGTATATTTCTAAAGGCTTCATCTGAACTATTATTTATAAGCCAATCAAAACACTCCAATTATTTATATGCCAATCAATACACCAAAAATTATTTATGTGAATCTTATAGAAATCAAGCGGCCAATTACACCGTTGAATCGGAAAACTAATCACTTCATAGGTATTGAGTTGTATTCTATGATTTTTCTTCCTTCTACAAAGTTTAAAATGGACCTTTGAAACTAAAAAATAAAAGAAATATTTGCACCAACAAAATAAAAGAAATATATGAATAATTTATGTACTTGTGGATTAATGATTTTCATTGTAATATTACTCTTTACATAATTATATATAAATATGTTTGTTTGTTTAATTAAATTTTATTAGTTCAATCATTTTTTATCTTATAATTAAAAATTCTGTTTATTTAGGTCAATACTCAAAATATGTGTTTTTTGTAAGGGTAAAGAACTTGTTTTTTGGGAGGTCTTTGTGAAGGAGACAGTACTGAGGAAGAGGAGACATATCATATGTTTGCAATTATAGTTCCCAGCAGAACCAAACAAACAACTATTTATATTAATACTTTCACCACAAACAGTGACCACATTATTGTGATATATAGTAATTTCAATCAGTACAATGAACTATCAAGATCATAACATATATATGATACCACAGAACGTGCATATTTAATCCTAATGATACTTAATTTTAGTGCCTATTGAAAAGTAAGATAAGTCATGTCACTCTTTTTGTACTACTAAGTATTTCTATTAAGATTTACGTATGTATTCCGTTGTCAATCGATAGAGTTCGATTAAAACCATGTTTCGTGAATTAGTGGGCGCACGTAATCAATTTTTAACAATGAAACCTAAAATTTGATGCACGTCGAACGAAATTATATATACAACAAAAACATTAAAAAATTGTTTCATTAACTCATTTTTCATTCTCCATACAAATATAAACTCAAATTGAATAATAGAAGAGTTTTGAGTTAATAATATTATTAATCCTTATATTTTATTGAGTTTTTAATTTAATTCAAATAGTCGTTTCAACTCATAGTTTTAAGTTTATGTTGTTTCATAAAATCCAAAAAAGAGTTTAACTACATTAGTTTAATTTAGGTCTTTAATTAATTAATTAAGTGTGTGTGTAAGACGAATATAAAACTTATTAGTGAATGTGTAGGGAGATGAGAAACAAATTAAAACTCAGTCAATAGAAATTCTTGGGTGAACCCGGTGTACTAGGTCATTTGTGGTTTGTCCAATAACAAGCATGTAAAAGTTTCTGTGCAATATCCAATTTGACTTGGTATCCTAAAAAATCTAACATATTAAAAAAAATTGAATAACAGTTTTTCAATGTTTTTTATTTTATCGATTGAAAAAAATATTGTTATTAGTTGGTTAATATTTTTATGATGTAACATCATATTAAAAATTACATGCAAGGACTTACATGTTTTGTAGTTATTGGCCGGACCACAAATGACGTGTTGTATCGGGTTCATGAAAGAATTTCTCCTTATTCAAATGCTAACAATCTAAGAGATAGGCAAAATTCTAGCCATAAACTTTAAACCCTAAGTACGCGTTTAGCGACATTAGTTAATATAAGAGTGTTAATCAAGTATATATACAACATAAAACAAATAATAAGGGAAAACACAAAACATATTAACAGAAATTTTTTTAAGAAAACATGTAAGAGTTAGTTTGATTTGTGAAATTAATTTTTTTTTCAATGTTGCACCTATTTATTATGATAGTATTAAGAGAAAGAAATATGTAAGAATTAATAAATATGAAAGAGAGTTAGGGGTAAAGTAGTAAAAACATACAATTATTGATGAGAGAATGTAAGAGTGATCTCTTATATTTTTGATCGAAATTATTCAAATTTTGGGCTCTTATATTACGATCAAAGCCTTATCCCAACTAGGTGGGGTCGGCTACAAGGATCACACGACACCGATGTGTTTGATCAATAGTCATGCTTGGAGTGCATGTGTCCATGTTCATAAGATTCGACATGCTTTATTTTACGTTGGCTGCCAAAGCCTAACATAACGCTACTCCTTTGTCCGGGCTTAGGACCAGCTATGAATATAGGCGGAGTATTCATTACAACCATAGAAAAATAGTAATAACAATAATATTAATAATAAGAATAAGAAGAACACTTGACCGGACCTAACCGTTCGCCATCAAACTCGGTCTGACTCCACACAACATCACAAACCCGCTTCATATCTCATCCCTTCAAAGTCCTCCCAACTGTTAGAATCTTAAGTTTTGATGAAGACTAAAATATGAAAGAAAGATGCAAACACTTAGAGAATATTAGGTTAATATAGAACCCAAGTAAGAGTGCTTCCGGATATGAATTTACTTCCGGATAGACTAGGACTAGCGCTCTCGGATGAACGTCTCATCCCCCAGCGACAGCAAGTACTTCACTAAGTCATAACTCAGTCTAACAACATTAGATGTATAAAATTCCTTGAGACTAAGTTAAGATGCAACCGGATGTAGAGTTGCTTCCGATTGCTTAGTGACTAGCGCTGGGTGTTGGTATAGATAACACTGAGCGCCAGTGAACATAACCCAACGTCCAGTAGATTTGCTTCCAATTGCTTAGTGACTAGCGCTGGCTGTTGGAATGGATAACACTGAGTGTCAGTGAGTAAAATGTGAATATAACCCATCGTCCAATGGAAGTGCTTCCGGATGTGGAATTGCTTCCGGATGTAAGAAAGCTTCCTTAGACTAAGTGAACTCCCACTGCATGTGATTATGTGTTGTTATACTACACATCCCATAGCAAGAGTAAATGATACACTAAGTCAGAACATAGTCTTAGGAAGATTGCTTCCCATAGCAAACAAGCTTCCCACAGCATGTATAGTTCTTACTACACTTGATCATATATACTACTCTGTTGGACTAATAAGTATGTACAGAACTTAGTTTTACTTCCGGATGCAAATGAGCTTCCGGATGCAAATACTCTTGGCACTGGGATTCAGAGACTAACACTTGCAGAGCAAGATTGCCACTTCCGGATGAACGATGATCATCTGTCAGCAAGAGTACAAGAGCCAACGTCACATACTCAAAGGACAGAATGCTTTTGTCAGAGCAGAGTTGTCAGAATTGCTTTTCAGAGATAAAGCAAGTCAACCCTGCTAAGCATTAATGAAGATGTACCTCTCAACGGTAACATGGGATTAACGGCTATATTCAAACGAACATATTCCATCTGCCGCCCAAGCCTGAATGTTGAGGCCGAGTATAAAAGGAACATCTACATTCAGAAGAGAGGTTGGAAGAACAGAGTCCATTGTCTGAGATATTGTAATCTACATTCTTCTCATCTTCTACTCTCTGATCTTAGATCTGTAACATTCTTAGAGAGTGATTTATTTGTACTTAAGTGAGTAACATCATCTATTCTTAGAGAGAATCATTTGTTCTTAAGTGTTTATCACAATCAGTTCATAGAGTGAACATATTATCAAATCCTCTAATTGATAGAGGCTGTTCTAAAGCTTGTGCTTGAAGAACAGGATTATTATCTTACAAAAGTGAGGGGGAGCATTTAGAGGTTTTTCTAAATCTCCATAGGTTGCAAGTGAGCCCGCAAAACTTGTGGTTGAAAGGTTGCAGGTGATCCCGTTGTAAAACCTGTGGTTGTAAGGTTTGCAGGTGAGCCCGTTGCAAAACCTGTGGGTTGTTAGTTGAACCCGTGCTCGTAAAACCTAAAGTGTAAAGGCTTTCTTGTGCCTGGTTCAAACAAGAAGTTTAGTGGATTGAAAATCTCAGGTGGAGCCTGGGGACTGGATGTAGGTCTGGAAGTGACCGAACCAGGATAAATCTGTGTGTGCTTATTCTGCTTATTTAATCTATTCATCAAGCACCACACCACTAGATACTCACTTGTGCTTGGGGTAACACATCGTCACTCTCATCAAGCACAAGTAGTCAGTTTTTCAAAAGAGAATTTTAATTTTTATTCTGCCACCCAATTCACCCCCCCTCTTGGGTGACAGCCACGGATTTCATTTGGTATCAGAGCAAGGTCACTTGTTTAAAGGATCCAACGATCTCAAGTGCAAAGACCTAGGCTGACTTGGGATATAAAATGTCTTTTGAAGGTTTTGATCATACTATCCCACCCTTGTTAGAAAATACTGATTTTTACTTATGGAAGGCAAGGATGAAAAGTTTTATGTTATCCTCAAATTTCAAAATGTGGGATGTCTTTGCAAATGATTCTGATTTCAAACCAAAAGTAAACTGGACTGAAGAGGAGAAAAATTTATTTTACTTAAACATTAGAGCAATGCAAATTTTGTACAAAAGCTTGACTGACTGTGATTTCCAGAAAATTAAACATTGCTCTAATGCTAGAGATATTTGGAACACTCTTGATGCTATGTATGCTTCTAACCACTCTCCTGAAAGTAAAGCTGTCCAAAGCTCATCTCGTGCCACTTGTGGATCGACAGACTGTGAGCTACAGGAAGCTGATATTGAGGAAGCTAGCACCAGTGAAGAGAGTGTCGATATCTACCTAGAAGATTCAGAAACTGAAGAAAATGAGGTATCTGAACTTGAACCTTCTGAATTGTAAGACATGTATAATGAGTTACATATTGAATTCTGTAAACTTGCAAAAGAAGTTCTAGGATTAAGGAAAAAGAATAGGAAACTTGAGGAACTCATTATTTCTTCTACATCCAAGGTTTCCAAAGTTTCCCCCATAGAAAAACAACTATCGAGAGCGGAAGCTTCAACATGTACTGAAAATTGTTCCAATTGTGAATCCCTGTTGAAGGAAAAAGAAAAGTTTTCAAAAGGCCCTGAAACTTCAAAAGTTGATTTAAAAGAACAGAGAGTCTTTGAAAACAAAATTGACCAACAAGATAATGATAGAAAATCCCATTCTGAATATCATTCCATTATCTGTCATTATTGAAGTAGATCAGGTCATATTTCTCACACATGCAGTCTTAGAAAAGATTTACATGTGAGAAATAAATTTGTATGGATCTCTAAAGGACAAGTAAGGTCCAGCACTAACCATGTAGGACCCAAGTACAAATGGGTACCAAAACTTCCTTCCAGTGCCTTACTTGAGCAGGAAAGATCAAGAGTTCCTCTTGCCCCAAAGAAGAGAACTCGTGGTGATGTCACTGCTGCAACCACCTGGTCCAATCATAAGAAGCAGTGCACTACCACAAGGAACAAAGGTTCTGTCTCAAGGATGAGCTATCACAGAGTTCCACTCAACTATCCTGAGAAGAACAAGAGAGAGAGGATTTCTCGATCAACTTGGAGAGAGCCTATGAACTCTGTCTCTCATAAGAAAGTGCTTCAGGCCAAGGATAAGTATAGAAGATCTCCTTGGGTAAGCAAGGAATCACTTAGAGTCAAAGCATGCGAAAGTAAAATCTCTTATGCAAGTGTTAGATGGGATTATTGAGGTTTTACATCAAGCATCATAGATATGAACATTATTCTCTTAAGAGAAGAAAGCTCAAAGAAATTCACAATGTTCATAACCTACATGCTGTCTGGCTGTCATGATCAAAACCATGTGCATATAGTCATAGTTGATTCTGAATGACATAAGCATAATTAATGACTCAAGTGCATGTGGACTTTACACTTCCTACAAACTGACCTGTCAGATCCAAGTTTGGAGACTGAGAAATGGAAAAGGGAATTACTTGGTATTTTGTAGGAAAGGAGATCCAAAAGAACAACAATATTCAAGACTGTACCTGGTCTGGGCAATGAGTACCTGGTCTGGGCAATGAGTCAAATCTGAATAAGATGTTCTTCATGCTAGGCACCTGGTGCTACTGCTCTTGAAATAGAAAAGATCAAGCACCGCCTGTCAAAATCAAGCAAGCTACTACTTGACACAAATGTAGTCTTGGTGATGTCATTCTTACCCTTTCTCTTATTTGAATGATTAATTGGGTAATGAATGCATGTTTACTCATTTCATCGGCAATTGACATTTATGTATCTAAAGACAAACTTCAAATTGCTCTATGGAATGAATGAGAAAAATATAGTAATACTGGTATGATTTTCAACCTGTGGTGATCTTTTTTTTTTTTTGAAAATGATCAAATCATATCAAATTTTTTTTTGGAGTTTATAATATTCGTGCATATCAAATCATTTCTCTTTGAAAAGGCTCATTCACAAAAGAAAATAGCTTATGCATTCATTGTGATTTTTGAAAGTTCTTCTTTACAAACTGATCTTAAATATTCTTAGCTATAAACTGACTGGCTGTGAACTCGAGCAATAATCTTTAATCACACCTTAAGGTTCCATGTACTAATGATCTCAGTTCAAGTCTGTGGTTAAGTATGTTGACAGATTATAAAAGCTTGAACAATGTGGAGGTACAAGAGAGAGCGTCAACGAGTATGCTATTTATCAAGATGAGAAGAAATGGTTGTTCTGAATTAAATCTTGAGGAAATCTCGCGAATCTTATATGAGCATTTCTTTCCATTACTCCTTCTGTTGTGCATTTTAATGGATAGTCTCCCTTGTCGGACATACATTAGGAATCTTAGGAAATGCCTTGAATTAATTACTGCAAAATTTGATAAATCCAAGAGTAAGTGCCAATAGGATAGAAGTCTAAGTGAGTGTAGATAACTAGGCTGGAAAGAACTCTTAAGAATCTCTACCCACTGAAAGCCTTATATCCTGGCACATTATCACAAGCCTAGTACAATCTGGATTAAGTTAAAGCTTGTTGATATCCTAAGAATAATGAGATCATATTAAGCATATTTGAAAGAACTTGAGCTAAGATTTGAAAATTATTCTTGTGATCACATGCTGAGAATTTGGATGTTTTGGAAACTTGATTATGGACATTAAAGTTTTAGAACTTCATTGTGTTGACAATTCACATGCCCTCATAATCTGACATGAACACTCTTAAGGCATATTTATCGAACTATACCTGTTTATGAAACTCTGAAAATATGCAATCTATTCGATACTCGCTGCACTATCACGTTAGTATTTATCCAAGAGAGTATGATGAGTAAAGTTCATGACTCGATAGTGAAATCATGTGAAATTGTGAACTAAGTTTTCAAATTCTGTTCTCACCTTATTGTTATTCCTATTTTGCCAAACCAATCAGCAAGCAAGTTTTTTTTTAAGATTATTATATTGAGCTGATTAACATAAGTTTGTGACTTGGAATGTCCTCAGCATGTATACTTATGTTAAATCTTAAGTTTTTCCACTGACCATCCGCAAGCGCATATGCTTCCGCTAGCACCTGCAGGTCCCCTAGTGAAAAGGCCTGACATTCAATTTAGCGTAGGCATGTGTGCTAGATTTCAAGCCAACCCCAAGGAATCACATCTAACTTGTGTTAAACGTATCTTAAGATACCTTGAGGGAACACAAGAACTTGGTCTTTGGTATCCCAGAGGTAACCAAGAGTTCTTGTGGGCTTATTCTGACCCTGACCATGCAGGTTATAAAACTGACAGGAAGAGCACCAGTGGACAATGTGCCATCCTTGGTGGTTGTCTGGTCTCTTGGGCTAGCAAGAAGCAAACCTGCGTGTCCTTATCTCCACAGAGGCAGAGTACATTGCTGCTGCAAGCTGTTGTGCACAAGTGCTGTGGCTGAAGAATCAACTGAGGGACCTTGGCCTGGAATTTCCAGAGGCTCCCATTCTCTGTGATAACACAAGCACCATCAGCCTGGCCAAAAACCCAGTTCAGCACACAAGAACAAAGCACATTGACGTCAGACATCACTTCATCAGAGATCATGTTCAAAAGAAGGATGTCTACTTTTGCAGGTCCCCAATGTTAAATCTTAAGCAAGTGCAACCGGAAGCAAAACCACTTCCGGATGATCATTAGCTGGCGCTGAGTATTGAATCAAAGTGAGCGGGAGCGCCAGTGCCTGAACAAAGGGGCACGTCACTTCAGAAAACGTTTCATCTTCTCACACCAAAAATTGTGCCTCCTCTGACAATGTGAAGAGACACGTGTTGAAAGGTGCGCCGTTCCAATTAAATGTTTACGTTACCCAATGAACAAACGCATGTTTTCATGTAGAGTCATTATGAGCATTTTACCCATTGTAACCTTGCATATAAATAGGAAGCCATTTTCACTTTTACTCTTTCACTTACACAAATTTTTCACCCAAACTCTCTGCATACATTCATCGTGTTCTTCATCTTCATCGCATTCTCTTCATCTTCTTCATCTAAATTTCTTCGCATTTAAACCTTAAATCCACACAAAATGGCCGGCTCACATGAATCTAACCCCAACACAAAGATAGCCACCTCTTCCAAGAAATCGAAGTCCAAAACGGGCAAATCTGGGCATTCACATTCTGGAAAATCTGGAAAATCACATGAACATCAAGAACATATAAATAGGAAGCCATTTTCACTTTTACTCTTTCACTTACACAAATTTTTCACCCAAACTCTCTGCATACATTCATCGTGTTCTTCATCTTCATCGCATTCTCTTCATCTTCTTCATCTAAATTTCTTCGCATTTAAACCTTAAATCCACACAAAATGGCCGGCTCACATGAATCTAACCCCAACACAAAGATAGCCACCTCTTCCAAGAAATCGAAGTCCAAAACGGGCAAATCTGGGCATTCACATTCTGGAAAATCTGGAAAATCACATGAACATCAAGAACAGCAAGAGAAATCTGGGCAAGTTCATAAGACTTCTGGGAAATCTGAGCAAAGTCAAGAACAAACTGAGAGAGTCCAAGAACAGCCAGAACAAACTGGGCACTCTGAGGAACCTCAACAAGAACAATCAAAGAGAAAGGGGAAGAAGAAGGTTCAGTTTAGCGAAGAGCCTTCGTCCAAAAGACAACGAGTAGAGGAGGATGATCCTCTTGTGTACAGAGATGGGCCATTGGAGGCTGTTTCCTCCAAATTTGAGACTGTCAAGCCCTACTTCAACACCGGGATGTTCATAGATCTGGACAAGATAGATGAACTAGGGTTTCCACACTTGAGGCCATATCTGGAGAAATACATGTCCTGGCTGGGGATCAACCAGGAATACAACGTCAATGTCCTGCGGGTATTCTGCCAGTCTCTCACTGCCAAGACCAAGTATAAGAAGGTAAAAGGGAAGGATGAGGTCCGCAGAGTCACTTTCACTGCCACAGTAAGAGGGAGAACCTTTACTTTCACTTGGAGAGACATCAACAGGCTGATGGGGGTCACTGAGGAAGAAATGAATGAATGGCTATTCCCTGACAAACTCAACAAGGAGGAGCTTGAAAAGGTATACGACACCAAAGGGAAGAAGGTGTCTGGGATGTCTGACACCAACAGGCTCCTATACTATGTCTACTCCCGCTTGATGACACATAAAGGGGGTAACTTCAACGAGTTCACTCTCTTGGACAACCCTTGGTTCCCAAGACTCCTCTCCCAGCAACCCATCAACCCTGGGCAATTGATCAGTCAAGAGTTGCTCAGGTGGATCGACAATAACAAGTCTGGAAGTCTCCCCTACCCCACTGTCATCGCCTTCCTCCTGGAGAAATATTTGATCAAGTCCACATCTACTGAGGAGGAAGAAAATGTTAAGTGCGTACCTGTCAGCGCAGTTAACATTGGCAAGATGGGGATAAAGTATATCAAGAAGTCCAAAGCCACTCGCTCGGGCTCTCAGGCAGGCAGTGCCTCTCATACCTCAGTCCCCTCTGTATCTGGTGCAGGGGATCAAGAGGTTGACTCTCATCCTGGCCCTAGCCGTGGTCCTAAGGTGACAGCCACAGTACGGGCCTTTGCTGAGGAAGTCAAGGAGGAGATTCTCTTTAGACTGACTGATTCTCTGGTGGTTCCCCTCCGTAATGAGTATGACACTGGCTTCCAGCAGTAGGGGGAGAGAATTCAGAGGCTCGAGGATCGAGTAGGTCGAGTCGAGAATCAACTAGCGAGGGTCGACGCCAAATTAGACCTCATCCTCAATCATCTTCAAATCCCTCAACCACAAGGTACCTTACCACCACCTCCTCCTCCTAACCCACCTCCACCTCCTCCACCTAACCAACCATCACTCCCTCCTCCTAATACACAACAACCCCCTCCTCAGAATGACTCACATCAACCTTCACCACAAATTGAGTCTGACACTCACCACTCCTCTCACCAAACCCCCCAAAACTCACCTTCACCTAACCACTCTCCTAGCCACTCTAATTCATCTAACCCACAAAACCCCAAAAACTCCCCCAACCCACAATCCACCAACCCAACCAATCCAAACCCACTGGCCGAGCACCTTGGCTTCCACACTGCCATTCATCCCCTCAGTCAAATATATCTGAGAGATTACCCCCGCCTTCAGAGATTATCTGAGGACCACCTACCATTCACCCCTTACTCATCTACCTACCCCTTCGAAGGCCTATTCACAGATCCCTCCTGGTTCCCCAACCCTCCTAATTCCCCAGAAACCACCTCACCCACATCCTCCCCAGAAACCTCACCACCTCGAAGATTTGGTCCTGAACCTCCACCCCCCTCTTCACCCAATCAATCCTCCCTGGCCCTCGCCCTCATTGATGATGACAAAAGGGGGAGAGATGCTGCTATCGCCCTCCGCCATACCATGGATACAAGGGATGTCCTGACTCAGCCATCCCTCTGGCTAGATGAAGACATCACTGCTGCCCTTCGCCGAGCCATGGATCTTTAAAGATTGGGTGGTGCTGAGAGTCTGATTCGTGGGGAAGCCATCTGATTCATGCAACAGCAGCGATCAGATGAGCAAAGGTCAGAACTGGCAATGGTGTTGGTTGAGCAACCTGGTGATATCCCACAGCCTGAGCCTGAGCCAGAGCCCTCATCTTCTGAGCCTCCTCCCTCTGTGCCTGGCCGAAACATAATTGAGGAGATCATGATGAAGTATGGGCTGGAAAGGCAAAACCATCCTCCTATGGTAATAGCCAAGCCAATTCCTCCTCCTAAGTCAACCTCTGCTCCTCCTCCTCCTCCAGTAATCCCCCAATCTGAACCAACCTCTGCACCTCCTCCTTCAGCAGTCAAGTCAAGGAAAAAGGCGTTTGCTAGAAAGGGTGCTAACAAGAGTGCTACTACTACTGCGCCTGCTGACAGTGAGCAAGAGGTTCCATCTGTTCAAGCTGAGATTGTGCCTGAGACTCGGTCATCCTCTCAAGAGATGCATGTCCCTCCACTTCTAAAAGAAGTTAAGCTGGAAATAGAGGATATGACTCCTGAAGAGTTCGAGAAGTATGGGTTCACGGACAAGATCACCTTTGGTCAGATGGCCTGCCTAGACGCTGAAAGAGCAGCAGCCAAGCCTACCCAAGCGATATGCAAGGGCAAAGGAAAAGGCAAAGGGAAAGGGAAAAGGAAAGCCCAGGAAGTTGAGGAGGACCCCAACTTCCCAGTGTGAAATGTGAAGATCAGGGCTGTCCATTATCCAAATGGCGAGGTCACTCCCTTCGATGATGCAACTGGGTTCCCTGGGTTTGAGGAAGTTGAAAATCTGAAGAGAGCTTTCGAGGAATCTGTTGAGTCTGAGAGACTCAGAAGGGAAAGGGAAGAGGAAGAGCTGCAAAGGATAATTGCCCAGATCGACCAGAATGTGAAGGATGCCCACTTAGCTCAACTCCTAAAAGAGAATGAGGAAAGGCAAAGGGAGAGGGAGAAGAAAAAGAGACACCACCTATAGACCCCACTCACCCTATGCATTTACCTTAGAAAATTTTTCTTTTCTCATATTTTTCATGCATAGTTCATTTTGTTAAGTCTTTAATTACTTGTGAATTTTATCTGTCATTGTAACTCTAACTTGTAATCTTGTGTTTATCAATGATAATTATCTGAGTTGTTTGTGCTTTATCTAACTGTTACTTTTAATTCTTTCATATGAACTTAATCGATAAGCTTAGTTTGTCATCATCAAAAAGGGGGAGAGAATGTTAGAATCTTAAGTTTTGATGAAGACTAAAATATGAAAGAAAGATGCAAACACTTAGAGAATATTAGGTTAATATAGAACCCAAGTAAGAGTGCTTCCGGATATGAATTTACTTCCGGATAGAGTAGGACTAGCACTCTCAGATGAACGTCTCATCCCCCAGCGACAGCAAGTACTTCACTAAGTCATAACTCAGTCTAACAACATTAGATGTATAAAATTCCTTGAGACTAAGTTAAGATGCAACCGGATGTAGAGTTGCTTCCGATTGCTTAGTGACTAGCGCTGGGTGTTGGTATAGATAACACTGAGCGCCAGTGAACATAACCCAACGTCCAGTAGATTTGCTTCCGATTGCTTAGTGACTAGCGCTGGCTGTTGGAATGGATAACACTGAGTGTTAGTGAGTAAAATGTGAACATAACTCATCGTCCAGTGGAAGTGCTTCCGGATGTGGAATTGCTTCCGGATGTAAGAAAGCTTTCTTAGACTAAATGAACTCCCACTGCATGTGATTATGTGTTGTTATACTACACATCCCATAGCAAGAGTAAATGATACACTAAGTCAGAACATAGTCTTAGGAAGATTGCTTCCCATAGCAAACAAGCTTCCCACAGCATGTATAGTTCTTACTACACTTGATCATATATACTACTCTGTTGGACTAACAAGTATGTACAGAACTTAGTTTTACTTCCGGATGCAAATGAGCTTCCGGATGCAAATACTCTTGGCACTGGGATTTAGAGACTAACACTTGCAGAGCAAGATTGCCACTTCCGGATGAACGATGATCATCCGTCAGCAAGAGTACAAGAGCCAACGTCACATACTCAGAGGACATAATGCTTTTGTCAGAGCAGAGTTGTCAGAATTGCTTTTCAGAGATAAAGCAAGTCAACCCTGCTAAGCATTAATGAAGATGTACCTCTTAACGGTAACATGGGATTAACGGCTATATTCAAACGAACATATTCCATCTGCCGCCCAAGCCTGAATGTTGAGGCCTAGTATAAAAGGAACATCTACATTCAGAAGAGAGGTTGGAAGAACAGAGTCCATTGTCTGAGATATTGTAATCTACATTCTTCTCATCTTCTACTCTCTGATCTTAGATCTGTAACATTCTTAGAGAGTGATTTATTTGTACTTAAGTGAGTAACATCATCTATTCTTAGAGAGAATCATTTGTACTTAAGTGTTTATCACAATCAGTTCATAGAGTGAACATATTATCAAATCCTCTAATTGATAGAGGCTGTTCTAAAGCTTGTTCTTGAAGAACATGATTATTATCTTACAAAAGTGAGGGGGAGCATTTAGAGGTTTTTCTAAATCTCCATAGGTTGCAAGTTAGCCCGCAAAACTTGTGGTTGAAAGGTTGCAGGTGATCCCGTTGTAAAACCTGTGGTTGTAAGGTTTGCAGGTGAGCCCGTTGCAAAACCTGTGGGTTGTTAGGTGAACCCGTGCTCGTAAAACCTAAAGTGTAAAGGCTTTCTTGTGCCTGGTTCAAACAAGAAGTTTAGTGGATTGAAAATCTCAGGTGGAGCCTGGGGACTGGATGTAGGTTTGGAAGTGACCGAACCAGGATAAATCTGTGTGTGCTTATTCTGCTTATTTAATTTATTCATCAAGCACCACACCACTAGATACTCACTTGTGCTTGGGGAAACACATCGTCACTCTCATCAAGCACAAGTAGTCAGTTTTTCAAAAGAGAATTTTAATTTTTATTCTGCCACCCAATTCACCCCCCCTCTTGGGTGACAGCCACGGATTTCACCAACCCCTTCAAAAACCGAATTAGCAAGATAGTATGTAATAGCAACTCATAATCACATCTGGATAACTGGCGTGAGATTGGAAGCTTCACCTTCATCATCAACAATTGGCCATCCTCTTTCCAATCTTGCAATTTCTTGCAACCCAAACATCTAAACCACAAAACGATGATTTTGAAGATTCATAAACATCATGCGAATATGATCATTCTTCCATAACAACATTCTTAAAAATTCTTCCACTTTCTTCCTGCATGCCTTCATGCACCCCAACTTTTCCAGAATACCCAGAAATTTAATTTCCTGTCCTCTTCAACCTCACTACACAAAAAAAATCATCCCACACACATATTTTTCTTTATGACCATTCATTAAAGTCTATTTTAATATTTCAAGACCACAAGAAGAATAATATTTTAATATTTCAATATAACAACAAGAAGAATCATGATCAAGATTCAATATCAGGGGTGTAATGAATTTGATCATTCTTTCTCTATACAAGCTTTCTAGGTTTTCACATCCTCTCATATCATTTGCTTCATCTGTTTCTATGGTACGACTCAATTGACTTAATTTGGATATGTTAAGGAAATGAAATGAGCCACCATAACATACATTGTATTTGTATGTTAGCTCATGAATTGAATAATCTATTTTAAAATAACATTCAGGAAAGTAGTTTTTATATAAGAACAAAAAGTATTATATATTCCTTCTTCCATCTTTGCATTTAAACTCGGTAAATAGAAACCAAACATTTATTAATTTGTCTTTCTCATATTAGAAAGTGTATAAACATAATATTAGTTCTACAAGCATTTATTCAAGATTGATCATCACACTCGTATTACGTATATATAAGAAATAAGATGAAATTATTATATCCATTATCATTTATTAAATTCACTGAAAATAGATGTGATACAATATCTTGTCGAATTAATTGGAGAATTTGAAGTGATATATTTATATATAAATGTAAGTATAACTCTGTATTTGTATAAACATCATCACATACCAACTAAGATCGACCGATCTTGCTTGTGAGACCAAAATGGGGAATTGATTTCCAATATTTTAGTAACAATAAGAATATTACTAAGGACAAACACCTCAAATCTCAAGTGTGAGATTAAGGTATGAAAAGCTTATTTCCACATTTGCAACGCCAAGCTTCAGGATAGTACTCGAGAGGGATGATCAGACCGGGTTGGACGGGAACATGGACCGGTTCACATGGTGAACACCATCCACACTTGGATTTACACGACGGCGGAAACGACCCTGGTCCGCCGCTTCTTTTCTCTTCCGTTGCCTTCGACTTCGTCATCATCCATGATGATTTGTTCTCCTTTTCTTCATTATGCAAGTAGAGGAACTACAAAATCTAGCTTAGGTTTTCATGTTCTCAACAATATAGAGAGGTTTTCAAGCTACAATCATGTAGAACACCTAAAATGAAGATGGTCTAACCTATATAAGCCTAGATCTAGGACATACATAGGCAAAAATGCAAATCTAGCTTGAAACCTAAAAGAGAAAATTACAAAGTCATGAAGCCAAATTTGTGTACTTGAAGCACTTTTCCTTGGAGAGGAGAGGAGAAGAACACTAGCCAAGCATGGAGAGATGGAGTGGAAGGTGAAAACGTGAGGAATCCATGGAGAATGGAGGTTTGGCCGTGAGTTTGGTGGAAGGAGATGAGAGAAAAGTGAGAGAAAATGAGATGAAGAAAGAGAAAGATATGTCACAAATGAAGTTGGTAGTTGGATTAAATGAAGTGAGTGGGATTAATGAGCTGGATTAGCTCATTAATGAGCTGTCTAAGATGGATTAAGTCGGCCAAGTTCAGATTTTTAGGTGAATGTATGTGTGTTTGGCCGTGAGGTAACATATGAAGGGGAAGGAAGGGTAGTTTTGGTATTTGGTGAAAAGTGAGGATGAATGTGGTCCAAAAGTTGTCTCCATGCATTTCTAAAAATTCCTCCTTTTTCTCCTCTCCATTGTGCTACCCTTTTTGCCCTTAATGAAGCTCCTCCTCTTTGAATTTGAATTTTGGAGCCAAAATTACCCCTTTTGGTAATGTGAAAATCCCTTGTTTTTGACAAAAGGGGTAATTTTTGTCCTATGCCTTTGCCTTTTGACTCCAAGCCAATTCCTTACACTCCAAGCAACTCCAAAGGGTTGTGGGGCCCACGTGGGACCCCCTACAAGAGAAAAGCACCACATAGTCAAAAATGACCAAAATACCCTTAGTTACTTAAAATGCAAGTAATTAAGCTAGGATTTTCCATATAATCACCTATAAGCATGTGCACATAAAATCACCAATAATGATCAAATATAACAATTAAACCTCACTAATTAAGCTCAAATGCACATGATTAAACATATAAATTTCGGTCCAATCAAATCCCCCACACTTAATCTTTGAACTCCGGTCAAAGTCATCCAAAAAGTCTAACTTAATCATTAAGCATATTGAAGGCAATTGGAATTGTCATTGTGTACAAGTTGATCTTTTTGAACCTTTCCCTAGATTATCACATGGGCCAAATTTAAGGATGCAAAGTGGAAACAAGTTTAACAAGTAACTAGAATTAGGAGGGAATGCTAAAAGAGATTTTTCTCCTCACCGGATATAAGTGTTTGCACTCAATCTCTCAAGTTAGGAATAATGCCTAACTAGGGTCTTTGTAATCACTCTTTGGCTCAATGCATTCCACCTCACCATAGGCTTGTAATAGTTCTTAGTTCTCCACCCAGTAGTATGCATGGCACAATCAAATCTAGGGGACTTTGGGGGTTGCATGGAAGGCTAATAATGAATGGTGAATGACGGATAGTAGTCAATGACCAATAATATGAACAAGTAATCACCACATATGCATGCAATACAATGAAATCAATCCCCACAAAGCATGCTACATCTCTCTTTTTTTTTTTTTTTTTCAAGCACTTTGTGCTTCTCTCATTTTTCTTTTCACTCTTATGCCTTTGGCATACTCAAGCACTTTGTGCTTGATTTAACCTCTTTTGTCGCCTAAAGAGATTAATCAAAACAAATCAATACTCTAATCCACTAGTTGTATAGTAGAGAGTATAGGTCTTTTCCTCAATTTAGGTCAAAAATCTTGCCAATCCTAAGAAATAGCCACGCAATTTAACAAGAAATATGAGTTTGATTTTGGTTATTAAGCTAAAATTATTAACTAAAAGACAAGCTATAAAACCGAATAGAAGAGTTGATATGTGATCAAGAGAGAATCCTCCTCCTTCAAGCCTCACGTGTGCAAAAGGATTAATAGACCTTGTATGCTAGTTTCCTCTTGATTAACTTGCTTAAATCGGTCCTAACATCTTAAATCTAAGATACTAAAGCTAATTTAAACAAATTAAACAAGGAATCCTAGCTTCATACTCATGTATTTTCATAGGTAAGATAGAAATTAAAGCTAACTTCTAATTGTATGATTCACTTCAAGTATCAACCAAAATGTAAGCTCATATGGCAAATCTCATGAAGCTACAAAAAATATATACCTACATACATGAAAATAAAGAGATCTAGGACCTAGGCTTACAATCATGTGGATGAATAGAAAACTCAAATAGAAAACTCTACCTAAGAATTCTATCCTCAAATCTCCAAAGACTTAGAAGAAGAGAGGATTTACATGATTACAAGATCACAAACCTAGAAAAGGAAATCACCACACAAGGCCGATTTGTTAACACATTGCACAAGCTTGACTTGAACGAAGGAGAGGAAGATCTAGCCAAGAAGCATGGAGGATGAGAGGTTGAAAATGGAGAAGATGGAGGCCATGGATGAAGGAACACGAAAATGTAGAGAGGATGAAGATGAGAGAATTTGGGTGAGGTGAGAGAAAATGAAAAGTGGAGTATTTCTCAAATGAGAGTGGGGTTGTGAGGTTAATGAAGTGGGGTTTGATTAGTGAAAGTGATTAGGGAGATGATGAGTTGTCAAATGGGATTAGTGAGGTGTCAAAAGATATTTTTGATGTGTATGGAGGGAGGTGGCCGAAATGTTTAAGACAAATGGGGAAGGAAGGGTAGTTTAGGTATTAGGTCATTAGTTGGGAATGAATGTGGACTTGAACTTGGCTAGATGCATTGTCAAAAATTGCTCCTTTTTCTCCTCTTCAATGTGCTTCCCATTATGCCCTTAATGAGGCTCCTCCTCTTTAAAATTTGAATTTTTGAATGTGGAGCCAAAATTACCCCATTTAGTAACATGCAAATCCCTTGTTTTTGACAAATGGGGTAATTTTTGTCTTTTGCCTTTGCCTTTGTCACCTAGCCTCCTCCTTGCACTCCAAGCAATCCCAAGGGTGTGTGGGGCCCACGTGGGACCCCCCTACAAGAGAAAAGCACCACATAGTCAAAAATGACCAAAATACCCTTGGTTACTTAAAATGCAAGTAATTAAGCTAGAATTTTCCATATAATCACCTATAAGCATGTGCACATAAAATCACCAATAATGATCAAATATAACAATTAAATCTCACTAATTAAGCTCAAATGCACATGCTTAAACATATAAATTTCGGTCCAATCAAATCCCCCACACTTAATCTTTGCACTCCGGGCAAAGTCATATAAAAAGACTAACTCAATCATTAAGCATAGTGAAGGCACATGGAATTGTCATAGAGTATAAATTGATCTTTTTGAACCTTTCCCTAAAGCATCACATGGGCCAAATCTAAGAATACAAAGTGAATGCAAGTTTAGCAAGCAACTAGAATTAAGGAGGAGTGCCAATTGAGATTTTTCCTCCTCACCGGATATAAGTGTTTGCAATCAATCTCTCAAGTTAGGAATAATGCCTAACTAGGGTCTTTGTAATCACTCTTTGGCTCAATGCATTCCACCTCACCATAGGCTTGTAATAGTTCTTAGTTTTCCACCCATTAGTATGCATGGCACAATCAAATCTAGGGGACTTTGGGGGTTGCATGGAAGGCTAATAATGAATGGTGAATGATGGATAGTAGTCAATGACCAATAATATGAACAAGTAATCACCACATATGCATGCAATACAATGAAATCAATCCCCACAAAGCATGCTACATCTCTCTTTTTTTCTTTTTTTTTTCAAGCACTTTTTGCTTCTCTCATTTTTCTTTTCACTCTTATGCCTTTGGCATACTCAAGCACTTTCTGTTTTTTTTTTGGGGCCAATGGCGCCCAAATGGCACCCCGGGCACGCCTAGGGCGCCCCTTCTCTGATATGGCTCCCGGGGCGCGGCTTCTCTGGAATGGCGCCCAAAATGGCGCCCAACTAGCGCCTGGGGTGCCAAACTGACCATTTCCCCCATGTAACATGCTTTTCATAAGATACAACAATACAATACTAATATAAATGCAAGCATATGCTATAATCACTCATTCAAACATTGGTCAAGGTGGTAGAAAAGAATAGTGAATGGCCCAAAGGGGTTAATCAAAGGATATATTTTTGGTGGCTTAGTGTTTGGGTCAAAAGGGTTTAGAAAGAAATGCCCCTTTCATTTTCAATCATGCCATGCATTGTGATCTTGAACAAGAGCTAGGACAAGTTCTAGGAGATCAAGTAGACTATTGGCCCACTCAATTCGGTTGGAGGCTTCTCACTTTAATGGCTTACTCTAATTAGTCACTTCCTCCATAAGAAAAGTTAAATGAGAAACTTACACCCTCTTTATACCTTAAAAGTGCCCCAAGTAATGCCCTAAGTAATCATTCCAAAAATTCTACTTACACACTAGAGGACAATTCCATTTACTTTCAAGAGCCATGATCAAGTTAAACTTCCTACACAATCATGCCAAATAAGTCCACAAATCAAGTGTGAAAGCTTTGAATTAGACCACTTTTAAGCACATAATACACCCCCCCCCACACTTAAAGCATGCATTGTCCTCAAAGGGACCAATCAAATCAAGTAGGAAGGCATAAACAAAGGCAAGGCAGCAAGTAATAAGGCCGGGCAGTCCACGCATGCAAATGGCCATCATGTATTATTCACAAAAAACAAACACTAAACACAACCTAACACAAGTTTATAATTTTTTTTTCTTGATTTTTCTAACAACCTATAACAAATACTAGAAAATAAACCTAATCACAATCCTAATTTTTCTAACATATATCTTTCCCCACACTTAGAATAAGAACAATTTAAAGCAAGTAAGGGAAGGAAAGAAGCAACCTCTTATGGAGGCTTGAAGTTCTCTTTGAAGTACTTCTTGTTGTGGCCTTGAATGAAGGTGATTCGGCCACTTTTAACTTAAGGCATGGTTGTTTTGAAATCATCATGAGAAGCATGGGCTCTTGCTTCCAAATTAGCCTCCTTGGATGATTGAGCCTTAGCCTTATGTTTCTTTCCATTTTTCGTCCTTCTTCCTTTCTTCTCTTTGGGCTTTCTAGCTCTTCCATGTGCTTGAAGTTTGGATAACAACTTGTGCAACTTCTTAGCAAGAACATCAAGAAGTGTGGGATCACACATCTTGTCTCTCAACTCTTGGCCTCTTTATTCAAGATTCCTCTTAAGAATGCTCATCCTCACCACAAGCTTCTTGATCTCCTCACTTGTGAGCTTTCCATTGAAGAAATCCCTTTCCTCTTGTGAAACATCAAGCTCCAAGTTCTTCTGAGGTTCTCTTCGGCCCTTAACAACTCCAAGCATGAATTGCCTCCCTTGTTATTCCCTACAACATTGAGCAAACATCCCTTTTGCAAGGGGTTGTATGCTTGCAAAGATATACTCATAGGAATACAAGAAGTGACAATAAAAGACTCAAAAGGCACATGCTTAGGAAGAGCATCAAAAGTGAAATGGTTCACATGCTTAAAAGAGGCATTAGCATGAGAATTCATAATCAAGTTAGGCACTTCAAATTTAGCAAGAAATTGCCCCTCTAAAGCATTGGACCATGGTCCCCAATTCGGCCAAATCATAGAACTTGTAGTACCACCTCTCAAAGCCACACTCAAGGGAGCTACATCAAGCAAGCAAGGCTCAAGCAAAGTTCTAGCAAAATCTCTCCCTTGGAAAATACTCCTTCCATGCACACTCCTCATTCGACTTTTCCAATCCAAGAGAACATGTGAGGAGTAGCAAAACAAGTCCTCCACTAAAGGTAATCCCTCTTCCACCATAAAAGCAAGCACTTCCACCATCCTACCCCTATCAACAAAATTGAACAAACATCCCTTTTCCAAGGGGTTGTGGATAGGCAAAGACGAAATGCATACAACAATATTACCAAGCTTATACTTGACATAAAAGGGATCATGTAATTGCATCATGCTCACAACATTAGAAAAATCATTCTTAGTACCTAGCAAGCATGCAATATCATCAACAATAAGACTAAAACCAAGACAACACATGGAAGCATCAACATAATCAATCATCTCATGCATCAAAGTATCAATACAATGCAAGCCTAAATGAGAAAAATTCTCATTAGAATGCTTCTTGTCTTGTGACACATTGAATTTTATCACTCTTTTACCCACTTCCATTGTGATGAAACCATCTTTCAAATTTATGATTGCACTAGCCGTCATCAAGAAAGGTCTACCCAAAATCAAGGAGTCATCCACTCTAGTCTCACTAGTCATGTCAAGCACATAAAAATCCACCGGAAACACCAACTCCTTAACCCGAACTAGAATGTCCTCTATAAGTCCAAAGGGTTTCTTGAGTGACCTATCCGCCAATTGAACCACTACACTAGTTTCACTTATGTCCTTAAGCCCTAATGCAATGTAAGTGGCCTTAGGCATGACATTAATGGCGGCCCCTAAGTCAAGAATTGCTTTACCAAAGCAAAGATTCCCTATTTGACAAGCGATGGTAAAGGAGCCCGGATCTCCACACTTTGGGGGCAAGTGCCCCTTCAAGAGAGATGAAACATTAGTCCCAAGTTGGACTTTGTTACTTGAATGACTAGCTCTCTTATTAGTGCAAAGATCCTTGAGGAACTTAACATATTTAGGCATTTGCTTCACAAGCACAAGCATGGGCACATTAACTTCTAGCTTAGAAAACAAGTCAAGCATTTCCTTTTCCAATTCATCATCATGTTTCTTCTTAGCTAAAGCATATGAATTAGGAAACGGCAAATGCTTAGGGTCAAGAGGTTTACCTTTGGGAGATTCATCCCCTTGTTGAGTAGATGGTGGATTTTGAGAAGAGGATTCTCCCACTTTAAGCTTCCCTTGAGCAATAGCCTTCCTTCTTGCTTCATTTAGGCTCTCGGCCTCTTCATCCTCTTTAGGGAGGCTCTCGGCCTCTTTTGGAACATCACCAAGAGGAGAATGCAATTCGGTTTCCACATGCAAAGTACCATCCACAAAGTCATTTTGAAGGCTAGAGTGGCCTTCCTCATGCATAGCATCCTTCTCGGCCTTTTTCTCCTTTAGAATGGAGCTCTCGGCTTCATCATGTTGGTCACCAAGAGAATGAGGCAATTCGGCCTCTTTGTGCTTCTCCTCATAAGCAAAGTCATTTTGAAGATTAGAATGCTTTTCAACATGCAATTCTCCCTTCTCGGCCTCTAGATTAACTTGAGGTTCATCCTCATCCTCCTCATAGTCATAAGCTTGGCCATATTGCCTCCCACTTCTCAAATTCATGGCATGAAGAGTTTGTGGATTAACAACCACATTAGAAGGCAATCCTCCTTTCTTTACATCTTGCTCCGCTTGAGTGTTCAACATTTGAGACACAAAGGAGGTGACATTCTCTTGCTTCTTAAGACTCTCTTCAAACTCATTCATCTTCTCCATTAAACTTGACATCATTTGGTACATCATGTCTTGTTGAGAATTTGAAGAGCTAGATGGAGGAATAAAAGCTTGAGAACCCACCACATTGTTTCTTGGAGCATGAACTAGATCATCATTCTTCACAAATGGAGGAGGATTAGCTTGTGAGAAATTTGGCCTATTCCCTTGTTGATAGTGTTAGAATCTTAAGTTTTGATGAAGACTAAAATATGAAAGAACTTAGAAAGCAATAGGTGAACATAGAATCCTAAGTAAAAGTGCAACCGGATGTGGACTTACTTCCGGATAGATTAGGACTAGCGCTCGCGGATGAATGTCTCATCCCCCAGCGGCAGCAAGAAATTCACTTAGGAATTAACTTAGTCCATGAGCACTAGATATACAAAATCCTAAGACTAAGTTAAGATTCAACCGGAAGTGAATTTGCTTCCTGTTAGACTTAGACTGGCGCTGGCTGTTGGAATAGATAACACTAAGCGTTAGTGAAAATGAGCAACGTCCAGTAGAAGTGCTTCCGATAGCTCAGTGACTAGCGCTGGTTGTTGGATTGAATGAACACTGAGCGAGAGTGAGTAATAGTGAACAAAATCCTTCATCCAGCGGATTTACTTCCGGATGGAGAAGTGCTTCCGGATGCAAGGAAGACTTCTTAGACTAAGAACACTCCCACTGCATGTAACTATATGTTAATACTGTTTGACTAACACTCAGTGCAGCACACTAAGTAGAATTGCTTCCGGATGTGAACCTGCTTCCGCAAGCAATCAGAATGTCAGAGTGTTCAGAAATGCAGTGTCAGAATGCTTTTGTCAGAGCAGAGTTGTCAGAGCTACTTTTCAGAGATAAAGCAAGTCAACCCTGCTATGCATTGATGAAGCATTAATTGGGCAAACGGTAACATGGGAAAAACGGCCATATTCAAACGGCTATCCCACCTACCAAGAGTCAGAATGTTTGAAGACTATATAAAGGAGCTCAACTTCATTTATGAGGTTAATGAATTATCTTTGACATTCTTGAGAGAAGTTAGAGCGAGAAACTCAGAAAATCTTCAAGTATTCAAAGCTGCCCAGAAAAGAAAAAGAGCATTTAACTCATTGAGTGATCTTTTCATCTACATATCTTGTACTCTTTGAAGTTAAGTCTCTTCGTGTTATGAGAGCATTGATTGTACTTAAGTGTGTAACACTATCTGTTCTTTAAGAGAACTTAGTCAGAAAAATCCTTTAGTTGTAAAGGTTGAACCCTTGCTAGGTGTAAGGGGGAGCTAGTTAGAAAGGTTGCAAGTGAGCCTGAGTAAAACTTGTGGTTGTAAGGTTGCAAGTGATCCCGTTCAAAACTTGCGGTTGTAAAAGGTTCCAGGTGAACCCGTTCTAAAACCTGGAGATATAGTGGAACTCGGCCTGGGTGGTTGAGAACTGGACGTAGGTCAGGAAGACCGAACCAGTATAACTCTTGTGTTGTTTTATTTGAGTATTTATTTTTGAAGCACAATTCACCCCCCCCTCTTGTGCATCCATTACTTTCATTTGGTATCAGAGCCGGTCTTTCTCACTCGATTCCAACGAATCCAGAAAGCAAAGATCTAGTAATGGATACAGATTACTCCCTGCCAGATGTCTTTATTCAACCCAACAAGCCTCCAGGCTTTGATGGGTATAACTATCCATTCTGGAAGTTTCGAATGGAGACCTACATCAAGTCCAGCGACATCAGACTCTGGGACGTAATCGAACGTGGGGATCACACACCACTGGATGAGGATAGTTTCGCCAAGCAGCGATCTAGGTACACAAATGAGGACTATGCTCTAGTCCAACTAAACTACCGGGCCATGCACTACATCCAGTGTGCTCTCAGCCCTAAAGAGTTTCACAGGATCAGCCACCACAAAAATGCTAAAGATATGTGGGAGGCTCTTGAGGCTGCTCACTCTGGAACCAGGGGAGTGAAAGCAAGGCGAGTTGAGATGCTGGTGGAAGAATTTCACAAGTTCGCCATGCTTAGTCCTACTGAGCCTATCAGGGAGCTGGAGCTCAGGTTCACTCACCTCATCAACAATTTGGCCTCGCTGGGTAAGGACATTCCTGAAAGAGAGCAAGTTAGCAAGATCCTAAAGATCTTGAAAGGTGACTGGATCACCAAAGTAACCATCTTGCAGGAAGTCCAAGGAGAATCAACGAGCTCCATCACTGCACTATTTGGCTCTCTGGCTGAATATGAACCTACCCTGCTAGCTCAGAGAGCTCCACAAACCTCATCCAAGGCCAAAAATCTTGCCCTTGTTGCTCCCAGCAAGGAGGTTGATGATGATGATGAGGATGATGAGGAGGAAATGGACGATGAGGAGATGGCTATGATGGTGAGAAAGTTCAGAAAGTTCTTCAGAAAGAAAGGAGGCTTTCAAAGAGGTGACTCCAGCCAGAGGAAAGGATACAAGAAGGAAAAGGCCCCTGTGTGCTTTGAATGTAAGAAGCCTGGCCACTTCAAGGCTGAGTGTCCCAGCCTGCAGAAGTCAAAAGGCAAAGACAAAAGGAAGGCCTTTGTTTCCTCCATCTGGGTGAATAGCTCAGATGACGAAGCAAGTGATGAGGAAGAAGTTGCCAACCTCTGCCTGGTAGCCAGAGAAGATGATGAGGAAGCATCTTCAGAACTTGACCTCACCCACGAAGACAATGAGGTAACTTTCTCTGAACTGCAAGAGGCTTACAATGAGGTTCATGAAGAATTCTCTCGATTGTGTAAAGCCTATAAAGTGTTAAAAACTAAAAAGGAATCACTTGAGTCCAAGGTGGACTCACTAAGTGAAGAGCTAGCGGAAGCTAGAAAGCTTCCGGTAGTGGATGGCCAGGGTTCTCCCCAAACAGAACCCAATGCCCCAACACTTGAGAGCTGCCCTAATTGCAGCAAAATCTCAACGGAGAAAGACAAGCTGCAAAATGCCCTGCAGAAGTTTACAAATGGATCAGAAATGTTAAATATAATTTTAATGAATCAAAGGGCATATAGGGATAGAACTGGCTTAGGATATACTCCTAGAGGGAAAAAGTGGGTGGAACCAAAAGTAAAGCCCTACTTAAAATTCTTCCACAAAGCCACTAGTCACAGCTCCTCACCTTTCAGCTTCTGTAATTATTGCAACAGGAAGGGACACTCCACGTCCACCTGTAATGCCAAGAAGCATGGAGCAAGTAGCTCTTACAAATGGGTCCCTAAAGGAACCAAGGCTACAAAGGATCCTCCACCTGTAAAGGAAACCAAGGGAGGACAAGGATCCCTAGCCTGGAAACAATCCACAGGGAAAACCCAAGAGCCTAGAGCCAGCACTAGGCCTGAGGCTCCGAATGATCATAAGCCCAGGGTCAAGGCTAACACTAGACCAAAGGCACTGAAAACTAATGACCGAGGACCCAAGAAAGATTGGGTACCTAAGCTTACTTGATTCTTCCAGGTGTGTCTCAAAGCATCCAAGAACAGAAAATGGTATATTGACAGCGGATGCTCGAGACATATGACTGGAGACAGAGACAAGTTCAAATCTCTGGTGATCAAAGATGGAGCCACAGTAACCTTTGGAGGAAATCAAAGTGGAAAGATCACTGGAGTTGGAGAAGTCGGACCAGTAAAGGACGTCTATCTAGTGGACGGTCTCTGTCACAACCTGCTGAGCGTGAGCCAGAGCACTGACAAAGGAAATTGGGTAATCTTTGATTCACATGAGTGCATAATAGTTGATAAGCAGGATCTGAACTTAGATAAGGCCAATTTAAAATGCAAACTTAAGGCAAACAGAAATGGAAACCTATATACTCTAGACTTATGTCAACAACTGGAAGAAAAATGTTTAATATCTAGTGATGAGAACAGTTGGCTTTGGCATAAGAGATTAGCTCATGTTAACTTTACTCAACTTGATATGCTAATTAAAAAGGAGCTAGCTATAGGTATTCCATCCTTTAAAGTAAAGCATGATTTTATTTGTGAATCCTGCCAACGAGGGAAGCAAACAAAGTCCTCGTTTAAAACCAAGAAGAAAGTCTCCACCAGCAGGCCCTTGGAACTAATCCACATGGATTTAGTTGGGCCAGCGAGAGTGAAGAGCTTAGGTGGAAACCTGTATGCTCTAGTGGTGGTGGATGACTATTCAAGGTTCACTTGGACTATGTTTCTTGCCTCTAAGCAAGATGCTTTTGATGCTTTTGTTGTCCTGGCTAAGAAAGTGCAGAATGAGAGAGAGCTCAAAATCACAGCCATAAGGACAGACCATGGAGGAGAATTTGAGAATCATAGCTTCTCTGAGCTATGTGAGCAAAACGGTATTGAACACAACTTCTCAGCTCCTAGAACTCCTCAGCAAAACGGAGTGGTCGAGAGAAAGAACAGGGTTCTGACTGAGATGGCTAGAAGCATGCTCAACGAGAAAGAGGTTTCTCAAGTGTTCTGGGCGGACGCTATGAGCACTGCTTGCTATATCTCTAACAGAGCCTATGTTCGAAAGGGCTTGGACAAGACTCCATACGAGCTGTATAAAGGGAGGAAGCCCAACATCAGCCACCTCAGAATCTTTGGATCAAAATGCTATGTGCATAACAATGGAAAGGTAAATCTGGGTAAGTTTGATCCAAAAGCTGATGTAGGTATATTCATAGGATATTCCCTTAGGAGTAAAGCATATAGAATATACAACATGAGAACTAGAATTGTAGAAGAATCAATGCATGTTGTATTTGATGAAACTCCTACATGGGGACAATCCACAGAAGATGATGAAATACTTAATCTTCCAAAACCACCATCATCTTCTTTACTACCAAAAGAAACACCAGCAAGCAATCTCAAAGAAGAAGATGAACCCAGTGATGAACCTAGAGTGCAGACCGTGCCTGATGAGGCACAGTTGCCAACAGCTAGGAGACATCACAGGGATCATCCTCTTGATCAAGTGCTTGGTGATGTTTCTTCTGGTGTCAGAACCAGAAGGCAAGTTCAAAATGAAGTTGAGTTTGGAGCATTCCTATCTCAAATCGAACCAACTTCAGTTGAACAAGCTCTTGAGGACTGCGACTGGATTATTGCCATGCAGGAAGAGCTAAATCAATTTGAGAGAAGCCAAGTCTGGGAACTTGTCCCAAGGCCGTCTCATCAATCCATAGTGGGGACCAAGTGGGTCTTCAAAAACAAACTGGATGAGACAGGTCAAATTACAAGAAACAAAGCCAGACTAGTAGCTAAAGGATATAACCAAGAAGAAGGCATTGACTATGAAGAAACTTTTGCTCCAGTCGCTAGACTTGAAGCAATAAGAATTCTTCTAGCCTTTGCATCCATGAAAGGCTTTAGATTATATCAAATGGATGTAAAGAGTGCTTTTCTTAATGGTTATATTAAAGAAGAGGTATATGTAGAACAACCTCCTGGCTTTGAGGATCACAAGCATCCCAAACATGTGTATAGACTAAAGAAAGCTTTATATGGCCTAAAACAAGCTCCTAGAGCTTGGTATGAGAGACTCAGCAGCTTCTTGCTGGGCAAAGGTTTCTCAAGGGGCAAATTAGATAATACACTGTTTATCCTTCACAAAGATAGAGATATGTTAATTGTCCAAATTTATGTTGATGATATTATTTTTGGGGCAACTAATGAAAAGCTTTGTGAAGATTTCTCTAAGACTATGCAGGGTGAGTTTGAAATGTCAATGATGGGAGAACTAACATTCTTCCTAGGCCTGCAAATTAAGCAAAAGAAGGATGACATTTTCATCTCCCAAACTAAGTATTGTAGAGAGCTCCTCAAGAAGTTTGGGATGGATGAGTGCAAGGAGTATGACACTCCCATGAGCACCACTGCCGCACTCGATGCTGATGCAAAGGGTAAATCTGTCAGCCTGCCCATGTACAGGGGAATGATAGGTTCCCTTCTATACTTAACGGCAAGCAGGCCTGATATTCAATTTAGTGTAGGCATGTGTGCAAGATTTCAAGCCAACCCCAAGGAGTCACACTTAACATGTGTTAAACGTATTTTGAGATACCTTGAGGGAACACAAGAACTTGGTCTTTGGTATCCCAGAGGTAACCAAGAGTTCTTGTGGGCTTACTCTGATTCTGACCATGCAGGTTATAAGACTGATAGAAAGAGCACCAGTGGACAATGCGCCTTCCTTGGTGGTTGTCTGGTGACTTGGGCTAGCAAAATGCAAACCTGCGTGTCTTTGTCATCCACTGAGGCAGAATATATTGCGGCTGCAAGCTGTTGTGCTCAAGTGCTGTGGCTAAAGAACCAACTGAGAGACCTTGGCTTGGAGTTCCCTGAGGCACCCATCCTCTGTGACAACACAAGCACAATCAGCCTCGCCAAGAATCCAGTTCAGCACACAAGGACAAAGCACATTGATGTCAGACATCACTTCATCAGAGACCATGTTCAAAAGAAGGATGTCAAAGTGCAATTTGTCCCCACTCAACAACAGCTTGCTGACATCTTCACCAAGCCTCTGGGGGTTGACCAATTTACTTTCATAAGAGGTGATTTGGGAATGGTAAACCCAAATGAGGTATAACCTTTCATTTATTATACTTGATTGTTTAAAACCTACAACAATACTAACTTAGGCATCGGAGTGCCAATACGTGTTTTTGCAGGTCCTCAATGTTAAATCTTAAGATTTTGCAACCGGAAGCAAAACCACTTCCGGATGATCATTCGCTGACACTGGATGATGAAACCAAGAGAGCGCCAGCGCCAGTCCAAGAGACACGTCACTTCAGAAACGTTTCAACTCCCTCTATAAGAAGGTGTGCCCTATCTGACTAGATGAAGCGACACATGTCATAAGGTGCGCCGTTTCAATTAAATTTTTACGTTACCCAATGTGCAAACGTTTGGTTTTCATCTGAAAAAGCATGACCATTTTACCCTTAGTTACTTCGCCTATAAATAGGGTGTCATTTTTTTCACTTTCACTTTTTACTTTCACCACATTCTCTCTGCATAACATATTTCATCTTCATCTGAGTTCTTCGCATTCCTCATACACATCTTGCATTTCATCTCTTTTTACCACCAACCCACACAAAAATGGCCGGATCTCATGAAACAAACCCAGTTACAAAGAAACATTCCTCATCCAAGAAACACAAGTCGAAATCTGGGAAAACTCGCCATGCACATTCTGGGAATTCTGGGAAAAATGATGAACACCACGATGAACACCGTGAAGTTTCTGGGCAAACCCAGGGACAAGATGAACATGTCCAGGATCAGCCTGGAACTTCTGGAAGAGTGGCAGAACAGCCAGTGGTCTCTAGGCATGAGCAAGCGAGGGAAGCCCAGAGAAAAGGCAAGAAGAAGAAGGTACAATTCGCTGAAGAGCCTTCTTCCAAAAGGCAAAGGGTTGAAGAGGATGACCCTTCAGTTTACAGGGATGGGGCTTTGGAACCTGTTGCCTCCAAATTTGAAACGGTTCAACCCTACTTCAACCATGGCCTATTCATTGACTTAGCCATGATTGATGGACTAGGGTTTCCCCACCTGCGCACTTTCCTGGAGAAGTATATGGGCTGGCTAGGAATCAACCAGGACTACAATGTCAACGTCCTGCGAGTCTTCTATCAATCTCTCTCTAGCAAAGTGAAGTACAAGAAGGTTGATGGGAAAGAGCAAATACACAGACTCTCCTTCACTGCCACAGTAAGGGGGAGAACCTTCAGGTTCACCTGGAGGACATTGAATGAGATGATGGGGATCACAGACGAGCGCATGAATGAGTGGATGTATCCTGAGGCGCTCAGGTACAGCAAAGAGGAACTCGTGAAGCTGTATGGCACCGATGGGAAAAAGGTGTCCAAAATGTCTGACTCCGACCGGTTGCTGTACTATGTTTACTCCCGGATGATGACTCACAAAGGGGGTAACTTCAATGAGTTCGCCAATATAGACAACCCATGGTTCCCTAGAATCCTCTCCCACCAGCCAATCAACCCTGGCCAGTTGATATGTCTTGAGCTTCAGCGCTGGATAACTAATGACAAGTCTGGCTATCTTCCCTATCCCACCATCATTGCCTTCCTCCTTGAGAAGCATCTGATCAAGGCCACATCTGCTGTGGAGGAAGAAAATGTCAAGTGTAAACCTGTGGGAGCAACCAATATTGGGAAGATGGGGATCAAGTACTTGAAGGCCCCAAAGCCCACTCGCTCAAGCTCACAAGCGGTTAGTGCCTCTGGAACTTCAGCCCCCTCTACATCTGGTGCAGGGGATCAGGAAGTGGACTCCCATGCTGGGACAAGCCGTGCTGCAAGAGTGCCAGCGACTGTGAAGGCATTCGCTCAAGAGATGAGGGAAGAGATTCTCCTTCAACTCTCTGAGTCATTGGTAGCCCCATTGAGGAATGATTGTGATGCTGGGTTCCAGCAACAAGGGGAGCGGATCCAGCGGCTTGAGGACAGAGTTGGCCAAGTCGAGACACAGCTAGCCAGGGTGGATGCCAAACTTGATCTCATTCTCCAACACCTCCAAATCCCTCAACCTCAACAAGGTAACCTACCACCACCTCCTCCTCCTCCCCAAAATCCTCCTCCTCCTCCCTCAGGCCACCCTCAACTTTCCCCTCCTCCTCCACCTAATACTCAACCACCACGGCCACCTCCACAAAATGACCATCAATCCCCTCCATCACCAAACAATGATCACCAATCCCAACCTTCACCCAACCATGAACACCAAACCCAAGACACACCCCAACAATCTCCTAGCCAATCACCCCTTCACTCCAATAACTCCCCATCCCCACAAAACTCCCCATCTACACCTCCCTCACCCACTCGCACACCATCCAACCCCTTAGCCGAACACCTTGGATTTCAAACTACCGTTCACCCCCTCAGCCATATCTATCTACGAGATTATCCCCGCCTTCAGCAAATCCCTGAGGATCCTCACTTACCCTTTACCCCATTTACACCACACTCTTCCACTACCTTCACTGAATATTCCTCCACCTACCCATTCGAAGGTCTATTCGTAGATCCCACCTGGTTCCCCAACCAACCCACATCCCCAGAAAATACCTTACCAGCCTCTTCCCCAGAATCCTCACCCCAAACTCCATTTGGCCCTGAACCTCCACCCTCCTCTTCATCTACTCCATCCCTGGCACTCGCCCTTGTTGATGATGACAAAAGGGGGAGAAATGTGATGACCGCTCTTCGCCTATCCATGAACACAAGGGATGTGCTCAGCCAGCCATCCCTCTGGCTTGATGAAGACATCATGGCTGCCCTTCGCCGTGCCATGGAATCTCAAAGGCTGAGTGGTGCTGAGAGCCTAATAAGAGGAGAAGCCATAAGATTCATGGAGCAGCAGAGGACGGCTGAGCAAGGACCACAATGGGATATGGTAGTCTTTGAGCCAAATGAACAACCTTCACAGCCAGAGTCACCATCATCAGAACCTCCTCCAACTAAGATAAGTAGAAAAATTGTTGAGGAGATAATGATGAAGTGGGGTCTGAAGAAGATCGACCATCCTCCCATTGTGATAGCTAAGAAAATCCCCTCATCCTCTGGGCAATCATCTGAGATCCGTACTTCTGAGCAAACCTCTGCCCCTCCTCCTCCATCTGAGCCAGCAGTTACATTCAGTGAGACAAGGAAGAAGGCCGTAGCTAGGAAGCGCTCCAAAAAGGTTATTGCCTCCACTGAATCTGCTGAGAGTGAGGAAGAGACTCCATCTGACCAACCTGAGCCAGAAACCTCGTCTGCCCAAGTTGAACCTGAAATCCCAGTAGTACAAGCTGTTCCAATTCTGAAGGAAGTCAAGTTGGAAATTGAAGACATGACTCCTGAGGAATTCGAGAGATATGGGTATACGGACAGACTATCCTTTGGTCAGATGGCCTGCCTCGATGCTGACAGAGCAAGAGCCATGGCCACTCCACCAATTAGCAAGAGCAAAGGGAAGAGTAAGGGCAAGGGAAAGAGGAAAGCCCAGGAAGTTGAGGAGGATCCCAACTACCCTGTTTGGAATGTGAAAATCCGGGCTGTTCACTATCCCAATGGAGTGGTCACCTACTTCGATGATGCTACAGGGTTCCCTGGGTATGAAGAAGTAGAAAACATGAAGAGGGCATTTGAGGAGTCTATTGAATCAGAGAGACTCAGAAGAGAAAGAGAGGAAGAAGAACTTCAGCGGATCATCGCCCAAATTGATCAGAATGTGCATGAGGCTGAGATCGCCAAGCTTCAGAAAGAGGGTGAGGAAAGACAGAAGGAGAGGGAGAGGAAAAAGAAAGACAAACTATGAACCCCCTATTCCAACCCATCTTTAACTTAGAAATTTTTTTTTTGTTTTCATGCATATTTTATTCCTGCTAAGTGTAGATTACCTGTATATGTTTTGCTTGTATTCTCTAACGTGTAACCTCTGTTCATTAATAATATTGTCTAAGTTATTTGTTCTTATCCATTGCTTTTATTCTTATGCTAATTCTTTCATATGAACTTAATTGATAAAACTGAGTTTGTCATCATCAAAAAGGGGGAGAATGTTAGAATCTTAAGTTTTGATGAAGACTAAAATATGAAAGAACTTAGAAAGCAATAGGTGAACATAGAATCCTAAGTAAAAGTGCAACCGGATGTGGACTTACTTCCGGATAGATTAGGACTAGCGCTCGCGGATGAATGTCTCATCCCCCAGCGGCAGCAAGAAATTCACTTAGGAATTAACTTAGTCCATGAGCACTAGATATACAAAATCCTAAGACTAAGTTAAGATTCAACCGGAAGTGAATTTGCTTCCTGTTAGACTTAGACTGGCGCTGGCTGTTGGAATAGATAACCCTAAGCGTCAGTGAAAATGAGCAATGTCCAGTAGATGTGCTTCCGATAGCTCAGTGACTAGCGCTGGCTGTTGGATTGAATGAACACTGAGCGAGAGTGAGTAATAGTGAACAAAATCCTTCATCCAGCGGATTTACTTCCGGATGGAGAAGTGCTTCCGGATGCAAGGAAGACTTCTTAGACTAAGAACACTCCCACTGCATGTAACTATATGTTAATACTGTTTGACTAACACTCAGTGCAGCACACTAAGTAGAATTGCTTCCGGATGTGAACCTGCTTCCGCAAGCAATCAGAATGTCAGAGTGTTCAGAAATGCAGTGTCAGAATGCTTTTGTCAGAGCAGAGTTGTCAGAGCTACTTTTCAGAGATAAAGCAAGTCAACCCTGCTATGCATTGATGAAGCATTAATTGGGCAAACGGTAACATGGGAAAAACGGCCATATTCAAACGGCTATCCCACCTACCAAGAGTCAGAATGTTTGAAGACTATATAAAGGAGCTCAACTTCATTTATGAGGTTAATGAATTATCTTTGACATTCTTGAGAGAAGTTAGAGCGAGAAACTCAGAAAATCTTCAAGTATTCAAAGCTGCCCAGAAAAGAAAAAGAGCATTTAACTCATTGAGTGATCTTTTCATCTACATATCTTGTACTCTTTGAAGTTAAGTCTCTTCGTGTTATGAGAGCATTGATTGTACTTAAGTGTGTAACACTATCTGTTCTTTAAGAGAACTTAGTCAGAAAAATCCTTTAGTTGTAAAGGTTGAACCCTTGCTAGGTGTAAGGGGGAGCTAGTTAGAAAGGTTGCAAGTGAGCCGGAGTAAAACTTGTGGTTGTAAGGTTGCAAGTGATCCCGTTCAAAACTTGCGGTTGTAAAAGGTTCCAGGTGAACCCGTTCTAAAACCTGGAGATATAGTGGAACTCGGCCTGGGTGGTTGAGAACTGGACGTAGGTCAGGAAGACCGAACCAGTATAACTCTTGTGTTGTTTTATTTGAGTATTTATTTTTGAAGCACAATTCACCCCCCTCTTGTGCATCCATTACTTTCAGATAGGAATTAGGCCTCCCTTGATAAGCACCATAACCTTGTTGAGGAGGATAGGAATTGGTAGCTTGATTTTGGCCTCCCCCCCACTTAGGTTGTTGTTGTGGTTGGAAGGAACTTTAAGCTTGCCCTTGGTTTGAACCTCTCCCCCACTTAAAGTTAGGGTGGTCCCTCCAACCCGGATTGTATGTTGAGGAGTAAGGGTCATATTTGGCTTGAGGCCTAGAATTGTTGTACATAGCCGCCACTTCCTCATAAGATGGACAATTGGAGGATAAATGCATAGGAGACCCACAATGATCACAAGAGGTAGCCACCAAGGCCATGGAGTCATCAACAACATTGGTAGGCTTCACAAATCTCCCATCCATCCTACTCAAGCTCTCGGTCAACCTCTCAATAGAATTATAAAGCTTGTCATCACCACTCAAAGAGGCAACCCTAGGAGCACCACCATAGGCAACATCTCGGCCATAGAAGTTTTGGTGGTTAGAGGCCATGGTTGAGAAAAGATTCCACCCCTCATTGGCCGACAAGTTGAATATGGAACCATTGGAGGCGGCATCCACACTCATCTTCAATTGTGGCACAAGACCATCATAGAAATATTGCACCAAGTTGGCCTTTGAAATGTTGTGATTGGGGCAAGAGTTCACCAAAGTATTGAACCGACTCCAATATTCATAGAATGTCTCTTGGGAGAATTGTTGAACACCGGTGATGTCCTTCCTAAGCTTGGATATCTTGGAGATAGGAAAATAGCGGTCCAAGAACACCTTCTTAAGTTGCTCCCAAGAAAGAGTAGCATAATGAGTAGGAAGGTTCAAGAGCCACTTCTTGGCTTTACCCTCCAAGGAGAATTGGAAGACACGCAAGAGAACATCATCCAAGTTAGTATTGGGAGGCTTCATGGATGAACAAGTATGGTATAGGCCAAGCAAATGTGTATGAGCATCTTCATGAGGAAAACCTGTAAACTTAGGAAAATGAGCAAGAAGAGATCCCTTGATCTCAAAGTTAGCGGGGTTAGCATAAAAACCTTGTGGTGCGAATGATGCATATGACTGTGTGAACTCCCGCATAGGTCTATCATCATCATGCAATTGCCTACCCCCATCAAAATGATGTTCACCCTCTTGCTCTCGCCTATCATGCCTCTCATGCTCATGTTCATGCTCTCTAGCCTCTCTCTCATGTTCTCTATGTTCTTCTTGCCTTTCGGCCATAATGATATGATTATCTAAAATAGTGTGATGAGAATGTAAGGGTGAAGTGTGTGGTTGTGAAGTGGATGCACTAGCTTGTTTCTTGTCCTTTCGCCTCTTACCCCTAACTTTGCTAATGGATTTCTCAATCTCGGGATTTAAGGGAACTAAGGGAAGGTTAGGTCTCATGCAATGCAAAACAATGCAAGATGCAAGGCAATGCAAGTGCACAAACTAAGGCAATGCAAGTGCACAAACTAAGTGATGGCAAGTAGGTGAATGAATGAATGAATGTAGGAATGAAAGTGGTGTAAAGACAACCACTTGAAACTTCAATTAGTCAAGAATGTTCCTGCAAAACAAACACAAACCAAGCAGCCAGCACAAAGATACCACGCAGTCCAGAATATGCAAGATAAATGACCAAACAGAGATGGCCAAACAGTCCAGAAAAACAGTGCAATAAATCCAGAAAAAGGTCCCAATTTTCAGCAAGAAAGCACAATGTATGAAGTTGCTCAAAATCACAAAATGTCCAACTTCAACAAAAACAACTACAAATTAAAATGTGACTTGTAAAATCTAAAACTAGCAAGATAAAACCTAAATTGGCAACGGCGCCACTTGATTTAACCTCTTTTGTCGCCTAAAGAGATTAATCAAAACAAATCAATACTCTAATCCACTATTTGTATAGTAGAGAGTATAGGTCTTTTCCTCAATTTAGGTCAAAAATCTTGTCAATCCTAAGAAATAGCCACGCAATTTAACAAGAAATATGAGTTTGATTTTGGTTATTAAGCTAAAATTATTAACTAAAAGACAAGCTATAAAACTGAATAGAAGAGTTGATATGTGATCAAGAGAGAATCCTCCTCCTTCAAGCCTCACTTGTGCAAAAGGATTAATAGACCTTGTATGCTAATTTCCTCTTGATTAACTTGCTTAAATCGGTCCTAGCATCTTAAATCTAAGATACTAAAGCTAATTTAAACAAATTAAACAAGGAATCCTAGCTTCATACTCATGTATTTTCATAGGTAAGATAGAAATTAAAGCTAACTTCTAATTGTATGATTCACTTCAAGTATCAACCAAAATGTAAGCTCATATGGCAAATCTCATGAAGCTACAAAAAATATATACCTACATACATGAAAATAAAGAGATCTAGGACCTAGGCTTACAATCATGTGGATGAATAGAAAACTCAAATAGAAAACTCTACCTAAGAATTCTATCCTCAAATCTCCAAAGACTTAGAAGAAGAGAGGATTTACATGATTACAAGATCACAAACCTAGAAAAGGAAATCACCATACAAGGCCGATTTGTTAACACATTGCACAAGCTTGACTTGAACGAAGGAGAGGAAGATCTAGCCAAGAAGCATGGAGGATGAGAGGTTGAAAATGGAGAAGATGGAGGCCATGGATGAAGGAACACGAAAATGTAGAGAGGATGAAGATGAGAGAATTTGGGTGAGGTGAGAGAAAATGAAAAGTGGAGTATGTCTCAAATGAGAGTGGGGTTGTGAGGTTAATGAAGTGGGGTTTGATTAGTGAAAGTGATTAGGGAGATGATGAGTTGTCAAATGGGATTAGTGAGGTGTCAAAAGATATTTTTGATGTGTATGGAGGGAGGTGGCCGAAATGTTTAAGACAAATGGGGAAGGAAGGGTAGTTTAGGTATTAGGTCATTAGTTGGGAATGAATGTGGACTTGAACTTGGCTAGATGCATTGTCAAAAAGTGCTCCTTTTTCTCCTCTTCAATGTGCTTCCCATTATGCCCTTAATGAGGCTCCTCCTCTTTAAAATTTGAATTTTTGAATGTGGAGCCAAAATTACCCCATTTAGTAACATGCAAATCCCTTGTTTTTGACAAATGGGGTAATTTTTGTCTTTTGCCTTTGCCTTTGTCACCTAGCCTCCTCCTTGCACTCCAAGCAATCCCAAGGGTGTGTGGGGCCCACGTGGGACCCCCTACAAGAGAAAAGCACCACATAGTCAAAAATGACCAAAATACCCTTGGTTACTTAAAATGCAAGTAATTAAGCTAGGATTTTCCATATAATCACCTATAAGCATGTGCACATAAAATCACCAATAATGATCAAATATAACAATTAAATCTCACTAATTAAGCTCAAATGCACATGCTTAAACATATAAATTTCGGTCCAATCACTGCTTTTTTTTGGGCCTATGGCGCTCAAAATGGCGCCCCGGGCACGCCTAGGGCGCCCCTTCTCTGATATGGCGCCCAAAATGGCGCCCAAATGGCGCCCGGGGCGTGGCTTCTCTGGAATGGCACCCAAAATGGCGCCCAACTGGCGCTCGGGGCGCCAAACTGACCATTTCTCCCTTGTAACATGCTTTTCACAAGATACAACAATACAATACTAATATAATCACTTGATTTAACCTTTTTGTCGCTTAAAAGATTAATCAAAATAAAATCAATACTCAAACTCACTTTAGGTAAAGTGATGAGTAAGGGTCAAATCCACAATTCTAGTTCAATTTTCTTGCTAGTCTAGGAATTATGCCACACAAATTAAGGTTTAAGATGAGTGAATGTTGTTTAGCTAACAAACTACAATTAACAAGTAAAAGCAATTAATAACCGAATGAGAATGAAATGTGATCAAGAGTAGGAATCTCCTCCTTCAAGTCTTCATTGTGCAAAAGGATTAATAGGCCTTGTATGATAATTTCCTTTTGATATAACTTGCTTAAATCAACCTAAGAACCTTAAATCTAAGATTCCTAAGCTAATTTAAACAAATTAATCAAGAAACACTAACTTCATCCTCATATATTTTCATAGGCAAGATAGATGCTAAAACTAGCTTCTATTTATATGAATCACTTCAAGAAACAACTAAAATGTAAACACACATACTTGTTCTCAAGAAGCTACAAGGTTTATATACCTAACATACATGAACAAGAAGATGTAGGATCTAGGTTTACAATCATGTGGATGAAATAGAAACTTAAATAGAAATCTCTACCTAAGTTTCCTATCCTCAAATGTCTAAAAACTTAGAACAAAAGAGGATTTACATGATTACAAGATTACAAACCTAGAATTAAGAAAATCTCACACAAGGCTGAAATGGTTAATTCATTGCACAACTTGACTTGAAGGATGGAGAGGAGGAGCCTGAAAGTAATGGATGCACAAGAGGGGGGGGTGAATTGTGCTATAAAAATAAAAGCTCAAATAAAACAACACAAGAGTTTATACTGGTTCGGTCTTCCTGACCTACGTCCAGTTCTCAACCACCCAGGCCGAGTTCCACTATCCCCAGGTTTTACAACGGGTGCACCTGGAACCTTTACAACCGCAAGTTTTGAACGGGATCACTTGCAACCTTACAACCACAAGTTTTACTCAGGCTCACTTGCAACCTTTCTAACTAGCTCCCCCTTACTTCCAGCAAGGGTTCTACCTTTACAAATAAAGGATTTTTCTAACTAAGTTCTCTTAAAGAACAGATAGTGTTACACACTTAAGTACAATCAATGCTCTTATAACACGAAGAGACTTAACTACAAAGAGTACAAGATATGTAGATGAAAAGATCACTCAATGAGTTAAATGCTCTTTCTCTTTTCTGGGCAGCTTTGAATACTTGAAGATTTTCTTAGTTTCTCGCTCTAACTTCTCTCAAGAATGTCAAAGATAATTCATTAGCTTCATAAATGAAGTTGAGCTCCTTTATATAGTCTTCAAACATTCTGACTCTTGGTAGGTGGGTTAGCCGTTTGAATATGGCCGTTTTTCCCTTGTTACCGTTTGCCCAATTAATGCTTCATCAATGCATAGCAGGGTTGACTTGCTTTATCTCTGAAAAGTAGTCCTGACAACTCTGCTCTGACAAAAGTATTCTGACACTACACTTCTGAACATTCTGACATTCTGATTGCTTGCGGAAGGAGGTTCTCATCCGGAAGCAATTCTACTTAGTGTGCTGCACTTTGAATGTTAGTTCAACAATATAAGCACATGGTCACATGCAGTGGGTGTTTACTTAGTCTAAAAGGACTTCCTTGGATCCGGAAGCACTTCTACATCCGGAAGCACTACCACTGGATGAAGGGTTATAATCACTTTTACTCATTCTCGCTCAGTGTCCTTCAATCCAACAGTCAGCGCTAGTCACTAAGCTATCGGAAGCAATTCTCCTGGACGTGGCTTATGTTCACTGACGCTTAGTGTCATCTATTCCAACAGCCAGCGCCAGCCTAAATACAACAGGAAGCAAAATCACTTCCGGTTGAATCTTAGCTTAGTCTTGAGGTTTTGTATGTCTAGTGCTTATGGACTAAGTTATTTCCCTAGTGAATTACTTGCTATCGCTGAGGGATGAGTCATTCATCCGCGAGCGCTAGTCCTAGTCTATCCGGAAGTAAGTCCACATCCGGTTGCACTCTTACTTGGGATTCTATGTTAACCTATTGCTTTCTAAGTCCTTGATTCATTCTTTCATATTTTAGTCTTCATCAAAACTTAAGATTCTAACATTCTCCCCCTTTTTGATGATGACAAACTTAGTTTTATCGATTCAGTTTATATGAAAGGATTAGTAGAAGAATAAAAGCAATAGATAAGAACAAGTAACTTAGACAAATATTATTGATGAACAAGGATTACAAGTTAGAGTATACAAGCAAATAACATATACAAGTAATCTACACTAAGCAAGAATAAAATATGCATGAAAAAAAATTTCTAAGTTAAAAGGGTTGGATTGGGGTTTAGATTTGGTGTCTCTTTTTCTTCTCCCTCTCCTTCTGTCTCTCTTCACTCTCTTTCTGGAGTTTGGCTAATTCGGCTTCATGCACATTCTGGTCAATCTGAGCAATGATCCGTTGAAGCTCTTCTTCATCCCTTTCCCTTCTGAGTCTCTCAGACTCAACAGACTCCTCAAAGGCTCTCTTCATATTTTCTACTTCCTCATAGCCTGGGAATCCTATTGCATCTGAGAAGTGGGTGACCTCGCCATTAGGAAAGTGGACAGCCCGAATCTTCACATTCCATACAGGGAAGTTGGGATCCTCCTCAACTTCCTGGGCTTTCCTCTTCCCCTTCCCTTTACCCTTCCCTTTGCCCTTGGGTATTGATGGAGTGGGCTTGGCACACGCTCTCTCAGCATCCAGGCAAGCCATCTGACCAAATGATAGTCTGTCCGTGTACCCATATTTTTCGAATTCCTCAGGAGTCATGTCCTCTATTTCCAACTTGACTTCCTTCAGAATTGGAACTGCTTGTACTACTGGGATCTCTTGCTCAACTTGGGCAGACGAAGTTTCTTGCTCAGGTTGGTCAGATGGGGTCTCTTCCTCACTCTCAGCAGGTTCAGTGGAGGCAATAACCTTTTTGGCACGCTTCCTAGCAACGGCCTTCTTCCTTGACTCACTGAATGTCACTGCTGGCTCAGATGGAGGAGGAGGGGCAGATGATTGCTCAGAAGTAGGAATCTCAGACGTTTGCCCAGAGGATGTAGGGATTGGCTTGGCGATCACAATGGGAGGATGGTTGATCTTCTTCAGCCCCCACTTCATCATGATTTCTTCAACAATGTTTTTACTCTTCTTAGTTGAAGAAGGCTCTGATGAAGATGACTCAGGCTGTGAGGGTTGCTCATTCTGCTCAAACACCACCATGTCCCATTTAGATCCTTGTTCTTCCGTCCTTTGCTGCTGCATGAAACGGATAGCTTTTCCTCTGATTAGGTTCTCAGCACCACCCAATCTCTGGGACTCCAAGGCTCGGCGCAGGGCGGCCGTAATATCTTCATCAAGCCAGAGAGATGGCTGGCTGAGAACATCCCTTGTGTTCATGCTCTGGCGAAGGGTGGACATAGCATCTCTCCCCTTTTGTCATCATCAACAAGGGCGAGGGCCAGGGATGGAATGGATGAAGAGGAGGGTGGAGGTTCAGGGCCAAATTTCTTTGGGGGTGAGGGTTCTGGGGAGGATGTAGGTAAGGTTGTTTCTGGGGAGTCTGGAGGGTTGGGGAACCAAGTGGGATCTACGAATAGACCTTCGAAGGGATATGTGGAGGAATATTCAGTGAAGGCAGTGGAAGAGTGTGGGGTAAATGGGGTAAATGGTAAGTGATCCTCAGGGATTCGCTGAAGGCGGGGGTAATCTCTCAGATAGATGTGGCTGAGGGGGTGAATGGCAGTTTTGAAGCCAAGTTGCTCGGCCAATGGGTTGGATCTTGGTCCAGAGTTGGGGTTGGTAGGGTTGGGATGGGATGGTCCGGCAGAGAGGTTGAGTGGTGAGCGAGTAGGGGCGTTGGGTGGTGTGCGAGTGGGGGAGTTAAGTGGAGATGGGGAGTTGAGAGGTGATTGGCGAGGAGATTGTTGAGGTGAGTCTTGGGCTTGCTGGTCATGGTCAGGTGAAGGTTGGGATTGTTGGTTATTGTTTGGTGATGGTGGTGGCTGTGGTTGTTGAGTATTGGGAGGAGGAGGAGGGGGAAGTTGAGGGTGATTAGGAGGAGGAGGAGGAGGATTTTGAGGAGGGGGTGGTGGTAGGTTACCTTGTTGTGGTTGGGGAATCTGGAGGTGTTGGAGGATAAGATCTAGCTTGGCATCCACCCTGGCAAGCTGAGTCTCAACCTGACCCACTCTGTCCTCTAAGCGTTGAATGCGCTCCCCTTACTGCTGGAATCCAGCATCACATTCGTTCCGGAGAGGAGCCACCAGGGAGTCAGTCAGCCTAAATAGGATTTCCTCCTTTACTTCCTCAGCAAAGGCTTTGACTGTAGCTGGTACCCTTGCAACTCTGCTTGGGCCGGGATGGGAGTCAGCCTCATGATCCCCTGCACCAGATGTAGAAGGGGCTGAAGTCTGAGAGGCACTGCCTGCCTGTGATCCTGAGCGAGTGGGCTTAGCAGGCCTCAGGTACTTGATGCCCATCTTGCTGATGTTAGTTGCCTCCACTGGAGCACACTTGATATTCTCTTCCTCCACGTCAGATGTGGCCTTGATCAGTTTCTTCTCAAGGAGGAAGGCAAGGATGGTGGGGTAGGGAAGAAATCCAGCCTTGTGGTTAACTATCCATCTGTGAAGTTCAAGGCTGATCAACTGCCCGGGGTTGATTGGCTGATGGGAGAGAAATCTGGGAAACCACGGGTTGTCTAGCAGAGTGAACTCGTTGAAGTTTCCTCCCTTGTGTGTCATCATCCGGGAGTAAACATAGTACAAGAGTCTGTTGGAGTCAGACATCTTGGACACCTTCTTCCCTTCGGTGCCATACAGCTTCTCGAGTTCCTCCTTGCTGTATTTTAGTGACTCAGGGTACATCCACTCATTCATGCCCTCTTCTGTGATCCCCATTAAGTCATTTAAGTCCCTCCAGGTGAAACTGAAGGTTCTCCCCCTGACTGTGGCAGTGAAGGTGAGTCTGCGGATTTGCTCCTTCCCATCCACCTTCTTGTACTTGACTTTCTCAGAGAGGGATTGACAGAAAACTCGCAGAACGTTGATGTTGTAGTCCTGTTTGATCCCCAGCCAGAGCATGTATTTTTCCAGATATGGGCGCAGATGAGGGAACCCTAGGTCATCAATCTTGCCTAGATCGATGTACAACCCATTGTTGAAGTAGGGCTTTATCGTTTCAAACTTGGAGGAGACAGCCTCCAAAGCCCCATCTCTGTAAATCAAAGGGTCATCCTCCTCTACCCTTTGTCTCTTGGAAGAAGGCTCCTCGCTGAATTGAACCTTCTTCTTTCCTTTCCTCTTGGCCTGTTCTTGTTGTTGCTCAGTCTGCTCAGGCTGTTCTTGCACTCGCCCAGAATGTCCAGGCTGTTCCTGGGCTTGCTCATTTACTCCTTGTGTCTGCCCAGAAAAATCATGGTGATCTTCATGATGTTCATCGTGTTGCCCAGATTTTCCAGAATGCTTATCCCCAGATTTCCCACTTTTGGACTTTGATTTCTTGGAAGAGGTTGATTTCTTTGTGTTGGGGTTTGTTTCATGTGAGTCGGCCATTGTTGTGAGGGTTTAAGGTTTGTTTGTGGTGAAATGCGAAGAAGAAGATGAAGACGATGAAGAACAAGATGAAGAAATGGATGAATGTATGCAGAGAATATGTGGGTAAGAAGTTTGTGCAGTAAAAAGTGAAAGTGAAAATGACACTCTATTTATATGCAAAGTTACTAAGGGTAAAATGGTCATGTCTTTTCATATGAAAGCAAACGTTTACACATTGGGTAACGTAAACATTTTAATTGGAACGGCGCACCTTATGACACGTGTCGCTTCACATTATCAGAGAAGGCACAACTTCTCATGGAGGGAGATGAAGCGTTTTCTGAAGTGACGTGTCCCTTGGTCTGGCACTGGCGCTCTCTTAGCTTCAACATCCAGTGTCAGCGAGTGATCATCCGGAAGTAGTTTTGCTTCCGGTTGCAACATCTTAAGATTTAACATTGAGGACCTGCAAAAACACGTATTGGCACTCCGATGCCTAAGTTAGTATTGTTGTAGGTTTTAAACAATCAAGTATAATAAATAAAAGGTTACACCTCATTTGGGTTTACCATTCCCAAATCACCTCTTATGAAAGTAAATTGGTCAACCCCCAGAGGCTTGGTGAAGATGTCAGCAAGCTGTTGTTGAGTGGGGACAAATTGCACTTTGACATCCTTCTTTTGAACATGGTCTCTGATGAAGTGATGTCTGACATCAATGTGCTTTGTCCTTGTGTGCTGAACTGGATTCTTGACGAGGCTGATTGTGCTTGTGTTGTCACAGAGAATGGGTGCCTCAGGGAACTCCAAGCCAAGGTCTCTCAGTTGGTTCTTTAGCCACAGCACTTGAGCACAACAGCTTGCAGCCGCAATATATTCTGCCTCAGTGGATGACAAAGACACGCAGGTTTGCTTCTTGCTAGCCCAAGACACCAGACAACCACCAAGGAAGGCGCATTGTCCACTGGTGCTCTTTCTATCAGTCTTATAACCTGCATGGTCAGAATCAGAGTAAGCCCACAAGAACTCTTGGTTACCTCTGGGATACCAAAGACCAAGTTCTTGTGTTCCCTCAAGGTATCTCAAAATACGTTTAACACATGTTAAGTGTGACTCCTTGGGGTTGGCTTGAAATCTTGCACACATGCCTACACTAAATTGAATATCAGGCCTGCTTGCCGTTAAGTATAGGAGGGAACCTATCATTCCCCTGTACATGGGCAGGCTGACAGATTTACCCTTTGCGTCAGCATCGAGTGCGGCAGTGGTGCTCATGGGAGTGTCATATTCCTTACATTCATCCATCCCAAACTTCTTAAGTAGCTCTCTGCAGTACTTAGCTTGGGAGATGAATATCCCATTCTTCTTTTGCTTGATTTGCAGGCCTAGGAAGAACGTTAGTTCTCCCATCATTGACATTTCAAACTCACCCTGCATAGTCTTAGAGAAATCTTCACAAAGCTTTTCATTAGTTGCCCCAAAAATAATATCATCAACATAAATTTGGACAATTAACATATCTCTATCTTTGTGAAGGATAAACAGTGTATTATCTAATTTGCCCCTTGAGAAACCTTTGCCCAGCAGGAAGCTGCTGAGTCTCTCATACCAAGCTCTAGGAGCTTGTTTCAGGCCATATAAGGCTTTCTTTAGCCTATACACATGCTTGGAATACTTGTGATCCTCAAAGCCAGGAGGTTGTTCTACATAAACCTCTTCTTTAATATAACCATTAAGAAAAGCACTCTTTACATCCATTTGATATAATCTAAAGCCTTTCATGGATGCAAAGGCTAGAAGAATTCTTATTGCTTCAAGTCTAGCGACTGGAGCAAAAGTTTCTTCATAGTCAATGCCTTCTTCTTGGTTATATCCTTTGGCTACTAATCTGGCTTTGTTTCTTGTAATTTGACCTGTCTCATCCAGTTTGTTTTTGAAGACCCACTTGGTCCCCACTATGGATTGATGAGACGGCCTTGGGACTAGTTCCCAGACTTGGCTTCTCTCAAATTGATTTAGCTCTTCCTGCATGGCAATAATCCAGTCGCAGTCCTCAAGAGCTTGTTCAACTGAAGTTGGTTCGATTTGAGATAGAAATGCTCCGAACTCAACTTCATTTTGAACTTGCCTTCTGGTTCTGACACCAGAAGAAACATCACCAAGCACTTGATCAAGTGGATGATCCCTGTGATGTCTCCTAGCTGTTGGCAACTGTGCCTCATCAGGCACGGTCTGCACTCTAGGTTCATCACTGGGTTCATCTTCTTCTTTAAGATTGCTTGCTGGTGTTTCTTTTGGTGGTGAAGAAGATGATGGTGGTTTTGGAAGATTAAGTATTTCATCATCTTCTGTGGATTGTCCCCATGTAGGAGTTTCATCGAATACAACATGCATTGATTCTTCTACAATTCTAGTTCTCATGTTGTATATTCTATATGCTTTACTCCTAAGGGAATATCCTATGAATATACCTACATCAGCTTTTGGATCAAACTTACCCAGATTTACCTTTCCATTGTTATGCACATAGCATTTTGATCCAAAGATTCTGAGGTGGCTGATGTTGGGCTTCCTCCCTTTATACAGCTCATATGGAGTCTTATCCAAGCCCTTGCGAACATAGGCTCTATTAGAGATGTAGCAAGCAGTGCTCATAGCGTCCGCCCAGAACACTTGAGAAACCTCTTTCTCGTTGAGCATGCTTCTAGCCATCTCTGTCAGAACCCTGTTCTTTCTCTCGACCACTCCGTTTTGCTGAGGAGTTCTAGGAGCTGAGAAGTTGTGTTCAATACCATTTTGCTCACATAGCTCAGAGAAGCTATGGTTCTCAAACTATCCTCCATGGTCTATCCTTATGGCTGTGATTTTGAGCTCTCTCTCATTCTGCACTTTCTTAGCCAGGACAACAAAAGCATCAAAAGCATCTTGCTTAGAGGCAAGAAACATAGTCCAAGTGAACCTTGAATAGTCATCCACCACCACTAGAGCATACAGGTTTCCACCCAAGCTCTTCACTCTCGCTGGCCCAACCAAATCCATATGGATTAGTTCCAAGGGCCTGCTGGTGGAGACTCTCTTCTTGGTTTTAAACGAGGACTTTGTTTACTTCCCTCGTTGGCAGGATTCACAAATAAAATCATGCTTTACCTTAAAGGATGGAATACCTATAGCTAGCTCCTTTTTAATTAGCATATCAAGTTGAGTAAAATTAACATGAGCTAACCTCTTATGCCAAAGCCAACTGTTCTCATCACTAGATATTAAGCATTTTTCTTTCAGTTGTTGACATAAGTCTAGAGTGTATAGGTTTCCATTTCTATTTGCCTTAAGTTTGCATTTTAAATTGGCCTTATCTAAATTCAGATCCTGCTTATCAACTATTAAGCACTCATGTGAATCAAAGATTACCCAATTTCCTTTGTCAGTGCTCTGGCTCACGCTCAGCAGGTTGTGACAGAGACCGTCCACCAGATAGACGTCTTTCACTGGTCTAACTTCTCCAACTCCAGTGATCTTTCCACTTTGATTTCCTCCAAAGGTTACTGTGGCTCCGTCTTTGATCACCAGAGATTTGAATTTGTCTCTGTCTCCAGTCATATGTCTCAAGCATCCGCTATCAATATACCATTTTCTGTTCTTGGATGCTTTGAGACACACCTGAAGGAATCAAGTAAGCTTAGGTACCCAACCTTTCTTGGGTCCTCTGCCATTAGTTTTCAGTGCCCTTGGTCTAGTGTTAGCCTTGACCTTGGGCTTATGATCATTCAGTGCCTCCGGCTTAGTGCTGGCTCTAGGCTCTTGGGTTTTCCCTGTGGATTGTTTCCAGGCTTGGGATCCCTGTCCTCCCTTAGTTTCCTTTCCAGGGGGAGGATCCTTTGTAGCCTTGGTTCCTTTAGGGACCCATTTGTAAGAGCTACTTGCTCCATGCTTCTTGGCATTACAGGTGGACGTGGAGTGTCCTTTCCTGTTGCAATAGTTACAGAAGCTAAAAGGTGAGGAGCTGTGACTAGTGGCTTTGTGGAAGAATTTCAAGTAGGGCTTCATTTTAGGTTCCACCCACTTTTTCCCTCTAGGAGTATATCCTAAGCCAGTCCTGTCCCTATATGCCCTTTGATTCATTAAAATTATATTTAACATTTCTGACCCATTTGTAAACTTCTGCAGGGCATTTTGCAATTTGTCTCTTTCAGCTGAGATTTTGCTGCAACTAGGGCAGCTCTCAAGTGTTGAGGCATTGGGTTCTGCTTGGGGAGAACCTTTGCCATCCGCTACCGGAAGCTTTCTGGCTTCCGCTAGCTCTTCACTTAGTGAGTCCACCTTGGACTCAAGTGATTCCTTTTTAGTTTTTAACACTTTATAGGCTTTACATAATCGAGAGAATTCTTCATGAACCTCATTGTAAGCCTCTTGTAGTTCAGAGAAGGTTACCTCATTTTCCTCATGGGTGAGATCAAGATCTGAAGATGCTTCCTCATCATCTTCTCTGGCTACCAGGCAGAGGTTGGCAACTTCTTCCTCATCACTTGCTTCGTCATCTGAGCTATTCACCCAGATAGAGGACACAAAGGCTTTTCTCTTGTCTTTCCCCTTTGATCTTTGCAAGCTTGGACACTCAGCCTTGAAATGGCCAGGCTTTTTGCATTCAAAGCACACCGGGGCCTTTTCCTTCCTGTATCCCTTCCTCTGACTGGAGTCACCTTTCTGAAAGCCTCCTTTCTTTTTGAAGAACTTTCTGAACTTTCTTACCATCATGGCCATCTCTTCTTCGTCCAGTTCCTCCTCATCATCCTCATCATCATCATCATCAGTCTCCTTGTTGGGAGCAACAAGGGCAAGATTCTTGGCTTTGGATGAGGCTTGAGGAGCTCTCTGAGCCAGCAATGTTGGTTCATATTCAGCCAAAGAACCAAAGAGTGCAGTGATGGAGCTGGTTGACTCTCCTTGGACTTCCTGTAAGATGGTTACTTTGGTGATCCAATCACCTTTCAGGATTTTTAGGATCTTGCTGACTTGCTCTCTTTCTGGAATGTCCTTACCCAAGGAGGCCAAGTTATTGATGAGATGAGTGAACCTCAGCTCCAGCTCTCTGATTGGCTCAGTCGGACTAAGCATGGCGAACTTGTGAAACTCTTCCACCAACATCTCAACTCTTCTTGCTTTCACTCCCCTGGTTCCAGAGTGAGCAGCCTCAAGAACCTCCCACATATCTTTAGCATTTTTGTGGTGGCTGATCCTATGAAATTCCTTAGGGCTGAGAGCACACTGAATGTAGTGCATGGCCCTATAGTTCAGTTGGACTAGAGCATAGTCCTCATTAGTGTACATGGATCGCTGCTTAGCAAAACCATCCTCATCTAGTGGAGTGTGATCCCCACGTTCGATTACATCCCAGAGTCTGATGTCGCTGGACTTGATGTACGTCTCCATTCGAAACTTCCAGAATGGATAGTTATACCCATCAAAGCCTGGAGGCTTGTTGGGTTGAATAGAGACATCTGGCAGGGAGTAATCTGTATCCATTACTAGATCTTTGCTTTCTGGATTCGTTGGAATCGAGTGAGAAAGACCTGCTCTGATACCAAATGGAAGTAATGGATGCACAAGAGGGGGGGTGAATTGTGCTATAAAAATAAAAGCTCAAATAAAACAACACAAGAGTTTATACTGGTTCGGTCTTCCTGACCTACGTCCAGTTCTCAACCACCCAGGCCGAGTTCCACTATCCCCAGGTTTTACAACGGGTGCACCTGGAACCTTTACAACCGCAAGTTTTGAACGGGATCACTTGCAACCTTACAACCACAAGTTTTACTCAGGCTCACTTGCAACCTTTCTAACTAGCTCCCCCTTACTTCCAGCAAGGGTTCTACCTTTACAAATAAAGGATTTTTCTAACTAAGTTCTCTTAAAGAACAGATAGTGTTACACACTTAAGTACAATCAATGCTCTTATAACACGAAGAGACTTAACTACAAAGAGTACAAGATATGTAGATGAAAAGATCACTCAATGAGTTAAATGCTCTTTCTCTTTTCTGGGCAGCTTTGAATACTTGAAGATTTTCTTAGTTTCTCGCTCTAACTTCTCTCAAGAATGTCAAAGATAATTCATTAGCTTCATAAATGAAGTTGAGCTCCTTTATATAGTCTTCAAACATTCTGACTCTTGGTAGGTGGGTTAGCCATTTGAATATGGCCGTTTTTCCCTTGTTACCGTTTGCCCAATTAATGCTTCATCAATGCATAGCAGGGTTGACTTGCTTTATCTCTGAAAAGTAGTCCTGACAACTCTGCTCTGACAAAAGTATTCTGACACTGCACTTCTGAACATTCTGACATTCTGATTGCTTGCGGAAGCAGGTTCTCATCCGGAAGCAATTCTACTTAGTGTGCTGCACTTTGAATGTTAGTTCAACAATATAAGCACATGGTCACATGCAGTGGGTGTTTACTTAGGCTAAAAGGACTTCCTTGGATCCGGAAGCACTTCTACATTCGGAAGCACTACCACTGGATGAAGGGTTATAATCACTTTTACTCATTCTCGCTCAGTGTCCTTCAATCCAACAGTCAGCGCTAGTCACTAAGCTATCGGAAGCAATTCTCCTGGACGTGGCTTATGTTCACTGACGCTTAGTGTCATCTATTCCAACAGCCAGCGCCAGCCTAAATACAACAGGAAGCAAAATCACTTCCGGTTGAATCCTAGCTTAGTCTTGAGGTTTTGTATGTCTAGTGCTTATGGACTAAGTTATTTCCCTAGTGAATTACTTGCTATCGCTGGGGGATGAGTCATTAATCCGCGAGCGCTAGTCCTAGTCTATCCGGAAGTAAGTCCACATCCGGTTGCACTCTTACTTGGGATTCTATGTTAACCTATTGCTTTCTAAGTCCTTGATTCATTCTTTCATATTTTAGTCTTCATCAAAACTTAAGATTCTAACAGAGCCTAGCCTTGAAGAATGGAGGATGCGAGGATGAAAATGGTGAAGATGGAAGCCATGGGAGGAGGAAATGGAGGTGAGAACACGAAATGGAGAGGAAGAAGTTGAGAGAAAATGAAGATGGAGAGAGAAAGTGAAGTGAAAGAATGTGAAGTGAAAATGAGGTTTGGGTTTTTATATGGGGATTAACATTGGGATTAACTCCCAAATGACATGCAAAGTAAACCCCAAATGTCATGTAAATGAGGGTGAATGAATGTATAATCTCGGCCAAACACCAAAATGAGGGAAAAGAGAAGGTGAAATGGGGGTAAAAAGTTAAATGTAGGTGATAAATGAAGTGGGTGTGGGATAAATGAATGGCCTCTAAGCTTCCACCTCTCTCCTTTTTCTCCCTTTGTGTAGCATTTGAAGTTGCATTTTGAATTTGGAGCCCTTTTTACCCATTTTGGTAATGAGCAAATCCCTTGTTTTTTGACAAAAAGGGGTAATTTTTGTCTTATTCCTTTGCCTTTCCCTCCAAACCAATTCCTTGCACTCCAAGCACTCCCAAGGGTTTGTGGGGTCCACGTGAGAGCCCCCTACACATAAAAACACACATATAGTCAAAAATGACCAAAATATCCTTGGTTACTCAAAATGCAAGTAATTAAGCTAGGATTTTCCATTTAACCACATATAAGCATGTGCACATAAAATCACCAATAATGATCAAATTAAGCAATTAAATCACACTAATTAAGCTCAATTGCACATGCTTAAACATATAAAAATAGGTCCAATCAATTCCCCCACACTTAGTCTTTGCACTCCGGGCAAAGTTATGTAAAAAGACTAACTCAATCATTTAGCATAATGAAGGCAAATGGAATTTACATAGCATACAAGTTGATGTTTTTGAACCTTTCCCTAAAGCATCACATAGGCCACATTTAAGAATACAAAGTGAATGCTAGTTTAACAAGCAACTAAAATTAAGGAGGAGTGCCAATAGAGATGTTTCCTCACCGGATTAAAGTGTTTAACTCATTCACTCAAGTTAGGAAAAATGCCTAACTAGGGACTTGTGCTCACTCTTTGGCTCAACTCTCTCTACCTCACCATAGGCTTGTAGTAGCTCTTAGTTCTCCACCCATTATTATGCATGACACAATTAAATCTAGGGGACTTTGGGGTTACATGGAAGGATAATATGAATGGTGAATCATGGAAGATAGTCAATGACCAATGTTATGAACAAGTAACTACCACATATAAATGCAATATAATGAGCTTAGTCCAATCAAGCATGCTACATATCACTCTCTTTTTTTCCAAGCACTTTGTGCTTCTCTCAATTTTTCTTTTCTTCTTATGCCTTTGGCACACTTAAGCACTTTGTGCTTATATTTTTTTTCTTTTCTTAGGCCTTCGGCCTTATTCTTTTTTTTTTCCTTCCCTCTTCCTTGGCCTTTGGCCATCTCTTTTTTTTTCTTTTTCCTCACTTATGGCTCTCGGCCATTTTCAATTTTCCCCTCATGTAGCATGCTTTCACAATATACAATCAATACAATTCAAGTAGGATATGCAATTATATGTTATATATACTTATTCACTTGGTCAAGGTGGTAGAAAAGAAAAGTGAATGGCCCAAAGGGGTTAATCAAAGGATAAATTTTTGGTGGCTTAGTGTTTGGGTCAAAAGGGTTTAGAAAGAAATGCCCCTTTCATTTTCAATCACACCATGCATTGTGATCTTGAACAAGAGCTAGGACAAGTTCTAGGAGGTAAAGTAGACAATTGGCCCACTCAATTCGGTTGGAGGCTTTCTCACTTTTGTGGCTTACTCAAATTAGTCACTTCCTCCCTAAGAAAAGTTAATTGAGAAACTAACACCCTCTTTATACCTTAAAAGTGCCCATGCAATGTCTTAAGTACTCATTCCAAAAAAAATTCTACTTGCATACTAGAGGAAAATTCCATTTGTTTTCAAGAGTCATGATCAAGTTAAACTTCTGTAACATCCCAAATTTTGATTAAGGATAATGAGAAATTATTGATGTTTCATTTGGGAAAATTTGGAGTATTAGGGAGAAGTTTTGAGATATTCTGGGCAATTTATGAATATGAAATCTTAGTTAGTTTAGAATTTGAAGAAATATAGTTAAAAAGGATTAATTAGAGCCATAAACTTTCATAAACAAGTATTTTTGAAACCTAGAAAATAGTATGATAGAAAGAGAGGGATATAGTAATATATACAAACTTTTGGGTTAAAATATAATTAAGAATAAATAATAGGGTAGTTTGTTGTAATTTTCCGTAACATATATATATAAATACTTCCCTCCTTTCACCTCCTCCCTCATTCGAGCTCACCGCCACAAATCCCCTCCCCCACTTCTCTCTCACCGACCTCCCTCCTCCCTCTCCTTCCTCCGCAGCCTCATGAGTTCGCCTGCGCCAACACGGCGGAGATCGGTGTCGTCCGCCCTGCTCAACGCTCATCATCTTCTTCACCTTCGTTTTCTCCCTCCAAACACACTCACAATCTGTTCTTCCCTTCCCTCCTTCGTTTTCTTCGTTTTCTGGCGGATTCGGCGGTCGGTGGCAGTGATGAGGTAAGTTTCGGCCATTTCTTGTGCTCTCCATGTGTTTCTTCTCTTTTAGTTGCTCCCTCACTTTCCCTTGTGTTCGTCTCCTTACTCCCAGCCGTTCATATCTCCGGCGACGGTGAAGGCAGCCATGAGCGACCCAGAAACATAGAAATTCGGCAGGTTTCGGTCCAAGCATCACCTATAGCTATGGATTTGAGTAGGTGAGCTCTTTACTCGTGATTCATATTCTTTTCTTCGCTGATTTGAGTGGAGGCCGAAAATGGTGTTCTGTTTGTGGTTCAATAAGTAACCAAAATCAAAGTAAAAACTTCAAATTCTTATGGCTAAAGTTGTATTTGAATGTTCATATTAGTTTTGTTCAGATTTTTGGCAAATTCTAGATTTTGGATGTTGAAGAAATCTTATGAAATAGTTGCAATTGAACTTTGAAATTTTAAGTAATCACCGTGGTAGTTTATTAGGGTCTGAATTTAGCATTTCCATGTTTGATTTGTTGGGTTTTAGGAGTTTAGATAAATAGTTTTCTCTATTGCTAGCAGTGTGTTGTTTGGGCTTTGTTTTGGGATTTAATCATAACTAAGGCGAGATAAATTGTTCTGGAATAGGCCCCTTCTTTGTCTTGGCCGATTGGTTTTGGGGAAGAAAGGAATAAAATGCAATTTGTAAATGAGATTAATGATTCTCTGCAGTGCTGAACTGATATTAGGATTTGTGTTCCTTTGGCCGAAAATGCTACATGTTTGGAACATTTACTTGACTTGTATGATGGATTGTTGTTCTTGCATAAAATCTTTATTTGGGCCTAATTTAACCTATGCATGTTTGATTTGTGAGCTGGATATTTTATCATTTTGAAATGGGTGAATATAGTAGAAGTATGTCCATGTGAGTTTTCAAAGGGTTGTGCTTCTTTTCACTATGACTGAATTGATTTTTGGCTTTTCTGTGTCAAATTTTTACTGAATTGTGTGAATAGACGTTGTTAATCTTGCTGGGAACAAATGGGATAACTTGGCAGAGTTTTAATTCCTTTTGTTCCTTTAATCCCCTTGGCTGAAAGTGATTTGTGCTAAGGAATGAGTGGAAGTTTTGTCTTATGCTATGGGTAGTATTATTTTAGCTATGATTGGTGGAATGAATGAAAGTTAAGTGCTGATTTAACAGAAGTTCTCTTTTTCTCATTTTTGACATGGCTTGTATGAATGAATGATTATAACTGTTGTGGATGCATTTGTGAGGAATGAAGGGATTTGTTGAAGTGATCATTATGGATTCTTCATGACATTGTAAAGTTGAGAGCTATAAATGGATTTAGATAGTAATGCGAAATTTGGATTTTGGCTTAATATAATGATTGCATGGGTATAAGTTAAATGTGTTCTAAAAGTCAGATTTGAAAAGAGAAAGAAATTGTCTTGAATGTATATTGTTATGTTGAAGAATAATGGAGTTAATAAGTATTATGGTTTTAGAATGGGTGATACCAATTAGTAATGATGTTCTGAATAATTATACTTCGGTGTTTAACTTGTGAATGAATATTTTTGGTGTGACTGAAAACCTTGTTATAAATTATTTGATTAAGGATGTCATACTAGCATGTAGTATACATGGTTTATATAAACCGACTATTGGTTAAGTAATGAAATGGCGTTGGACTTCTTTTCCTTTTTTAAAATTCAATTCTGGTTGGTGAAAATTCTTGGTTATGTGATGATGATAAAAACGATATCAAAGGAGGTCTTTATTCTTGTCCTTAGATAATGTTAATGGTTGATTAAAGGTTACTTGTGATAGTTGTTAGTTAAATTTGGATATTAGAAGGATCGCATGAATAAAATTATTTAAAAAAAAAAGAAAAATGGGTAGTACTGTAGAATATTATAGAGTGAAAATGATATTAATATATCATTGTGTATCATGTCATTATAGGAGCATATAATGGTGATTATACTTGAAGAAAAGTCTACAAGAAATGGTAAGGGAAAGGCAACAGAGTGTTAAAGGGCGACAGGTAATCACACTTAACCTTGCTATAACATTGAGGGTGACGTTAGTTAGGGATTTTGTAAAATCCCTTCTCACCCTCTATATATATATATATATATATATTATCTTTAAAAGGGTATTTTTATACAAAACAGGCTATCGGGTGCCTTTCAAACACGATTATTTTCGTGTAAAAGAAATTTGAAACATTATAAATACTATCCTGTCTGGTGTGGATGGTGGTTCTGGATTGGTTCAGTTCTGGGTATGATGTGAGAGATTTATATAGTATTCTGTTAGGGATATTGATGGTTAGAGGGAATGAGTGAAATAGTTGAGATATTGAATGGAATGGTAAGAGTGCATGATATTGATGATGAGATTGAAATGGATCGATATGGATATGGAAGAGAATTGTGATTGAAATATTGAATATTGTGGATATGATGTTGACAGGAATATGGTGAGCATTGCATGACACTGCTTTTTATGTACCATCGCGCGATGATAACTGTCGATAGGCCAATCGACAGTTATTTGTACTGATGATCCTTTTCGGATTGATTGGATCGGGGATCATAGGTCAACTTATTGATAGAAGTGACCTACGGTTGTTAAGGCATTTTAGAGCCCAACCGCCCCTACGGTTGTTAAGGCATTTGAGAGCCCAACCGTTCCCATTCTGCAATGGAAAACAGAATTGGGGTTCCCTCTCTAGGGATTGCCAGAGAGGGAAATTGTCCCCTCATTATGGAGAGGGACACAGTGTCAAATCATATAGTGAAGATTAGATGCTTGAAAGCCCCAGGATGGCACAATGCATCTATAGGTGAGTGTGAGAGTTGTGGTGGTAGTAACATTAAATTGGAGACTGGGGAGGTGATATTTAGTTATGTGGAATTGACTGAGGGATTTGAGTGATATGTGGGAAGTAGAGATGATGAATTTGATTTGATTTAGACGGAGGGACTTGAATGATGAATGAAAGACTTGACATGTATATATATATATTATTGGTTTTAAATGGGGTACCCTTTAGACGCCCTCGCTACCGCACATCTCACTGTTATAGTGAGTTAAGCGGTGATTACTGGGACAAATTGTCTCATCCCACGATTACTGACATTTTTGCAGGTATTCATGCACAGACGCAGACAACAGGAAAGGGAATTAGGTATTAGAAGCTATATAGACTATTTTGAATTGTATATTGCCAATTTGTATAGGTCTGCATTCGCTTCCGCATGTTTTCTTATTAAAATGAAAAATAGACTCAGGGATGTTGATTATGGATTATTATATAAGCAAAGTACTTTTCTAACTATGATAGGTTTGTAATAATATGAAAAGTCTTTTCTATCATAGTTAGATGATTATTAATGATTGATATTAGTTTACTTCTTTTCTAACCATGTTAGGTGATTCTTTTCTAACATGGTTAGCTATTAATTATCCATGATAGTGTTCAGGTTATATTAGGAAATTCCTTTCTATCATGGATAATGTTTAACCATTAGTGAATTCTTTTTCTAACTATGATAGGACATTTATTATCATGGAAATCCTTATTCTATCATAGTTAGTAAAGAGATAATTGAATTAAAAGGGATATATTAGGTTGATTAGGGAATTAATAATAGTATATTACAACTTGGTTATCAGTATTTGGTATACGGTAACCCTGGACTGTGCTGCATGGCATATAGATTGGCAATATACATACTATAGTCCCCTTCCTTCTGTGCATGATCATCTTCCATTTGAGAGGAATATCACTCTTCCCGTGGTGGGGAGAGAGTGATAAGAGCAATTGAATAGGTATTGTGGAGAGAATGAGAAGAATATAAGAAGAATAATGAAATAAGTAATGATATTGATAAGAATTTCGTAAGAATGACGAAATAAGGATGTTTCTCTGGGGTTTCGATTATAATTATGAGTCGACCATAATTATAGTCAAGGCATCATGAGATACCTTTTTGGGTTAAGGGATTAATGAAATTGGAAATAATAATTGATAATGAATACGATGTGAAATATGAAATTGTTGACCTTGTTTCTTACTTTCAATTTGTGTTTATTTGATTTGTTAATTGTTTTAATCTAAATTCGATTGAAATTGCTATTTTGATTTTTTTTATTAGTAATGGTTAAAGATCACCACCATTGGTAGTAAAAGGTTGTTGCCCATTTATATTGAGCGGCTGGAGGCTTCCTCACTATATTTAGTGACTGGAAGCAGCCCCCTTAATAATAGATGTTGGTAGCCCGTACTACTTCATGAGTGGATATTTCTCTGAATTACTAAACGGCAGAACGGTAAGTTGTTTGTTTAAAAGTGATTATCAGTTGAATTTATGTAGTTAATTATAGATAATTGAATATTTTTGGCAAGTAAATCATAAGTAATTGAAAGAATTTGGAAGTTAATACTAAGTGAATGGAAACTGGTATGTTGCTAATTGTTGGTAAAATTGTACATTGTAGCGATAGACATGAACTGATTTCATTTTTTTTTTATTGTTAAATTTTTGTTGGTTGATTGTCACGATATGGATGTATTTGGATTGATTATTGCTTTGTGCATATGTGATATTGCTATCAAAGTTAGCTTGGTATTAACATGTGATGATTATTTTAAGGAAGCATAATGAATTCTAAATGGTAGCATTGCATGAATCTTTCTCTTGAGCTGTGAATCTAATTGGGTTAGGATGAATAAGAGATAGTTTGGATAAATTCGTATGAGATGTTTAAAGTTAAGTATTAAGACTCACTCATTTAATTAAGAAGCATGCATTCCGCTTAAATGAGAAATAGAGTAGTTTGGAAAACTTGAAATTGTTTGTAGAAAACTAATATAGAGTAAATATGATTGAAATTAATTTTTGATCTCCATAAATTTTAAATACACTGTTCTGTTTGGTACTTTATGTTAAGGGTTTGGATTTGTTCTGATTCTTTGAAAACTTTGTTCTGGATGTTAGTAACTGTAAGGGAATTAATTGATGTTTAAATTGGTGATTGTTTTTCAAATTGTATGCTGAAGTGAACATGGGATTGTGCATTTCTTAATGTAAAAGATAGGGTGTTTGAGGTCTTTTTGGATAATTTCTAGTGTCTATGAAGTGAAACAAGCCTTAAATATGCAAGTTTGGATTTTACTAGTTTCTAAGGATCTGAACAATTCTTGGATTGTGGTCCTATTTTGCTAGGAAATTCTAACTAAGAGATATTCGAATAGGTATATGTGTGAAGGCATTTAGCTATTGTTGTTGAAGTCATGGTTATATGGCTATGGTTTAAGCATGAAGTGAATTTAAATTGTGATTTGTGTGAAGAATAGGATTTATTAGAGCACATATCATAGAATTAATGGTGATTTGAATAGAATTTTATTTATACTTCCAGATTTCTTGCGTAGTGTTTCTAGCCTTGTTCAAAAGGTTATATGTATTCAAGTCAATCTAACTCGATTCCTCTTTTGAATCCTTTAAGGAGGAACTTGGAGAATGTATCAGTTAGAATGTGGAACAGTTGGAATCAAGCGTTAGGAATTCATTATTTGAAGATTTTAGGAATTTAGGGAATTATGGGAAGTCACAATTGTTGAGTTTGTATTGATTGAAATAGAGGTCATTGAAGGAAGTTTTGACTTTAAGGATGAAAATACTTTATATTGGCTATGTACCGATTAGTGACTAGAAATTGACTTAAAGAGAGAAATTTAAGGAATTTATGCTTTGAGTTGAAGTGCCCTGATTACTAAATTGTATAGTGCGAGTTAATGATTTAGAGTAATGTAATTTAGTATTGAGAGCTATTGTGACTTGGTGATGTGTGATCATTAGACTTTTATGGATAAAATTGGAATGAATAGAATTAGTGATGAAATTTTCAAAATTGTACTATTGGTTGAGCAAAATGGATAAAGGAACTAGTAGGATGTGATATGTCATACTTGAAGTGTAGTGAATGTCTTCCACTGTTTATTGAGATTCGAGGTAATTAATCACAAATTTGATGTTGCAGTGGATATGGAAAAGTGTTAAAGACGATTGAAGTTAGTGACAAATTTTGAAGTTGTGATCATGTCGGAACTAAATTGATACTACAGATGAAGGGTTTACGGTGAAGCTTTAGTGATTGTTTTTAAATGGATTCAATGGAATTGAATGCAATTGGAGAATAATTTTGATAAGTTAACATAGTTGGACGTGTACTAAATTAGAGTCATGAGGTAAAGTAAGGAATAAAAATTCTAGGGACTTTCTATGTAATAGTTAAGATGTGGACGTAAGGGTGTGATGGAGGAAACAACTGAAATTAGAAGAGGAAGACTAGAAAAGTTGATCTGATATGGAATAGTATTTTTGATAGGCACTTGTTTGGGAAAGTAATAAGGAATGATCGGAATGATTAAGGTGTTGTTAGTATTAGAATTACATTGAGGAAAAGCAATAGTTTGATTAAATTTGAGAAAGATAAATGTAAATGTGTTGCTATTTAGGAGGTTGGACTTTAATACAAGTAATTTGAGGTTAGAGTGGCTAGTAGATTGAGGGTTAGCTAGGAGAAGAGGGATAAGGATTGATGATTATTATAGATTAAATGAGAATAAATGGTGAAATATGGCGTTGAGTGTATTAAGTTGTGGTGAAATGAATAGAGTTCATATGCAGATTGCAGAATTGGCGCGTGAATTTCTTTGTGTTAGGTGTAGGTGTCGTGAATTTTGAGGACAAAATTCCTAAAAGGTGGGGTGAATTGTAACATCCCAAATTTTGATTAAGGATAATGAGAAATTATTGATGTTTCATTTGGGAAAATTTGGAGTATTAGGGAGAAGTTTTGAGATATTCTGGGCAATTTATGAATATGAAATCTTAGTTAGTTTAGAATTTGAAGAAATATAGTTAAAAAGGATTAATTAGAGCCATAAACTTTCATAAACAAGTATTTTTGAAACCTAGAAAATAGTATGATAGAAAGAGAGAGATATAGTAATATATACAAACTTTTGGGTTAAAATATAATTAAGAATAAATAATAGGGTAGTTTGTTGTAATTTTCCCTAACATATATATATATATATATATATATATATATAAATACTTCCCTCCTTTCACCTCCTCCCTCATTCGAGCTCACCGCCACAAATCCCCTCCCCCACTTCTCTCTCACCGACCTCCCTCCTCCCTCTCCTTCCTCTGCATCCTCATGAGTTCGCCGGCGCCAACACGGCGGAGATCGGTGTCGTCCGCCCTGCTCAACGCTCATCATCTTCTTCACCTTCGTTTTCTCCCTCCAAACACACTCACAATCTGTTCTTCCCTTCCCTCCTTCGTTTTCTTCGTTTTCTGGCGGATTCGGCGGTCGGTGGCGGTGATGAGGCAAGTTTCGGCCATTTCTTGTGCTCTCCATGTGTTTCTTCTCTTTTAGTTGCTCCCTCACTTTCCCTTGTGTTCGTCTCCTTACTCCCAGCCGTTCATATCTCCGGAGACGGTGAAGGCAGCCATGAGCGACCCAGAAACATAGAAATCCGGCAGGTTTCGGTCCAAGCATCACCTATAGCTATGGATTTGAGTAGGTGAGCTCCTTACTCGTGATTCATATTCTTTTCTTCGCTGATTTGAGTGGAGGCCGAAAATGGTGTTCTGTTTGTGGTTCAATAAGTAACAAAAATCAAAGTAAAAACTTCAAATTCTTATGGCTAAAGTTGTATTTGAATGTTCGTATTAGTTTTGTTCAGATTTTTGGCAAACCCTAGATTTTGGATGTTGAAGAAATCTTATGAAATAGTTGCAATTGAACTTTGAAATTTTAAGTAATCACCGTGGTAGTTTATTAGGGTCTGAATTTAGCATTTCCATGTTTGATTTGTTGGGTTTTAGGAGTTTAGATAAATAGTTTTCTCTATTGCTAGCAGTGTGTTGTTTCGGCTTTGTTTTGGGATTTAATCATAACTAAGGCGAGATAAATTGTTCTGGAATAGGCCCCTTCTTTGTCTTGGCCGATTGGTTTTGGGGAAGAAAGGAATAAAATGCAATTTGTAAATGAGATTAATGATTCTCTGCAGTGCTGAACTGATATTAGGATTTGTGTTCCTTTGGCCGAAAATGCTACATGGTTTGGAACATTTACTTGAGTTGTATGATGGATTGTTGTTCTTGCATAAAATCTTTATTTGGGCCTAATTTAACCTATGCATGTTTGATTTGTGAGCTGGATATTTTATCATTTTGAAATGGGTGAATATAGTAGAAGTATGTCCATGTGATTTTTCAAAGGGTTGTGCTTCTTTTCACTATGACTGAATTGATTTTTGGCTTTTCTGTGTCAAATTTTTACTGAATTGTGTGAATAGACGTTGTTAATCTTGCTGGGAACAAATGGGATAACTTGGCAGAGTTTTAATTCCTTTTGTTCCTTTAATCCCCTTGGCTGAAAGTGATTTGTGCTAAGGAATGAGTGGAAGTTTTGTCTTATGCTATGGGTAGTATTATTTTAGCTATGATTGGTGGAATGAATGAAAGTTAAGTGCTGATTTAATAGAAGTTCTCTTTTTCTCTGTTTTGACATGGCTTGTATGAATGAATGATTATAACTGTTGTGGATGCATTTGTGAGGAATGAAGGGATGTTGTTGAAGTGATCATTATGGATTCTTCATGACATTGTAAAGTTGAGAGCTATAAATGGATTTAGATAGTAATGCGAAATTTGGATTTTGGCTTAATATAATGATTGCATGGGTATAAGTTAAATGTGTTCTAAAAGTCAGATTTGAAAAGAGAAAGAAATTGTCTTGAATGTATATTGTTATGTTGAAGAATAATGGAGTTAATGAGAATTATGGTTTTAGAATGGGTGATACCAATTAGTAATGATGTTCTGAATAATTATACTTCGGTGTTTAACTTGTGAATGAATATTTTTGGTGTGACTGAAAACCTTGTTATAAATTATTTGATTAAGGATGTCATACTAGCATGTAGTATACATGGTTTATATAAACCGACTATTGGTTAAGTAATGAAATGGCGTTGGACTTCTTTTCCTTTTTTAAAATTCAATTCTGGTTGGTGAAAATTCTTGGTTATGTGATAATGATAAAAACGATATCAAAGGAGGTCTTTATTCTTGTCCTTAGATAATGTTAATGGTTGATTAAAGGTTACTTGTGATAGTTGTTAGTTAAATTTGGATATTAGAAGGATCGCATGAATAAAATTATTTAAAAAAAAAAGAAAAATGGGTAGTACTGTAGATACGAGAGACGTAAAAATATTATAGAGTGAAAATGATATTAATATATCATTGTGTATCATGTCATTATAGGAGCATATAATGGTGATTATACTTGAAGAAAAGTCTACAAGAAATGGTAAGGGAAAGGCAACAGAGTGTTAAAGGGCGACAGGTAATCACACTTAACCTTGCTATAACATTGAGGGTGACGTTAGTTAGGGATTTTGTAAAATCCCTTCTCACCCTCTATATATATATATTATCTTTAAAAGGGTATTTTTATACAAAACAGGCTATCGGGTGCCTTTCAAACACGATTATTTTCGTGTAAAAGAAATTTGAAACATTATAAATACTATCCTGTCTGGTGTGGATGGTGGTTCTGGATTGGTTCAGTTCTGGGTATGATGTGAGAGATTTATATAGTATTCTGTTAGGGATATTGATGGTTAGAGGGAATGAGTGAAATAGTTGAGATATTGAATGGAATGGTAAGAGTGCATGATATTGATGATGAGATTGAAATGGATCGATATGGATATGGAATAGAATTGTGATTGAAATATTGAATATTGTGGATATGATGTTGACAGGAATATGGTGAGCATTGCATGACACTGCTTTTTATGTACCATCGCGCGATGATAACTGTCGATAGGCCAATCGACAGTTATTTGTACTGATGATCCTTTTCGGATTGATTGGATCGGGGATCATAGGTCAACTTATTGATAGAAGTGACCTACGGTTGTTAAGGCATTTTAGAGCCCAACCGCCCCTATGGTTGTTAAGGCATTTGAGAGCCCAACCGTTCCCATTCTGCAATGGAAAACAGAATTGGGGTTCCCTCTCTAGGGATTGCCAGAGAGGGAAATTGTCCCCTCATTATGGAGAGGGACACAGTGTCAAATCATATAGTGAAGATTAGATGCTTGAATGCCCCGGGATGGCACAATGCATCTATAGGTGAGTGTGAGAGTTGTGGTGGTAGTAACATTAAATTGGAGACTGGGGAGGTGATATTTAGTTATGTGGAATTGACTGAGGGATTTGAGTGATATGTGGGAAGTAGAGATGATGAATTTGAGTTGATTTAGACGGAGGGACTTGAATGATGAATGAAAGACTTGACATGTATATATATATATTATTGGTTTTAAATGGGGTACCCTTTAGACGCCCTCGCTACCGCACATCTCACTGTTATAGTGAGTTAAGCGGTGATTACTGGGACAAATTGTCTCATCCCACGATTACTGACATTTTTGCAGGTATTCATGCACAGACGCAGACAACAGGAAAGGGAATTAGGTATTAGAAGCTATATAGACTATTTTGAATTGTATATTGCCAATTTGTATAGGTCTGCATTCGCTTCCGCATGTTTTCTTATTAAAATGAAAAATAGACTCAGGGATGTTGATTATGGATTATTATATAAGCAAAGTATTTTTCTAACTATGATAGGTGTGTAATAATATGAAAAGTCTTTTCTATCATAGTTAGATGATTATTAATGATTGATATTAGTTTACTTCTTTTCTAACCATGTTAGGTGAATCTTTTCTAACATGGTTAGCTATTAATTATCCATGATAGTGTTCAGGTTATATTAGGAAATTCCTTTCTATCATGGATAATGTTTAACCATTAGTGAATTCTTTTTCTAACTATGATAGGACATTTATTATCATGGAAATCCTTATTCTATCATAGTTAGTAAAGAGATAATTGAATTAAAAGGGATATATTAGGTTGATTAGGGAATTAGTAATAGTATATTACAACTTGCTACAAAATTATGCAACCAAAGTCCAAAATCAAGTGTGTGAGCTTTGAAATAACCACTTTAAAGCACCAATATACACCCCCACACTTATACCACACATTGCCCTCAATGGGACCAATAAAATCAAGTAGGAAGGGCATAATCAAAGGCAAGGCAGCAAGCATTCATGTCCAGGGCAGTCCAATATCAAGCAATCCAATTCGGCCAAGCATGCTTATTCACAACACAAACACTAATCAACACTAAACACACAACCTAACACATTTTTATAATTTTTTTTCTTGTTTTTAAACATCAAAGAACAATATCCTAAACACAAACAAAATCCTATTTTTTATCATCAATTCATCTTCCCCCTCACTTAAAATATGAGACAATACTAAACAAGTAAGGGAAGGAAAGAAACAACCTTTTATGGAGGCTTCAAGTCCTCCTTAAAATGTTTCTTCTTGTGGCCCTTGATGAGAGATTTTCGGCCACTTTTTTTATTGAGCATGATTGCTTCAAAATCATCATGAGAAATATTGAATTTTGCTTCCAATTTAGCCTCCTTGGATAATTGAGCTTTGACCTTGTGCTTCTTGCCACTTTTCTTCCTTGTTTCCTTCTTCTCCTTAAGCCTTCTAGCTCTTCCATGTGCTTGAAGTTTGAGTAGGAACTTGTGCATCTTCTTAGCAAGGACATCAAGAAGTGTGGGATCACACATCTTCTCCCTCAACTCTTGGCCTTTTACTTCAATATTCCTCTTGAGAATGCTCAACCGAACCATAAGCCTTTTGATCTCATCCTTGGTTAGCTTGCCATTGAAAAAGTCAAGCTCCTCCTTTGATGAATCAAGCTCCAAGCTTCTTTTAAGATTAGTTTCGGCCTTCACAAATTCAAATCTTGAATTGTCCATTTTAGAAGTCCCTACAATATTGAGCAAACATCCCTGCAAAAGAAATCAACCAAGTCCAGCCACAATATTTCCAGAAAACAAGCTCCACAATATCCAGAAAATCCAGCAAGAGTTATGACTAAATTGGAGCAAGAGAACAAGCAAATGTTATGCTTGCTTTGGTGGCACTATGTTCCTGCAAAAGAGTAACACAATTCCAGAACAAAATCCAGCCAAATAATGATCAAAGAATTCCAGAAAATTGCAGCCAATAGGTCCAGCATATGCAGTGAATTCAAGTATAAGAAGCACTAAAAATGAGTGCTTGCAAGAGTATTTGAGCACTGCTCACAATAGCACACAATGTCAAGAAAATTGTGTGCTAAATGATTTAAATTCCCCTGCAAAGGAAACACAAGATATACACAGCCAGCAAAATAAACCAATCAGTCCAGAATAGTCAGCAAATCACAATTTCCAGCAAGAAAGCACAAAAGAAAGTGCTTTCACAAGCAATCCTTTGAAAGCCAAGGAATTCAGCAAAAGTCCACAGCTTGGACTGAAGAATATGCCTCAAAACAGGTGGAGAAATTAAGCAAAAGAGTGCTTGAATATCCTCCCTTAATGTCCAATAAGATCCTGCAAAAAGAATCCAAGAAATCCACACAAACAGTCCAAACTACCCACTTATCCGGTTAGCAAATATAAGGCAACTAGAGCGCCTTTTGCAAACAATATGCAATCCAATTTTTCCAGACAACTAGGCAGTTTCAAAGTGCAATTAATCAGCTTTCAAATGCCACAAAAACTGTGCAAAACAGTGGCCTAAAGATTAAACAGTTTCTGCTCAAATTCACATATACCGATTTGCACTTTTCAGAAAACAGGGCAGATTGCAAAATTAATTCCGGGAGATGTATAATGCGTTTTGCAACAAGTAATATACCCCTGGAAAGCTTAAACGGTGTAGCATAACCACAAGAAACAGTTTGGACAGATTCCAACTACGCAAGTCACAGTGGCAAAAATAAGCAAGCTGATCACACAGTGAACTTCCACAGAACAGTCCAATTTCAACTATTTGTTCCAGGCAGTAGACAACGAAGTTTGAAGCAAATAATATGTCTAAAGAAAGCTCCAATCTTGTATATTCACCAGTTAAAACAGTTTCAAAAAATGCGGTGTAGATTTTTCCCAGTTTTGAAAACAATGAACCTAAATTTCCAGTACTTTCAGACAAAAAATTCCAGCAGTTTCACAAATTCTTTCAGCAATATTCCAGGGAGTTAAAGGCCAACAAAAACAGTTCCAGAATTCTCAATAAGTGCAAAATATACACCAAAAACAGTTTTTCAAAATTCAATATAGCCTAGTTGCAAATTAGGAATCTAGAGCCCCTAATGTATGCAATTTTCACACTGTTTTGTCCAGCAACTTCCAAGTATATTTCAGAAATGATAATGGCAAACTAAAGCTGCCAAATTACCACCAAATAATGCACACAAGTCCAGCCAAGTAATGTGCAATCACAAGATAAAATCAATATCCACCTAAGGCACAAAATCACAAGTAACCGAACCTAGCACTAAGAACAATTACAAATTAAAATGTGACAAATAAAACCTATAACTAGCAAGAGGAACCTAAATCGGCAACGGCGCCACTTGATTTAACCTATTTGTCGCCTTTTAGGTCAATCAAAAATTCTAAACTCAACTACTAGGTAGTAGTGGTGAGCTAGGTAATTTCTCAATTCAAGTTGAATCTTGCAAATTCTAAGCTAATTAAGTCACACAAATTAAGAGAATGTTGAGATTGATTTTTAACTACAAGCTACAATTAAAGACTAGTAAAAGAACAAACTAACCGAATTGAAAATGTAAGGATATGAGTTGAGAAATCACCTCCCTCTCCAAGTACTTAGTGTCTTAGGTTAATTAGGCTTCATAACCTTGTCACACTTAATTAAACTAGTTAAATACTTAAGACTTCTTTAATCAAAGAAATCTACAAGCATTTAACTAACCTAATCAAGCCAAAAGCTCTTTAAAGCCAAGAACATACCAAAAGCAACTCTAAATGCTAAATCTAGCACCTAGGAAACACATTCATTCCACACATACTCAAGAATACAAATCGCATACATGAACATATATGGAACTACAAAATCTAGCTTAGGTTTTCATGTTCTCAACAATATAGAGAGGTTTTCAAGCTACAATCATGTAGAACACCTAAAATGAAGATGATCTAACCTATATAAGCCTAGATCTAGGACATACATAGGCAAAAATGCAAATCTAGCTTGAAACCTAAAAGAGAAAATTACAAAGTCATGAAGCCAAATTTGTGTACTTGAAGCACTTTTCCTTGGAGAGGAGAGGAGAAGAACACTAGCCAAGCATGGAGAGATGGAGTGGAAGGTGAAAACGTGAGGAATCCATGGAGAATGGAGGTTTGGCCGTGAGTTTGGTGAAGGAGATGAGAGAAAAGTGAGAGAAAATGAGATGAAGAAAGAGAAAGATATGTCACAAATGAGGTTGGTAGTTGGATTAAATGAAGTGAGTGGGATTAATGAGCTGGATTAGCTCATTAATGAGCTGTCTAAGATGGATTAAGTCGGCCAAGTTCAGATTTTTAGGTGAATGTATGTGTGTTTGGCCGTGAGGTAACATATGAAGGGGAAGGAAGGGTAGTATTGGTATTTGGTGAAAAGTGAGGATGAATGTGGTCCAAAAGTTGTCTTCATGCATTTCTAAAAATTCCTCCTTTTTCTCCTCTCCATTGTGCTACCCTTTTTGCCCTTAATGAAGCTCCTCCTCTTTGAATTTGAATTTTGGAGCCAAAATTACCCCTTTTGGTAATGTGAAAATCCCTTGTTTTTGACAAAAGGGGTAGTTTTTGTCCTATGCCTTTGCCTTTTGACTCCAAGCCAATTCCTTGCACTCCAAGCAACTCCAAAGGGTTGTGGGGCCCACGTGGGACCCCCTACAAGAGAAAACACCACATAGTCAAAAATGACCAAAATTCTCTTAGTTACTTAAAATGCAAGTAATTAAGCTAGGATTTTCCATATAATCACCTATAAGCATGTGCACATAAAATCACCAATAATGATCAAATATAACAATTAAACCTCACTAATTAAGCTCAAATGCACATGCTTAAACATATAAATTTCGGTCCAATCAGAACCTGTACAATTAACCTATCGATTTGCGCAAATCGATAGGTTACATCGGCCGACGGTACTAATAATCAATGTCATGCAACATACAAAGGTATATAAAGTACAGTTTATTTAGAAAGGTACCCTATAGCCCACGTTTAAATATAGAATAATAAGAACACATTTCATTTATATATATAAGTAGAAGAGGATGTTAGAAAATCTTCAACTACCGTCACCCTCAGTATCACAGTCAGTTAAGCGTGATTACCTGTTCAAGCTCAATAACCATAAACCCTAGTAGTAAACTGTTTTCCGCGTGCTCCACCCGAGTCACCATCGTCTACAATTGTACAATGACCTACTGTTGGTCAAGGCACCATATTAGTGACTTAAACCTACTATTCAAACTAATTCTAAAATGATCTATTGAAGTAATAAATTACTTCTAATATCCACATTTTTCTATATCCTTTTGTACCCCACAATTCCCTTAACTATTTATTTATAATTCCTAAAGTATTAACTTTACCATTTTCCCCTCACTCTTACCAAAAATCAACCACACATGCAAAACTTACCAAAACTGCTTCAAGAATAATCATTTAGTATTTCAAATGGCTTCCTAACCTCCCCAAATAATCCACCACCATTCAAACACTCTTTTACCTATCCAAAATCTCTTTTAACCAACACTTTAACTAACAAAATTCCTCCTACACACAATTTCAAAGAATTTTACTCCTCTCACACCTTCATAACACCTATATAAACATTTGTTAACTTCCAACTTAATCCGTACAACCCACATAAACAAACTTTCACTTTAATGAGACCAAAAGTGCCCATAAAATTTTCAAAACAAACACCAGCCACCAAACACCATATTAATATCAATTTACAACTCCAAATGACTTCCCAACTTCACATACTTTCCACCAACTCCAAACATATCATTACATTATCAAATCCTCTTAAATCCAACACTTTAAGTACCAAACTTGTTACCAAACACCAATTCAACCAAAACCAACATTCCAACATCCTAAAATAATTTTAACAAACATTTATTAACCACCATTTCATTCAATCATCATTCATTAACAAAACCCAATTTCAAAGAACCCTAAATGTCCGAAAATTCCAAAAATACTCTTCTAACTTCAAGAAGGATCAAATACCTTCACAAATATTCATTTAACCACTCAAACATTAATAAATTTTGTTTAAAGCTCCAAAACAATTAAGTATGACCAAACCCTAAACCTTACCCAAAATTCCCAAATACTTGTTCTCTTTCACAAAATTCAATTCCTCCATAGAATACTCAAATTCAATGCTTTAATTCCAATATTAAAGTATTGACATTCCAAAAGTGTTAGTATATCTAAAACCCTAACTTCAAAGAGACACTTTATCTCAAAATCCAAAAATCCATAAGATAGAGATGCTTACATGGTTTCCTAACGAAAAAGAGGTCAAGAGTTGCCGGAAAACGTCTCGAATCTCGCCGGAAAGTGGCCACAACAGTAGCTGAAGGTAATGGATGCACAAGAGGGGGGGGGTGAATTGTGCTACAAAAATAAATGCTCAAATAAAGCCAACACAAGATTTATACTGGTTCGGTCTTCCTGACCTACGTCCAGTTCTCAACCACCCAGGCCGAGTTCCACTATCTCAGGTTTTAAATCGGGTTCACCTGAAACCTTACAACCGCAAGTTTTGGACGGGATCACTTGCAACCTTACAACTACAAGTTTTACAAAAGGCTCACTTGTAACCTTTCTACTAGCTCCCCCTTACACCTAGCAAGGGTTCAACCTTTACAACTAAAGGATTTTTCTAACTAAGTTCTCTTAAAGAACAGATAGTGTTACACACTTAAGTACAATCAATGCTCTTATAACAGAAAGAGACTTAACAACAAAGAGTACAGAATATGTAGATGAGAATGATCACTCGATGTGTTAAATGCTCTTTACTTTTCTGGGCAGCTTTGAATGCTTGAAGATGTTCTTAGTTTCTCGCTCTAACTTCTCTCAAGAGTATTCAAAGATAATTGTTAACCTCATAAATGAGGTTTGAGTCTCTTTATATAGTCTTCAAGCAATCTGTCTCTTGGTAGGTGGGAGAGCCGTTTGAATATGGCCGTTTAACCCATGTTACCGTTTGCTCAATAAATGCTTCATCAATGCATAGCAGGGTTGACTTGCTTTATCTCTGAAAAGTAGTCCTGACACCTCTGCTCTAACAAAAGCATTCTGACACTGCATTTCTGAACACTCTGACATTCTGATTGCTTGCGGAAGCAGATTCTCATCCGGAAGCAATTCTACTGAGTGTGCTGCACTGAGTGTTAGTCTAACAGTATAAACATATAGTTACATGCAGTGGGAGTGTTCTTAGTCTAAGAGGTCTTCCTTGCATCCGGAAGCACTTCTCCATCCGGAAGTAAATCCGCTGGATGAAGGGTTTTGTTCACTATTACTCACTCTCGCTCAGTGTTCATTCAATCCAACAGCCAGCGCTAGTCACTGAGCTATCGGAAGCACTTCTACTGGATGTTGCTCACTTTCACTGACGCTTAGGGATATCTATTCCAACAGTCAGCGCCAGTCTAAGTCTAACAGGAAGCAAATTCAATTCCGGTTGAATCTTAACTTAGTCTTAGGATTTTGTATATCTAGTGCTCATGGACTAAGTTAATTCCTAAGTGAATTTCTTGCTGCCGCTGGGGGATGAGACTTTCATCCGCGAGCGCTAGTCCTAATCTATCCGGAAGTAAGTCCACATCCGGTTGCACTTTTACTTAGGATTCTATGTTCACCTATTGCTTTCTAAGTTCTTTCATATTTTAGTCTTCATCAAAACTTAAGATTCTAACATTCTCCCCCTTTTTGATGATGACAAACTCAGTATTTAACTATTTATCGATTAAGTTCATATGAAAGGGTTAGCAGGAAAACAAAAGCAATAGATAAGAACAAGTAACTTGGACACATATTATTGATAAAAGGAGATTACATGTTAGAGTATACAAGTAAAACATATACAGGTAATCTACACTAAGCAAGAATGAGAGATGTATGAAAACAAAGAAAAATTCTCTAAGTTAAAAAAAATTGGAATGAGGGTGTTCATAGTCTGTGTCTCTTTTTCCTCTCCCTCTCCTTCTGTCTCTCTTCACTCTCTTTCTGAAGGTTGGCGATCTCAGCCTCATGCACATTCTGGTCTATCTGGGCAATTACTCGCTGAAGCTCTTCTTCATCCCTCTCTCGTCTGAGTCTTTCTGATTCGATAGACTCCTCGAATGCTCTCTTCATGTTCTCTACTTCTTCATACCCAGGGAACCCTGTAGCATCATCGAAGTAGGCGACCTCTCCATTGGGGTAGTGAACAGCCCGAATCTTTACGTTCCATACAGGGAAGTTGGGATCCTCCTCAACTTCCTGGGCTTTCCTTTTCCCTTTCCCCTTACTCTTCCCTTTGCTCTTGCTAATCGGAGGAGTAGGCATGGCACTTGCTCTGTCAGCATCGAGGCAGGCCATCTGACCGAAGGAGAGTTTGTCCGTGAACCCATACTTTTCATATTCCTCAGGAGTCATGTCTTCAATTTCCAACTTGACCTCCTTTAGAATAGGAACTGCTTGAACTACTGGGGTTTCAGGTTCAACTTGAGCAGATGAGGTCTCTTGCTCAGGTTGGTCAGATGGAGTCTCTTCCTCACTCTCAGCAGATTCAGTGGAGGCAATAATTTTCCTGGTACGCTTCTTGGCAACAGTCTTCTTTCTAGACTCAATGAAGGTGACTGCTGGCTCAGATGAGGGAGGAGGGGCAGATGATTGCTCAGACGAGGGGATCTCAGACTCTTGCCCAGTGGATGAGGGGATAGGCTTGGCTATCACAATAGGAGGGTGATTGATCTTCTTCAGTCCCCACTTCATCATTATCTCCTCAATAACTTTTCTACTTATCTTAGTTGGAGGAGGTTCTGATGAAGATGACTCAGACTGTGAAGGTTGTTCATTTGGCTCAAAGACAACCATCTCCAATTGTGGTCCTTGCTCAGCCGTCCTCTGCTGCTCCATGAATCTTATGGCTTCTCCTCTTATTAGGCTTTCAGCACCACTCAGCCTTTGGGATTCCATGGCGCGGCGAAGGGCAGCCATGATGTCTTCATCAAGCCAGAGGGATGGCTGGCTGAGCACATCCCTTGTGTTCATGGAGAGGCGAAGAGAGGTCATCACATTTCTCCCCCTTTTGTCATCATCAACAAGGGCGAGTGCCAGGGATGGAGTAGATGAAGAGGAGGGTAGAGGTTCAGGGTTAAGTGGAGTTTGGGGTGAGGATTCTGGGGAAGAGGCAGGTAAGGTATGTTCTGGGGATGTGGGTTGGTTGGGGAACCAGGAAGGATCTACGAATAGACCTTCGAATGGGTAGGTGGAGGAATATTCAGGGAAGGTAGTGGAAGAGTGTGGGGTAAATGGGGTAAAGGGTATGTGAGGATCCTCAGGGATTTGCTGAAGGCGTGGGTAATCTCGTAGATAGATATGGCTGAGGGGGTGAATGGCAGTTTGAAATCCAAGGTGTTCGGCTAAGGGGTTGGTTGGTGTGCGAGTGGATGAGGGAGGTGTAGATGGGGAGTTTTGTGGAGATGGGGAGTTGTTGGAGTGAAGGGGTGATTGGCTAGGAGATTGTTGGTGTGTGTCTTGGGTTTGGTGTTCATGGTTGGGTGAAGGTTGGGATTGGTGAGCATTGTTTGGTGATGGAGGGGATTGATGGTCATTTTGTGGAGGTGGCTGTGGTGGTTGAGTGTTAGGTGGAGGAGGAGGGGGAAGTTGAGGGTGACCTGAGGGAGGAGGAGGAGGAGGATTTTGGGGAGGAGGAGGAGGTGGTGGTAGGTTACCTTGTGATGGTTGGGGAATTTGTAGGTGCTGGAGAATGAGGTCAAGTTTTGCATCCACCCTGGCAATGTGGTTTTCAATCTGGCCTACCCTATCTTCGAGCCTCTGAATTCGCTCCCCTTGCCGCTGGAAGCCAATGTCACACTCAGCACGGAGAGGCCCTACCAAGGATTCAGGCAGTCTAAAGAGGAGTTCCTCCTTAACTTCCTCGGCAAAGGCTTTGACAAAAGCTGGCACTCTTGCAGCACGGCTTGGCCCAGCATGGGAGTCCACTTCCTGATCCCCTGCACCAGATGTCGAGGGGGCTGAAGTCCCAGAAGCACTACCCGCTAGTGATCCTGAGCGAGTGGGCTTAGGGGCCCTCACATACTTGATCCCCATCTTCCCAATGTTGGTTGCTCCCACAGGTCTGCTCTTGACATTCTCTTCCTCCACAGCAGATGTGGCCTTGATCAGATGCTTCTCAAGGAGGAAGGCAATGATGGTGGGATAGGGAAGATAGCCAGACTTGTCATTAACTATCCAGCGCTGAAGCTCAAGACATATCAACTGGCCGGGGTTGATTGGCTGGTGGGAGAGAATTCTGGGGAACCACGGATTGTCGATCAAGGTGAACTCGTTGAAGTTGCCCCCCTTGTGTGTCATAATTCGGGAGTAGACATAATACAAGAGTCTGTTTGAGTCAGACATCTTGGACACCTTTTTCCCTGTGGTGCCATACAACTTCTCGAGATCCTCCTTGTCGAACTTTAGCGCCTCAGGATATATCCACTCATTCAAGTTCTCCTCTGTGATCCCCATGATCTCATTCAGTGTCCTCCAGTTGAACCTGATGGTTCTCCCCCTTACAGTGGCAGTGAAGGAGAGTCTGTGTATCTGCTCTTTCCCATCAACCTTCTTGTACTTCACTTTGCCAGAGAGAGTTTGATAGAAGACTCGCAGGACGTTGACATTGTAGTCCTGGTTGATTCCTAGCCAGCCCATATACTTCTCCAGGAAAGGGCGTAGGTGGGGAAACCCTAGTTCATCAATCACGGCTAAGTCAATGAATAGGCCATGGTTGAAGTAGGGTTGAACTGTCTCAAACTTGGCGGCAACTGGCTCCAATGCCCCATCCCTGTACACTGTGGGATCATCTTCTTCAACCCTCTGCCTCTTGGAAGAAGGTTCTTCAGCGAACTGAACCTTCTTCTTCCCTTTTCTCTGGGCTTCCCTCTCTTGCTCATGCCCAGAAACCACTGACTGTTCTGCCACTCGACCAGTTGTTCCAGGCTGATTCTGGGTGGGTTCATCCAGTCCCTGGGTTTGCCCAGATGTCCTATGGTGTTCATCTCGGTGTTCATCGCTTTTCCCAGATTTACCAGAATGTTCATGGCGAGATTTCCCAGATTTTGACTTGTGTTTCTTGGATGAAGAATGTTTCTTTGTAACTGGGTTTGTTTCATGAGATCCGGCCATTTTTGTGTGGGTTGGTGGTGAAAGGAGATGAAATGTAAAGAGTTTATGAAGAATGCGAGGAACTCAGATGAAGATGGAGTATGTTATGCAGAGAGAATGTGGTGAAAGTAAAAAGTGAAAGTGAAAAAGTGACATCCTATTTATATGCGAAGTAACTAAGGGTAAAATGGTCATGCTTTTTCAGATGAAAACCAAACGTTTGCACATTGGGTAACGTAAAAATTTAATTGAAACGGCGCACCTTATGACATGTGTCGCTTCATCTAGTCAGATAAGGCACACCTTCTTAGAGAGGGAGTTGAAACGTTTCTGAAGTGACGTGTCTCTTGGACTGGTGCTGGCGCTCTTTTGGTTTCATCATTCAGTGTCAGCGAATGATCATCCGGAAGTGGTTTTGCTTCCGGTTGCAAAATCTTAAGATTTAACATTGAGGACCTGCAAAAACACGTATTGGCACTCCGATGCCTAAGTTAGTATTGTTTTAAACAATCAAGTATAATAAATGAAAGGTTACACCTCATTTGGGTTTACCATTCCCAAATCACCTCTTATGAAAGTAAATTGGTCAACCCCCAGAGGCTTGGTGAAGATGTCAGCAAGCTGTTGTTGAGTGGGGACAAATTGCACTTTGACATCCTTCTTTTGAACATGGTCTCTGATGAAGTGATGTCTGACATCAATGTGCTTTGTCCTTGTGTGCTGAACTGGATTCTTGGCGAGGCTGATTGTGCTTGTGTTGTCACAGAGGATGGGTGCCTCAGGGAACTCCAAGCCAAGATCTCTCAACTGGTTCTTCAGCCACAGCACTTGAGCACAACAACTTGCTGCAGCAATATATTCTGCCTCAGTGGATGACAAGGACACGCAGGTTTGCTTCTTGCTAGCCCAAGTCACCAGACAACCACCAAGGAAGGCGCATTGTCCACTGGTGCTCTTTCTATCAGTCTTATAACCTGCATGGTCAGAATCAGAGTAAGCCCACAAGAACTCTTGGTTACCTCTGGGATACCAAAGACCAAGCTCTTGTGTTCCCTCAAGGTATCTCAAAATACGTTTAACACATGTCAAGTGTGACTCCTTGGGGTTGGCTTGAAACCTAGCACACATGCCTACACTAAATTGAATGTCAGGCCTGCTTGCCGTTAAGTATAGGAGGGAACCTATCATTCCCCTGTACATGGGCAGGCTGACAGATTTACCCTTTGCGTCAGCATCGAGTGCGGCAGAGGTGCTCATGGGTGTGTCATACTCCTTGCATTCATCCATCCCAAACTTTTTGAGTAGTTCTCTGCAGTACTTAGTTTGGGATATGAAGATTCCATTCCTCTTCTGTTTAATCTGCAGGCCTAGGTAGAATGTGAGTTCTCCCATCATAGACATCTCAAACTCACCCTGCATAGTCTTAGAAAAATCTTCACAAAGTTTTTCATTAGTTGCCCCAAAGATAATATCATCAACGTAAATTTGGACAATCAACATATCTCTATCTTTGTGAAGGATAAACAGTGTATTATCAAGTTTGCCCCTTGAGAAACCCTTGCCCAGCAGAAAGCTACTGAGTCTCTCATACCAAGCTCTAGGAGCTTGTTTCAGGCCATATAAAGCTTTCTTTAATCTATACACATGTTTGGGATATTTGTGATCCTCAAAGCCAGGAGGTTGTTCTACATACACCTCTTCTTTAATATAGCCATTAAGAAATGCACTCTTTACATCCATTTGATATAGCCTAAAGCCCTTCATGGATGCAAAGGCTAGAAGGATCCTTATTGCTTCAAGTCTAGCGACTGGAGCAAAGGTTTCTTCATAGTCAATGCCTTCTTCTTGGTTATATCCTTTGGCTACTAATCTGGCTTTATTTCTTGTGATTTGACCTGTCTCATCCAGTTTGTTTTTGAAGACCCATTTGGTCCCTACTATAGATTGATGAGACGGCCTAGGGACTAGTTCCCAGACTTGACTTCTCTCAAATTGATTTAGCTCTTCCTGCATGGCAATAATCCAGTCGCAGTCCTCAAGAGCTTGTTCAACTGAAGTTGGTTCGATTTGAGATAGGAATGCTCCAAACTCAACTTCATTTTGAACTTGCCTTCTGGTTCTGACACCAGAAGAAACATCACCAAGCACTTTATCAAGAGGATGATCCCTGTGATGTCTCCTAGCTGTTGGCAACTGTGCCTCATCAGGCACGGTCTGCAATCTAGGTTCATCACTGGGTTCATCTTCTTCTTTGAGATTGCTTGCTGGTGTTTCTTTTGGTAGTAAAGAAGATGATAATGGTTTTGGAAGATTAAGTATTTCATCATCTTCTGTGGATTGTCCCCATGTAGGAGTTTCATCAAATACAACATGCATTGATTCTTCTACAATTCTAGTTCTCATGTTGTATATTTTATATGCTTTACTCCTAAGGGAATATCCTATGAATATACCTACATCAGCCTTTGGGTCAAACTTACCCAGATTTACCTTTCCATTGTTATGCACATAGCATTTTGATCCAAAGATTCTGAGGTGGCTGATGTTGGGCTTCCTCCCTTTGTACAGCTCGTAGGGAGTCTTATCCAGTCCTTTGCGAACATAGGCTCTGTTAGAGATATAGCAAGCAGTGCTCATAGCGTCCGCCCAGAACACTTGAGAAACCTCTTTCTCATTGAGCATGCTTCTAGCCATCTCTGTCAGAACCCTGTTCTTTCTCTCGACAACTCCGTTCTGTTGAGGGGTCCTAGGAGCTGAGAAGTTGTGTTCTATGCCATTCTGTTCACATAGCTCTGAGAAGCTATGGTTCTCAAATTCTCCTCCATGGTCCGTCCTTATGGCTGTGATTTTGAGCTCTCTCTCATTCTGCACTTTCTTAGCCAGGACAACAAAAGCATCAAAAGTATCTTGCTTAGAGGCAAGAAACATAGTCCAGGTGAACCTTGAATAGTCATCCACCACCACTAGAGCATATAGGTTTCCACCCAAGCTCTTCACTCTTGCTGGCCCAACCAAATCCATGTGGATTAGTTCCAAGGGCCTGCTGGTGGAGACTTTCTTCTTGGTTTTGAATGTGGACTTTGTTTGCTTTCCTCTTTGGCAGGATTCACAGATAAAATCATGCTTTACTTTAAATGATGGAATACCTATAGCTAGCTCCTTTTTAATTAGCATGTCGAGTTGAGTAAAATTAACATGAGCTAGTCTCTTATGCCAAAGCCAACTATTCTCATCACTAGATATTAAACATTTTTCTTCTAGTTGTTGGCATAAGTCTAAAGTATATAGGTTTCCATTTCTATTTGCCTTAAGTTTGCATTTTAAGTTGGCCTTATCTAAATTTAAATCCTGCTTATCAACTATTATGCACTCATGTGAATCAAAAATTACCCAGTTTCCTTTGTCTGTGCTCTGGCTGACGCTTAGCAGGTTGTGACAGAGACCGTCCACTAGGTAGACGTCTTTCATTGGTCCGACCTCTCCAACTCCAGTGATCTTTCCACTTTGATTTCCTCCAAAGGTTACTGTGGCTCCATCTTTGATCACCAGAGATTTGAACTTGTCTCTGTCTCCAGTCATATGTCTCGAGCATCCGCTGTCAATATACCATTTCTTGTTCTTGGATGCTTTAAGACACACCTGGAAAAATCAAGTAAACTTAGGTACCCAATCTTTCTTGGGTCCTCGATCATTAGTTTTCAATGCCCTTGGTCTAGAGTCATCCTTGACCTTGGGCTTGTGAATATTTAGAGCCTCTGGCTTAGAGTTGGCTCTGGACTCTTGGGTTTTCCCTTTGGAATGATTCCAAGGTCGGGATCCTTGTCCTCTCTTAGTTTCCTTAGCAGATGGAGGATCCTTTGTTGCCTTGGTTCCTTTAGGGACCCATTTGTAGGAGCTACTTGCTCCATGCTTCTTAGCATTACAGGTGGACGTGGAGTGTCCCTTCCTGTTGCAATAGTTACAGAAGCTGAAGGGTGAGGAACTATGACTAGTGGCTTTATGGAAGAACTTTAAGTAGGGCTTTACTTTTGGTTCCACCCACTTCTTCCCTCTAGGAGTATATCCTAATCCAGTTCTATCCCTATATGCCCTTTGATTCATTAAAATTATATTTAACATTTCTGAGCCATTTGTAAACTTCTGCAGGGCATTTTGCAGCTTGTCTTTCTCTGCTGAGATTTTGCTGCAATTAGGGCAGCTCTCAAGTGTTGGGGCATTGGGTTCTGTTTGTGGAGAACCCTGGGCATCCACTATCGGATGCTTTCTAGCTTCCGCTAGCTCTTCACTCAGTGAGTCCACCTTGGACTCAAGTGATTCCTTTTTAGTTTTTAACACTTTATAGGCTTTACACAATCGAGAGAATTCTTCATGAACCTCATTGTAAGCCTCTTGCAGTTCAGAGAAAGTTACCTCATTATCTTCGTGGGTGAGGTCAAGTTCTGAAGATGCTTCCTCATCATCTTCTCTGGCTACCAGGCAGAGGTTGGCAACTTCTTCCTCATCACTTGCTTCGTCATCTGAGCTATTCACCCAGATGGAGGAAACAAAGGCCTTCCTTTTGTCTTTGCCTTTTGACTTTTGCAGGCTGGGACACTCAGCCTTGAAGTGGCCAGGTTTCTTACATTCAAAGCACACAGGGGCCTTTTCCTTCTTGTATCCTTTCCTCTGGCTGGAGTCACCTTTTTGAAAGCCTCCTTTCTTTCTGAAGAACTTTCTGAATTTTCTCACCATCATAGCCATCTCCTCATCGTCCATTTCCTCCTCATCATCCTCATCATCATCATCAATCTCCTTGCTGGGAGCAACAAGGGCAAGATTTTTGGCCTTGGATGAGGCTTGAGGAGCTCTCTGAGCCAGCAGGGTAGGTTCATATTCAGCCAGAGAGTCAAATAGTGCAGTGATGGAGCTCGTTGATTCTCCTTGGACTTCCTGCAAGATGGTTACTTTGGTGATCCAGTCACCTTTCAAGATCTTTAGGATCTTGCTGACTTGCTCTCTTTCAGGAATGTCCTTACCCAGCGAAGCCAAATTGTTGATGAGGTGAGTGAACCTGAGCTCCAGCTCCCTGATAGGCTCAGTAGGACTAAGCATGGCGAACTTGTGAAATTCTTCCACCAGCATCTCAACTCGCCTTGCTTTCACTCCCTTGGTTCCAGAGTGAGCAGCCTCAAGAGCCTCCCACATATCTTTAGCATTTTTGTGGTGGCTGATCCTGTGAAACTCTTTAGGGCTGAGAGCACACTGGATGTAGTGCATGGCCCGGTAGTTTAGTTGGACTAGAGCATAGTCCTCATTTGTGTACCTAGATCGCTGCTTGGCGAAACCATCCTCATCCAGTGGTGTGTGATCCCCACGTTCGATTACGTCCCAGAGTCTGATGTCGCTGGATTTGATATAGGTCTCCATTCGAAACTTCCAGAATGGATAGTTATACCCATCAAAGCCCGGAGGCTTGTTGGGTTGAATAGAGACATCTGGCAGGGAGTAATCTGTATCCATTACTGGATCTTTGCTTTCTGGATTCGTTGGAATCGAGTGAGAAAGACCCGCTCTGATACCAAATGAAGGTAATGGATGCACAAGAGGGGGGGTGAATTGTGCTACAAAAATAAATGCTCAAATAAAGCCAACACAAGATTTATACTGGTTCGGTCTTCCTGACCTACGTCCAGTTCTCAACCACCCAGGCCGAGTTCCACTATCTCAGGTTTTAAATCGGGTTCACCTGAAACCTTACAACCGCAAGTTTTGGACGGGATCACTTGCAACCTTACAACTACAAGTTTTACAAAAGGCTCACTTGTAACCTTTCTACTAGCTCCCCCTTACACCTAGCAAGGGTTCAACCTTTACAACTAAAGGATTTTTCTAACTAAGTTCTCTTAAAGAACAGATAGTGTTACACACTTAAGTACAATCAATGCTCTTATAACAGAAAGAGACTTAACAAAAAAGAGTACAGAATATGTAGATGAGAATGATCACTCGATGTGTTAAATGCTCTTTACTTTTCTGGGCAGCTTTGAATGCTTGAAGATGTTCTTAGTTTCTCGCTCTAACTTCTCTCAAGAGTATTCAAAGATAATTGTTAACCTCATAAGTGAGGTTTGAGTCTCTTTATATAGTCTTCAAGCAATCTGTCTCTTGGTAGGTGGGAGAGCCGTTTGAATATGGCCGTTTAACCTATGTTACCGTTTGCTCAATAAATGCTTCATCAATGCATAGCAGGGTTGACTTGCTTTATCTCTGAAAAGTAGTCCTGACACCTCTGCTCTGACAAAAGCATTCTGACACTGCATTTCTGAACACTCTGACATTCTGATTGCTTGCGGAAGCAGATTCTCATCCGGAAGCAATTCTACTGAGTGTGCTGCACTGAGTGTTAGTCTAACAGTATAAACATATAGTTACATGCAGTGGGAGTGTTCTTAGTCTAAGAGGTCTTCCTTGCATCCGGAAGCACTTCTCCATCCGGAAGTAAATCCGCTGGATGAAGGGTTTTGTTCACTATTACTCACTCTCGCTCAGTGTTCATTCAATCCAACAGCCAGCGCTAGTCACTGAGCTATCGGAAGCACTTCTACTGGATGTTGCTCACTTTCACTGACGCTTAGGGATATCTATTCCAACAGTCAGCGCCAGTCTAAGTCTAACAGGAAGCAAATTCAATTCCGGTTGAATCTTAACTTAGTCTTAGGATTTTGTATATCTAGTGCTCATGGACTAAGTTAATTCCTAAGTGAATTTCTTGCTGACGCTGGGGGATGAGACTTTCATCCGCGAGCGCTAGTCCTAATCTATCCGGAAGTAAGTCCACATCCGGTTGCACTTTTACTTAGGATTCTATGTTCACCTATTGCTTTCTAAGTTCTTTCATATTTTAGTCTTCATCAAAACTTAAGATTCTAACAGTAGCTGCCCGAGCTGAACCAAGAGGGGAATAAGGAAATGGAGAAAATGAAGTTGGAAATGAAGAATGGTTTGAAGAATCGAAGGAAAATGCTAAGCTTACTTCCCAACCATCGTCCGTCGCCGGAAAATGAAGAGCTTCGCTGGAAAACATGGGAGGCCGACGAGAACAGTGGTTGCAAAAGGGACGACTGCATCTGCGCAAGTTTTACAAGCTTTGAGGAGGAAAGAGTGTAAGGAATGGCATGGGTGTGGTTAAGGATGAGAGAAAACAAGTATGTGTGTGCATGTGGGTGGAACAAAATGAGAGAAATGGTGATATGGGGGAGGGCGTCGCAAATGAAGGAGGAGGAGGAGTCCGAAATTTTAAAGAGGGAAGGGAGGAGGGGCGTGTTTGGTTGGGTGGAATAAGGAAGGGGTTATGATAATTTGTAGCCCAAACATGTCATAGTGTACTCTTTTTAATTTAAAACCACTTAAACCAGCCTCCAATCTCTTTATTCTTCAAAATATTTTGAACTCCACCTATTCCACAAATTTCAAATTCTTCAATTGCTTACTTAATTATTTGCACGCTTAATACTCAAGACTTCCAAAATATTCCAAAAATCACCAAAAATTCTTAACAAATTCCCAAAATTTCCAATTTCTACATTTATTATTTCCCAAAACGCTCTCTAACCTTGTATTAAATATTCAGGATGTTACAATTCTCCCCACCTTTAGGAATTTTGCCCTCAAAATTCACTATGTCAAACAACCCTTATGAAGTAATATATAACATAATTCGTTCAGTACATCCCTAATAACTTGAATTAGGGAAGAAAATTTTAAATTCTAATCAACTAATATCATCTCTCTTATTTCCAAATTTTCTGGGGTACAATATCATATTTAGAAACAATTCTATTCCTTTGGAAATCGCTATCAATTAACCAACAATCGGTTCACCATCCATTCAATCCAAAAATAACAATGCTTTTGACCATTTCTATCCACTTTAAAGTCTTGAGGTCGCTACCTAAACAGTTTTCCCTATTCAAAATTGTCATTTATCTCCATGATTCAGGAATTCATGCTAAATCCATTTAATCACTATTATTTAACATCCGTTTACTTCTACTTCCATTACTTTCATCTAAAATCAAACTTTCATTTCTTTGAAGCTATTTCATTTAATCATTAACCTATCACACCATTATTTCTAATCTTTTATCACTTTAATCCTCAATCCTCCACCTCCCAACATCAACCAACAATTTCACACTTCATTCCCATTACTAATTCACTAATCATCAACAAATCCAACCCTAGGCCCTATTTTCCAAGAATTAGACCAAGATCTCCAAATTCACAATAGACCAAATAATCAAGTCTTATTAAATTTTGCTAACCTTTCCAGCATTACCTCCATGTGAAATAAACATTAGCCACTAGCCAAAAATCTCATATACTCAAATATACTATCATTGCTAGATTCATTAACGAGCTTGAAATTTGCCCCCCAATCCTTAGAATTTTCTATATCCACACATACACACACACATATATATCCTGAAGCTGGAAGTTTTCAACATGTTTCTAGACAATTTCATCTCTCCAACTATTTAGTTATCAAGAACTAAAGGCTGAACTGTTTTAAACGCACTCGCCTCACCACCATTTACTCCTCTTCACAACTAATAATAGACTAACACGTAGACACATTTCCTTACAGCCACTACTCCCTATATCCCAAAATCTCTAACTAATTTCATCAATCAATTACTTCTAAGTCAATCTTACCCCTTTCATTCTTGCAAGGCACACCAGTTTCCCCACATACAAGGCCATATTCTTATTCCTACCCACTAGCAAAGGATTAGCAACATAATCATTAACAAAATTCCAGAGATTACAGGGAACAACCAAGTAAATTCAATTCCATTTAACATTAGAATCGATACAAATTGTACTTGTAACCCCAAAGTTCACAACACCGACGAAAACTAAACCAATATGGTAAGAGGAAATAAAAACAAGAATCAACAGCAATAAATTACCATCTTCTTTACACACATCATCAAGCCAAGTCTCCCAATAACTTCAATACCCATTGACCAATTCAGTCCTAAATTGAACAAGAATCTCATAAAAGAAGAAAGCTGATAAACACTTGAAAGTAATGGATGCACAAGAGGGGGGGTGAATTGTGCTATAAAAATAAATGCCCAAATAAAACCAACACAAGATTTATACTGGTTCGGTCTACCTGACCTACGTCCAGTTCTCAACCACCCAGGCCGAGTTCCACTATATCTCAGGTTTTAAATCGGGTTCACCTGAAACCTTACAACCGCAAGTTTTGGACGGGATCACTTGCAACCTTACAACTACAAGTTTTACACAAGGCTCACTTGTAACCTTTCTAACTAGCTCCCCCTCACACCGAGCAAGGGGTTAACCTTTATACTTAAAGGATTTTTCTAACTAAGTTCTCTCAAAGAACAGATAGTGTTACACACTTAAGTACAATCAATGCTCTTATAACAGGAAGAGACTTAACAACAAAGAGTACAGAATATGTAGATGAAAAGATCACTCGATGTGTTAAATGCTCTTTACTTTTCTGGGCAGCTTTGAATGCTTGAAGATGTTCTTAGTTTCTCGCTCTAACTTCTCTCAAGGATATTCAAAGATAATTGTTAGCTTCATAAATGAAGTTTGAGCTCCTTTATATAGTCTTCAAGCAATTTGACTCTTGGTAGGTGGGAGAGCCGTTTGAATATGGCCGTTTAACCCATGTTACCGTTTGCCCAATAAATGCTTCATCAATGCTTAGCAGGGTTGACTTGCTTTATCTCTGAAAAGTAGTCCTCACACCTCTGCTCTGACAAAAGCATTCTGACACTGCAACTTCTGACATTCTGATTGCTTGCGGAAGCAGATTCTCATCCGGAAGCAATTCTACTGAGTGTGCTGCACTGAGTGTTAGTCTAACAGTATAAACATATAGTCACATGCAGTGAGAGTGTTCTTAGTCTAAGAAGTCTTCCTTGTATCCGGAAGTAAATCCACTGGATGAAGGATTTTGTTCACTATTGCTCACTCTCGCTCAGTGTTCATTCAATCCAACGGCCAGCGCTAGTCACTAAGCTATCGGAAGCACTTCTACTGGACGTTGCTCATTTTCACTGACGCTTAGGGTTATCTAATCCAACAGCCAGCGCCAGTCTAAGTCTAACAGGAAGCAAATTCACTTCCGGTTGAATCTTAACTTAGTCTTAGGATTTTGTATATCTAGTGCTCATGGACTAAGTTAATTCCTAAGTGAATTTCTTGCTGCCGCTGGGGATGAGACATTCATCCGCGAGCGCTAGTCCTAGTCTATCCGGAAGTAAGCCCACATCCGGTTGCTCTTTTACTTAGGATTCTATGTTCACCTATTGCTTTCTAAGTTCTTTCATATTTTAGTCTTCATCAAAACTTAAGATTCTAACATTCTCCCCCTTTTTGATGATGACAAACTCAGTATTTATCGATTAAGTCCATATGAAAGGGTTAGCAGGAAAATAAAAGCAATAGATAAGAACAAGTAACTTGGACAAATATTATTGATAAACATAGATTACATGTTAGAGTATACAAGCAAAACATATACAGGTAATCTACACTAAGTAAGAATGAGAGATGTATGAAAACACAAAAAAATTTCTAAGTTAAAAAAAAGTTGGAATGGGGGTTCATGGTTTGTGTTTCTTTTTCCTCTCCCTCTCCTTCTGTCTCTCTTCACTCTCTTTTGGAGTTTGGCTAACTCGGCCTCATGCACATTCTGGTCAATCTGGGCGATGATCCGCTGAAGCTCTTCTTCCTCTCTTTCTCTTCTGAGTCTTTCTGATTCAATAGACTCCTCAAATGCCCTCTTCATGTTTTCTACTTCTTCATACCCAGGGAACCCTGTAGCATCATCGAAGTAGGTGATCATTCCATTGGGATAGTGAACAGCCCGGATTTTCACATTCCAAACAGGGTAGTTGGGATCCTCCTCAACTTCCTGGGCTTTCCTCTTTCCCTTGCCCTTACCCTTCCCTTTGCTCTTGCTAATTGGTGGAGTGGGCATGGCTCTTGCTCTGTCAGCATCGAGGCAGGCCATCTGACCAAAGAATAGTCTGTCCGTGTACCCATATTTCTCGAATTCCTCAGGAGTCATGTCTTCAATTTCCAACTTGACTTCCTTCAGAATTGGAACAGCTTGTACTACTGGGATTTCTTGTTCAACTTGGGCAGACGAGGTTTCTGGCTCAGGTTGGTCAGATGGAGTCTCTTCCTCACTCTTAGCAGATTCAGTGAAGGCAATAACCTTTTTGGAACGCTTCCTAGCTACGGCCTTCTTCCTTGTCTCACTGAATGTAACTGCTGGCCCAGATGGAGGAGGAGGGGCAGAGGTTTGCTCAGAAGTACGGATCTCAGATGATTGCCCAGAGGATGTAGGGATTGGTTTGGCGATCACAATGGGAGGATGGTCGATCTTCTTCAGACCCCACTTCATCATTATCTCCTCAACAATATTTTTACTTGTCTTAGTTGGAGGAGGCTCTGATGATGGTGACTCAGGCTGTGAAGGTTGTTCATTTGGCTCAGAGACTACCATATCCCATTGTGGTCCTTGCTCATCCGACCTCTGCTGCTGCATGAACCGGATTGCTTCTCCTCTTATTAAGCTCTCAGCACCACCCAGCCTTTGGGATTCCATGGCACGGCGGAGGGCAGCCGTGATGTCTTCATCAAGCCAGAGGGATGGCTGGCTGAGCACATCCCTTGTGTCCATGGTTAGGCGAAGAGCGGTCATCACATTTCTCCCCCTTTTGTCATCATCAACAAGGGCGAGGTCTAGGGATGGAGTGGATGAAGAGGAGGGTAGAGGTTCAGGGCCAAGTCTCGTTGGGAGTGAGGGTTCAGGGGAGGATGTAGGTAAGGTGGTTTCGGGGGATGCGGGTTGGTTGGGGAACCAGGTAGGATCCACGAAGAGACCTTCGAATGGGTAGGTGGAGGAATATTCAGTGAAGGTAGTGGAAGAGTGTGGGGTAAATGGGGTAAATGGTAAGTGAGGATCCTCAGGGATTTGCTGAAGGCGGGGGTAATCTCGCAGATAGATGTGGCTGAGGGGGTGAACGGCAGTTTTGAATCCAAGGTGTTCGGCTAAGGGGTTGGATGGTGGGCGAGTGGGTGAGGGAGGTGTAGATGGGGAGTTTAGAGGGGATTGGCGAGGAGAGTGTTGGGGTGAATCTTGGGTTTGCTGGTTATGGGTAGGTGAAGGTTGGGATTGGTGGTCATTGTTTGGTGAAGGAGGGGATTGATGGTCATTTTGTGGAGGTGGCTGTGGTGGTTGAGTGTTAGGTGGAGGAGGAGGGGGAAGTTGAGGGTGACCTGAGGGAGGAGGAGGAGGAGGGTTTTGGGGAGGAGGAGGAGGTGGTGGTAGGTTACCTTGTTGAGGTTGAGGGATTTGGAGGTGTTGGAGAATGAGATCAAGTTTGGCATCCACCCTGGCCAGCTGTGTCTCGACCTGGCCAACTCTGTCCTCAAGCCGCTGGATCCGCTCCCCTTGTTGCTGGAACCCAGCATCACAATCATTCCTCAATGAAGCTACCAATGACTCAGAGAGTTGAAGAAGAATCCCTTCCCTCATCTCTTGAGCGAATGCCTTCACAGTCGCTGGCACTCTTGCACCACGGCTTGGCCCAGCATGGGAGTCCACTTCCTGATCCCCTGCACCAGATGTAGAGGGGGCTGAAGTTCCAGAGGCACTACCCGCTTGTGATCCTGAGCGAGTGGGCTTAGGGGCTCTCACATACTTAATGCCCATCTTCCCGATGTTGGTTGCTCCCACAGGTCTACACTTGACATTCTCTTCCTCCACAGCAGATGTGGCCTTGATCAGATGCTTCTCAAGGAGGAAGGCAATGATGGTGGGATAGGGAAGATAGCCAGACTTGTCATTAGTCAACCATCGCTGAAGCTCAAAGCAGATCAACTGGCCGGGGTTGATTGGCTGGTGGGAGAGAATTCTGGGGAACCACGGATTGTCGATCAGAGTGAACTCGTTGAAGTTACCCCCTTTGTGTGTCATTATTCGGGAGTAGACATAATACAAGAGTCTGTTTGAGTCAGACATCTTGGACACCTTTTTCCCTGTGGTGCCATACAACTTCTCGAGATCCTCCTTGCTGTACTTTAGTGACTCAGGGTATAGCCACTCATTCATGCTCTCGTCTGTGATCCCCATCAACTCATTCAATGTCCTCCAGGTGAACTTGAAGGTTCTCCCCCTTACAGTGGCAGTGGAGGAGAGTCTGTGGACTTGCTCTTTCCCATCAACCTTCTTGTACTTAACCTTGCTAGTGAGGGATTGACAGAAGACTCGCAGGACGTTGACGTTGTAGTCCTGGTTGATCCCTAGCCAAGGCATATATCTCTCCAGGAAAGGGCGCAAATGAGGAAACCCTAGTTCATCATTCTTGTCCAGATCGATGAACAGGCCATGGTTGAAGATTGGAGTAGACGTCTCAAATTTGGCTGCTACTGGCTCCAATGCCCCATCTCTATACACTGTGGGGTCATCTTCTTCAACCCTCTCCCTCTTGGAAGAAGGCTCTTCAACAAATTGAACCTTCTTCTTCTTCCCTTTTCTCTGGGCTTCCCCCTCTTGCTCATGCCCAGAAACCACTGACTGTTCTGCCACTCGACCAGATGTTCCAGGCTGATTCTGGGTGAGTTCATCCTGTCCCTGGGTTTGCCCAGAAACCTCACGGTGTTCATCATTTTGCCCAGATTTCCCAGAACGTTCATGTCGAGATTTCCCATATTTCGACTTGTGTTTCTTGGATGAAGAATGTTTCTTTGTAACTGGGTTTGTTTCATGAGATCCGGCCATTTTTGTGTGGGTTGGTGGTGAAAAGAGATGAAATGCAAAGAGTGTATGAAGAATTCGAAGAACTCAGATGAAGATGAAATATGTTATGCAGAGAGAATGTGGTGAAAGTAAAAAGTGAAAGTGAAAAAATGACACCCTATTTATAGGCGAAGTAACTAAGGGTAAAATGGTCATGCTTTTTCAGATGAAAACCAAACGTTTGCACATTGGGTAACGTAAAAATTTAATTGAAACGGCGCACCTTATGACATGTGTCGCTTCATCTAGTCAGATAGGGCACACCTTCTTATAGAGGGAGTTGAAACGTTTATGAAGTGACGTGTCTCTTGGACTGGTGCTGGCGCTCTCTTGGTTTCATCATCCAGTGTCAGCGAATGATCATCCGGAAGTGGTTTTGCTTCCGGTTGCAGTTTCTTAAGATTTAACATTGAAACCCTGCAGAAACACATGTTGGCACTCCGATGCCTAAGTTAGTACTGGTGTAAATTTTAAACCAATTAAGTAAAATAATTAGAATTTACACTTCATTTGGGTTTACCATTCCCAAATCACCTCTTATAAAAGTAAATTGGTCAACCCCCAGAGGCTTGGTGAAAATATCAGCAAGCTGTTGTTGAGTGGGGACAAATTGCACTTTGACATCCTTCTTTTGAACATGGTCTCTGATGAAGTGATGTCTGACATCAATGTGCTTTGTCCTTGTGTGCTGAACTGGATTCTTGGCGAGGCTAATTGTGCTTGTGTTGTCACAGAGGATGGGTGCCTCAGGGAACTCCAAGCCAAGGTCTCTCAGTTGGTTCTTGAGCCACAGCACTTGAGCACAACAGCTTGCAGCCGCAATATTCTGCCTCAGTGGATGATAAGGACACGCAGGTTTGCTTTTTGCTAGCCCAAGACACCAGACAACCACTAAGAAAGGCGCATTGTCCACTGGTGCTCTTCCTATCTGTTTTATAACCTGCATGGTCAGAATCAGAGTAAGCCCACAAGAACTCTTGGTTACCTCTGGGATACCAAAGACCAAGTTCTTGTGTTCCCTCAAGGTATCTCAAAATACGTTTAACACATGTCAAGTGCGACTCCTTGGGGTTGGCTTGAAATCTAGCACACATGCCTACACTAAATTGAATGTCAGGCCTGCTTGCCGTTAAGTATAGGAGGGAACCTATCATTCCCCTGTACATGGGCAGGCTGACAGATTTACCCTTTGCGTCAGCATCGAGTGCGGCAGTGGTGCTCATAGGAGTGTCATACTCCTTGCACTCATCCATCCCAAACTTTTTGAGTAGTTCTCTGCAGTACTTAGCTTGAGAGATGAAAATTCCATTCTTCTTTTGTTTAATCTGCAGGCCTAGGAAGAATGTGAGTTCTCCCATCATAGACATTTCAAACTCACCCTGCATAGTCTTAGAAAAATCTTCACAAAGTTTTTCATTAGTTGCCCCAAAGATAATATCATCAACATAAATTTGGACAATCAGCATATTTCTATCTTTGTGAAGGATAAACAGTGTATTATCAAGTTTGCCTCTTGAGAAACCCTTGCCTAGCAGAAAACTGCTAAGTCTCTCATACCAAGCTCTAGGAGCTTGTTTTAGGCCATATAAAGCTTTCTTTAATCTATACACATGTTTGGGATGCTTGTGATCCTCAAAGCCAGGAGGTTGTTCTACATATACCTCTTCCTTAATATAACCATTAAGAAATGCACTCTTTACATCCATTTGATATAGCCTAAAGCCCTTCATGGATGCAAAGGCTAGAAGAATCCTTATTGCTTCAAGTCTAGCGACTGGAGCAAAGGTTTCTTCATAGTCAATGCCTTCTTCTTGGTTATATCCTTTGGCTACTAATCTGGCTTTGTTTCTTGTAATTTGACCTGTCTCATCCAGTTTGTTTTTGAAGACCCACTTGGTCCCTACTATAGATTGATGAGACGGCCTAGGGACTAGTTCCCAGACTTGACTTCTCTCAAATTGATTTAGCTCTTCCTGCATGGCAATAATCCAGTCGCAGTCCTCAAGAGCTTGTTCAACTGAAGTTGGTTCTAATTGAGATAGGAATGCACCAAACTCAACTTCATTTTGAACTTGTCTTCTAGTTCTGACACCAGAAGAAACATCACCAAACACTTGATCAAGAGGATGATCTCTGTGATGCCTCCTAGCTATTGGCAACTGTGCCTCATCAGGCACGGTCTGCACTCTAGGTTCATCACTGAGTTCATCTTCTTCCTTTGGATTGCTTGCTGGTGTTTCTTTTGGTGGTGAAGAAGATGATGGTAATTTTGGAAGATTAAGCATTTCATCATCTTCTGTGGATTGTCCCCATGTAGGAGTTTCATCGAATACAACATGCATTGATTCTTCTACAGTTCTAGTTCTCATGTTGTATACTCTATATGCTTTGCTCCTAAGGGAATATCCTATGAATATACCTACATCAGCTTTTGGATCAAACTTACCCAGATTTACCTTTCCATTGTTGTGCACATAGCACTTTGATCCAAAGATTCTCAGGTGGCTGATGTTGGGCTTCCTCCCTTTGTACAGCTCATAGGGAGTCTTATCCAAACCCTTGCGAACATAGGCTCTGTTAGAGATATAGCAAGCAGTGCTCATAGCGTCCGCCCAGAACACTTGAGAAACCTCTTTCTCAGTGAGCATGCTTCTAGCCATCTCTGTCAGAACCCTGTTCTTTCTCTCGACAACTCCGTTCTGTTGAGGGGTCCTAGGAACTGAGAAGTTGTGTTCTATGCCATTTTGTTCACATAGCTCTGAGAAGCTATGGTTCTCAAATTCTCCTCCATGGTCTGTCCTTATGGCTGTGATTTTGAGCTCTCTCTCATTCTGCACTTTCTTAGCCAGGACAACAAAAGCATCAAAAGTATCTTGCTTAGAGGCAAGAAACATAGTCCAGGTGAACCTTGAATAGTCATCCACCACCACTAGAGCATATAGGTTTCCACCCAAGCTCTTTACTCTTGCTGGCCCAACCAAATCCATGTGGATTAGTTCCAAGGGCCTGCTGGTGGAGACTTTCTTCTTGGTTTTGAACGAGGACTTTGTTTGCTTTCCTCTTTGGCAGGATTCACAGATAAAATCATGCTTTACTTTAAATGATGGAATGCCTATAGCTAGCTCCTTTTTAATTAGCATGTCGAGTTGAGTGAAATTTACATGAGCTAGTCTCTTATGCCAAAGCCAACTGTTCTCATCACTAGAAATAAAACATTTTTCTTCTAGTTGTTGGCACAAGTCTAAAGTATATAGGTTTCCATTTCTATTAGCCTTAAGTTTACATTTTAAGTTGGCCTTATCTAAATTTAGATCCTGCTTATCAACTATTATGCACTCATGTGAATCAAATATTACCCAATTTCCTTTGTCTGTGCTATGGCTGACGCTTAGCAGGTTGTGACAGAGACCGTCCACTAGGTAGACATCTTTTACTGGTCCGACCTCTCCAACTCCAGTGATCTTTCCACTTTGATTTCCTCCAAAGGTTACTGTGGCTCCATCTTTGATCACCAGAGATTTGAACTTGTCTCTGTCTCCAGTCATATGCCTCGAGCATCCGCTGTCAATATACCATTTTTTGTTCTTGGATGCCTTGAGACACACCTGGAAAAATCAAGTAAACTTAGGTACCCAATCTTTCTTGGGTCCTCGGTCATTAGTTTTTACTGCCCTTGGTCTAGTGTCATCCTTGATCTTGGGCCTATGATTATTCGGAGCCTCTGGCCTAGTGCTGGCTCTAGACTCATGGGTTTTCCCTTTGGAATGATTCCAGGCTTGGGATCCTTGTCCTCTCTTAGTTTCCTTTGCAGGTGGAGGATCCTTTGTTGCCTTGGTTCCTTTAGGGATCCATTTGTAGGAACTACTTGCCCCATGCTTCTTGGCATTACAGGTGGACGTGGAGTGTCCCTTCCTGTTGCAATAGTTACAGAAGCTGAAGGGTGAGGAGCTATGACTAGTGGCTTTATGGAAGAACTTTAAGTAGGGCTTTACTTTTGGTTCCACCCACTTCTTCCCTCTAGGAGTATATCCTAAGCCAGTTCTATCCCTATATGCCCTTTGATTCATTAAAATTATATTTAACATTTATGAGCCATTTGTAAACTTCTGCAGGGCATTTTGCAGCTTGTCTTTCTCAGCTGAGAATTTGCTGCAATTAGGGCAGCTCTCAAGTGTTGGGTCATTGGGTTCTGTTTGGGGAGAACACTGCCCTTCCGCTACCGGAAGTCTTCTAGCTTTCGCTAGTTCATCACTCAGTGAGCCCACCTTGGACTCAAGTGATTCCTTTTTAGCTTTCAACACTTTATATGCTCTACATAAGCGGAAAAATTCTACATGGACCTCATTATATGCTTCTTGAAGTTCAGGGAAGGTTACCTCACTATCCTCATGGATGGGATCAAATTCTGGGGATACTTCCTCATCTTCTTCTCTGGCAACAAGGCAGAGGTTGGCTACCTCTTCCTCATCACTTGCTTCATCATCCGAGCTATTCACCCAGATAGAAGATACAAAGGCCTTCCTTTTGTCTTTGCCTTTCGACTTCTGTAGGCTGGGACACTCAGCCTTGAAGTGACCAGGCTTCTTACATTCAAAGCACACAGGGACCTTTTCCTTCTTGTAACCCCTCCTTTGGCTGGAGTCACCCTTTTGAAAGCCTCATTTCTTTCTGAAGAACTTTCTGAACTTTTTCACCATCATAGCCATCTCCTCATCATCCATTTCCTCCTCATCATCCTCATCATCATCTTCAGTCTCCTTGTTGGGAGCAACAAGGGCAAGATTTTTGGCCTTGGATGAGGCTTGAGGAGCTCTCTGAGCTAGCAGTGTAGGCTCATATTCAGCCAGGGAGCCAAATAAAGCGGTGATGGAACTAGTTGATTCACCCTGGACTTCCTGTAAGATAGTCACTTTGGTGATCCAGTCACCTTTCAAGATCTTTAGAATCTTGCTCACTTGCTCCCTTTCAGGAATGTCCTTACCCAGCGAGGCCAAATTGTTGATGAGGTGAGTGAATCTGAGCTCCAGTTCTCTAATAGGCTCAGTGGGGCTAAGCATGGCGAACTTGTGGAATTCTTCCACCAGCATCTCAACACGTCTTGCTTTTACTCCCCTGGTTCCAGAGTGAGCAGCCTCAAGAGCCTCCCACATATCTTTAGCTTTTTTGTGGTGACTGATCCTGTGGAACTCCTTGGGACTGAGAGCACACTGGATGTAGTGCATGGCCCTATAATTCATCTGGACTAGGGCATAGTCCTGAGGGGTGTAACTGCTTCTCGCCTTGGCAAAACCATCATCATCTAAGGGAGTGTGATCCCCACGTTCAATTACATCCCAGAGTCTAATGTCACTAGACTTGATATAAGTCTCCATTCTAAACTTCCAGAATGGATAGTTGTACCCATCAAAGCCTGGAGGCTTGTTGGGCTGAATAGAGACGTCTGGTAGGGAGTAGTCAGTATCCATTACAAGATCTTTGCTTTCTGGATTCGTTGGAATCTAGTGAGAAAGACCTGCTCTGATACCAAATGAAAGTAATGGATGCACAAGAGGGGGGGTGAATTGTGCTATAAAAATAAATGCCCAAATAAAACCAACACAAGATTTATACTGGTTCGGTCTACCTGACCTACGTCCAGTTCTCAACCACCCAGGCCAAGTTCCACTATATCTCAGGTTTTAAATCGGGTTCACCTGAAACCTTACAACCGCAAGTTTTGGACGGGATCACTTGCAACCTTACAACTACAAGTTTTACACAAGGCTCACTTGTAACCTTTCTAACTAGCTCCCCCTTACACCGAGCAAGGGGTTAACCTTTATACTTAAAGGATTTTTCTAACTAAGTTCTCTCAAAGAACAGATAGTGTTACACACTTAAGTACAATCAATGCTCTTATAACAGGAAGAGACTTAACAACAAAGAGTACAAAATATGTAGATGAAAAGATCACTCGATGTGTTAAATGCTCTTTACTTTTCTGGGCAGCTTTGAATGCTTGAAGATGTTCTTAGTTTCTCACTCTAACTTCTCTCAAGGATATTCAAAGATAATTGTTAGCTTCATAAATGAAGTTTGAGCTCCTTTATATAGTCTTCAAGCAATTTGACTCTTGGTAGGTGGGAGAGCCGTTTGAATATGGCCGTTTAACCCATGTTACCGTTTGCCCAATAAATGCTTCATCAATGCTTAGCAGGGTTGACTTGCTTTATCTCTGAAAAGTAGTCCTGACACCTCTGCTCTGACAAAAGCATTCTGACACTGCAACTTCTGACATTCTGATTGCTTGCGGAAGCAGATTCTCATCCGGAAGCAATTCTACTGAGTGTGCTGCACTGAGTGTTAGTCTAACAGTATAAACATATAGTCACATGCAGTGAGAGTGTTCTTAGTCTAAGAAGTCTTCCTTGTATCCGGAAGCACTTCTGCATCCGGAAGTAAATCCACTGGATGAAGGATTTTGTTCACTATTGCTCACTCTCGCTCAGTGTTCATTCAATCCAACGGCCAGCGCTAGTCACTAAGCTATCGGAAGCACTTCTACTGGACGTTGCTCATTTTCACTGACGCTTAGGGTTATCTAATCCAACAGCCAGCGCCAGTCTAAGTCTAACAGGAAGCAAATTCACTTCCGGTTGAATCTTAACTTAGTCTTAGGATTTTGTATATCTAGTGCTCATGGACTAAGTTAATTCCTAAGTGAATTTCTTGCTGCCGCTGGGGATGAGACATTCATCCGCGAGCGCTAGTCCTAGTCTATCCGGAAGTAAGCCCACATCCGGTTGCTCTTTTACTTAGGATTCTATGTTCACCTATTGCTTTCTAAGTTCTTTCATATTTTAGTCTTCATCAAAACTTAAGATTCTAACAACACTAAACCGAAGCCAAATCAAACAAGTAATGCCATAAACAAACTCATAATATTCTAAAGTCCACAATCTAAAAAACAACTTCTACTACTCAAAATCCAAGATTTATCTAATTGAATCCAATTTACTTTCACACATTCCCATCACTATATTTTCATAATTGAGGATCCCTACAAGACAATCTATTTAATATCAACATACAGTCCTAATTAAACCTCTTATCTTATCGTATCGTCATATAATAATCACAATGTTCAGAACTATAATCTAACAACTCCTTTCACTAAAACAACAACTTAGATCTCACCGACCAATGTCCTCTTTTATCCTCCCTAACATCAAAATAAATTCAAATCTAACCACTCAAGATTGTAATCACAATAATTCACACAAGTCTTACTATTTCTTTTCCCAATGTTCAATCCTCAATTTCAAATATCACCACCACTCCATTGTAATTACACCTAAAACCTCTCATCTGTATGCCATATGTAAAGTCAATAGAATCGGTTAATCACATTTCAAAAACGCTTTCTTAATCGATTTCCTAAGTCTCTCACATAATTCATGTCCCTTTGAACAACCAAAATAAACTCAAACACCATCCTCATACGTCATTAATTTCATATCCATATGTACCCTTAATAATATAAGAACCATAGAAACCTCATTTACTCAATGTGCTTCCATGCACCAACTTTTCCAACTATTGACCCAATTTAATTGCTCACACCTTCCTAGTACAATTTACTCAATTTCAAACCTAAGGATATATTCAATTTCCCACTCAAAGTCTACATCAAAGCTAGCCAAATCAACCTCATTATGTATAATTGTTGAACCAAAATAAATCTTTAGAATATCTCAAATGGACATTAAGCTTAGATAACAACCAAGAGAAAATTAAAACTCGCATCCAACTTCAAACAAATTAGGTCTCACCTAGAGTCAACTATAGGTGTCATCTTCACTTCCTTCCTAAATATAAAGTCATAGGTTCTTCTCAATAAAAAAAAATCATAATCCACCCATTTTAATTCCTTAACACAATTTTAAACTTTAGAAACCAATATCATTAAGCTCAAGAATAATCTATTTAAGACCTCACAAGTCTTCCAACCATTAATGTAACATTCTCCCACATAAATTATATTTGATTCCAGTAAAACTGCACCGTTAGACTTGCATTTAACTTATTTAACCCGAATGGAGCCTATGAATCTCTCAACAATTCAGAATTCCAAAAACACCAATGCCCTTCTAAGCCCAAAATATCCAAACCATTATATTTCCATTATCCGATAGATCCCACTCGTCCTTAGTAATGATTCTAACATCTTACCTCTCTCCAAAAGCACCCCTTGACTTCACCTATCACACTATACTAACCCCAACTAATTTATTTCAACCATAATTATTGTTATACATGAATCGCTCTCATGAATGTGTATCACTAACATGCAACTACATTTCCTCTTCATTGATATATTGATGTCAAATAGTTTCAACCTTTTCCTCAAAATTTAAAGATCCAACTTAATATTTTCCCAATATCCAACTCAAATCAACTATCAATTAATCCACATGTTTAATTATAAATTTGACTAAAAGTGCTACTCCTAGCATTACAAAAATTTCACTTCTTAATATAAAACCAGTATTGCACGTCAATCACCTATAATAAATAATTCGACCAATTCTACAGTCATCATATTACTTTGAGTATTGCAATAGAATAGTTGAAACACTCCTTCCCAATCTCAACTCAATTGTCATAACTAGCTTTATATTCAAATGTTTCCCTATAACCATTCTTTAAACTACACTTCTACAAGGGACCCTTCATCCCTTAATGAAACACCCAATATGGCCTTAATTAAATTTCAATCCACCCAAAGCATAATCCAATTGTGACTCACATCAATCCCCTAAAAGGTTTATTTATATTTTCCATAGACATATTGGACCTCCCCATTTCTTAATGAGAATCCATACTACACCAATATTCTTCCTTCAGAACCACTCCTCTATTCTTTATCAACTCACCATTGTAATCTAGAACAACATGATCAATCACTAGACAATTCAATGTAATAAAAATAAGCTATAAAATAGAACAAGTTTCTAAAAAAAACATTGTTAGAATCTTAAGTTTTGATGAAGACTAAAATATGAAAGAACCAGTTAAACACTTAGAAAGAATTAGGTTAATATAGAACCCCAAGCAAGAGTACAACCGGATGTGGATTTACTTCCGGATGGATTAGGACTAGCGCTCGCGGATGAAAGGCTCATCCCACAGCGGAAGCTTGTAAGTCACTAAGTTAGAACTAAGTCTAAGAATGTTAGAGTACCAAATCCTTGAGACTAAGTTAGGACACAACCGGATGCAGAATTGCTTCCGGAAGTCTTAGAGTAAATTGAGTGACTAGCACTGTCTATTGGATTAGACAACACCGAGCGTCAGTGGATATAACTCTAAGTCAATACATAGTTTCTAGTAGGAGTGCTTCCGGATGTGGAATTGCTTCCGGAAGTAAGAGAGCTTCCCATAGGCAATTAAACTCCCACTGCATGTGACTATTGTTAAAATCTTAAGTTTTGATGAAGACTAAAATATGAAAGAACAAGTTAAACACTTAGACAAAATTAGGTTAAAATAGAACCAGAAGTAAGAGTACAACCGGATGTGGATTTACTTCCGGATGGACTAGGACTAGCGCTCGCGGATGAATGACTCATCCCCCAGCGGAAGCAAGTAATACACTAAGTCATAACTCAGTCTAGGAACATTAAGAGTATAAAATCCTTGAGACTAAGTTAGGACGCAACCGGATGCAGGAATGCTTCCGGATGCTTAGTGACTAGCGCTGGCTGTTGGCTTAGGTAACACAGAGCGTCAGTGAGTATAACACAAAGCCACACTCAACGTCTAGTAGGAGTACTTCCGGGTGTGGAATTGCTTCCGGAAGTAAGAGAGCTTCCTCAGACAATTGAACTCCCACTGCATGGGATTATGTGTTGTTATACTACACATCCCATAGCAAGAGTAAATGACACACTAAGTCACTTAGGAAGAATTAGACTAAAATCAAATCCTAAGTTAGAATACAACCGGATGCAGAATCGCTTCCGGAAGACTTAGAGTAAAATAACGAGACTTACGCTGACTATTGGAATAGACATCCCCTAGCGTCAGTAGACAATACACTAAGTCAGAACATAGTCTTAGTAAGATTGCTTCCCATAGCAAACAAGCTTCCCACAGCATGTATAGTTCTTACTACACTTGATTATATATACTACTCTGTTGGACTAACAAGTATGTGCAGAACTTAGTTTTACTTCCGGATGCAAATGAGCTTCCGGATGCAAATACTCTTGGCACTGGGATTCAGAGACTAACACTTGCAGAGCAAGATTGCCGCTTCCGGATGAACGATGATCATCCGTCAGCAAGAGTACAAGAGTCAACGTCACATACTCAGAGGTCAGAATGCTTTTGTCAGAGCAGAGTTGTCAGAGTTGCTTTTCAGAGATAAAGCAAGTCAACCCTGCTAAGCATTAATGAAGATGTACCTCTCAATGGTAACATGGAATTAACGGCTATATTCAAACGGACATATTCTATCTGCCGCCCAAGCCTGAATGTTGAGGCCGAGTATAAAAGGAACATCTACATTCAGAAGAGAAGTTGGATGAACAGAGCCTATTGTCTGAGATATTGTATTTCTACATTCCTCTCATCTTCTACTCTCTGATCTTAGATTTGTAACATTTTTAGAGAGTAATTCATTTGTACTTAAGTGAGGAACATCATCTATTCTTAGAGAGAATCATTTGTACTTAAGTGTTTATCACAATCAGTTCATAGAGTGAACATATTATCAAATCCTCTAATCAAGAGAGGCTGTTCTAAAGCTTGGTGCTTGAAGAACAGTGTTGTAACATTACAAAAGTAAGGGAGAGTATTTAGAGGTTTTCTAAATCTCCAAGGTTGCAAGTGAGCCCGTGTAAAACTTGTGGTTGTAAGGTTGCAGGTGATCCCGTTGTAAAACCTGTGGTTGTAAAGGTTTGCAGGTGAGCCCGTTGCAAAACCTGTGGGTTGTTAGGTGAACCCGTGCTCGTAAAACCTAAAGTGTAAAGACTTTCTTGTGCCTGGTTCAAACAAGAAGTTTAGTGGATTGAAAATCTCAGGTGGAGCCTGGGGACTGGATGTAGGTCTGGAAGTGACCGAACCAGGATAAATTTGTGTGTGCTTATTCTGTTTGCTTAATCTACACATCAAGCACCACACCACTAGATACTTACTTGTGCTTGGTGTTAGAATCTTAAGTTTAGATGAAGACTAAAGTATGAAAGAATGAACCAAGCACTTAGGCATTAGGTTAATATAAGGATCCCAAGTAAGAGTGCAACCGGATGTAGATTTACTTCCGGATAGACTAGGACTAGCGCTCGCGGATGAATATTTCATCCCCCAGCAACAGCAAGTAATTAACTAAGGAAATAACTTAGTCCAAGAAGCACTAAATATACAAAACCTTAAGACTAAGCTAGGATTCAACCGGAAGTGGAATTGCTTCCGATAGCTTAGTGACTAGCGCTGACTGTTGGAATGGATAACACTAAGTGTCAGTGAACATGAGCCACGTCTAGTGGAATTGCTTCCGATAGCTTAGTGACTAGCGCTGGCTGTTGGATTGAAGAACACTAAGTGTCAGTGAACATGAGCCACGTCTAGTAGAATTGCTTCCGATAGCTTAGTGACTAGCACTGGCTGTTGGATTGAAGGACACTGAGCGAGAGTGAGTAAAAGTACATATAACCCTTCATCCAGTAGTAGTGCTTCCGGATGTGGAAGTGCTTCCGGATCCAAGGAAGCCATCTTAGACTAAGTGAACACCCACTGCATATGGCTATGTGCTTATATTGTTAAACTAACATTCAAAGTGCAGCACACTAAGTAGAGTTGCTTCCGGATGTGAACCTGCTTCCGCAAGCAATCAGAATGTCAGAATGTTCAGAAGTGCAGTGTCAGAATGCTTTTGTCAGAGCAGAGTTGTCAGGACCACTTTTCAGAGATAAAGCAAGTCAACCCTGCTATACATTGATGAAGCATTAATTGGGCAAACGGTAACTTGGGAAAAACGGCCATATTCAAATGGCTAACCCACCTACCAAGAGTGAGAATGTTTGAAGACTATATAAGCAAGCTCACCTTCATTTATGAAGCCAACTAATATCTTTGACAACTTGAAGAAAGCTAGAGAGAGAAATCGAGAAAACCTTCAAGCATTCAAAGCTGCCCAGAAAAGAGAAAGAGCATTTAACTCATTGAGTGATCTTTTCATCTACATATCTTGTACTCTTTGTAGTTAAGTCTCTTCTTGTATTAAGAGCATTCATTGTACTTAAGTGTGTAACATTATCTGTTCTTGAAGAGAACTTAGTTAGAAAATCCTTTATTCGTAAAGGTTGAACCCTTGCTGGGTGTAAGGGGGAGCTAGTTAGAAAGGTTGCAAGTGAGCCTTAAGTAAAACTTGTGGTTGTAAGGTTGCAAGTGATCCCGTCTAAAACTTGCGGTTGTAAAGGTTCCAGGTGCACCCGTTGTAAAACCTGGGGATAGTGGAACTCGGCCTGGGTGGTTGAGAACTGGACGTAGGTCAGGAAGACCGAACCAGTATAAACTCGTGTGTTGTTTTTATTTGAGATTTCGTTTTGTAGCACAATTCACCCCCCCTCTTGTGCATCCATTACTTTCATTTGGTATCAGAGCAGGTCTTTCTCATTCGATTCCAACGAATCCAGAAAGTAAAGATCCAGTAATGGATACAGATTACTCCTTGCCCGATGTCTCCATTCAACCCAACAAGCCCCCAGGCTTTGATGGGTATAACTATCCATTCTGGAAATTTCGAATGGAGACGTACATCAAGTCCAGCGACATCAGACTCTGGGATGTAATTGAACGTGGGGATCACACTCCCCTAGATGAAGATGGTTTTGCAAAGCAGCGATCCAGATACACCAACGAGGACTATGCTCTAGTCCGACTAAACTACAGTGCCATGCATTACATTCAGTGTGCTCTCACCCCTAAGGAGTTTCATAGGATCAGCCACCACAAAACTGCTAAGGATATGTGGGAGGCTCTTGAGGCTGCTCACTCTGGAACCAGGGGAGTGAAGGCAAGACGAGTTGAGATGTTGGTGGAAGAATTTCACAAATTCGCCATGACTAGTCCAACTGAGCCAATCAGAGAACTGGAGCTCAGGTTCACTCACCTTATCAATAATCTGGCCTCCCTGGGCAAGGACATTCCTGAAAGAGAGCAAGTCAGCAAGATCCTAAAAGTCTTGAAAGGTGATTGGATCACCAAAGTTACCATCTTGCAGGAAGTCCAAGGAGAGTCAACTAGCTCCATCACTGCACTCTTTGGTTCTCTGGCTGAATATGAACCAACCCTGCTGGCTCAGAGAGCTCCTCAATCTTCATCCAAAACCAAAAATCTTGCCCTTGTAGCTCCCAGCAAGGAGATTGATGAGAATGATGATGATGAGGATGATGAGGAGGAATTGGACGATGAGGAGATGGCCATGATGGTGAGGGAGTTCAGAAAGTTCTTCAAGAGGAAAGGAGGCTTTCAGAAAGGTGATTCCAGTCAGAGGAAGGGATACAAGAAGGAAAAGGCCCCGGTGTTCTTTGAGTGCAAAAAGCCTGGGCACTTCAAGGCTGAGTGTCCAAGCTTGCAAAGATCAAAGGGGAAAGACAACAGAAAAGCCTTCGTATCCTCCATCTGGGTGAATAGCTCAGACAATGAAGCAAGTGATGAAGAAGAGGTTGCCAACTTTTGCCTGGTGGCCAGAGAAGATGATGAGGAAGCCTCTTCAGATTTTGATCTCACCCACGAGGACAATGAGGTAACTTTCTCTGAACTACAAGAGGCTTACAATGAGGTTCATGAAGAATTCTCTCGATTATGTAAAGCCTATAAAGTGTTGAAAGCTAAAAAGGAATCACTTGAGTCCAAGGTGGACTCATTGAGTGAAGAGCTAGCGGAAGCTAGAAAGCTTCCGATAGCAGATGGCAAGGGATCTCCCCAAGAGGAACCCAAGGCCACAACACTAGAAGGCTGCCCTAACTGCAGCAAGATCTCTACTGAAAGAGATAGACTGCAAAATGCCCTGGAGAAGTTTACAAATGGTTCTGAAATGTTGAATGTTATTTTGATGAACCAAAGGGCATATAGGGATAGAACTGGATTAGGGTATAAGCATAAGGGTAAAAAGTGGGTGGAGCCCAAAGTGAAACCATACTTAAAATTCTTCCATAAAGCTACAAGTCATAGCTCCACACCCTTTAGCTTCTGCAACTACTGCAACAAAAAGGGACATTCCACGTCCACTTGCAATGCAAAGAAGCATGGAGTAAATAGCTCCTATAAGTGGGTTCCAAAAGGAACCAGGGTAAATAAAGATCCTCCAAAGAAAGAAACTGAGGGAGGACAAGGGACTAGAACTTGGAAACATATTCCAAGGGAAGTCCGTCAGCCTAGAGCCTCCACAAGGCCAGAGGCTCAACACAATCACAAACCCAAGGTCAATACTGGACCGAGGGGAAAGAAGACTAATGATAAAGGACCCAATAAAGGTTGGGTACCTAAGCTTGTCTAATTTATGCAGGTCTGTCTCAAAGCATTCAAGAACAAAAAGTGGTACATTGACAGTGGATGCTCGAGACACATGACTGGTGACAGAGACAAATTCAAGTCCTTGGTGATCAAAGATGGAGCCACAGTAACCTTTGGAGGTAATCAAAGTGGAAGGATCACCGGAGTTGGAGAAGTAGGACCAGTCATGGATGTCTATCTGGTGGATGGTCTCTGTCACAACCTGCTAAGCGTGAGCCAGAGCACTGACAAAGGAAACTGGGTAATTTTTGATTCACATGAGTGCATAATAGTAGATAAGCAGGATCTGAATCTAGATAAGGCCAACTTAAAATGCAAACTTAAGGCCAATAGAAATGGAAACCTCTACACTCTAGATTTATGTCAACAACTGGAAGAAAAATGTCTAATATCTAGCGATGAGAACAGTTGGCTTTGGCATAAAAGGCTAGCTCATGTTAACTTCACTCAACTTGACATGCTAATTAAGAAAGAGCTAGCTATAGGGATTCCATCCTTTAAAGTTAAGCACGATTATATTTGTGAATCCTGCCAACGAGGAAAGCAAACAAAGTCCTCGTTTAAAACCAAGAAGAGAGTCTCCACTAGCAGGCCCTTGGAACTAATCCACATGGATTTGGTTGGGCCAGCGAGAGTGAAGAGCTTAGGTGGAAACCTGTATGCTCTAGTAGTAGTGGACGACTATTCAAGGTTCACTTGGACGATGTTTCTTGCCTCTAAGCAAGATGCTTTTGATGCTTTTGTTGTCCTGGCTAAGAAAGTGCAGAATGAGAGAGACCTCAAAATCACAGCCATAAGGACAGACCATGGAGGCGAGTTTGAGAACCATAGCTTCTCTGAGCTATGTGAGCAGAATGGTATTGAACATAACTTCTCAGCTCCCAGGACTCCTCAGCAAAACGGAGTAGTCGAGAGGAAGAACAGGGTTCTGACTGAGATTGCCAGAAGCATGCTCAACGAGAAAGAGGTTTCTCAAGTGTTCTGGGCGGACGCTATGAGCACTGCTTTCTACATCTCTAACAGAGCCTATGTTCGCAAGGGCTTGGACAAGACTCCATATGAGCTGTACAAAGGGAGGAAGCCCAACATCAGCCACCTCAGAATCTTTGGATCAAAATGTTATGTATATAACAATGGAAAGGTAAATCTGGGTAAGTTTGATCCAAAAGCTGATGTAGGCATATTCATAGGCTATTCCCTTAGGAGTAAAGCATATAGAATATACAACATAAGAACTAGAATTGTAGAAGAATCAATGCATGTTGTATTTGATGAAACTCCTACATGGGGACAATCCACAGAAGATGATGAAATACTTAATCTTCCAAAACCACCATCATCTTCTTCACCACCAAAAGAAACACCAGCAAGCAATTCCAAAGAAGAAGATGAACCCAGTGATGAACCTAGAGAGCAGACAGTGCCTGATGAGGCATAGTTGCCAACAGCTAGGAGACATCACAGGGATCATCCTCTTGATCAAGTGCTTGGTGATGTTTCTTCTGGGGTCAGAACCAGAAGGCAAGTTCAAAATGAAGTTGAGTTTGGAGCATTTTTATCTCAAATCGAACCAACTTCAGTTGAACAAGCTCTTGAGGACTGCGATTGGATTATTGCCATGCAGGAAGAGCTAAATCAATTTGAAAGAAGTCAAGTTTGGGAACTAGTCCCAAGGCCGTCTCATCAATCCATAGTGGGGACCAAGTGGGTCTTCAAAAACAAACTGGATGAGACAGGTCAAATTACAAGGAACAAAGCCAGACTAGTAGCCAAAGGATATAACCAAGAAGAAGGCATTGACTATGAAGAAACTTTTGCTCCAGTCGCTAGACTCGAAGCCATAAGGATTCTTATAGCCTTTGCATCTATGAAAGGCTTTAGATTATATCAAATGGATGTAAAGAGTGCTTTTCTTAATGGTTACGTCAAAGAAGAGGTTTATGTAGAACAAACTCCTGGCTTTGAGGACCACAAGCGTCCTAAACATGTGTACAGACTAAAGAAAGCTTTGTATGGCCTGAAACAAGCTCCTCGAGCTTGGTATGAGAGACTCAGCAGCTTTTTGCTGGGCAAGGGTTTCTCAAGAGGCAAATTAGATAGTACACTGTTTATTCTTCACAAAGATAGAAATATGTTAATTGTCCAAATTTATGTTGATGATATTATTTTTGGGGCAACTAATGAAAAGCTTTGTGAAGAATTCTCTAAGATTATGCAGGGTGAGTTCGAAATGTCAATGATGGGAGAACTAACGTTCTTACTAGGCCTGCAAATTAAGCAAAAGAAGAATGGAATCTTCATCTCCCAAGCTAAGTACTGCAGAGAGCTACTCAAGAAGTTTGGGATGGATGAGTGCAAGGAGTATGACACTCCCATGAGTACCACTGCCGCACTCGATGCTGACGCAAAGGGTAAATCTGTCAGCCTGCCCATGTACAGGGGAATGATAGGTTCCCTACTATACTTAACGGCAAGCAGGCCTGACATTCAATTTAGTGTAGGCATGTGTGCTAGGTTTCAAGCCAACCCCAAGGAGTCACACTTAACATGTGTTAAACGCATTCTAAGATACCTTGAGGGAACACAAGAGCTTGGTCTTTGGTATCCCAGAGGTAACCAAGAATTCTTGTGGGCTTACTCTGACTCTGACCATGCAGGTTATAAAACTGATAGGAAGAGCACCAGTGGACAATGCGCCTTCCTTGGTGGTTGTCTGGTCTCATGGGCTAGTAAGAAGCAAACCTGCGTGTCTTTGTCATCCACAGAGGCTGAATATATTGCTGCCGCAAGCTGCTGTGCCCAAGTGCTGTGGCTGAAGAACCAACTAAGAGACCTTGGCTTGGAGTTCCCAGAGGCACCCATCCTCTGTGACAACACAAGCACCATCAGCCTTGCCAAGAATCCGGTTCAGCACACAAGGACAAAGCACATTGATGTCAGACATCACTTCATCAGAGATCATGTTCAGAAGAAAGATGTCAAAGTGAAGTTTGTCCCTACTCAGCATCAGCTTGCTGACATTTTCACCAAGCCTCTGGGGGTTGATCAATTTACATTCATAAGAGGTGATTTGGGAATGGTAAACCCAAATGAAGTTTAATTCTTTAAATAACCATGTGCTTATTTGATTAAAACCTGCAACAATACTAACTTAGGCATCGGAGTGCCAATACTTGTTTTTGCAGGTCCCCAATGTTAAAACTTAAGCAAGTACAACCGGAAGCAAAACCACTTCCGGATGACCACTCGCTGGCACTGAATGTTGAACTAACAGAGCGCCAGTGCCTGAACCAAGGGACACGTCACTTCAGAAAACGGTTCATCTCCCTCCATGAGAAGTTGTGCCTTCTCTGATAAGGTGAAGCGACACATGTCATAAGGTGCGCCGTTCCAATTAAATGTTTACGTTGCCCAATATATGCTTTCATCTGAAGAGCCATTACCCATTTTACCCTCTGTAACTTTGCATATAAATAGGAAGTCACTTTTCACTTTCACTTTTTACTTGCACAAATTTCTTACCAACAAACTCTCTGCATACATTCATACTCTCTTCATCTTCTTCATCTTCTTCTTCGCATTTCATCTTCCATAAACTCTAAACCCACACAAAAATGGCCAGCTCACATGAATCCAACCCAAACACAAAGAAAGCCACTTCATCTAAGAAATCAAAGTCCAAAACTGGGAAATCTGGGCATTCGCACTCTGGGAAATCTGGGAAATCCCATGAACACCATGAAGAACTCCATGAACGCCAAGAACATTCTGGGCAGACACAAGGGCAGACTGAGCAAGTCCAGGAACAGCCTGGACATTCTGGGCGAGTCCAAGAACAGCCTGGGCAGACTGAGCATGAACAAGTACAGGCCAAGAGGAAAGGGAAGAAGAAGGTTCATTTTAGCGAGGAGCCTTCTTCCAAAAGACAGAGGGTAGAGGAGGATGACCCTCTTGTTTATAGAGATGGGCCTTTGGAGACTGTTTCCTCCAAGTTTGAAACAATCAAGCCCTACTTCAACAACGGCCTGTTCATCGATCTGGTCAAGATAGATGAACTAGGGTTTCCTCATCTGCGCCCTTATCTGGAAAAGTACATGCCTTGGCTGGGGATCAAACAGGACTACAACATCAACGTCCTGCGAGTATTCTGTGAGTCCCTCTCTGGGAAAGTCAAGCACAGGAAGGTAGATGGGAAGGAGCAGATCCGCAGACTCACCTTCACTGCCACAGTCAGGGGGAGAACCTTCAGTTTCACCTGGAGGGACCTAAATGAGTTAATGGGGATCACAGAAGAGGGAAAGAATGAGTGGCTGTACCCTGAGTCACTCAAATACAGCAAGGAGGAACTCGAGAAGATCTATGACACCCAAGGGAAGAAGGTGTCCAAGATGTCTGACTCCAACAGGCTCTTGTACTATGTTTACTCCCGCATGATGACACACAAGGGGGGTAACTTCAACGAGTTTACTCTGCTGGACAACCCGTGGTTCCCTAGACTTCTCTCCCAGCAGCCAATCAATCCCGGGCAGTTGATCAGCCTTGAACTTCATAGATGGTTGGTCAACAACAAGGCTGGTTTTCTTCCCTACCCCACCATCCTTGCCTTCCTCCTTGAGAAGAATCTGATCAAGGCTACATCTGATGTGGAGGAAGAGAATGTCAAGTGTGCTCCTGTGGGTGCCACTAATATTAGCAAGATGGGCATCAAGTATACTAAGAAGGCCAAGCCCACTCGCTCAGGGTCTCAGGCAGGCAGTGCCTCACATACCTCAGTCCCCTCTATGTCAGGTGTTGGGGATCAAGAAGTCAACTCCCAGCCTGGTCCCAGCCGATTCGCGAAGGTGCCAGCAACAGTCAAGGCCTTTGCTGCAGATGTAAAGGAGATCCTCTTTAGGCTGACTGATTCTTTGGTGGCTCCCCTCCGTAATGAGAGCGACGCTGGTTTCCAACAGCAGGGGGAAAGAATCCAGAGGCTCGAGGAAAGAGTGGGTCAGGTTGAGACTCAACTTGCCAGAGTGGATGCCAAGTTTGATCTTATCCTCTAACACCTTCAGATCCCTCAACCCCAACAAGGTAACTTACCACCACCCCCTCCTCAAAACCCACCTCCTCCTCCTCCTCCTTCACCTAATCAACCCTTACTTCCTCCTCCTCCTCCCCCAAACACTCAACAACCACAGCCACCTCCACAAAATGACCAACAACCACACACATCACCAAACCATGACCACCAACCCCAAGACTCACCCAACAATGACCATCAATCATCACCTCAAACCTCCACACAAGACTCACCCCAACAATCTCCTCGCCAATCACCCCTTCACCCCAATAACTCTCCATCTCCACATAACTCCCCCAATCACTCACCATCCAACACTTCCACCGGGCCTTCCAATCCTAATCCTACCACACCTCAGCCTACCACAGCCCAAAACATTGTTTTCACCTCTCCTAATCACCCAAATCAGACCTACTACCTCCGAGACTAATCCCTCATTCGGTGGAAAGTTAGACAACCTGATGTCTACTACTCCACCTACCCTTTTGATGGCCTCTTTACCCACCCCTCCTTCTGGGAAAGAAACACAGCCCTCCTATCCAAACCTCCTAAATCACCAGAACAAACCCCACCCACATCTTCTTCATCCTCACCCTCACCACCTCGAAGATTTGGCCCTGAACCTCCACCCTCCTCTTCACCTAGTCCATCCTCCCTGGCCCTCACCCTTGTTGATGATGCCAAAAGGGGGAGAGATGCTGTCATTGCCCTCCGCCAGACTATGGACACAAGGGATGTTCTGACTCAGCCATCCCTCTGGCTAGATGAAGACATCACGACTGCCCTCCGCCGAGCCATGGAGTCTCAGAGACTGGGTGCTGCTGAGAGCCTAATCAGAGGGGAAGTCATCCGGTTTATGCAACAGCAGAGGTCGGATGAGCAAAGGTCCAAGTGGGACATGGTGGTAGTTGAGCAAAGTGAAGAAATTCCACAACCAGCCTTTTCATCTTCAGAATCTCCATCTACTAAGCAAAGCAAGAATATTGTTGAGGAGATAATGATGAAGTACGGGCTGAAGAAGGTCAACCACCCCCCCATTGTGATTGCTAAGCCAATCCCTTCTACCTTTGGAACAACCTCTGCTCCTCCTCCTCGTACTGAGCCAACATCTGCTACTCCTCCATCTGAGCCAGCAGTTAAATTCAGTGAGTCAAGAAAGAAGGCAGTTGCTAGAAAGCGTGCCAACAGAGGTGCTACCTCCACTGAATCTGCTGAGAATGAGGAAGAGACTCCATATGTCCAAGCTGAGCAAGAGATCCCATCAGTACAAGCCATTCCAATACTAAAGGAAGTCAAGTTGGAGATAGAGGACATGACTCCTGAAGAGTTTGAGAAGTATGGATACACGGATAAGATCCCTTTTGGTCAGATGGCTTGCCTAGACGCTGAGAGAGCAGCAGCAAAGCCTACCCAAACGATAAGCAAGGGGAAAGGAAAGGGCAAAGGCAAAGGGAAGAGGAAAGCCCAGGAAGTTGAGGGGGACCCCAACTTCCCAGTATGGAATGTTAAGATCAGGGCTGTCCACTATCCCAATGACGAGGTCACTCCTTTCTCAGATGCAACAGGGTTCCCAGGCTATGAGGAAGTTGAAAACTTGAAGAGAGCCTTTGAGGAATCTTTTGAATCTGAGAGACTTAGAAGGGAGAAGGAAGAGGCAGAGCTTCAAAGAATAATTGCTCAGATTGACCAGAGTGAGAAGGATGCCCAGTTAGCCAAACTGCAAGAGGAGTGCGAACAAAGGCAGTTGGAGAGGGAGAGGAAAAGGAGACATCAATTATAAACCTCAACCAACCCCATACATGATAACTTAGAAAATTTTCTTTTCATATTTTCTCATGCATAATTTCATTCTTGCTTAGTATAGATTACTTGTATATTTTATCTGCTTGTGTAACACTAACTTGTAATCTCTTGTTTATTAATGATAAATGTCTAAGTTATTTGTGCCTTATTTAATTATCCTTCTTTTAATTCTTTCACATGAACTTAAGCGATAGATTTAGTTTGTCATCATCAAAAAGGGGGAGAATGTTAGAATCTTAAGTTTTGATGAAGACTAAAGTATGAAAGAATGAACCAAGCACTTAGGCATTAGGTTAATATAAGGATCCCAAGTAAGAGTGCAACCGGATGTAGATTTACTTCCGGATAGACTAGGACTATCGCTCGCGGATGAATATTTCATCCCCCAGCAACAGCAAGTAATTAACTAAGGAAATAACTTAGTCCAAGAAGCACTAAATATACAAAACCTTAAGACTAAGCTAGGATTCAACCGGAAGTGGAATTGCTTCCGATAGCTTAGTGACTAGCGCTGACTGTTGGAATGGATAACACTAAGTGTCAGTGAACATGAGCCACGTCTAGTGGAATTGCTTCCGATAGCTTAGTGACTAGCGCTGGCTGTTGGATTGAAGAACACTAAGTGCCAGTGAACATGAGCCACGTCTAGTAGAATTGCTTCCGATAGCTTAGTGACTAGCACTGGCTGTTGGATTGAAGGACACTGAGCGAGAGTGAGTAAAAGTACATATAACCCTTCATCTAGTAGTAGTGCTTCCGGATGTGGAAGTGCTTCCGGATCCAAGGAAGCCATCTTAGACTAAGTGAACACCCACTGCATATGGCTATGTGCTTATATTGTTAAACTAACATTCAAAGTGCAGCACACTAAGTAGAGTTGCTTCCGGATGTGAACCTACTTCCGCAAGAATCAGAATGTCAGAATGTTCAGAAGTGCAGTGTCAGAATGTTTTTGTCAGAGCAGAGTTGTCAGGACCACTTTTCAGAGATAAAGCAAGTCAACCCTGCTATACATTGATGAAGCATTAATTGGGCAAACGGTAACTTGGGTAAAACGGCCATATTCAAACGGCTAACCCACCTACCAAGAGTGAGAATGTTTGAAGACTATATAAGCAAGCTCACCTTCATTTATGAAGCCAACTAATATCTTTGACAACTTGAAGAAAGCTAGAGAGAGAAATCGAGAAAACCTTCAAGCATTCAAAGCTGCCCAGAAAAGAGAAAGAGCATTTAACTCATTGAGTGATCTTTTCATCTACATATCTTGTACTCTTTGTAGTTAAGTCTCTTCTTGTATTAAGAGCATTCATTGTACTTAAGTGTGTAACATTATCTGTTCTTGAAGAGAACTTAGTTAGAAAATCCTTTATTCGTAAAGGTTGAACCCTTGCTGGGTGTAAGGGGGAGCTAGTTAGAAAGGTTGCAAGTGAGCCTTGAGTAAAACTTGTGGTTGTAAGGTTGCAAGTGATCCCGTCTAAAACTTGCGGTTGTAAAGGTTCCAGGTGCACCCGTTGTAAAACCTGGGGATAGTGGAACTCGGCCTGGGTGGTTGAGAACTGGACGTAGGTCAGGAAGACCGAACCAGTATAAACTCGTGTGTTGTTTTTATTTGAGCTTTCGTTTTGTAGCACAATTCACCCCCCCCCCCCTCTTGTGCATCCATTACTTTCACTTGGGGTGATACATCGTCACTCTCATCAAGCACAAGGAGTAAACTTTTAAAAGGGAGAATTTTTATAAGTTTTATTCTGCCACCCAATTCACCCCCCCCCCTCTTGGGTGACAGCCACGCATTTCAACTATGTGTTAATATTGTTGGACTAACATTTATGTGCAGAACTTAGTTTTACTTCCGGATGCAAAAGAGCTTCCGGATGCAAATACTCTTGGCCCTAGGATTCTGAGACTAACACTTGCAGAGCAAGATTGCCGCTTCCGGATGCACGATGTTCATCTGTCAGCAAGAGTATACAAGAGACAGAACGTACATATACTCAGAAGTCAGAATGCTTTTGTCAGAGCAGAGTTGTCAAAGTTGCTTTTCAGAGATAAAGCAAGTCAACCCTGCTAAGCATTAATGAAGATGTACTTAACAAGGGTTCAACGACTATATTCAAACGGACATATTCCAATTTGCCGCCCAAGCCTGTGAATGTTTTGAAGCCGAGTATAAAAGGAACATCTTCTACATTCATGAAGAAGTGACGAAGAACTGCAAGCTTATTGTCTGAGATATTATAGTCATTATTCTTCTTATCTTCTACTCTCTGATCTTAGAATTGTAATATTCTTAGAGAGAATTCTTGAGAGAATCATTTGTACTTAAGTGTTTATCATAATCAGTTCATAGAGTGAACATATTATCAAATCCTCTAATCAAGAGAGGCTGTTCTAAAGCTTGGTGCTTGAAGAACAGTGTTGTAACATTACAAAAGTAAGGGAGAGTATTTAGAGGTTTTCTAAATCTCCAAGGTTGCAAGTGAGCCCGTGTAAAACTTGTGGTTGTAAGGTTGCAAGTGATCCCGTTGTAAAACTTGCGGTTGTAAAGGTTTGCAGGTAAGCCCGTTGCAAATCCTGTTGGTTGTTAGGTGAACCCGTGGTCGTAAAACCTAAGGTGTAATGGCTTTCTTGTGCCTGGAGTAAACAAGAAGTTTAGTGGATTGAAAATCTCAGGTGAAGCCTGGGGACTGGATGTAGGTCTGGAAGTGACCGAATCAGGATAAATCTGTGTGTGCTGATTCTGTTTTTGATCTTCATATTTCTAGCACCACACCATAACAAACTTATTTGTGCATAGCATGATTCATTGTCATTTTCATCAAGCACAAAAAGTAATGTTTTAAAAGAGAAGTTTTAAGTTTTATTCTGCCACCCAATTCACCCCCCCCTCTTGGGTGACAGCCACACATTTCATTTGGTATCAGAGCCAGGTCACTTGTTTAAAGGATCCAACGATCTCAAGTGCAAAGACCATGGCTGACTTGGGACAGAAAATGTTTTCTGAAGGTTTTGATCATATCATTCTACCCGTGTTAGAAAATATAGATTTCTGTCTATGGAAAGCAAGGATGAAAAGTTTTATACAATCCTCCAGTTTCAAAATGTGGGACGTTTTTACAAATGTTTTTGATTTCAAACCAAAAGGGAACTTGACCGAAAAAGAGAAGAATTTATTTTCCTTAAACATTAGAGCAATGCAAATTTTGTACAAAGGCTTAACTGAGAGTGATTTCCAGAAAATCAAACATTCCTCTAGTGCTAGAGATATTTGGCACACCCTTGATGCCATGTATGCTTCTAATCACTCTCTTGAAAGTAAAGCTGTCCAAAGCTCATTTCGTGCCCCCTGTGGATCAATTGTTGGTGAGCTACAGGAAGCTGATATTGAGAAAGCCAGCGGCAGTGAAGAGAGTGTTGATCTCTACCTAGATTCAGAAACTGAGGAAAATGAGGTATCTGAACTTGAACCTTCTGAATTGCAAGACACATATAATGAGTTACATATTGAATTCTGTAAACTAGCAAAAGAAGTTCTAGGCTTAAGGAAAAAGAATAGGAAACTTGAGGAACTCATTATTTCTTCTACATCCAAGGTTTCCAAAGTTCCTTCCATAGAAAACAACTATCGCTGCCGATAGCTAGTCCTCTATCGACATCGAAACCTTCAACATGTTCTGAAAATTGTTCCAATTGTGAGTCCCTGTTGAAGGAAAATGAAAAAAAAACTGACCAACATAATAATGATAGGAAATCTCATTCTGAATATCATTCCATTATCTGTTATTATTGTGCTAGATCAGGTCATATTTCTCACACATGTACTTTTAGAAGAAATTTAAATGTGAGAAATAAATTTGTATGGATTTCTAAAGGACAGGTACGGTCCAGTGCTAACCATGTAGGACCCAAGTACAAATGGGTACCAAAACATCCTTCTTGTGCCTTACTTGTGCAGGAAGGATCAAGAGTTCCTCTTGCCCCAAAGAAGAGAACTCATTGTGGTGTCACTGCTGCAACCACCTGGTCCAATCATAGGAAGCAGTGTGCAACCACAAGGAACAAAGGCTCTGTCTCAGGGATGAGCTATCACAGAGTTCCACCCAACTATCCTGAGAAGAACAAGAGAGAGAGGATTCCTCGATCAACATGGAGAGAGCCTATGAATTTTGTCTCTCATAAGAAAGTGCTTCAGGTCAAGGATAAGTATAGAAGATCCCCTTGGGTAAGCAGGGGATCTCTGAGGGTCGAAGCATGCGATAGTAAAATCTCCTATGCAAATGTTAGATGGAATTATTGAGATTTTACATTAAGCATCCTAGATATGAACATTATATTCCTTATAGAAGTAAGTTTAAGGAAATTCACAATGTTCATAATCTACATACTATCTATGACTATCATGATCAAAAACCATGTATATCCATATGCATATAGTCATGATAGATTCACAATGACATATATATAGTGAATAACCTTTACGAGCATATGAATTATACACTTCCTACAAATTGACCAGTCAGATCCGAGTTTGGATACTTGAAAACAAACGAAAGAAACTATTTGTGTATTCTGTAGGAAAGGAGATCCGAAAGAACAGCAAGATTCAAGACTATACCTCATCTGAGCAATTAGTCGAATCTGGATGAGTCGTTCTCCATGCTTGGCTCTTGGTGCTGCTCCTTGAAATAAAAGAATCTTTACATTGCCTACCAAAATCAAGCAAGCTACTACTTGACGCAAATGTAGCTTTGGTGATGTCATTCTTACTCTTTCCTCTATTTGAATGATTAATTGGGTAATGAATGCATGTTTACTCATTTCATCGGCAATTGACACTCATGTATCTAAGGATAAACATCAAATTGCTCTATGGAATGGATGTGAAGAACATGTAGCGTCTAACCACATGATTGGCTTAACAGTTTTCAAAATACTGTGATATTGATATGATTTTCTTTACAAACTTGTGATGATCTTTTTTTGAAAATGATCAAATCACATCAAATCCATTTTGTTTGAAGTATCTGAATCTGTTTATGATAGTTATGAATATCTCATTAGTTTCAAGATTTCTGACACTTTAAACTAGAGACTTTCTTCAAAGTTATCATGACTAGCCCTTTTTGAATTTAACAAAGATTCTGATCCTCTTTAAACTTGCATAACAACCATACCTCATGATTGAATTAAATTTATTCGATGATTCTCCATTTCATTTGGTATCTTCTGCATCAAGTTTTTTTTAAAGCATAAGGAATAAGCTCCTTGTCATAGCTTAAAAATTCAATTTCTAAAAACACTATCCATAGCGATAAACTGACAGGCTATGAACTCGAGCAATATTTTTCTTATCACATCTTAAGTTTCAATCTACTAATGATCTCAACTCAAGCTTGTGATTTAAGTATGTTGACACAGATTATGAAAGCTTGAACGACGTGGATGTACAAGAGAGAATGTCAACAAAAATGCTCCTTATCAAGATGAGAGGAACTGACTGTACTGAAATCTTGAGGAAATCTCGCCAATCATATATGAGCATTTCTATCCCTTACTCATTCTGTTGTGGATTTTAATGGATAGTCCCTTTTGTCTGAAATACATAAGAAATCTTAGGAAATGCCTTGAATTAATTTTTGCGAAATTTGGTAAATCCAAAGGCAAATGCCAATAGGATACAAGCCTAAGTGAGTGTAGATAACCAGCCTGGAAATAATTATTAAGAATCTCTACCCACTGAAAGCTGTATATCCTGACACATTATCACAAGCTTAGTACAATCTGAATTAAGTTAAAGCTTGTTGATATCCTAAGAATAATGAGATCATAATAAGTAGTATATCTGAAAGAACTTGAGCTAAGATTTGAAAATTATTCTTGAGATCATATGCTGAAAAATTTGGTTGTTTTATAAACCTGATTTATTCTTAAAACTAAACTATTTTGTGGGCATTAAGGTTTTTAGAATTTCATTGTGTTGACAATTTACATATCTTCATAATCTAACATGAACACTCCTAAGACATATTTATTGAACTATATTTGTTTATGAAACTCCGAAAATATACAATCTGTTCGATACTCCTTGTGCTATCACATTGGTATTTATCCAAGAGAGTATGAATAGAGTTCATGACTTGATAGTGAAACTATAAGAAATTGTGAACTAAATTTCGAAATCTGTTTTCACATTAATGATACTCCTATGAGCACCACTGCCGCACTCGATGCTGATGTAAAGGGAAGTACGGTCAGCCTGCCAATGTATAGGGGAATGATAGGTTCCCTGCTATACTTAACGGCTAGCAGACCTGATATTTAGTTTAGTGTAGGGATGTGTGCTGGGTTTCAAGCCAACCCCAAGAAATCACATCTAACCTGTGTTAAGCGAATTTTAAGATACCTTGAGGGAACACAAGAACTTGGTCTCTGGTATCCCAAAGGTAACCAGGAGTTCTTGTGGGCTTATTCTGATGCTGACCATGCAGGTTATAAGACAGATAGAAAGAGCACCAGCGGACAATGTGCCTTCCTTGGAGGATGCCTGGTGTCTTGGGCAAGCAAGAAGCAAACCTGCGTGTCACTATCTTCCACAGAGGCAGAGTATATTGCTGCTGCAGGCTGCTGTGCACAAGTGTTGTGGCTGAAAAATCAACTGAGGGATCTTGGTCTGGAGTTTCCTGAGGCTCCCATTCTCTGTGACAACACAAGCACCATCAGCCTTGCCAAGAATCCAGTCCAGCACACAAGAACAAAGCACATTGACGTCAGACATCACTTCATCAGAGATCATGTTCAGAAGAAGGATGTCAAGGTGCAATTTGTTCCCACTCAACATCAGCTTGCAGATATCTTCACTAAGCCTCTGGGGGTAGATCAATTTACTTTTATTAGAGGAAATTTGGGAATGGTAAACCCAAATGAAGTTTAAATCTTCAAAATAAACCTGTGCTTAATTGATTAAAACCTGCAAACTATACTAACTTAGGCATCGGAGTGCCAATCTTTAGTTTTGCAGGTCCCCCAATGTTAAATCTTAAGTAAGTCCTTCCGGAAGCAAATCCTCTTTCGGAAGCTCATTTGCTGCCGCTTGGTCATGACTCTATACAATCGGAAGCGCCTGTGTTCTGGGAAAGAAGGACACGTCACTTGAGAAAACGTTTCATCTTCTCCCACCAAAAACTGTGCCTTTTCTGTCAGACTGAAGAGACACGTGGCATAAAGGTGCGCCGTTTCAATTTAAATGCTTACGTTTTCCCATAAAAGGTGCATATTTTCAATGAAGAGTCATTATGACTCATCACATCGTTTATTGCATCGCATAAATAGGGCACAACTATTCATTCATCACTTCTCACACAAATCACCACTCACAAATTCTCTGAAATCCCTCCATCTTCATCGCATCTTCATCTTCATCTTCATCTTCTTCTTCTTCATCTGTGCATTTTCTGGGCATTCATCGTGCATAACATTCATTCCATACCCATTCCACACAAAATGGCCGGTTCACATGAATCCACCCCCAATACTCAGAAAGCCTCATCCTCCAAAAAGTCCAAACATCCTGAGAAATCTGGGCATTCTGGGAATTCTGGAAAATCTGGAAAACATAAGAAGAGGGTTCGGTTTGATGAAGAACAATCTTACAAGCGCCAAAGGATTGAGGATGATTTTTCTGTTTATGTTGATGGGCCGCTAGAAGCTATCTCTCCTGCATTTGAGAACAAGACTCCCTATTTTACCAATGGGATTTTTGTTGATCTGAAGAAGCTTGAAGATCTGGGTTTTGCCCATTTGAATGATCATCTCCAGAAGTATATGTGTTGGCTGGGGATTAACAATGAGTACAACGTCCAAGTCCTCCGGGTGTTCTACCAGTCTCTCACTGCCAAGCCCAAGTACAAGAAAGTAACTGAGCAAGTATCTGAAATTGGCCGGATTGACTTCAAGGCCACAGTGAGAGGAAGAAAGATCAAATTCACTTGGAGAGACATAAATCGTTTCCTCGGGGTCACTGACGAGGAAATGAACCAGTGGATCTTCCCAGAGAAGCTGGATCAGGAGGCACTGGAGAAGGCTTATGAGACTAAGGGCAAGAAGGTGTCTGGTATGCCCGACCCAAAGCGGGTGCTCCAGTACATCTACTCACGGTTGATGGCCAACAAGGGGGGCAAGTTCAATGAGTTTACCGGGCTGGACAATCCTTGGCTCCCCAGGTTCCTTACCCAGCAGCCAATCAACCCTGGGCAACTAATCAGCATGGAGCTAAATAGATGGTGTGAAGGCAAAGAAAGGGGGAAACCTGCCTCTCTTCCTTACCCTCAGCTCATCGCCTTCCTCCTGGAGAAGTTCATGATCAAATCCACTGAGGAAGCCGATAACGTCAAGTGCCTGCCCATCGGATCGATGAATTTGGGCAAGATGGGAATCAAGTACCTCAAGCCAGCGAAGCCCACTCGGTCTGGCTCTCAGGCAGGGAGTGCTTCACACACATCAGTTCCCTCTGTGTCTGGAGCAGGGGATCAAGAAGTTGACTCTCATGCTGGTCCTAGCCGTGCTCCGAGGGTGTCTGCTGCTCAGAAGACGCTGGTTGCTGAGCTCAGAGATGAGATCCTATTCAAGCTCCCTGATCCTTTGATGGCTCCTCTCAGAGCAGAATGTGATGCAGCCTTCCACCAGCAAGAGCAGAGGATCCAGGGTTTGGAGGATCGCTTAGGGAGAGTAGAAGCCAAACTTGACCTACTCCTCAACCACTTCCAGATCCCTCAGCCTCACCTCAATCAACCACCACCTCCTCCTCCCAATCCACCTCCACCCCCTCCACAGAATTATCCTGCAACTCACCATATTATCCCTCACCACTCACCCTCACCTCACAACTCACCTCACAACTCCCCTCACAACTCCCCTAGCCACTCTAACACATCCAACCACCAAAACTCCCCCAACCACTCACAATCACCCAACCAACCTCTCCACACCCTTAGCTCCTTCAGTTCCATACACAATCAGAGGACCCTTGCGAGAAATATACCTTCACCACCCAACTCACCTCCCCTCATCTATACAGGTATATTTTCAGACTCACCTTCCTTCTTCTATCCAAGCCCCACTCCTTCACCTCCTCCCTCACCTCCTTACTCACCAACCAGATATGGTCCTGAACCCCCTCCTTCCCCCTCTCCCTCCTCCCTGGCCCTCGCCCTTATTGATGATGCCAAAAGGGGGAGAGATATTCTCACTCAACCCTCCCTATGGCTAGATGAGGACATTGCTGCTGCCCTCCGCCGTGCCATGGATCTGAAGAGAATGGGTAGAGCAGAAAGTTTAATCCGTGGGGAAGCCATCAGATTCATGCATCAACAGCAGTCCGCCAGCAAGTCAAATCTGGAAATGGTGCTGGTTGATCAGCCTGTTGAGACTCAGCTTGCTGCAGCTCCACCATCTTAGCCTGAGCCTTCATCATCTACTGAGCCTCCTCCTTCTGTGCCTGCCTAGAATATATTTGAGGAAATTCTGATGAAGTATGGTTATAAGAGGCCAGACCCGCCAGTTATAGTGATTGCCAAGCCAATCCCTTCTTCTGAGCCAGCCCCCCCTCCTCCTCCTCCTCCAGTGATCAGGTTCAGTGGATCGAGAGTAAAGTCATTTGCCAGAAAAGGGGCTGCTACATCTGAGCCCTCTGAGCCTGAAGAAGAGGAACCACTTGCTCACCCCGAGGACCATGAGTTGGATAGAATGCCTCAATCTGGGGAAGCATCTGAGCCACAGTCATCCACCCAGGTGCCTCCTGAAGAAATTCTGCCACTTGCGGAAGTTAAGTTAGAGGTGGAAGACATGACTCCAGAGGAATTTGAGCGGTATGGCTGGACTGATCGCATCACCTTTGAACAGCTTGCTTGCCTCGATGCAGAAAGGGAACGTGTTAAGCCTCCTCAAGAGAAAAGGAAAGGCAAGGGAAAGGGGAAAGCAACGTCAAGTCAGGCTGAAGACCCCAACTATCCTGTGTGGAATGTAAAGGTCAAGACTGTCCATTATCCATTTGGATCCATTCCCATCTCAGAGTCACCTTTTGAAGAGTTTGCTGGGCTTACTGAGGTCAATGAACTAAAAAGGGCTATTGAGGAATCTCTGGAGCTTGAAAGGCAAAGAAAGGCCAGAGAAGAGAAAGAGCACCAAGATATTCTTGCTCAGATTGATCAACAAACAAAAGAAGAGAAGTGGGCTGAGATGCAAGAAGAGCATAAGCAGAAACAGTTAGAAAGGAACAAGAGGCACCCGCTCTAGAACCCCAACCTCTCATACATTTAGCTTAGGATTTTTCCTTTTTCATATTTTTCATGCATAAGTTATTTGCCTTACTTGTCATTAACTGTACTTATGTTTTTCTTATCATATTTGTAATTGATTCTACTAATGAAGTTCGTTTTTGAGTTCATCTGTGTGCTATTTGATTATTTATCAAGTATGAACTTCTTAGATAACTTAGTTTGTCATCATCAAAAAGGGGGAGAATGTTAGAATCTTAAGTTTTGATGAAGACTAAAATATGAAAGAACCTGTTAAACACTTAGAAAGAATTAGGTTAATATAGAACCCCAAGCAAGAGTACAACCGGATGTGGATTTACTTCCGGATGGATTAGGACTAGCGCTCGCGGATGAAAGGCTCATCCCACAGCGGAAGCTTGTAAGTCACTAAGTTAGAACTAAGTCTAAGAATGTTAGAGTACCAAATCCTTGAGACTAAGTTAGGACACAACCGGATGCAGAATTGCTTCCGGAAGTCGTAGAGTAAATTGAGTGACTAGCGCTGTCTATTGGATTAGACAACACCGAGCGTCAGTGGATATAACTCTAAGTCATAACATAGTTTCTAGTAGGAGTGCTTCCGGATGTGGAATTGCTTCCGGAAGTAAGAGAGCTTCCCATAGGCAATTAAACTCCCACTGCATGTGACTATGTGTTAATATTGTTGGACTAACATTTGTGTGCAGAACTTAGTTTTACTTCCGGATGCAAAAGAGCTTCCGGATGCAAATACTCTTGGCCCTGGGATTCTGAGACTAACACTTGCAGAGCAAGATTGCCACTTCTGGATGCACGATGTTCATCCGTCAGCAAGAGTATACAAGAGACAGAACGTACATATACTCAGAAGTCAGAATGCTTTTGTTAGAGCAGTGTTGTCAGAGTTGCTTTTCAGAGATAAAGCAAGTCAACCCTGCTAAGCATTAATGAAGATGTACTTAACAAGGGTTCAACGGCTATATTCAAACGGACATATTCCAATTTGCCGCCCAAGCCTGTGAATGTTTTGAAGCCGAGTATAAAAGGAACATCTTCTACATTCATGAAGAAGTGACGAAGAACTGCAAGCTTATTGTCTGAGATATTATAGTCATTATTCTTCTTATCTTCTACTCTCTGATCTTAGAGTTGTAATATTCTTAGAGAGAATTCTTGAGAGAATCATTTGTACTTAAGTGTTTATCATAATCAGTTCATAGAGTGAACATATTGTCAAATCCTCTAATCAAGAGAGGCTGTTCTAAAGCTTGGTGCTTGAAGAACAGTGTTGTAACATTACAAAAGTAAGGGGGAGTATTTAGAGGTTTTCTAAATCTCCAAGGTTGCAAGTGAGCCCGGGTAAAACTTGTGGTTGTAAGGTTGCAAGTGATCCCGTTGTAAAACTTGCGGTTGTAAAGGTTTGCAGGTAAGCCCGTTGCAAAACCTGTGGGTTGTTAGGTGAACCCGTGTTCGTAAAACCTAAGGTGTAAAGGCTTTCTTGTGCCTGGAGTAAACAAGAAGTTTAGTGGATTGAAAATCTCAGGTGAAGCCTGGGGACTGGATGTAGGTCTGGAAGTGACCGAACCAGGTTAAATCTGTGTGTGCTGATTCTGTTTTTGATCTTCATATTTCTAGCACCACACCATAACAAACTTATTTGTGCATAGCATGATTCATTGTCATTTTCATCAAGCACAAAAAGTAATGTTTTAAAAGAGAAGTTTTAAGTTTTATTCTGCCACCCAATTCACCCCCCCCTCTTGGGTGACAGTCACACATTTCAAACATAAGATGAAACAAATTGAATCCTTCAATCTAAAAACCAATACAGAATTTTGTTGTCTCTCATAACACTTGAGACACATTTCCTTCCAATCCTATCTTAACTCCAAAATATTCATTGTATTTATTCAGTTTCATTAAGTCCTTTTGCTACTTTTGTAGAAACAAAGAGAAAAACAACAAGCGCGCCGCGCAAAAAATGAATACAATCATACAATGTCCCGTGGGGGATATGACTGGTTGAGAGCAAAATTGGAGGCGGAGCAGCGCCGAGCAAGGATGTTAGAGGAAGAATCTGAGGGTTCAGTTGTTTCAAATCCTGAGCCCACCATCAAACGTCACATACAGTGGTGCGAGGGTCGGAAGAAAAGATCCGGAAAATATGTCAATGAAAAAGTTGAAGAAGTTGCTAAGAGAATTGTAAGTAGTATATTCATATATACTGATTTGGTGACATTATGTAGTGATTAACAATGCATTGAACCTTACACAATATTATCACTATTTTTCAGGAAGATCTACAAGAGCAAGACTCTCAAGGCTCATTCACACCAGCGGGCCCCAGAATGGACATTCTGGCAACAGCATTAGGGAAACTTGACAATCCTGGTAGAGTTGTGGGGGTTCCTGGGAAAGTTGGGGCAAAGAAGTTTTTTGGGAAAAAACGCCGAACAAAGCCCCGCCCCCGAAAACAGAGTCAGCTGAGGAGATTGAGGCACGGGATTATGCTAGGCTTTCTGCGGACTTCCAATCACAATTTGACCTCCTCACATCTCAGTTGGAGGCTGCACAGGGATCTAGAGATTTGTCCCAGCAAAAGGTATGAGCAAATTTATTTGTGAACTCTTCAATTTAGTTGTCTCATTCAACTTTTTAACTCATTCAACTCAATTCAAATGTATTGCATCAGGTTGCTGCAATTCCAGGAGGTGAGCCAAGTTATACACCTGATGCCAACAAAGAGTTGTGTTATCTACATCTGGATGTGCCTCACATGCGTGCTGTTGCAAAAGCTTATCAATTCCCAGACGCCAAAATACTTCATGGGAGGCCCATTCAAAAGGGTCAAGTGAAGGTGCAGGTTACTGAAGTGTTGAATGACGAGCATATGACACCTGTTCCCATCAGTGATCCAGAGGTAACACATATAGCCAATGCAATTGGTACATTTATCGTTTGGCCCAAACACCTTGCACTTGATACTCCTCATGAACCCGGTTCTCCAGTTGAAAAGGTGATTAAATTGTCCATTACTTGTCTTTATACACTGCTATTTGTTCATGTATATACAGAATGATTAATGTGTTCTTCATTTGCAGACATTTGATGATGAGAAGTACCCTCAACTTAGCATGCTCTGGATTGTGCAGCCAACTATGACTAATTATAGATTCAAAATGGCTGCTGGGATTGTCCATCCAACTACAGAGTATGATATTTGGCTTAGAGGTGACTCAGATGTGAAGGAGTTTTTACAATTGGAAGAGCTTGAAAGTTGCTGGCTTGATTTGTCCATCAGGTAAAGAACAATTATATATTCTTAATTCTTTTCAATATAACCGGTTATGTGGATTATTCTTATCTGCCCATTATGTTTAATAGGTACTTACATGAGAAGTGTGAACAACACAGTACAAAGAAAAAGATAATCCGCTTTTTAAGTCCCATTTACCTGGCTATCAATGACACCATTCTGGCAACTGAGAACAAGTCTGAGTATCGTTTGAGAATGCGGAGTTATGTGGAATTACAAATGTCAATAAACCGTGGCACTCTCTATCTCGCGCCTGTCCTCAATGGGTAATTAGAATTTGACTTAATAACTTCTAACTTTATTTATTAGTTTTAACGTTTGTATTTTATTTTATTTGTTTCAGGCGTCATTGGACTTTGGCTGCCATTTGTCCCAGAGAGTTTAGAATTTTTTGGTTTGACTCTATAAAGGGAGAAAGTATTGACCAAGATCACAAAAAAATCTTTGAAAAGTTAGTTAGTTTTATATCTTCCAATCACATTTGACGTGATAACATTAGACTAAACTTTAGATTAAATGCTATCATTTTTCATGGTTTCAGGGGCATTCTAAGATGGCATGATGCACAGGATACTGACGCTCTTACGATCAAGCGTAACCCTATTCGGACTTTGAATATTAAGGTGTAATGTAACACCCTTTCAAAATCATATACAATTTATATAAAATTACATTTACACTCCAAAAGTCTCAAGTCAGTGACAAATTTAAAAATTGATGATACCTTTTTTTTAAATAAACACAAAGTAAAACATTAAAAGCTGAGGTCAATGACAAAATAAATATAAAATAAAAGTGTGCTTGCACCTCAAGTGCCTTCCCCGGCTTGCTATTAGATCCCTTCACCTAAAATTGTTAATAAAGGGGTGAGATCGACATCTCAGTAACTACCGAAATCTCCTAACATACACAAGCAAGTTACATATAATTACAATACAAAGTTTGTTCACATATTTGTTCCTACAAATCAACTCTTTATCCATATCGATTGACCTCTTAATTCAAAAATGATTCCTTTACATTAAGATTTAACTCATGCATAAATGCAGTATGCCTCCCTTATATCACCTCCACCCTTATACCGCTGACAGGAGTCATAGGCTAACATATAGTCCAAACAGAAATAAATCTAATCAAATAGATTATCCCAAGCTCACCAGTACATGAGATATACCCTGCCGAGGTATAGAGCTCAAGTATGGACTATGGCTCCCCTCCTTAAAGAACAAATATAAGGAGGTGTCACATGTCCCATAACTTCCATGCAATCCTGGCAAGGGAAGGCATAGAAGAAAGGGCCCTGACAAGTACCACTACCATTGTGCACCGAGTGGTGGTATAAAAATTCATCATCACATAATCCTCATCTAATCCCTATCCCATCACAGATGTTCATGCAATGACAGATATATACATTCACCAACAATTAAAATATACTTGAATTAAATTATCATAAATACACTCTTTAACACAATATAATATCATCATATAAGCAAGCATACTTGAAAAGAATCAAAGTACTTATCATTCACATATTACATATCAAAACAGTTAACAACAAACATGCTTGAAAAGGAACAAACTAATTTAACAACAAACATGCTTAAAAAGAAACAAACTAATCATAACAACACACATTTTTGAATTAAGAGGTAATCAGTAATCAGTCAGATTATAATTATACATAACTTACAAGCATACGAAAGAATCATTCAGAGTTACCTATTGCTCCTTAGCTCACAGGTAAACACACAATTACGATCACTTCAAAGCTCCTACTAAAAGTCTTAATTTTGTTGTGGATGGAAGGGAGACTACATAAGTGATTTTGTTGTTGGTGGAAGAGAGGCTACCTATGAGGGGAGAGGAAAAAGAATGGAAGTGGAATAAAAAGGTGTTATATAGGAGGTAGTCTAGGGTTTTCCTAGTTGGGCTATTTAGAGTTTGGGCCCCTTTTATTTTAAAAGAGTACAAACATCTTGTATGTGTATTAATTCCATTTTTATTAATATCCGATTACTCTCTTGATAAAATAGTCATCCACAAATTAAAATATTTTTATTATTTTAAGTTTTAAAACAATTTTAATATTTCTTACTACTCTATTCTTAAATAAAAATTTTAAATCTCTTTAAGACAATTTATTTCTAATTACTAAAAATATGGGATGTTACATGTAACTTTTTAATATTTAACTTAATTTAGCTGCAATTAAATTGTATGTGAGACTATTATTAATAACTTAATGATGTTATTTGTTTTATTTTATTGTGCCCAAAATAGCCAGGTCATACCGAGTGTGGCTATTATGTCATCAAGTTTATGTTTGACATAATTCATCAAGAATTCACACAAGGGAAATTCGCTACTGTACGTATTCTTTCCCCAATGTTACAATATTCAATGCATCTATAATATTATTTTAAACATTGTCCTTATGGTTATTGCAGTCTCTGGGGAGCATATATGGTTTTAGCAATGATCCTTTCAGCAAGGATGAGGAAATAGACATGATACGTAATGAACTTGCTGAATATTTTTTTTCTTTGCCTAATCTCAATCAGGGTAGTAATTGACTTTGTAGAATGTTCCATGTTGTGGTTGTATAATGTGCACTTCTGTTGGATCCTTTTTTTGCGCAGAACTGCTTCTGTTGGATCTCACTTAGAGTAGTAATTGACTTTGTAGAATGTTTCATTTTGTGGTTGCTTGTATGATGTCTGCTTCTGATAGCTCTCTGGAGTATATTTGGATATCTGTTTGGTCATGTAATTTATCTGTTGGATATCTGTTTAGGCGCAGCTTTCATCTGGAAATGGCATTGAACCACAAAAAAAGTAGAAATTAAAAAAAAAACCAAAATTTCACGTCCAAATATCTGCAAAGTGCGGTCGTTAAAGGTATTCACGACCAAACTCTGCAAATATTTGGTCGTGTATTAGAGGTTATTCACGACCAAACTCTGCAAAGTGTGGTCGTTATAGGTTTTCACGACCAAACTCTAAAATGTGTGGTCGTGAATAGTCCGATAATTTCAACTGATTTAAATACTTCCTGGTCTCTATCGACGACCACGTTTTGCACATGTTGGTCGTGAAAAACATTACGTTTCACGACCAACACGTCTTAAAGTTGGTCGTGAATAACCTTGTTGCCACGACCACACAAATTGGGTCGTGAAAAACCCTACTTTTAACGACCGGGGTTTTAACGACCACATAAAAGTGGTCGTAAAAGGCCTCATTTTTTGGTCGTGAAATACGTTCGGTCTAGTAGTGATCCCTTCTTTGCTATTTTATCAACAAATGCCATCGTTTACCCTACAACCTATATCACCGAATTGCACATTCGAAAATCCGTACCACATCAAGAAAATAAACTTAGCATACTTTGAGTCCTATAATCTTTCCATGATCTTCAGTCTTGATATAAATCCACTACTCCTAAACACAAATTTTCATGACTATTTTCCCTAGATACGTTTACTTACTTCATTCTAAACATTCCAATTTAAATAAATCTTAGTACGGAGCAACCACTCTCCCCACCATAGGAATTTTGTCCGCAAAATTCACTGCACATATCCTCCAAACAAAGATTAGTGATCATGCACATCGGGAAAGGAAAAGGAATATATATTGCCATTCTATATGCAATGCAACAGGCAGGGTATCGTTTAACCATAAAACTGATACCACTTTGTAACATTTTGTTACTAAATCCCTAATTTACCAATAATAATACTTTCAATCCAATAATTTACTTTACTAACTATGATAGAAAATGATTTTTCCATAATATTAATATCACTATCATAGTTAGAAAAGAATTTCCTAATAATTTATGAATTATCCATGATAGAAAAGAATTTCCTAATACAATACCAATGCTATCATGGATAATAAATTACTAACCATGTTAGTAAGGATTCGCCTAACAGGGTTAGAAAAGAACCACCTAATATAGATGAAGAACACTCATGTTCTTTGGCAAGCATCTAATTATGTTAGAAAATAGATTCTCCTAACATAATTAGCAAAAGAAACAACATTACATTTAGAAAAACATAACCATGGCAGAGAGGGGCCCATCTAACATGGTTATATAAAATAACAACACTCATCACAACAGTAGATCACAATCACCCGATATAACCATGTTAGGAAAAGAACTTTCCTCAACATAGTTATTCAAACACCTGTATCAATTAAAAATATCAATACGATTACCTGACTTAAGCATGTCAGTATCACAAAGCACAGTCAAACCTCGTTAAATCACAATCATATGATACGACCGTATCAAGAAAGAGATTGTCTTTCCATTATCAGACAATTCTCTTGTAACGGTCAATCCTCCAGTACATAATCAATCATCACACTGAAACAGTGTGTGATACAACCAAAACTGTCACAATATTTCAATATCGGTGACTAACCAACAATCAACAGAAACAACTAACACAATTCATTCCAAATAATACAAACAAATGCGGAAGCGGATGCAGCCTACTTGATGGCAATATATATCCCTACGGTTTACCTCCGGCCTACTCACTGACACAGTGCAGTTGGCCGGCCCCTTTTTCCCTTCCTTTCAGACTACCTTTGGGCATGATCACCTGCAAAAATAAAGGGAATGGGGTGAGACAAAACAATGTCTCAGTAATCACTACTTAACTCACTGTGAGACTCAGATGTGAGGTAGCGGAGTGTCTACAAGGTACCACAGTTTTCAAAACCTGCATAAACACACAATATATACATATATATCCAGAACAGATACATCCATCTCTCAATAGACAAAAATAAACGTGTGTGACACTGTGCCCGGTCTACAATCCGAAAAGCATGAAAAAGGGACCACTCTAACAATGTGAAAATCCCTGGTTCCTTTACAATCTGAGGAACCTGTACAATTAACCTATCGATTTGCGCAAATCGATAGGTTACATCGGCCGACGGTACTAATAATCAGTGTCATGCAACATACAAAAGATTTATACAGATATGTATATAAAGTACAGTTTATTTAGAAAGGTACCCTATAGCCCACGTTTAAATATAGAATAATAAGAACACATTTCATTTATATATATAAGTAGAAGAGGATGTTAGAAAATCCTCAACTACCGTCACCCTCAGTATCACAGTCAGTTAAGCGTGATTACCTGTTCAAGCTCAATAACCATAAACCCTAGCAGTAAACTGTTTTCCGCGTGCTCCACCCGAGTCACCATCGTCTACAATTGTACAATGACCTACTGTTGGTCAAGGCACCATATTAGTGACTTAAACCTACTATTCAAACTAATTCTAAAATGATCTATTGAAGTAATAAATTACTTCTAATATCCACATTTTTCTATATCCTTTTGTACCCCACAATTCCCTTAACTATTTATTTATAATTCCTAAAGTATTAACTTTACCATTTTCCCCTCACTCTTACCAAAAATCAACCACACATGCAAAACTTACCAAAACTGCTTCAAGAATAATCATTTAGTATTTCAAATGGCTTCCTAACCTCCCCAAATAATCCACCACCATTCAAACACTCTTTTACCTATCCAAAATCTCTTTTAACCAACACTTTAACTAACAAAATTCCTCGTACACACAATTTCAAAGAATTTTACTCCTCTCACACCTTCATAACACCTATATAAACATTTCTTAACTTCCAACTTAATCCGTACAACCCACATAAACAAACTTTCACTTTAATGAGACCAAAAATGCCCATAAAATTTTCAAAACAAACACCAGCCACCAAACACCATATTAATATCAATTTACAACTCCAAATGACTTCCCAACTTCACATACTTTCCACCAACTCCAAACATATCGTTACATTGTCAAATCCTCTTAAATCCAACACTTTAAGTACCAAACTTCTTACCAAACACCAATTCAACCAAAACCAACATTCCAACATCCTAAAATAATTTTAACAAACATTTATTAACCACCATTTCATTCAATCATCATTCATTAACAAAACCCAATTTCAAAGAACCCTAAATGTCCGAAAATTCCAAAAATACTCTTCTAACTTCAAGAAGGATCAAATACCTTCACAAATATTCATTTAACCACTCAAACATTAATAAATTTTGTTTAAAGCTCCAAAACAATTAAGTATGACCAAACCCTAAACCTTACCCAAAATTCCCAAATACTTGTTCTCTTTCAGAAAATTCAATTCCTCCATAGAATACTCAAATTCAATGCTTTAATTCCAATATTAAAGTATTGACATTCCAAAAGTGTTAGTATATCTAAAACCCTAACTTCAAAGAGGCACTTTATCTCAAAATCCAAAAATCCATAAGATAGAGATGCTTACATGGTTTCCTAACGAAAAAAGAGGTCAAGAGTTGCCGGAAAACGTCTCGAATCTCGCCGGAAAGTGGCCACAACAGTAGCTGCCCGAGCTGAACCAAGAGGGGAGTAAGAAAATGGAGAAAATGAAGTTGGAAATGAAGAATGGTTTGAAGAATCGAAGGAAAATGCTAAGCTTACTTCCCAACCGCCGTCCGTCGCCGGAAAATGAAGAGCTTCCCCGGAAAACATGGGAGGCCGACGAGAACAGTGGTTGCAAAAGGGAGGACTGCATCTGCGCAAGTTTTACAAGCTTTGAGGAGGAAAGAGTGTAAGGAATGGCATGGGTGTGGTTAAGGATGAGAGAAAACAAGTATGTGTGTGCATGTGGGTGGAACAAAATGAGAGAAATGGTGATATGGGGGGAGGGCGTCGCAAATGAAGGAGGAGGAGGAGTCCGAAATTTTAAAGAGGGAAGGGAGAAGGGGCGTGTTTGGTTGGGTGGAATAAGGAAGGGGTTATGATAATTTGTAGCCCAAACATGTCATAGTGTACTCTTTTTAATTTAAAACCACTTAAACCAGCCTCCAATCTCTTTATTCTTCAAAATATTTTGAACTCCACCTATTCCACAAATTTCAAATTCTTCAATTGCTTACTTAATTATTTGCACGCTTAATACTCAAGACTTCCAAAATATTCCAAAAATCACCAAAAATTCTTAAAAAATTCCCAAAATTTCCAATTTCTACATTTATTTCCCAAAACGCTCTCTAACCTTGTATTAAATATTCAGGATGTTACAAAAAGGCCAACGTGCATTTGATGGATTCATGTCAACTCTAGGAATTAGAACCCTCTGATTTGGTTGTGAGCCATTAAGTGTAATAGCACCTATAACAGTAGGTCTAAAATGAGTAACACGTAGACGAGTTCCATTGCATAACTCTGATGCTTGATCAATATTGCGATATAACATTATAGGAGTGCCAACTTTCAAGAATAATTTGTGAGGAGGTAACCCAGAGCATGACAAACTATTCAAGAAATCTGTGCTAAAATGGTCATCCTAAACCTCAGAGTCATCAGAAGATTTGTAAAGAGAGTCATTACTGGTAAATTCCATCTGTTCACCTGGTAAAAGTGCACACATGTATTGATTAATATCATTGACCATGTCTAGGGTGGGTGCTAATATTGCCCTGTTATTGAAATAACTATTGTTTGCCAAATTATCCAACAAAAAAGGGTATGTTGCCTCAACAATAGCTCGTATAGGGTCTGAAGTCTGTGGGAGCAACAATGAATTAAGGATACTAACTTCATTAAAACCATCCACACCTTCACCAATCTCACCATCGCCAGTTTTCAATAGTTAATTGGAAAATGCAGAAATTTTTTCTTGTTCTGCAACAGAGGGAGAAGCTGCAAGTCGCATATTAACTGTCAATGTATAACTATCTCACCAACAGAACGAAGTGAACATATAAGTGCATTCCACAATAAAGTTTTTCCAGTTCCTCCATACCCATAAACAAAGAAAAAACCACTCAACGATCTCTCAACTGTGTACATAATTTGATCATAAATGCCACGTTGTTCATGATTAAGTAACGCCACCAATCTATTTGCTCCCGCTGTCGAATGAACTATATCATAATTTTTTTCTTGGGCTATCAGATAATTATCCTCATCTATAGGAACTGAAGGTGTTTGGTGTGGCAATGACATGAAAGCATCTAAGCTCTTTCCATTCTCCAACAAAAGGCTGTTATCTTCCCTTAATGCTAAATTCTCTTTAACTACTGTGAGATATCTACACATAATATAATACTAGTATAAGTTAAAGAAGAACATGGATATTTAAAAATGGTAAACAAAAAATACAATAGAATTACATTGACTTACCAAGAACGCTAGTTCACTCCGTGCAGTACAGAATATCCTCACAAAGCAATTTTTTTGTCTCAGCCCAAACTCGAATCACAAAGGGAATAACACAATAACATATTAACAAAGAGTTTTCTAAGAGCCAAACCACTCGCCCATTGATTAGACCAAATTTAATATGTTTAAGCATTTGCAATTGAGCTTAATTAGTGTGATTTAATTGCTATATTTGATCATTATTGAGGATTTATTTTGTACATGCTTATATGTGTTAATTTGGGAATATTAGTCTTATTACTTGCATTTTAAGAAACCAAGGGTATTTTGGTCATTTTTTACTATGTGGTGTATTTTATTTGTAGGGTGGTCCCACGTGGGCCCCACACACCCTTGGAGGAGCTTAGGTGGAGCTTAGGTGGCAAGGAGAAGGCTAGTTGGCAAGATATGTGGACAAGAAGCAACTTTACCATTTTTGGTAAAAAGAAGGAAAAGCACTTTGTGAAGCATCTTTCCATAAAGGGAAAAAATGGCTCCAAGTTCAAATTTGAATTGGAGGCCTCATTAAGGGAAAAAAGGGAAGCACAATGGAGAGGAGAAAAAAGAGGAATTTTTGGAGGATGAACCTAGACTTAATGGAGGCCACATTCACACATTTTCCACCTTCATTCCCAAAATACCCTTCCCTCTCACAACATATACCCTCTCGGTCTCTCACTAAACACACACACCTCACCATTATTTTGCTTAAGCCTTCATCTCCACTTCATTAAACCTTCATTTAAGTGACATTTGAGTTTAATTTTCATTTAATTTGGGTGATAATCCCAAAGTTAAACACCCACATATAAGCTCAAATGTCACATTACCCATTCATTCCTTCACTTTCCATTTTCATCTTCATCTTCTTTCTCTCCATTTTCTCTCTTCTTTCCACACACACACCTTCATGGCCGACCATAACCACTCATTTCTTCACCATTTTCACCTCCAAAATTCGAAATCCATGGCTTCCTCCACCACATCCTCTTCAAGATGGAAGTTCTAAGCATGATTTGCTAAGCATTTCCTCTTCTCCTTCAAGATGTAGCTTATGATGTTTAATGATTATGTCTCTTCTAAGCATGTGAATCTCATTGCCTATGATGTTTTTCCTATACATGTTCACCTTGATTCTCATTATGCTCCCATTTATATATTCTCTTTGCATACCTACAACCCCTTGCAAAAGGGAAGTTTGCTATATGTTGTAGGTTCTTTTAGGATGCATAAGGACTATTGGGAAGAAAAGAGAGACAAGATGGAGCTTGCAACAATTCCTAAAGCGGATGATCCAAGCTTGAATGTGTTGAAGGCCGAAAAGCATCTCAAGAGAAGTTTGGAACTTGAAGCCACAAAGGAAGAACTAGATGAAATGAGTGGCTGTCACCCAAGAGGGGGGGGGTGAATTGGGTGTCAGAATAAAACTTATAAAATTCTCCTTTTTAAAACCTTACTCCTTGTGCTTGATGAGAGTGACGATGAATCATCCCATGCACAAGTAAGTATATAGTGGTGTGGTGCTTGAGATGTGTAGATTAAACAACCAGAATAAGCACACACAAATTTATCCTGGTTCGGTCACTTCCAGACCTACATCCATTCCCCAGGCTTCACCTGAGATTTTCAATCCACTAAACTTCTTGTTTAAACCAGGCACAAGAAAGCTTTTACACTTTAGGTTTTACGAACACGGGTTCACCTAACAACCCACAGGTTTTCCACCGGGCTTACCTGCAAACCTTTACAACCGCAAGTTTTACAACCGGATCACTTGCAACCTTACAACCGCAAGTTTTACACGGGCTCACTTGCAACCTTGGAGATTTAGAAAACCTCTAAATACTCCCCCTTACTTTTGTAATGTTACAACACTGTTCTTCAAGCACCAAGCTTTAGAACAGCCTCTCTTGATTAGAGGATTTGATAATATGTTCACTCTATGAACTGATTATGATAAACACTTAAGTACAATGAATGCTCTCAATAAATGAAGAGACTTAACTACAAAGAGTACAAGATGAGTAGATGAAAAGAACTCTCAATGTATTAAGTGCTCTCTTGCTTTTCTGGGCAGCTTTGAATGCTTGAAGAATGCTCTCAGTTTCTCTCTCTAGATTTCTGCGTTCTTCTCCAAGTTATCTTCATAAATGAAGATGAGCTTCTTTATATAGTGTCTTCAAGTATTCTCTCTCTTGGTAGGTGACAATGCCGTTGGAATATAGCTGTTATTCCCATGTTACCGTTGCTCATTAATGCTCCATTAATACTCAGCAGGGTTGACTTTGCTTTATCTCTGAAAAGCAACTCTGACAACTCTGCTCTGCCAAAAAGCACTCTGACACTGCACTGCTGCACGTTCTGACATTCTGATTGCTACCGGAAGCAATTCCACATCCGGAAGCAACATCACTCAGTGCTGCACTTGAACGTTCGTCTAGCAATATTAACACATAGTCACATGCAGTGGGAGTTCATTATGTCTAAGGAAGCTCTCTTACTTCCAGAAGCAATTCCACATCCGGAAGTACTCCTACTAGACTTTAGTTATGACTTAGAGTTATATTCACTGACGCTCGGTGTTGCCTAATCCAATAGGCAGCGCTAGTCACTAAGCATCCGGAAGCATTCCTGCATCCGGTTGCGTCCTAACTTAGTCTCAAGGATTTTATGCTCCTAATGTTCCTAGACTGTGTTATGACTTAGTGTTATATTCACTGACGCTCGGTGTTGCCTAATCCAATAGGCAGCGCTAGTCACTAAGCATCCGGAAGCATTCCTGCATCCGGTTGTGTCCTAACTTAGTCTCAAGGATTTTATACTCCTAATGTTCCTAGACTGAGTTATGACTTAGTGTATTACTTGCTTCCGCTGGGGGATGAGTCATTCATCCGCGAGCGCTAGTCCTAGTCCATCCGGAAGTAAATCCACATCCGGTTGTACTCTTACTTGTGGTTCTACATTAACCTAATTTTTCCTAAGTGTTTAACTTGTTCTTTCATATTTTAGTCTTCATCAAAACTTAAGATTCTAACATTCTCACCCTTTTTGATGATGACAAACTAAGTTATCTAATTAAGTTCATATTAGAGAATTAATCAAATAACACACAGATGAACTCAAAAATGAACTTCATTAGTAAATCAATTACAAGATAGAAATATGATAAACAGTCAGATTTACAAATAAGCAGATAACTATGCATGAGAAATATGAAAAGGAAAAATTTCTAAGTTAAATGCATGAGGGGTTTGGGTTCACAGTTGGTGTCTCTTTTTCCTCTCTCTCTCTCTCTCTCTCTCTCTCTCTCTAGTTGTTTCTGATTACACTCCTCTTGCTTCTTAGCCAACTGAGCATCCTTCTCACTCTGATCAATCTGAGCAAGCATTTCTTGAAGCTATGCCTCGCTCTAGCTCTTCTCTGTCTCTCTGACTCAAGGGATTCCTCAATGGCCTTCTTCAGGTCATTGACTTCAGTAAGCCCAGCAAATTCTCCAAAAGGCGAGTCAGAGATAGGCATGGATCCAAAGGGATAATGAACAGCCTTGACCTTTACATTCCACACAGGATAGTTTGGGTCTTCATCCTGACTTGACGTTGCTTTCCCCTTTCCCTTGCCTTTCCCTTTCCTTTTTAGGCTATTAGGATGCTTAGCATGTCCCCTCTCATCAAGATTCTGTCCAGCCATACCGCTCAAACTCCTCTGGAGTCATATCTTCCACCTCTAACTTAACTTCCACAAGTGGAGGAACTGGAGGCGCTTGGGTGGAGGACTGGGGCTCAGAAGCTTCCCCTACTTGAGATACCCTTTCTGACTCATGATCCTCAGAGCGACCACGAGGTTCCTCTTCTTCACTCTCAGAAGACTCAGAAGTACCAGCACCCTTTTTGGCACAGGACTTCTTCCTTGATCCGCTGAACTTGACTACTGGAGGAGGAGGAGCAGTAGAGGTTGGCTCAGAAGGAGGGATTGGCCTGCCTATGACTATAGGAGAATTGGCTTCATTCTTTAACCCATATTTCATCATAATCTCTTCAAGAATGTTCCGGGCAGGCACAGAGGGAGGAGGCTCAGCAGAAGAGGACTCGGGCTCAGGCTCAGGCTCAGTTGGAGATGCATCAGCAGGCGGATTATACAATACCATTTCCAATTTTGACCTCTGGCTATCTGAGCGCTGCTGTTGCATGAACCTAATGGCTTCCCCACGGATAAGGCTTTCTGCTCTACCAAATCTCTGATGATCCATGGCTCGGCGGAGTGCAGCAGCAATATCCTCATCTAACCATAAGGAGGGTTGAGTTAGGATTTCTCTCCCCCTTTTGGCATCATCAATAAGGGCGAGGGCCAGGGAGGAAGGATTGGGTGAAGTGGAGGGTGGAGGTTCAGGGCCAAATGTTCTGGGTGGTGAGTTCTCCGGTGAGGAAGGGGGTGAGTTATCTAGTGAAGGAGTGGGGCTAGGAAACCAGAAGTCATTTGACTCTGAGAATAGGTCAGGGTAGGGGAAGGTAGGTGAATAGGGAGTGGAAGAGATATTTCTTTTAGGTATCCTCTGAAGGCGTGGGAAATCTCTCAGGTATATGTGACTGAGGGGGTGAATGGAAGAGAAGAAACCAAGAGTCTCGGGAATGGAAGGAAGGTTGTGAAGGAGTGGGTTGGAGGATTGTAAGTGGTCTGGGGATGGTGAACGGTTGGATGTGTTGGAGTGGTTAGGGGAGTTGTGAGGGGAGTTTTGAGGTGAGTTGTGAGGGGTGTTATGAGGTGAGGGTGAGTGGTGAGTGGAGTGGTCAGGGTCATTTCGTGGTGAAGGTGGAGGTTGATTGTGAGGGTCATTTTGAGGGGGTGGTTGAGGTGGATTAGGAGGAGGGGGTGGTGGTAGGTTGGCTTGAGGTTGAGGAATTTGGAAGTGGTTAATGATAAGGTCTAATTTGGCCTCTACCCTTCCGAGGCGATCCTCGAGGCCCTGGATCCTCTGCTCCTGCTGCTAGAAGGCTGCGTCACACTCTGCACGAAGAGGAGCCATCAAGGGGTCAGGCATCTTGAAGAGGAGCTCAGTCTTCATTTCCTCAACAAGGCCCTTCATTGCAGCAGACACCCTTGGAGCTCTGCTTGGGCCAACATGGGAATCTACTTCTTGATCCCCGGCGCCAGACACAGAGGGAGCAGTGGTATGTGAGGCACTCCCTGCCTGAGATCCAGACCGAGTGGGCTTTGGTGGCTTGTCATACCTGATGCCCATCTTCCCCAAATTCATCGATCCCATGGGCAAGCACTGGATATTATCAGCTTCCTCAGTAGATTTGATCATGAGCTTCTCCAGGAGGAAGACGATGACTTGAGGGTAGGGAAGATAGCCAGGTTTCTTGTCTTTGGTTTCACACCACCTGTGCAACTCCAAACTGATCAATTGCCCAGGGTTGATGGGCTGCATGGTAAGGAACCTGGGGAGCCAGGGGTTGTCTAGCTGGGTGAACTCGTTGAAGTTTCCACCCTTGTGTGTCATCAAGCGGGAGTAGACATACTGAAGTACCCGCTTGGAGTCAGACATGGCAGAGACCTTTTTCCCTTTGGTCTCATATACTATTTCAAGCTCCTCCTGGCTCAGCTTATCAGAGTAGATCCACTGGTTCATAGCCTCTTCAGTGACCCCGAGCAGGTGGTTGATATCTCTCCAAGAGAACTTGAGGTTCCTCCCCCTTACTGTGGCCTTAAAATCAACTCGGCCAATGGTCTCTTTTTCATTCACCTTCTTGTATTTGGCCTTTGCTGTGAGAGACTGGTAGAACACCCTGAGGACGTTGATGTTCTACTCGCTGTTGATCCCCAGCCAACACATGTAATTCTGGAGATGTTCCTTCAAGTGGCCAAAGCCTAGTTCTTCAACCTTCTTCATATCAACATAGATACCATTGGTGAAGTAGGGTTTTGTCGTCTCAAACTTAGAAGAAACAACTTCCAGTGGCCTATCCTTGTACACAGAAGGATCATCCTCAACTCGCTGGCGTTTGGATGAAGGTTCTTCGCTAAAATGAACCCTCTTCTTATGCTTTTTCCCAGAATGCCCAGACTGTTCATGTTGTTGCCCAGATTTCCCAGATTTATGATGCCCAGATTTCCCAGTTTTTGATTTCTTCGAAGAGGTGGCTATTTGAGTGTTGGGGTTTGATTCATGAGAGCCGGCCATTTTGTGTGTAGTGGTTTAGGTTTGAATGAAATGAATGGTATGTATGAGATGAATGCCCAGAAATGCAGAAGATGAAGAAGAAGATGAAGAAGAAGATGAACAAGATGAATGTGCGATGAAGATGATGAATGTGTTCAGAGAGTTTTGGTGGCAAGAAATTTGTGTGAAGTGAGAATGACTGTTGATGCCTATTTATGCATGTGGTAATCGATGTGATGCACATAATGACTCTACATTGAAAACATGCGCTGTTTATGGGAAAACGTAAACATTTAAATTGGAACGGCGCACCTTTTTGACACGTGTCTCTTCACACTGTCAGAGGGGGCACAACTTCCTGTGGAGGAAGATGGAACGTTTGGTGAAGTGACGTGTCTTATACCCAGAGACTGGCGCTCCCGGTTGCTTAAAGTCATCACCAAGCGGCAGCAAATGAGCTTCCGGAAGAGGATTTGCTTCCGGAAGTGAAGGACTTAAGATTTAACATTGATAGCCCTTAGCTTCCATACTAGGGGACCTGCAAAACTTTCATGATTTGACAGCAATCCTTGCTATCGATTGCCATCTTAGCTCAGGTTGAGGAGTATCTCTTGTAAGTGCTACCGGAAGTGGATTCGCTTCAGGATGTGAAAGACTTGAGATTTAATATTGACAGTTCTTATGGCCTTTTCACTAGGGGACCTGCAGGTGCTAGCGGAAGCATATGCGCTTCCGGATGGTCAGTGGAAAAACTTAAGATTTAACATTAGTGTACATGCTGAGGACTTTCCAAGTCACAAGCTATGTTAATCAGCTCAATATCATAATCGTAAGAAAACGTGCTTGCTGGTTGGTTTGGTAAAACAGGAGTATTAATAAAGTGAAAACAGATTTTGGAAATTTAGTTCACAATTTCACATGGTTTCACTATCAAGTCATGAACTTTACTCATACTCTCTTGGATAAATACCAATGTGATAGTACAGGGAGTATCGAACAGATTGCATATTTTCAGAGTTTCATAAACAAGTATAGTTGATAAATATGCCTTAAGAATGTTCATGTCAGATTATGAGGGCATGTGAATTGTCAACACAATGAAATTCTAAAAACTTTAATGTCCATAATCAAGTTTCCAAAACAACCAAATTCTCAGCATATGATCACAAGAATAATTTTCAAATCTTAGCTCAAGTTCTTTCAAATATGCTTAATATGATCTCATTATTCTTAGGATTTCAACAAGCTTTGAACTTAATTCAGATTGTACTAGGCTTGTGATAATGTGTCAGGATATAAGGCTTTCAGTGGGTAGAGATTCTTAATAGTTCTTTCCATCCTAGTTATCTACACTCACTTAGGCTTCTATCTTATTGGCATTTGCCCTTGGATTTATCAAATTTTGCAGAAATTAATTCAAGGCATTTCCTAAGATTCCTAATGTATGTCCGACAAGAGAGACTATCCATTAAAATGCACAACAGAAGGAGTAATGGAAAGAAATGCTCATATAAGATTGGCGAGATTTCCTCAAGATTGAATTCAGAACAGCCATTTCTTCTCATCTTGATAAAGAGCATACTCGTTGACGTTCTCTCTTATACATCCACATCGTTCAAGCTTTCATAATCTGTCAACATACTTAACCACAAGCTTGAACTGAGATCATTAGTAGATGGAGACTTAAGATGTGATTAAAGATTATTGCTCGAGTTCACAGCCAGTCAGTTTATCGCTAAGAATATTCAGGATTAGTTTGTAAACACAAGATTCTAGTTGATGACTAATAAAGGTCAATATTATGATAGACAGTCAAGATGTTTTATGATTCATCTGTAGCACAACCTATCTTTGATTTGAAAGTTTGCATTTCAAAAATCTTTCAAAAGTCAAAATGAATGCATAAACTATTTTCTTTTGTGAATGGTGCCTTTTCAAAAAGAAATGATTTGATATGCACAAATATTATAAAACCCAAAAAAAATGGATTTGAAATGATTTGATCATTTTCAAAAATAAGATCACCACAGGTTAAAAATCATATCAATATCACATTATTTGAAAATTGTTAAGCCAGTCATGTAGTTAGGCGCTACATGTTCTTCATATCCATTCCATAGAGCAATTTGACTTTTATCCTTAGACACATGAATGTCAATTGCCGATGGAATGAGTGACATGCATTCATTACCCAGATAATCACATAAGTAGAGGAGAGGGTAAGAATGTCATCACCAAGGCTACATTCGCGTCAGGCAGTAGCTTGCTTGATTTTGACAGGCGATGCAAGGGTTCTTTCCATTTCAAGGTCAGCACCAAGACCCAAGCGTGAAGAGCAGCTCATCAAGGTTTGTCTAATTGCTCAGATGAGGTATAGTCAAGTCTTGCCATTCCTTCGGATCTCCTTTCCTACAAAATACCAAATAGTTCAATTTGTTTTCCAGTATCCAAACTTGGATCTGACTGGTCAGTTTGTATAATTCACATGCACTTAAAGGTTATTCATTATGTATATGGCATTGTGAATCTGTCATGACTATATGCACAGGGATATACATAGTTTTTGATCATGATAGTCATAGATAGCATGTAGATTATGAACATTGTGAATTTCTTTAAACTTTCTTCTATAAGGAATATAATGTTCATATCTAAGATGTTTAATGTAAGATCTCAATAATCCCATCTAACATTTGCATAGGAGATTTTACTATCGCATGCTTCGACCCTAAGTGATCCCTTGCTTACCCAAGGAGATCTTCTATACTTATCCTTGGCGTGAAGCACTGTCTTATGAGTGACAGAATTCCTAGCCTTTCTCCATGTTGATCGAGGAATTCTCACTCTCTCGTTCTTCTCAGGATAGTTGAGTGGAACTCTGTGATAGCTCATCCTTGAGATAGAACCTTTGTTCCTTGTGGTTGCGCACTGCTTCCTATGATTGGACCAGGTGGTTGTACCAGTGACATCACCACGAGTTCTCTTCTTTGGTACAAGAGAAACTCTTGATCTTTCCTGCACAAGTAAGGCGCACTAGAAGGAAGTTTTGGTACCCATATGTACTTGGGTCCTACATGGTTAGCACTGGACCTTACTTGTCCTTTAGGGATCCATACAAATTTATTTCTCACATGTAAATTTCTTCTAAGACTACATGTGTGAGAAATATGACCTGATCTACCACAATAATGACAAATAATGGAATGATATTCAGAATAGGATTTCCTATCATTATCTTGTTGGTCAGTTTTGTTTTCAAAGACTCTCTGTTCTTTTGAAACAACTTTTGAAGTCTCAGGGCCTTTTGAAAACTTTTCTTTTTCCTTCAATAGGGATTCACAATTGGAACAATTTTCAGTACATGTTGAAGCTTCCGCTCTCGATAGAGGACTAGCTATCGGTAGCAATAGCTGTTCTTCTATGGATGGAACTTTGGAAACCTTGGATGTAGAGGAAAAAATGAATTCCTCAAGTTTCCTGTTCTTTTTCCTTAAGCCTAGAACTTCTTTTGCAAGTTTATAGAATTCAATATGTAACTCATTATATGTGTCTTGCAATTCAGAAGGTTCAAGTTCAGATACCTCATTTTCTTCGGTTTCTGAATCTTTTAGGTAGAGATCAACACTCTCTTCACTGCTGCTAGCTTCCTCAAAAACAGCTTCCTATAGCTCACCAACAGTTGATCCACAGGGGGAACGAGATGAGCTTTGGACAGCTTTACTTTCAAGAGAGTGATCAGAAGTATACATAGCATCAAGAGTGTGCCAAATATCTCTAGCACTAGAGCAATGTTTGATTTTCTTGAAATCACTTTCAGTTAAGCATTTGTACAAAATTTGCATTGCTCTAATGTTTAAGGAAAATAAATTCTTTTCTTTTTCCGTGCAGTCCCTGTTTGGTTTGAAATCAAAATCCTTTTTAAAAACATCCCACATTTTGAGATTGGAGGATTGCATAAAACTTTTCATCCTAGCTTTCCATAGAGAAAAATCAATATTTTCTAACATAGGTGAAATGGTAGGATCAAGACTCTCAGAAAACATTTTATAACCCAAGTCAGCCATGGTCTTTGCACTTGAGATCGTTGGATCCTTTAAACAAGTGACCTTGCTCTGATACCAAATGAAATGAGTGGCTGTCACCCAAGAGGGGGGGTGAATTGGGTGTCAGAATAAAACTTATAAAATTCTCCTTTTTAAAACCTTACTCCTTGTGCTTGATGAGAGCTAGTGACGATGAATCATCCCATGCACAAGTAAGTATATAGTGGTGTGGTGCTTGAGATGTGTAGATTAAACAACCAGAATAAGCACACACAAATTTATCCTGGTTCGGTCACTTCCAGACCTACATCCATTCCCCAGGCTTCACCTGAGATTTTCAATCCACTAAACTTCTTGTTTAAACCAGGTACAAGAAAGCCTTTACACTTTAGGTTTTACGAACACGGGTTCACCTAACAACCCACAGGTTTTCCACCGGGCTTACCTGCAAACCTTTACAACCGCAAGTTTTACAACCGGATCACTTGCAACCTTACAACCGCAAGTTTTACACGGGCTCACTTGCAACCTTGGAGATTTAGAAAACCTCTAAATACTCCCCCTTACTTTTGTAATGTTACAACACTGTTCTTCAAGCACCAAGCTTTAGAACAGCCTCTCTTAATTAGAGGATTTAATAATATGTTCACTCTATGAACTGATTATGATAAACACTTAAGTACAATGAATGCTCTCAATAAATGAAGAGACTTAACTACAAAGAGTACAAGATGAGTAGATGAAAAGAACTCTCAATGTATTAAGTGCTCTCTTGCTTTTCTGGGCAGCTTTGAATGCTTGAAGAATGCTCTCAGTTTCTCTCTCTAGATTTCTGCGTTCTTCTCCAAGTTATCTTCATAAATGAAGATGAGCTTCTTTATATAGTGTCTTCAAGTATTCTCTCTCTTGGTAGGTGACAATGCCGTTGGAATATAGCTGTTATTCCCAAGTTACCGTTGCTCATTAATGCTCCATTAATACTCAGCAGGGTTGACTTTGCTTTATCTCTGAAAAGCAACTCTGACAACTCTGCTCTGCCAAAAAGCACTCTGACACTGCACTGCTGCACGTTCTGACATTCTGATTGCTACCGGAAGCAATTCCACATCCGGAAGCAACATCACTCAGTGCTGCACTTGAACGTTAGTCTAGCAATATTAACACATAGTCACATGCAGTGGGAGTTCATTATGTCTAAGGAAGCTCTCTTACTTCCAGAAGCAATTCCACATCCGGAAGTACTCCTACTAGACTTTAGTTATGACTTAGAGTTATATTCACTGACGCTCGGTGTTGCCTAATCCAATAGGCAGCGCTAGTCACTAAGCATCCGGAAGCATTCCTGCATCCGGTTGCGTCCTAACTTAGTCTCAAGGATTTTATGCTCCTAATGTTCCTAGACTGAGTTATGACTTAGTGTTATATTCACTGACGCTCGGTGTTGCCTAATCCAATAGGCAGCGCTAGTCACTAAGCATCCGGAAGCATTCCTGCATCCGGTTGTGTCCTAACTTAGTCTCAAGGATTTTATACTCCTAATGTTCCTAGACTGAGTTATGACTTAGTGTATTACTTGCTTCCGCTGGGGGATGAGTCATTCATCCGCGAGCGCTAGTCCTAGTCCATCCGGAAGTAAATCCACATCCGGTTGTACTCTTACTTGTGGTTCTACATTAACCTAAATTTTCCTAAGTGTTTAACTTGTTCTTTCATATTTTAGTCTTCATCAAAACTTAAGATTCTAACACTAGATTTCTTCAATGGCAAGCTAACTAACGATGACATCAAAGGGCTAGTGGTTCGCTTGAAGATGCTTAAACGAAACATGGAAGTTAAGGGCAAAGTTTTGAAAGCCACAATGCATGAACCTACACTTCTATTGGTCCTTGCACGGAGAGTTCAAAAGTTTCTCTTGAAACTACGAGCCTTTTGGAGAGCTAGGCGGCCAAAGGAGAAGAAGAAGGGAGCAAATACTAAAAATTCAACTTGGAAGCTCCCATTCTACAAGAAGGCCGAATTGATTAAGTGGAATCTTGTTAAACTAGCATTCATAAATGTGGCTTATGTGATGCTTTAGGGAAAATCCCTGGTTCATTGACTTGTTTTCTAAGTTGGAAGTTAATGTGCCCATGCTTGTGCTTGTGAAACAAATGCCTAAATATGCTAAGTTCCTCAAAGATCTTTGCACTAATAAGAGAGCTAGTAATGCAAGTAATAAAGTCCAACTTGGGACTAATGTTTCATCTCTCTTGAAGGGGCACTTGCCCCCAAAGTGTGGAGATCCGGGCTCATTTACCATCCCTTGTCAAATACTGAATCTTAGCTTTGGTAAAGCACTTCTTGATTTAGGGGCCGCCATTAATGTCATGCCTAAGGCCACCTACATTGCATTAGGGCTTAAGAACTTGAGTGATACTAGTGTTGTGCTTCAATTGGCGAATAGGTCCATTAAGAAACCCTTTGGATTTATAGAGGACATTCTAGTGAGGGTTAGGGAACTAGTTTTTCCGGTGGACTTTTATGTGCTTGACATGACTAGTGACACTAGTATGGATGATTCCTTGATCTTAAGAAGGCCATTTATGAAAACGGCCAACATGGTTATAAGCTTGGAAGGGGGTTTGTTACAATGCAAGTGGGGGATCAAATCATAAAGTTTAATGTGGGTGAAGCAATGAAACATCCTCATGAGGATTATTCCCTTCTTGGTTTGAGTGTTTTTGACTCTTTGATGCATGTGATTTGTGATGAGCATATTGATTCCTTAAAGTTGAACATGATTGGTAATGTTGATGCTCATATGTGCTATCATGATTCTTGTGCTAGTTTGATTAATAATACATGCTTGCATGATGTTCATGATGATTCATCTAGCATAGGAAGCTTAGTGACCGAATTCATTGACTCCATGCATGTGAACTATAATTTTGATAATGATTGCACTTCTATTTCTTCTATGTCAAGCTACAACCCCTTGGAAGAGGGAAGTTTGTTCACTTTTGTAGGACAAAAGAAGGATGGAGGTTGTGAATTCACAAAGAAAATTGAGCAATCTAGTTCACAAGAGTTTGATGTTGTTGAGCATGATATTTTGAAAAATGGTCGAATACATAAGTTGAGGGAGAAGCTCTATTTGAAAGAGCATGTACTTGTTGGTGACTTATGTGGTTCTCCTTTGCTTGATTGTGATAATTTGAACCTTGAGATGAATTGTGAGGCCTCAAACATGAAGAGTCCGAATTGTAGTGAAGGTTTGATGAAGCAACCGAATGTCCTTGATGATTTTGAGGAGTTGCCAAAAGTTGGTGATGATTTCTATGAGCCTCAAGTTCTTCAAGTTGAGATGCACACATTGATTCCTTCTATTGTTGAGCCACCTACTTTGGAGTTGAAACTCTTGCCACCTAATCTCAAGTATGCATATTTGCTTGAGGATGAGAAGCTTCCAGTGATTGTTTCTAGTTCGCTTTCTTCTCTTGAGGAGGGGAAATTGCTTGATGTGCTTAAGAAGTATAAGAGGGCCATTGGGTGGACTTTAGCCGATCTTCCCGGCATGAGTCTTACAACTTGCATGCACCGGATCCTCCTTAATGATGATGCTAAGCCGGTTAGACAACCTCAAAGGAGACTCAATCCTTTGATTCTTGATGTTGTAAAGAAAGAGGTGGAAAAGCTCCTAAGTGCCGGTATCATCTACCCCATTAGTGATAGTGAGTGGGTAAGCCCCATTCATGTGGTTCCAAAGAAGAGTGGGTTGACGGTTGTGAAAAATGAGAAAGAGGAGCTAGTGCCTATAAGAGTTCAAAATTCATGGAGGGTGTGCATAGACTATAGAAAGCTTAATGATGCCACAAGGAATGACCATTTTCCTTTGCCCTTCATTGACCAAATGTTAGAGAGGTTGGCCGGCAAGTCACATTATTGTTTCCTTGATGGGTTCTCCGGTTATTTCTAAGTGCCTATTGCACCGGAGGATCAAGAGAAGACCACCTTCACTTGTCCATTTGAGACATTTGCTTATAGGAGAATGCCCTTTGGATTGTGCAATGCTCCCGGGACTTTCCAAAGGTGCATGATGACTATCTTCAATGATTTGTTGGAGGATGACATTGAGGTGTTTATGGATGATTTCTCCCTCTATGGAGATGGTTTTGATGCTTGCTTGGTGAATCTTGAAAAGGCTTTGGTTAGATGTTTGGAGAAGGGTTTGGTACTCAACATTGAGAAGTGTCATTTCATGGTGGACAAGGGAATTGTTTTGGGACATCTTGTCTCAAAAGAAGGAATTCAAGTTGACAAGGCTAAGTTTGAGGTAATTTCTTCTCTTCCCTTCCCTACTTACTTGAAGGAGTTGAGATCCTTTCTAGGCCATGTGGGCTTCTATAGAAGATTCATCAAGGGTTTTAGCCAAATTGATTCTCCACTATCTCATCTACTACAAAAAGAAACCGAATTTGACTTCTCGAATTCTTGTAAGGAAGCCTTTGTTGAGTTGAAGTCAAGGCTTATTTCTCCTCTTATCTTGGTTGCACCTAATTGGGAGTTGCCTTTTGAGTTATCTTGTGATGCATCTAATGAGGCCTTGGGAGTTATGCTCGGCCAAAGGCAAGAATCTTTGCCTAGAGTTATTGCTTATGCATCTAAGACCTTGGATAGAGCTCAAACGAACTACACAACCACCGAGAAAGAACTCTTTGCTATTGTCTTTGGCCTTGACAAGTTTAGGCCGTATTTGCTTCACTCTAAGGTGATTATTTACACGGATCATGCTGTTGTCCGGTATTTGCTTTCTAAGCAACAAACAAAGCCTAGACTTTTGAGGTGGGTGTTACTTTTGCAAGAGTTTGAGGTAGAGATAAAGGATAGAGCCGGAAGAGAGAACCTTGTGGCCGATCACTTGAGCCGGTTGCCATTAGAAGTGGAAGGTGTTGATGATTCTTCTCTTGTTTGTGACACCTTTCCGGATGCTTTATTGTGTGCTTTGAATGCTAGGAAAGATCCATGGTATGCTCACCTTGTTAACTACCTTGTTGCCGAGGTGATCTCTCCCTCCTTGAATAAACACCAAGCTCAAAAATTGAAGAGGGATGCTAGCTATTATGTTTGGGATGAGCCACACTTGTGGAGGTTATGTAATGACCAAATCATAAGAAAGTGTGTGCAAGATGATGAAGTTCCCTCTATCTTGGAGTTTTGTCATTCTCTAGCTTGTGGAGGACATTTTGGTGCTAGAAAGACTTCAAGGAAGATTTTGGAGGCTGGTTTCTATGGCCTACCTTGTTTAAAGATGCTTATGAATATTGTAAGTCTTGTGACAAGTGCCAAAGGTTTGGAAGCTTGGGGAAAAGGCATGAGATGCCTCAAATGCCGATGCTTTATTGTGATCCCTTTTATGTGTGGGGCATAGACTTCATGGGTCCTTTTCCACCATCTAGTGGCTACACCTACATCCTCTTGGTCGTGGACTACCTTTCTAGGTGGGTGGAAGCCGTGCCAACTAGAGAAAATGATGCAAGGGCCGTATTGAAATTCTTAAAGTCTAATATCTTTTGCCAGTTTAGGGTTCCTAAAGCATTGGTGAGTGACCAAGGTTCTCTTTTTTGTAATAAGCTCATAACTTCTTTCCTCAACCAATTTGGAGTCAAACACAAGATCTCAACACCTTACCACCCTCAAACCAATGGGGAGGCCGAGGTGTCTAATAGACAAATAAAGAATATTCTTGAGAGGATTGTGAAGCCAAGTAGGAAAGATTGGAGCTTAAGGCTTGAGGAAGCTCTTTGGGCTAATAGAACATCATTTAAAACACATATTGCATTTCTCCTTATCGGCTCATATATGGCAAGGCTTGTCATTTACCGGTTGAACTTCAACACAAATCTTATTGGGCAGTTAAGGCTTGCATGGATGATATGGATGCCTCGGCCATTGAGAGGCAATTGACTTTGAGTGAGCTAGATGAGCTTAGGAATGAAGCCTATGAGAACTCTAGGATCTTGAAGGAGAAGACTAAGGTCATTCATGATAGTGGCATCTTGAGAAGACAATTCAAAGAAGGAGATCTTGTTCAATGCTACCGGGTGAGATTCAAGTTTTGTGGAGGGGGCAAGCTTAAGGACAAGTGGCAAGGGCCATATGACGTGCTCAAGTCTTATGACTTTGGAATGATGGAGATCAAAAACCTCAAGGATGGCCGGATCTACAAAGTTAATGGACACTTGCTCAAACTCTACAAAGAGAACTTCAAGCCTCCATAAGAGGTTGTATCTTCCCTTCCCTTACCTACTTTTAATTGCTTTTATTCTGAGTGTGGGGGAAGATGTTTGTTAGTAAAAAAAATAGGTTTGTTTTTGTTTAGGTTTATGTTCTAGTATGTTGTTATAGGTTGTTTAGAAAAACAAAGAAAAAAAATTATAAACATGTGCTTAGGTTGTGTGTTTAGTGTTGTTTAGTGTTTGTGTTGTGAATAAGCATGCTTGGCCGAATTGGATTGTTTGATATTGGACTGCCCTGGACATAAATGCTTGCTGCCTTGCCTTTGTTTATGCCCTTCCTACTTGGTTTAATTGGTCCCATTGAGGGCAATGTGTGGTATAAGTGTGTGGGGTGTATATTGGTGCCTAAAAGTGGTTTATTTCAAAGCCCACACACTTAGATTTTGGACTTTGATTGCATAATTTTGTAGGAAGTTTAACTTGATCATGACTCTTGAAAACAAATGGAATTTTCCTCTAGTATGCAAGTAGAATTTTTGGAATGAGTACTTAAGACATTGTATGGGCACTTTTAAGGTGTAAAGAGGGTGTTAGTTTCTCATTCAACTTTTCTTAGGGAGGAAGTGACCAATTTGAGTAAGCCACAAAAGTGAGAAAGCCTCCAACCGAATTGAGTGGGCCAATTGTCTACTTTACCTCCTAGAACTTGTCCTAGCTCTTGTTCAAGATCACAATGCATGACATGATTGAAAATGAAAGAGGCATTTCTTTCTAAACCCTTTTGACCCAAACACAAGCCACCAAAATTTATCCTTTGATTAACCCCTTTGGGCCATTCACTTTTCTTTTCTACCACCTTGACCAATATGTGAATAAGTTACTATAGCATATACTTGCATTTATATTAGTATTGTATTGTTGTATATTGTGAAAAACATGTTACATGTGAGAACAAGAAAATGGCCGAGAGCCTTGAGTGAAAAGAAAGAAAAAGAGAGATGGCCAAAGGCCAAGAAAAAAAAAGCAAAGAAAAGAAAGAAAAGAGAAAGAGGCCGAAGGCCTAAGAAAAAAAATGAAAGCACAAAGTGCTAATGTATGCCAAAGGCATAAGAGTGAAAAAAAATGAGAGAAGCACAAAGTGCTTGGAAAAAAGAGAGTGATATGTAGCATGCTTGATTGGACTAAGCTCATTGTATTGCATTTATATGTGGTAGGTACTTGTTCATAATATTGGTCATTGACTATCTTCCATGATTCACCATTCATATTAGCCTTTCATCTAACCCCAAAGTCCCCTAGATTTGATTGTGTCATGCAACATAATGGGTGGAGAACTAAGAGCTACTACAAGCCTATGATGAGGTGAAGAGAGTCGAGCCAAAGAGTGATCACAAGTCTCTAGTTAGGCATCTTTCCTAACTTTGAGTGAATGAGTTAAACACTTTAATCCGGTGAGAAAAAAAATCTCTATTGGCACTACTCCTTAACTCTAGTTGCTTGTTAAACTAGCATTCACTTTGTATTCTTAAATGTGGCTTATGTGATGCTTTAGGGAAAGGTTCAAAAACATCAACTTGTATGCTATGTAAATTCCATTTGCCTTCATTATGCCATATGATTGAATTAATCTTTTTACATGACTTTGCCCTGAGTGCAAAGCTTAAGTGTGGGGGATTTGATTGGACCGAATTTTATATGTTTAAGCATGTGCAATTGAGCTTAATTAGTGTGATTTAATTGTTATATTTGATCATTATTGGTGATTTTATGTGCACATGCTTATATGTAGTTAAGTAGAAAATCCTAGCTTAATTACTTGCATTTTAAGTAACCAAGGGTATTTTGGTCATATTGACTATGTGGTGCTTTTCTATGTGTAGGGGGGTCCCACGTGGGCCCCACAAACCTTTGGGATTGCTTGGAGTGCAAGGAATTTGCTTGGAGGGAAAGGCAAAGGCATAAGACAAAAGTTACCCCTTTTGTTCAAAAACAAGGGAATTGCATGTTACCAAAAGGGGTAAAAAGAGCTCCAAATTCGAATTTGAACTTGTTGAAGTTGTTGATGCATCATTAAAGGCATTATGGGAAACACAATGGAGAGGAGAAAAAGGAGGAACCTTTGGAGGATGAACCTACCTCACATTAAGGCCACATTCATCACACTTTTCACCTTAATACCGAAAATGCCCTTCCTTCTCCATGACATAAACCTCTCGGCCTTAAACACTCCTCACACACCAAAATATCTTCTTTTGCCAACTATTCATCCTTGACAACTCACATTAACACTAATCCACCTCATTAACCCAACTCCCACTTCATTTAATCCCAACCTACCTCATTTGACACATTATTCTTCACCTCACCTTTCTCTCTCTTCTTCCATTTTTCTCTCAACTTCATCTTCATCTTCTTCACCAAACCTCACGCAAACTCCACCTTCCTCCATGGATTCTTCACGCAACCTTTTCATCTCCACCTCCTTCATGCTTGGCTAAGCTCCTAGATCTCTCTCTCCAAAGGAAAAATGTGCTTGTAGATGTCAAATCCATTTGGCCTCATGTAATTGCTTGATGTATCCTGTAGGTTTCAAGTTAGATTTAACTTTTTGCCTTATGATTTCCTAGATCTAGGTTTCATTTGGTTAGGACACTTTTATTTTAGGTGTACTACTTGATTTTGGCTTGCAACCTCTCTTTTAGGTTTAGCTCATGAAAACCTATGGCTTATATGTTTGTAGTTTCATGGAGACATGTATTGCGATTAGTATATCTATGTGTTTGTGGAATGAATGTTTTACTTAGGTGCTAGATCTAGTTCCTAATGTTGCTTAAGGTATGTGCTAAGCTTGTAAGAGCTTCTAGCTTGATTAACCTAATCAAATTCTTCTAGATCTCTTTATGATCTAAGAGATTCTTAAGGATTTAGTTAGGTTATATCAAGGTTTGCAAGTACATGAGGTCACATTTATCATTAAGCACATGAGTACTTTGGAGAGGGAGGTACTTCTATTTTGACATTTCATCTCTTTAATTTCGGCATTGCTGTTCTTTTTGTTAGGTTTAATTAGTTGTTAAAAATCAAAAACATTCTCATAAACCTTGTTAATTTGTGTGACTTGTTAGCCTTTCACTTGCAAGATTTGAGCTAGAATTGAGGAAAAGACCTATACTAATCACTATACCTAGTGAGCTTGAGTATTGAATTGTATTGGATAAATCTTTTAAAGCGACAAAAAGGTTTAAATCAATGTTAGGGGCAGATCTGCACCTTTTGGTATACTTCCAAGGTGGATTTGCATATTAATCCTTGTTTTCATAGTAGTTTAAATACCATACAGTGTAAAGTTTCAATTTTTAATTTTAATTTTATGAGTATGTTCCTCTCTCTCCTTTGCGAGTGCGTTCCTCTCTCTCCTTGTGAGTGCCATTGTAATTTCATTCTGTAACCCCCACTTTGGATTATTGATCTCTGGTGGGTTTTAGCTTATCAGTTAGACAGTTACTCTTTATTGTAGGGGTGAGCCTTCTGTGTTTGGAAGGGTGCTAACGTTATTGGAACGGAAGCACACTCATCTCTTAGCTTCTAAGTTCGTTTACTGAGTGTGTGGGGCACTTGAATTTCTTTGTAAGTGAGTAAGTATTATTTTGCTGGAAAGATGAGAAAAACAAGAGAAGTTTGTTTGAATCTGAATAAGAAAGCAGTGAACTCAGCCAGGAAAACTCTTGTTGGGAAGATCATGACAGATAAAACTCTTAATAAGCCTACTGTCATCTTTATGATTAAGAAGGGTTGGCAAGTTAATGAGGAAGTGGAAATACTTGAGTTGGATAAGGCGATATCAGTTTTTTTATTCCACTTTAATGAGAAAGATTTTAATCGCATATTGAAGGACATACCTTGGTCTATCCAAGGCCATCTTTTAAATCTTCAGTTATGGGATGAATTTATGATTTTGAGTGAAGTGGATTTTAGCTTTGCGCCATTTTGGGTGCAATTTCATGGGCTTCCATTGGCTGCATTTGATGTTGATTGTGCAGAAATCTTAGGAAATGCAGTAGGGGAGACATTAATGGTGGAACATCTAGAAATTGATGGTAAATTACAGAGAAGCTTCATCAGGGTCAGGGCTTTAATAAATCTCAATGATCCATTGATTAATGAGATATTAGTTCCTAGGGAGGGAAGAGATCCAGCAAGGGTGAAGGTTAAATATGAAGGCTCCAAAATTTCTGCTATACATGTGGTCGTATAGGCTATGAAATGAGGAATTGCAAAGGAAACAAAGAATCATCAATTGAAGAGTCTAAAGTTCGTGAATTTGGACACTAGATGAGCACACCATCAATAAAAACTAAAGAGGGAAATCTGTTTGTATGCAAGAAAGACTGGATTGAAGTTAAGATGATGGGGATTTCTTAGTTTGCTGATGATGAATCCATCCTTCCATCAATGGAGGAAAATTCAGTTGATGATATTGCGAAAATTCAGGCTCCATCTTTGCTGGTTAACGAGAATGGTGGGAAGCAGTTACATGATGGTGATAAAGGATCAGACGTGGCCAATAATCATATTATTAGGGATTCTCCTATTAATAATAAAAATCCACATCTTAAGGCGGATATTGTTATTAATGAGCCGAAAGATAAGCCTGAAGGTTGGGCCTCCACGCCCAACAAACAATTTTCCAATGAAAGCAATATTAGTGAAAATTGGAAAAATTGCTAAGTAGTAGAGCTCAAACTTGCTCAGGCCCAAAATAAAAAAATTGTCTGGGATGAGACTGAACATAACGAAGAATTGGTTAATCAGAAGCAATACACTGTGGAATTTCCTAGTGAAGAGGATGACGTGTCAGAAGCTCTTGTTCCTACCCATATGCTTTCACCTGTAAGTATGATTTCTCAATTTAAAAAGGCTTGCTGATAATATATGCGAGAGCCCTGAACATCCAGAAAAAAGGCCTCGTTTTCTACAGAGTGATATTGGAGGCAGCCTTCCTGTGGTTCCCTTACAGCCCTATCAAAGAACAGGATCTAGACGTGAAATTCGTTCATTTAAGAAATCAGCACGCATAAGAAATTCTGTAAGGAGAGACAGAGTTGCTATTGAAGTTGTTGAGTCAGAGAATATTGAGTCTCAAGAGATTGGGATGGTGGCTACTCATTGTGGTAATAATTCTTTTTCTTTCTCTCAAACTGAAAACGTCGGTGGTTGGATGGGACCAACCACCAGTTCACAATGAATATATTGTCTTGGAACTGTCAAGGTATTGGGGTTGCCTTGTCAGTTCATAACTTGAAGGAGGAGTGTCTCCGTAATAAACCCCAACTGGTTTTCATCATGGAAACCAAGCAGAAGCGAAGAATAGTGCGCAAAGCTCATAAGAAATGTGGTTTTGATGAAGAATGGATAGTTGATCCAATTGCTATAGGAGGTGGGTTAGCTTTATGGTGGATAGAAGATGTGAATGTCAATATTTTATTTTCCTCCCCCAATATAGTTCATACAAGAATCTCTGCTTTATCTTGTGAAACACCTTCTTATGTTACATTTATATATGGTCCTCCAAAGGAGCGTGAGAAATTTGTGTTGGGATGAAATTAGACGAATTTCTCGGGGTATAAGTGAGTCTTGGCTTTGTGTCGGTGATTTTAATGATATTCTTCGGCAAGATGAGAAAGTAGGTGGAAATTTGAGACCAATGAGAAAGATTTTGAATTTCCAAAAATTTGTGGCTGATTGTGAATTGCTTGATCTTGGTTTTAATGGGTACCAGTTTACTTGGTGTAATAGAAGAGAAGGGGAGAATATTATTTGGGAGAGATTGGATAGAGCTTTAGGCAATATTCCTTTGCGTGAACAATTCCCCAATCTACAGGTGTTTCACATAGATCCGTTGGGATCTGGTCATCACTTTTTATTAGTGAGCTGCTGCCATAAGGGAACAAGAAGAAGACATAGAGTTTTTAAATTTGAGTCGATGTGGGTTTCTCATCCTAATTATTTAGCTACTGTTCGAAGGGGATGGCATCAAGCTGCTAACATTGACGACCCATCAAGATTAGTGGCTTTTATGTCATGTTTGTCCTCATGTAAGAACATTTTGATGGAATGGAGTAGGAAGGAGTTTCCTAATGGAAGAAAGAAAATTGGTGAACTTAAGATAAAGCTAGCAGAGGTTCTTCAAGCTCTAAATGGGGAAGGTATAAGTAATGCAAAATTTATTCAAGCTGAAATTGAATGTATTTTTGATTTGGAAGAACAATATTGGTGCCAAAGATCTAGAGTAGAGTGGCTAAAGGCTGGAGATAAAAACTCTAGATTTTTCCATTTATCTACTTTAAAGAGGAGGAGTCAAAATTCTATCTTGAGGTTGAAAGATAATGAAGGAGGCTGGTAATCTGAGACATCTGATATTTATGCGAACATAGAGAAATTCTTTCAGACTTTATTTCTCTCTAATGGGGATCGGCATATAGGGGAGGTGTTGTCTTATATTGAACCAAAAATTAATGTTGATATGAATGAGTTAGGGCAAAGGGGCAAAAATAGCCACCGTAATTTTCAAAATAGACAATTTTGGCACCCGTAATTTCGATGGTGCAAAACCGGACATTATAAACGAAAATGGGACAAATCTAGCACTCTTAAACATAGGTGTTAAGTTTGACCGTTAGTTGACTGGGAATGATGATATGGCATAATGACGTGGCACAATGAGGCATTATGTGTCACCCCCATGCTGATATGTATATGACATGACAAAAATGAAAGAAATTAATCTGATATGTATATGATTCAAATGCCCTGATCTTCATTTATTTTATAGCCACAATTCACCCCCCCTCTTGTGCATCCATTACTTTCATTTGGTATCAGAGCGGGTCTTTCTCACTCGATTCCAACGAATCCAGAAAGCAAAGAGCTAGTAATGGATACAGATTACTCCTTGCCAGATGTCTCTATTCAACCCAACAAGCCTCCAGGCTTTGATGGGTATAACTATCCATTCTGGAAGTTTCGAATGGAGACTTACATCAAGTCCAGCGACATCAGACTCTGGGATGTAATCGAACGTGGGGATCACACTCCACTAGATGAGGATGGCTTTGCTATGCAGCGATCCAGGTACACTAATGAGGACTATGCTCTAGTCCAACTGAACTATAGGGCCATGCACTACATTCAGTGTGCTCTCAGTCCTAAGGAATTTCATAGGATCAGCCACCACAAAAATGCTAAGGATATGTGGGAGGCTCTTGAGGCTGCTCACTCTGGAAACAAGGGAGTGAAAGCAAGAAGAGTTGAGATGTTGGTGGAAGAGTTTCACAAGTTCGCCATGCTTAGTCCGACTGAGCCAATCAGAGAGCTGGAGCTGAGGTTCACTCATCTCATCAACAACTTGGCCTCCCTGGGTAAGGACATTCCAGAAAGAGAGCAAGTCAGCAAGATCCTAAAAATCTTGAAAGGTGATTGGATCACCAAAGTAACCATCTTGCAGGAAGTCCAAGGAGAGTCAACCAGCTCCATCACTACACTCTTTGGTTCTTTGGCTGAATATGAACGAACATTGCTGGCTCAGAGAGCTCCTCAAGCCTCATCCAAAGCCAAGAATCTTGCCCTTGTTGCTCCCAACAAAGAGATTGATGATGATGATGATGAGGATGATGAGGAGGAACTGGACGAAGAAGAGATGGCCATGATGGTGAGAAAATTCAGAAAGTTCTTCAAGAAGAAAGGAGGCTTTCAGAAAGGTAACTCCAGTCAGAGGAAGGGATACAAGAAGGAAAAGGCCCCGGTGTGCTTTGAATGTAAAAAGCCTGGCCACTTCAAGGCTGAGTGTCCAAGCTTGCAAAGATCAAAGGGGAAAGACAAGAGAAAAGCCTTCGTGTCCTCTATCTGGGTGAATAGCTCAGATGACGAAGCAAGTGATGAGGAAGAAGTTGCCAACCTCTGCCTGGTAGCCAGAGAAGATGATGAGGAAGCATCTTCAGATTTTGATCTCACCCACGAGGACAATGAGGTAACCTTCTCTGAACTACAAGAGGCTTACAATGAGGTTCATGAAGAATTCTCTCGATTATGTAAAGCCTATAAAGTGTTAAAAACTAAAAAGGAATCACTTGAGTCCAAGGTGGACTCACTAAGTGAAGAGCTAGCGGAAGCCAGAAAGCTTCCGGTAGCGGATGGCAAGGGTTCTCCCCAAGCAGAACCCAATGCCTCAACACTTGAGAGCTGCCCTAGTTGCAGCAAAATCTCAGCTGAAAGAGACAAACTGCAAAATGCCCTGCAGAAGTTTACAAATGGGTCAGAAATGTTAAATATAATTTTAATGAATCAAAGGGAAATAGGGACAGGACTGGCTTAGGATATACTCCTAAAGGGAAAAAGTGGGTGGAACCAAAAGTGAAGCCCTACTTGAAATTCTTCCACAAAGCCACTAGTCACAGCTCCTCACCTTTTAGCTTCTGTAACTATTGCAACAGGAAAGGACACTCCACGTCCACCTGTAATGCCAAGAAGCATGGAGCAAGTAGCTATTACAAATGGGTCCCTAAAGGAACCAAGGCTACAAAGGATCCTCCCCCTGGAAAGGAAACTAAGGGAGGACAGGGATCCCGAGCCTGGAAACAATCCACAGGGAAAACCCAAGAGCCTAGAGCCAGCACCAGGCCGGAGGCACTGAATGATCATAAGCCCAAGGTCAAGGCTAACACTAGACCAAGGGCACTGAAAACTAATGACAGAGGACCCAAGAAAGGTTGGGTACCTAAGCTTACTTGATTCTTTCAGGTGTGTCTTAAAGCATCCAAGAACAGAAAATGGTATATTGATAGCGGATGCTCGAGACATATGACTGGAGACAGAGACAAGTTCAAATCTCTGGTGATCAAAGACGGAGCCACAGTAACCTTTGGAGGAAATCAAAGTGGAAAGATCACTGGAGTTGGAGAAGTTGGACCAGTGAAAGACGTCTATCTGGTGGACGGTCTCTGTCACAACCTGCTGAGCGTGAGCCAGAGCACTGACAAAGGAAATTGGGTAATCTTTGATTCACATGACTGCTTAATAGTTGATAAGCAGGATCTGAATTTAGATAAGGCCAATTTAAAATGCAAACTTAAGGCAAATAGAAATGGAAACCTATATACTCTAGACTTATGTCAACAACTGGAAGAAAAATGTTTAATATCTAGTGATGAGAACAGTTGGCTTTGGCATAAGAGGTTAGCTCATGTTAATTTTACTCAACTTGATATGCTAATTAAAAAGGAGCTAGCTATAGGTATTCCATCCTTTAAGGTAAAGCATGATTTTATTTGTGAATCCTGCCAACGAGGGAAGCAAACAAAGTCCCCGTTTAAAACCAAGAAGAGAGTCTCCACTAGCAGGCCCTTGGAACTGATCCATATGGATTTGGTTGGGCCAGCGAGAGTGAAGAGCTTGGGTGGAAACCTGTATGCTCTAGTGGTGGTGGATGACTATTCAAGGTTCACTTGGACTATGTTTCTTGCCTCTAAGCAAGATGCTTTTGATGCTTTTGTTGTCCTGGCTAAGAAAGTGCAGAATGAGAGAGAGCTCAAAATCACAGCCATAAGGACAGACCATGGAGGAGAGTTTGAGAACCATAGCTTCTCTGAGCTATGTGAGCAAAATGGTATTGAACACAACTTCTCAGCTCCTAGAACTCCTCAGCAAAACGGAGTGGTCGAGAGAAAGAACAGGGTTCTGACAGAGATGGCTAGAAGCATGCTCAACGAGAAAGAGGTTTCTCAAGTGTTCTGGGCGGACGCTATGAGCACTGCTTGCTACATCCCTAACAGAGCCTATGTTCGCAAGGGCTTGGACAAGACTCCATATGAGCTATATAAAGGGAGGAAGCCCAACATCAGCCATCTCAGAATCTTTGGATCAAAATGCTATGTGCATAACAATGGAAAGGTAAATCTGGGTAAGTTTGATCCAAAAGCTGATGTAGGTATATTCATAGGATATTCCCTTAGGAGTAAAACATATAGAATATACAACATGAGAACTAGAATTGTAGAAGAATCAATGCATGTTGTATTCGATGAAACTCCTACATGGGGACAATCCACAGAAGATGATGAAATACTAAATCTTCCAAAACCACCATCATCTTCTTCACCACCAAAAGAAACACCAGCAAGCAATCTCAAAGAAGAAGATGAACCCAGTGATGAACCTAGAGTGCAGACCGTGCCTGATGAGGCACAGTTGCCAACAGCTAGGAGACATCACAGGGATCATCCTCTTGATCAAGTGCTTGGTGATGTTTCTTCTGGTGTCAGAACCAGAAGGCAGGTTCAAAATGAAGTTGAGTTTGGAGCATTTTTATCTCAAATCGAACCAACTTCAGTTGAACAAGCTCTTGAGGACTGCGACTGGATTATTGCCATGCAGGAAGAGCTAAATCAATTTGAGAGAAGCTAAGTTTGGGAACTAGTCCCAAGGCCGTCTCATCAATCCATAGTAGGGACCAAGTGGGTCTTCAAGAACAAATTGGATGAGACAGGTCAAATTACAAGAAACAAAGCCAGATTAGTAGCCAAAGGATATAACCAAGAAGAAGGCATTGACTATGAAGAAACTTTTGCTCCAGTCGCTAGACTTGAAGCAATAAGAATTCTTCTAGCTTTTGCATCCATGAAAGGCTTTAGATTATATCAAATGGATGTAAAGAGTGCTTTTCTTAATGGTTATATTAAAGAAGAGGTTTATGTAGAACAACCTCCTGGCTTTGAGGACCACAAGCGTCCTAAACATGTGTACAGGCTAAAGAAAGCTTTGTATGGCCTGAAACAAGCTCCTCGAGCTTGGTATGAGAGACTCAGCAGCTTTTTGCTGGGCAAGGGTTTCTCAAGAGGCAAATTAGATAGTACACTGTTTATTCTTCACAAAGATAGAAATATGTTAATTGTCCAAATTTATGTTGATGATATTATTTTTGGGGCAACTAATGAAAAGCTGTGTGAAGAATTCTCTAAGACTATGCAGGGTGAGTTTGAAATGTCAATGATGGGAGAACTCACGTTCTTCCTAGGCCTGCAAATTAAACAAAAGAAGAATGGAATCTTCATCTCCCAAGCTAAGTACTGCAGAGAGCTACTCAAGAAGTTTGGGATGGATGAATGCAAGGAGTATGACACTCCCATGAGTACCACTGCCGCACTTGATGCTGACGCAAAGGGTAAATCTGTCAGCCTGCCCATGTACAGGGGAATGATAGGTTCCCTACTATACTTAATGGCAAGCAGGCCTGACATTCAATTTAGTGTAGGCATGTGTGCTAGGTTTCAAGCCAACCCCAAGGAGTCACACTTAACCTGTGTTAAACGTATTCTTAGATACCTTGAGCGAACACAAGAGCTTGGTCTTTGGTATCCCAGAGGTAACCAAGAGTTCTTGTGGGCTTATTCTGATTCTGACCATGCAGGTTATAAAACAGATAGGAAGAGCACCAGTGGACAATGCGCCTTTCTTGGTGGTTGTCTGGTGTCTTGGGCTAGAAAGAAGCAAACCTGTGTGTCATTATCATCCACTGAGGCAGAATACATTGCTGCTGCAAGCTGTTGTGCCCAAGTGCTGTGGCTGAAGAACCAACTGAGAGATCTTGGCTTGGAGTTCCCTGAGGCACCCATCCTCTGTGACAACACAAGCACAATTAGCCTCGCCAAGAATCCGGTTCAGCACACAAGGACAAAGCACATTGATGTCAGACATCACTTCATCAGAGACCATGTTCAAAAGAGGGATGTCAAAGTGCAATTTGTCCCCACTCAACAACAGCTTGCTGATATCTTCATCAAGCCTCTGGGGGTTGACCAGTTTACTTACATAAGAGGTGATTTGGGAATGGTAAACCCAAATGAGGTGTAATTTTTCAATTATTATACTTGATTGATTAAAACCTGCAACAATACTAACTTAGGCATCGGAGTGCCAATACTTGTTTTTGCAGGTCCCCAATGTTAAATCTTAAGCAAGTGCAACCGGAAGCAAAACCACTTCCGGATGATCACTCGCTGGCACTGAATGTTGAAACCAAGAGAGCGCCAGTGGCTGAACCAAAGGACACGTCACTTCAGAAACGTTTCATATCCCTCCATGAGAAGTTGTGCCTTCTCTGGCAAGGTGAAGCGACACATGTCATAAGGTGCGCCGTTTCAATTAAAACGTTTACGTTACCCAATGTGTAAACATATGTTTTCATCTGAAAAATCATGCCCATTTTACCCTCAGTAACTTTGCATATAAATAGGAAGTCATTTCACTTTCACTTTTTCACTTACTCGAATTTTTACCCCCTTATTCTCTGCACACATTCATCTTCTTCATATTCTTCTTCATCTTCTTCTTCGCATTTCATCTCATTTAACCACTAAACTCACACAAAAATGGCCGGCTCACATGAAACAAACCCTAACACACAGAAAGTCACCACCTCCAAGAAATCTAAGTCCAAATCTGGCAAATCTGGGCATAAGCACTCTGGTAAATCTGGGCAATCCCCTGAACACCATGAAGAACACCAAGAACATTCTGGGCAAGTGGAAGAACAGCCTGGGCAGACTGGGCATGAACAAGCACAAGCCAAGAGGAAAGGGAAGAAGAAGGTTCAATTCATCGAGGAACCTTCTTCCAAAAGACAGAGGGTAGAGGAGGATGACCCTCTTGTTTATAGAGATGGGGCTTTGGAGGCAGTTTCCTCAAAGTTTGAAATAATCAAGTCCTACTTCAACAACGGCTTGTTCATCGATCTGGTTAAGATAGATGAATTAGGGTTCCCTCATCTGCGCCCTTATCTGGAAAGATACATGCCCTGGCTGGGGATCAAGCAGGACTACAACATCAACGTCCTGCGAGTATTTTGTGAGTCCCTCTCTGGGAAAGTCAAATACAAGAAGGTGGATGGGAAGGAGCAGATCCGCAGACTCACCTTCACTGCCACAGTCAGGGGGAGAACCTTCAGTTTCACCTGGAGGGACTTAAATGACTTAAATCCCGGGCCAAGCCGTGCTGCGAGGGTACCAGCCACTGTGAAGGCTTTTGCTCAGGAGATGAAGGAAGAGATTCTTCTTCAACTTTTTGAGTCCTTAGTGGCCCCTCTAAGGAATGACTGTGATGCTGGGTTCCAACAGCAAGGGGAGAGCATCCAGCGACTAGAGGGTAGAGTGGGTCAAGTTGAGGCGCAGCTCGCCAGAGTGGACGCCAAGCTAGACCTTATCCTCCAACATCTCCAGATTCCTCAACCTCAACAAGGTAACTTACCACCACCTCCTCCTCAAAACCCACCTCCTCCTCGTCCTCCTAATCACCCCCTACTTCCCCCTCCTCCTCCTCCCAACACTCAACAACCACAGCCACCTCCACAAAATGACCAACAACCACACACATCACCAAACAATGACCAACCATCCCAGCCTTCACCCAACCATGAACAACAACCCAAGACTCACCCCAACAATCTCCTCGCCAATCACCCCTTCACTCCAACAACTCCCCATCTCCACATAACTCCCCTACTCGCACACCACCCAACGCCCCTACTCGTTCACCATTCAACCCCTCCGCCGGACCCTCCAATCCTAACCCCACCACCTCTCACACACCCATAGTCTTTACCTCTCGAGATAACCCAGACGACATTTATTACCTCCGAGACCAACCCCCTATTAGGTGGAAGGAAAAACAACCCGATGTCTACTATTCCACCTACCCCTTTGATGGCCTCTTTACCCACCCCACCTTCTTCGAAAGGAACTCCACTTACTTTCCCAACCCTCCTAAAACTCCTGAACACCAATCCTCTCCCACATCCTCTACATCTACCTCCTCACCCTCACCTCCTAAGAGATTTGGCCCTGAACCACCACCCTCCTCTTCATCCACTCCATCCCTGGCCCTCGCCCTTGTTGATGATGCCAAAAGGGGGAGAGATGCTGTGTTCGCCCTTCGCCTGACCATGGACACAAGGGATGTCCTCAGCCAGCCATCCCTCTGGCTTGATGAAGACATCACGGCTGCCCTCCGCCGTGCCATGGAATCCCAGAGACTGGGTGGCGCTGAGAGCCTAATCAGAGGAGAAGCTATCCGGTTTATGCAACAGCAGAGGTCGGATGAGCAAAGGTCCAAGTGGGACATGGTGGTAGTTGAGCAAAGTGAAGAAATTCCACAACCAGCCTCTTCATCTTCAGAATCTCCATCTACTAAGCAAAGCAAGAATATTGTTGAGGAGATAATGATGAAGTACGGGCTGAAGAAGGTCAACCACCCCCCATTGTGATTGCTAAGCCAATCCCTTCTACCTTTGGAACAACTTCTGCCCCTCCTCCTCAAACTGAGCCAACATCTGCTACTCCTCCATCTGAGCCAGCAGTTAAATTCAGTGAGTCAAGAAAGAAGGCAGTTGCTAGAAAGCGTGCCAACAGAGGTGCTACCTCCACTGAATCTGCTGAGAATGACGAAGAGACTCCATCTATCCAAGCAGAGCAAGAGATCCCATCAGTACAAGCCATTCCAATTCTGAAGGAAGTCAAGTTGGAGATAGAAGACATGACTCCTGAAGAGTTTGAGAAGTATGGGTACACAGACAAACTCTCTTTTGGTCAGATGGCTTGCCTGGATGCTGAGAGAGCAAGTGCCAAACCTACTCAGTCAATAGGCAAGGGCAAAGGAAAGGGAAAAGGCAAGGGGAAGAGGAAAGCCCAGGAAGTTGAGGAGGATCCCAACTTCCCAGTATGGAATGTGAAGATTCGGGCTGTCCACTACCCTAATGGCGAGATCTCTTACTTCTCAGATGCAACAGGATTCCCAGGCTATGAGGAAGTTGAAAATATGAAGAGAGCCTTCGAGGAGTCTGTTGAGTCTGAGAGACTCAGAAGAGAAAGGGAAGAGGAAGAGCTTCAACGGATAATCGCTCAGATTGACCAGAATGTGCATGAAGCCCAATTATCCCAGCTCCAGAAAGAAAATGAGGAGAGACAAAAAGAGAGGGAGAAGAAAATGAGACACCACCTCTGAACCCCCACCTCAACCCTTAAACTTAGAATTTTTCCTTTGATTTTCATGCATATTTCATTTTTGCTTAGTATAGATTACTTGTATATGTTATCTGCTTGTGTATTGCTAACTTGTAATCTTTTGCTTATCAATAACATTTGTCTAAGTTATTTGTGCTTTATTTAAATTATTGCTTTTAATTCTTTTATGTGAACTTAATCGATAAGACTTAGTTTGTCATCATCAAAAAGGGGGAGAATGTTAGAATCTTAAGTTTTGATGAAGACTAAAATATGAAAGAATGAATCAAGTACTTAGAAAGCAATAGGTTAACATTGAATCCCAAGTAAGAGTGCAACCGGATGTGGATTTACTTCCGGATAAACTAGGACTAGCGCTCGCGGATGAATGACTCATCCCCCAGCGACAACAAGTAATTCACTAGGGAAATAACTTAGTCCGGAAGCACTAGATATACAAAACCTTAAGACTAAGCCAGGATTCAACTAGAAGTGAAACTGCTTCCTGTTACATTTAGACTAGCGTTGGCTGTTGGAATAGATGACACTAAGCGTCAGTGAACATAAGCCACGTCTAGTAGAATTGCTTCCGATAGCTTAGTGACTAGCGCTGGCTGTTGGAATAGGTAACACTGAGTGTCAGTGAACATAAGCCACGTCTAGTAAAATTGCTTCCGATTGCTTAGTGACTAGCGCTGGCTGTTGGATTGAAGGACACTGAGCGAGAGTGAGTAAAAGTGAATATAACCCTTCATCCAGTAGTAGTGCCTCCGGATGTAGAAGTGCTTCCTGATACAAGGAAGACCTCTTAGACTAAGTACACTCCCACTGCATATGACTATGTGCTTATATTGTTAGACTAACGTTCAAGTGCAGCACACTAAGTAGAGTTGCTTCCGGATGTGAATCTGCTTCCGCAAGCAATCAGAATGTCAGAACGTTCAGAAGTGCAGTGTCAGAATGCTTTTGTCAGAGCAGAGTTGTCAGGACTACTTTTCAGAGATAAAGCAAGTCAACCCTGCTATGCATTGATGAAGCATTTATTGGGCAAACGGTAACATGGGAAAAACGGCCATATTCAAACGGCTAACCCACCTACCAAGAGTCAGAATGTTTGAAGACTATATAAAGGAGCTCAACTTCATTTATGAAGCTAATGAATTATCTTTGACATTCTTGAAAGAAGCTAGAGAGAGAAACCGAGAAAATCTTCAAGCATTCAAAGCTGCCCAGAAAAGAGAAAGAGCATTTAACTCATTGAGTGATCTTTTCATCTACATATCTTGTACTCTTTGTAGTTAAGTCTCTTCGTGTTATAAGAGCATTAATTGTACTTAAGTGTGTAACACTATCTGTTCTTAAAGAGAACTTAGTTAGAAAATCCTTTATTTGTAAAGGTTGAACCCTTGCTGGTTGTAAGGGGGAGCTAGTTGGAAAGGTTGCAAGTGAGCCTGAGTAAAACTTGTGGTTGTAAGGTTGCAAGTGATCGCGTTCAAAACTTGCGGTTGTAAAGGTTCCAGGTGCACCCGTTGTAAAACCTGGGGATAGTGGAACTCGGCCTGGGTGGTTGAGAACTGGACGTAGGTCAGGAAGACCGAACCAGTATAAACTCTTGTGTCGCTTTTATTTGAGCATTTATTTTATAGCCACAATTCACCCCCCCTCTTGTGCATCCATTACTTTCAAAGAGTTTTCTTTTCTCGCAATATTAATCATAATATTAAATCTCAACTAAGTCATAGTTTGGGATTTAATATGTCTGCTGATTTGGGTAGATATCTTGGGGTTCTTCTCATTATGAGAGGGTTTCTAAGTCAATATATCAATTTACGGTGGATAAGGTAAAACAAAGATTGGCTAGCTGGGAGTGTCATTCTTTGTCTCTGGCAGGGAGGAATACTCTTATTAATTTAGTGGCTTTGTCTATTCCTAATCATGTGATGCAAACGTCTATTATTTCTGTTGCTTGTTGCGATGAGATTGAGAGGAATGCCCGGAATTTTTTATGGGGTTCAACAAGTGATAAGAAAAAGGTTCATTTGATGGCATGGGACAAAGTTTGTTCTCCAAAAGTGTGTGGTGGATTGGGCCTTCGTCATGCTTCTCTTCAGAATAAAGCTTTTATGATGAAAGTGGGATGGGGGTTGGTGAATAACAAGGATGCATTGTGGGTTCGAGTAATTAGAAGTAAATAATTGTGGTCAAGATTTGATCCCTAATACTCAAACAAAGAAGCCAGGGTCAAGAGTGTGGAGTGGAATTAAAGCTGTTTGGGAGAATGTTAGGGATGAGATTGAGGTTGTTCACAGGAATGAACAGTATAAAGCTAGATGGAAGTTGGATAGAAGTGGTGTTTTTTCTGTGAAATCTGCTTATTCTATTGCCAAAGATGGTCAGGAGGGAAGTAGTTGGCAAGATATTTGGAAGATTAATATTCCTCAAAGATGTAAAGTTCATATGTGGGTCTCTTTGCATGATAGGTTGTTCACGAATAAGTCTTTATGTGATCGTCACCTCCATCCTGATGGTGTTTGTTGGTTGTGTAAAACTAGTGTTGAGAATTTGGGCCATGCATTTCGTAATTGTGTTAAGGCTCGTGAGTTTTGGCTTAAGCTGGGGATTTCTATTCATGATCTAGACTTTTAGGAGAGTGATGTTCAGACATGGTTGAAGAGTAATTTGAAACTTTCTCGCAGGGCAGATATAGAAAATTGGAAAGCTATTTTTTGTGTAGCTTGTTGGTTAATTTAGAGGAGGAGAAATGAAGTTGTTCATCATGGATCTTGCTCTAGTGTTGATGATGGTGTAGCGGAGGCTATAGGTATTGTTCGATGTATGGCGCAGGCAAAGAAGGTTCTGGGCGGTTAAGGAAGTTTTGTCAGGTATAGTCGATCAAAGCAAAGTTGTAGATGTAGTTAGTTAGTTATTTTTTTAGTTGTTTTGTCTTGTTTCCTTTTTATCAAAAAAAAAATTATTTCAGCATCACATATAAAAATCCTGTTAACTTGAAGCATATGAATGCATGCATATATTAGACAATGTATGATGTTTTATCATAGGGCGAAGGCCCAAAAATGATACATAACTATTGACCAAGGAACAAAAATGATACATAACTATTTCAACGTACACCAATGATGTCAAACTTTCACATGTGATCAAAAATGATATTTTCACTAATATGACAATAAGATTAGACATGAAAAGTCCAAAATGCCCTTATAAATTATGGAAAATTAAATACAAGTCCTAGGTAAGGGCATTTTGGACTTTTCATGTCTAATCTTATTGTCATATTAGTGAAATATCATTTTTGATCACATGTGAAAGTTTGGCATCATTGGTATACCTTGAAATAGTAATGTAGGAGTATCGTTTTTGTTCCTTGGCCAATAGTTATGTATCATTTTTGGGCCTTCGCCCTTTTGCATAATAAAAACATCCCGTCTGCCCTTTGTTAATTATATTTTCCACATCTCATCTCCGTTCAAAAATACACACCACGATCACCATCTTCACTTTTATTCTCCATCTTCCTCTTCTCTCTCAACGCCCTTTCCTTCTTCGTTTCCTCCGTTTTCTTCGGCCACCGGCGTTTTTCCCGCCATTCACGGCGGAGACGGTCACTGTCAAGGTCAAAAACACATTCAGGTGAAGCCCCTCTCTCTAATTCCATACTTTCTGCGATTCAGGCGAGCCCTAGAGTGATAGACGACGAATTGGGTTTTGGGAATTTCGGTAAGAGTGTAATGAAACTAATTTCTTGTATTGTAAACGATTTTCTAAGTTTGGTTTCATTTATAATTCTATGTGTTCTTTTCCTTTTCTCCTTTTCGATTCGTTTCTTCATGGTTGCCTCTATTTCTAACAAATTTCAAGGGGTTTTGTGAGCCAAAAGCTTTAATTTTCCCCAGTGGAGGTATGATAAAGTTGAGATATCTCAATGAATGTATGATTTGCTTCAATTTTCTGATTTTGCAATTTTATCGAGTATTCCTTTCTCCTCTGTTTGACATCAGTGTTCTTTTTGACTTGGTTAATGATGAATAAAAATTAGGACATATAATTGATTGTTGTTGCATGTTTAATATTGTTGGAATTTGAGGTTTTTCGAAATTTCTATATACTCCCTATGTTTTGGCCGGAAATGGGATGTATGTTTTAGTGCATTATTTTGATTTACTGCTTATTAGAGTTGTAATGATTTAATCAATATATGTATGCAGTATTTCCAGGCAAGGACGAACTATTGAGCCTTTGTCCATGCATGTTAACTTTGAGTGATATGAAGTTGCTATTGATTTTGTTTCTATATTTTGTCTTGTCGCATGTCATATTCTGTTTTGATTTAATTTGAAATGCTAATGAAGTATACATTGCTTTTGTGTGATAAATTGACGTGTTTGGAGGGTGATGTTATGATCAATAAGTTGTTCTTGGAGGATATAGAAAGGGCTGATTGAATCAGTTTAATCTATGTGAAATATATAGTATTTGAGCTATTGCATTTATGCTTTATTCATTTCTTTTTGCTGGATTAGTACAGGATTGGGTTCTTTTCTGTTTTGAGCATTTAACCATTGCTTGTTGAAATATGTTTTGAATCAAACTAAGTAGATTGTTCAGTATCATCTATATTGGACATGGGCTTTTTAAATTGAATTGATAACAAAGTGAAGGTAGAGGGAGTGCTTTAGTTATCATAACTGTATTATGGTTAAGAATATGATTTTTTCTTAATCTCTGTTTTGAAGTTAGATTATAAAGCGAATGTAAGATTTGTTATTACTGATTCAAGTATCTATTTTGATGCCCATTAAGTATGGGTACTAAAAGACTTGTGTATTGGGAGTTCTATAAATATAGTAAATTCATGAGTTTATTTTCTGAAGTTAATGGGTGTTTAAAAGTTGTTAGGAGCATTGTAGAATATGCTTTCTTTTATTGCTGCCCTGTTTTACTTTTTGTTTTGGTGATGAAGGGAAATAATATTCCCTAATAAAATGTATGTGTGCATGGAGTATTAAATGGATGTTGGAGTTTTTTGTTATAGTTATTGTATATCATGGAAATTTCTGATTTTAACTCCATTTCAACTAGAATCTTTGATTAAAATAAGTATAGTTTTTAGAGTTTAGATATGTGAATTATGACTAAGTAGGATTTGATTGTATGACGTGAGAGTGATTTTGCACTCTTTTTGAACATAATGATTTATTTTGTGTGTCTTGTGTGAAGTTTATGTGAATGGCCTATATTATTTATGGTTGATAAGTTTGCGAAAGCAATTGTAATTCCTTGTAATTATAAAGTTGAATATGTGATTATTTTAAATAGCATTAAATTATAACTGAGAAGTATGATTTACAAAAGTATGGTGTTTAAAGTCTTAAAAAATTCAATGGAAATATTGTGGCTGTTAAGTGTAGATAAGGTTAAACTGAATGTTGGATTTGAAATCATTACCTTTTCTTATTTTACAGTTTATTTGGAATCACTATTAAATTGTAAAATGGCCGTCTTTTGTGAAAGTCCAGTAATTTAAGGTGCTTGACTATTTTACTTGAACTCATGTACTGTTTGAAGATAGAATACGAAATGAATTAAATTTAAATGATGATTGAACTTGATGTTAGATATAGGTTAGTGTATTTAATGGTGAAATGAGGAGTCTTGAGGATTTAATGTACTTATTTAGTTGATTACAAGGAAATTCTAAAAAATGACAAAAACCATATTGCAAGTGCTTGTGGTAGTTGAGTTTGTGCAGGTTTTGCATTTACTGGACTGACTATATCCATTGTGGAACATGATTGTAATAATTTATTTCTTTGAGTTTTGTAGCTCATTGGAGAAGTCGACTGCCCACTAGAATCCTTCTATGTCTAATGGCACTGTTAAGGAATACAACCAGTGAAAAAATGAATAAATTGAGGAGTACAATAATATAATATTATGGAGGCATATGCGCGGGGTTTCCATTTTTAAGTTGCAGAAAGCTCTGTTATTTGGCATCAATTCTTGATAGGTAACTTTATTCACTATGTATGTCAGTGTCATTTAATTATTCTGTTTTGCAACTTTGGTAAATTTATTTGTGTTTCAGTGGGCATAAAAATGCCGAGGGGAAAATCGCAATTGTAGTGCAGATATTTTGTTAAATTATTTTTCGTATTCTCATTTTCATCCCATTATAGGGACATATTGCATTGGCATATCACATGTCAAACAAGCCGTGGAAGTTACAAGATTGTGCTTTCTAGGCCTACAATAAGTAATTTGGATTGTATTTATTTAAACAATGTCCGTCTCAATATATACCTCATATGTTTGTAAAGTATATTCATATGTTCTTATTGTTTTTATTGTTTTTGTATCTTTTTTAGTACCCTCAGCAATCTAGCGATACAAAATGTGGATACTATATAACGAGGGCTTCATGAGTGGACTTCATTAGGATTTGTCTAATGTGTGTATAATTATTATCAATAATATTGTTTTGCCTACTTTTACTATTTGCTTCTTTTATTAAGTATAATTGACTAATTTATGTTATATCACTACTCACATACTTGTATATATATATTTTGCAGATTATTGATGATGAAGAAGAGTCTTTTGATCAAGATGTTACTGATGACATTGCTGTTTACGTAAAAGCGCCACGAAGATGGTATCGTGTTCCCCGCCCATTGCTACAACCACTGGGACGTCTTCCTCCTAAACTAAACTTTCATATCCAATTCAATATCCATTCCTTCATTTAAATCTTTGATTCCCCGATCCACTCACTAAAGCCATTCGCCATTCGCCATTAGCCATTAGCCATTTGCCATGCCTCCGAAGAGCATTGCCACCTCTTCCTTCCCCATCTATCTTCTTCTCCGAATATTTGTCGCTCTCTGCATTCTCTCACTCACCATCTTCCTCTTCACCACATCCACCCCTTCAACTTCTTCTCCTTCCTTTACCAACACCCTTCAATCCTCCTCATCTTTCATCAACGTCTATGTGGCAGACCTCCCCCGATCCCTCAACTATGCCCTCCTCCACAAATATTGGGCCTCCCCTTTCGATTCTAGGATCGCTGGCGACGCTGATATTCACATTCGGCCCAACAATTTCACTAAAGATCCAAACTTTCCTCCATATCCTGACAACCCATTGATCAAACAGTACAGTGCAGAGTATTGGATCACAGGGGATTTGATGACTCCTTTGGAACAACGAACTGGGTCCTTCGCTAGGCGGGTTTTAGACGCCAAGGAGGCTGATGTGGTTTTTGTGCCGTTTTTTGCCACTTTGAGTGCTGAAATGCAACTGGGTGTGGCCAAAGGGCAGTTTAGGAAGAAAGTTGGAAATGACGATTATCAGAGGCAGAAGGAAGTGATTGAGTTTCTTAAGAATACGGAAGCTTGGAAGCAATCTGGTGGCAGAGACCATGTGTTTGTTCTCACTGGTGTGTCCCACTATCTGTACATGTCTTTTAGCTTTGTTTCCCTAGATGAGGTGCTTACATTTATGCATTCATTCAAGCCAATCTAATTACTTTTGGGTAATGGCTTTATTTTGCCCTTCATGTAACCACCCTGGATCACTGGGCACCCTAAACTAACAACGGGTACAATTTTACCCTTGAAGTAACCAAAGTGGTCCAATTTTACCCTCCGGCGAATGTAATGTTGACACGTGGAATGTAATGTTGCCATGTGGACGACACGTGTCAACATTACATTCGTCGGAGGGTAAAATTGGACAACTTTGGTTACTTTAAGGGTAAAATTATACCTGGTGTTAGTTTAGGGTGTCCAGTGGTCCAGGGTGGTTACTTGATGGGCAAAATAGGGTCATTGCCCATTACTTTTTTATCCTTCAATATTATTTCTCTAATAGCCTCATGAACAAATTTATTTCCTTTACTTTTATATCATGTACTGTCTGTCAGTATGCTTATTGTACTTTTGTTAGACTTTTAACATTTTTATTTTCTTAACCAATTGTACTTGGAGGTTTTGTATGCATGCAACCTGATTCTTGTACGGCCTGAATGACCCTGATCTCACCTTTTTGGTTGATGCATGCAAGTTATAAAGGTTGGGTGATTTGGCACTTACCAGTGTTCAGATTTACATGGATGGGCCATGTTTGGGGACACAGTCAGACAGGAAAAATAAGAGAAGCGAAATTCGCTGCATGTTTTTGACATCTTATAATTTAGTCTTATATTTGTCAGATTTTGTTAAAAACTATAGCATTCTTTGGCAGACCCAGTTGCAATGTGGCACGTCAAAGATGAGATTGCCCCGGCTATTCTTCTTGTGGTGGATTTTGGTGGTTGGTATAGGCTTGACTCCAGATCATCAAACTGTAGCTTACCAGATGCAGTTCCACACACCCAAGTTTCATTAATAAAAGATGTGATTGTTCCATACACACATCTACTTCCCAGATTGCACTTGTCTGAGAACCAGGAGCGCCACAATCTTCTGTACTTCAAAGGGGCTAAACATAGGCATCGGGTAGGTGTTGCATCACTAGTCACTCTTATGTTTTTGTAAATCACATTTGCATACTTTTAGACAAAGCATCTATTAAGTCTTACAACTTTTACTGCTATCGCTGCCTTGTTAATTATTATGTAATTAATTCTACTAATTGTAGTTTTTTATGTCTAATTATGCTTGTCTACAAGAAAAGGACTGGCTTGGCTCAACGGTAAGCTCGCTTGCCATGGAGTCTGAGGTTGTGGGTTCGAATAGGCCTCCCTGCAAAGGCAGGGATAATACTGCCTAGTATATTCCTTTCCCCAACACCCTCACTAAGTGGGGACTAGAATTGGGTTGGCCTTAATGCTTGTCTACAAGGATTTTTCGCAAAAGACTTTAGCTTGAGCTGAACTTATGTCAGAAGTGGCCATATAATCTTTTCTTTGATGATTTAAAAATTATGTTCCTGCTATGCATAAGCTTCTCGTTAATGTAAGGCTTCAATTTAAGGTGATGCACATGTTTTGATCATGTAAATAAACATTTTGTTTTGTGTCTTTATGTATTATATTTGCACTTTGACAGCAGTTAACAATTTTAGGCTTGGCTTGGGTGTATTTCTATTAGAAACTTGAGATATTTGTTATTGCTAAATATAGTTATATAGCAGGTCATGATCAATCATATAGATCCTTTAAATTCTCCTAGTTTAAGAACCCATGTGTTCAGCTACTGTGAATTGATTTAACTGTCCTGGACAATTCCCAAACAATTGTTATTAATTAACTAATTTGTTGTCTACATGTCTTCATGTTGAACACCATAGATATCATTATTTTTGGTTTTCTAATTTCCTTTTTCCATGCCAACTCTTACAGTTTTAGACATGGTTTTTACATTTTAAGGTATATATTGTGCCATCACTGAAAATGTGTTCTCAATTATTTCTATGTTAGGAGAATATTAGTAATTGGATTGTTATGACTGGGCTTTTAATCAGATATTTGTGTTTCTTGTTGGATTTATTATATGTATACTCTCTTTCCTCATGTCCCTCGTCCCTCCCTTCCTCTCCTTCCATAACGACACACAATGGGCTTGTTATGAGATCCAAGGTCATTTTCTCCTACTTAAAAAGGCTAGACTTGGTTCCACTTTTTCGTTATGATTTTGGATTGAAATGAATGTAGGGCATGGTATGGGAAAGGAAGCTTTAGTTCCCTTGGTAACATGTTATGAATATTATATCGTCATTGGGTAAATCATTTGTACGAGAAGAACTGAGTTGAACAGTTTCTTTTGTCTTGGATCATTTAACTCTTTGTTTTGGTCCCTTGTTTACCTTAAAAATTTAATAATAGAAAGGAAAGTCATGTCTTATATCATAACAAAGTAATGAACTAACTCTTGGTATATCATATACCGACACTTCATGTGTATTCTTGTATGTGCAATTATAAATCTAGCTTTATGATATTGGATTTTTAATGCTATTTGTGTTCCATGCTTAGCCCTTGACAAATTATTGTACTTGCAGGGAGGCCTAGTTAGAGAGAAGTTATGGGATCTATTGGTTAATGAGCCAGGCGTTATAATGGAGGAAGGTTTTCCCAATGCCATTGGGAAAGAGCAGTCAATAAGAGGGATGAGGACATCAGAGTTTTGCCTGCACCCTGCCGGTGACACTCCTACTTCATGCCGGCTATTTGACGCCATACAAAGTCTTTGTATACCTGTCATTGTCAGTGACAATATTGAGCTCCCATTTGAAGGGATGGTGGATTATTCAGAATTATCTGTTTTTGTGTCGGTCTATGATGCATTGAATCCAAGCTGGCTTGTAGATCATCTGAAAAAAATTTCTAGAGAGCAGAAAGAGGGTTTTCGTCGAAATATGGCTAGAGTGCAACCCATCTTTGAGTATGACAACGGTCATATAGATGGTATTGGACCAATACCTCTAGATGGGGCTGTGAATCATATATGGAGGAAAGTTCATCAGAAGTTACCGCTGATTAGAGAAGCCATTGTTCGTGAGAAAAGAAAACCACTTGGTGTTTCAGTTCCCCGCCGTTGCCATTGTACTTGAATTGAGTTGGTCATCCATCTAAAGCCTCAACATTTTTTTAATAGTGAACGCATACAGTGCATATAGAGAAAAATAGATAAAAAATTGATGGTGTACTGATCAGATGTGGAGCTTACACTTGTTACATTTTTTTGGGTGTAATTGTCTCTCCCAAATGTGAACATACGGATATTGAGCATTAGATATTCAGATTTGGTTATGTTTCTCTGCTTTCACAGGTTTTTGTTCCTACAAAGTTGTTGGGAAGATCAAGAGATACTTGTATGAATGGTATATTGGTATAGAGTTTTTTTAACTGAATATTGGTGTAGAATATTGAAGTATCTAGGCATTTTTTTTTGTTTTATCTTATATTTTGATTTTTGCACAACTAACCGTACTGATGAACAAGCATTTTACCCCCGTGCGTTGCACGGGAGGTTAATATTTATTTTTCAAGTGAATATAAAAAGTTGAAAATTAAAGTTATTAAATATTTATTGTAATATTGGAATATCTATATACTAAATAATCTGAAAAAGTATATTTTGATTGTTGCTTTCACTCAAAACGGGTGGAGTTGGAAAATTTAACAATCAACTACTCTCAATAGTATGCATTCCCGAGACTGCACCATATTAGAAGGGCATCTTAAATAATGGCATTAACAGAATGCAGTGGAAAAGTAAATGCATAAAAATGGTGAAATTGTTTGGTTAATAGAAGAGCCACATTGGAATTAGATTTTGACAAAACCACATTTAATAATGCAGAAACGAATTCCAACCCATGTTAGAAATACAATTATATTGGCACATAATATGGGTTCATGATGAAGGAAGAGGGCAATTCAGAATTATTTTAAGCACCATACATGTCAATAAGAACCATTATGCAAGTTAGCGATGCAAAATTAATATGCCCAGAAAATTGATCTTAGGCTCTGCTTGGATGAGAGGAAAATGGGAGAGGAAAGAAAGTGAGAGGAAAGAAAACAAGGAAGAAAATATAATCCCCCCTGTTGCTTGGATAGAGGGCGAAAACAGGGAGGAAAGAAAATGGGTATATATCAGAATGACTAAAATACCCTTAATACAAACACTTTAATAAGAAAACTATATATTTTGAGAAAGAAAGTTATTTTTCTAATAAGTCAATAAGTGGAACATCTCTTGAAATTAAATTAAATAAAGGGAATAAATATAATAATTTATTATTCAATATAAAATTTAATATGCTAGCATCCCCATACATCAGTTTCCAGAGAATATTGTTGGCCAAAAAGAAAGTTTCCAGAGAATATTATTTCAGAAAAAAAATGTAAAACCTAAATACTAGCGCTCCATTTAAAATGATGGCCTTCAAAATATATATATATATATATATATATATATATATATATATATATATATATATATATATATATATATATATAAAAGTTCGTTTATTACAGAGGCCCAAATAATGCCTCAATGTCGTATAGAAAATATCTGGATAGAGAAGGGGCAGAGAAGAGGATCTGTAGGTGATGGTGGGAGAGAAGAGGAAAAAGGTTCAGGGTAAATTTCAAAGTTCCATGTACTGATCTGATTTTTGCTTGGTGGGTTTATGCTAAAAAAGAAGAGAGTGGAGCGAATGAAGAAGATAACATAAGGCAACGGGAAAACAGGGCTCAAGGACATGGGTGGGAACAAAAAAGTTGTCCCAAAATCCCCCCATTTTGGGAGGAAAAGTTGGGGGGAATGGGGCATAGGGTCCACACCATTTTCCTTCCCCATTTTCTCTCTTGCCCCCTTTTCCCTCCCCATTTTCCTTCCTCTCCCATTTTCCTCTCAAACAAGCAGGCCCTTAAGAAACCTTATTCAATCACAAATACAAATTCCGCACACCCTGAAAACCATGCTCCCATGAATTATGCAGTGGAAATCAAAGCTCATATAGCTCCAAAGGAAAATACGTGTCACTGGGTTAATAACTTAACATGTTAGTATTTCAATAAACATTATTGTGAACAAAATGAGTTGATAACTTGTACTAAGGAAAAAGACATACCCTTTGTGTAATATATATATATATATATATATATATATATATATATATATATATATATATATATATATATGACTACTGTGAATCAAAATTTTTTAGTAGAAATTAAAATACCAACTATACTATGTGTAATATTTAAACTACTATGAAAATAAATAATCCAACCCCTTTAGTGGCACGGATATACATACATACATAGAAAATGATTACTAATCAAATATAGAAAATGAACAGAAATTGTTCTTCTCCTAATTGCATCCTCTTTGTTTGTTCGAATAATCTTGGTTGAATTGAAAGTTAGGTTTTTTTTACAAATAATGTTTGAATTTTGAAGCACATCCCATGGTATAGACACCTATTTATTTAGACAAAAAAAATCAATAGGGCTAGTTATTAAATAGCCATAACATAATTAAAAAATAATTTCCAGGTAACTAATTATCTACATTTAACATTTTCCCTATATATATTCACATGCATATAAAAATTCACGTATGAAGCAAAAATATGGAGAGTATGAAGCAAAAATTTAGTTACTATGTTTTGGCAAGATAAATGACGTATAACATATAAATGTGATGTATGTGTCGCTTATAAAAATTTATTTCTCTATTACTGTAAAGGCATGATTGTTCCACATTCACCCCCATAAAAGTATTTTTTTTCCAATGATTTCCTTACTATAATCTTCACTTTACAAAAATTAATTTCCTTACTATAAGCACCAACCACCACATTAATTACATTTTCCTCACTTTACACTTATCATAAATAAGTGTCTAAAGGTTGTAATAACCAAAAAAATCAAAAGTGTCCAAGGGTTATAAAATTAATTCATATCATTTGATGAAGGGTAAAATTGAAGATATAGTATATTTGTGTCTAGATTTAATAACTCAACTACCACTTCTTATTATGTGAGAATTGGTACTTGGTGCCACATAATGAGGACCCAAGAGAGTATTTTATACAGGCCAACATTAAAAAACTTTTGGATGAAGAATCAAACTATATATAGTATTTAAAAGTATTATGCTTACTACCATTGAATTGTTTTAAAAAAATATAAATTTAGATTACATGTAATATAAAAACTTAGCCAAGAATTAAACTCACTTATATTAAATCACCTATGTATAAAAAACAAAAGAAGAGTCAAACTCCATAGTCAAGCTCCACATCCCCCCCCCCTAAAATAAAAAAATCCAAATAACCCTTGGGGACCTCCCCCATTTGAAAGTCCACTCAGACTAATTTTTTATTGTAGTTTAACTTTCTAAATAATTTAAATTCAGACTACATGTAGTATTTTAATTTGGGTAGTAATCAAACTCACATGTATATAAAAACAATCTAACTTTTAGCACAAGTTTGTGATGTGGTCAACGAAAAATAAAGGAAAATATTAAAGTATTTTATAGGTGTATGAAAATGATTAAATGTCCTATTACCATGAGTATATTTAGTTATACTTGATGTGTTAATAGATAATGGTTATGTGAATCCCTTTTCCTATGTAATAGTTACCATTACACTTAATTTACTAATTTCAGAAAAATTTTGTTAAATGTGTTAAATTATTTACTTATAGTATCACGCTATCTCTCCTTTTTCTGTTATTGTTAAAGCTTTTTTAAAAAATGATATAATTTTAAATTTAAATGTATATTAGTTTTTTTGAAATGTTTTTAAGTCCATATAAATCAGTTATTAAGGTTGCTTTTGAAAAATTTAAAAATAATATACATTTAGACTACATGTAAAATTTTCAACTTAGTTGAAAATTAAACTCACTCGTGTAAAAAAAAAAGTCAAACTATATCTCAACTTCCCCCCTTCCAACCCCCCCCCCCACCCAAAAAAAAAAAAAAACAATTTTCCCTTATAGACCTCCCCCATACAAAAGTTCAAAATTTTATTTTAATTTAAATTTTCAAATAATTTCAATTTAGATTACATGTAATATTTTAACTTGTAAAAATCAAATTCACCCGTGTAAAAACAAAATAATAGTTAAACTCCATTCAAACCTCACTTTTCCTTTATTATGTACTGATGTAATATTCATGATATTACAAATGAATATTTTTTTTAAAAAAAATTAGATTTCATGTAATATTTTTATGACTTTGTCTATAATCAAACTCACAATTTTATAAAAACAACCCAACAACGTCCTCATACAAAACCCTTTTAAAAAACCAAATTCACTTGGTTTAAATTTCATCCCCAACGTCTCCGGGCACCTACCCCATCCGAAAATTCACTTGGTTCAAATTTTTTTAATAATTGATTTTTTAAAAATTTTTTTAATATATTAAAAACAATCTAACTACTTTCAAAGTATTAATTTGATCAATGAAAAATAAAAGGTCTGATATACATCATGTACCATAATATTTATCTTGAGAACCTCAAACAGTCATACTCCCAAATATATCTCCTTATACTCATTTGAATTATAGGAATCATTGCTCAATATCATTAATATCATCCTAATTTTCTAAAAGTGCTCATAATCCTCTATGTCAATTTAGGAAGAGATGGGAACTTACACAGTAAAATATTAAACTTTCTCTTTATCAAGTTTCAATTTTTTTTTGAATACATTTTCAGACCAAACACAATAGCAAAACAAACTAACGCGGTTGGCAAGCTGAAGTGCGAATGTCCTACTTATATACTCACACACACATTCATGGTCGATGTGGGACTAAGAGATCCCACAGGGACCCCCCAGTACGGCGCAAGCGCCACCCACACCAACATACGCAAGGCACATGCCATTTTTTTGAACACATTTTCGGACCAAACACAACAGTAAAACCAACTAACGCGGTTGACAAGTTGAAGTGTGAATGTCCTACTTATATACTCACACATACACATTCATGGTCGATGTGGGACTAAGAGATCCCACATGGACCATTTTTTTAAACACATTTTCGGACCAAACACAACAGCAAAACCAACTAACGCGATTGACAAGCTGAAGTGCGAATGTCCTACTTATATACTCACACACACACATTCATGGTCGATGTGGGACTAAGAGATCCCACAGGGACCCCATCAAGTTTCAATGAATATAATGAATTTTAATCTCTGCATTAAAACTCCCATAAACTTAATCTAAATAATAAATTCGAAATAATCATATACTCCCTCAGGTGCTTATTAGTTATTACTTGTTACTACTATATAACTCATCAACAAATTTCAACCTTCATTAGATGATGTATTTTACATTTTCAATTTTGAATCTTCATCAATACCATGGGTAAAGTGAGAAAGAAGCGTTTAACGCGATAGTTATTGACTTATACTAACGGCTAAAAATTCCTCTAAAAATATTCAGTAGCTAACCAAATTCTTGGGTTAAGGTGCATTTTTAATACTCTAAAATATAGCAAAGTGCACATGACATAATATACAATATTGTAGTCCATTTGTGATAACTAAGAATTATTTTTGTGGCTTATTTAGTAACGCCGTTAAATAAGTCAAGTTTGACCGTTATGTGTCAAATTTTGACCGTTAAATTGTGGGGTAAAGGAGCATTTTCAGTACTCTAGAATATAGAAGGAGCACCAAACATAATATACAATATTTAAACACCATAAACAACTAAATCACAATATTATTTAAAGTGTCAAATAATTAAACACTACAAAGTTATAAAGATCCATAAAATTTCCTAGTATCATGCATGTATAAACTAATAAGTCATTAGTATTTTACATATATAAAAAAAGTAAGCAAAGAATCATAAACTAAATAAGGTGGCCTTAATGAGTTAAAACGGGTTGGTCATACTGGCTCGACCCGAATTAAAACTGGTTGGCCATACTGACTCGACCCTAATTAATGGCTCTATGATGTAATAGAAGAAGAGTTACTTCTATCTTATTACATAGTTATAAACTTAAAATAAATGTTCCTTAAATTGTCATTTCAACATACATATATTACATCATTATGTCATATCAGATTTTATCTTACAAAAGTGAGTATTACCTAACGAATTACTACATAAGCAATGAAAATAGTTCTAAATTATCACAAATGGACCAAAATATTGTATATTATGTTTGATGCTCCTACTATATTCTAGAGTACTGAAAATGCTCCTTTACCCCACAATTTAACGGTCAAAATTTGACACATAACAGCCAAACTTGACTTATTTAACGTCGTTACTAAATAAGCCACGAAAATAATTATTGTTTATCACAAATGGACCACAATATTGTATATTATGTCATGTGCACTTTGCTATATTCTAGAGTACTAAAAATGCACCTTAACCCCAAATTCTTTGATTATGAAACATGAATAATGAAACACGAATCAGAGATTAGATACAATATTCACTTTAATTCCTATAGTATGTAACATCAAAGATGTTGCAAGGGTACCTACAGGATTAGATACAATATTCACTTTAATTCCTCTGAGTCCATTTAGGAAGAAATCGTGGGGGAATTTACATGGGAAAATAATAAAATTTTCCTCCAACAAATAAAGCAAAGTAGTACTTTGATTGGCTAGCATTCTTTGATTCATCTTCCTCTTCTCCAAAACTTGCTCTACTGATTATGCGAACTTACTGCATCTAGATGTCAGTTTTTTTTTTTTTGCTCAGAATCTAGATGTCTTAGCAACACCAATGTTACTACCTAATCTCCATAAATGCTCCTCTTCATTCCTATTTATGTTTGTTTAATTTATATAGGAGTATTAGTTAAGAGAAAAAAGTCACCATACAATAAACCTCTCACTGAGCAAAGTGGTTACAGGAGCCAAACTTAGATGCAATACCTATAATAAGATGCAAACATTAATAATTGAAAGACATGTCAGCTTAATAATAAAAATACTATCTCACATAATATGCATTATATTTGTAGCATAAAAATGTATATTTATATAAGAGACTTGTTTTATAGGGGAAAAGGCATAATTTAGTCGATTTTTTTGAAGTATTAATATTCATATTAAAATATATGAAAGTCAACATTAAGAATTGTAACAGTATAATTGAAGGAAAGTACAATGGAGATACACCCAATAATGAGAATAGAGATTAAAACAAATTCTTCACTTCACTGAGTACCGACCCCATGATTACTCTTTTTCCAAGCTTCAGTCAAACAACGTTAGGAGATTCCTTTCTTTCCAATTATACAGCCAATTGTATGAACACAAAACGCAAACACCTTGAAATATCAAGTTGCAGAACATAAAAGAGAAAAGCACCCATACCAATAAATCAAACATGAACTGTGAATAAATCAAACAAATGGCTACACACTCTATTATGAAAAATCAATATCAAAGCTAAGTAATAATACAACAAAGAAATTACTTGTTATTCATTTTGTATCTAATGCAGTCTAATTTTTTTGAATGGTCTTGTCCCAAAATATATACCCTTGTTTAAGCAATAATACTATTGCATGGTATCATGTTAAAGCCTATATTAAATTCAAAGGATTCCACCACTTTGATGCCAATTATGACATATTTATATATTTACCTGTCAATGTTTGGAGCCAATGCAAGAGCATAAACCTAATCACCCTTCTCCAAAAACAGTAAATTCCAATACCTGATGAGCCTAAATGAATTCCCATACCTGAAGAAGAATACAACACTGAATTGGATGTTTATAAAAATGTAGAAAGTAATCAAATGCCACTAAGTTGTGAATATCATTCCTATTGTCGAAGGCTATATATCATTTGAAAGGTTAAACACAATCATTCAAAGAAATAGAGTGGATAATCCAATAATATCCTTGATCTGATCTTGGTTAAACGATTACTGCTATGATTAATATAAAACATGACTAATCAAACATTGCAGACTTTAAGTAGCTTGGATAAATGAAGCTGACAATATAGCACTAATTCAATAATGCGCCTACATATCCTGTCCATACATTTAAAGATGGAGGAGTACTTCTCATTGATGGAATAAGTTTGAGTGCCTTTATAATAATAATGACAGAGATACAAAGGGTGGCTATGGAAAAAAGAAAGCCCCCTAATGACCAATTTGAAGGCTGTGAGAGCACAACCTAGCTCAATCCATTTTTTGGTTCATCATTGATAATAGGACATCATTGATAAAAGGATATGCGTATCTGAGCTTACATATGTGAATGTGTGAGAGGATTAAAAAATTGGAGAGTCAACTGAAAACAACAACAGAAATTTACTCAAATGAGTCGGATTTTCAATACATAAGAAAGGACAAAAAATTGGCAGAATCAGGGCTCTGAGAAGTTGGCATAATCATTTACCTTTTATTTCTGCGAACAGATTTAGCTAAATATATAGGATTTCCTCGCTGAAAAAAATCTGAACATGAAAAACAATATCATCAATAAAAAGTTTGCAAAAGGAAATTATATGAAGCTAGCACCTAATGACTTAACTTTAGATTTTAAAACAATAGAAATTTAAAGCAAGTAAAATTTTAAACTTTGTTACCTCGTCTTCTTGTAGAGGCAAACAAAATCAAATTTGAGGCTTAGTGTAACATCCTGAAAATTTTAATAAGGATTAGAGAGTGTTTTGGGAAATAATAAATGGAGAAATTGGAATTTTTGGTGATTTTTGGAATATTTTAGAAGTTTTGAGTAATAAGTGTGCAAATAATTAATTAAGCAATTGGAGAATTTGAAATATGAGGGAACGGTGGAATCCAAAATATTCTAAAGGTTAAGGGGATTGTATTTTGATTTAAGTGGATTTAAATTATAAGAGTACACTATGACAAGTTTGGGCTACAAATTATCCTGAACCACCCTTATTTCACCCAACCAAACGAGGCCTTCTTCCTCTTCCTTCTCTAAAACCCGTCGGACTCCTCCCTCATCCCATCACCATTTTCACTTTTCTCTTCCACCACACAACACCCACTTCGTTTTCTCACCCCAAACCACCCCCACTTCCATTTTTGCACCCTCTTCTCCACAAATCCTTGTAAACTCTAGCTAGATCGCGCCTACCTACTGCCCGCCACTGTTCCTCGTCGGCCTCTCAAGATTTACGGCGAGTTTCTTCGTTTTCCGGCGGCGTGGACGACGGAGAACGGCGGCGCAAGGTAAGCCTTGCTTGTTCTTCGATTTTTCAAACCATTCTTCATTTCCAACTTCATTTTCTTCATTTCCTTACTTCCCTCTTGGTTCAGCTCGGGCAGCCACTGTTGTGGCCACTTTCCGGCGAGATTTGAGTCATTTTCCGGCAACTCTTGACCTCTTTTTCATTAGGAAACCATGTAAGCATCTCTACCTTATGGATTTTTGGATTTTGAGATAAAGTGCCTCTTTGAAGTTAGGGTTTTGGATATACTAAAATTTTTGGAATGTGAATACTTTAATATTAGAATTAAGGTATTGAATTTGAGTATTCTAAGGAGCAATTGGATTTTCTAAAAGAGATTAAACATTTGGGATTTTTTTGGTGATAGTTATGATTCTTTTAAGTTAGGACTTTGCTATATTAAATTTTTGGGACTTTAAACAAAAGTTTGTGAATGTTTAAATAGTTAATTGAAGATTTTTGGGAAGTATTTAAGTTTATTGAAATTGGAGATTATTTTGGGAAATGTTGGACATTTAGGGTTCTTTGGAATTGGGGTTTTTGCTAATGAAAGATTATTTGAATAAAATGATGATTTAGAAATGTTTACGAAGGTTTGATGAAGGCATTGTAATGTTGGAATTGATTGCATTGGTGTTTAGGAAGAGGTATGGTAATTAAAGTGTTGGTTAAAAGAGATTTTGGTTAGGTAAAGGAGTGTTTGAATAAATTGGTGGTTTATAAATGCTTGTTAAGGTTATTGGGTTAAGGTGCATTTTTAGTACTCTAGAATATAGCAAAGTGCACCTAACATAATATACAATATTGTGGTCCATTTGTGGTAACCAAAAATTATTTTCGTGGCTTATTTAGTAACGACGTTAAATAAGTTAAGTTTGACCGTTATGTGTCAAATTTTGACCGTTAAATTGTGGGGTAAAGGAGCATTTTTAGTACTCTAGAATATAGAAGGGGCATCAAACATAATATACAATATTTAAACACCATAAACAACTAAGTCACAATATTATTCAAAGTGTCAAATAATTAAACACTACAAAGTTATAAAGATCCATAGACTATCCTAATATCATGCATGTATAAACTAATAAGTCATTAGTATTTTACATATATAAAAAATGTAAGGTGAGAATCATAAACTAAACAGGTTGGCCTTACTGAGTTAAAACGGGTTGGTCATACTGGCTCGACACAAATTAAAACGGGTTAATCATACTGGCTTGACCCAAATTAATGACCCTATGATGTAATAGAAGAAGAGTTACTTCTATCTGATTACATAGTTATAAACTTAAAATAATATTCGTTAAATTGTCTTTTCAATATACATATATTACATCATTATGTCACATTAGATTTTATCTTACAAAAGTGAGTTTTAGCTAACGAATTACTAGATAAGCAATGAAAATAATTCTTAGTTATCACAAATAGACCAAAATATTGTATATTATGTTTGGTGATCCTTCTATATTCTAGAGTACTAAAAATGCTCCTTTACGCACAATTTAACGGTCAAAATTTGACACATAACGGTCAAACTTAACTTATTTAACGTCGTTACTAAATAAGCCACGAAAATAATTCTTGGTTACCACAAATGGACCACAATATTGTGTATTATGTTAGGTGCACTTTGCTATATTCTACAGTACTAAAAATGCACCTTAACCCAAGGTTATTTTAGGATGTTGGAATATTGGTTTTGGTTGGATTGGTGTTTGAAAGGAAGTTCGAGAGTTTAAGTGTTGAAAAATGGGAATTTGGTTATGGTTAGGTATGTTTGATTAGTGGAGGAGTGTTTGGTAGGTAGTAAGGCTACCTTGAATGCCAAATTAATATTAATGAAGTGGTTTTGGTGAATTATACATGATTGGGAAATTTTATCCAGAGTTATTTGAAATGGTAAAGTTAGTACTATAGGAATTCTAAGTAATGGTTAAGGGAATTGTGGTGGTTTAAAGGGATGTAGAAAATGAGGTGAATGTTGGAAGTAATTCATTACTTCAACATTGGTTTTGGAATTGTTTGAAAAGTAGGTCAAAGTCACTGATATTGTGCAGTGACCAATAATTTCTCATTATGCGGTTGTAGACGACGGTGATTTGGGTGGAGCACGCGGAAAACAATAGCTGCTAGGATTTGTTGTTATGGAAGCTTGAACAGGTAATCACGCTTAACTGACTGTGATACTGAGGGTGATGGTAGTTGAGGATTTCTAAAATCCTCTTCTACTTATATATATATATATATATATATGAAATGGGTTCTGATTATTTTATATCTAAACGTGGGCTATAGGGTACCTTTCTAAATAAACTGTACTTTATATATTTATATAATTATAAATCTTTTGTATGTTGCATGACACTGATTATTAGTACCATCGGCCGATGTAACCATCGATCTGCGCAATCGATAGGTTAGTTGTACAGGTCCATCGCACGTGAGATTGGGACCAGGGATTTTCGGACTAGAGACCGGTCCCCTTTTATATGCTTTTCGGACTAGAGACCGGGCACAGTGTCACACACGTTTATTTTTGTCTATTAAGAGATGGATGTAGCTGTTCTGTATATATAGTTGTAAGTATTATGTATTTATGCAGGTTTTGAAAACTGTGGTACCCTGTAGACACTCCACTACCCCACTTCTGAGTGTCACAGTGAGTTAAGTAGTGATTACTGAGACATTGTTTTGTCTCACCCCATTCCCTTTATTTTTGCAGGTGATCATGCCCAGAGGGAGATAGGAGGGAAGGGAAAGGGATTTGCCGGCCCACACTGAGATAGTGAGTAGGCCGGAGGTGATCTATTATGAATATATATTGCCATTGAATAGGCTGCATCCGCTTCCGCATCTGTTTGTAATGTTTTAAATGATTCATTTGCTTATTATTGAATTAACTGTTTCGGCTTGGTTGTGGTTTGGTTGTTGATACTGTTATAGTTAAGGTGTAATTATGACAGATATAATAGTGAATTGTGCATATAGGAATATTGGTATATGAGGATTGCCTGTTAATGGAAAGGCAATCCTTGTTCCTGATTAGGGACTACATGTGGATAACTTGTACAGGGTAAATTGCCTGATAATGGAAAGACAATCCCTTTTGTCGGATGTGAACTTGTTCAATGGTTGAGCTTTGTGATATTTGTTATTGTGTTATTATTTGTACAGATGTTTTAGAAATAACTGTGTGAAGGAAATTCTGTTCCTAACATGGTTATATAGTAGGTTGGTGATGTGTGATTGATTGAATGTTTTTCTTATATATAACCATGTTAGATGGGCCCCTCTCTGCCATGGTTATGTTTTTCTAAATGTAATGTTGTTTCTTTTGCTAATTATGTTAGGAGAATCTATTTTCTAACATAGTTAGATGTTTGCCAAAGAACATGAGTGTTTTTCATCTATATTAGGTGGTTGTTTTTCTAACCCTGTTAGGCGAATCCTTACTAACATGATTAGTAATTTATTATCCATGATAGCATTGGTATTGTATTAGGAAATTCTTTTCTATCATGGATAATTCATAAATTATTAGGAGATTCTTTTCTAACTATGATAGTGATATTGATATTATGGAAAAATCTTTTTCTATCATAGTTAGTAAAGTAAATTATTGGATTGAAAGTATTATTATTAGTAAATTAGGGATTTAGTAACAAAATGTTACAAAGTGGTATCAGTTTTATGGTTAAACGATACCCTGCCTGTTGCATTGCATATAGAATGACAATATATATTCCTTTTCCCTTCCCGATGTGCATGATTACTAATCTTTGTTTGGAGGATATGTGCAGTGAATTTTGCGGACAAAATTCCTATGGTGGGGAGAGTGGTTGCTCCGTACTAAGATTTATTTAAATTGGAATGATTAGAATGAAGTAAGTAAACGTATCTATGGGAAAATAGTTATGAAAATTTGTGTTTAGGAGTAGTGGATTTATATCAAGACTCAAGATCATGGAAAGATTATAGGACTCAAAGTATGCTAAGTTTATTATTTTCTTGATGTGGTACGGATTTTCGAATGTGCAATTCGGTGATATAGGTTGTAGGGTAAGCGATGGGATTTGTTGATAAAATAGCAAAGAAGGGATGACAACACTGAATAAATACAATGAATATTTTGGAGTTAAGATAGGATTGGAAGGAAATGTGTCTCAAGTGTTATGAGAGACAACAAAATTCTGTATTGGTTTTTAGATTGAAGGATTCAATTTGTTTTATCTTATTTTTTTTTAGAAACTTGTTCTATTTTATAGCTTATTTTTATTACATTGAATTGTCTAGTGATTGATCATGCTGTTCTAGATTACAATGGTGAGTCGATAAAGAATAAAGGAGTGGTTCTGAAGGAAGAATATTGGTGTAGTATGGATTCTCATTAAGACATGGGGAGGTCCAATATGTCTATGGGAAATATAAATAAACCTTTTAGGGGATTGATGTGAGTCACAATTGGATTATGCTTTGGGTGAATTGAAATTTAATTAAGGCCATATTGGGTGTTTCATTAAGGGATGAAGGGTCCCTTGTAGAAGTGTAGTTTAAAGAATGGTTATAGGGAAGCATTTGAATATAAAGCTAGTTATGACAATTGAGTTGAGATTGGGAAGGAGTGTTTCAACTATTCTATTGCAATACTCAAAGTAATATGATGACTGTAGAATTGGTCAATTTATTTAGTATAGGTGATTGACGTGCAATACTGGTTTTATATTAAGAAGTGAAATTTTTGTAATGCTAGGAGTAGCATTTTTAGTCAAATTTATAATTAAACATGTGGATTAATTGATAGTTGATTTGAGTTGGATATTGGGAAAATATTAAGTTGGATCTTTAAATTTTGAGGAAAGGGTTGAAACTATTTGACATCAATATATCAATGAAGAGGAAATGTTGTTGCATGTTAGTGATACACATTCATGAGAGCGATTCATGTATAACAATAATTATGGTTGAAATAAATTAGTTGGGTTTAGTATAGTGTGATAGGTGAAGTCAAGGGGTGCTTTTGGAGAGAGGTAAGTGTTAGAATCTTAAGTTTTGATGAAGACTAAAATATGAAAGAATGAATCAAGTACTTAGAAAGCAATAGGTTAACATAGAATCCCAAGTAAGAGTGCAACCGGATGTGGATTTACTTCCGGATAGACTAGGACTAGCGCTCGCGGATGAATGACTCATCCCCCAGCGACAGCAAGTAATTCACTAGGGAAATAACTTAGTCCAGAAGCACTAGATATACAAAACCTTAAGACTAAGCCAGGATTCAACCGGAAGTGAAATTGCTTCCTGTTATATTTAGACTAGCGCTGGCTGTTGGAATAGATGACACTAAGCGTCATTGAACATAAGCCACGTCTAGTAGAATTGCTTCCGATTGCTTAGTGACTAGCGCTGGCTGTTGGATTGAAGGACACTGAGCGAGAGTGAGTAAAAGTGAATATAACCCTTCATGCAGTAGTAGTGCTTCCGGATGTAGAAGTGCTTCCGGATACAAGGAAGACCTCTTAGACTAAGTACACTCCCACTGCATGTGACTATGTGCTTATATTGTTAGACTAACGTTCAAGTGCAGCACACTAAGTAGAGTTGCTTCCGGATGTGAATCCGCTTCCGCAAGCAATCAGAATGTCAGAACGTTCAGAAGTGCAGTGTCAGAATGCTTTTGTCAGAGCAGAGTTGTCAGGACTACTTTTCAGAGATAAAGCAAGTCAACCCTGCTATGCATTGATGAAGCATTAATTGGGCAAACGGTAACATGGGAAAAACGGCCATATTCAAACGGCTAACCCACCTACCAAGAGTCAGAATGTTTGAAGACTATATAAAGGAGCTCAACTTCATTTATGAAGCTAATCAATTATCTTTGACATTCTTGAAAGAAGCTAGAGAGAGAAACCGAGAAAATCTTCAAGCATTCAAAGCTGCCCAGAAAAGAGAAAGAACATTTAACTCATTGAGTGATCCTTTCATCTACATATCTTGTACTCTTTGTAGTTAAGTCTCTTCGTGTTATAAGAGCATTAATTGTACTTAAGTGTGTAACACTATCTGTTCTTATAGAGAACTTAGTTAGAAAATCCTTTATTTGTAAAGGTTGAACCCTTGCTGGTTGTAAGGGGGAGCTAGTTAGAAAGGTTGCAAGTGAGCCTGAGTAAAACTTGTGGTTGTAAGGTTGCAAGTGATCCCGTTCAAAACTTGCGGTTGTAAAGGTTCCAGGTGCACCCGTTGTAAAACCTGGGGATAGTGGAACTCGGCCTGGGTGGTTGAGAACTGGACGTAGGTCAGGAAAATCGAACCAGTATAAACTCTTGTGTCGTTTTTATTTGAGCTTATATTTTATAGCCACAATTCACTCCCCCCTCTTGTGCATCCATTACTTTCATTTGGTATCAGAGCAGGTCTTTCTCACTCGATTCCAACGAATCCAGAAAGCAAAGATCTAGTAATGGATACAGATTACTCCCTGCCAGATGTCTCTATTCAACCCAACAAGCCTCCAGGCTTTGATGGGTATAACTATCCATTCTGGAAGTTTCGAATGGAGACTTACATCAAGTCCAGCGACATCAGACTCTGGGATGTAATCGAACGTGGGGATCACACTCCACTAGATGAGGATGGTTTTGCTAAGCAGCGATCCAGGTACACTAATGAGGACTATGCTCTAGTCCAACTGAACTATAGGGCCATGCACTACATTCAGTGTGCTCTCAGCCCTAAGGAATTTCATAGGATCAGCCACCACAAAAATGCTAAGGATATGTGGGAGGCTCTTGAGGCTGCTCACTCTGGAACCAGGGGAGTGAAAGCAAGAAGAGTTGAGATGTTGGTGGAAGAGTTTCACAAGTTCGCCATGCTTAGTCCGACTGAGCCAATCAGAGAGCTGGAGCTGAGGTTCACTCATCTCATCAACAACTTGGCCTCCCTGGGTAAGGACATTCCAGAAAGAGAGCAAGTCAGCAAGATCCTAAAAATCTTGAAAGGTGATTGGATCACCAAAGTAACCATCTTGCAGGAAGTCCAAGGAGAGTCAACCAGCTCCATCACTGCACTCTTTGGTTCTTTGGCTGAATATGAACCAACATTGCTGGCTCAGAGAGCTCCTCAAGCCTCATCCAAAGCCAAGAATCTTGCCCTTGTTGCTCCCAACAAGGAGATTGATGATGATGATGATGAGGATGATGAGGAGGAACTGGACGAAGAAGAGATGGCCATGATGGTGAGAAAGTTCAGAAAGTTCTTCAAGAAGAAAGGAGGCTTTCAGAAAGGTGACTCCAGTCAGAGGAAGGGATACAAGAAGGAAAAGGCCCCGGTGTTGAGGAAGTGAATAGCTCAGATGACGAAGCAAGTGATGAGGAAGAAGTTGCCAACCTCTGCCTGGTAGCCAGAGAAGATGATGAGGAAGCATCTTCAGATTCTGATCTCACCCACGAGGACAATGAGGTAACCTTCTCTGAACTACAAGAGGCTTACAATGAGGTTCATAAAGAATTCTCTCGATTATGTAAAGCCTATAAAGTGTTAAAAACTAAAAAGGAATCACTTGAGTCCAAGGTGGACTCACTAAGTGAAGAGCTAGCGGAAGCCAGAAAGCTTCCGGTAGCGGATGGCAAGGGTTCTCCCCAAGCAGAACCCAATGCCTCAACACTTGAGAGCTGCCCTAGTTGCAACAAAATCTCAGCTGAAAGAGACAAGCTGCAAAATGCCCTGCAGAAGTTTACAAATGGGTCAGAAATGTTAAATATAATTTTAATGAATCAAAGGGCATATAGGGACAGGACTGGCTTAGGATATACTCCTAGAGGGAAAAAGTGGGTGGAACCAAAAGTGAAGCCCTACTTGAAATTCTTCCACAAAGCCACTAGTCACAGCTCCTCACCTTTTAGCTTCTGTAACTATTGCAACAGGAAAGGACACTCCACGTCCACCTGTAATGCCAAGGAGCATGGAGCAAGTTGAAAGTAATGGATGCACAAGAGGGGGGGGGGTGAATTGTGCTTCAAAAATAAATGCTCAAATAAAACAACACAAGAGTTATACTGGTTCGGTCTACCTGACCTACGTCCAGTCCTCAACCACCCAGGCCGAGTTCCACTATATCTCAGGTTTTAAATCGGGTTCACCTGAAACCTTACAACCGCAAGTTTTGGACTGGATCACTTGCAACCTTACAACCACAAGTTTCACAAGGCTCACTTGCAACCTTTCTAACTAGCTCCCCCTCACACCGAGCAAGGGGTTAACCTTTAGAATTAAAGGATTTTACAAACTGAGTTCTCTCAAAGAACAGATAGTGCTACACACTTAAGTACAATCAATGCTCTTATAACAGGAAGAGACTTAACACCAAAGAGTACAGAATATGTAGATGAAAGGATCACTCTATGTGTTAAATGCTCTTTACTTTTCTGGGCAGCTTTGAATGCTTGAAGATGTTCTTAGTTTCTCGCTCTAACTTCTCTCAAGAATATTCAAAGATAATAGTTTTTTTTATAAATGAGGTTTGAGTCTCTTTATATAGTCTTCAAGCAATCTGTCTCTTGGTAGGTGGGATAGCCGTTTGAATATGGCCGTTTTTCCCTTGTTACCGTTTGCCCATTAAATGCTTCATTAATGCATAGCAGGGTTGACTTGCTTTATCTCTGAAAAGTAGTCCTGACACCTCTGCTCTGACATAAGCGTTCTGACACTGCAACTTCTGACATTCTGATTGCTTGCGGAAGCAGATTCTCATCCGGAAGCAATTCTACTGAGTGTGCTGCACTGAGTGTTAGTCTAACAGTATAAAAACATATAGTCACATGCAGTGGGAGTGTTCTTAGTCTAAGAGGTCTTCCTTGCATCAGGAAGCACTTCTACATCCGGAAGTAATTCCACTGGATGAAGGATTTTGTTCACTATTACTCACTCTCGCTCAGTGTCTATTCAATCCAACAGTCAGCGCTAGTCACTAAGCTATCGGAAGCACTTTCACTTGACGAGGTAAACTCACTGACGCTTAGGGTTATATCTATTCTATCAGTCTGCGCCAGTCAAAATCTATCAGGAAGCTATTTCACTTGACGTGGCTTTTTCACTGACGCTTGGGGTATTCTATTTTATCAGCCTGTGCCAATCTAAGTCTAACAGGAAGCATTTTTACTTGACGAGGTGAACTTACTGACGCTTGGGGTGATATCTATCTTATCAGTCTGCGTCAGTCTAAGTTTAACAAGAAGCAACTTCACTTCCGGTTGAATCATAGCTTAGTCTTAGGTTTTGTGTATCTAGCGTTCATGGACTAAGTTAAATCTCTAGTGAATTACTTGCTGCCGCTGGGGGATGAAACATTCATCCGCGAGCCCAAGTCCTAGTCTATCCGGAAGTAAGTCCACATCCGGTTGTACTTTTACTTAGGGTTCTATGTTCACCTGTTACTTTCTAAGTTCTTTCATATTTTAGTCTTCATCAAAACTTAAGATTCTAACATTCTCCCCCTTTTTGATGATGACAAACTTAGTCTTATCGATTACGTTCATATGAAAGGATTAGGAGATAAATAGAAGCAATAGATAAGTGCAAGTAACTTAGACAGATATTATTGATAAACACAAATTACACGTTAGAGTATACAAACAAATAACATGTTAAATCACATATACAAGTAAGTATGAGAGATGCATGAAAACTAAGGAAAAATTTCTAAAAAAAAATAGGTTTTTGGATTGGGGGTTAGGGTTGGTGTTTCTTTTTCTTTTCCCTCTCCTTCTGCCTTTCCTCACTCTCTTTCTGGAGTCTGGCTAACTCTGCTTCATGCACGTTCCGGTCTATCTGGGCAATTATTCGCTGAAGCTCTTCTTCCTCTCTTTCCCTTCTGAGCCTCTCTGATTCAATAGACTCCTCGAATGCCTTCTTCATGTTTTCCACTTCTTCATACCCAGGGAACCCTGTGGCGTCATCGAAGTAGGCTACCTCTCCATTGGGATAGTGGACAGCCCGGATCTTAACATTCCAAACTGGGAAGCTGGGATCTTGCTCAACTTCCTGGGCTTTCCTTTTCCCTTTCCCCTTACTCTTCCCTTTGCTCTTGCTGATTGGGGGAGTGGGCATGGCACTTGCTCTGTCAGCATCAAGGCATGCCATCTGACCAAAGGAGAGTCTGTCCGTGAACCCATATCTTTCATATTCCTCAGGAGTCATGTCTTCTATTTCCAACTTGATCTCCTTCAGAATAGGGACAGCTTGTACTTCTGGGATCCCTTGTTCAACACGGGCAGATGAAGACTCTTGCATGGGCTGGCCAGAGGGAGTCTCTTCTTCCTCACTCTCAGATTCAGTGGAGGCAATAATGTGCTTGGCGCGTTTCCTAGCAACGGCCTTCTTTCTAGAATTACTGAACTGGACTGTCGGCTCAGATGAGGAAGGAGGGACAGAGGATTGCTCAGACGAGGCAGAAGGTGCAGGGAGTGGCTTAGCTATCACAATAGGAGGATGGATGGTTTTCTTCAGTCCCCATCTCATCATAATCTCCTCTAGAATATTTTCCCTTGATTGAGTTGGAGGAGACTCTGATGAAGATGACTCTGGCTGTGAGGGATTTTCACTTGGCTCAACAACAGCCATTTCCAATTGTGATCCTTGCTCAGTCACCCTCTGCTGCTGCATGAACCGGATGGCTTCCCTCCTTATTAGGTTCTCAGCTCCACCCAATCTTTGGGATTCCACAGCACGGCGAAGGGCAGCCGCGATATCTTCATCAACCCAAAGTGATGGCTGGCTAAGACCATTCCTGGTGTCCATATGTAGGCGGAGCGCAAACAGCATATCTCTCCCCCTTTTGTCATCATCAACAAGGGAGAGGGCCAGGGATGGAGCGGATGAGGTGGAGGGTGGAGGTTCAGGGCCAGATTGTGTTGAGGGTGAGGTTTCTGGGGAGGGGGTAGGGAGGTTAGGCTCGGGGGATGAGGCAGTCTCGGGGAACCAGCTGGGATTCACAAAGAGTCCCTCAAAGGGATAGGTGGAGGAGTATTCAGTGAAGGTAGTGGAAGGGGTGAATGGGGTAAAGGGTTCATGAGGATTTTCAGGGATTTGCTGAAGGCGGGGGTAGTCTCGCAGGTAGATGTGGCTGAGGGGGTGAATGGCGGTGTGGAAACCAAGGTGGTCTGCCAAGGGGTTGGATCTAGGTCTAGAGGTAGGGTCAGGGAGGGATGAGTCTGAGAGACGGAGAGGTGAGCGAGCAGGTGCGTTGGGGCGAGTGGGTGAGGGAGTTGAGGATGGTGAGTTGAGAGGGGATTGGCGAGGAGATTGTTGATGGGATTCTTGGTTTTGTTGGTCATGGGTGGGTTATGGCTGAGGTTGGTGGTCATTGCCTGGGGATGAGTGAGGTTGTTGGTCATTTTGTGGGGGTGGCTGTGGTTGTTGAGTGTGGGAATGAGGAGAAGGGGGAAGTTGTGGGTGACCAGGAGGAGGAGGAGGATTTTGTGGAGGAGGAGGTGGTGGAGGTGGGTTACCTTGTGGAGGTTGAGGAATTTGGAGATGTTGAAGGATAAGGTCAAGTTTGGCATCCACCCGGGCTATGTGATTCTCGACTTGGCCAATTTTGTCCTCAAGCCGTTGGATCCGCTCCCTTTGCTGTTGGAACCCAGCATCACACTTATCTTGGAGAGGAGCCATCAAGGAGTCAGTCAGCCTAAAGAGGAGCTCTTCCTTTACTTCCTCAGCAAAGGCTCTGACTGATGCTGGCACTCTTGCAGCACGGCCTGGCCCAGCGTGGGAATCAACTTCCTGATCCCCTGCACCAGATGAAGAGGGGACGGAAGTCTGAGAGCCACTGCTTGTCTGTGATCTTGAGCGAGTGGGCTTAGCAGGCTTCAGATATTTGATCCCCATCTTGCTAATGTTAGTTGCCCCCACAGGAGCACACTTGACCTTTTCTTCCTCCACATCAGATGTCGCCTTTATCAGTTTCTTCTCAAGGAGGAAGGCAAGGATGGTGGGATAGGGTAGATAGCCTGACTTGTCATTAGATAACCATCTCTGAAGCTCAAGACAAATCAACTGCCCCGGGTTGATTGGCTGCTGGGAGAGGAGTCTGGGGAACCATGGGTTGTCCAATTGTGTGAACTCATTGAAGTTACCCCCCTTGTGTGTCATTATCCGGGAGTAGATGTAGTACAGGAGCCTGTAAGAGTCAGACATTTTGGACACCTTCTTCTCTTTGGTGCCATACAGCTGCTCGAGTTCTTCCTTGCTGTACTTCAATGACTCAGGGTACAGCCACTCGTTCATACCCTCATCTGTGATTCCCATCAACTCATTCAACGTCCTCCAGGTGAATCTGAAGGATCTCCCCCGTACAGTGGCAGTGAAGGAGAGTTTGTGGATTTGCTCCTTTCCATCAACCTTCTTGTATTTAACCTTGCCTGCGAGGGATTGACAGAAGGCTCGCAGGACGTTGACGTTGTAGTCCTGGTTGATCCCCAGCCAGGGCATGTATTTCTCCAGATATGGGCGAAGATGAGAAAACCCTAGATCATCTACCTTACCCAGATCTACGTACAGCCCGTTGTTGAAGTAGGGCTTAATAGTCTCAAACTTTGAGACGACAAGTTCCAATGCTCCATCTCTATACACTGTGGGGTCATCTTCTTCAACCCGCTGCTTCTTGGAAGAGGGCTCTTCAGCAAATTGAACCTTCTTCTTCATCCCTTTTCTTTGGGCTTCCCTCTCTTGCTCATGCCCAGAAACCACTGACTGTTCTGCCACTCTCCCAGAGTGTCCAGGCTGGTCCTGGACTTGTTCAGTCTGCCCCGGTGTCTGCCCAGAAGTTTGAAGGCGTTCATGATGTTCTTCATGGTGTTCATCGTTTTTCCCAGACTTTCCAGAACGTTCATGTCGAGTTTTCCCAGATTTCGACTTGGGTTTCTTGGATGAAGAGGGTTTCTGTGTAACTGGGATATGTTCATCGGATCCGGCCATTTTTGTGTGGGGTTGATATGAATGTGATGAAAGATGCGAAGAAGAGTATGAAGAAGATGAAGAACACAGATGAATGTATGCAGAGAGAATATGTGGGTAAAAATTTTCAAGTGAAAAGTGAAAGTGAAAAAATGGCGCCCTATTTATATGCAAAGTTACTGAGGGCAAAATGGTCATGTCGCTTCAGATTTTCACACATTGGGTAACGTAAACAATTTAAGTTGGAACGACACACCTGATGACACGTGTCTCTTCATCTTATCGGAGAAGTCATAACGTATCATTGAGAAGTTGAAGCGTTTTCTGAAGGGACGTGTCCCTTGGACTGGTGCTGGCGCTCTCTTGGTTTCGTCATCCAGTGGCAGCGATTGATCATCCGGAAGTGGTTTTGCTTCCGGTTGCAGTTTCTTAAGATTTAACATTGAGGCCCTGCAAGAACACATGTTGGCACTCCGATGCCTAAGTTAGTATTGTTGTAAGTTTTAAGAGTAAACAAGTATAGCAAGTAGAATTTAAACTTCATTTGGGTTTACCATTCCCAAATCACCTCTTATGAAAGTAAATTGGTCAACCCCCAGAGGCTTGGTGAAAATGTCAGCAAGCTGTTGTTGTGTGGGGACAAACTGCACTTTGACATCCTTCTTTTGAACATGGTCTCTGATGAAGTGATGTCTGACATCAATGTGCTTTGTCCTAGTGTGCTGAACCGGATTCTTGGCTAGGCTGATTGTGCTTGTGTTGTCACAGAGGATGGGTGCCTCAGGGAATTCCAAGCCAAGATCTCTTAACTGGTTCTTCAGCCACAGCACTTGGGCACAACAACTTGCTGCAGCGATGTATTCTGCCTCAGTGGATGACAAGGACACGCAGGTCTGCTTCTTGCTCGCCCAAGACACCAGACAACCACCAAGGAAGGCGCATTGTCCACTGGTGCTCTTTCTGTCAGTCTTATAACCTGCATGGTCAGAGTCAGAGTAAGCCCACAGGAACTCTTGGTTACCTCTGGGATACCAGAGACCAAGCTCTTGCGTTCCCTCAAGGTATCTCAAAATACGTTTAACACATGTTAAGTGTGATTCCTTGGGGTTGGCTTGAAACCTAGCACACATGCCAACACTAAATTGGATATCAGGCCTGCTTGCCGTTAAGTATAGGAGGGAACCTATCATTCCCCTGTACATAGGCAGGCTGACAGATTTACCCTTTGCGTCAGCATCAAGTGCGGCAGTGGTGCTCATGGGAGTATCATACTCCTTGCATTCATCCATCCCAAACTTTTTGAGTAGTTCTCTGCAGTATTTGGCTTGGGAGATGAATATTCCATTCTTCTTCTGCTTAATTTGCAGGCCTAGGAAGAACGTTAGTTCTCCCATCATTGACATTTCAAACTCACCCTGCATAGTCTTAGAGAAATCCTCACAAAGCTTTTCGTTAGTTGCTCCAAAAATGATATCATCAACATAAATTTGGACAATTAGCATATCTCTATCTTTGTGAAGGATAAACAATGTGTTATCAAGTTTGCCTCTTGAGAAACCCTTGCCCAGCAAGAAGCTGCTGAGTCTCTCATACCAAGCTCTAGGAGCTTGTTTGAGGCCATATAAGGCTTTCTTTAATCTATACACATGTCTTGGATGTTTGTGATCTTCGAAGCCAGGAGGTTGTTCTACATATACCTCTTCTTTAATATAACCATTAAGAAAGGCACTTTTAACATCCATTTGATATAGTCTAAAGCCTTTCATGGATGCAAAGGCTAGAAGAATTCTTATTGCTTCAAGTCTAGCGACTGGAGCAAAAGTTTCTTCATAGTCAATGCCTTCTTCTTGATTATATCCTTTAGCTACTAGTCTGGCTTTATTTCTTGTGATTAGCCCTGTCTCATCTAGCTTGTTTTTGAAGACCCACTTGGTCCCCACAATGGATTGGTGAGACGGCCTAGGAACTAGTTCCCAGACTTGACTTCTATCAAATTGATTTAGCTCTTCCTGCATGGCAATAATCCAGTCGCAGTCCTCAAGAGCTTGTTCAACTAAAGTTGGTTCTATTTGAGATAGGAAAGCACCAAACTCAACTTCATCTTGAACTTGTCTTCTGGTTCTGACACCAGAAGAAACATCACCAAGCACTTGATCAAGAGGATGATCTCTGTGATGCCTCCTAGCTATTGGCAACTGTGCCTCATCATGCACAGTCTGCACTCTAGGTTCATCGCTGAGTTCATCTTCTTCCTTAAGATTGCTTGCTGGTGTTTCTTTTGGTGGTGATGAAGATGATGGTAATTTTGGAAGATTAAGTATTTCATCATCTTCTCTGGATTGTCCCCATGTAGGAATTTCATCGAATACAACATGCATTGATTCTTCTACAATTCTAGTTCTCATGTTGTATATCCTATATGCTTTGCTCCTGAGGGAGTATCCTATGAATATACCTACATCAGCCTTTGGATCAAATTTACCTAGATTTACCTTTCCATTGTTGTGTACGTAGCATTTTGATCCAAAAATTCTGAGGTGGCTGATGTTGGGCTTCCTTCCTTTGTATAGCTCATATGGAGTCTTGTCTAAGCCCTTGCGAACATAGGCTCTGTTTGAGATGTAGCATGCAGTGCTCATAGCATCCGCCCAGAATACTTGAGAAACCTCTTTCTCATTGAGCATGCTTCTGGCCATCTCAGTCAGAACCCTGTTCTTTCTTTCGACAACTCCGTTCTGTTGAGGGGTCCGAGGAGCTGAGAAGTTGTGTTCAATACCATTTTGCTCGCATAGCTCTGAGAAGCTATGGTTCTCAAACTCTCCTCCATGGTCTGTCCTTATGGCTGTGATTTTGAGCTCTCTCTCATTCTGCACTTTCTTAGCCAGGACAACAAAAGCATCAAAAGTATCTTGCTTAGAGGCAAGAAACATAGTCCAGGTGAACCTTGAATAGTCATCCACCACCACTAGAGCATATAGGTTTCCACCCAAGCTCTTCACTCTTGCTGGCCCAACCAAATCCATGTGGATTAGTTCCAAGGGCCTGCTGGTGGAGACTTTCTTCTTGGTTGTGAATGAGGACTTTGTTTGCTTTCCTCTTTGGCAGGATTCACAGATAAAATCATGCTTTACTTTAAATGATGGAATGCCTATAGCTAGCTCCTTTTTAATTAGCATGTCAAGTTGAGTGAAATTAACATGAGCTAGTCTCTTGTGCCAAAGCCAACTGTTCTCATCACTAGATATAAAGCATTTTTCTTCTAACTGTTGGCACAAGTCTAGTGTATATAGGTTTCCATTTCTATTAGCCTTAAGTTTACACTTTAAGTTGGCCTTATCTAAACTTAGATCCTGCTTATCAACTATTATGCACTCATGTGAGTCAAATATTACCCAATTTCCTTTGTCTGTGCTCTGGCTGACGCTTAGCAGGTTGTGACAGAGACCGTCCACTAGGTAGACATCTTTTACTGGTCCGACCTCTCCAACTCCAGTGATCTTCCCACTTTGATTTCCTCCAAAGGTTACTGTGGCTCCATCTTTGATCACCAGAGATTTGAACTTGTCTCTGTCTCCAGTCATATGTCTCGAGCATCCGCTATCAATATACCATTTCTTGTTCTTGGATGCCTTGAGACACACCTGGAAAAATCAAGCAAACTTAGGTACCCAATTTTTCTTGGGTCCTCGATCATTAGTTTTCAATGCCCTTGGTTTAGAGTCATCCTTGACCTTGGGCTTGTGATTATTTAGAGCCTCTGGCCGAGTGCTGGCTCTGGACTCTTGGGTTTTCCCTTTGGAGTAATTCCAGGCTTGGGATCCTTGTCCTCTCTTAGTTTCCTTTGCAGGAGGAGGATCCTTTGTTGCCTTGGTTCCTTTGGGGACCCATTTGTAGGAGCTGCTTGCTCCATGCTTCTTGGCATTACAGGTGGACGTGGAGTGTCCCTTCCTGTTGCAATAGTTACAGAAGCTGAAGGGTGAGGAGCTATGACTAGAAGCTTTATGGAAGAACTTTAAGTAGGGCTTTACTTTTGGTTCTACCCACTTCTTCCCTCTAGGAGTATATCCTAAGCCAGTTCTATCACTATAAGCCCTTTGATTCATTAAAATTATATTTAACATTTCTGAGCCATTTGTAAACTTCTGCAGGGCATTTTGCAGCTTATCCTTCTCAGCTGAGACTTTGCTGCAATTAGGGCAGCTCTCAAGTGTTGGGTCGTTGGGTTCTATTTGGGGAGAACCCTGTCCTTCCACTAACGGAAGTGTTCTAGCTTTTGCTAGCTCATCACTTAGTGAGTCCACCTTGGACTCCAGTGATTCCTTTTTAGCTTTCAACACTTTATATGTCCTACATAAACGAAAAAATTCTACATGCATCTCATTATATGCCTCTTGAAGTTCAGGGAAGGTTACCTCACTATCCTCATGAACAGGATCAAACTCTGTGGATACTTCCTCATCTTCTTCTCGAGCAACAAGGCAGAGATTGGCTACTTCTTCCTCATCACTTGCTTCATCATCCGAGCTATTCACCCAGATAGACGATACAAAGGCCTTCCTTTTGTCTTTACCTTTCGACTTCTGCAGGCTGGGACATTCAGCCTTGAAGTGACCAGGCTTCTTACATTCATAGCACACAGGAGCCTTTTCCTTCTTGTAACCCCTCCTTTGGCTGGAGTCACCCTTTTGAAAGCCTCCTTTCTTTCTGAAGAACTTTCGGAACTTTTTCACCATCATGGCCATCTCTTCATCATCCATTTCCTCCTCATCATCCTCATCATCCTCTTCAGTCTCCTTGTTGGGTGCAACAAGGGCAAGATTTTTGGCCTTGGATGAGGCTTGAGGGGCTCTCTGAGCTAATAGTGTAGGCTCATACTCAGCCAGGGAGCCAAACAGGGCAGTGATGGAACTAGTTGATTCACCCTGGACTTCCTGTAAGATGGTCACCTTGGTGATCCAGTCACCTTTCAAGATTTTCAGAATCTTGCTTACTTGCTCCCTTTCAGGAATGTCCTTACCCAGCGAGGCCAAGTTGTTGATGAGGTGAGTGAATCTGAGCTCCAGTTCTCTAATAGGCTCAGTGGGACTGAGCACGGCAAACTTGTGGAATTCTTCCACCAGCATCTCAACACGTCTTGCTTTCACTCCCTTGGTTCCAGAGTGAGCAGCCTCAAGTGCCTCCCACATATCCTTTGCATTTTTGTGGTGGCTGATCCTATGAAACTCCTTAGGGCTAAGAGCACACTGAATGTAATGCATGGCCCTAAAGTTTAGTTGGACTAGAGCATAGTCCTCACTGGTGTACCTGGATCGTTCCTTTGCAAAACCATCATCGTCTAGGGGAGTGTGATCTCCTCGTTCGATTACATCCCAGAGTCTGAGGTCGCTTGACTTGAGATAAGTCTCCATTCGAAATTTCCAGAATGGATAGTTGTACCCATCAAACCCTGGAGGCTTGTTGGGCTGAATAGAGACGTCTGGTAGAGAGTAGTCAGTATCCATTACAAGATCTTTGCTTTCTTGATTCGTTGGAATCTAGTGAGAAAGACCTGCTCTGATACCAAATGAAAGTAATGGATGCACAAGAGGGGGGGGGGGGTGAATTGTGCTTCAAAAATAAATGCTCAAATAAAACAACACAAGAGTTATACTGGTTCGGTCTACCTGACCTACGTCCAGTCCTCAACCACCCAGGCCGAGTTCCACTATATCTCAGGTTTTAAATCGGGTTCACCTGAAACCTTACAACCGCAAGTTTTGGACGGGATCACTTGCAACCTTACAACCACAAGTTTCACAAGGCTCACTTGCAACCTTTCTAACTAGCTCCCCCTCACACCGAGCAAGGGGTTAACCTTTAGAATTAAAGGATTTTACAAACTGAGTTCTCTCAAAGAACAGATAGTGCTACACACTTAAGTACAATCAATGCTCTTATAACAGGAAGAGACTTAACACCAAAGAGTACAGAATATGTAGATGAAAGGATCACTCTATGTGTTAAATGCTCTTTACTTTTCTGGGCAGCTTTGAATGCTTGAAGATGTTCTTAGTTTCTCGCTCTAACTTCTCTCAAGAATATTCAAAGATAATAGTTTTTTTTATAAATGAGGTTTGAGTCTCTTTATATAGTCTTCAAGCAATCTGTCTCTTGGTAGGTGGGATAGCCGTTTGAATATGGCCGTTTTTCCCTTGTTACCGTTTGCCCATTAAATGCTTCATTAATGCATAGCAGGGTTGACTTGCTTTATCTCTGAAAAGTAGTCCTGACACCTCTGCTCTGACATAAGCGTTCTGACACTGCAACTTCTGACATTCTGATTGCTTGCGGAAGCAGATTCTCATCCGGAAGCAATTCTACTGAGTGTGCTGCACTGAGTGTTAGTCTAACAGTATAAAAACATATAGTCACATGCAGTGGGAGTGTTCTTAGTCTAAGAGGTCTTCCTTGCATCAGGAAGCACTTCTACATCCGGAAGTAATTCCACTGGATGAAGGATTTTGTTCACTATTACTCACTCTCGCTCAGTGTCTATTCAATCCAACAGTCAGCGCTAGTCACTAAGCTATCGGAAGCACTTTCACTTGACGAGGTAAACTCACTGACGCTTAGGGTTATATCTATTCTATCAGTCTGCGCCAGTCAAAATCTATCAGGAAGCTATTTCACTTGACGTGGCTTTTTCACTGACGCTTGGGGTATTCTATTTTATCAGCCTGTGCCAATCTAAGTCTAACAGGAAGCATTTTTACTTGACGAGGTGAACTTACTGACGCTTGGGGTGATATCTATCTTATCAGTCTGCGTCAGTCTAAGTTTAACAAGAAGCAACTTCACTTCCGGTTGAATCATAGCTTAGTCTTAGGTTTTGTGTATCTAGCGTTCATGGACTAAGTTAAATCTCTAGTGAATTACTTGCTGCCGCTGGGGGATGAAACATTCATCCGCGAGCCCAAGTCCTAGTCTATCCGGAAGTAAGTCCACATCCGGTTGTACTTTTACTTAGGGTTCTATGTTCACCTGTTACTTTCTAAGTTCTTTCATATTTTAGTCTTCATCAAAACTTAAGATTCTAACATTCTCCCCCTTTTTGATGATGACAAACTTAGTCTTATCGATTACGTTCATATGAAAGGATTAGGAGATAAATAGAAGCAATAGATAAGTGCAAGTAACTTAGACAGATATTATTGATAAACACAAATTACACGTTAGAGTATACAAACAAATAACATGTTAAATCACATATACAAGTAAGTATGAGAGATGCATGAAAACTAAGGAAAAATTTCTAAAAAAAAATAGGTTTTTGGATTGGGGGTTAGGGTTGGTGTTTCTTTTTCTTTTCCCTCTCCTTCTGCCTTTCCTCACTCTCTTTCTGGAGTCTGGCTAACTCTGCTTCATGCACGTTCCGGTCTATCTGGGCAATTATTCGCTGAAGCTCTTCTTCCTCTCTTTCCCTTCTGAGCCTCTCTGATTCAATAGACTCCTCGAATGCCTTCTTCATGTTTTCCACTTCTTCATACCCAGGGAACCCTGTGGCGTCATCGAAGTAGGCTACCTCTCCATTGGGATAGTGGACAGCCCGGATCTTAACATTCCAAACTGGGAAGCTGGGATCTTGCTCAACTTCCTGGGCTTTCCTTTTCCCTTTCCCCTTACTCTTCCCTTTGCTCTTGCTGATTGGGGGAGTGGGCATGGCACTTGCTCTGTCAGCATCAAGGCATGCCATCTGACCAAAGGAGAGTCTGTCCGTGAACCCATATCTTTCATATTCCTCAGGAGTCATGTCTTCTATTTCCAACTTGATCTCCTTCAGAATAGGGACAGCTTGTACTTCTGGGATCCCTTGTTCAACACGGGCAGATGAAGACTCTTGCATGGGCTGGCCAGAGGGAGTCTCTTCTTCCTCACTCTCAGATTCAGTGGAGGCAATAATGTGCTTGGCGCGTTTCCTAGCAACGGCCTTCTTTCTAGAATTACTGAACTGGACTGTCGGCTCAGATGAGGAAGGAGGGACAGAGGATTGCTCAGACGAGGCAGAAGGTGCAGGGAGTGGCTTAGCTATCACAATAGGAGGATGGATGGTTTTCTTCAGTCCCCATCTCATCATAATCTCCTCTAGAATATTTTCCCTTGATTGAGTTGGAGGAGACTCTGATGAAGATGACTCTGGCTGTGAGGGATTTTCACTTGGCTCAACAACAGCCATTTCCAATTGTGATCCTTGCTCAGTCACCCTCTGCTGCTGCATGAACCGGATGGCTTCCCTCCTTATTAGGTTCTCAGCTCCACCCAATCTTTGGGATTCCACAGCACGGCGAAGGGCAGCCGCGATATCTTCATCAACCCAAAGTGATGGCTGGCTAAGACCATTCCTGGTGTCCATATGTAGGCGGAGCGCAAACAGCATATCTCTCCACCAGCAGGCCCTTGGAACTGATCTATATGGATTTGGTTGGGCCAGCGAGAGTGAAGAGCTTGGGTGGAAACTTGTATGCTCTAGTGGTGGTGGATCACTATTCAAGGTTCACTTGGACTATGTTTCTTGCCTCTAAGCAAGATGCTTTTGATGCTTTTGTTGTCCTGGCTAAGAAAGTGCAGAATGAGAGAGAGCTCAAAACCACAGCCATAAGGACAGACCATGGAGGAGAGTTTGAGAACCATAGCTTCTCTGAGCTATGTGAGCAAAATGGTATTGAACACAACTTCTCAGCTCCTAGAACTCCTTAGCAAAACGGAGTGGTCGAGAGAAAGAACAGGGTTCTGACAGAGATGGCTAGAAGCATGCTCAACGAGAAAGAGGTTTCTCAAGTGTTCTGGGCGGACGCTATGAGCACTGCTTGCTACATCTCTAACAGAGCCTATGTTCGCAAGGGCTTGGACAAGACTCCATATGAGCTGTATAAAGGGAGGAAGCCCAACATCAGCCACCTCAGAATCTTTGGATCAAAATGCTATGTGCATAACAATGGAAAGGTAAATCTGGGTAAGTTTGATCCAAAAGCTGATGTAGGTATATTCATAGGATATTCCCTTAGGAGTAAAGCATATAGAATATACAACATGAGAACTAGAATTGTAGAAGAATCAATGCATGTTGTATTCGATGAAACTCCTACATGGGGACAATCCACAGAAGATGATGAAATACTTAATCTTCCAAAACCACCATCATCTTCTTCACCACCAAAAGAAACACCAGCAAGCAATCTCAAAGAAGAAGATGAAGCCAGTGATGAACCTAGAGTGCAGACCGTGCCTGATGAGGCACAGTTGCCAACAGCTAGGAGACATCACAGGGATCATCCTCTTGATCAAGTGCTTGGTGATGTTTCTTCTGGTGTGAGAACCAGAAGGCAGGTTCAAAATGAAGTTGAGTTTGGAGCATTTTTATCTCAAATCGAACCAACTTCAGTTGAACAAGCTCTTGAGGACTGCGACTGGATTATTGCCATGCAAGAAGAGCTAAATCAATTTGAGAGAAGCCAAGTTTGGGAACTAGTCCCAAGGCCGTCTCATCAATCCATAGTAGGGACCAAGTGGGTCTTCAAGAACAAACTGGATGAGACAGGTCAAATTACGAGGAACAAAGCCAGATTAGTAGCCAAAGGATATAACCAAGAAGAAGGCATAGACTATGAAGAAACTTTTGCTCCAGTCGCTAGACTCGAAGCAATAAGGATTCTTCTAGCCTTTGCATCCATGAAAGGCTTTAGATTATATCAAATGGATGTAAAGAGTGCATTTCTTAATGGTTACATCAAAGAAGAGGTTTATGTAGAACAACCTCCTGGCTTTGAGGACCACAAGCGTCCTAAACATGTGTACAGGCTAAAGAAAGCTTTGTATGGCCTGAAACAAGCTCCTCGAGCTTGGTATGAGAGACTCAGCAGCTTTTTACTGGGCAAGGGTTTCTCAAGAAGCAAATTAGATAGTACACTGTTTATTCTTCACAAAGATAGAAATATGTTAATTGTCCAAATTTATGTTGATGACATTATTTTTGGGGCAACTAATGAAAAGCTATGTGAAGAATTCTCTAAGACTATGCAGGGTGAGTTTGAAATGTCAATGATGGGAGAACTAACGTTCTTCCTAGGCCTGCAAATTAAGCAAAAGAAGAATGGAATCTTCATCTCCCAAGCTAAGTACTGCAGAGAGCTACTCAAGAAGTTTGGGATGGATGAGTGCAAGGAGTATGACACTCCCATGAGTACCACTGCCGCACTCGATGCAGACGCAAAGGGTAAATCTGTCAGCCTGCCCATGTACAGGGGAATGATAGGTTCCCTACTATACTTAACGGCAAGCAGGCCTGACATTCAATTTAGTGTAGGCATGTGTGCTAGGTTTCAAGCCAACCCCAAGGAGTCACACTTAACATGTGTTAAACGCATTCTAAGATACCTTGAGGGAACACAAGAGCTTGGTCTTTGGTATCCCAGAGGTAACCAAGAATTCTTGTGGGCTTACTCTGACTCTGACCATGCAGGTTATAAAACTGATAGGAAGAGCACCAGTGGACAATGCGCCTTCCTTGGTGGTTGTCTGGTCTCTTGGACTAGTAAGAAGCAAACCTGCGTGTCTTTATCATCCACAGAGGCTGAATATATTGCTGCCGCAAGCTGTTGTGCCCAAGTACTGTGGCTGAAGAACCAACTAAGAGATCTTGGCTTGGAATTCCCTGAGGCACCCATCCTTTGTGACAACACAAGCACCATCAGCCTTGCCAAGAATCCGGTTCAGCACACAAGGACAAAGCACATTGATGTCAGACATCACTTCATCAGAGATCATGTTCAGAAGAAAGATGTCAAGGTGAAGTTTGTCCCCACTCAGCATCAGCTTGCTGATATTTTCACCAAGCCTCTGGGAGTTGATCAATTTACATTCATAAGAGGTGATTTGGGAATGGTAAACCCAAATGAAGTTTAATTTTTTTTTTTAAAAAAAAAAAAAATTTAACCATTTGTTTATTTGATTAAAACCTGGAACAATACTAACTTAGGCATCGGAGTGCCAATACTTGTTTTTGCAGGTCCCCAATGTTAAATCTTAAGCAAGTGCAACCGGAAGCAAAACCACTTCCGGATGATCACTCGCTGGCACTGAATGTTGAAACTAAGAGAGCGCCAGTGCCAGACCAAGGGACACGTCACTTCAGAAAACGTTTCATCTCCCTCCATGAGAAGTTGTGCCTTCTCTGATAAGGTGAAGCGACACATGTCATAAGGTGCGCCGTTTCAATTTAAGCGTTTACGTTACCCAATGTATAAACGTTTACTTTCATCTGAAAAGTCATGCCCATTTTACCCTCAGTAACTTTGCATATAAATAGGAAGTCATTTCACTTTCACTTTTTTTTCACTTACTCGAATTTTTACCCACATATTCTCTACACACATTCATACTTTCTTCATCTTCTTCATATTCTTCTTCATCTTCTTCATCTTCTTCTTCGCATTTCATCTCATTTAACCACTAAAACCACACAAAAATGGCCGGCTCACATGAAACAAACCCTAACACAGAAAGTCACCACCTCCAAGAAATCTAAGTCCAAATCTGGCAAATCTGGGCATAAGCACTCTGGGAAATCTGGACAATCCCATGAACACCATGAAGAACACCAAGAACATTCTGGGCAAGTGGAAGAACAGCCTGGGCAGACTGGGCATGAACAAGCACAAGCCAAGAGGAAAGGGAAGAAGAAGGTTCAATTCATCGAGGAACCTTCTTCCAAAAGACAGAGGGTAGAGGAGGATGACCCTCTTGTTTATAGAGATGGGGCTTTGGAGGCCGTTTCCTCAAAGTTTGAGACAATCAAGCCCTACTTCAACAACAGCTTGTTCATCGATCTGGTTAAGATAGATGAATTAGGGTTCCCTCATCTGCGCCCTTATTTGGAAAGATACATGCCCTGGCTGGGGATCAAGCAGGACTACAACATCAACGTCCTGCGAGTATTTTGTGAGTCCCTCTCTGGGAAAGTCAAATACAAGAAGGTGGATGGGAAGGAGCAGATCCGCAGACTCACCTTCACTGCCACAGTCAGGGGGAGAACCTTCAGTTTCACCTGGAGGGATTTAAATGACTTAATGGGGATCACAGAAGAGGGAATGAACGAGTGGTTGTACCCTGAGTCACTCAAATACAGCAAGGAGGAACTCGCGAAGATCTATGACACCCAAAGGAAAAAGGTGTCCAAGATGTCTGACTCCAACAGGCTCTTGTACTATGTTTACTCCCGCATGATGACACACAAGGGGGGTAACTTCAACGAGTTTACTCTGCTGGACAACCCGTGGTTCCCTAGACTTCTCTCCCAGCAGCCAATCAATCCCGGGCAGTTGATCAGCCTTGAACTTCATAGATGGTTGGTCAACAACAAGGCTGGATATCTTCCCTATCCCACCATCCTTGCCTTCCTCCTTGAGAAGAATCTGATCAAGGCTACATCCGATGTGGAGGAAGAGAATATAAAGTGTGCTCCTGTGGGGGCAACTAATATCAGCAAGATGGGCATCAAGTACCTGAAGCCTGCTAAGCCCACTCGCTCAGGATCACAGGCAGGCAGTGCCTCTCAGACCTCAGTCCCCTCTGTATCTGGTGCTGGGGATCAAGAAGTTGACTCCCATCCCGGGCCAAGCCGTGCTGCGAGGGTACCAGCCACTGTGAAGGCTTTTGCTCAGGAGATGAAGGAAGAGATTCTCCTTCAACTTTCTGAGTCCTTGGCGGCCCCTCTAAGGAATGACTGTGATGCTGGGTTCCAACAGCAAGGGGAGCGCATCCAGCGACTCGAGGATAGAGTGGGTCAAGTTGAGACGCAGCTTGCCAGGGTGGATGCGAAGCTAGACCTTATTCTCCAACACCTTCAGATCCCTCAACCCCAACAAGGTAACTTACCACTACCTCCTCCTCACAACCCACCTCCTCCTCCTCCTCCTAATCACCCTCTACTTCCCCCTCCTCCTCCTCCCAACACTCAACAACCACAGCCACCTCCACAAAATGACCAACAACCACACACATCACCAAACAATGACCAACCATCCCAGCCATCACCCAACCATGAACAACAACCCCAAGAATAACCCCTTCACTCCAACAACTCCCCATCTCCACATAACTCCCCTACTCGCACACCACCCAACACCCCTACTCGTTCACCATTCAACACCTCCGCCGGACCCTCCAATCCTAACCCCACCACCTCTCACACACCCATAGTCTTTACCTCTCGAGATAACCCAGACGACATTTATTACCTCCGAGACCAATCCCCTATTAGGTGGAAGGAAAAACAACCCGATGTCTACTATTCCACCTACCCCTTTGATGGCCTCTTTACCCACCCCACCTTCTTCGAAAGGAACTCCACTTACTTTCCCAACCCTCCTAAAACTCCTGAACACTAATCCTCTCCCACATCCTCTACATCTACCTCCTCACCCTCACCTCCTAAGAGATTTGGCCCTGAACCACCACACTCCTCTTCATCCACTCCATCCCTGACCCTCGCCCTTGTTGATGATGCCAAAAGGGGGAGAGATGCTGTGTTCGCCCTTCGCCAGACCATGGACACAAGGGATGTCCTCAGCCAGCCATCCCTCTGGCTTGATGAGGACATCACGGCTGCCCTCCACCGTGCCATGGAATCCCAGAGACTGGGTGGCGCTGAGAGCCTAATCAGAGGGGAAGCCATCCGGTTTATGCAACAGCAGAGGTCGGATGAGCAAAGGTCCAAGTGGGGCATGGTGGTAGTTGAGCAAAGTGAAGAAATTCCACAACCAGCCTCTTCATCTTCAGAATCTCCATCTACTAAGCAAAGCAAGAATATTGTCGAGGAGATAATGATGAAGTACGGGCTGAAGAAGGTCAACCACCCCCCCATTGTGATTGCTAAGCCAATCCCTTCTACCTTTGGAACAACTTCTGCTCCTCCTCCTCGTACTGAGCCAACATCTGCTACTCCTCCATCTGAGCCAGCAGTTAAATTCAGTGAGTCAAGAAAGAAGGCCGTTGCTAGAAAGCGTGCCAAGAAGGGTGCTGCCTCCACTGAATCTGCTGAGAGTGAGGAAGAGACTCCATCAGACCAACCTGAGCAAGAAACTACAACTGCCCAAGTTGAGCAAGAGATCCCATCAGTACAAGCAATTCCAATTCTAAAGGAAGTCAAATTGGAGATAGAGGATATGACTCCTGAAGAATTCGAAAAGTATGGGTACACGGACAGACTCTCGTTTGGTCAGATGGCTTGCCTGGATGCTGAGAGAGCAAGTGCCAAACCTACTCAGTCAATAGGTAAGGGCAAAGGAAAGGGAAAAGGCAAGGGGAAGAGGAAAGCCCAGGAAGTTGAGGAGGATCCCAACTTCCCAGTATGGAATGTGAAGATTCGGGCTGTCCACTACCCTAATGGCGAGATCTCTTACTTCTCAGATGCAACAGGATTCCCAGGCTATGAGGAAGTCGAAAATATGAAGAGAGCCTTCAAGGAGTCTGTTGAGTCTGAGAGACTCAGAAGAGAAAGGGAAGAGGAAGAGCTTCAACGGATAATCGCTCAGATTGACCAGAATGTGCATGAAGCCCGCTTAGCCCAGCTCCAGAAAGAAAATGAAGAGAGACAAAAAGAGAGGGAGAGGAAAAAGAAACACCAAATCTGAACCCCCACTTCAACCCCTTTTAACTTAGAAATTTTCTTTGTTTTTCATGCATATTTCATTCTTGCTTAGTATAGATTACTTGTATATGTTATCTGCTTGTGTATTGCTAACTTGTAATCTTTTGCTTATCAATAATATTTGTCTAAGTTATTTGTGCCTTATTTAAATTATTGCTTTTAATTCTTTTATATGAACTTAATCGATAAGACTTAGTTTGTCATCATCAAAAAGGGGGAGAATGTTAGAATTTTAAGTTTTGATGAAGACTAAAATATGAAAGAATGAATCAAGTACTTAGAAAGCAATAGGTTAACATAGAATCCCAAGTAAGAGTGCAACCGGATGTGGATTTACTTCCGGATAGACTAGGACTAGCGCTCGCGGATGAATGACTCATCCCCCAGCGACAGCAAGTAATTCACTAGGGAAATAACTTAGTCCAGAAGCACTAGATATACAAAACCTTAAGACTAAGCCAGGATTCAACCGGAAGTGAAATTGCTTCCTGTTATATTTAGACTAGCGCTGGCTGTTGGAATAGATGACACTAAGCGTCATTGAACATAAGCCACGTCTAGTAGAATTGCTTCCGATTGCTTGGTGACTAGCGCTGGCTGTTGGATTGAAGGACACTGAGCGAAAGTGAGTAAAAGTGAATATAACCCTTCATGCAGTAGTAGTGCTTCCGGATGTAGAAGTGCTTCCGGATACAAGGAAGACCTCTTAGACTAAGTACACTCCCACTGCATGTGACTATGTGCTTATATTGTTAGACTAACGTTCAAGTGCAGCACACTAAGTAGAGTTGCTTCCGGATGTGAATCCGCTTCCGCAAGCAATCAGAATGTCAGAACGTTCAGAAGTGCAGTGTCAGAATGCTTTTGTCAGAGCAGAGTTGTCAGGACTACTTTTCAGAGATAAAGCAAGTCAACCCTGCTATGCATTGATGAAGCATTAATTGGGCAAACGGTAACATGGGAAAAACGGCCATATTCAAACGGCTAACCCACCTACCAAGAGTCAGAATGTTTGAAGACTATATAAAGGAGCTCAACTTCATTTATGAAGCTAATCAATTATCTTTGACATTCTTGAAAGAAGCTAGAGAGAGAAACCGAGAAAATCTTCAAGCATTCAAAGATGCCCAGAAAAGAGAAAGAGCATTTAACTCATTGAGTGATCCTTTCATCTACATATCTTGTACTCTTTGTAGTTAAGTCTCTTCGTGTTATAAGAGCATTAATTGTACTTAAGTGTGTAACACTATCTGTTCTTAAAGAGAACTTAGTTAGAAAATCCTTTATTTGTAAAGGTTGAACCCTTGCTGGTTGTAAGGGGGAGCTAGTTAGAAAGGTTGCAAGTGAGCCTGAGTAAAACTTGTGGTTGTAAGGTTGCAAGTGATCCCGTTCAAAACTTGCGGTTGTAAAGGTTCCAGGTGCACCCGTTGTACAACCTGGGGATAGTGGAACTCGGCCTGGGTGGTTGAGAACTGGACGTAGGTCAGGAAGACCGAACCAGTATAAACTCTTGTGTCGTTTTTATTTGAGCTTATATTTTATAGCCACAATTCACCCCCCCTCTTGTGCATCCATTACTTTCAGTAAGATGTTAGAATCATTCCTAAGGACGAGTGGGATCTATCGGATAATAGAAATATAATAGTTTGGATATTTTGGGCTTAGAAGGGCATTGGTGTTTTTGGAATTCTGAATTGTTGAGAGATTCATATGCTCCATTCGGGTTAAATAAGTTAAATGCAAGTATAACGGTGCAGTTTTACTGGAATCAAATATAATTTATGTGGGAGAAAGTTACATTAATGGTTGGAAGACTTGTGAGGTCTTAAATAGATCATTCTTGAGCTTAATGATATTGGTTTCTAAAGTATAAATTGTGTTAAGGAATTAAAATGGGTGGATTATGATTTTTTTTTTGAGAAGAACCTATGACTTTATATTTAGTAAGTGAAGATGACACCTATAGTTGACTCTAGGTGAGACCTAATTTGTTTGAAGTTGGATGCGAGTTTTAATTTTCACTTGGTTGTTACTTAAGCTTGATTTTCATTTAATTTGAGATATTTTAATTATGGACATCTAAATTATGGTTATGTAATGTAAGGGTTTATCTAGGTTTAATGATTATACTTGAAGAGGTTATTTTGACTAGTTTTTTTTTGTAGACCTTAAGTGAGAAATTGAAGACATCTTTTGGGCTTGAAATTGAGTTAATTGTGCTAGGAAGGTGTAAGTGTAACACCCCAAATTTTATTTAATAATACAATAAAATTAAAAAGGGAATAAAAAAATTAAATTATAAGTTAAAGTTTTATGAAATAAAATAAAATAGAAAACTTTGGACAGACTGTTAGAAATTAGGAAAATAATGTTAACATTTCCTATTTTGTAGACTATTTGTGTATTTTAGTCATAATTGTGGACTATAGTATTAGGAAATAATTAAAGTACAAAGATGTTTGTTATCATTAAGGAATTATTATTAGGTAAACTTGTAAGGAAGGTTTATCATCTTTTAAGATATTTAGTTATTATAAATTATGAATATATTATTATATCAATGAAATAATCCTTGGACTATTCACTCATATTTGTTTCACACAAACTAAGTTTATTTTTATTAAATAAATAGAAAGAAGATAGTTAAATGGAAAGAAAGGGGCATAAGTGTTATATAAAAGATTTGGGGACAAAAGTGTAATTAAAAATAAAAAAAATGGGGTACTTGATTGGAATTTTCTCTGATCCTTACATATAAATACATGAACAATAGAAACCCTAAGTCCTCATAGTCAAAACTGCCGCCTCCATTTCCCTCACATCTCTTCTACTGTTTCATCCATTCTTTCTTCATCAAACTCCTCATTATCCTCATTCTCTGCCTCTGCCAAGAACATCCATTTTTCTTTCTCTCAATCCAACTCGTTCGTCGCCCCCTCCCTCTACAAATACCACCTCTAAATCGTTCATTGTCATTTGATCTCCCTCTGTCCAGTTTTGTCTCATTTTTCAATCTAGGGCGTCTTAGTTTCTTTTGTGCAAAGTGAATAACAGAACTCAACTTCATTATTCCTGGACGTTTCTAAGTGAAAAGAAAAAGAAAAATTATAATTTTCGGTAAGAATTCCTAAACCTTTCTACTTTAATTTCCATAAACGAGAGACGATTTTGGAGAGGACTGAATGATGGGGTGGTTTGAAATTTATGGTTTAACTTAGTTGAAGAACTTAATTTCCAAAGTTGACATTTTTATAAGATGTTTGTGGATGCTATTTTAGCTGCATATGTGCATGTATTTGGGTTTCTTGATATTGGTGGCTATTATGTTTTCACTGTCTTCATCTTCCTATACAATGTCATGGCTTATTGGATTTAGTAGGCAATGAAAGTTTTTGTTTGGCCTGAGTTGGTTATTTTTCCTTGCTTGGTTCAAGATAGGATATAAATATATTTAAATATTTCTTCATGTTCCCTTTGTAGTTGGAATATAAATTTGCATATGAAATATACATGAATTCTCCTCCCCATGCTGTTTGGACAGAATCTGAATAAAAAGGATATAAATTTGATATGAAATTTTAATGAAAGGAAGACAAACAAACTTTGTGGCAATAATATATGTAAACTAGAGTGAGTGTGTATTTTCTTTCTTCACTAATTGCAGGGTATGATTTGTGTGTGTTTATGAATGACTTTATCAATAAATGTTGGATTTCAAATTTGTATTTTTAGTTTGTTAAAGGCTGAGCTGATATAAAGATTAAAGATACATTAAAATTTTATGGTTCTATAGCAAATTGTTTGTTATCTGTTATTGTTTTGAAACTAATGTGATTTTTACTCTCTTTTGGTGTTTGGGGCTGATTTGAAAAGTTAAGGAAGTTATTCTTTTACTGTATTGATGATGATCTCATTTGGGTGATACATATATATTCTTAGAATTTAAGTTGCTGCAATTTCTCACTAAAATAAAATGATTAAATAGATCTTGAAGAAGGAAAGATATATTAACTTGGGTATGTTGGGTTGAAAAGGTTTATTAATGATGGGAATTGTGGATTAGTGCTTACCTTTCTTATTTGGGTTAAAGTAATTGTTTGATTGACTTTTGGTACTTTATTGCTGAAATGCATGGGAATGTTGTCTAATGAATGATACATGGTATCTGGTTCTGTGTGTGTGTGTAAATGTATGTTTAAACGTGATTTTGTAATTGTTTGGTTGTGATTAAAGTTGAATGTTACTGTTATTGGTTATGGAGGATAGATGTAGAAGGATAATTATGATGGTTGTTTCTTTGGATGGATTGAAATGTATTTGATTAGAAATCTTTGATTTTGTCAGTTACAACATAAATTGCAAAATGGTGTGATATATATAACTTGACCTTGTACAAATGATTGATTGATACTTGGCTTTCATTCTTAATGATGAATGTGTATATGTAAATTGTGCTTGTTTATTTGGAAAGAAAATTAGGAGCAATCTAATCATAAAGGGGTGGGTAGTACTATTAGAATAGAGAGAGACACGATATTTGATCACATAGAATAATTTCTTAATCCTATAATAGGAGAACCTAGTAAAGGAGATACTTGGAAGCATATTACAAGCAAGGATAAGGAGAAACGTGAATTGCTTACAACAGGTAGCGGTTTATTTCATGCACATTAGGATTACATATTTATTTTCTGTCATCACTAATATTACTGCTTCAGATATTGATAGGGTTTATTTTCAGCATTTTAAATTTATGTGGAGTACTCCAGGTATAAGGAGGGTCGCTCCCCCTATACCATATTGTATTGAATTTATTTTTCCTAGAAAATCCTGTCAGGTATGCCTACTACGAAAGGTGAATATATTACTATAAGTAGTGAGGTGGTGCAATAGGCACATGTATTTAATATTCTACCTGTAACAAATATATTGTTAAGGTAGGGGCCCTGTATGAGTGTTTTACTAACAGGTAGTAATCACCAACAGGTAGCGTCACTATCATTATCTGAAGTAGGATTAAATGAATCAGCTTCTAGGTGAAGTAAATGCATGAATTAGAGTGTATGAAATAAACTGCGGTAAATTTGGTTTCAGGTACACAATAGATAGAGAATTTTGGAGTGATGAAGGGAACAGAGGAATGTAGGAACATCTGCTTTTATTTGTATTTTAATTAATGTATATTTTAAAAAAAATTTGTATAATTCTATTTTGGCATGTAATATTTATAAATTTTGTAGGAGATAAAACTTGTGAACTTTATGTACTTAATAAATATATTTCGAAGTCATATCTACAATTATATGTACTTATATGTAAAATTAGATATTTTAGAAATAATATTTTTCTTGGGTGAATGTCAGAACTTCAAAATAAAATATAAATGTTTTATTGTAGGAAATAATAGCTAGGAATATGTTTTTAAAACTTTTGTTATTTTATAAAATTAATATAGATCATTTTTCGTATCTTAAGTAACTTTATTTTGTTTTAAAAAAATTTATTCTCAAGTTGTTTTAGAATGAATTATTCCAAAAAGACAATTTAATGAAAAAGTTTTAATTTGGACAGTTTTTCAGTCACCTATTAAATATTTTAAAGTTCTTAATATTTATTTTATAACAAAAATCATTATTTTCAATTAAATTATATTTAGTATTTTAAGAAATTGGCAAAAATAAACTAGGTGTGACAATTTGGTATCAGAGCAAAGGTTCTGGCACATATAGCTAGAAACCTTTTCGCAGAGAGTGGTTAGGATAGAAAAGGGTAGCTAGTTAGCTCTTGTAATTCAGGGGTAATTACAAGTGTCTTTAAGATTAGAGATAAAATTAAAAAAAAACAAAAAAAAGGAATGAATTGGAAAGATGTTTGCTGTAGTGCTTGCTTATACGATTTCCTTGGAATTCTTTGTGGAATATGGTGGTATTGGCACCCTTATTGAAGGAAAATTTGATTTATTAAATTATGATTGTATAAAGAGAGGAGTTATGATTTGATGTTTGCGGAGTAGAAAATTGGAATGATTGTACATATGGTGAAGGAATTCTGAGTTGATGTTTGCATAGTTAAGTTATGATGTAAGTGTGTTATGCATATAGAATATATATATATATATATATATATATATATATATATATATATATATATATATATATATATATATATTTTCTACCAAGCTTGAATTGTTGTGAGAGGTACAAATACCTCAATTTCTGATTGGATGACTTCATGTTAGTTATAAAATTTGTTGCTAATTTTCTTTCATTGGATGATTGGTTTTATTGAGAAGTGTATAATACACGATTGTGTGTGATCACTTTGTGCTATAAGTATAAATATATATGATGAAATCGTTATTAGACTTTGATGAGCTATGATTACATTTGACTGATTAGAATGTTGATTTGTGTGTATATTTTTTTTTTATTTTAATTGCTGATTGGGTGAATATCTTCTGTGTATGTAATAGAGTAATTTACATGATTGGTTGTATGATTGTCTTGTGCTTGTTAATTTCTTATGATGACTTGAGATTATTCTGGTTATGGGTGTTAATAGAAAAATAAATTTTGAAATTTCTTACATACAAAAAGCATGATATTAATTATGAAGTAAGAGTAATTAAAGAAGTAAGAGTTAATAGAATGGAAAAGTGTCTTAGCTTGGGGTCTCGAGTATAATTATGAGCCATGACATAATAATAGTCGAGGCATCAATGAAGACCTTATAGGGCTAAGAGATAAATATGTTTTAGTTAGAAAAGTAATGCTTTAATTTTATAATAAAAAAAATGCTTGAAATACAAGAGTAGCTATGTATGAATATGGTATACAAATATTTTAAATTAATTGTGAACTTTCTGGATTCTTGATTTTTTTTACCTTGTAGTGTCATGTTATATTGTGATATTATTTTTGCAGTTTTTCTATCCTTGTTGTTTCGTTAGTTTTCATATTTTTTTTATTATTGACGTGGTATGAATGCTGTTATATAGAGTTACAATAATCTTTGTTTTCTATTTACATTTAGCTGAAATATATATTATATAAATTCTTTAGTTTCTATTTTGAGATATTGTTGGTTGAATGATTGAATGTGGTATGAAACTAATTCATACATTTTTGTGGGGATATTCTGTTTTCTATATAGGTTGATCAGAATTAAATAAAAAGAAAATATTGTACAAGTCAAGGGAAAATTTGTAGTTTGAATTTAAGTCCCACTTTGCTAGGCTGAATGTTACAATGAATGAAAAAAAAAATCAGTTAGTGTTAGTACTCTTAAAATGTTAGTTAGAGAAATGTAGATATTAAAAAAAATTTAAGTGAGTTCTCTAAGTTGAGTTATTCTTGAAGATTGTAAACGTCTAGACAGGTAATGAAAAAAAAATTTCTAACTAGATATCAAGATTTTAGAAGTAATGATGAGGGAAGATCGATTTTGCAAAGGTGTTTAAGGAGTCGAGATTTTGATCTTGTTGAATATAGAAGTTAGTAGGAAATTTTAACAAGAATTTATGATTTATTTGTGTTTGAGATGCAATAGGTATTAAAGATTAATTTAGATGTGGTCAAAGGTAAAAAAAAACAGAGAGGAAATTATGATATAGAGACATGTGAATGAAAATTTGAATCACTATTTTGAAATTTATCATGATGGTTTAAATAAATTTGTGACATAGATAATATTTCTATAAATTTTAGTCAAGAGATTTGGAGTGAAATAAGTTATTAGTGGAATTCTATAGGATAATTTTTTTGATGTAAGATTTGGGTCAAGATTTGATTTTTATAGATTAGATTGTTGACGTTGAAAACAAATTGAGTACTTTGTTAATGGATTTGAGACTTTCAAAATATAGATTATGATTAAGGGCTTCGATATGATATTATGATGATTGAGAATGATGGATTTGAAATAAAAATGTTAGATTGAGAATGAAATATATTGTGTTGGAATCTTAAATAATTTGAATTTGTTTTTCTCTTACATTGATTAATTTGAGGTCAATTTGATGATGAGATGTAGATGTTGGAACTTTTAAAGCTTGATAGGATAAGTACTTACCAAATACATGGAAAATAAAGATGAATTTGCGGTGGACTCTTTCTTGTATTAGTATGCAAATAGATTTTTCATTGAAACATATTTGATGTTTAGGCAATATAATAAGAGGTTCAAGTGTTGATTAGTACGAATGATATTAGAAAATATAACATAATGGAGACAATTGGAAGAGTAGTTAAAGTGAGAGAAAGAGAGAGGGATATTCCTATTGGTTCTTAATTGGGAGTTATAAGAAGTTTCTTTACATTTTTGTGACTCTAGAAAATATTTGAGTTGAGAGACTTTAGATTGTGGAAATTTTCAAGGAAGCTCCAAAAGTTGTATGTGTAGATGTGATATACAAAGATAAACCTGATTTGAATAATATTCTGAATTGGAAGAAATTTACTTATCAAGTATCATTAAGAATTAATGGTTTCTAACGGTTAGAATTTTGTAAGAGAGCCAAATGATTAAATGTTGGAACTGAACTTTTGAGGTGTGTGATGCCTTTTACAACTATTAAGGTTAATAGGAATTTGATAGTAGTGTGATGGTTATTTAAACATAAAAAAAAAGTGTGGAAGATTATATAACTATGAGTGTGAGGTATTCAAGATAATTAGTGATTGAAGGTTTAACACTGATTTGTGTGTATAGCATTCATGGATCCAAAATTTACTAGAAGTCAAGTGAAATTTGATTGGATTTTTTTTAATAAAGATCTTAAAAGCTTAATTAGTGGATATTTTTATTTGTTACTTAAGGTTGGTAAGCTAATTTGGTATTAGTCGAGAAGTTTAAAATAATTTTCGAACATCATGGAATTAGTAGGGACTTGGATGTTATGAAGGCATATACTAGATATTATTTCATTTTGATGGAGCTATAATATTGATTAGTGAAGGCTGAAAGTAATGGATGCACAAGAGGGGGGGGTGAATTGTGCTACAAAAATAAATGCTCAAATAAAGCCAACACAAGATTTATACTGGTTCGGTCTTCCTGACCTACGTCCAGTTCTCAACCACCCAGGCCGAGTTCCACTATCTCAGGTTTTAAAACGGGTTCACCTGAAACCTTACAACCGCAAGTTTTGGACGGGATCACTTGCAACCTTACAACTACAAGTTTTACACAAGGCTCACTTGTAACCTTTCTACTAGCTCCCCCTTACACCTAGCAAGGGTTCAACCTTTACAACTAAAGGATTTTTCTAACTAAGTTCTCTTAAAGAACAGATAGTGTTACACACTTAAGTACAATCAATGCTCTTATAACAGAAAGAGACTTAACAACAAAGAGTACAGAATATGTAGATGAGAATGATCACTCGATGTGTTAAATGCTCTTTACTTTTCTGGGCAGCTTTGAATGCTTGAAGATGTTCTTCGTTTCTCGCTCTAACTTCTTTCAAGAGTATTCAAAGATAATTTTTTTTCATAAATGAGGTTGAGCTCCTTTATATATTCTTCAAACATTCTGACTCTTGGTAGGTGGGATAGCCGTTTGAATATGGCCGTTTTTCCCATGTTACCGTTTGCTCAATTAATGCCTCATCAATGCATAGCAGGGTTGACTTGCTTTATCTATGAAAAGTAGTCCTGACACCTCTGCTCTGACAAAAGCATTCTGACACTGCAACTTCTGACATTCTGATTGCTTGCGGAAGCAGATTCTCATCCGGAAGCAATTCTACTGAGTGTGCTGCACTGAGTGTTAGTCTAACAGTATAAACATATAGTCTCATGCAGTGGGAGTGTTCTTAGTCTAAGAGGTCTTCCTTGCATCAGGAAGCACTTCTACATCCGGAAGTGAATCCACTGGATGAAGGATTTTGTTTTCTATTACTCACTCTCGCTCAGTGTCTATTCAATCCAACAGCCAGCGCTAGTCACTAAGCTATCGGAAGCACTTCTACTGGACGTTGCTCATTTTCACTGACGCTTAGGGATATCTATTCCAACAGCCAACGCCAGTCTAAGTCTAACAGGAAGCAAATTCACTTCCGGTTGAATCTTAACTTAGTCTTAGGATTTTGTATATCTAGTGCTCATGGACTAAGTTAATTCCTAAGTGAATTTCTTGCTGCCGCTGGGGGATGAGACATTTATCGGCGAGCGCTAGACCTAATCTATCCGGAAGTAAGTCCACATCCGGTTGTACTTTTACTTAGGATTCTATGTTCACCTATTGCTTTCTAAGTTCTTTCATATTTTAGTCTTCATCAAAACTTAAGATTCTAACATTCTCCCCCTTTTTGATGATGACAAACTCAGTATTTAACTATTTATCGATTAAGTCCATATGAAAGGGTTAGCATGAAAACAAAAGCAATAGATAAGAACAAGTAACTTGGACAAATATTATTGATAAAAAGAGATTATATGTTAGAGTATACAAGTAAAACATATACAGGTAATCTACACTAAGCAAGAATGAGAGATGTATGAAAACAAAGAAAAATTCTCTAAGTTAAACAAAATTGGAATGAGGGTGTTCATAGTCTGTGTCTCTTTTTCCTCTCCCTCTCCTTCTGTCTCTCTTCACTCTCTTTCTGAAGGTTAGCGATCTCAGCCTCATGCACATTCTGGTCTATCTGGGCAATTACTCGCTGAAGCTCTTCTTCATCCCTCTCTCGTCTGAGTCTTTCTGATTCGATAGACTCCTCGAATGCTCTTTTCATGTTCTCTACTTCTTCATACCCAGGGAACCCTGTAGCATCATCGAAGTAGGCGACCTCTCCATTGGGATAGTGAACAGCCCGAATCTTTACGTTCCATACAGGGAAGTTGGGATCCTCCTCAACTTCCTGGGCTTTCCTTTTCCCTTTCCCCTTACTCTTCCCTTTGCTCTTGCTAATCGGAGGAGTAGGCATGGCACTTGCTCTGTCAGCATCGAGGCAGGCCATCTGACCGAAGGAGAGTTTGTCCGTGAACCCATACTTTTCATATTCCTCAGGAGTCATGTCTTCAATTTCCAACTTGACCTCCTTTAGAATAGGAATTGCTTGAACTACTGGGGTTTCAGGTTCAACTTGAGCAGATGAGGTCTCTTGCTCAGGTTGGTCAGATGGAGTCTCTTCCTCACTCTCAGCAGGTTCAGTGGAGGCAATAATTTTCCTGGTACGCTTCTTGGCAACGGCCTTCTTTCTAGACTCACTGAAGGTGACTGCTGGCTCAGATGAGGGAGGAGGGGCAGATGATTGCTCAGACGAGGGGATCTCAGACTCTTGCCCAGTGGATGAGGGGATAGGCTTGGCTATCACAATAGGAGGGTGATTGATCTTCTTCAGTCCCCACTTCATCATTATCTCCTCAATATCCTTTCTACTTATCTTAGTTGGAGGAGGTTCTGATGAAGATGACTCAGGCTGTGAAGTTTGTTCATTTGGCTCAAAGACAACCATCTCCAATTGTGATCCTTGCTCAGCCGTCCTCTGCTGCTCCATGAATCTTATGGCTTCTCCTCTTATTAGGCTTTCAGCACCACTCAGCCTTTGGGATTCCATGGCGCGGCGAAGGGCAGCCATGATGTCTTCATCAAGCCAGAGGGATGGCTGGCTGAGCACATCCCTTGTGTTCATGGAGAGGCGAAGAGAGGTCATCACATTTCTCCCCCTTTTGTCATCATCAACAAGGGCGAGTGCCAGGGATGGAGTAGATGAAGAGGAGGGTAGAGGTTCAGGGTTAAGTGGAGTTTGGGGTGAGGATTCTGGGGAAGAGGCAGGTAAGGTATGTTCTGGGGATGTGGGTTGGTTGGGGAACCAGGAAGGATCTACGAATAGACCTTCGAATGGGTAGGTGGAGGAATATTCAGGGAAGGTAGTGGAAGAGTATGGGGTAAATGGGGTAAAGGGTACGTGAGGATCCTCAGGGATTTGCTGAAGGCGAGGGTAATCTCGTAGATAGATATGGCTGAGGGGGTGAATGGCAGTTTGAAATCCAAGGTGTTCGGCTAAGGGGTTGGTTGGTGTGCGAGTGGATGAGGGAGGTGTAGATGGGGAGTTTTGTGGAGATGGGGAGTTGTTGGAGTGAAGGGGTGATTGGCTAGGAGATTGTTGGTGTGTGTCTTGGGTTTGGTGTTCATGGTTGGGTGAAGGTTGGGATTGGTGAGCATTGTTTGGTGATGGAGGGGATTGATGGTCATTTTGTGGAGGTGGCTGTGGTGGTTGAGTGTTAGGTGGAGGAAGAGGGGGAAGTTGAGGGTGACCTGAGGGAGGAGGATTTTGGGGAGGAGGAGGTGGTGGAAGGTTACCTTGTGATGGTTGGGGAATTTGTAGGTGCTGGAGAATGAGGTCAAGTTTTGCGTCCACCCTGGCAATGTGGTTTTCAAGCTGGCCTACCCTATCTTCGAGCCTCTGAATGCGCTCCCCTTGCCGCTGGAAGCCATTGTCACACTCAGCACGGAGAGGGCCTACCAAGGATTCAGGCAGTCTAAAGAGAAGTTCCTCCTTAACTGCCTCGGCAAAGGCTTTTACTGAAGCTGGCACTCTGGCAGCACGGCTTGGCCCAGCATGGGAGTCCACTTCCTGATCCCCTGCACCAGATGTCAAGGGGGCTGAAGTCCCAGACGCACTACCCGCTAGTGATCCTGAGCGAGTGGGCTTAGGGGCTCTTAGATACTTAATGTCCATCTTGCTGATGTTCGTTGCCCCCACAGGAGCACATTTGACATTCTCTTCCTCCACGTCAGATGTGGCCTTGATCAGTTTCTTCTCCAGGAGGGCAGCAAGGATGGTGGGATATGGAAGATACCCAGTCTTGTCGTTAGCCAACCATCGCTGAAGTTCAAGGCTGATCAACTGCCCTGGATTGATTGGCTGCTGGGAGAGGAGTCTGGGGAACCATGGATTGTCCAACAGGGTGAATTCATTGAAGTTACCCCCTTTATGTGTCATCATCCGGGAGTAGATATAATACAGAACCCTGTAGGAGTCAGACATTTTGGACACCTTTTTGTCTTTGGTGCCATACAGCTGTTCTAGTTCCTCCTTGCTGTATTTGAGCGCCTCAGGATATAGCCACTCAGTCATCCCCTCATCAGTGATCCCCATTAACTCGTTCAGCGTTCTCCAGGTAAAACTGAAGGATCTTCCTCTGACTGTGGCCGTGAAGTAGAGTCTGTGGATTTGCTCCTTTCCATCTACCTTCTTGTACTTCACTTTGCCAGAGAGGGATTGGCAGAAGGCTCGCAGGACGTTGATGTTGTAGTCCTGTTTGATCCCCAGCCAGGGCATGTATTTTTCTAAGTAAGGCCGCAGGTGAGGAAACCCTAGTTCATCAATCTTGGCCAGATCGATGAACAAGCCATTGTTGAAGTAGGGCTTAATGGTTTCAAATTTGGAGGCAACAGGCTCCAAGGCCCCATCTCTATACACTGTAGGGTCATCTTCTTCAACCCTCTGCCTCTTTGAAGACGGCTCTTCAGCAAAATGCACCCTCTTCTTCTTTCCTTTTCTCAGGGCTTCCCTCTCTTGTTCGGAAACCACTATCTGTTCAGTCACTCTGCCAGAAGTTCCAGGCTGACCCTGAACATTTTCCTCCTGCCCCGGTGTCTGCCCAGAAATTTCACGGTGTTCATGATGTTCTTCATTTTGCCCAGATTTCTTAGAACGTTCATGATGAGATTGCCCAGATTTTGACTTGTGTGTCTTAGATGAAGAATGTTTTGACTTGTGTTTCTTGGTAACTGGGTTGGATTCATGAGACCCGGCCATTTGTGTATGGATTTGGGGTAAAAGGAGATGAAATGCGAAGGGACGTGTGAAGAAAAATGAAGAACAGATGAAGAAGGTTTTAGAGGAAATGGTGAAAGTGAAAATGATGCAAGTAAAAAGTGAAAGTGAAAAATGACACCCTATTTATAGGAAAAGTTACTGAGGGCAAAAATGGTCATGTCTCTTCAGATTTTCACACATTGGGTAACGTAAACAATTTAAGTTGGAACGACACACCTGATGACACGTGTCGCTTCATCTTATCAGAGAAGGCATAACGTTTCATTGAGGAAGGTGAAGCGTTTTCTGAAGTGACGTGTCCCTTGGACTGGTGCTGGCGCTCACTTGGTTTCACCATCCAGTGTCAGTGAGGGATCATCCGGAAGTGGTTTTGCTTCCGGTTGTGCTTACTTAAGATTTAACATTGTGAGCCTGCAAAAAAACACATATTGGCACTCCGATGCCTAAGTTAGTATTTTTGTAAATTTTAAGACAATCAAGTATAACCAATGGTATTTACACTTCATTTGGGTTTACCATTCCCAAATCACCTCTTATAAAAGTAAATTGGTCAACCCCCAGAGGCTTGGTGAAGATGTCAGCAAGCTGTTGTTGAGTGGGGACAAATTGCACTTTGACATCCTTCTTTTGAACATGGTCTCTGATGAAGTGATGTCTGACATCAATGTGCTTTGTCCTTGTGTGCTGAACTGGATTCTTGGCGAGGCTGATTGTGCTTGTGTTGTCACAGAGGATGGGTGCCTCAGGGAACTCCAAGCCAAGATCTTTCAACTGGTTCTTCAGCCACAGCACTTGAGCACAACAACTTGCTGCAGCAATATATTCTGCCTCAGTGGATGACAAGGACACGCAGGTTTGCTTTTTGCTAGCCCAAGTCACCAGACAACCACCAAGGAAGGCGCATTGTCCACTGGTGCTCTTTCTATCAGTCTTATAACCTGCATGGTCAGAATCAGAGTAAGCCCACAAGAACTCTTGGTTACCTCTGGGATACCAAAGACCAAGTTCTTGTGTTCCCTCAAGGTATCTCAAAATACGTTTAACGCATGTTAAGTGTGACTCCTTGTGGTTGGCTTGAAACCTAGCACACATGCCTACACTAAATTGAATGTCAGGCCTGCTTGCCGTTAAGTATAGGAGGGAACCTATCATTCCCCTGTACATGGGCAGGCTGACGGATTTACACTTTGCGTCAGCATCGAGTGCGGCAGAGGTGCTCATGGGAGTGTCATACTCCTTGCACTCATCCATCCCAAACTTTTTGAGTAGTTCTCTGCAGTACTTAGTTTGGGATATGAAGATTCCATTCTTCTTCTGTTTAATCTGCAGGCCTAGGAAGAATGTGAGTTCTCCCATCATAGACATCTCAAACTCACCCGGCATAGTCTTAGAAAAATCTTCACAAAGTTTTTCATTAGTTGCCCCAAAGATAATATCATCAACGTAAATTTGGACAATTAACATATCTCTATCTTTGTGAAGGATAAACAGTGTATTATCAAGTTTGCCCCTTGAGAAACCTTTGCCCAGCAGAAAGCTGCTGAGTCTCTCATACCAAGCTCTAGGAGCTTGTTTCAGGCCATATAAGGCTTTCTTTAATCTATACACATGTTTTGGATATTTGTGATCCTCAAAACCAGGAGGTTGTTCTACATACACCTCTTCTTTAATATAGCCATTAAGAAATGCACTCTTTACATCCATTTGATATAGCCTAAAGCCCTTCATGGATGCAAAGGCTAGAAGAATTCTTATTGCTTCAAGTCTAGAGACTGGAGCAAAAGTTTCTTCATAGTCAATGCCTTCTTCTTGGTTATATCCTTTAGCTACTAGTCTGGCCTTGTTTCTTGTAATTTGACCTGTCTCATCCAGTTTGTTTTTGAAGACCCACTTGGTCCCCACTATGGATTGATGAGACGGCCTGGGGACAAGTTCCCAGACTTGGCTTCTCTCAAATTGATTTAGCTCTTCCTGCATGGCAATAATCCAGTCGCAGTCCTCAAGAGCTTGTTCAACTGAAGTTGGTTCGATTTGAGATATGAATGCTCCAAACTCAACTTCATTTTGAACTTGCCTTCTGGTTCTGACACCAGAAGAAACATCACCAAGCACTTGATCAAGAGGATGATCTCTGTGATGCCTCCTAGCTGTTGGCAACTGTGCCTCATCAGGCACGGTCTGCACAGTAGGTTCATCACTGAGTCCATCTTCTTCCTTAGGATTGCTTGCTGGTGTTTCTTTTGGTGGTGAAGAAGATGATGATAACTTTGGAAGATTCAGTATATCATCATCTTCTGTGGATTGTCCCCATGTAGGAGTTTCATCGAATACAACATGCATTGATTCTTCTACAATTCTAGTTCTCATGTTGTATACCCTATATGCTTTGCTCCTAAGGGAATATCCTATGAATATACCTACATCAGCTTTTGGATCAAACTTACCCAGATTTACCTTTCCATTGTTATGCACATAGCATTTTGATCCAAAGATTCTGAGGTGGCTGATGTTGGGCTTCCTCCCTTTATACCCTATATGCTTTGCTCGTATGTAGTCTTGTCCAAGCCTTTTCGAACATAGGCTCTGTTAGAGATATAGCAAGCAGTGCTCATAGCGTCCGCCCAGAACACTTGAGAAACCTCTTTCTCATTGAGCATGCTTCTAGCCATCTCTGTTAGAACCCTGTTCTTTCTCTCGACAACTCCGTTCTGTTGAGGGGTCCTAGGAGCTAAGTGTTAGAATCTTAGGTTTTGATGAAGACTAAAATATAAAGGAATAGGCCAAGTACTTAGAAAGCAATAGGATAACATAGGATCCCAAGTAAGAGTGCAACCGGATGTGGATTTACTTCCGGGTAGACTAGGACTCACGCATGAAGATGAATGATTTATCCCCCAGCGGCAGCGAGTAACTCACTAGGGAAATAACTTAGTCCATGAGCATTAGGTACACAAAACCTTAAGACTAAGTTATGATTCAACCGGAAGTGAAATTGCTTCCTGTTGGATTTTGACTGGCGCAGCCTGATAAAATAGAATAACCCCAAGCGTCAGTGAATCAGCCTCGTCAAGTGAAATTGCTTCCTGATAGATTTTGACTGGCGCAGACTGATAGAATAGATATAACTCTAAGCGTCAGTGAGTCTACCTCGTCAAGTGAAAGTGCATCCGATAGCGTAGTGACTAGCGCTGACTGTTGGATTGAAGGACACTGAGCGAGAGTGAGTAATAGTAAACAAAATCCTTCATCCAGTGGTTTTACTTCCGGATGTAGAAGTGCTTCCGGATACATCATAGACTAAGAAGACTAACGTTCAAAGTACACAATACACTAAGTCAGAACATAGTCTAAGTAAGACTACTCCCCATAGCAAACAAGCTTCCCACAGCATGTATAGTTCTTACTATATTTGATTATATATATTGCTATGTTGGACTAACCAGTATGTGCAGAACTTAGTCACACTTCCGGATGCAAATGCGCTTCCGGATGGAAAGACTCTTGACATTAGAATTCAGAGATTAACACTTGCAGAGCAAGATTGCCACTTCCGGATGAACGATGATCATCCGTCAGCAAGAGTACAAGAGTCAACATCACATACTCAGAAGTCAGAATGCTTTTGTCAGAGCAGAGGTGTCAGGACTACTTTTCAGAAGATAAAGCAAGTCAACCCTGCTAAGCATTAATGAAGATGTACTTCTCAACGGTAACATGGGATTAACGGCTATATTCAAACGGACATATTCAACCTGCCACCCAAGCCTTGAAGTCGAGTATAAAAGGAACATCTACAATCAGAAGATGGTGGGAAGAACAGAGCATATTATCTGATATATTATCTTCTACATTCCTCTCATCTTCTGCTCTCAGATCTAGAGTTGTAACATTCTTAGAGAGTAATTCAATTGTACTTAAGTGAGTAACATCATCTACTCTTAGAGAGAGTCATTTGTACTTAAGTGATTATCAAAATCAGTTCATAGAGTGAACATATCATTAAATCCTCTAATTGATAGAGGCTGTTCTAAAGCTTGTGCTTGAAGAACAGGATTATTATTTTACAATAGTAAGGGGGAGCATTTAGAGGTTGTCTAAATCTCCATAGGTTGCAAGTTAGCCCGCAAAACTTGTGGTTGTAAGGTTGCAGGTGATCCCGTTGTAAAACCTGTGGTTGTAAAGGTTTGCAGGTGAACCCGTTGTAAAACCTGTGGGTTGTTAGGTGAACCCGTGTACGTAAAACCTAAAGTGTAAAGGCTTTCTTGTGCCTGGTTCAAACAAGAAGTATAGAGGATTGAAAATCTCAGGTGGAGCCTGGGGACTGGATGTAGGTCTGGAAGTGACCGAACCAGGATAAACTCGCTTGTGCATATTCTGCTTATTTAAATCTCACACCAAGCACCACACCACTGCATACTCACTTGTACTTGTGATGATTCATCATCACTCTCATCAAGCACAAGGAGTAAAGTTTTATAAAGAGAAAATCATAAGTTTTATTCTGCCACCCAATTCACCCCCCCTCTTGGGTGACAGCCACGCATTTCATTTGGTATCAGAGCAAGGTCACTTGTTTAAAGGATCCAACGATCTCAAGTGAAAAGACCTAGGCTGACTTGGGTTACAAAATGTGTTTTGAAGGTTTTGATCATACTATCCCACCCGTGTTAGAAAATGCTAATTTTTACTTATGGAAGGGAAGGATGAAAAGTTTTATACTATCCACGGATTTCAAAATGTGGGATGTCTTTGAAAAGGACTCTGATTTCAAACCAAAAGTAAATTGGACTGAAGAGGAGAAAAATTTATTTTACTTAAACCTTAGAGCAATGCAAATTTTGCACAAAAGTTTATCTGAAAATGATTTCCAGAAAATTAAACATTGCTCTAGGGCTAGAGATATTTGGAACACTCTTGACACTATGTATGCTTCTAATCAATCTCTTGAAGTTAAGGCTGTCCAAAGCTCATTATGTGCTCCCTGTGAATCTACCTTTGATGAGCTACTGGATGGTGATATAGAGGAAGCTAGCATCAGTGAAGAAAGTGTCAATCTGTGCCTAGAAGATTCAGAAACTGAAGAAAATAAGGTACCTGAACTTGAACCTTCTGAATTGCAAGACATTTATGATGAGTTACATATTGAATTCTGTAAACTTGCAAAAGAAGTTCTAGGCCTGAGAAAAAGGAATAGGGAACTTGAGAAACTTATCCTTTCTTCTACAACCAAGGAGTCCAAAGTTCCATTCTTAAAAGAAGAGTTTTCAAAAGACCCTGAGATTTCAAAAGTTAACAAACATAGTGTCTTTGAAAAGAAAACTGACCAACACAATAATGACAAGAAATCTTATTCTGAATATCATCCCATTATCTGTCATTATTGTGGTAGAACAGGTCATATTTCTCACACATGCAATTTTAAAAGAAATTTAAATGTAAGGAACAAATATGTATGGATCCCCAAAGGACAAGTAAGGTCCAGTGCTAACCGTGTAGGACCCAAGTACAAATGGGTACCAAAACTCCCTTCCAGTGCCTTACTTGTGCAGGAAAGATCAAGAGTTCCTCTTGCCCCAAAGAAGAGAACTCGTGGTGATGTCACTGCTGCAACCACCTGGTACAATCATAAGAAGCAGTGCGCTACCATAAGGAACAAAGACTTGGTCTCAGGGATAAACTATCACAGGGTTCCATTCAACTATCCTGAGAAGAACAAGAGAGAGAAGATGTCTCAACCAACATGGAGAAAACCTATGAATCCTGTCTCTCCTAAGAAAGTGCTTCAGACCAAAGATAAGTATAGAAGATTCCCTTGGGTAAGCAAGGGATCACTTAAGGTTGAAGCATGCAATAATAAAATCTCCTATGCAAATGTCAGATGGACTTATTGAGATTTTACATCAAGCGTCATGTATATGAACATTATATGCCTTATAAGAGTTTACCACAATGTTCATAGTCTACATGCTATCTATGACTATCATTATCAAACTGTGTATAACCATGTGCATATAGTCATAGTTGATTCACAATGCCATATTCATAGAAAATGATTCTTAGATGCATACGAACTTTACACTTCCTACAAACTGACCTGTCAGATCCAAGTTTGGAGACTGAAAAATGGAAAAAGGAATCATTTGGTATTTTGTAGGAAAGAAGATCCAAAGGAACAACAATATTCAAGATCATATCTGAGCAATATGTCAAATCTGAATGAGCTGTTGTTCATACTGGGCTCCGAGTGCTACTGCTCCTGAAATTGAAAAGATCAAACACCACATGCCAAGATCAAACAAGCTACTACTTGACGCAAATGTAACCTTGATTATGAAAGCTTGATCGATGTGGATGCACAAGAGAGAACTTCAACAAGTGTGCTCGTTATCAAGATGAGAAGAAATGGTTGCTCTGAACGTGATCTTGAGGAAATCTCGCCAATCTTATATGAGCATTTCTTTCCCTTACTCCTAGTGTAGATTTTAATAGAAAGTTTCTCTTATCGGACAACCTTAAGAAGTCTTAAGAATTGCTTTGAATCAATTTCTGCAAAGATTGTTAAAACCTAAGGCTTTTAGAATTTCATTGTGTTGACAATTTACATATCTTCATAATCTAGCATGAACATTCTTAGGGCATATTTATCAAATTATACTTGTTTATGAAACTGAAAAATATGCAATCTATTTCATACTCCCTGTACTATCTCACTGGTATTTATCCAGAAGAGTATGAGTAAAATTCATGACTTGAGAATGAAACTATGTGAAATTGTGAACTAAATTTTCAAAAGCTGTCTTCACCTTATTAATGCTCTTGTTTTACCAAACTAATCAACAAGCACGTTCTCTTAGAATTCTGGTTATGAGCTGATTAACATAAGGTGACTAGGAAAGTCCTCAGCATGTACACTAATGTTAAATCTAAAGACCTTCACATCCGGAAGCAAATACACTTCCGGAAGCATGTGCAAGAATGGTCTCTCAACTACAGATATAGTCACCAGACAACCACTAAGGGTTAATTAATTTATCCTTATAAAGAGACATTTGGGAATGTTAAGATGAAGTTTAAATCTTCAGAAAACATCTATACTTAATTATTAAAATCTGCCAACTGTGCTAACTTAGGCATCGAAGTGCCAACCTTAAGTTTTGCAGGTCCCTCAATGTTAAATCTTAAGTGAGTCCAACCAGGAGCAAAGCCACTTCCGGATACTCTTTTGCTGGCGCTGGATGATCTCTCAGGACAACCCAGAGCACCTGTATTACCGGAAGCAAAACCACTTCCGGATGATTATTTACTGGGACTGAGTATTGAAATAAAGCAAGCCAGAGCGCCAGTGGCAAACAAAAAGACACATCACTTCAGAAAACGTTTCAACTTCCTCTATGAAACGTTGTGCCTTCTCTGACTAATTGAAGCAACACGTGTCATCAGGTGTGTCGTTCCAACTTAAAATCTTACGTTACCCAATGTGTGAAAAATTTGAAAGAAGATGCCCATTTTATCCTCAGAAGTTTTACCTATAAATAGATGTCATTTTTCACTTTCATCTTTTACTGCATCTTTTTCACTCACATCATTTTCTCTGAAAAGTCTCTTCATCTTCTCCATCGTGTTCTTCATTTTTCTTTACACACTTCTCGCATTTCATCCCTTTTTACCACAACATTCATACAAAAATGGCCGGATCTCATGAATCCAACCCAGTTACTACCCAGAAAACCTCTTCATCCAAGAAACACAAGTCGAAATCTGGGAAATCAAGTCACAAGCACTCTGGTAAATCTGGGCATCATGAAGAACATCGCGATGAACATCATGAACACCGTGAAGTTTCTGGGCAGACACCGGGGCAGGAGGAAAATGTTCAGGGTCAGCCTGGAACTTCTGGCAGAGTGACTGAACAGATAGTGGTTTCCGAACAAGAGAGGGAAACCCTGAGAAAAGGAAAGAAGAAGAGGGTGCATTTTGCTGAAGAGCCGTCTTCAAGGAGGCAGAGGGTTGAAGAAGATGACCCTACAGTGTATAGAGATGGGGCCTTGGAGCCTGTTGCCTCCAAATTTGAAACCATTAAGCCCTACTTCAACAATGGCTTGTTCATCGATCTGGCCAAGATTGATGAACTAGGGTTTCCTCACCTGCGGCCTTACTTAGAAAAATACATGCCCTGGCTGGGGATCAAACAGGACTACAACATCAACGTCCTGCGAGCCTTCTGCCAATCCCTCTCTGGCAAAGTGAAGTACAAGAAGGTAGATGGAAAGGAGCAAATCCACAGACTCTACTTCACGGCCACAGTCAGAGGAAGATCCTTCAGTTTTACCTGGAGAACGCTGAACGAGTTAATGGGGATCACTGATGAGGGGATGACTGAGTGGCTATATCCTGAGGCGCTCAAATACAGCAAGGAGGAACTAGAACAGCTGTATGGCACCAAAGACAAAAAGGTGTCCAAAATGTCTGACTCCTACAGGGTTCTGTATTATATCTACTCCCGGATGATGACACATAAAGGGGGTAACTTCAATGAATTCACCCTGTTGGACAATCCATGGTTCCCCAGACTCCTCTCCCAGCAGCCAATCAATCCAGGGCAGTTGATCAGCCTTGAACTTCAGCGATGGTTGGCTAACGACAAGACTGGGTATCTTCCATATCCCACCATCCTTGCTGCCCTCCTGGAGAAGAAACTGATCAAGGCCACATCTGACGTGGAGGAAGAGAATGTCAAATGTGCTCCTGTGGGGGCAACGAACATCAGCAAGATGGGCATTAAGTATCTAAGAGCCCCTAAGCCCACTCGCTCAGGATCACTAGCGGGTAGTGCGTCTGGGACTTCAGCCCCCTCGACATCTGGTGCAGGGGATCAGGAAGTGGACTCCCATGCTGGGCCAAGCCGTGCTGCCAGAGTGCCAGCTTCAGTAAAAGCCTTTGCCGAGGCAGTTAAGGAGGAACTTCTCTTTAGACTGCCTGAATCCTTGGTAGGCCCTCTCCGTGCTGAGTGTGACATTGGCTTCCAGTGGCAAGGGGAGCGAATTCAGAGGCTCGAAGACAGGGTAGGCCAGATTGAAAACCACATTGCCAGGGTGGATGCAAAACTTGACCTCATTCTCCAGCACCTACAAATTCCCCAACCATCACAAGGTAACCTACCACTACCTCCTCCTCCTCCCCAAAATCCTCCTCCTCCTCCTCCCTCAGGTCACCCTCAACTTCCCCCTCCTCCTCCACCTAACACTCAACCACCACAGCCACCTCCACAAAATGACCATCAATCCCCTCCATCACCAAACAATGCTCACCAATCCAACCTTCACCCAACCATGAACACCAAACCCAAGACACACACCAACAATCTCCTAGCCAATCACCCCTTCACTCCAACCACTCCCCATCTCCACAAAACTCCCCATCTATACCTCCCTCATCCACTCGCACACCAACCAACCCCTTAGCCGAACACCTTGGATTTCAAACTGCCATTCACCCCCTCAACCATATCTATCTACGAGATTACCCTCGCCTTCAGCAAATCCCTGAGGATCCTCACGTACCCTTTACCCCATTTACCCCATACTCTTCCACTACCTTCCCTGAATATTCCTCCACCTACCCATTCGAAGGTCTATTCGTAGATCCTTCCTGGTTCCCCAACCAACCCACATCCCCAGAACATACCTTACCTGCCTCTTCCCCAGAATCCTCACCCCAAACTCCACTTAACCCTGAACCTCTACCCTCCTCTTCATCTACTCCATCCCTGGCACTCGCCCTTGTTGATGATGACAAAAGGGGGAGAAATGTGATGACCTCTCTTCGCCTCTCCATGAACACAAGGGATGTGCTCAGCCAGCCATCCCTCTGGCTTGATGAAGACATCATGGCTGCCCTTCGCCGCGCCATGGAATCCCAAAGGCTGAGTGGTGCTGAAAGCCTAATAAGAGGAGAAGCCATAAGATTCATGGAGCAGCAGAGGACGGCTGAGCAAGGATCACAATTGGAGATGGTTGTCTTTGAGCCAAATGAACAAACTTCACAGCCTGAGTCATCTTCATCAGAACCTCCTCCAACTAAGATAAGTAGAAAGGATATTGAGGAGATAATGATGAAGTGGGGACTGAAGAAGATCAATCACCCTCCTATTGTGATAGCCAAGCCTATCCCCTCATCCACTGGGCAAGAGTCTGAGATCCCCTCGTCTGAGCAATCATCTGCCCCTCCTCCCTCATCTGAGCCAGCAGTCACCTTCAGTGAGTCTAGAAAGAAGGCCGTTGCCAAGAAGCGTACCAGGAAAATTATTGCCTCCACTGAACCTGCTGAGAGTGAGGAAGAGACTCCATCTGACCAACCTGAGCAAGAGACCTCATCTGCTCAAGTTGAACCTGAAACCCCAGTAGTTCAAGCAATTCCTATTCTAAAGGAGGTCAAGTTGGAAATTGAAGACATGACTCCTGAGGAATATGAAAAGTATGGGTTCACGGACAAACTCTCCTTCGGTCAGATGGCCTGCCTCGATGCTGACAGAGCAAGTGCCATGCCTACTCCTCCGATTAGCAAGAGCAAAGGGAAGAGTAAGGGGAAAGGGAAAAGGAAAGCCCAGGAAGTTGAGGAGGATCCCAACTTCCCTGTATGGAACGTAAAGATTCGGGCTGTTCACTATCCCAATGGAGAGGTCGCCTACTTCGATGATGCTACAGGGTTCCCTGGGTATGAAGAAGTAGAGAACATGAAAAGAGCATTCGAGGAGTCTATCGAATCAGAAAGACTCAGAAGGGAAAGAGATGAAGAAGAACTTCAGCAGATCATTGCCCAGATAAACCAGAGTGAGCGTGAGGCCGAGATAGCCCAACTACAAAAAGAAAATGAAGAGAGACAAAAGGAGAGGGAGAGGAAAAAGAAACACAAACCCTGAACCCCCAAATCCAAACATTTGTTTTTAACTTGAAATTTTCTTGTTTTGTTTTCATGCATATTTTTATTCATACTTAGTGAAATTTATTTACTTGTATATGTTATTTGATTGTGTAACTCTGACTTGTAACTTTTACTTGTCAATAATATTTGTTCAAGTTACTTGTTCTTATCTATTGCTTTTATTCTTTTGCTAATTCTTCCTTAGGAACTTAATAGATAGAACTAGGTTTGTCATCATCAAAAAGGGGGAGAATGTTAGAATCTTAAGTTTTGATGAAGACTAAAATATAAAGGAATAGGCCAAGTACTTAGAAAGCAATAGGATAACATAGGATCCCAAGTAAGAGTGCAACCGGATGTGGATTTACTTCCGGATAGACTAGGACTCACGCATGAAGATGAATGATTTATCCCCCAGCGGCAGCGAGTAACTCACTAGGGAAATAACTTAGTCCATGAGCATTAGGTACACAAAACCTTAAGACTAAGTTATGATTCAACCGGAAGTGAAATTGCTTCCTGTTGGATTTTGACTGGCGCAGCCTGATAAAATAGAATAACCCCAAGCGTCAGTGAATCAGCCTCGTCAAGTGAAATTGCTTCCTGATAGATTTTGACTGGCGCAGACTGATAGAATAGATATAACTCTAAGCGTCAGTGAGTCTACCTCGTCAAGTGAAAGTGCATCCGATAGCGTAGTGACTAGCGCTGACTGTTGGATTGAAGGACACTGAGCGAGAGTGAGTAATAGTAAACAAAATCCTTCATCCAGTGGTTTTACTTCCGGATGTAGAAGTGCTTCCGGATACATCATAGACTAAGAAGACTAACGTTCAAAGTACACAATACACTAAGTCAGAACATAGTCTAAGTAAGACTACTCCCCATAGCAAACAAGCTTCCCACAGCATGTATAGTTCTTACTATATTTGATTATATATATTGCTATGTTGGACTAACCAGTATGTGCAGAACTTAGTCACACTTCCGGATGCAAATGCGCTTCCGGATGGAAAGACTCTTGACATTAGAATTCAGAGATTAACACTTGCAGAGCAAGATTGCCACTTCCGGATGAACGATGATCATCCGTCAGCAAGAGTACAAGAGTCAACATCACATACTCAGAAGTCAGAATGCTTTTGTCAGAGCAGAGGTGTCAGGACTACTTTTCAGAAGATAAAGCAAGTCAACCCTGCTAAGCATTAATGAAGATGTACTTCTCAACGGTAACATGGGATTAACGGCTATATTCAAACGGACATATTCAACCTGCCACCCAAGCCTTGAAGTCGAGTATAAAAGGAACATCTACAATCAGAAGATGGTGGGAAGAACAGAGCATATTATCTGATATATTATCTTCTACATTCCTCTCATCTTCTGCTCTCAGATCTAGAGTTGTAACATTCTTAGAGAGTAATTCAATTGTACTTAAGTGAGTAACATCATCTACTCTTAGAGAGAGTCATTTGTACTTAAGTGATTATCAAAATCAGTTCATAGAGTGAACATATCATTAAATCCTCTAATTGATAGAGGCTGTTCTAAAGCTTGTGCTTGAAGAACAGGATTATTATTTTACAATAGTAAGGGGGAGCATTTAGAGGTTGTCTAAATCTCCATAGGTTGCAAGTTAGCCCGCAAAACTTGTGGTTGTAAGGTTGCAGGTGATCCCGTTGTAAAACCTGTGGTTGTAAAGGTTTGCAGGTGAACCCGTTGTAAAACCTGTGGGTTGTTAGGTGAACCCGTGTACGTAAAACCTAAAGTGTAAAGGCTTTCTTGTGCCTGGTTCAAACAAGAAGTATAGAGGATTGAAAATCTCAGGTGGAGCCTGGGGACTGGATGTAGGTCTGGAAGTGACCGAACCAGGATAAACTCGCTTGTGCATATTCTGCTTATTTAAATCTCACACCAAGCACCACACCACTGCATACTCACTTGTACTTGAGATGATTCATCATCACTCTCATCAAGCACAAGGAGTAAAGTTTTATAAAGAGAAAATCATAAGTTTTATTCTGCCACCCAATTCACCCCCCCTCTTGGGTGACAGCCACGCATTTCACTGAGAAGTTGTGTTCTATGCCATTTTGTTCACATAGCTCTGAGAAGCTATGGTTCTCAAATTCTCCTCCATGGTCTGTCCTTATGGCTGTGATTTTGAGCTCTCTCTCATTCTGCACTTTCTTGGCCAGGACAACAAAGGCATCAAAAGTATCTTGCTTAGAGGCAAGAAACATAGTCCAGGTGAACCTTGAATAGTCATCCACCACCACTAGAGCATATAGGTTTCCACCCAAGCTCTTCACTCTTGCTGGCCCAACCAAATCCATGTGGATTAGTTCCAAGGGCCTGCTGGTGGAGACTCTCTTCTTGGTTTTGAACGAGGACTTTGTTTGCTTTCCTCTTTGGCAGGATTCACAGATAAAATCATGCTTTACTTTAAACGATGGAATACCTATAGCTAGCTCCTTTTTAATTAGCATGTCGAGTTGAGTAAAATTAACATGAGCTAGTCTCTTATGCCAAAGCCAACTATTCTCATCACTAGATATTAAACATTTTTCTTCTAGTTGTTGGCACAAGTCTAAAGTATATAGGTTTCCATTTCTATTTGCCTTAAGTTTGCATTTTAAGTTTGCCTTATCTAAATTTAGATCCTGCTTATCAACTATTATGCACTCATGTGAATCAAAAATTACCCAATTTCCTTTGTCTGTGCTCTGGCTGACGCTTAGCAGGTTGTGACAGAGACCGTCCACTAGGTAGACATCTTTTATTGGTCCGACCTCTCCAACTCCAGTGACCTTTCCACTTTGATTTCCTCCAAAGGTTACTGTGGCTCCATCTTTGATCACCAGAGATTTGAACTTGTCTCTGTCTCCAGTCATATGTCTCGAGCATCCGCTGTCAATATACCATTTCTTGTTCTTGGATGCTTTGAGACACACCTGGAAAAATCAAGTGAACTTAGGTACCCAATCTTTCTTGGGTCCTCGATCATTAGTTTTCAATGCCCTTGGTCTAGAGTCATCCTTGACCTTGGGCTTGTGATTATTCAGAATCTTTGGCCTAGTGCTGGCTCTGGACTCTTGGTTTTTCCCTTTGGAATGATTCCAAGCTCGAGATCCTTGTCCTCTCTTAGTTTCCTTTGCAGGTGGAGGATCCTTTGTTGTCTTGGTTCCTTTAGGGACCCATTTGTAGGAGCTACTTGCTCCATGCTTCTTAGCATTACAGGTGGACGTGGAGTGTCCCTTCCTGTTGCAATAGTTGCAGAAGCTGAAGGGTGAGGAGCTATGACCAGTGGCTTTATGGAAGAACTTTAAGTAGGGCTTTACTTTTGGTTCCACCCACTTCTTCCCTCTAGGAGTATATCCTAAGCCAGTTCTATCCCTATATGCCCTTTGATTCATTAAAATTATATTTAACATTTCTGAGCCATTTGTAAACTTCTGCAGGGCATTTTGCAGCTTGTCTTTCTCAGCTGAGATTTTGCTGCAATTGGGGCAGCTCTCAAGTGTTGAGGCATTGGGTTCTGTTTGGGGAGAACCCTGGCCATCCACTACCGGAAGCTTTCTAGCTACCGCTAGCTCTTCACTCAGTGAGTCCACCTTGGACTCAAGTGATTCCTTTTTGGTTTTCAACACTTTATAGGCTTTACACAATCTAGAGAATTCTTCATGAACCTCATTGTAAGCCTCTTGCAGTTCAGAGAAAGTTACCTCATTGTCTTCGTGGGTGAGGTCAAGTTCTGAAGATGCTTCCTCATCATCTTCTCTGGCTACAAGGCAGAGGTTGGCTACCTCTTCCTCATCACTTGCTTCATCATCCGAGCTATTCACCCAGATAGAAGATACAAAGGCCTTCCTTCTGTCTTTGCCTTTTGACTTCTGCAGGCTGGGACACTCAGCCTTGAAGTGGCCAGGCTTCTTACATTTAAAGCATACAGGAGCCTTTTCCTTCTTGTAACCCCTCCTTTGGCTGGAGTCACCCTTTTGAAAGCCTCCTTTCTTTCTGAAGAACTTTCTGAACTTCTTCACCATCATAGCCATCTCCTCATCATCCATTTCCTCCTCATCATCCTCATCATCATCTTCAGTCTCCTTGTTGGGAGCAACAAGGGCAAGATTTTTGGCCTTAGATGAGGCTAGAGGAGCTCTCTGAGCTAGCAGTGTAGGTTCATATTCAGCCAGGGAGCCAAATAAAGCAGTGATGGAACTAGTTGATTCACCCTGGACTTCCTGTAAGATAGTCACTTTGGTGATCCAGTCACCTTTCAAGATCTTTAGAATCTTGCTCACTTGCTCCCTTTCAGGAATGTCCTTACCCAGCGAGGCCAAATTGTTGATGAGATGAGTGAATCTGAGCTCTAGTTCTCTGATAGGCTCAGTGGGGCTAAGCATGGCGAACTTGTGGAATTCTTCCACTAACATCTCAACACGTCTTGCTTTCACTCCCCTGGTTCCAGAATGGGCAGCCTCAAGAGCCTCCCACATATCTTTAGCATTTTTGTGGTGACTGATCTTGTGGAACTCCTTGGGACTGAGAGCACACTGGATGTAGTGCATGGCCCTATAGTTTAGCTGGACTAGGGCATAGTCCTGAGGGGTGTAACTGCTTCTCGCCTTGGCAAAGCCATCATCATCTAAGGGAGTGTGATCCCCACTTTCGATTACATCCCAGAGTCTAATGTCACTTGACTTGATATAAGTCTCCATTCTAAACTTCCAGAATGGATAGTTGTACCCATCAAAGCCTGGAGGCTTGTTGGGCTGAATAGAGACGTCTGGTAAAGAGTAGTCAGTATCCATTACAAGATCTTTGCTTTCTGGACTCGTTGGAATCTAGTGAGAAAGACCCGCTCTGATACCAAATGAAAGTAATGGATGCACAAGAGGGGGGTGAATTGTGCTACAAAAATAAATGCTCAAATAAAGCCAACACAAGATTTATACTGGTTCGGTCTTCCTGACCTACGTCCAGTTCTCAACCACCCAGGCCGAGTTCCACTATCTCAGGTTTTAAAACGGGTTCACCTGAAACCTTACAACCGCAAGTTTTGGACGGGATCACTTGCAACCTTACAACTACAAGTTTTACACAAGGCTCACTTGTAACCTTTCTACTAGCTCCCCCTTACACCTAGCAAGGGTTCAACCTTTACAACTAAAGGATTTTTCTAACTAAGTTCTCTTAAAGAACAGATAGTGTTACACACTTAAGTACAATCAATGCTCTTATAACAGAAAGAGACTTAACAACAAAGAGTACAGAATATGTAGATGAGAATGATCACTCGATGTGTTAAATGCTCTTTACTTTTCTGGGCAGCTTTGAATGCTTGAAGATGTTCTTCGTTTCTCGCTCTAACTTCTTTCAAGAGTATTCAAAGATAATTTTTTTTCATAAATGAGGTTGAGCTCCTTTATATATTCTTCAAACATTCTGACTCTTGGTAGGTGGGATAGCCGTTTGAATATGGCCGTTTTTCCCATGTTACCGTTTGCTCAATTAATGCCTCATCAATGCATAGCAGGGTTGACTTGCTTTATCTCTGAAAAGTAGTCCTGACACCTCTGCTCTGACAAAAGCATTCTGACACTGCAACTTCTGACATTCTGATTGCTTGCGGAAGCAGATTCTCATCCGGAAGCAATTCTACTGAGTGTGCTGCACTGAGTGTTAGTCTAACAGTATAAACATATAGTCTCATGCAGTGGGAGTGTTCTTAGTCTAAGAGGTCTTCCTTGCATCAGGAAGCACTTCTACATCCGGAAGTGAATCCACTGGATGAAGGATTTTGTTTACTATTACTCACTCTCGCTCAGTGTCTATTCAATCCAACAGCCAGCGCTAGTCACTAAGGTATCGAAAGCACTTCTACTGGACGTTGCTCATTTTCACTGACGCTTAGGGATATCTATTCCAACAGCCAGCGCCAGTCTAAGTCTAACAGGAAGCAAATTCACTTCCGGTTGAATCTTAACTTAGTCTTAGGATTTTGTATATCTAGTGCTCATGGACTAAGTTAATTCCTAAGTGAATTTCTTGCTGCCGCTGGGGGATGAGACATTTATCGGCGAGCGCTAGACCTAATCTATCCGGAAGTAAGTCCACATCCGGTTGTACTTTTACTTAGGATTCTATGTTCACCTATTGCTTTCTAAGTTCTTTCATATTTTAGTCTTCATCAAAACTTAAGATTCTAACAAAGGCTGTTGACGGGACATATTTAACATAAGGTATTTAGTTGCTAGACTGCTTGTTGAAGTAATTATTGGGAGTAAAAGTTTGGATTTTAGATAAAAAGGATTTTTTTTGGGGCTTTATAGGAACAAATGTGAGAATTAATAAGTTATTAATGATATGTTCAATTTTCTTATATAATATAATTAGTGGATGCCTTAGAAATAATATTCTAAATGTTCAATAGTTATTTCAATGTTAATTAAGATGCTTAAAGAGGATTGTTGTCCTTAGTGCAAGAGCATATTCTTAGAGTAGTTACATAGATATAATTTTAATGGAGAATTCAAGTTTTGAGGTTCAAAATTTATTTTAGTTGTTAAGGTATAAGTTTTAGAATTATTAATATAACAAATTATTTTTACTTATTGATAGAAGTTACTAGGTACTTAGCATGAATTAGGAAGAGTTGCAAATAAGTGAAATGTAGACCAAGTTGTCTTTGAAAAAAAAAACAAAAAAAAAACAATACTTACAAATTTGCCCTTCTGATTTTAGGGTAACACATAATATGGTCATTTAAACAATATAAACTCTCACAAGGAATAGTTTAAAACATTTTGAGGTGTTCAAGTAATTATACAAAATTGTATTTTGTTTGAAACTTTTTTTTCTGGAAGGTGGGATTGCAAAGAATATTTTTTTTTTGAAGTGGAATATAGCCTAATTGGCTAGAGTAAGTGGTGACGTTGATTTTAGTAGATATGAAACGATTAATAGTAACCTTAGAAACTACATGATAAATTGAAAATTTAGTTATCTTATAGATTAAGAGTTATAGGATATGACCTCTTCAAGAATTTATATGAAGGTTTTGAGATGATTTTAGATGATCAAATTTATTTAGGTTCAAAATTATAGTTACTACGATGATGTTATGGCTATCAATATAGTAATAATGTTAGGATCAATGGAAGGATATGAAGTCTAATCTAGAGTTAGAAGCAATATAACTTCTCATAATTTCGAGGACGAAATTATTTAAGGGGGAGAGAATTGTAACACCCCAAATTTTATTTAATAATACAATAAAATTAAAAAGGGAATAAAAAAAATTAAATTATAAGTTAAAGTTTTATGAAATAAAATAAAATAGAAAACTTTGGACAGACTGTTAGAAATTAGGAAAATAATGTTAACATTTCCTATTTTGTAGACTATTTGTGTATTTTAGTCATAATTGTGGACTATAGTATTAGGAAATAATTAAAGTACAAAGATGTTTGTTATCATTAAGGAATTATTATTAGGTAAACTTGTAAGGAAGGTTTATCATCTTTTAAGATATTTAGTTATTATAAATTATGAATATATTATTATATCAATGAAATAATCCTTGGACTATTCACTCATATTTGTTTCACACAAACTAAGTTTATTTTTATTAAATAAATAGAAAGAAGAGAGTTAAATGGAAAGAAAGGGGCATAAGTGTTATATAAAAGATTTGGGGACAAAAGTGTAATTAAAAATAAAAAAAATGGGGTACTTGATTGGAATTTTCTCTGATCCTTACATATAAATACATGAACAATAGAAACCCTAAGTCCTCATAGTCAAAACTGCCGCCTCCATTTCCCTCACATCTCTTCTACTGTTTCATCCATTCTTTCTTCATCAAACTCCTCATTATCCTCATTCTCTGCCTCTGCCAAGAACATCCATTTTTCTTTCTCTCAATCCCAACTCGTTCGTCGCCCCCTCCCTCTACAAATACCACCTCTAAATCGTTCATTGCCATTTGATCTCCCTCTGTCCAGTTTTGTCTCATTTTTCAATCTAGGGCGTCTTAGTTTCTTTTGTGCAAAGTGAATAACAGAACTCAACTTCATTATTCCTGGACGTTCTAAGTGAAAAGAAAAAGAAAAATTGCTATAATTTTCGGTAAGAATTCCTAAACCTTTCTACTTTAATTTTCATAAACGAGTGACGATTTTGGAGAGGACTGAATGATGGGGTGGTTTGAAATTTATGGTTTAACTTAGTTGAAGAACTTAATTTCCAAAGTTGACATTTTTATAAGATGTTTGTGGATGCTATTTTAGCTGCATATGTGCATGTATTTGGGTTTCTTGATATTGGTGGCTATTATGTTTTCACTGTCTTCATCTTCCTATACAATGTCATGGCTTATTGGATTTAGTAGGCAATGAAAGTTTTTGTTTGGCCTGAGTTGGTTATTTTTCCTTGCTTGGTTCAAGATAGGATATAAATATATTTAAATATTTCTTCATGTTCCCTTTGTAGTTGGAATATAAATTTGCAAATGAAATATGCCTGAATTCTCCTCCCCATGCTGTTTGGACAGAATCTGAATAAAAAGGATATAAATTTGATATGAAATTTTAATGAAAGGAAGACAAACAAACTTTGTGGCAATAATATATGTAAACTAGAGTGAGTGTGTATTTTCTTTCTTCACTAATTGCAGGGTATGATTTGTGTGTGTTTATGAATGACTTTATCAATAAATGTTGGATTTCAAATTTGTATTTTTAGTTTGTTAAAGGCTGAGCTGATATAAAGATTAAAGATACATTAAAATTTTATGGTTCTATAGCAAATTGTTTGTTATCTGTTATTGTTTTGAAACTAATGTGATTTTTACTCTGTTTTGGTGTTTGGGGCTGATTTGAAAAGTTAAGGAAGTTATTCTTTTACTGTATTGATGATGATCTCATTTGGGTGATACATATATATTCTTAGAATTTAAGTTGCTGCAATTTCTCACTAAAATAAAATGATTAAATAGATCTTGAAGAAGGAAAGATATATTAACTTGGGTATGTTGGGTTGAAAAGGTTTATTAATGATGGGAATTGTGGATTAGTGCTTACCTTTCTTATTTGGGTTAAAGTAATTGTTTGATTGACTTTTGGTACTTTATTGCTGAAATGCATGGGAATGTTGTCTAATGAATGATACATGGTATCTAGTTCTGTGTGTGTGTGTAAATGTATGTTTAAACGTGATTTTGTAATTGTTTGGTTGTGATTAAAGTTGAATGTTACTGTTATTGGTTATGGAGGATAGATGTAGAAGGATAATTATGATGGTTGTTTCTTTGGATGGATTGAAATGTATTTGATTAGAAATCTTTGATTTTGTCAGTTACAACATAAATTGCAAAATGGTGTGATATATATAACTTGACCTTGTACAAATGATTGATTGATACTTGGCTTTCATTCTTAATGATGAATGTGTATATGTAAATTGTGCTTGTTTATTTGGAAAGAAAATTAGGAGCAATCTAATCATAAAGGGGTGGGTAGTACTATTAGAATAGAGAGAGACACGATATTTGATCACATAGAATAATTTCTTAATCCTATAATAGGAGAACCTAGTAAAGGAGATACTTGGAAGCATATTACAAGCAAGGATAAGGAGAAACGTGAATTGCTTACAACAGGTAGCGGTTTATTTCATGCACATTAGGATTACATATTTATTTTCTGTCATCACTAATATTACTGCTTCAGATATTGATAGGGTTTATTTTCAGCATTTTAAATTTATGTGGAGTACTCCAGGTATAAGGAGGGTCGCTCCCCCTATACCATATTGTATTGAATTTATTTTTTCTAGAAAATCCTGTCAGGTATGCCTACTACGAAAGGTGAATATATTACTATAAGTAGTGAGGTGGTGCAATAGGCACATGTATTTAATATTCTATCTGTAACAAATATATTGTTAAGGTAGGGGCCCTGTATGAGTGTTTTACTAACAGGTAGTAATCACCAACAGGTAGCGTCACTATCATTATCTGAAGTAGGATTAAATGAATCAGCTTCTAGGTGAAGTAAATGCATGAATTAGAGTGTATGAAATAAACTGCGGTAAATTTGGTTTCAGGTACACAATAGATAGAGAATTTTGGAGTGATGAAGGGAACAGAGGAATGTAGGAACATCTGCTTTTATTTGTATTTTAATTAATGTATATTTTAAAAGAAATTTGTATAATTCTATTTTGGCATGTAATATTTATAAATTTTGTAGGAGATAAAACTTGTGAACTTTATGTACTTAATAAATATATTTCGAAGTCATATCTACAATTATATGTACTTATATGTAAAATTAGATATTTTAGAAATAATATTTTTCTTGGGTGAATGTCAGAACTTCAAAATAAAATATAAATGTTTTATTGTAGGAAATAATAGCTAGGAATATGTTTTTAAAACTTTTGTTATTTTATAAAATTAATATAGATCATTTTTCGTATCTTAAGTAACTTTATTTTGTTTTAAAAAAATTTATTCTCAAGTTGTTTTAGAATGAATTATTCCAAAAAGACAATTTAATGAAAAAGTTTTAATTTGGACAGTTTTTCAGTCACCTATTAAATATTTTAAAGTTCTTAATATTTATTTTATAACAAAAATCATTATTTTCAATTAAATTATATTTAGTATTTTAAGAAATTGGCAAAAATAAACTAGGTGTGACAGTAAGCAATTAAATTTGGCCAATATTTAGAAAAGTTGGTGCATGGACGCAAATTGAGTAAATGGGGTTCCTTTTGACTTGGAATTTAAATTAGCTAGAGTGGTAATGATTTTGAATTCTCTTTAATAATGAGGTTTCTATGGTTCCTATATTATTCAGGGTAAGTATGAATATGAAATTAATGAATTATTAGGATAGTGTTTGAGTTGATTTTTGGTTGTTCAAAGGACATAAATTATGTGAGAGACTTAAGAAATTGATTGAAAGATCACTTTTAGATTGTGATTCATCGATTGTATTGAGTTTGCATATGAAATATAGATGACAGACTTTAGGTAATTATATTGGAGTGGTGGTGATATCTGAAATTGAGGAATGATGATGGTTGGGGTAGTAAATAGTAAGATTTGTGTGAATTGCTGTGATTACCATCTTGAGTGGCTAGGTTTAAATTTATTTTGATAGAGTGGAGGATGAAGGAGGATACGGGTCAGTGAGACCTAAGTTGTTGTATTGAGTGAAAAGGAGTTGTTGAAATATAGTTGTGAATGTTGTGATGATGATATGATGGTATGATAAAATAAGAAGTTCGTTCAATAATTAGAGATTTCTTGGGGCCGGGTCTTGAAAAGGATGGTTTGTATGAGTTATTTGGTTCGGAATCTATTGAAGGAATATAGATAGAGGACATATAATCTTAATTTTAGAGAATTTAATAGTTAGACAATTGTCGTTTAAGTGATGTAAAGAATGAGTAGGACATATAAATAAAGGTCGGGTAAATAGAAAATTCTTGCAAAGGGAGCTATAAGGAAGAATGTTAAATAAGAGTAAATGGAGATTGATTGGGTTACAAGAAATTAGGATGGGCTTCTAAATTCAAGAATGTGATTCTTTAGGATTTGTCATTTGATCAGTGAATAAATTTGTTTAAATAGAATTATTTTGAATTCATGAGTTTTAGCATAGGTGAAATTGTGTTGAGCAACAGTTTATGCAAATAAAGGTTGAAGTTGGCCTTATGAGTCGAATACGGAGAATGAGAGATTTGGATTAGTGATCAATTCAAAGGATTATGAGTATATAATGTGTCATCTTATGAATAGGCAAGTTATTATCGGATGTTTATTAAGCTCAGTTAATTTAGTGTAGAAATGGAAGTTATTATCAAGTTTAAGATTATTAAAAAAAAAATACTACAAATTAAAAGTTACGGTTTGAGGCGTTCATAAGGATTTTGGTTCTTTCATTAAGGTTATGAAGGTCGTGGGGATAGCTTGTTAAATGTGTTGGATTGAATTAAGAAAGCTAAGAGTTGACATAGATTATTAGTGATCCATTTGTTGGTTAGAAGATAATGATGTTTAAAGGGATGAAATTGTCTTTAAATACAAGGATCTTTTCATAGAAATTGGTCTAAGGATTTGACAATGTCGAATTACTTGAGGTGCAATATCTATTAAGTGAGTAATGAGTGAATCTCATTGTCTTATAAACCAAGGAAATTAGACAGGTAAAGTGTAGTAAGGTTATGATTATGACTTAAAAATTTAGAAAGTTAGAGTAGTGATACATTATTTTGACTGAAAGTTAGGGGTTTTCATAACTACTTCAAGTTCTCAGGAGTGTATTGAGTAAACTACTTTATGTAGTATTTACCAGAGTTGTTGGACATAGTGAATTTTGAGGGCAAAATTTTTAAAAGGTGGGGAGAATTGTAACATCCTGAAAATTTTAATACAGGATTAGAGAGTGTTTTGGGAAATAATAAATGGAGAAATTGGAAGTTTTAGGAATTTTTGGTGATTTTTGGAATATTTTAGAAGTTTTGAGTAATAAGTGTGCAAATAATTAATTAAGCAATTGGAGAATTTGAAATATGAGGGAACGGTGGAATCCAAAATATTCTAAAGGTTAAGGGGATTGGATTTTGATTTAAGTGGATTTAAATTATAAGAGTACACTATGACAAGTTTGAGCTACAAATTATCCTGAACCACCCTTATTTCACCCAACCAAACGAGGCCTTCTTCCTCTTCCTTCTCTAAAACCCGTCGGACTCCTCCCTCATCCCATCACCATTTTCACTTTTCTCTTCCACCACACAACACCCACTTCGTTTTCTCACCCCAAACCACCCCCACTTCCATTTTTGCACCCTCTTCTCCACAAATCCTTGTAAACTCTAGCTAGATCGCGCCTACCTACTGCCCGCCACTGTTCCTCGTCGGCCTCTCAAGATTTCCGGCGAGTTTCTTCGTTTTCCGGCGGCGTGGACGACAGAGAACGGCGGCGCAAGGTAAGCCTTGCTTGTTCTTCGATTTTTCAAACCATTCTTCATTTCCAACTTCATTTTCTTCATTTCCTTACTTCCCTCTTGGTTCAGCTCGGGCAGCCACTGTTGTGGCCACTTTCCGGCGAGATTTGAGTCATTTTCCGGCAACTCTTGACCTCTTTTTCATTAGGAAACCATGTAAGCATCTCTACCTTATGGATTTTTGGATTTTGAGATAAAGTGCCTCTTTGAAGTTAGGGTTTTGGATATACTAAAATTTTTGGAATGTGAATACTTTAATATTAGAATTAAGGTATTGAATTTGAGTATTCTAAGGAGCAATTGGATTTTCTAAAAGAGATTAAACATTTGGGATTTTTTTGGTGATAGTTATGATTCTTTTAAGTTAGGACTTTGCTATATTAAATTTTTGGGACTTTAAACAAAAGTTTGTGAATGTTTAAATAGTTAATTGAAGATTTTTGGGAAGTATTTAAGTTTATTGAAATTGGAGATTATTTTGGGAAATGTTGGACATTTAGGGTTCTTTGGAATTGGGGTTTTTGCTAATGAAAGATTATTTGAATAAAATGATGATTTAGAAATGTTTACTAAGGTTTGATGAAGGCATTGTAATGTTGGAATTGATTGCATTGGTGTTTAGGAAGAGGTATGGTAATTAAAGTGTTGGTTAAAAGAGATTTTGGTTAGGTAAAGGAGTGTTTGAATAAATTGGTGGTTTATAAATGCTTGTTAAGGTTATTTTAGGATGTTGGAATATTGGTTTTGGTTGGATTGGTGTTTGAAAGGAAGTTCGAGAGTTTAAGTGTTGAAAAATGGGAATTTGGTTATGGTTAGGTATGTTTGATTAGTGGAGGAGTGTTTGGGAGGTAGTAAGGCTACCTTGAATGCCAAATTAATATTAATGAAGTGGTTTTGGTGAATTATACATGATTGGGAAATTTTATCCAGAGTTATTTGAAATGGTAAGGTTAGTACTATAGGAATTATAAGTAATGGTTAAGGGAATTGTGGTGGTTTAAAGGGATGTAGAAAATGAGGTGAATGTTGGAAGTAATTCATTACTTCAACATTGATTTTGGAATTGTTTGAAAAGTAGGTCAAAGTCACTGATATTGTGCAGTGACCAATAATTTCTCATTATGCGGTTGTAGACGACGGTGATTTGGGTGGAGCACGCAGAAAACAATAGCTGCTAGGATTTGTTATTATGGAAGCTTGAACAGGTAATCACGCTTAACTGACTGTGATACTGAGGGTGATGGTAGTTGAGGATTTCTAAAATCCTCTTCTACTTTTATATATATATATATGAAATGAGTTCTGATTATTTTATATCTAAACATGGGCTATAGGGTACCTTTCTAAATAAACTGTACTTTATATATTTATATAATTATAAATCTTTTGTATGTTGCATGACACTGATTATTAGTACCATCGGCCGATGTAACCATCGATCTGCGCAATCGATAGGTTAGTTGTACAGGTCCATCGCACGTGAGATTGGGACCAGGGATTTTCGGACTAGAGACCGGTCCCCTTTTATATGCTTTTCGGACTAGAGACCGAGCACAGTGTCACACACGTTAATTTTTGTCTATTAAGAGATGGATGTAGCTGTTCTGTATATATAGTTGTAAGTATTATGTGTTTATGCAGGTTTTGAAAACTGTGGTACCCTATAGACACTCCACTACCCCACTTCTGAGTGTCACAGTGAGTTAAGTAGTGATTACTGAGACATTGTTTTGTCTCACCCCATTCCCTTTATTTTTGCAGGTGATCCCCAGAGGGAGATAGGAGGGAAGGGAAAGGGATTTGCTGGCCCACACTGAGATAGTGAGTAGGCCGGAGGTGATCTATTATGAATATATATTGCCATTGAATAGGCTGCTTCCGCTTCCGCATCTGTTTGTAATGTTTTAAATGATTCATTTGCTTATTATTGAATTAACTGTTTCGGCTTGGTTGTGGTTTGGTTGTTGATACTGTTATAGTTAAGGTGTAATTATGACAGATATAATAGTGAATTGTGCATATAGGAATATTGGTATATGAGGATTGCCTATTAATGGAAAGGCAATCCTTGTTCCTGATTAGGGACTACATGTGGATAACTTGTACAGGGTAAATTGCCTGATAATGGAAAGGCAATCCCTTTTGTCGGATTTGAACTTGTTCAATGGTTGAGCTTTGTGATATTTGTTATTGTGTTATTATTTGTACAGATGTTTTAGAAATAACTGTGTGAAGGAAATTCTGTTCCTAACATGGTTATATAGTAGGTTGGTGATGTGTGATTGATTGAATGTTGTTCTTATATATAACCATGTTAGATGGGCCCCTCTCTGCCATGGTTATGTTTTTCTAAATGTAATGTTGTTTCTTTTGCTAATTATGTTAGGAGAATCTATTTTCTAACATAGTTAGATGTTTGCCAAAGAACATGAGTGTTCTTCATCTATATTAGGTGGTTGTTTTTCTAACCCTGTTAGGCGAATCCTTACTAACATGATTAGTAATTTATTATCCATGATAGCATTGGTATTGTATTAGGAAATTATTTTCTATCATGGATAATTCATAAATTATTAGGAAATTCTTTTCTAACTATGATAGTGATATTGATATTAAGGAAAAATCTTTTTCTATCATAGTTAGTAAAGTAAATTATTGGATTGAAAGTATTATTATTAGTAAATTAGGGATTTAGTAACAAAATGTTACACTTAGTACAAAATTACTGATCTTAGATGGTAAAGCAACTGAGTGAAAACATCAAGGCAATGGGTGAAGGTAAATGAAAAGGAGAAGTAAAACAAACTCACCTGATAGTCCAAAGGATCGGCCTTGAAGAATAGTATGCCCCTAATCAACAAAGCAGCAAATTTCAATAAAAATACTATGCTTGAATGTAACAAATTTCAACAAAACTGAAGGAGAAAGAAGGATTATAAGCTCTGCCCATAATCAAATGCATAAAAACCCTTACCTTCAACAAAAATACTATGTCACCGCCGCTCACCGTCCACCATCTACACAGATCTAAGCTTTCTGTCACAGATCTAAGAAGAAAATGGGACCCCATTACAGATGGAAGATTGAGAAGGGATGGGAGACACAACGCCGCAACGTACATACTCTCTGATGTCCCCTACCGCCGTTGCAGAAATGTAAGCTTGTGAAGGAAAGGAGGGAAAAATATGATGAGTGTTGTATAAAATAATACTAAAATGAAGGCATAAAAGTGAAGAGTGAAACATGGTGGGAAGGGATGATATAGGCGTGAATGGAGAAGAGTTGACGGAGAGGCTGAAGCTTGTGATCAGGCTGGGAAACAAAAGATGGATTGCTAGCTTCAGCCTTCAGGGTGAGTTGGGAAGGAAGAGAGAAATGAGGTTGTAAAGGTAATGGATGCAGGTGAGTATTGAGGAAGGAAGTGGTTGTGACTTGTGAGTATTGAGCAAGGAAGTGTCGGTGAGTGGTGAGAATTTAATGAAAGTAGGTGTCAAGTGAAGCTATTGATACATTGATGATCCAAACCACATACAAATCAGGTTCATGTGTAAACGCAAATTGGTTCAAATAGGAGTTTGTAAGATATACTCCCTCCGGTCCTAAATATAGGATCTTGATAACTTTTTTTTGGGAGATTAAGGAAGACCTAATTTTAGATGTCTTTCCAATAAAACCCTTCCAATTCAATCCAATCCAATCCAATCTAATCATCTTCTTCGCAAATATCACAATGTACCAAACCAGATCAAACGAGGATAAACAAAACAAAACAAAAAAAATCAGAATTAAAAATTGATTTATAAAATTAGATCTGAAACCAAGTGAAACAGAGTGATGCAGCTAAAACAATTAAGCAATGAATAGGAATAATATGAAAGGAATTGAATGATTGAGATTGAGATTGAGATTGAGGAAATGGAAATACCTTCGTCGTCTCGGTCGTCGTCTTTCTTCACGAGAGGCTGAGTCATGGTCGCAGGATTGGAATCTCTCAGATCTGTTCGAAGATACACAATCTCTCGCTCTCAGATCTATATATATGGATATATGTATATGTGTATGTATATGTATGTATGTATGGGAAAGAAGTCGAGTGAGGTTTGGAAATGAAGAAGAAATTAAGGAAGGCCTGATTATTAAGAAGAAGAAGGGTAATTTAGGACAAAGGTGACCAAAAATGTAATTAGGTCTTATATTTAGGACCAAAATGAAGTCTCTATCTAGGTCCTATATTTAGGACCGGAGGGAGTATATTAGATAGATAGGTATATCAGCTCTTTAGGGCCTATTTGGTTTGAGGGAAGGGAAGGGAAGGGAAGGGAAGGGGAGGGATCGGAGAGAAGGGAATGACACGGAGAGGGAGGGTTTAATATTACTTTATTTGATTTGATATGAAGGAGGGAAGGGAATGGAAGGAAGGGAGAGGGTTTGATGATAATTTGTTTGGTTAAGGAGGGAAGGGGGTGATAATGATTAATTTACCATTTTATCCTTATAGTTATATATTTATTCAAAATTGTATTTATTATATTACTTGGGTTGTATTCAAAAATCCTTCAATCTCTAATATAATACGGAAAATTATAAATAAAAGCTATTATGTCAGTTTACATATAAGTGTACTTAGATTATTGTATGTCAATTTACAATTTAAATAAATTAGTTTTGAGTGAAAAAATACATTGAAATTAAATTATCCAAAAAAAAAGGATCCAGACGCTCTGTATTTAAGTGGGAACAATGACCACGGAAAAAAATTAAAAAAACCAAGAAAACTGAAAATATAAAGGGAAATTTGCATTGTAATCCCTAGGAAGACAAATTACTACTAGGAAGTCCCAAAACATTCCAAAACTATCATCAAGTCCCAAGGGACTCTGGTGCAAAGCATTTCCCTTATCTATTGACTTTTTTGCCCCTTACTAAACCATTTTTTGTGTTGCTCAAATTTATGCTTCACCACAACACTTTTCATCATCATCATTATCATCATCACTTTTCATCTTCAGTCGGCAGTATCATCGTCATCTACATCACCATCAATAGTCTTCTTTCTCCTATTCCCTTCACCACCATCGGCCTTCTCTTCCCCAAACCCCAAATCTCATTATCTTTTCTTCTCTTTCAACGCATTGCCTCAGTTCGGGGATTTCAATGGACGATGTCAAGTGATTTAACCTTTATGTCGCCTTAAAGATTTAATCAATCGAATTCAACACTCAAATCCACTAAGAGAATAGCGGTGAGTATAGGTCTTCTCACAATCTAGGTGAATTCTTGCAAGTAAAGGCAATTTAAGTCACGCAATTTAACAAACAGTTAGAGAGTGATTTTTATGTTTACAACTAATTAAACCTAACTAAAAGAAACTACTAGCCGAATGTAAAAGAGTGAAGAAATGAATTGTGTAACACCTAAAATTTTCTTAGCAAATAATAGTGATTTAATCAATTTATAACCACGATAATATTATTGGAAACACAAAAATACGAATAAATTAAAACTTTTTATTTTAAAAGATAAATAAATAATTTGTTCTCATTTAAAACTATTTAAAATCTTTCTTTTGTAAAATGAGTTTCAATAAATAAATTATTTAGTTGTAATCTATTATTTAAAAATTCACGTAGATATAAATTCATTAAATGATTAAGTTTACATCTACTACTTAATTATATTAGGTAATACTTATTTAGTCAATCTATCTAGGACCTTATTTGGATTATTTAAATAAATACACCTATTATTTAATTAAAACAAATTGGCTATCTCACGGTGATAGCTTCCTACTTATATATATCACAAGCTTTTCGCTTATTACATGATAATATAAAAAAAATAATTCAATTTACAACAATCTAACTATTCCTAACATTCATAGGGCCTAGCAAGCTTCCCCGCTACTCAACTTAACTTTCTCCCTGCATCTCTGAAAACATTTTGAAAAACGGGGTGAGATTCAAAGAATCCCAATAGCAATTTATTCCATTCATATATCTTTTAAAACTGCTCAGATAATGATAGTGCGCTCCTGTTGGTGTGATACTACCTTTTAGTAAAACACTCATACAGGGCCCCTACCTTAACAATATGTTTGTTACAGGCAGAATACATAATGCATGTGCCTATTGCACCACCTACTACTTATAGCAATAAATTCGCTTTTCATAGTAGGCACACCTGACAGGATTTTCTAAGAAAAATAAATTCAACAATATGGCATGGGGGGAGCGACCCTCCTCATGTCTGGAGTACTCCACATAAATATAAATACTGAAATAAACCCTATCAAAATCTGAGACAGTAATATTAAAATTCATTTATAGCATGCTCTTTGTATGACTGAAATAACCCGCTACCTGGGCTCCAGCCAATATTCTTCAATAATACATTCTGTACTTTCTTCTTTTCTTTTCCATGCCTTGAGACATATGATTCATCATCTTTTCCTATTATTATGTCATGTAATAATAGTGAATAAATAAATTTTCTCATAATATATATATTCAGCGTCTCTCTCAAATCCTAAATCAAATACTACCCGATCCCTTTCTTATTTGCACTATTCTTAAAACTATTTTGATTCTCTATTTATGAAGCAAACATTTACAACTTCTTGATGACCATCCAAGAATTTATTAAAGACCATATGCCATATGATTCTATCAATCATCAAAAAATCAATAATCAAATAATCATTAACCAACTTTCACAATTGCCTAAAGATCTACTCATTCTCATCAATAACAATTACTACTCAATTAAAATCAAAAGAAATCAAGTTAAAGCAAAATAAATATCCCTCTTTGAAATCAGCCGTAAATATATTTAATTACTATCATTTATTCCAAATCAATAACATCAATCAATTCAAGATTACAAATTAGTGACCATATCACACAACATACCTACAATCTATTATCATAAAGTACATATCACTTTTAAGCATGGAAGGAAATTTAATACTTACATGGATACTCAACTAATCATCTACTTTTGGCATAACCCACATATTTTAATTCCATGTGTCATACACATACTTATTTATTCCTTGAATACAGTCAAATCAAAGAAAGAAATATTCATTTCTATATTTCCAAAACTTACATGATTAAAGTCAATCACACCAAGCACATGTATATCCCAAAGTAATCAATGAAACATAACACCACTCAATCAAGGAAAGGTGGCTCGATTAAGTTGGTTCTAAAACAAACAAATAGAGAGAGAAAGAAACACAAATCAGTCTTATCTAACATTAGACATCACAGTGGAAGAAGGGAAAATAATGAGGAATATGTAAATTAATTATAAATTTAACACATGCTATGATTTCCAATCAGATTTTAATGCTTTGTTCCTTCCTCATCACAAATAAACAAAACAACACAATTAGATATGATGAAGCCTGAGCAAAACCACTTGGCATAGGAAAGAACATAATTTCTTATTCAAACCCCATATTCACAAATTTTCAATCACTTATCACTATATATAAGCCGAATAAAATAGAAGGAATATTAGTAGAGAATAAACTAATTTTATCACCTAATCAAATTGAAAACAGGCAAGAATGTGCATAAACAACCACAAAGCTTTCTTGTTCAAAAGTATATGATTCTAATCCCTAGATCTACCCTACAAGACACCTATACATTCCCTTATAACAAACCCCAATATATCTATCCACACACACACACACAAGCTTAACAGAAAAGAATTAACTTATATCTACATTCATAAGCAAATAAAATCGGGTAGAAACAAAGGAACAATTATAAAATTTTAAAATCACAAATTCTAGATGCCCAACCACAACATAAAGGAAAAGAAATCGAAACTTGTCAACCTACTCTAACAAAAAAATATCAATATGTAATTAAATCTTTCAACTTAAAACACAAATCATTTTTCAAACATCAACAATCAAACGTTAAACACTTTCTTGATTGATTATTGTACCTAAATGTGGAAAATCGTTTGAACCCCTCTCATCTCCCAAAAATTAGAAAATTAAAGTAGAATAGATAGAAAATGTTCACCTAGACTCTTTTCTGCCTTTGTACGCTATTTGAAAGGTTAGCGATGTCATGAATGGCTCGAGAAATGTGTTGGGGCCATGAAAGAAGAATTGAAGAAGGCATAAAACTGTTTGAGAGAGACAGAGAATTAAGAACAGAGAGAGAGAGAGATGGATGGCGGCTAGGGTTGAGAGGAGGGAAGGATAATGATGTATACACATAAGGACTAGCCAAAATTGTTTTTCTGCCCTTCTGCAAGTTCTTTTTCCAATGTTTCTAAGCCTTTTCTTATTTCATTTTAGTCCTTCATAAAAAAAAGATATTAAACTTCAAATTTAAATCTTGTATTATGGGAGATGTTTGCATCATCCTTATTTTGCTCGAATCTCAATATATTTTTTTTTTCAAGATTTCTAATCCAAAATTAAGTCCCTAATTAATTTTCTCTAATTTCGAAAGAAAATAGATATAAAATTTCTTAACAATAAATTTATTATCAAAACTTATTTATGATTACTTTTAATTTATTATTGACATGCCAAAAGTCCTGAATTAATTAATTATTATCTCTAATCAAATTTTTGGGGTGTTACATTTCTCTCCCCCTAAAAAAAATTTCGTCCTCGAAATTTTAATAGAGTTTCTGAACTAGGTATAAAGAAAGGAATCAATTCCTATGACTTTCAATCATATCAAATGGAAGAGAAATTTTGAACATGGTGATTTGTCAACAAAGATAACTTGGAAGTTCATTGCAATTTAGAAGAGGTGAAATTAAGAAAAATTGATTTATAATGTACAACTTTTGTCATGGTGAGAAATACTACACCAGAAAGCAAAAACGTATATGGTAATGCAAAATCTGTTTTAGATCAATAGTGTTACAATAGGATAGAAGTAAGAAGAAAATATAGAGAATAACAACTGGGGATCTCGAAATTTTAATAGAGTTTCTGAACTAGGTATAAAGAAAGGAATCAATTCCTATGACTTTCAATCATATCAAATGGAAGAGAAATTTTGAACATGGTGATTTGTCAACAAAGATAACTTGGAAGTTCATTGCAATTTAGAAGAGGTGAAATTAAGAAAAATTGATTTATAATGTACAACTTTTGTCATGGTGAGAAATACTACACCAGAAAGCAAAAACGTATATGGTAATGCAAAATCTGTTTTAGATCAATAGTGTTACAATAGGATAGAAGTAAGAAGAAAATATAGAGAATAACAACTGGGGATAGAATGAATTGTGAAGTAGGGCACTACAAAAAAAAATGATAGGAGAGGCAAGATAGAGAGGAAGATAGTAGACTTGGATGTTCACCCTTTTGATTTGGAATCAACCTTAACTCCATAAATCACTAAAATTTTCCACTTTCCAAAGATTACTACTTCCTCTTTTATTTTTTTTTTAATATCTTAACTTGGTTTCTACTTGTTAACTTTAACTAATACAATCTACACAATTAGGATACAAAGTCATGTTAAAGCTTCTAAATCAAATGAAAGATAACTACCAAACCAAGAGCAAACACATATTTCTCAAATTCGGCAATATATAAAATAATATGTAACAGAAGTTCTCTCCCATGAATTTAAAATTGATAAAGTAGCAAGTTATTCATTAAAACAAATACCATCCAACTTCAATAATTAATCCCATCATCAAAATAAAACCAATTTTAGTAACATCGATGCACACTAACATTCATGTATTAAACTTCAAGATACATAAACACTTCCAACAAAATTGGCAAGATTTACCCTCAATGAAATTAAAGTCAAAATCGTAATTCTGACACACATAATTCTGACACACATATCAATCATACGCCTACCATAAATATTTGAACTTTAATTAGGTACGAGATATGGACATCAAGTTTATATCACAAAATTACTCCAATCACAAAATTTACCTTCATTCGTCACTCCTTGATTCAAATTTCCATTCCCCTCAAAATTCTTCGTACAAATTTACAACTAAATTTCAAGATAATTCCAATATCAAGTCAAACATGAATCATCAATGCGAACAATCAATATCAATCATACTCTAACTCATACTCTTCTTTCAACTTTAAATTAATTTTACAAACATCTTGTCACTATCATACATTCCATCAAATTAACTACTTACACTAGTGGATTCCCAACCATTAGCACAAAAAAATCACAATTAAAAACTTCACATAAGGCAAAACTAAAGGTATTCCTTCTTAAACAATTTATTCTGCTTTCCACCAAGGTGCATCATCTTTGAAGTGAAACTTAGATGTGGCATTGTTTTTTAAACATTTTTAAACTGCATAATAGCATTTACATCTTATTTTGTTGTACTTAATTTTGTTTTTCTTTAAAAAAAAATTGCAGATCATGAATTAAGTCATTATACAAGCCACAATGAAAACCAACAAATGTAAGTCATATAAGCAAACGAGAAAATCACAAGATCTAATTTCAAATAATTCTCAAGCAAGTCAAATAGCTTTTTAATTAAAATAAATCCTCCCAATCCATCCAAATTAACCAATGAATTGAAAAGAAAATCAAAATCAGCAAGAAATCCTAAACACCTGAAATTAAATATGCAAATCCCGTATATCTTCCCTTTTATTCCTATTAAGTTTAATTATACAGTGGAGGAGCTTCTACTACCATATATCGCCAAACCAAACAGCAATAAAAGATAGGATATCAAACTTCATATAAAACACATAAATCCAATAAAGAAGATGATATAATAGCACCTATATAACTTCATCATTATAACTAGGTCAAAACAGAGCATTGTACATAATGTAAAAGAAAAATGGCAATCAAAGAAATATTACAACTTATACCCGTAATTTATCATGAATGTTCAAGAACAATATTATTTTTCATTTATTATGCCTAAATCATATTAAAAATCAACTTGATTCTTTGCAATTTCCTAATAACTTATATTTCCTTTATAAGAACAAGGTACAATTTCCAAAACTTTACACTAACCTAATCAAGTTTATTATAACATTCATACTTTCAATTTCTTAGTTAACAACTTAACATGCAATGACCCTATAGCAACTATATTGCTTCTTTACTAAAGAAATAAAATCTCAATATTAAAAGCATCCAGAATCAGATTCAAACGTCATTATTAAAGATAAAAGAAAGAAACACATTTGGAATGGTCAAGAATCTCAATTTATTGCTATTAACCACTATTATATAACATTCATTTCTAGAATTTAACGCATCTTCCCATTCTCAATATATATAATGTCCCTTAAAAGTTAAAATTATGTTTTCTCCCTATTCTTCTCACTTATGATTATGAAAACAACTTAAATTTTTTTTATCAGGTTTATTGTGTTGGCAACTTAAACATAATAATTCTGTTTTTTTTTAGTGATTTCATCAAAGGTCTTGATTAGTGACAAATATTTTGAATGATGGACTCAAAAACCAAATATATAATCTTTTACATTTAAATTCCAAGACATATTTCAAAAATCATCAAAATCAAAGATTTCTCTTGTTCCCCCTATATTGCTGGTCAAACCCAGCAGAAACAAAGAAGCAAATTTAAGAAATGTCATGTTATACTGCTTAATGAACCTAACCAATAAATTAGAATGAACAAGTTCACATACTCACATATCGTTTAATTGTTTGATATTTCAATATAACATAAGTAATAAAATCTCATCCAATTAATAATCAAGCAAGACAATAAATAAAATTAAATAATCATTTCAATGCAAGCCATACTCTAGGAATTGTTAAATCAATTAACATGTTGATTCTTACATGTTCTGAGAAACAACAATCACAAGCTAAGTTGAGTTTTTTTTTTTTCAGGGAAGAAAAAGCTAAGACCATGCCACCAACTGTATTTCAAGCACAAAATAATGAAAAGGGACAAATTTACATTAATCAACATTGACTTTATCATACCAGACACATGAGCTACTCGTACAAAAAGTTAGTGAGCTACTCATACAAAAAGTTAGTGAGCTACTAGATAAAGAAGAATGTGAAACTAAAATAGAATACATCTATCATAAGTCAAAATTCATAATCATACTCTGGATTCAACCAAAAATAAAAAAAAAAACAACTTATAAAAAAAATTAACAAATGGCATCTTCGTTTTATTTAATTTATTATTTCTTATTTCTAATGACCAATAAGAATTTCGATTTAGTTAACCCATGTATAACCTAGAATTAAATATCTGTACAAGAAAATTCACATAGCTAATATAGAAAATTTAATACTTCATATAATAATCAAAATCAATGTTAAATCCTAATTTCTCATGTGCTTTCATTCAAGCACCCAAACAACATTGCACACACACACACACTCACTTTTAGTTATCACTTTTTCATTCAAATTTTCTTTTCTTTTCTTTATTTTTTGAAGAGAGTCAAGATATTTAATGCAATAATCTAATCTCTATTATGGAATAACAATAATAGAGAACCACACAACCGAACTGTTGATTTTCTCATCCACATTCAAAAATTCAATCTTAATATGTAAAACATATATGCCTTCAGTGTAAAATGATTTTTATGATTATAATTTTTTTTTTAATATGGATTTGACACTAGAGAATACAGTTTAATAAAATTCAATCATACTTCACTCATCATCATTAATCCATATAAAATATACAAATATAAAAAAAAAACTCAATTAAAACACTGAGTTTAATCAAGTTATTGTATCAACAAAATAATCAAATTATATACCAAACAAACAAAGAAACAAATTCACCTTTCAATCACATTTATATTCTAAAAATTACAGATTCAAAAAGAATTTTCAACGAAAGCTTTTCAATTAAAACAATAATCATTTCCAAAATGACAACTTACCATCCATATATATATGTTTAGTACAAGCCAACCAATTAAACAATCACAAGCCAGCTAATTGTGGGATATTTCAATCACCAGCCAAATTAAGAATCAAATTAAGATTACTATAACATAAACAATGTTATACAACTACCTTAAATTAAATCAATAGAATAATTCAAATCATCAGTTAATTAAACACCATAACAATACAACAGAACAGTCAATACAAATAAATTAATGTTCAATTTATTCATTTACATTCTTCTTCAATTTTTTTTTATCCCCTGAACCCAATAAGGTCTTCCATGATGCCTCGACTATGATTATGTCCGGATCATAATTATACTCGAGACCCCACTGAAGTATTCCTTATTCCGTTAAACACTCCTCACATTCTTATATGCATCATAATATTTACTTCTTATGTTTCTCTAGTATAATCATATTTCTTCTTCATAGTTTTCCGACAAAATTGTTTTGAAATCATTCCCTAGTTCCATATCCTATGAATATCACTTCATTTATTTCAATACTCTTTTACAAAATTTTCTAAAATTCTATTTAATCTTCCATTTGTTCTTATCTTTATAGGAATACCTCTAGGCCCTTAGAACTTTATTATTCTATCACATTGCTATCAAAACAAATGTCAACTATCTAATCCTAAACCTCAACTTTTCAATTCCACATCTCCAATATGTGGATTCAAATCAATTTATTTAAATCTATTCATTTTTCATCCCTTCGCAAACTCTATTGGTATTTCTCTTTTAGCTTCAATTGCTTCCTAAATAAATAGTAAAAATCCTATATCACTTAAACTTAATATAATATTCTTAATCACTTCTTTCTTCACTGATTCACTTCTATTTTCTCTCTATCTAATCTTATAATTGTCATTCCTAATGTATACTAAACGATTGCTAATGGTATCCATAAATATGTGATGTACGGACAAAGTATTCAAGCTAATCAATGCCAGAATCTTTGCTCTGATACCAAATTGTAACACCTAAAATTTTCTTAGCAAATAATAGTGATTTAATCAATTTATAACCACGATAATATTATTGGAAACACAAAAATACGAATAAATTAAAACTTTTTATTTTAAAAGATAAATAAATAATTTGTTCTCATTTAAAACTATTTAAAATCTTTCTTTTGTAAAATGAGTTTCAATAAATAAATTATTTAGTTGTAATCTATTATTTAAAAATTCACGTAGATATAAATTCATTAAATGATTAAGTTTACATCTACTACTTAATTATATTAGGTAATACTTATTTAGTCAATCTATCTAGGACCTTATTTGGATTATTTAAATAAATACACCTATTATTTAATTAAAACAAATTGGCTATCTCACGGTGATAGCTTCCTACTTATATATATCACAAGCTTTTCGCTTATTACATGATAATATAAAAAAAATAATTCAATTTACAACAATCTAACTATTCCTAACTTAAAACACAAATCATTTTCCAAACATCAACAATCAAACGTTAAACACTTTCTTGATTGATTATTGTACCTAAATGTGGAAAATCGTTTGAACCCCTCTCATCTCCCAAAAATTAGAAAATTAAAGTAGAATAGATAGAAAATGTTCACCTAGACTCTTTTCTGCCTTTGTACGCTATTTGAAAGGTTAGCGATGTCATGAATGGCTCGAGAAATGTGTTGGGGCCATGAAAGAAGAATTGAAGAAGGCATAAAACTGTTTGAGAGAGACAGAGAATTAAGAACAGAGAGAGAGAGATGGATGGCGGCTAGGGTTGAGAGGAGGGAAGGATAATGATGTATACACATAAGGACTAGCCAAAATTGTTTTTCTGCCCTTCTGCAAGTTCTTTTTCCAATGTTTCTAAGCCTTTTCTTATTTCATTTTAGTCCTTCATAAAAAAAAGATATTAAACTTCAAATTTAAATCTTGTATTATGGGAGATGTTTTCATCATCCTTATTTTGCTCGAATCTCAATATATTTTTTTTTTCAAGATTTCTAATCCAAAATTAAGTCCCTAATTAATTTTCTCTAATTTCGAAAGAAAATAGATATAAAATTTCTTAACAATAAATTTATTATCAAAACTTATTTATGATTACTTTTAATTTATTATTGACATGCCAAAAGTCCTGAATTAATTAATTATTATCTCTAATCAAATTTTTGGGGTGTTACAAATTGCGAATTACCTCCCTCTCCAAAGTACTTTGTGCTTTTGGTTAATCGGACCTCATATATTTGTTACACTTGATATAATCTAACTAAATTCTCAAGATCTCTTAAATCTAAGAAATCTAAAAGAGTTTAATTAGGTTAACCAAGCCTAATGCTCTTTCAAGTTGAACTCATACCTTAAGCAACATTAGATACTAATCAAGCACCTAAGAAAAACATTCATTCCACAAACACACATATAAGCTAATCGCACACATATATGTCATGAAATTACAAACGTATAGCTTTAGGTTTTCATGAGCTAAACACAAAAGAGAGATTCCAAGCCACAATTAAGTAGAACACCTCAATCAAGGTATTCTAACCTATACAAGCCTAAATCAAGGTCATACATAGGCAAAAACTTACATCTAGCTTGAAACCTAAAAGAGTATATCACAAATACATGAGGCCAAATGTTGAATTTCTACAAGCACATTCCTTTGGAGAGAGAGGAGAGGACGTCTAGCCGCTCATGGAGATGGAGGATGGAGGAAGGCATGAGGTTATGGTGGCCATGGAGGTGAAGAACGAAGTGGAGAAGGTGAAGAAGATGAAGATGGAGTTGAGAGAAATTAGAGAAGAGAGAAAAAGTGAAAGTGGAAAGATATGTCAAAAATGAAGTTAGTTGGGATTAAGTAAGTGGGTTAGTTGGATGATGAGTTGGCAAAGGGGTCTAATGAGCTGTCAATTCGGGATTGTGAGTTGTCAAAAGATATTTTGATGGTGGTTTAAGGGGTAAAGGCCGAGAGGTGTAAGGTTAATGGAAGGAGGGATATTTTCGGAATTCGATAAAAATTGAGGATGAATGTGGTCTTGATCTTGACTCCATGCATTTCTAAAGATCCCTCCTTTTTCACCAAGTGATTGTGCTTCCAAAAATGCCCTTAATGAGGCCTTCAACAACTCCAAATTTGAATTTGAACTTGGAGCCATTTTTTCCTCTTTTAGTAAGATGCTCCAAAAGTGCCTTGTCCTTTTACCAAAAATGGTAATTGTTGCTTTATGTCACATGCCTTGTCATCTAGCCTCCTCCTTGCCACAAAAGCTCCATCTAAGCTCCACCAAGGGTGTATGGGGCCCACGTGGGACCCCCCTACAATAAAATATCATCAAGTAGTCAAAATGACCAAAATACCCTTGGTTTCTCAAAATGCAAGTAATAAGGCTAATATTCACCAATTAATTCCAATAAGCATGCGCAATAAAATATGCCAATAATGATCAAATATATCAATTAAATCACACTAATTAAGCTCAATTGCACATGCTTAAAGGCATAAAATTCGGTCCAATCAAATCCCCCAAACTTAATCTTTGCACTCCGGGCAAAGTCATGTAAAAGGACTAACTTAATCATTAAGCATAGTGAAGGCACTTGGAATTGTCATAGAGTACAAGTTGATCTTTTTGAACCTTTCCCTAAAGCTTCGCATGGGCCAAATCTAAGAATACAAAGTGTAACATCCTCAAAATTTAATTCAGGATTTGAAAATATTTTAGTAAATGACCATTAGAATATTTGAGAATTATTAGAAATTTTTGGAATTTTTGGAGACTTTTGGGATATTTTCGGAGTTTTGGGATAATAGGTGTCTAAATAATTACTCAAACATTTGATGAAGTAGAAATATGAGAGAATAGTGGAATCCAAAATATTTTGAAAGTTAAGAAGATTAGAGGCTTGATTTAGTGGATTTTAATTAAAAGAGGACATTATGGTAATTTCCGGTATAAGTTACACAATCCATTACAATAAGCACCAAAACAAACATGGCCTTAGCCCTTCTCCCTTAAGTTGCCAACAGACCCCCCCTTCATATGAAACCCATTTGGCCTCATTCATCCTTCCCTTCACCATCTTCATTCTCCCTCCACCACCACACCCACACACTTTGATTTCTCACTTTCCCACCACATCCATTTCCATTTAGTTTCCCTTACTGCTCGTGTTTTCAAAACCCAGCATCTTCCTCCACTGTTTTCCGGCGAGTCTGGCCGGCGGACGACGGTAGAAGGCGGCGGTGAAGGTGAGTTTTCCGTTTGTGGTTGTTTCTCAAGCTATTCTTTCCTTTCAACCTTGTTTTTCATATTTTTCCTTTCATTTTCTGTGATAATTCGGTCAGCCCTTTTATGGCTACTTTCCGGCGAGATTCAAGACATTTTCCGGCGGGTCTTGACTACTCTTTCACTTAGAAACCATGTAAGCATCCCTACCTAATGGATTTTTGGATTTTTAGATAAAAGCTCTCTCTTTTGAAGTTAGGGTTTTGGATATACTAAAAATTTTGGAATTTTAATGCTTTAATATTGAAATGGAGGCATTTAATTTGAGTATTCTTGGGAGCAATTGGATTTTCTATAGAAGATTAAATATGTAGAAATTTTTGGTGATGGCTATGATACTTTGAAAGTAGGATTTGCACATAATTAAATCCTTGAAGCTTTAAACAAGAAATTGTGGATATTTTAGTGGGTATTGGAAGATATTTAGAAAGTATTTAAGTTATTGGAGTTGAGATTTATTTTGGGAATTTTATAGACATTTTTGGACTCTTTGAAGTTGTGTTTTGTTAATGAAAGATGATTTAACTGAATTGGTGGTTAATAAATGCTTGTTGAGGTTATATTAGGATGATGGAATATTGGTTTTAGTTGGATTGGTGTTTGTAAGGAAATTTGGTAGTTAAAGTGTGGATTAAAAGATAATTTGGTTAGGTAAAGGTGTGTTTCAATTGTGGTGGAGTGTTTGTGAAGTTAGGAAGTTACTTTGAGTTGTAAATTTGATATTAATATGTTGGTTTGGTGGTTGGTGATTGTTTTAAAATTTTATAGGCATTTTTAGTTCTTCAAAGTGGAATTTCGTTTATGTGGGCTGTATGGATTAAGTTGGGAGTTAAGATATGTTTGTGTAGGTGTTATGAAGGTGTTGGAAAAGTGAAATGGCTTGGAATTGTTTTTGGGAAGGAGTTGTTAAATAAAGAGCAGGATTAAAGAGAGATTTGTTAAGTAATGATGCATTTGGAAGGGGGAGAAAGTTTTTAAGTTTAAGAGGTCACTTTGAGCGATTAATTTAATATAAATGTGGGTTTTGATGGATTTTAACATGGTGAGCTAATTTTACAAGAGTTAGGAGGAGTGGAAAAATTAATGATGTAGAAGTTATAAGTAAATGGATAAAGGAAATTATGATAGTTTAAGGAATATAAATTAGTATAGATGTTGAAAGTAATTTATTACTTCTTTTTGTTTGAAATTTTTTAAAAAGTTGAGTCAAAGTCACTTACAAAGTGTCTTGACCCATTTAGGAATTGTGGGATTATTGTAGATGGTAGCTTTTCGGGCGGAGTTTGAGGACTGCTTTTATATGGGTATACCTACTGCTGTTAAGTTTCGCAGGTAATCACGCTTAACTGACTGTGATACTGAGGGTGATGGTAGTTGAGGATTTCTAAAATTCTCTTCTACTTATATATATAATGAAATGTGTTCAGATTATTTTACATTTAAACTAAGGGTTATAGGGTACCTTTCCAAATAAACTGTACTTATATATATATATATATATATATATATATATATATATATATATATATATATATATATATATATACCTATTTATATAAATCTTTTGTATGCTGCATGACACTGATTATTAGTACCGTCGGCCGATGTAACCATCGATTTGCGCAAATCGATAGGTTAATTGTACGGGTTCCTCGGATTGTAAAGGAACCAGGGATTTTTCACATTTTAGAGTGGTCCCTTTTTCATGCTTTCAGATTTTAGACTGGGCACAGTGTCATTCACGTTTATTTTTGCCTATTGAGAGATGGATGTATCTGTTCTGTATATATATATGTATGTATTACGTGTTATATGCAGGTTTTGAAAACTGTGGTACCTTGTAGACACTCCGCTACCCCACTTCTGAGTCTCATAGTGAGTTAAGTAGTGATTACTGAGACATAGTTTTGTCTCACCCCTTTCCCTTTATTTTTTTTACAGGTGATCATGCCCAGAGAGGGAAGAAGAGAGGAAGGGGAAAGGATTGGCCAGCCCACACGAGTAGGCCAGAGGTGATCTATACAGAATATATATTGCCATTTATTAGGTTGCATCCGCTTCCGCATTTGTTTGTATTGTTTTGAATAATTGATTTGTTTGATAACTGAATTAAATGTTTCTGTTCGGTTTTGGTTCGGTTATGGATACTGTTATAGTTAAGGTGTAACTATGACAGATGTAATAGTCGTAGCTATGCTACGTACTCTGTTAGTTGATGGTGGTTATGATGCAGAATGGTGCGTAGGATTATTGGTATATGAGGATTGCCTGTTAATGGAAAGACAATCTTTGTTCCTGTTTAGGGACTGTATGTGGATAATTTGTACAGGGTAAATTGCCTGATAATGGAAAGGCAATCCCTTTTGCTTGATATGGACTTGTTCAATGGTTGTACTTTGTGTTATTTGTTTTGTTGTATTATTTGTACAGACGTTTTAGAATAACCTTGTTAAGGAAATTCTGTTTCTAACAGGGTTATATGGTATATGTTGGTGATGTGTGACTGATTGAATGTTGTTCATTTATATAACCATATTAGATGGGCCCCGCTCTAATATGGTTATCATTTCTGAATGATATTTAGTTTCTTTTCCTAACCATGTTAGGTTATTCTTTTCTAACATGGTTAGCAGATAATTATCCATGATAGCTTTATATTATATTAGTAAATTCTTTTCTATCATGGATAAAGTATAATTTATTAGAAGGCTCTTTTTCTAATTATGATAGAAAGATTGATATTATGGGAAACCCTTTTTCTATCATAGTTAGCAAGAGGTTAGTGAATTGAAATGAATATCGTTGGTTAATTAGAGAATTAGTAACAGAATGTTACAAAGTGGCAATATAGAATGGCAATATATATTCCTTTTCCCTTCTCAATGGGCATGATCACTAACCCCTTTTTTTTTAGGATATGTGCAGTGAATTTTGCGGACAAAATTCCTATGGTGGGGAGATTGGTGGCTACGTACTAAGATTTATTTAAATTGGAATGATTAGAATGAGGTAAGTAAATAATGTTTGGTAGAATAGTAAAGAGAATTTGTGTTTAGGAGTAAAATGAGTAAGCTACATTTGGTGATAGCTTTCATTTTCTTCGTGCTTTCTCGGGTTTTGGTACTTGCAGTAGTCGCCCAATTGTTTGCATGTGTGACTATTAAATTTTTTTTGCACTCTTACTGTGAAAAGCAAAGTGAAATTGAGGGGAAGAACAAGTTTTAGTTTATTGTGGGTATGGTTTCACTTGTCTTATGAGCTATGAGGAGGGAAATGTTGTTTGGATGTTCGAGAGTTGGTTAAATGATTTTAATACATGGACTTTCATGAAGGCATACGGAATGTTTAATGTCTAGGAAGGACATAAATAAAAATTTGTAGAAGGGTTGATTTGAGTTGCAATTGGATGATGCTATGAGTGATTTGAAATTTTAATTTAGGCTATATTTGGGGTTTCATTAGGGAATGAAGGATCCCTTATAGAAGTGTAGTTTAAAGAATAAGCATATGGAATGGGAAGCATATGAATATAAAGAGTGTTATGATAATTGAGTTTATATTGGGGAGGAGTGTTTCAATAACTCTATTTCAAGGCTCAAAGTATTATGATTGTTGTAGTATTAGTCGATTTATTTATTATAGGTGAGTGTTGACTGGATATAGTTTTATATTGAAAAATGAGATTTCCTAATGTTAGGAGTTACACTTTTAGTTAAGATTATAAGTAAGTGAATATAGATTGATTGAGATGTTGATTTAGGTTGGATATTGGGAAATTATTAAGTTGGATCTTTAAATATCGAGGGAAAGGTTGAAACGACTTGATATTAATACATCAATGAAAAGGAAAAGTAGTTGTGTTTTATGGATACAAAATTTATGAGAGCGATTCAAATCCAATAATAATTTTGATTGAAATAAATAGGTTGGGATTAGATTAGGATGTGATTTTGAAGTGAAAGGTATTTTTAGAGGAGGTAGAATGTTAGAATCATTACTAAGTAAGAGTAAGAATCAATCGAATAATAGAAGTACAATTGTTGGATTATGTTAAGGGTGGTTTGTTGATGAACTTTGGTTTAACTAGTTTTATAGAAAGTTTCAAGACAAGAGAAGAATAAATGGTTTCTTAAATATTTTTGTTGATTATGAATGTATTGAAAGTTCAAGGGTGTTGATTGATGTTAATAGATGATTGAAAAAAAATTATGAAAAAAAAAATTAAAAATTTGAGTGATTTTGAATTTAGTATGTGGGATGATTTTCAACTTAGGGGTGCATACTCATGAATAATAGGGTGAATAGAGGAACAAATGTTGTAGAATGGAAGACTGAAAATATAGAGGCATGAATAGTGGTGATTTAAACATATAGGCGATGAATTGACTTGTAAGAAGTTGGAAGACTTCCTAAATGTTGCTACCATTTGTGGAGTAAATGAAACAATTAGTTGAATTCTGGTTGGATATTAGACGCTGAAGGAAAGTTGTCCATTAATTCAAGAAACTTCAAGTTAAGACAAATGGAAGAGAGTTATGCTCAGTTTTAAGAGAGAAATTATAAATTCATAGACTATTGACTGTAAAAATTTCGATATCTTGGCGATTCTGTGGTTAATGGCTTGCGTTGGTTACTGGCTATTGGAAATGACATTAGTAAGGGAAGATTGTTCATACTGATTTAGAAGATATTGCTGACAAGTTAAAGGCGGCAAATGCTATAAATATGGATAGGGCTTGAAATTTAAGGGAATCTTCTAGTTACTAGGCATATTGATAGCTATATTTGAAATTGAGGATTGATGGTTGGGAAAGGAAATGGTAGGATTTGTGTGATTTGCTATGATTTACTATTGAGTGGTTAGATTTAAATTTGTTGTTGTGAGGGAGGATGAAGGAGCATATTGGTCTGTGAGACTCAAGTTGTTGTATTGAGTGAAATGAGTCGCTGGATTATGGATGCATACAATGAGATGACGATATGATGGTATGATAAGATTAGGAATTAGTTTAATGATGAGAGATTTCTTGAGGTTTTGAAAATGAGGTAGTACACGGGTAGATAAAGGTAGTAGTTAATTATAGTATTGTATGATGCTTAAATAGTAGAGTAATAAATCGGGGTGGTTTAGAAGGCGAATGATAGAACAGTGAGAGCACGTACATAAAAGGGATATGGTGATTTAGAAGGCACGTAAAAGAAATTATTTTTGAATAGTTAAAGGATGGTTTGTAAGGTTATTTGGTTGTTTGGATTTCCATTGAAGGAATATAGATAGAGATTTAATGGTTAGACAATTACTGTTTAAGTGATTTAAAGAAGGAGTAGGACATATAAATAAAGGCTGGGTAAATGGGGAATCTACAAGGAACGACGTTAAATAAGAGTAAATGGTTTATCGATTGAGTTATGAGGAATTAGGAAGAACCTCTAGTTCTAGGAGTGTGATTCTCTAGGATCTGTCATACAACCAGTGAATAAATTTTTGTAAATAGATTTATTACGAATTCATGAGCTTGAGCATAGGTGAAATTTTGTTGAGAAACTGTTGTAAATAAATAAATAAATAAAAATAAAATAAAATTCTAGCATATGTTGAATTGGGTCATGATCAAAATGAGGAAAGAATAACTTTAGGATTAATATTTGGGAATCAAGAAGTGAGGGTTCATAAATAAAATTGAAGAGACTATTGGATATGGATTTAGATTGACAATATTGATAGTGGAACTCTATCTTCGATGAAAGTGTTGAATAGTGGGAATCGTTGTTGGTACGTAGCAATCTCAAGATTTCAAATTGGATAAAATGATCGATATTATTAATGTGAATAGAATGTTACACAAAGTGAATGCAAGTTTAACAAGTAACTAGAATTAAGGAGGAGTGCCAATTGAGATTTTTCCTCACCGGATAAAGTGTTTACAATCATTCACTCAAGTTAGGAAAAATGCCTAACTAGGGTCTTTGTGATCACTCTTTGGCTCAATGCACTTAACCTCTCCATAAGCTTGTAGTAGCTCTAAGTTCTCCACCCACTTATTATGCATGGTACAATTGAATCTAGGGGACTTTAGGGGTTGAATGGAAGGCTAATAATGAATGATGAATGATGGAAAGTAGTCAATGACCAATGACATGAACAAGTAATCACCACATATGCATGCAATACAATAAATTAAATCCAATCAAGCATGCTATATACCACTCTCTCTTTTTTCCAAACACTTTGTGCTTCTCATTTTTTTACTCTTATGCCTTTGGCATACATTAGCACTTTGTGCTTTTTTTTTTTACTTAGGCCTTCGGCCTTATTTTTTTTTCTCTTTTCTTCTACCTTTTTCTTGGCCTTTGGCCACCTCTCTTTTCTTCTTTTCACTGAAGGGCTCTTGGCCATCTTTTATTTCTCACAATGTAGCATGCTTTTCACAAGATACAACAATACAAAACTAATATAAATGCAAGCATATGCTATAATCACTCATTCAAAACATTGGTCAAGGTGATAGAAAAGAAAAATGGCCCAAAGGGGTTGAATTAAAGGATATTTAGGGTTGGCTTGTATTTGGGTCAAAAGGGTTTAGAAATGAAATGCCCCTTTCATTTTCAATCATACCATGCATTGTGATCTTGAACAAGAGCTAGGACAAGTTCTAGGAGGTCAAGTAGACTATTGGCCCACTCAATTCGGTTGGAGGCTTCTCACTTTGATGGCTTACTCTAATTAGTCACTTCCTCCCTAAGAAAAGTTAAATGAGAAACTAACACCCTCTTTATACCTTAAAAGTGCCCCATGTAATGCCCTAAGTAATCATTCCAAAAATTCTACTTAAACACTAGAGGACAATTCCATTTACTTTCAAGAGCCATGATCAAGTCAAACTTGCTACAAAATTATGCCAATGTAGTCCAAAAATTAAGTGTGTGAACTTTGAATTAAACCACTTTTAAGCACATAATACACCCCCCCACACTTAAAGCATGCATTGTCCTCAATGGACCAAGAAAATCAAGTAGGAAGATGCATTTCAAAAGCAAGGCAGCAACATAAATGACCGGGCAGTCCAAGCATACAAATGGCCATCATGAATTATTCACAAAACTACACTAAGCACAACCTAACGCAAGTGTTATTATTTTTTTTATATTATATTTTTTACTCACTTATGCTTAGGAAGCCCAACTGGATTTAGACTCAAATCGCTAGGCTTCTGGAAGAAAAAATGCTACCGGAAGCAAAGTGGATCTAGATTCTAAGTTAAGGCTCTATCGGATGCAAAAATGCTTCCGGAAGCAAAAATGCTATCGGAAGACTAACTGGCTTCAGATTCTAAGTCTCATCCCTATCGGATGCAAAAGTGCTATTGGAAGACAAACTGGATCTAGATTCTAAGTGAAGTCGCTATCGGATGCAAAAATGCATCCGGAAGCAAAAATGCTATCGGAAGCAAGAACTCATCCCATAGCGGAAGCAAAGTGAACACAACCTGATCCTAAGTAACAAAGTCTAAGTGGAGGGCTTCCGACAGCCAAAACGCTTGCGGATGCAAGAACCTCTATTTCCACAGTGAGACTTCCGGAAGCAAGTAGGCATCCCTAAGCACTAGTGAATTTTTTTAACAACCTAAAACAACATACTAAAACATAAACCTAAACAAAATCCTATTTTTTTACTATCAAACATCTTCCCCCACACTAAGAATAAAAGCGATTAAAAGTAGGTAAGGGAAGGAAAGATACAACCTCTTATGGAGGCTTGAAGTTCTCTTTATACAACTTGAGCAAGTGGCCATTGACTTTGTACACTCGACCGTCTTTGAGATCCTTGATCTCAACCATTCCAAAGTCATAAGATTTGAGCACTTCGTAAGGTCCTTGCCACTTGTCTTTAAGCTTGCCTCCTTCACAAAATTTGAATCTCACACGATAGCACAAGACAAGATCTCCCTCCTTGAACTGCTTCCTATAAATGCCACTATCATGAATGGCCTTAGTCTTCTCTTTCAGGATCTGTGAGTTCTCATACGCCTCGTTCCTAAGCTCATCAAGCACACTCAAAGTCAATTGCCTCTCTTGAGCCGCGACATCCATATCTTCAATACAAGATTTAACCGCCCAATAAGACTTGTGCTGTAGCTCAACCGGGAAATGACAAGCTTTTCCATATATGAGCCAATAGGGAGACATGCCAATAGGAGTCTTAAATGAAGTCTTATATGTCTAGAGAGCTTCTTCAAATCTCAAGCTCCAATCTTTCCTACTTGGCTTCACAATTCGCTCAAGGATGTTTTTGATTTGTCTATTGCTCACCTCGGCTTCTCCATTAGTTTGGGGATGATAAGGTGTAGAAACCTTGTGATTCACCCCAAATTGGCTAAGCAATGAAGACATGAGCTTGTTACAGAAATGAGAACCTTGATCACTCACCAACGCTTTAGGAACTCCAAACCGGCAAAAGATGTTAGACTTGAGAAATTTTAACACGGCTCTCGCATCATTGGCCCTAGTTGGCACAGCTTCCACCCACCTAGATAGGTAATCCACAGCCAAAAGAATATATGTGTAGCCGTTAGATGGTGGAAAAGGACCCATGAAGTCTATACCCCAAACATCAAAAGGGTCACAATATAACATGGGCACTTGGGGCATCTCATGTCTCTTCCCCAAGCTTCCAAACCTTTGGCACTTGTCACAAGACTTGCAATACTCATAAGCATCCTTAAACAAAGTAGGCCAATAGAAACCGGCCTCCAAAATCTTCCTTGAAGTCTTTCTAGCACCAAAGTGTCCTCCACACGCTAGAGAATGACAAAACTCCAGGATTGAGGGGACTTCATCATCTTGCACACACTTCCTGATTATTTAATCATTACATAGCCTCCACAAGTGTGGCTCATCCCAAATGTAGTAATTAGCATCTCTTTTCAACTTTTGAACTTGATGCTTGTTCAAAGACGGTGAAGTGACTTCGGCAACAAGGTAGTTCACAAGATGAGCATACCACGGATCTTTCTTTGCATTCAAGGCACACAATAACGCATCCGAGAAGGTATCACAAACAAGAGAAGAATCATCAACACCTTCCGAATCCATTGGTAAACGGCTCAAATGATCAGCTACTAAGTTCTCTCTTTCGGTCCTGTCTTTAATCTCCACCTCAAACTCTTGTAACAGCAACACCCATCTCAAGAGTCTAGGCTTTGTTTGTGGCTTAGATAACAAATATCGGACAGCCGCATGATCCGTGAATACAATTACTTTGGAATGAAGTAAGTATTGCCCAAACTTGTCTAGACCGAAGACAATGGCAAATAATTCCTTCTCGGTTGTTGTATAATTCCTTTGAGCTCTATCCAAAGTCTTAGACGCATAAGCTATCACCCTAGGCAATGAATCATGTCTTTGGTCGAGCATGGCTCCCAAGGCCTCATTAGAAGCATCACAAGATAGCTCAAAAGGTAGCTCCCAATTAGGTGCAACTAAGATAGGAGGAGAAGTGAGCCTTGATTTCAACTCAACAAAAGCTTCCTTAAAAGAATTGGAGAAGTCAAATTCGGCCTCTTTTTGAAGTAGATGAGATAAAGGAGAAGCAATTTGGCTAAAACCCTTGATGAATCTCCTATAGAAGCCCACATGTCCTAGAAAAGACCTTAACTCCTTTAAGCAAGTAGGGAATGGTAGAGAAGAAATTACTTCAACCTTGGCTTTGTCAACTTGAATGCCCTCCTTTGAGACTAAGTGTCCCAAAACTATGCCCTTGTCCACCATGAAATGACACTTCTCAAAGTTGAGTACCAAACCCTTCTCCACACATCTAACCAAAGCCTTCTCAAGATTTACCAAGCAAGCATCAAAACTATCTCCATAGAGGGAGAAATCATCCATAAACATCTCTATGCCATCCTCCAACAAATCATTGAAGATACTCATCATGCACCGTTGGAAGGTGCCGGGAGCATTGCACAGACCGAAAGGCATTCTCCTGTACGCAAAGGTCCCAAATGGACAAGTAAAGGTCGTCTTTTCTTGGTCCTCCGGTGCTATGGGAACTTGGAAGTACCCGGAGAAACCATCCAGAAAACAGTAGTGTGACTTGCCGGCTAGTCTTTCCAACATTTGATCAATGAATGGCAATAGAAAGTGGACTTTTCTTGTGGAGTCATTCAACCTCCGGTAATCTATACAAACCCTCCAAGCATTTTGGACCCTTGTTGGAACAAGCTCTTCTTTATCATTCTTGACCACCGTTAACCCGCTTTCCTTTGGCACCACATGGATGGGACTCACCCATTCACTATCGCTAATCGGGTATATAATTCTGGCACTTAAGAGCTTTTCTACCTCCTTCTTCACAACATCAAGTTTTAAGGGATTGAGCCTCCTTTGTGGTTGCCTAACCGGCTTAGCATCACCATTAAGCAAGATCCGGTGCATGCAAGTTGTAGGACTCATGCCAGGAAGATCGGCTAAAGTCCACCCAATGGCCCCCTTGTACCGTCTGAGCACCTCAAGTAACTTCCCTTCCTCAAGAGAAGAAAGAACACTAGAAACAATCACCGGAAGCTTCTCATCCCCAAGTAAATAGGAATACTTGAGATTAGGTGGCAAAGGTTTCAAGTCCAGAGTAGGTGGCTCAACAATGGAAGGAACCAAGGTGTGCACCTCAACTTGAAGCACTTGAGGCTCATAGAAATCATCATCACAATCCAGCAACTCATCAAAGTAATCAGGACAATTCGGGTGCTGCTTCAAATCATCACAACAATTCGGCCTCTTAGAGTTTGAGGCCTCAGAACTCATATTCAAGTTCGCATCACCACTATCGCTCAGGGTAGAAACATATGGATCATCAGCAAGCGCTTGCTCTTTCAGATAGAGCTTCTCTCTCAACTTGTGTAAGCGGCTTCTCCTTAAAGCTTCGTACTCTTCAATGTCAAACCCTTGTGCACTAGAGTTCTTAATCTCCTTAGTAAATTCGCACTTTCCATTCTCCTCATGTCCTACAAAATTGAACACACTTCCCTCTTCCCAAGGGGTTGTAGCTTGACATAGAAGAGATAGATGTGCAATCATCATCAAAATTATAGTGCACATGCATGGAATCCATGAATTCGGTTACTACACTTCCGATGCTAGATGAATCATTATGAATGTCATGCAAGCATGTATTATAAATCAGACTAGCACAAGAATCATGATAGCACATATGAGCATCAACCTTATCAAACATGTTTAGATTAAAGGAATTGACATGCTCATCACAAATCACATGCACCAATGAATCAACCACACTCAAACCTAGGAGAGAATAGTCCTCGTGGGGGTGTTTCATGGCTTTTCCTACATCAAACCTTATTATTTGATTCCCCACTTGCATTGTAACAAACCCCCCTTCTAAGCTTATCACCATCTTGGCCGTTTTCATAAATGGCCTTCCTAAAATCAAAGAGTCGTCCAATCTAGTGTCACTAGTCATATCTAGCACATAGAAGTCCACCAGAAAAACTAGTTCCCTAACCCTCACTAAAATGTCCTCAACAAATCCAAAGGGTTTCTTGATAGATCTATCCGCTAATTGAAGCACAACACTAGTATCACTCAAATTCTTCAATCCTAGTGCAAAGTAGGTGGCCTTGGGCATGACATTGATTGCGGCCCCTAAATCAAGAAGTGCCTTTCCAAAACTAAGACTCCCTATTTGACAAGGTATTGTAAAGGAGCCCGAATCTCCACACTTTTGGGGCAAATGCCCCTTCAAGAGAGAAGACACATTAGTCCCTAGTTGGATTTTGTTACTTGAGTTACCAGCTCTCTTATTAGTGCAAAGATCTTTAAGGAACTTAGCATACTTAGGCATTTGTTTCACAAGCACAAGCATAGGCACATTAACTTCTAGCTTAGAAAACAAGTCAAACGTTTCCTTTTCCAATTCTTCATCATGTTTCTTCTTAGCTAAAGCATATGAATTAGGAAATGGCAAATGCTTAGGGTCAAGAGACTTACCTTTGGGGGATTCGTCCCCTTGTTGAGTAGGCTGTTCTTGAGAAGAGGATTCTCCAACTTTGCGCTTTCCTTTTGCAATCTCCTTCCTCTTTTCCTCCTGTGAGCTCTCGGCTTCATCACTTTTCTTAGTCAGAATCTCGGTCTCATCAAGTAAGTCATCCAGAGGAGGATGCAATTTGGCCTCTCCATGCATATGGTCACCAACAAAGTCATTTTGGAGGCTAGTGTGACCTCCTTCATTCAATATACTCTGCTCGGCCTGGCAAGGTAGTTGTGTTTCCTCCTCTTTCTCCTCATATTCATAAGCAGTACCATATTTCCGTCCACTTCTTAGGTTCATAGAATGAATGTTTTGAGGATTAATCACCACATTAGACGACAATCCTCCTTTCTTTGCATCTTGCTCCGCTTTATTGTTCAACATTTGAGACACTAAGGTGGTGACATTTTCTTGCTTCTTTAGGCTCTCTTCAAACCCATTCATCTTCTCCATGAAGCTTGACATCATTTGGTACATCATGTCTTGTTGAGATGTTGAAGAGCTAGATGGAGGAACATAGGCTTGAGATCCCACCATATTGTTTCACGGAGCATGAGCTAAATCATCATTCTTCACAAATGGAGGAGGAATATAGGCTTGTTGATTCGGCCTATACCCTTGAGCATTAGAGTTAGACCTCCCTTGGTATGATCCATAGCCTTGTTGTGAGGGATAGGCATTAGATGCTTGGAAGTTGCCTCCCCCCACTTAGATTGTTGTTGTGGTTGGAAGGAGCTTGAATTTGTAGCTTGATTTGAACCTCCCCCCCACTTGAAGTTCGGGTGGTCCCTCCATCCCAGATTGTACGTGGAAGAATAAGGATCATATTTGGCTTGAGGCCTAGCATTGGTGTACATGGCCGCCACTTCCTCATGGGATGGACAATTGGAGGATATGTGCATCGGCGAGCCACAGTGATCACAAGATGAAGCCACCAAGGCCATAGAGTCATCAACACAAGCGGTAGGCTTCACAAATCGTCCGTCCATCCGACTTAGGCTCTCGGTCAATCTCTCAATAGAATTGTACAGCTTGTCATCACCGCTCAAAGAGGCAACCTTAGGCGCACCACCATACAGAGCATCATGGCCATAAAAATTTTGATGGTTAGAAGCCATAGTAGAAAAGAGATTCCACCCCTCATTAGCCGACAAGTTGAATATGGAACCATTGGAGGCAGCATCCACACTCATCTTCAATTGTGGCACCAGACCATCATAGAAATATTGCACCAAGTTGGCCTTTGAAATGTTGTGATTAGGACAAGAGTTCACCAAAGTATTGAACCGGCTCCAATATTCATAGAAAGAGTCTTGAGGAAGTTGTTGAACACCGGTTATATCCTTCCTAAGCTTGGATATCTTGGAGATGGGAAAATAGCGGTCCAAGAACACCTTCTTAAGTTGCTCCCAAGAAAGAGTGGCATAATGAGTGGGAAGGTTCAAGAGCCACTCCTTGGCTTTGCCCTCCAAAGAGAATTGGAAAACCCGAAGGAGCATATCATCCAGATTAGCATTAGGGGGCTTCATGGAAGAGCAAGTATGATAGAGGCCAAGCAAGTGTGTGTGAGCATCCTCATGAGGAAAACCTGTGAACTTAGGCAAATGAGCAAGAAGAGATCCCTTGATCTCAAAGTTAGCCGGGTTAGCATAAAAACCTTGAGGTGCAAATGATGCATATGATTGTGTGAACTCCCTCATCGGTCTATCATCATCATGCAATTGCCTACCCCCATCAAAATGATGTTCACCCTCTTGCTCTCGCCTATCATGCCTCTCATGCTCATGTTCATGATTTCTAGCATCTCTCTCACGCTCCCTATGATCTTCTTGCCTTTCGGCCATGATGAAATGCTTATCTAGGATTGTGTGATTGGACGCTACAGATGAATTTTGTGGATTTGATGTGGATCCTATATGTTGCTTATGAGCTTGCTTCTCTTGTTTTTTCTTTTTCTTAAGTTCTCTAAGGGTCTTATTAATCTCCCTATTCAATGGCACTAGTGAGGTGTTAGGGATCATACAAGTTCACTCAATGCAACTATATGCAAGGTGAAGTGAAATGCAATTGCTCAAGCAAAATGATGGATGAATGCTATCGGATGCACAAGACAACCGCCAGCACAAGTCAATGAGTAGTAATTGGTCCCTGCAGAACAAATCAACAAGACAACCGCCAGCACTGATTAGACCTATTTTTATATATTTAAGCATGTGCAATTGAGCTTAATTAGTGTGATTTAATTGATATATTTGATCATTTTTAGACATTTTTATTGCGCATGCTTATTGGATTTAATTGGGAAATATTAGCCTTATTACTTGCATTTTAAGTAACCAAGGGTATTTTGGTCATTTTGACTATTTTGTGCTTTTCTACATGTAGGGGGGTCCCACGTGGGCCCCACAACCCTTTGGGATAGCTTGGAGTGCAAGGATTTGGCTTGGAGGGAAAGGCAAAGGTATAAGACAAAAATTACCTCATTTGTCAAAAAGAAGGGATTTTGATGTTACTAAAAGGGGTAATTTTGGCTCCACATTCAAATTCAAATTTGGAGTAGTTGAAGGCTTCATTAAGGGCATTTTTGGAAGCACAATCATGAGGAGAAAAAGGAGGAACCTTTGGAGGATGAACCTACCCCACATTTAGGCCACATTCACCCACCTTTTCCCTTAATCCCCAAAATACCCTTCCTTTCACTTCCCTTCACCCACATTTTGGCCTCACACACTCACATATGTTAGAATCTTAAGTTTTGATGAAGACTAAAATATGAAAGAACAAGTTAAACACTTAGAAAAAAATTAGGTTAATATAGAACCACAAGTAAGAGTACAACCGGATGTGGATTTACTTCCGGATGGACTAGGACTAGCGCTCGCGGATGAATGACTCATCCCACAGCGGATGTAAGTAAGTCACTAAGTCAGAACTCAGTCTAGGAAAGTTAGAAGTATAAAATCTTTAAGACTAAGTTAGGACACAACCGGATGCAGGAATGCTTCCAGATGATAAGTGACTAGCGCTGCCTATTGGATTAGGTAACACCGAGCTCAGTGAATATAACTCTAAGTCATAACTTAAGTCTAGTAGGAGTACTTCCGGATGTGGAATTGCTTCCGGATGTAAGAGACCTTCCTTAGACAAAATGACCTCCCACTGCATGTGACTATGTGTTAATATTGCTAGACTAACGTTCAAGTGCAGCACTGAGTGATGTTGCTTCCGGATGTGGTTTTGCTTCCGCAAGCAATCAGAATGTCAGAACGTTCAGCAAGAGCAGTGCAGTGTCAGAGTGCTTTTTGGCAGAGCAGAGTTGTCAGAACTGCTTTTCAGAGATAAAGCAAAGTCAACCCTGCTGAGCATAAATGGAGCATTAAATGAGCCAACGGTAACTTGGGATAAACAGCTATATTCAAACGGCTATGCCACCTACCAAGAGTGAGAATGCTTAAGGACTATATAAGGAAGCTCATCTTCATTTATGAAGACAACTTTGAAATCTTGGAGAAATCTAGAGCGAGAAACTGAGAATATCATTCAAGCATTCAAAGCTGCCCAGAAAAGCAAGAGAGCATTTAACGCATTGAGAGTTCTTTTCATCTACTTATCTTGTACTCTTTGTAGTTAAGTCTCTTCATTTATTAAGAGCATTAAGTGTACTTAAGTGTGTAACATTATCCGTTCTTAAAGAGAACTAAGTTTAGAAAATCCTTTATTTGTAAAGGTTGAACCCTTGCAGGTTGTAAGGGGGAGTGAGTCAGTGAGGTTGCAAGTGAACCTGTGCAAAACTTGTGGTTGTAAGGTTGCAAGTGATCCCGGTCTAAAACTTGCGGTTGTAAAGGTTCCAGGTGAACCCGTTTGTAAAACCTGGGGATAGTGGAACTCAACCTGGGTGGTTGAGAACTGGACGTAGGTCAGGTAGACCGAACCGGTAGCAATCAGAATGTCAGAACGTACAGCAGTGCAGTGTCAGAGTGCTTTTTGGCAGAGCAGAGTTGTCAGAGTTGCTTTTCAGAGATAAAGCAAAGTCAACCCTGCTGAGTATTAATGGAGCATTAATGAGCAACGGTAACAAGGGAATAACGGCTAAATTCAAACGGCTGGTTACCTACCAAGAGAGAGAATACTTGAAGACCCTATATAAAGAAGCTCATCTTCATTTATGAAGATAACTTGGAGAAAATCGCAGAAATCTAGAGAGAGAAACTGAGAGCATTCTTCAAGCATTCAAAGCTGCTCAGAAAAGCAAGACAGCACTTAATACATTGAGAGTTTTATTCTTTATTCATCTTGTACTCTTTGTAGTTAAGTCTCTTCATTTTATTGAGAGCATTCATTGTACTTAAGTGAGTAACATCATCTGTTCTTAGAGAGAACTAAGTTTAGAAAATCCTTTATTTGAAAGGTTGAACCCTTACAGGTTATAAGGGGGAGTGAGTCTGTAAGGTTGCAAGTGAACCTGGTGTAAAACTTGTGGTTGTAAGGTTGCAAGTGATCCCGTGCTAAAACTTGCGGTTGTAAAGGTTCCAGGTGAACCCGTTTGTAAAACCTGGGGTTAGTGGAACTCAATCTGGGTGATTGAGAACTGGACGTAGGTCAAGAGTTGGACCGGACCAGTATAAAAACCTTGTGTGTTTTTATTGTCTGATTTATTTGGTAGCACAATTCACCCCCCCTCTTGTGCATCCTCACTTTCATTTAGTATCAGAGCGAGGTCTTTCTGACTTGATTCCAACGAATCTAGAAAGAGAAGATCCAGTGATGGATGCAGATCATCATTCCTTGCCCGATGTTGCCATTCAGCCAAACAAGCCTCCTGGCTTTGATGGCTACAACTATCCCTTCTGGAAGTTCAGAATGGAGACCTACATCAAGTCCAACGGCATTCGCCTCTGGGATGTGATTGAGCATGGTGACCACGTCCCTCTAGATGATGAAGGTTTTGCAAAGGCTCGATCCAGATTCACCAATGAAGATTATGCTCTAGTGGAGCTGAACTACAGGGCCATGCACTACATTCAATGCGCCCTTAGTCATAAGGAGTTCCACAGGATCAGCCACCACAAAACAGCAAAAGAGATGTGGGAGGCTCTTGAGGCTGCCCATTCCGGAACCAAGGGAGTGAAGTCCAGACGCGTCGAGATGCTGGTTGAGGAGTTTCACAAATTTGCTATGCTTAGCCCAACTGAGCCAATCAGAGAGCTGGAGCTTAGATTCACCCATCTTATTAACAACTTGGCCTCTCTGGGAAAGGACATTCCTGAGGAAGAACAAGTAAGCAAGATTCTAAAAGTGTTAAAGGGTGACTGGATCACCAAAGTTACTATCCTGCAGGAAGTCCAGGGAGAATCAACCAGCTCTATCACTGCCTTGTTTGGTTCTCTGGCTGAATATGAACCAACCTTGTTGGCTCAAAGAGCTCCTCAAGCTACAGCTAAAGCCAAGAACCTTGCTCTTGTTGCTCCCAGCAAGGATAGGAATGATGATGATGATGAGGATGATGAGGAGGAAATAGATGAAGAGGAAATGGCTATGATGGTAAGAAAATTCAAAAAGTTCTTCAGAAAGAAGGGAGGCTTTCTGAAAGGAGAATCTAGCCACAAGAAGGATTATAAGAAGGAAAGGACCCCTGTGTGCTTCGAGTGTAAGAAGCCTGGTCATTTCAAGGCTGAGTGCCCAAGCCCTCAGAGAGCCAAAGGGAAGGACAAGAGGAAAGCCTTTGTGTCCTCAATCTGGGTGAATAGTTCTGATGAGGAAGCTAGTGATGAGGAAGAGGTTGCTAACCTCTATCTTGTTGCTAGAGAAGATGGAGAGGAGGCATCCTCAGACTTCGACTCCATCCATGGCGATGAGGTAACACTTCCTGAACTCCAAGAAACCTATAATGATGTTCATAGAGAATTCTTTCGCCTATGTAAGGCTTATAAAGTGTTGAGAATAAAAAAGGAATCACTTGAGTCCAAGGTGGACTCACTAAGTGAAGAGCTAGTGGAAGCCAAAAAGCTTCCGGTAGCAGATGGCAAGGGAGATCCCCAAGCGGAACCCAATGCCTCAACATCAGAGAGCTGCCCTAACTGCAACAAGATCTCTATTGAAAGGGATAGACTGCAAAATGCCCTGTAGAAGTTCACTAATGGGTCTGAAATGTTAAATGTTATTTTAATGAAACAAAGGGCATATAGGGACAAAACTGGTTTAGGATATAAGCCTAAAGGGAAAAAGTGGGTGGAACCTAAAGTGAAACCATACTTAAAGTTTTTCCACAAAGCCACTGATCACACTTCCACACCCTTCAGCTTCTGCAATTATTGTAACAGGAAGGGACACTCCATGTCCACCTGTAATGCAAGGAAGCATGGAGCTAACAGCTCTTATAAGTGGGTTCCAAAAGGAACCAAGACAACTAAGGATCCTCCTCCAAGAAAAGAAACTAAGGGAGGACAAGGATCTAGAACTTGGAAACATTTTCCAAAGGAAGTCCAACAGCCTAGAGCCCACACGAGGCCAGAGGCGCAAAGTAATCACAAGCCCAAGGTCAAGATTAACACTGGACCGAGGGCTATGGGAACTAATGACAGAGGACCCAATAAAGGTTGGGTACCTAAACTTGTCTAATCCTTGCAAGTCTGTCTCAAAGCATCCAAGAATAGAAAATGGTACATTGATAGCGGATGCTCGAGACATATGACTGGTGACCGAGACAAGTTCAAATCCTTGGTGATCAAAGATGGAGCCAAAGTGAGCTTTGGAGGAAATCAAAGCGGAAAGATCACTGGGGTTGGAGAAGTTGGACCTGCTAAAGATGTCTATCTGGTGGATGGTCTCTGTCACAACCTGCTGAGCGTGAGCCAGAGCACTGACAAGGAAACTGGGTAATTTTTGATTCACATGAGTGCATGATAATAGACAAGCATGATCTAAATCTAGACAAGGCCAATCTAAAATGCAAACTTAAGGCAAGTAGGAATGGAAACCTATACACCCTAGATTTATGTCAACAACTAGATGAAAAATGTTTAATATCTAGTGATGAAAATAGTTGGCTTTGGCATAAACGGCTAGCGCATGTTAATTTTACACAACTTGATATGCTTATTAAGAAGGAGCTAGCTATAGGGATTCCATCCTTTAAAGTTAAGCATGATTTTATTTGTGAATCCTGCCAACGAGGAAAGCAAACAAAGTCCTCGTTTAAAACCAAGAAGAGAGTCTCCACCAGCAGACCCTTGGAACTAATCCACATGGATTTGGTGGAAACCTGTATGCTCTAGTTGTGGTGGATGACTATTCTAGGTTCACTTGGACAATGTTTCTTGCCTCCAAGAAAGATGCTTTTGATGCTTTTGTTGTCCTGGCTAAGAAAGTGCAGAACGAGAGAGATCTCAAGATAGCAGCCATAAGGACAGATCATGGAGGAGAGTTTGAGAATCACAGCTTCTCAGAGCTGTGTGAGGAGAATGGCATTGATCACAATTTCTCAGCTCCCAGAACTGTTAGAATCTTAAGTTTTGATGAAGACTAAAATATGAAAGAATGAATCAAGTACTTAGAAAGCAATAGGTTAACATAGAATCCCAAGTAAGAGTGCAACCGGATGTGGATTTACTTCCGGATAGACTAGGACTAGCGCTCGCGGATGAATGACTCATCCCCCAGCGACAGCAAGTAATTCACTAGGGAAATAACTTAGTCCAGAAGCACTAGATATACAAAACCTTAAGACTAAGCCAGGATTCAACCGGAAGTGAAATTGCTTCCTGTTATATTTAGACTAGCGCTGGCTGTTGGAATAGATGACACTAAGCGTCAGTGAACATAAGCCACGTCTAGTAGAATTGCTTCCGATTGCTTAGTGACTAGCGCTGGCTGTTGGATTGAAGGACACTGAGCGAGAGAGAGTAAAAGTGAATATAACCCTTCATCCAGTAGTAGTGCTTCCGGATGTAGAAGTGCTTCCGGATCCAAGGAAGTCATCTTAGACTAAGTAAACACCCACTGCATGTGACTATGTGCTTATATTGCTAAACTAACGTTCAAGTGCAGCACACTAAGTAGAGTTGCTTCCGGATGTGAATCTGCTTCCGCAAGCAATCAGAATGTCAGAACGTTCAGAAGTGCAGTGTCAGAATGCTTTTGTCAGAGCAGAGTTGTCAGGACTACTTTTCAGAGATAAAGCAAGTCAACCCTGTTATGCATTGATGAAGCATTTATTGGGCAAACGGTAACATGGGAAAAACGGCCATATTCAAACGGCTAACCCACCTACCAAGAGTCAGAATGTTTGAAGACTATATAAAGGAGCTCAACTTCATTTATGAAATCAATCAATTATCTTTGACATTCTTGAAAGAAGCTAGAGAGAGAAACCGAGAAAATCTTCAAGCATTCAAAGCTGCCCAGAAAAGAGAAAGAGCATTTAACTCATTGAGTGATCTTTTCATCTACATATCTTGTACTCTTTGTAGTTAAGTCTCTTCGTGTTATAAGAGCATTAATTGTACTTAAGTGTGTAACACTATCTGTTCTTAAAGAGAACTTAGTTAGAAAAATCCTTTATTTGTAAAGGTTGAACCCTTGCTGGAAGTAAGGGGGAGCTAGATAGAAAGGTTACAAGTGAGCCTTGAGTAAAACTTGTGTTTGTAAGGTTGCAAGTGATCCCGTTCAAAACTTGCGGTTGTAAAGGTTCCAGGTGAACCCGTTCTAAAACCTGGGGATAGTGGAACTCGGCCTGGGTGGTTGAGAACTGGATGTAGGTCAGGAAGACCGAACCAGTATAAACTCTTGTGTCGTTTTATTTGAGCATTTGTTTTGAAGCACAATTCACCCCCCCCCCTCTTGTGCATCCATTACTTTCAAGAACTCCTCAGCAGAATGGTATGGTTGAGAGAAAGAACAGGGTTCTGACTGAGATGGCCAGAAGCATGCTCAATGAGAAAGAGGTTTCTCAAGTGTTCTGGGCGGACGCTATGAGCACTGCTTGCTACATCTCTAACAGAGCCTATGTTCGCAAGGGCTTGGATAAGACTCCCTATGAGCTGTACAAAGGTAGAAAGACTAACATCAGCCACCTCAGAATCTTTGGATCAAAATGTTATGTTCAAAACAATGGAAAGGTAAATCTGGGTAAGTTTGATCCAAAAGCTGATGTAGGTGTTTTCATAGGGTATTCCCCTAGGAGTAAGGCTTATAGAGTATACAACATGAGGACGAGAACTGTAGAAGAATCAATGCATGTTGTATTTGATGAAAATCCTACATGGGAACAATCCACAGAAGATGATGAGATACTAAACTTTCCAAAACCACCATCATCTTCACCACCAAAAGAAACACCAGCAAGCAATAAGGAAGAAGATGAACCCAGTGATGAACCTAGAGTGCAGACGGTGCCTGATGAGGTACAGTTGCCAACAGCTAGGAGACATCACAGGGATCATCCTCTTGATCAAGTGCTTGGTGATGTTTCTTCTGGTGTCAGAACCAGAAGGCAGGTTCAAAATGAAGTTGAGTTTGGAGCCTTCTTATCTCAGATCTAACCAACTTCAGTTGAACAAGCTCTTGAGGACTGTGATTGGATTATTGCCATGCAGGAAGAGCTTAATCAGTTTGAAAGAAGTCAAGTATGGGAGTTAGTCCCAAGACCGTCTCACCAATCCATAGTTGGGACCAAATGGGTCTTTAAGAACAAGCTGGATGAGACTGGTCAGATAACTAGGAACAAAGCCAGATTGGTAGCCAAAGGGTATAACCAAGAAGAAGGCATAGACTATGAAGAAACTTTTGCTCCAGTTGCAAGACTTGAAGCAATAAGGATTCTTCTAGCCTTTGCATCCATTAAAGGTTTTAAATTATATCAAATGGATGTGAAGAGTGCATTTCTTAATGGTTATATTAAGGAAGAGGTTTATGTTGAGCAACCTCCTGGCTTTGAGGATCATAAGCACCCTAAGCATGTGTATAGACTAAAGAAAGCATTGTATGGCCTGAAACAAGCTCCTCGAGCTTGGTATGAGAGACTCAGCAGCTTTTTGCTGGGAAAGGGTTTCTCTAGAGGCAAATTAGATAATACACTGTTTATTTTGCATTAGGATAGAAACATGCTAGTTGTCCATATTTACGTTGATGATATCATTTTTGGGGCAACTAATGAAAAACTCTGTGAAGAGTTTTCTAAGACTATGCAGGGGGAATTTGAGATGTCAATGATGGGAGAACTAACATTCTTCCTAGGCCTGCAGATTAAGCAAAAGAAAGAAGGCATCTTCATCTCCCAAACTAAGTATTGCAGAGAGCTTCTCAAGAAGTTTGGGATGGATGAGTGCAAGGAGTATGATACTCCCATGAGCACCACTGCCGCACTCGATGCTGATGTAAAGGGAAGTTCGGTCAGCCTGCCTATGTACAGGGGGATGATAGGTTCCTTGCTGTACTTAACGGCTAGCAGACCTGATATTCAATTTAGTGTAGGCATGTGTGCTAGATTTCAAGCCAACCTCAAGGAATCACATCTAACTTGTGTTAAGCGTATTTTAAGATACCTTGAGGGAACTCAAGAACTTGGTCTCTGGTATCCCAGAGGTAACCAAGAGTTCTTGTGGGCTTATTCTGATGCTGACCATGCAGGTTATAAGACTGATAGAAAGAGCACCAGTGGACAATGTGCCTTCCTTGGTGGTTGTCTGGTCTCTTGGGCTAGCAAGAAGCAAGAAGCAAGCCTGCCTATGTAACATATTGTTACTAATTCCCAAATTAACCTGTGACATCTCTTTTAATTCAATAATCTCTTTACTAACTATGATAGAAAAAGGAATTTCAATAATATCAATATCTCTATCATAGTTAGAAAAAGAATATCCTAATGATCAAAATATTATCCATGATAGAAAAGAATAAACTAACACAACACAGCTGCTATCATGGATAATTTATTGCTAACCATGTTAGAAAGGATTTGTCTAACATGGTTAATAAACAAAACTAATTGATATTAAACAATAAATAGATATATATACATGCGGAAACGAATGCAGGCCTATACAAATTGGCAATATACAATTCAAAATAAACTATATAACCTCTACTACCTAATTCCCTTTCCTGATGCTCGCGCCTGTGCATGAATACCTGCAAAAATGTCAGTAATCGTGGGATGAGACAATTTGTCCCAGTAATCACCGCTTAACTCACTATAACAGTGAGATGTGCGGTAGTGAGGGCGTCTAAAGGGTACCACAGATATAAAAACCAGTAATGTAGTATATATATAAAGATTTCTTCCATGCTCACTCAAGTCCAACAATCACATCCAAACCAAATCAATTCATCATCCAATCAACTAATACTACCACAACAACTCTCACACTCACCTACAGATGCATTGTGCCATCACGGTGCAATCAAGCATCTAATCTTCACTATATGATTTGACACTGTGTCCCTCTCCATAATGAGGGGACAATTTCCCTCTCTGGCAATCTCCAGAGAGGGAACCCCAATTCTGTTTCCATTGCAGAACGGGAACGGTTGGACTCTTCAATGCCAAACAACCGTAGGTCACTTTCTCTCAATAAGTTGACCTATGATCTCCGGTCTAATCAATCCGAAAAGGATCATCAGTACAAATAACTGTCGATTGGCCAATCGACAGTTATCATCGCGCGATGGTACATAATTATATCAGTGTCATGCAATCCTCATAATATCCCTATCAAATCTCATCCACAATCTCAACATTTCCATCACAATTCTCTTCAATATCATAATGTCATTCATGACTATTCAATTCATTCCCTCAACCTAATTATCCACAATATCAAACTCATCATCTCATTCTCATTCCATTCTCAATTCTCTCAAAAGCACAGTCATAATTCAGTACCTATATATCTATCACACTATCTAAGAACTACCACCACAACCAACCAGGATAATATAATATATGTATATGTATACAAAATGTTGCACAGTCCTTTATACGAAAATAATCCAGTTTTAAAGGCACCCAATAGCCTATTTTATATGAAAATAACTTTTCAAAGATAATATATATATGAAGGGTGAGAAAGGATTTTAAGAAAATCCCAACTAACGTCACCCTCATTGTTATAGCAAGGTTAAGTGTGATTACCTGTCGCCCTTTAGCATTCTGACGTTTTTCCTTACCATTTCTCGTAGATTTCCTCCAAGTACTCTCTCTTAGTTCCTCCTATAATGATAGGATACAAAATGATAAATTAATATCATTTCCACTTTACAACACTTTGACGTCTCTCTCGTATTCCATATTATACCCATTCCCCTTACTTACATTTCCTTTTCTACAATTTATTTCAATCGGAATCAATACAATTCATTTTACTTGTAATCACATCAATAAGTAAGCATGCCTTCTTACAATATGATGTCCTATACATACACATTAACCTTTTTGCAACCACAAGTCATTTCAGTTTAGGAATAAAACAACCAATAGCGATAACTATCAGCCATAACCATAGTATAACAAAGATAGGAACAAACTATATTCTTATTGTTCACGTATTAAATAACAACCAACACCAAGTCTTATTCCAAAGTCATTATGCTATCATCTTGAATCAACCAACATTTGGAACAAGTGTAGTTTCACATTAGCCACCAGCTTTATATTCATTAATCACAATTATTATGCACATACACATATTCCCAAAGTTAACCATTAGGTGACTCATGTTGAGTTCAATACAAGTATCACATAAAACAAATCACTTTATTAAAACAAGGCAAGAATTTCCTAAGTCAATAATGCACATCACAACAATATATTCCTTGTAATCAGACCATAAAAACACCCAGCCAGCAGAGCATCTTATCAAAACAATGTACTTAACATAATGCAACAGACCCATGAGGATCAAAGAAAAGTGCAAGCTTTAAATTCAGATTTATAGATCTCTTGATAATACTCAAGAATCCTATTTAGAAACTACATTCCATACAAGCATCCATTTTACCAATAGCAAAACTTCAAATTCTGCAGAAGACATTGTTTATCAATTACCAACAATCACTTATAATCCATTAATTTCTTATTACTTAACATCCACTAACACAGCAAGAGGAAAAGAGAATCAAAACATAACTTCACATTTAAAATCACAAAACTTGCACCTTCAACAATGATATTCACAAGCAGTAAATATATACATTTTTATATTTCCTTATACCTAATGGAACCCAATCCCTTTTTACAAAGAAGAGAACAAAGAATAAAATCAAAACCTCATGTACATATAAGCACCTAACATCAATCCCATGATCATAGCAACATCACAACCCTTCACTAAAAACCTCCCTTGATTCAGCTCAACAACAAAGCAAAGAGGAAAAGAAATTCTTATGCATTCATGCCAACATCAATCCATACAGCAAGGTAATAAGTTCTCATGGATCTGAATTAAACCAGTGTGGCCAATCAAGGAGGAAGAAAAACACATTCATGACAATACACAAACCAAAACTTTCCACTTATGAATTTTCACATGGCCTATGCAGTAAATAAAACCAGAAAAATCCAAATGAGCATGCAACCATTGACATCATTCGCACAATCACATTAACCGGCCTAAAACATCACCAATCTCACATACACAATTCAACTAGGATACACTTGCAACTTATATTATTGTCAAATAGAACAGAGAAAGCGAAGTAACTACTTAGCTCACCTACAACAAATTGAACAGAGGAAGTAAAGAAACTTTGAAATATGTAAAAACACATAATCTCACATAATCACATGAAATACCTAAAATCAACTCCAGCAGACTCCCACACCAATAAATTAAACAACTAGAGTCCATATTTTCCTATAGACTTGTCGGCTAGAACAAAGAAGGAAGAACAAAAGTTTGAACATCCCATCCTCCAAAAATTTCTTCAAATATGACCATGCTCTTAGCTTTACTCTACTCCTACTTAGTTTAATTAGAATTTTTTTTTGGACTCCAAAACTCATCAATTTTCGAAAGTACCAAAAATAAGGGTTTTCAAAAACCACCTTAAATCATCAAATTAGCTAACAAAGTCTCTTTCTCTCACTAAAATTAGAAGTTTAAGCTTTATTTTAAGCTATTCAACAACCTAAAACAGAATATCCATTTTGGTCTCCCCTCTCAACATGCTGAAAACGAAAGAACAAGAAGGAAAGGAAGCTCACCCAAGTTCTAGCCAAGCTTGCACACAACAATGGCGGCCTCCGCCGCCGGGAAGCTTGCCGGAAAGGTGAAATCGACGGCGAGGAGTGAGAACCGACGGAAAAGAAAAAGGAAAACAATGAGGACTTGATGGAGAAGGAAAAGTAAGTTTGAAGAAGGAAAGAATAGTTGTGACTTACCTTTCTCCGTCGCCGTCATCCTCCAACTCGCCGGAACCGAAGGGAAAAGAAGAAACCACCGAGGAGGGAGGATGTGTGTGCGTGTTTAGGAGAGAAAACGAAAATAGGATGGTGTTTGGGGAAGGTGAATCGCGGAAAAGAGAGAAGGAAGCCACGACGGCTTCCTCCTCCGCCGTCGCCGTTAGCTTGTGTGCGGTCAACTTGCCTCTCAAATGAATGCCTCGCAAAGAGGAACCTTACCGAGTGACACCATTCCTAATCCAAGAAGGGATGGTAAGGAAGAGTGTAAGGCAATCAACTTGAGAAGTGGAAAACAACTTCCTGATATTCCTCAACCTAGTGGGATTGAAAAAGATGTTCAAGATGAGGTTGTCACCGAAGCTAGAGAAGAGGAACCTCTTGTTGCTAATGATGGAGGAAAGAAGAACGATCAAGTCAAAGAGACTACCAATGATGTGGTTGGAGAGCAAGTGGTTACTCCTAATGGTAGTGATGACAAGAAAAAGACTAAGGTCTCACCACCCAAGTATTTGCCACCACCACCATTCCCTCAAAGGCTTAAGAATCAAGAGGACAAGCAATTCCGGCAATTTATTGACATGTTCAAGCAACTCCATGTGAATATTCCTTTTGCCGAAGCTCTTGAGCAAATGCCTAAGTACGCAAAGTTTATGAAGGATGTGTTGACTAAGAAGAGGCGATTTAATGAGTTTGAAACCGTTGCCGTGACAAAGAGTTTCACCGATGTGATCAAGCCACTACCTCCAAAGTTAAAGGATCCTGGGAGCTTTTCTATCCCTTGTCACATAGGGGATAAGTTCTTGGGTAAGGGTTTGTGCGATTTGGGTGCTAGTGTCAACTTGACGCCATCCTCCATCTTTAACACTTTGGGGTTGGGAGAAGCTCGCCCGACTACTGTCACTCTCCAACTTGCCGATAGGAGTATCTCTTATCCCCGAGGGATTATTGAGGATGTGCTAGTGAAGGTGGATAAGTTCATTTTTCCGGCCGACTTCATTGTCTTAGATTTTGAAGCGGATAAGAAGATGCCTATGCTCTTAGGGAGACCTTTCTTAGCAACCGCTAGAACTTTGATTGATGTTGAAAAAGGTGAGTTAACTTTGAGGGTAGCCGATGAGGAAGTCACTTTTAACATGAGTCAATTGATGAGAACTCCACTTGCACGCGAAGACTGTTTCTCCATTGATGTGATTGATCATGTGGTTCAAAAAAAGTTTGATTCGTCTTGTGTTAGTGATCCAGTTGAAGCAGCTTTGGTGGGTGTGAATATTGAGCATTTTGAAGTGGAAGATTGTATAGCTATCATGGATGCATCATTACGCTTTCCTAAGTCTTATTCTCAATTCGAGACTCTTGACACTGTTTCAAGCGATAGATCTAGACTCCAACCATCTCTAGTAGAACCACCCTCTTTGGAGTTGAAGCCGTTGCCATCTCATTTGCGATATGTATTCTTGGGTTCGAATGAAACACTTCCGGTTATCTTTGCTTCTGACTTGACTTCTCAACAAGAGGAGAAACTTATGGTCAAAAAAAAAACAAGAGGAGAAACTGGTGGAGGTGTTGAAGGCTCACAAAAAGGCCATTGGGTGGACAATTGCCGATATCAAAGGCATTAGTCCGTCTATGTGTATGCATAAGATTTTGCTTGAGGATGATCATAAGACTTCAATTGAGCATCAGAGAAGGCTCAATCCGAACATGAAGGAGGTTGTGAAGAAGGAAATTCTCAAGTGGCTTAATGCGGGTATCATTTACCCAATCTCTGATAGCTCATGGGTGAGCCCAGTTCAATGCGTGCCCAAGAAGGGTGGCATGACTGTAGTGGCTAACACCCAGAATGAGCTCATTCCTACTCGGACTGTTACTGGATGGAGGGTATGTATGGACTACCGCAAGTTGAATATTGCGACTAGGAAAGATCATTTCCCTCTCCCTTTTATTGATCAGATGCTTGACAAGTTAGCGGGTAGAGAGTACTTCTGCTTCCTGGATGGGTATTCGGGTTATAATCAGATTGTTATTGCTCCGGAAGACCAGGAGAAAACCACCTTTGAAACGCGTGGCTGTCACCCAAGAGAGGGGGTGAATTGGGTGGCAGAATAAAAGTTAAAATTCTCTTTCAAAAACTGACTGCTTGTGCTTGGTGAAGGAGATGACACATTATGTTTTGCACAAGTATGGTGGTGTGATGCTGGAAATAAGAATGTTAAAGACAAACTAAGCACACACAGATTTATCCTGGTTCGGTCACTTCCAGACCTACATCCAGTCCCCAGGCTCCACCTGAGATTTTCAATCCACTAAACTTCTTGTTTAAACCAGGCACAAGAAGGCCTTTACACTTTAGGTTTTACGAACACGGGTTCACCTAACAACCCACAGGTTTTGCAACGGGCTCACCTGCAAACCTTTACTGCCACAAGTTTTACAACAGGATCACTTGCAACCTTTCAACCACAAGTTTTGCGGGCTAACTTGCAACCTATGGAGATTTAGAAAACCTCTAAATGCTCCCCCTCACTTTTGTAAGATAACAATACTGTTCTTCAAGCACAAGCTTTAGAACAGCCTCTATCAATTAGAGGATTTGATAATATGTTCACTCTATGAACTGATTGTGATAAACACTTAAGTACAAATGATTCTCTCTAAGAATAGATTATGTTACTCACTTAAGTACAAATGAATTACTCTCTAAGAATGTTACAACTCTAAGATCAGAGAGTAGAAGATGAGAGGAATGTGGAATACAATATCTCAGACAATAGGCTCTGTTCTTCCAACCTCTCTTCTGAATGTAGATGATCCTTTTATACTCGGCCTCAAAACATTCAGGCTTGGGCGGCAGATAGAATATGTCCGTTTGAATATAGCCGTTAATCCCATGTTACCGTTGAGAAGTACATCTTCATTAATGCATAGCATGGTTGACTTGCTTTATCTCTGAAAAGCAACTCTGACAACTCTGCTCTGACAAAAGCATTCTGACCTCTGAGTATGTGACGTTGACTCTTGTGCTCTTGCTGACGGATGATCATCGTTCATCCGGAAGCGGCAATCTTGCTCTGCAAGTGTTAGTCTCTGAGTCCCAGTGCCAAGAGTATTTGCATCCGGAAGCTCATTTGCATCCGGAAGTATAACTAAGTTCTGCACATACTTGTTAGTCCAACAGAGTAGAATATATATCATCAAGTGCAGTAAGAACTATACATGTTGTGGGAAGCTTGTTTGCTATGGGAAGCAATCTTACTTAGACTATGTTTTGACTTAGTGTATTGTCTACTGACGCTAGGGGATGTCTATTCCAATAGTCAGCGTAAGTCTCGTTATTTTACTCTAAGTATTCCGGAAGCGATTCTGCATCCGGTTGTATTCTAACTTAGGATTTGATTTTAGTCTAATTCTTCCCAAGTGACTTAGTGTGTCATTTACTCATGCTATGGGATGTGTAGTATAACAACACATAATCACATGCAGTGGGAGTTCAATTGTCTAAGGAACCTCTCTTACTTCCGGAAGCAATTCCACATCCGGAAGCACTTCTACTGGACGTTGAGTTATGACTTAGAGTTATACTCACTAACGCTCGGTGTTGCCTAACCCAACAGGCAACGCTAGTCACTAAGCATCCGGAAGCATTCCTGCATCTGGTTGCGTCCTAACTTAGTCTCAAGGGTTTTATACTCTTAATGTTCCTAGACTGAGTTATGACTTAGTGTATTACTTGTTTCCGCTGGGGGATGAGTCATTCATCCGCTGGGGGATGAGTCTATTTGATTTGTGAGCCAAAATCAAATAGAACACTTAAAGCTAAATGTCCTAACCTAATGTAACCTAAATCTAGGAAAACATTAGGCAAAAAGATAAGTCTAGCTCACAAACCTAAAAGATTACATCAACAAGTACATGAGGCCAAAGTTGTTGATGATCTACAAGCACATTCCTTTGGAGAGAGAGATGAGGAAGCTTAGCCACACATGGAGGAGTGTAGGAGATGATGATTTCGTGATGATGCCATCAATGGAGGTGAAATCACAAAATGGAAGGGAAGAAGAAGATAAGAGAAGTTGAGAGGATTTGGGAGAAGAGAGAGAAAGAGTTGGTGAAGGAATATGTCACAAATGAAGTGGTTATGATTAAATGAAGTGGGGTTTGATTAGTGAAAGTGATTAGGGAAATGATGAGTTGTCAAATATGGGATGAGTTGTCAAAGAAGATATTTTGATGGTAAAATGGAGGGGTTATGCGAAATGTTTGAAGATAAATGGGGAAGGAAGGGTAGTTTAGGTATTAAGTGGAAAGTGAGGATGAATGTGGTCCAAAAGTTGTCTCCATGCATTTCTAAAAATTCCTCCTTTTTCTCCTCTCCATTGTGCTACCCTTTTTGCCCTTAATGAAGCCTCCAACTTTGAATTTGAATTTTTGGCTCCATATTACCCCTTTTGGAAATGTGCAAATCCCTTGTTTTTGACAAAAGGGGTAATTTTTGTCCTATGCCTTTGCCTTTTGACTCCAAGTCAATTCCTTGCACTCCAAGCAACTCCAAAGGGTTGTGGGGCCCACGTGGGACCCCCTACAAGAGAAAAGCGCCACATAGTCAAAAATGACCAAAATACCCTTAGTTACTTAAAATGCAAGTAATTACGCTAGGATTTTCCATATAATCACCTATAAGCATGTGCACATAAAATCACCAATAACGATCAAATATAACAATTAAACCTTACTAATTAAGCTCAAATGCACATGCTTAAACATATAAATTTCGGTCCAATCAGTAAGATAACAATACTGTTCTTCAAGCACAAGCTTTAGAACAGCCTCTATCAATTAGAGGATTTGATAATATGTTCACTCTATGAACTGATTGTGATAAACACTTAAGTACAAATGATTCTCTCTAAGAATAGATTATGTTACTCACTTAAGTATAAATGAATTACTCTCTAAGAATGTTACAACTCTAAGATCAGAGAGTAGAAGATGAGAGGAATGTGGAATACAATATCTCAGACAATAGGCTCTGTTCTTCCAACCTCTCTTCTGAATGTAGATGATCCTTTTATACTCGGCCTCAAAACATTCAGGCTTGGGCGGCAGATAGAATATGTCCGTTTGAATATAGCCGTTAATCCCATGTTACCGTTGAGAAGTACATCTTCATTAATGCTTAGCAGGGTTGACTTGCTTTATCTCTAAAAAGCAGCTCTGACAACTCTGCTCTGACAAAAGCATTCTGACCTCTGAGTATGTGACGTTGACTCTTGTACTCTTGCTGACGGATGATCATCGTTCATCCGGAAGCGGCAATCTTGCTCTGCAAGTGTTAGTCTCTGAGTCCCAGTGCCAAGAGTATTTGCATCCGGAAGCTCATTTGCATCCGGAAGTATAACTAAGTTCTGCACATACTTGTTAGTCCAACAGAGTAGAATATATATCATCAAGTGCAGTAAGAACTATACATGTTGTGGGAAGCTTGTTTGCTATGGGAAGCAATCTTACTTAGACTATGTTTTGACTTAGTGTATTGTCTACTGACGCTAGGGGATGTCTATTCCAATAGTCAGCGTAAGTCTCGTTATTTTACTCTAAGTATTCCGGAAGCGATTCTGCATCCGGTTGTATTCTAACTTAGGATTTGATTTTAGTCTAATTCTTCCCAAGTGACTTAGTGTGTCATTTACTCATGCTATGGGATGTGTAGTATAACAACACATAATCACATGCAGTGGGAGTTCAATTGTCTAAGGAACCTCTCTTACTTCCGGAAGCAATTCTACATCCGGAAGCACTTCTACTGGACGTTGAGTTATGACTTAGAGTTATACTCACTAACGCTCGGTGTTGCCTAACCCAACAGGCAACGCTAGTCACTAAGCATCCGGAAGCATTCCTGCATCTGGTTGCGTCCTAACTTAGTCTCAAGGGTTTTATACTCTTAATGTTCCTAGACTGAGTTATGACTTAGTGTATTACTTGTTTCCGCTGGGGGATGAGTCATTCATCCGCTGGGGGATGAGTCTATTTGATTTGTGAGCCAAAATCAAATAGAACACTTAAAGCTAAATGTCCTAACCTAATGTAACCTAAATCTAGGAAAACATTAGGCAAAAAGATAAGTCTAGCTCACAAACCTAAAAGATTACATCAACAAGTACATGAGGCCAAAGTTGTTGATGATCTACAAGCACATTCCTTTGGAGAGAGAGATGAGGAAGCTTAGCCACACATGGAGGAGTGTAGGAGATGATGATTTCGTGATGATGCCATCAATGGAGGTGAAATCACAAAATGGAAGGGAAGAAGAAGATAAGAGAAGTTGAGAGGATTTGGGAGAAGAGAGAGAAAGAGTTGGTGAAGGAATATGTCACAAATGAAGTGGTTATGATTAAATGAAGTGGGGTTTGATTAGTGAAAGTGATTAGGGAAATGATGAGTTGTCAAATATGGGATGAGTTGTCAAAGAAGATATTTTGATGGTAAAATGGAGGGGTTATGCGAAATGTTTGAAGATAAATGGGGAAGGAAGGGTAGTTTAGGTATTAAGTGGAAAGTGAGGATGAATGTGGTCCAAAAGTTGTCTCCATGCATTTCTAAAAATTCCTCCTTTTTCTCCTCTCCATTGTGCTACCCTTTTTGCCCTTAATGAAGCCTCCAACTTTGAATTTGAATTTTTGGCTCCATATTACCCCTTTTGGAAATGTGCAAATCCCTTGTTTTTGACAAAAGGGGTAATTTTTGTCCTATGCCTTTGCCTTTTGACTCCAAGTCAATTCCTTGCACTCCAAGCAACTCCAAAGGGTTGTGGGGCCCACGTGGGACCCCCTACAAGAGAAAAGCGCCACATAGTCAAAAATGACCAAAATACCCTTAGTTACTTAAAATGCAAGTAATTACGCTAGGATTTTCCATATAATCACCTATAAGCATGTGCACATAAAATCACCAATAACGATCAAATATAACAATTAAACCTTACTAATTAAGCTCAAATGCACATGCTTAAACATATAAATTTCGGTCCAATCAGTAAGATAACAATACTGTTCTTCAAGCACAAGCTTTAGAACAGCCTCTATCAATTAGAGGATTTGATAATATGTTCACTCTATGAACTGATTGTGATAAACACTTAAGTACAAATGATTCTCTCTAAGAATAGATTATGTTACTCACTTAAGTATAAATGAATTACTCTCTAAGAATGTTACAACTCTAAGATCAGAGAGTAGAAGATGAGAGGAATGTGGAATACAATATCTCAGACAATAGGCTCTGTTCTTCCAACCTCTCTTCTGAATGTAGATGATCCTTTTATACTCGGCCTCAAAACATTCAGGCTTGGGCGGCAGATAGAATATGTCCGTTTGAATATAGCCGTTAATCCCATGTTACCGTTGAGAAGTACATCTTCATTAATGCTTAGCAGGGTTGACTTGCTTTATCTCTAAAAAGCAGCTCTGACAACTCTGCAGTGACAAAAGCATTCTGACCTCTGAGTATGTGACGTTGACTCTTGTACTCTTGCTGACGGATGATCATCGTTCATCCGGAAGCGGCAATCTTGCTCTGCAAGTGTTAGTCTCTGAGTCCCAGTGCCAAGAGTATTTGCATCCGGAAGCTCATTTGCATCCGGAAGTATAACTAAGTTCTGCACATACTTGTTAGTCCAACAGAGTAGAATATATATCATCAAGTGCAGTAAGAACTATACATGTTGTGGGAAGCTTGTTTGCTATGGGAAGCAATCTTACTTAGACTATGTTTTGACTTAGTGTATTGTCTACTGACGCTAGGGGATGTCTATTCCAATAGTCAGCGTAAGTCTCGTTATTTTACTCTAAGTCTTCCGGAATCGATTCTGCATCCGGTTGTATTCTAACTTAGGATTTGATTTTAGTCTAATTCTTCCCAAGTGACTTAGTGTGTCATTTACTCATGCTATGGGATGTGTAGTATAACAACACATAATCACATGCAGTGGGAGTTCAATTGTCTAAGGAACCTCTCTTACTTCCGGAAGCAATTCCACATCCGGAAGCACTTCTACTGGACGTTGAGTTATGGCTTAGAGTTATACTCACTAACGCTCGGTGTTGCCTAACCCAACAGGCAGCGCTAGTCACTGAGCATCCGGAAGCATTCCTGCATCCGGTTGCGTCCTAACTTAGTCTCAAGGGTTTTATACTCTTAATGTTCCTAGACTGAGTTATGACTTAGTGTATTACTTGTTTCCGCTGGGGGATGAGTCATTCATCCGCGAGCGCTAGTCCTAGTCCATCCGGAAGTAAATCCACATCCGGTTGTACTCCTGGGGTTCTATTATGAACTTAGTTCTTCCTAAGTATTTGTCTTCATCAAAACTTAAGATTCTAACAACCTTCACATGCCTTTATGGTACTTTTGCTTTCAAACGCATGCCCTTTGGGTTATGCAATGCTCCAGCCACATTTCAGCGTTGCATGATGGCTATCTTTGCAGATATGATTGAGCACACCATGGAGGTGTTTATGGATGACTTCACGGTGTTTGGTGACTCTTATGATGAGTGTCTATGCCACTTGGCACAAGTGTTGAAAAGATGTGAGGAAACCAATCTTGTTCTTAATTGGGAAAAATGTCACTTCATGGTAAAGGAAGGAATTGTTTTGGGCCATAGAGTCTCAAAGAGTGGCCTAGAGGTTGACAAGGCCAAGATTTCAGTTATTGAGCAACTTCCTCCACCCATCAATGCTAAGGGTGTGAGGAATTTTTTAGGTCATGCCGGCTTCTACCGTCACTTCATTAAAGATTTCTCCAAGATAACTAAGCCTCTTTGTGCTTTACTTGAGAAAGATGTTGTGTTTGACTTCAATGATGCTTGTTTGAAGGCATTTGAGGAGTTGAAACAACGCTTAGTCACTGCTCCGATTATTGTAGCTCCGGATTGGACTCTTCCATTTATTCTCATGTGTGATGCTAGTGATTAGGCTGTGGGAGCGGTTTTGGGGCAGAAAAAGGAGAAGCTATTTCGTCCGATTTACTATGCAAGCAAGACTCTAGATAGTGCTCAAGAGAACTACACCACCACTGAGAAGGAGCTTTTAGCTGTTGTGTATGCTTTTGGCAAATTTAGATCTTACTTAATTGGTTCTAAGGTGGTAGTCCACACTGATCATTCAGCTTTGCGGTACTTGTTCAGTAAGAAAGATTCTAAGGCAAGATTGATCCGATGGGTTTTGCTACTTCAAGAGTTTGATTTGGAGATAGTTGATAGGAAGGGTTGTGAGAATCAAGTTGCGGATCATTTATCTCGCTTGAGTATTGATGCTCAGATTGATGAGGGCTCTGCAATTCATGAGGTATTTCCCGATGAGCAGTTATTTATGGTGATGGTTACAGAAGTACCTTGGTATGCAGACATTGTGAATTTTCTGGTTAGCGAGGTTGTACCTGAAGACTTAAATCATCATCAGAAGAAGAAGTTCCTTCATGATGTTAAGTACTACCATTGGGAGGAACCATTCTTGTTCCGTTACTGTGCCGATCAGGTGATATGCCGATGTATACCGGAATGTGAGCAGTGGGAGATTCTCTATTGTTGTCATGCTTCTGAGTATGGGGGTCATTTTGGTGGAAACAAGACTGCTGCAAAGGTGTTGCAATCAGGTTTCTTTTGGCCTACTCTCTTCAAGGATGCTCAAGGTTTTGCTATGAGTTGTGACCGATGCCAAAGGTTGGGAAATCTGTCTATGAGGGATGAGATGCCTCTCAATAATATGCTTGAGGTGGAGATATTTGATGTTTGGGGGATTGACTTCATGGGACCATTCCCTAATTCCTTCAATAATCAATATATCTTGGTAGCAGTGGACTATGTATCCAAGTGGGTTGAAGCAATCGCTACTCCAGCTAGTGATGCTAAGACGGTGATTAAGTTCCTTAGGAAGAATATTTTCAACCGTTTTGGAGCACCGAGGGCTATTGTTAGTGATGGAGGCACTCATTTTTGTAATAAAAAATTTCGTGCTCTTTTGGAGAAGTATGGGGTGAGTCATAGGGTAGCTCTAGCCTACCATCCTCAAACCAACGGTCAAGCTGAGGTTTCTAACCGGGAAATTAAGAAAATCCTTGAGAAGACTGTGAATACTACCAGGAAGGATTGGGCAATGAAACTTGATGATGCCTTGTGGGCCTACCGTACTGCTTATAAGACTCCGATTGGTATGTCGCCATATCGGCTAGTCTTTGGTAAGGCCTGCCATCTTCAAGTGGAAATTGAGCATAGTGCATTTTGGGCTGTCAAGAAGTTAAATTTTGATGAAAGTGCTGCGGGTGCTAAGAGGCTATTGCAATTGAATGAGTTAGAAGAGTTCCGCTACCATGCTTATGACAGTGCTATGAGTTACAAGGAAAGAACTAAAAGGTGGCATGACCGGCATATCAAACCAAAGACTTTTGAGCCGGGGCAACAAGTCCTTTTGTACAACTCGAAGTTGAAGCTTTTCCCGGGCAAGCTCAAGTCTAAGTGGTCTGGTCCGTTCATAGTGGTGAAAGCTTATGACAAGGGTCAAGTGGTGTGAGTATAACAACACATAATCATAGAAAAGCAGCTTAAATGGGGAAGAGAGACTGAACAACACTTTGAAGTATTATGTTTTGACTAAACAACTAAAATCAAATCCTATGTTTTGACTTAGTGTATTGTCTACTGACGCTAGGGGATGTCTATTCCAATAGTCAGCGTAAGTCTCGTTATTTTACTCTAAGTATTCCGGAAGCGATTCTGCATCCGGTTGTATTCTAACTTAGGATTTGATTTTAGTCTAATTCTTCCCAAGTGACTTAGTGTGTCATTTACTCATGCTATGGGATGTGTAGTATAACAACACATAATCACATGCAGTGGGAGTTCAATTGTCTAAGGAACCTCTCTTACTTCCGGAAGCAATTCTACATCCGGAAGCACTTCTACTGGACGTTGAGTTATGACTTAGAGTTATACTCACTAACGCTCGGTGTTGCCTAACCCAACAGGCAACGCTAGTCACTAAGCATCCGGAAGCATTCCTGCATCTGGTTGCGTCCTAACTTAGTCTCAAGGGTTTTATACTCTTAATGTTCCTAGACTGAGTTATGACTTAGTGTATTACTTGTTTCCGCTGGGGGATGAGTCATTCATCCGCTGGGGGATGAGTCTATTTGATTTGTGAGCCAAAATCAAATAGAACACTTAAAGCTAAATGTCCTAACCTAATGTAACCTAAATCTAGGAAAACATTAGGCAAAAAGATAAGTCTAGCTCACAAACCTAAAAGATTACATCAACAAGTACATGAGGCCAAAGTTGTTGATGCTCTACAAGCACATTCCTTTGGAGAGAGAGATGAGGAAGCTTAGCCACACATGGAGGAGTGTAGGAGATGATGATTTCGTGATGATGCCATCAATGGAGGTGAAATCACAAAATGGAAGGGAAGAAGAAGATAAGAGAAGTTGAGAGGATTTGGGAGAAGAGAGAGAAAGAGTTGGTGAAGGAATATGTCACAAATGAAGTGGTTATGATTAAATGAAGTGGGGTTTGATTAGTGAAAGTGATTAGGGAAATGATGAGTTGTCAAATATGGGATGAGTTGTCAAAGAAGATATTTTGATGGTAAAATGGAGGGGTTATGCGAAATGTTTGAAGATAAATGGGGAAGGAAGGGTAGTTTAGGTATTAAGTGGAAAGTGAGGATGAATGTGGTCCAAAAGTTGTCTCCATGCATTTCTAAAAATTCCTCCTTTTTCTCCTCTCCATTGTGCTACCCTTTTTGCCCTTAATGAAGCCTCCAACTTTGAATTTGAATTTTTGGCTCCATATTACCCCTTTTGGAAATGTGCAAATCCCTTGTTTTTGACAAAAGGGGTAATTTTTGTCCTATGCCTTTGCCTTTTGACTCCAAGTCAATTCCTTGCACTCCAAGCAACTCCAAAGGGTTGTGGGGCCCACGTGGGACCCCCTACAAGAGAAAAGCGCCACATAGTCAAAAATGACCAAAATACCCTTAGTTACTTAAAATGCAAGTAATTACGCTAGGATTTTCCATATAATCACCTATAAGCATGTGCACATAAAATCACCAATAACGATCAAATATAACAATTAAACCTTACTAATTAAGCTCAAATGCACATGCTTAAACATATAAATTTCGGTCCAATCAGTAAGATAACAATACTGTTCTTCAAGCACAAGCTTTAGAACAGCCTCTATCAATTAGAGGATTTGATAATATGTTCACTCTATGAACTGATTGTGATAAACACTTAAGTACAAATGATTCTCTCTAAGAATAGATTATGTTACTCACTTAAGTATAAATGAATTACTCTCTAAGAATGTTACAACTCTAAGATCAGAGAGTAGAAGATGAGAGGAATGTGGAATACAATATCTCAGACAATAGGCTCTGTTCTTCCAACCTCTCTTCTGAATGTAGATGATCCTTTTATACTCGGCCTCAAAACATTCAGGCTTGGGCGGCAGATAGAATATGTCCGTTTGAATATAGCCGTTAATCCCATGTTACCGTTGAGAAGTACATCTTCATTAATGCTTAGCAGGGTTGACTTGCTTTATCTCTAAAAAGCAGCTCTGACAACTCTGCTCTGACAAAAGCATTCTGACCTCTGAGTATGTGACGTTGACTCTTGTACTCTTGCTGACGGATGATCATCGTTCATCCGGAAGCGGCAATCTTGCTCTGCAAGTGTTAGTCTCTGAGTCCCAGTGCCAAGAGTATTTGCATCCGGAAGCTCATTTGCATCCGGAAGTATAACTAAGTTCTGCACATACTTGTTAGTCCAACAGAGTAGAATATATATCATCAAGTGCAGTAAGAACTATACATGTTGTGGGAAGCTTGTTTGCTATGGGAAGCAATCTTACTTAGACTATGTTTTGACTTAGTGTATTGTCTACTGACGCTAGGGGATGTCTATTCCAATAGTCAGCGTAAGTCTCGTTATTTTACTCTAAGTATTCCGGAAGCGATTCTGCATCCGGTTGTATTCTAACTTAGGATTTGATTTTAGTCTAATTCTTCCCAAGTGACTTAGTGTGTCATTTACTCATGCTATGGGATGTGTAGTATAACAACACATAATCACATGCAGTGGGAGTTCAATTGTCTAAGGAACCTCTCTTACTTCCGGAAGCAATTCTACATCCGGAAGCACTTCTACTGGACGTTGAGTTATGACTTAGAGTTATACTCACTAACGCTCGGTGTTGCCTAACCCAACAGGCAACGCTAGTCACTAAGCATCCGGAAGCATTCCTGCATCTGGTTGCGTCCTAACTTAGTCTCAAGGGTTTTATACTCTTAATGTTCCTAGACTGAGTTATGACTTAGTGTATTACTTGTTTCCGCTGGGGGATGAGTCATTCATCCGCTGGGGGATGAGTCTATTTGATTTGTGAGCCAAAATCAAATAGAACACTTAAAGCTAAATGTCCTAACCTAATGTAACCTAAATCTAGGAAAACATTAGGCAAAAAGATAAGTCTAGCTCACAAACCTAAAAGATTACATCAACAAGTACATGAGGCCAAAGTTGTTGATGATCTACAAGCACATTCCTTTGGAGAGAGAGATGAGGAAGCTTAGCCACACATGGAGGAGTGTAGGAGATGATGATTTCGTGATGATGCCATCAATGGAGGTGAAATCACAAAATGGAAGGGAAGAAGAAGATAAGAGAAGTTGAGAGGATTTGGGAGAAGAGAGAGAAAGAGTTGGTGAAGGAATATGTCACAAATGAAGTGGTTATGATTAAATGAAGTGGGGTTTGATTAGTGAAAGTGATTAGGGAAATGATGAGTTGTCAAATATGGGATGAGTTGTCAAAGAAGATATTTTGATGGTAAAATGGAGGGGTTATGCGAAATGTTTGAAGATAAATGGGGAAGGAAGGGTAGTTTAGGTATTAAGTGGAAAGTGAGGATGAATGTGGTCCAAAAGTTGTCTCCATGCATTTCTAAAAATTCCTCCTTTTTCTCCTCTCCATTGTGCTACCCTTTTTGCCCTTAATGAAGCCTCCAACTTTGAATTTGAATTTTTGGCTCCATATTACCCCTTTTGGAAATGTGCAAATCCCTTGTTTTTGACAAAAGGGGTAATTTTTGTCCTATGCCTTTGCCTTTTGACTCCAAGTCAATTCCTTGCACTCCAAGCAACTCCAAAGGGTTGTGGGGCCCACGTGGGACCCCCTACAAGAGAAAAGCGCCACATAGTCAAAAATGACCAAAATACCCTTAGTTACTTAAAATGCAAGTAATTACGCTAGGATTTTCCATATAATCACCTATAAGCATGTGCACATAAAATCACCAATAACGATCAAATATAACAATTAAACCTTACTAATTAAGCTCAAATGCACATGCTTAAACATATAAATTTCGGTCCAATCAGTAAGATAACAATACTGTTCTTCAAGCACAAGCTTTAGAACAGCCTCTATCAATTAGAGGATTTGATAATATGTTCACTCTATGAACTGATTGTGATAAACACTTAAGTACAAATGATTCTCTCTAAGAATAGATTATGTTACTCACTTAAGTATAAATGAATTACTCTCTAAGAATGTTACAACTCTAAGATCAGAGAGTAGAAGATGAGAGGAATGTGGAATACAATATCTCAGACAATAGGCTCTGTTCTTCCAACCTCTCTTCTGAATGTAGATGATCCTTTTATACTCGGCCTCAAAACATTCAGGCTTGGGCGGCAGATAGAATATGTCCGTTTGAATATAGCCGTTAATCCCATGTTACCGTTGAGAAGTACATCTTCATTAATGCTTAGCAGGGTTGACTTGCTTTATCTCTAAAAAGCAGCTCTGACAACTCTGCAGTGACAAAAGCATTCTGACCTCTGAGTATGTGACGTTGACTCTTGTACTCTTGCTGACGGATGATCATCGTTCATCCGGAAGCGGCAATCTTGCTCTGCAAGTGTTAGTCTCTGAGTCCCAGTGCCAAGAGTATTTGCATCCGGAAGCTCATTTGCATCCGGAAGTATAACTAAGTTCTGCACATACTTGTTAGTCCAACAGAGTAGAATATATATCATCAAGTGCAGTAAGAACTATACATGTTGTGGGAAGCTTGTTTGCTATGGGAAGCAATCTTACTTAGACTATGTTTTGACTTAGTGTATTGTCTACTGACGCTAGGGGATGTCTATTCCAATAGTCAGCGTAAGTCTCGTTATTTTACTCTAAGTCTTCCGGAATCGATTCTGCATCCGGTTGTATTCTAACTTAGGATTTGATTTTAGTCTAATTCTTCCCAAGTGACTTAGTGTGTCATTTACTCATGCTATGGGATGTGTAGTATAACAACACATAATCACATGCAGTGGGAGTTCAATTGTCTAAGGAACCTCTCTTACTTCCGGAAGCAATTCCACATCCGGAAGCACTTCTACTGGACGTTGAGTTATGGCTTAGAGTTATACTCACTAACGCTCGGTGTTGCCTAACCCAACAGGCAGCGCTAGTCACTGAGCATCCGGAAGCATTCCTGCATCCGGTTGCGTCCTAACTTAGTCTCAAGGGTTTTATACTCTTAATGTTCCTAGACTGAGTTATGACTTAGTGTATTACTTGTTTCCGCTGGGGGATGAGTCATTCATCCGCGAGCGCTAGTCCTAGTCCATCCGGAAGTAAATCCACATCCGGTTGTACTCCTGGGGTTCTATTATGAACTTAGTTCTTCCTAAGTATTTGTCTTCATCAAAACTTAAGATTCTAACAACCTTCACATGCCTTTATGGTACTTTTGCTTTCAAACGCATGCCCTTTGGGTTATGCAATGCTCCAGCCACATTTCAGCGTTGCATGATGGCTATCTTTGCAGATATGATTGAGCACACCATGGAGGTGTTTATGGATGACTTCACGGTGTTTGGTGACTCTTATGATGAGTGTCTATGCCACTTGGCACAAGTGTTGAAAAGATGTGAGGAAACCAATCTTGTTCTTAATTGGGAAAAATGTCACTTCATGGTAAAGGAAGGAATTGTTTTGGGCCATAGAGTCTCAAAGAGTGGCCTAGAGGTTGACAAGGCCAAGATTTCAGTTATTGAGCAACTTCCTCCACCCATCAATGCTAAGGGTGTGAGGAATTTTTTAGGTCATGCCGGCTTCTACCGTCACTTCATTAAAGATTTCTCCAAGATAACTAAGCCTCTTTGTGCTTTACTTGAGAAAGATGTTGTGTTTGACTTCAATGATGCTTGTTTGAAGGCATTTGAGGAGTTGAAACAACGCTTAGTCACTGCTCCGATTATTGTAGCTCCGGATTGGACTCTTCCATTTATTCTCATGTGTGATGCTAGTGATTAGGCTGTGGGAGCGGTTTTGGGGCAGAAAAAGGAGAAGCTATTTCGTCCGATTTACTATGCAAGCAAGACTCTAGATAGTGCTCAAGAGAACTACACCACCACTGAGAAGGAGCTTTTAGCTGTTGTGTATGCTTTTGGCAAATTTAGATCTTACTTAATTGGTTCTAAGGTGGTAGTCCACACTGATCATTCAGCTTTGCGGTACTTGTTCAGTAAGAAAGATTCTAAGGCAAGATTGATCCGATGGGTTTTGCTACTTCAAGAGTTTGATTTGGAGATAGTTGATAGGAAGGGTTGTGAGAATCAAGTTGCGGATCATTTATCTCGCTTGAGTATTGATGCTCAGATTGATGAGGGCTCTGCAATTCATGAGGTATTTCCCGATGAGCAGTTATTTATGGTGATGGTTACAGAAGTACCTTGGTATGCAGACATTGTGAATTTTCTGGTTAGCGAGGTTGTACCTGAAGACTTAAATCATCATCAGAAGAAGAAGTTCCTTCATGATGTTAAGTACTACCATTGGGAGGAACCATTCTTGTTCCGTTACTGTGCCGATCAGGTGATATGCCGATGTATACCGGAATGTGAGCAGTGGGAGATTCTCTATTGTTGTCATGCTTCTGAGTATGGGGGTCATTTTGGTGGAAACAAGACTGCTGCAAAGGTGTTGCAATCAGGTTTCTTTTGGCCTACTCTCTTCAAGGATGCTCAAGGTTTTGCTATGAGTTGTGACCGATGCCAAAGGTTGGGAAATCTGTCTATGAGGGATGAGATGCCTCTCAATAATATGCTTGAGGTGGAGATATTTGATGTTTGGGGGATTGACTTCATGGGACCATTCCCTAATTCCTTCAATAATCAATATATCTTGGTAGCAGTGGACTATGTATCCAAGTGGGTTGAAGCAATCGCTACTCCAGCTAGTGATGCTAAGACGGTGATTAAGTTCCTTAGGAAGAATATTTTCAACCGTTTTGGAGCACCGAGGGCTATTGTTAGTGATGGAGGCACTCATTTTTGTAATAAAAAATTTCGTGCTCTTTTGGAGAAGTATGGGGTGAGTCATAGGGTAGCTCTAGCCTACCATCCTCAAACCAACGGTCAAGCTGAGGTTTCTAACCGGGAAATTAAGAAAATCCTTGAGAAGACTGTGAATACTACCAGGAAGGATTGGGCAATGAAACTTGATGATGCCTTGTGGGCCTACCGTACTGCTTATAAGACTCCGATTGGTATGTCGCCATATCGGCTAGTCTTTGGTAAGGCCTGCCATCTTCAAGTGGAAATTGAGCATAGTGCATTTTGGGCTGTCAAGAAGTTAAATTTTGATGAAAGTGCTGCGGGTGCTAAGAGGCTATTGCAATTGAATGAGTTAGAAGAGTTCCGCTACCATGCTTATGACAGTGCTATGAGTTACAAGGAAAGAACTAAAAGGTGGCATGACCGGCATATCAAACCAAAGACTTTTGAGCCGGGGCAACAAGTCCTTTTGTACAACTCGAAGTTGAAGCTTTTCCCGGGCAAGCTCAAGTCTAAGTGGTCTGGTCCGTTCATAGTGGTGAAAGCTTATGACAAGGGTCAAGTGGAACTTGAAGGCAAGAGTGTGGAAAAGTTTAAGGTTAATGGACACCGTATCAAGCACTATTGGGGTGGTGAGATTGATCGCCAAGCCACCTCAATTTCAGTCCCTCAGTCCACATGATGCTGCCAACAGTCGAGCTAAGGACTATAAACTAAGCGCTTCTTGGGAGGCAACCCAAGTTCTCAACTATTCTCTTTTATTTTGATGTTTATCTCACTTTTGGTAAGTTTGGATGTGTTTCTAGTGTGTAGAAAGAAAGGTACCCGCTTGATGCAGGGATGACTGTTTGATGAAGAAGCTGGAGCTTACGTTTTTGGACAGATTGAAGAGTCTACAAGGGGGAGTCCATATTAACCTTCACCTTTTATGCATATTCAACTTGTGTTCATAATGATGAGCTGTTTTGAAGCATGGATGCTTATGTGTTTGATCTTGAGTGATATAATTGATTCCATCATGCTTGGTGTTTGATTGTTGGTAGCTATCATTTGTAACACTTGAATAAATGTTTTTGGTGTTCGGATAATTAATTAGACTTGACTGAATGCTTTGATGTGAATTGGGGGATGATTTTTGCTGTTGAAACTGGCTGAACGGTAAATAAAAAAAAAAAAACAGGGCTAAACTTGTTGAACGGCGCCCCAGGGCGCGCCCGCTGGCGCGCCATGGGTGCCGAAATCCGCGCCCAGGGGCGCGGCCAGGGCGCGGCAGGAGCCCTGGCCCCTGGAATGGCGCACAAAGGGCGCGCCCGTTGGTGCGGCCCGGGCGCCGAAAGGTGCGCCCATCCGCGCCGCCGGGCGCGTGGTGGGCGCGGGTCGCCCTGGCCTGATATTAAAAAATCAAAAAATAAATAAAAAAAATAAAAAAAGAAAAAAAAAATCAGCCCCCTCCCTCCTACACTTCAACACTTCGGCCACCCCTCCTCAAACCCTCCACCTTCTTCTTCTCCACACCAAAATGCACCTCCACCATTACTCCCACTCACCTCATACTTTCCATCATCTTCTTTCACCCCACAACTTCCACACCATTTTTCACCTCACCCACTTATTCCCTTTCAACTACCAACACTAAAAATCCCACCTTTCTTCATCTCGCCTCAAAACACCCATACGCATTTTCTACTTCCTTCTCACTCTTCTTTAACCATTCCACTTTCTCTCCACACACCCTCACTTCTCCCTTCTCTCTCTCTCCGCCGCCGTGCCGCCGCCGGCCGCCGTTCTCCCTCCTCACTTCTTGCATTTTTCTTCCTCTTGCTCCACATTTCTCACTCCATTGGTATTTTCTTGTTCCCTTCCTATTTTTGTTAGTATTTTGTTGTTAGGGTTTAGTTTTTTTTTGTTTAGTTTAGTCAAGAAAGAGTGAATAAAGTTAAGGTTAGGGCTAGAATTTAGAGTTTTGACAAACAAGGGGAACTTGACTTTTGTCTACCTTTCTTGGATGAGTTTTGGGTTCTTTGTGGAGGTTTACCTAATGAGTGAGAACTTTGAGGATAAAATGAGGCCTTGTGATTGAGAGTAGGATAGAGGTTTGATGACTTGAATGTGAGGGATATTGAACTTTAATGAGTGTGGTGTGTGGCATGAAGTGGAGATAGGTGTGTGATGCTTGAGACTCTTGAGTAGGTTAGAGTTTTGAATGGCAATGGACTATCTTGTTGAGGAATTTGTGAGAATTAGTTTTTGGTGATGATTGAGACTTGACTATGGAATAACATGAGCATGAGTTGGGGTAAGTGAGACTTTGAATATTGTGTGCTTTGAAATAGGAATGATTTTGACTGTCAATTTTGATGTGTTCCAAGGTGCTACCATGTGGTTTTTAAAAGTAATGAACTTGATGCATATTGCCATTAACCATAAGCTACAATTTAAAGTTTTTGAACAAGTAGCTTACCTCTCTTTTGACAAAATAAGTGCTGCTCAAGTTCATTGTTCCTGAAATCTACTTTGGTATTACTTTGCCTAGTTGTTGATGTAAAAGGTTAGCCTTGGAACTTACTTGTGAAGGAGAGGATGCACTTTGAGTTGTGAGCATAAATCAAGTTTGGGGGCCTTTCTCTTAGGAATCTTTTTAGGCATTTTTTTCTTTTGAATTTCTCTAGGTTTGAGTCTGTTTGTTTCGTAAGTGGTTGTCCATCTTTGTTTGTCCTCTCTCCATTTGTCTTGCAGATCCTGTCCACCTCACGAGCTATGGCCAAGGGCCCTGTTTCCTCAAAAAGGAACTCATCAGTGGGGGAAGGCCCAAGTAAATCCAAGGGCAAACAGAAGGGCCAGAAGAAGCCCAACTCAGCTCCCGCCAAAGGGAAAGATAAAGGGAGACAGACACAAGAAAAGTCTAGAGGTCTCCTTATAGAACAAGAGTTTCCCTTTACTAATCGGTGTGAGTTTTATCAGGTTGCCACTGAGGTGCATAAACTAGGAAAGTTGATGGAGACCCGCACTCGAGTTAATCTTACCTGGGTGAGATACTTTTATGAGTGCAGCTATTTTGGGTTCAGGGAGGAGATTGAAATGCCAGACTCAACTCGCACTGTTCGATCCTTCCTTTCGGAAGAGGACATTAGGGTGTTCTATGATCTAAAACAGATCGAGCAGTGTGAGTTTCAGCTCATGAACAATAATATTCATAAACCCCTTCGTGAGATAGAAGCATCCCTGATTAAGCCAAATCATTTGGGCTTTCAGCCTAAGTATCGCACTCAATACCTGCCCAAAGCTTCTCTTACCGAAGAGGCGAAAGTGTGGTTGTCCTTTTATAGGGCCAACATTCGCCCCACTAGCCACCATGGTAATCTCAACCTGGAGACGGCTATTGCTCTTCACTGTTTTATCACGCAGAAGCCTGTGCGGGTTGAGTTGATGATCTATCAGAACCTTAGAGATGCATGCATGAACCGTAGGCAGGATGCCTCTATGATTTTCCCGCATCTCATTCATGATCGGTTCATTCAGTGTGGGGCCATTGATGATGAGGAGATGAGCATTTTTCACCTGTGGAGCGATTCACTTATGGGTCTCGTAGTGCGGTACAGATGTCTGACCCTCCTCATCTCTTTCCTCAGCTCCCTGACGCCTCACACCCTCCACCTCAGATGCCGGCGACTTCTGCTGACATCATGGCCCTCCGTACCCAACTAACTGCTTTTGAGCAGCGCTTTGACTCCTTTGAGCACCGTGTGCTCGATCACCTGACCACATGCCTCCGGTCACTGGGAGTCAATCAGCCACACAGCTCAGTCCAGGAAACACATGAGGGCGAAGATGAGGACGAGGACGAGGATGAATCCGAGGGCAACGAGTCTGATGAGCAAGCCCACGCGCGCCGCACGAAGCACAGGGAGGATTTGGGGCATTCGAACCAGGATGGAGGTGGCTCTGTTCAGAACGGTTCTGATGCTGGTGGTTCTGATGAGCACGGTTCTGGTGATGGTGACTCTGATGCGATGGAGGAGTGATCTGTTGGACCAGTTTGCCACATTAGTGATGTCGTGGTAGTTTTAGGAGTTGTCGTGTTCTTCCTTACTAGATTTGTTGTGTATTTTGCCTCCCTTTTGTCCCGCTGACTTGTGTATTGGTGCTTGACTGACTTATCCTGAGACATGCATGTTGCTCCCTTTGTGACTATACTTATCTCCCTTTTTGGCTATACTTGTTTTGATGACTTGTGTGATCTGTCTGTATCTCTTTGCTACATCTGATGACTTTGAAACTTTGGAAACTTTTTGGCACTATGACTAAATTCTTTTTGTAAATAATAAGTGCACAGGGAATAGTTTTGGTTGTGGATGTTGAAATTGTGAGATTTGCATACCATACTTAAGTTGTTGCTTTAGTTTTTGATGAGTGGACTATAAGTTCTCTTAAAATTTGCTAGAACGTTCAATGATCGCAATTAGTTGAATAACTATGGGGTATAAGGAAAAATAGATATGTATGCATTGCATAACATGAGTTGTTACATTAAGGCAAATCTTTTCATGATTCTAATGAGTAATTTGCGCACATTGGAGGTTAGGGTGTATTTGGAAGGGTTTGATGAAGGAAGATTTGCAATAAACCAAATATATGCATCTGTTTTCATTTGAAAAATTTCAAAATTCCTTTTGGAAAACTTCAACATTTTTCACAAATTGCACATAACTTTGAAAAATGATTGAGGCAGTTCTTAAATGCGATTGAGCCTTTCAAGCCATCCTTGATGATATCTATCCCATTTGCACCCTTTTTGAGCCTTATAAAGAAAAACCATGTGAAATTTCTTTTTGAAACCCACATCGGACTTAACCCTTATAGCCCGAAAAACCATGAACTACCTGAATCTTGAGATAATGTACATTTCATTAGTAGTGAGGATTAGTACGGTTGTTAGAAGTGTGTAAATGTAAGTGCATTGTGAGAAGGGAAATATTAGTTGTGAAAGAAAAGTTTGTACGCCTAAGTCAAGAAATGAAAAAAAAACAAAAAAAAAGAAAAGAAAAGAAAAGGAGAAAAGTAGAAAAAAAAATGAGTATGAAAAAAAAATTGCAATAAGACTAGGAGTATAAAGAATCAACTTGAGCTTTTTGGAAGAAAATTTTGTGTATGAGTGAATGGAATGGAATGTTAGTTATCTCAAGACATTTGAACTCCTTTTCCCATTCTTTCAAATAGCTAGCCACTTAAAAAACCCTTAGCCCCATTACAAGCCTTAAAATGTCCTCTTGATTTTGAAGTTATGTGCTAAAAGTTTAAAATTGAGAAGAGTGAAGAAAGGAATGAGAAATTTGAAAAATGACAGCATATTCATGATTTGAGGTTATTGCGAAAGGGCTAGAGAACTTGGAAGAATTCCCCAAACCTCATCACACACACACCTACTCATTGAATCTTGAAAAGCTTGTTTTAATGTAGCAAAACATTTATCCTTGCATACATCCTATGTTTTCCATACATCACATAGTGATGGCAACATATGAGAACAAGTATTTCAATCAAAGTAAAGTGAGCTTATAGTCAACTCCATAATCTTTTGGAAAATTTGCTTGAGGATAAGCAAGAACTTAAGTTTGGAGGAGTGATAAACTCCACAATTTCACATATTTCACTTCACATTTATCTTGGATTGTACATGATTTTTGAGGATACATAGATAAAAATATACACAATTTGAAGTGAAATGAACAATACATGGAAATCATACTTTTGTGAAATTTGGAGTTAAATTGTTGTTTGTTTTGAGTGTAAAAGCTCATCAACCCTCTTTCTATCTTGTGTAGGAAGAGGTGCTCAAGTATAGGAGGAAGAAAGAATCAAGAGGATGAATAAGGGAGCAAAAAGAAGCATGAGAATTGAAGGAACGCGACCGGTGCCCATCTGGCGCCCATGGGCGCGCTGTTGGGCACCCCCGCGCCCAAACGGTGCCCACGGGCGCGCTCTGGGCGCGCCCCTGGAGAAGACTGCATTCAGCTATGCGTTTTGACTGAATTTTACATGGTATAAAAGCTGAAACTTAGGGCACTTAAGAGGGGACTTGAAAACACGAAAATACACACTTCTAGGGCACTTTTGGGAGTCTTGAAGAGCTTGAAGAACATTGGGAAAGCTTGGGGATTCAAGTGGGAAGCTTGGAGAGATTTAAGTTTCCTTCATTTGTGGTTGTATATCTTCTTCCCTCTTCTTCATATCTCTTCAATGAACTCCTTCATAGTTTTAGGGTTTGTTTTATTTACATTTATGTGTAACTAAAACCCTAATCTAGGGTTGTTATGAACCTATTTATGGATTGAACCATCTACTCTCTCTTTGTTTAAGTAATTAATGAAGTATATGTGTAGTTTTTATCTTGCTCTCTATTTGTTTTAAGTGCTTGATCAACACTTAGTTAAATGAAATATGACTTGGGAAAATGTATTTTGTTTTAGAACTTGGATAAAAGCATGTTGGACTTGAAGTTTATGGTTTTAAATGGATGGTTTGTTGATAACATAGAGATATAGTTATTGACCTAACATAGTCATAATTAGGGTGGTTGAGGAAAGGAGCTTGCATATATTGTCACAAGAGATTGTGCAATAAATGCTAGCATAAATTTGATCTTGACTTGGGAAAGCTTTTTCAAATGATTTTGAACCCTAGACTTGCACATATTTTCATTTGATCACTTAAAAAGGAGAGGGAAACCTTGGTTCATGAAGTAAATAGGGGATTAGCAACCCTAGGCCTTAATTATCATTGTTAAATCGTGTTTGAAACTCCAACTCTTTTTAAATTTATATTTAAAGCTCTTTTCTTACTTGAACAACAAACTCTCAACATGTTTTTACTTAAGACAATTAATGATACAATTAGTGCTAATCACTTTGTTTAAACTATAATCTCTGCGGAACGACACTTTTTCTATACTACACTTGACGACCCGTATGCTTACGGAAGCGAACCAAATCCGCGTTAAGTCAGAGGTATTCCTTGCTTGGTTTGAACTTTATTGATGGCTTGATGGATGATTGGGTAAGCCAACATGTTAGAACTTTGAGTATGTATGGAAATAATCTTGTTACTTCAAGATTGCCAACTCTTGATTCTTGCTCTCTTGTACATGATAATGTTTGCATGATTGATCATTTGGATGAAAGTGTTAAGCTTGAGAGCATGTCTCATGATTTTCCTAAGCATACATTCCTTGATTGTGTTGATGTTAACCCTAACCATTTGCCTATTCCTTGTCATGATACCACCATTTCTATGCCCTATTTGCATGTCTACAACCCCTTGCAAAAGGGAAGTTTGTTTCATGTTGTAGGCACTTTTAGGATGCATAAGGAATATTGGGAGTTCATTAAGGCCGAAAGGGAACTTACTAGGACGCTCAAAGCCACATGTGTTGCTTTTGGCATAAGCATAAAGAAGCTTCAAGTTGGCCGAATTCACCAAATTCATGGCCACAAGTTCATATTCTTCAAGGATAATTTCAAGCCTCCATAAGAGGTTGTTTGTTTCCTTCCCTTACTAGATTTAAATTGATTTTATTCTAAGTGTAGGGGAAGATGAGTAATAGTAGAAAACAAAATAGGATTGTGTTTTAGGTTTATGTTTTAGTATGTTGTTATAGGTTGTTTAGAAAAACAAAAAAAAAATTATAAACTTGTGTTAAGTTGTGTTTAGTGTTTGTTTTGTGAATAATACATGCATAGGCCATTTGTATGCTTGGACTGCCCGACCTTTTATATTTGCTGCCTTGCCTTTGAAATGCATCTTCCTACTTGTTTTTCTTGGTCCATTGAGGACAATGTATGCTATAAGTGTGGGGGGGTGTGTTATGGTGCTTAAAAGTGGTTTATTTCAAAGCTTTTGCACTTGATTTTTGGACTTCTTAGGCATGATTGTGTAGAAAGTTTAACTTGATCATGGCTCTTGAAAGTAAATGGAATTGTCCTCTAGTGTTTAAGTAGAATTTTTGGAATGACTACTTAGGGCATTGCCTGGGGCACTTTTAAGGTATAAAGAGGAAGCTAGTTTCTCACTTAACTTTTCTTAGGAAGGAAGTGACTAATTAGAGTAAGCCATTAAAGTGAGAAGCCTCCAACCGAATTGAGTGGGCCAATAGTTATTTCATCTCCTAGAACTAGTCCTAGCTCTTGTTCAAGATCACAATGCATGGTATAATTGGAAAGGAAAGAGGCATTTTATTCTAAACCCTTTGACCCAAACACAAGCCAAGCAAATATTAACCTTTGATTTAACCCCTTTGGGCCATTCACTTTTCTTCTCTATCACCTTGACCAATGTGTGAATAAGTGACTATAGCATATGCTTGCATTTATATTTGTGTTGTATTGTTGTATATTGTGAATAGCATGCTACTTAAAGAAAAAAATATAGTGGCCGAGAGTTATAAGATAGAAAAAGAAAAGAGAAATGGCCAAAGGCCAAGAAAAAAAAAAGAAAGAAAGAAAAAAATAATAAGGCCGAAGGCCTAAAAGAAAAAGAAAATGAAAGCACAAAATGCTTGAGTATGCCAAAGGCATAAGAGTGTAAAGAAAAATGAGAGAAGCCCAAAGTGCTTGAAAAAAAAGAGAGAGATGTAGCATGCTTTGTTGGAATTGGATTCATTGTATTGCAAGTATATGTGGTAGCTACTTGTTCATGTCATTGGTCATTGACTACTTTCCACCATTCACCATTCATAATTAGCCTTCCATTCAACCCCCAAAGTCCCCTAGATTCAATTGTGCCATGCATAATAATGGGTGGAGAACTAAGAGCTATTACAAGCCTATGGTGAGATGGGGATGCATTGAGCCAAAAGAGTGATCACAAAGACCCTAGTTAGGCATTATTCCTAACTTGAGAGATTGAGTGCAAACACTTAAATCCGGTGAGGAAAAATCTCTTTTAGCATTCCCTCCTAATTCTAGTTACTTGTTAAACTTGTTTCCACTTTGCATTCTTAGATTTGGCCCATGTGATGAGCTAGGGAAAGGTTCAAAAAGATCAACTTGTACTCTATGACAATTCCAATTGCCTTCACTATGCTTAATGATTAAATTAGTCTTTTTACATGACTTTGCCCGGAGTGCAAAGATTAAGTGTGGGGGATTTGATTAGACCTATTTTTATATATTTAAGCATGTGCAATTGAGCTTAATTAGTGTGATTTAATTGATATATTTGATCATTTTTGGACATTTTTATTGCGCATGCTTATTCGATTTAATTGGGAAATATTAGCCTTATTACTTGCATTTTAAGTAACCAAGGGTATTTTGGTAATTTTGACTATTTTGTGCTTTTCTACATGTAGGGGGGTCCCACGTGGGCCCCACAACCCTTTGGGATAGCTTGGAGTGCAAGGATTTGGCTTGGAGGGAAAGGCAAAGGCATAAGACAAAAATTACCTCATTTGTCAAAAAGAAGGGATTTAGATGTTACTAAAAGGGTAATTTTGGCTCCACATTCAAATTCAAATTTGGAGTTGTTGAAGGCCTCATTAAGGGCATTTTTGGAAGCACAATCATGAGGAGAAAAAGGAGGAACCTTTGGAGGATGAACCTACCCCACATTTAGGCCACATTCACCCACCTTTTCCCTTAATCCCCAAAATACCCTTCCTTTCACTTCTCTTCGCCCACATTTTGGCCTCACACACTCACATACCCATAAAAATCCCTTCTTGGCCGAAATTGACACTTAAAAACAACTCATCAAGACCCTAATCTACCTCATTAACTCACCTAAACACTTGACATAAATATCTCCTAGCTTCATTAGTCACATACCACTTCACTTTACCTTTCTCTCTCTTCTCCCAAATTCTCTCAACTTCTCTCATCTTCTCCACCACAAACCTCACGAAAATCCTCCATCCTCCATGGCAATCACACGCATCTTCTTCCATTCTTTCATCCACATGAGTGGCTAGATCATCCTCTCCTTCCTTCAAATCAAGATTTGTGCATTGAGCTTCATGGATTTGGCCTTGTGTGAGAATTTCTACTTCTAGGTTTTCAAGTTTGTATACATTTTAGTTATTTCATGTCTAAGTCTTTAGGTATGTTAGGATTAGAACTTTATATGGAGATTTCCATGTAAAGTTCATTTAACCTTCAAACTTGTAAACCTAGCCTCTAGGAAACTTGATTTTCATGTGTGTTAGGCTTATACTTTTTGTAGCTTTATGAGAACAATTATATGTGATTACATTGTGGTTGTTTCTTAAAGTGAATCATATAATTAGAATCTAGATTTAGGTTCTATGTTGCCTATGAAAATGCATGAAGGTTAAGCTAGGGTTTCTTGATTAATTAGTTTAAATTAGCTTAAGTTTCTTAGATTTAAGAAGCTTAGGCCAATTTAAGCTAGTTACATTAAGAGGAAATTGTCACATGAGGCCTATCAATTAAGTTTGCACAAATTGAAATTTGAAGGAGGAGATTCCTACTCTTGATTACTTCTCATTTCATTTCGGTAATATTGTTCTTCTTAGTTTTAATTTGTAGTTTGTTAATAAACAATATCACTCTCAAAACCTTTGTTAATTTGCGTGGCATAAACCTTTTACTTGCAAGATATTGACCTAAATTGTGGATTTGACCCTTACTCACCACTACACTCTAGTGGAATTGAGTATTGAATTTGTTTTGATTAGCCAAGGCGACTTTAGGCTAAATCAAGCACAAGCAACAACCACCAGCAAAAATCAGTGCAAAGTTCGAACAAAGTGAACACAATGTCTAGCAACACTTTTCAGCAATAATAGGCCAACTAGAGCAGCCTAACACTTCCAAAACAGTCTCAAATGTACAGAATGCACCAAAATCAGAATGCACAGAATGTTCAGAATGACAAAATCTGAATTATGCTCAAAAATACAAAGAAATGAAATATCACACAAGTAAGACAAATTAAGATTATGACTACTAACACCTAAAACTAGCAAGAATATGACCTAAACCGGCAACGGCACCAATTGATTTAACCTTTATGTCGCCTTAAAGATTTAATTAATACAATTCAACACTCAAATCCACTAAGAGAATAGCGGTGAGTATAGGTCTTCTCACAATCTAGGTGAATTCTTGCAAGTAAAGGTAATTTAAGTCACGCAATTTAACAAACAGTTAGAGAGTGATTTTTATGTTTACAACTAATTAAACCTAACTAAAAGAAACTACTAGCCGAATGTAAAAGAGTGAAGAAATGAATTGCGAATTATCTCCCTCTCCAAAGTACTTTGTGCTTTTGGTTAATCGGACCTCATATATTTGTTACACTTGATATAATCTAACTAAATTCTCAAGATCTCTTAAATCTAAGAAATCTAAAAGAGTTTAATTAGGTTAACCAAGCCTAATGCTCTTTCAAGTTGAACTCATACCTTAAGCAACATTAGATACTAATCAAGCACCTAAGAAAAACATTCATTCCACAAACACACATATAAGCTAATCGCACACATATATGTCATGAAATTACAAACGTATAGCTTTAGGTTTTCATGAGCTAAACACAAAAGAGAGATTCCAAGCCACAATTAAGTAGAACACCTCAATCAAGGTATTCTAACCTATACAAGCCTAAATCAAGGTCATACATAGGCAAAAACTTACATCTAGCTTGAAACCTAAAAGAGTATATCACAAATACATGAGGCCAAATGTTGAATTTCTACAAGCACATTCCTTTGGAGAGAGAGGAGAGGACGTCTAGCCGCTCATGGAGATGGAGGATGGAGGAAGGCGTGAGGTTATGGTGGCCATGGAGGTAAAGAACGAAGTGGAGAAGGTGAAGAAGATGAAGATGGAGTCGAGAGAATTTGGAGAAGAGAGAAAAGTGAAAGTGGAAAGATATGTCAAAAATGAAGTTAGTTGGGATTAAGTAAGTGGGTTAGTTGGATGATGAGTTGGCAAAGGAGTCTAATGAGCTGTCAATTCGGGATTGTGAGTTGTCAAAAGATATTTTGATGGTGGTTTAAGGGGTAAAGGCCGAGAGGTGTAAGGTTAATGGAAGGAGGGGTATTTTCGGAATTTGGTAAAAATTGAGGATGAATGTGGTCTTGATCTTGACTCCATGCATTTCTAAAGATCCCTCCTTTTTCTCCAAGTGATTGTGCTTCAAAAAATGCCCTTAATGAGGCCTTCAACAACTCCAAATTTGAATTTGAACTAGGAGCCATTTTTTCCTCTTTTAGTAAGATGCTCCAAAAGTGCCTTATCCTTTTACCAAAAATGGTAATTGTTGGTTTATGTCACATGCCTTGTCATCTAGCCTCCTCCTTGCCACAAAAGCTCCATCTAAGCTCCACCAAGTGTGTATGGGGCCCACGTGGGACCCCCCTACAATAAAATATCATCAAGTAGTCAAAATGACCAAAATACCCTTGGTTTCTCAAAATGCAAGTAATAAGGCTAATATTCACCAATTTGTTAGAATCTTAAGTTTTGATGAAGACTAAAATATGAAAGAACCAGATAAATACTTAGAAAGAATTAGGTTAATATAGAACCCCATATAAGAGTACAACCGGATGTGGATTTACTTCCGGATGGATTAGGACTAGCGCTCGCGGATGAAAGGCTCATCCCACAGCGAAAGCTTGTAAGTCACTAAGTCAGAACTAAGTCTAAGAGTGTTAGAGTACCAAAGCCTTGAGACTAAGTTAGGACACAACCGGATGCAGAATTGCTTCCGGAAGTCTTAGAGTAAATTGAGTGACTAGCGTTGTCTATTGGATTAGACAACACCGAGCGTCAGTGGATATAACACTAAGTCATAACATAGTTTCTAGTAGGAGTGCTTCCGGATGTGGAATTGCTTCCGGAAGTAAGAGAGCTTCCCATAGACAATTGAATTCCCACTGCATGTGACTATGTGTTATTATTGTTGAACTAACGTTTAAGTGCAGAACTGAGTATTGTTGCTTCCGGATGTGGACTTGCTTCCAGTAGCAATCAGAATGTCAGAACGTACAACAATCAGAATGTCAGAATTGCTTTTTGGCAGAGCAGAGTTATCAGAGTTGCTTTTCAGAGATAAAGCAAGTCAACTCTGCTGAGCATTAATGGAGCATTAATTGGTTCAACGGTAACAAGGGAATAACGGCTAAGTTCAAACGGCATTGTTACCTACCAAGAAAGAGAATCCTTGAAGATGCTATATAAAGAAGTTCATCCTCATTTATGAAGATCATCGAAGAAACTAGAGAGAGAAACCGAGCATACTCTTCAAGCATTCAAAGCTGCCCAGAAAAGCAAGAGAGCACTTAATACATTGAGAGTTTTATTTATTATCCATCTTGTACTCTTTGTAGTTAAGTCTCTTCATTTATTGAGAGCATTCATTGTACTTAAGTGAGTAACATCATCTGTTCTTAGAGAGAACTTAGTTAGAAAATCCTTTGTTTGAAAGGTTGAACCCTTACAGGTAGTAAGGGGGAGCGAGTCTGTAAGGTTGCAAGTGAGCCCGTGTAAAACTTGTGGTTGTAAGGTTGCAAGTGATCCCGTGGTAAAACTTGCGGTTGTAAAGGTTCCAGGTGAACCCGTTATAAAACCTGGGGATTAGTGGAACTCAATCTGGGTGATTGAGAACTGGACGTAGGTCAAGAGTTGGACCGAACCAGTATAAAAATCTTGTGTGTTTTTTATTGTTTGTTTTATTTGGTAGCACAATTCACCCCCCCCTCTTGTGCATCCTCACTTTCATTTGGTATCAGAGCAAGGCCTTTCTGACTTGATTCCAACGAATCTAGAAGGTAAAGATCCAGTGATGGATGCTGATCATCACTTCCTCTCTGATGTTGCTATGCAGCCAAACAAGCCTCCTGGCTTTGATGGGTATAACTACCCCTTCTGGAAGTTCAAGATGGAGAACTTCATCAAGGCCAGTGGTCTTCGCATCTGGGATGTGATTGAGCGTGGTGACAATGTTTCACTAGATGATGAAGGCTTTGCAAAGCCTCGATCCCGCTTCACCAACGATGACTACTTTCAAGTGGAACTGAATTTCAAGGCTATCCACTATATTCAATGTGCCCTGAGCCCAAAGGAGTTCCACAGAATTAGCCACCACAAAACAGCAAAAGAAATGTGGGAGGCTCTTGAGGCAGCTCATTCCGGAACCAAGGGAGTGAAGGCCAGACGCGTTGAGATGCTGGTTCAGGAGTTTCACAAGTTCACAATGCTTCCTAATGAGCCAATCAGAGACTTGGAGCTTAGATTCACCCATCTCATAAACAACCTAGCCTCTCTGGGAAAGGACATTCCTGAGGAAGAACAAGTGAGCAAAATTCTAAAGGTGTTAAAGGGTGACTGGATTACCAAGGGGACCATTCTGCAGGAAGTCCAGGGAGAGTCAACCAGCTCTATCACTGCCTTGTTTGGTTCTCTGGCAGAGTATGAACCAACTTTGTTGGCCCAAAGAGCTCCTCAAGCTGCTGCTAAAGCCAATAACCTTGCTCTTGTTGCTCCCAGCAAGGAAAGGGATGAGGATGATGATGAGAATGATGAGGAAGATATAGACGATGAAGAAATGGGTATGATGGTGAGAAAGTTCAAAAAGTTCTTCAGAAAGAAGGGAGGCTTTCAGAAAGGAGAATATAGTCATAAGAAGGATTATAAGAAGGAAAGGGCCCCTGTGTGCTTCGAATGTAAGAAGCCTGGTCATTTCAAGGCTGAGTGCCCGAGCCTTCTGAGAGTCAAAGGGAAGGACAAGAGGAAAGCCTTCGTGTCCTCGATCTGGGTAAATAGTTCTGATGAAGAAGCTAGCGATGAGGAAGAGGTTGCAAACCTTTGCCTTGTTGCTAGGGAAGATGGAGAAGAGGCATCCTCAGACTTTGATTCCATCCATGGTGATGAGGTAACTCTTCCTGAACTCCAAGAAGTCTATAATGATATTCATAGAGAGTTCTTTCGTTTATGTAAGGCTTACAAGGTGTTGAGAATGAAAAATGAATCACTTGAGTTCTCGGTGGACTCACTAAGTGAAGAGTTAGCGGAAGTTAAAAAGCTTCCGGTAGCTGATGGCAAGGGAAATCCCCAAGCGGAACCCAATGCCTCAACACCAGAGAGCTGCATCAACTGCAGCAAAATCTCTGCTGAAAGGGATAGACTACAAAATGCCCTACAAAAATTCACAAATGGTTCTGAAATGCTGAATGTCATTTTGATGAATCAGAGGGCATATAGAGATAAAACTGGATTAGGGTACAAGCATAAAGAGAAAAAGTGGGTGGAACCTAAAGTTAAACCATATTTAAAGTTTTTCCACAAAGCCACTAGTCACAGCTCCACACCCTTTAGCTTCTGCAACTATTGCAACAGGAAGGGACACTCCACGTCCACCTGCAATGCAAAGAAGCATGGAGCTAACAGCACCTATAAGTGGGTTCCAAAAGGAACCAGAGTAACCAAGGATCCTCCAAGAAAAGAAACTAAAGGAGGACAAGGATCTAGAACTTGGAAACATATTCCAAGGGAAGTCCGTCAGCCTAGAGCCCACACAAGGCCAGAGGCACAACACAATCACAAACCTAAGGTCAACACTGGACCAAAGGTTATGGGAACTAATGATAAAGGACCCAATAAAGGTTGGGTACCTAAGCTTGTGTAATCCAAGCAGGTCTGTCTCAAAGCATCCAAGAACAGAAAGTGGTACATTGACAGCGGATACTCGAGACATATGACTGGTGACAGAGACAAGTTCAAATCCTTGGTGATCAAAGATGGAGCCAAAGTGAATTTTGGAGGGAATCAAAGCGGAAAGATCACTGGGGTTGGAGAAGTTGGACCTGTCAAAGATGTCTATCTGGTTGATGGTCTCTGTCACAACCTGCTGAGCGTGAGCCAAAGCACTGACAAAGGAAACTGGTTTTTGATTCACATGAGTGCATGATAGTAGATAAGCATGATCTAGATATAGACAAGGCCAATCTAAAATGCAAACTTAAGGCAAGTAGGAATGGAAATCTATACACCCTAGATTTATGTCAACAACTAGCTGAAAAATGTTTAATAACTAGTGATGAAAATAGTTGGCTTTGGCATAAACGGCTAGCGCATGTAAACTTGACACAGCTTGATATGCTTATTAAAAAGGAGCTAGCAATAGGGATTCCATCCTTCAAAGTTAAGCTTGATTTTATCTGTGAATCCTGCCAACGAGGAAAGCAAACAAAGTCCTCGTTTAAGACCAAGAAGAAAGTCTCCACCAGCAGGCCCTTAGAACTGATCCACATGGATTTAGTTGGGCCAGCGAGAGTGAAGAGCTTAGGTGGAAACCTATATGCTCTAGTGGTGGTGGATGACTATTCAAGGTTCACTTGGACTATGTTTCTTCCCTCTAAGCAAGATGCTTTTGATGCTTTTGTTGTCCTGGCTAAGAAAGTGCAGAATGAGAGAGATCTCAAAATAGCAGCCATAAGGACAGATCATGGAGGAGAGTTTGAGAATCACAACTTCTCGGAGTTGTGTGAGGAGAATGGAATTGATCACAACTTCTCAACTCCCAGAACCCTTCAACAGAATGGCGTGGTTGAAAGGAAGAACAGGGTGCTGATGGAGATGGCCAGGAGCATGCTCAATGAGAAAGAGGTTTCTCAAGTGTTCTGGGCGGATGCTATGAGCACTGCTTGCTACATCTCCAACAGAGCCTATGTTCGCAAGGGCTTAGACAACACTCCCTATGAGCTGTACAAAGGTAGAAAGCCCAACATCAGCCACCTCAGAATCTTTGGATCAAAATGTTATGTTCATAACAATGGAAAGGTAAACCTGGGTAAGTTTGACCCAAAAGCTGATATTGGTGTTTTCATAGGATATTCCCTTAGGAGTAAGACTTATAGAGTATACAACATGAGAACTAGAATTGTAGAAGCATCTATGCATGTTGTATTCGATGAGAATCCTACATGGGAACAATGCACAGAAGATGATGGGATATTAAATTTTTCAAAACCACCATCATCTTCACCACCAAAAGAAACACCAGCAAGTGATCCCAAGGAAGAAGATGAACCCAGTGATGAACCTAGAGTGCAGACGGTGCCTGATGAGGTACAGTTGCCAACAGCTAGGAGACATCATAGGGATCATCCTCTTGACCAAGTGCTTGGTGATGTTTTTTCTGGTGTCAGAACCAGAAGGCAGGTTCAAAATGAAGTTGAGTTTGGAGCCTTCCTGTCTCAGATCGAACCAACTTCAGTTGAACAAGCTCTTGAGGACTGTGATTGGATTATTGCCATGCAGGAAGAACTTAATCAATTTGAAAGAAGCCAAGTTTGGGAGCTAGTCCCTAGACCGTCTCACCAATCCATTGTTGGGACCAAATGGGTCTTTAAGAACAAACTGGATGAGACTGGTCAGATCACTAGGAACAAAGCCAGACTAGTAGCAAAAGGGTATAACCAAGAAGAGGGCATAGACTATGAAGAAACCTTTGCTCCAGTTGCAAGACTTGAAGCAATAAGGATTCTTCTAGCCTTTGCATCCATGAAAGGTTTTAAATTATATCAGATGGATGTGAAGAGTGCTTTTCTTAATGGTTATATTAAGGAAGAGGTTTATGTTGAGCAACCTCCTGGCTTTGAGGATCATAAGCACCCTAAGCATGTGTATAGACTAAAGAAAGCGTTGTATGGCCTGAAACAAGCTCCACGAGCTTGGTATGAGAGACTCAGCAGCTTCCTGCTGGGAAAGGGTTTCTCTAGAGGCAAATTAGATAATACACTGTTTATTTTGCATAAGGATAGAAACATGCTAGTTGTCCAGATTTACGTTGATGATATCATTTTTGGGGCAACTAATGAAAAACTCTGTGAAGAGTTTTCTAAGACTATGCAGGGGGAATTGGAGATGTCAATGATGGGAGAACTAACCTTCTTCCTAGGCCTGCAGATCAAGCAAAAGAAAGAAGGCATCTTTATCTCCCAAACTAAGTACTGCAGAGAACTTCTCAAGAAGTTTGGGATGGATGAATGCAAGGATTATATACTCCTATGAGCACCACTGCCGCACTCGATGCTGATGTAAAGGGAAGTACGGTCAGCCTGCCAATGTATAGGGGAATGATAGGTTCCCTGCTATACTTAACGGCTAGCAGACCTGATATTCAGTTTAGTGTAAGGATGTGTGCTAGGTTTCAAGCCAACCCGAAAGAATCTCACTTAACTTGTGTTAAACGTATTTTAAGATACCTTGAGGGAACTCAAGAACTTGGTCTCTGGTATCCTAGAGGTAACCAAGAATTCTTATGGGCTTATTCTGATGCTGACCATGCAGGTTATAAGACAGATAGAAAGAGCACCAGTGGACAATGTGCCTTCCTTGGAGGTTGTCTGGTGTGTTGGGCTAGCAAGAAGGTTGTCTGGTGTGTTGGGCTAGCAAGAAGCAAACCTGCGTGTCACTATCATCCACAGAGGCAGAGTATATTGCTACTGCAAGCTGTTGTGCACAAGTGCTGTGGTTGAAAAATCAACTGAGGGATCTTGGCTTAGAGTTCCCTGAGGCTCCCATTCTCTGTGACAACACAAGCACCATCAGCCTTGCCAAGAATCCTGTCCAGCACACAAGAACAAAGCACATTGACGTCAGACATCACTTCATCAGAGATCATGTTCAGAAGAAGGATGTCAAGGTGCAATTTGTTCCCACCCAGCATCAGCTTGCAGATATCTTCACCAAGCCTCTAGGGGTAGATCAATTTACTTTTATTAGAGGAAATTTGGGAATGGTAAACCCAAATGAAGTTTAAATCTTCAAAATAAACCTGTGCTTAATTGATTAAAACCTGCAAACTGTACTAACTTAGGCATCAGAGTGCCAATCTTTAGTTTTGCAGGTCCCCCCAATGTTAAATCTTAAGTAAGCCCAACCGGAAGCAAATCCTCTTCCGGATGCTCATTTGCTGCCGCTTGGTCATGACTCTAAGCAACCGTGAGCGCCAGTGTCTGAGAAGAAGAAGGACACGTCACCTCAGAAAACGTTTCATCTTCTCCCACCAAAAACTGTGCCCCTTCTGACAGACCGAAGAGACACGTGGCATAAAGGTGCGCCGTTTCAATTTAAATGCTTACATTTTCCCATAAAAGGTGCATATTTTCAATGAAGAGTCATTATGAACCATCACATCGAATGTCACATTGCTTAAATAGGCACATAACATTCATTTTTCACTTCTCACACAAAATCAAACACTCAAACTCTCTGAAATTTTCTCCTTCATCACCGCCGCATTCATCTTCATCTTCATCTTCTTCTTCTTCTTCATCTCTGCATTTTCTGGGCATTCACCGTTCATATCATTCATTTCATTCACCACATACCCACTACACACAAAATGGCCGGTTCACATGAATCAAACCCCAACATTCAGAAAACCTCTTCATCCAAAAAGTCCAAGCATCCTGAGAAATCTGGGCAATCTGGGCATTCTGAAAAATCTGGGAAATCTGGAAAACACAAGAAGAGGGTTCGCTTTAGTGAAAAACTTTCTTCAAAGCGCCAGAGGATTGAAGATGATTTATCTGAGTGTCGTTCAGGGCCATTGGAGGCCGTTTCTTCTGTGTTTGAAAACACAAAACCCCATCTTACCAATGGGATTTTTGTGGATTTGAAGATGCTTGAAGATTTGGGTTTTGATCTCTCCTCTCATCTCCAGAAGTATATAAGTTGGCTGGGGATCAAGAACGAGTACAACGTCCAAGTGCTCCGGGTGTTCTACCAGTCCCTCACTGCCAAGCCCAAGTACAAGGCCATATCTGAGAACGAATCTGCCATTGGTCGGGTTGATTTCAAGGCCACTGTGAGAGGGAGGCAGATCAAGTTCAACTGGAGGGATATCAATCTCTTCCTCGGGGTCACTGACGAAGAGATGAACAAGTGGATCTTCCCTGTGAAGCTGGATCAGACGGGACTGGAGCAGGTTTATGAAACCAAGGGGAAGAAGGTGTCTGGAATGCCTGACAGAAAGAGGGTGCTCCAGTACATCTACTCTAGGTTGATGGCCAACAAAGGGGGGAATTTCAATGAGTTCACCAGGCTGGACAACCCTTGGTTAGCAAAGTTCCTCATCCAGGAGCCTATCAACCCTGGGCAACTGATCAGCATGGAGCTCAACAGATGGTTTGAAGGCAAAGAAAGAGGAAAACCTTCTTCTCTTCCCTACCCTTAGTTTATTGCCTTCCTCCTGGAGCAGTTCAACATTCAATCCACTGAGGAAGCCGATAACATCAAGTGCCCGCCCATGGGGTCGATGAATTTGGGCAAGATGGGAGTCAAGTATCTCAAGCCAGCGAAGCCCACTCGGTCTGGCTCTCAGGCAGGGAGTGCTTCACACACAACAGTTCCCTCTGTGTCTGGAGCAGGGGATCAAGAAGTTGATTCTCATGCTGGCCCTAGCCGTGCTCCGAGGGTGTCTGCTGCTCAGAAGACACTGGTTGCTGAGCTCAGAGATGAGATCCTATTCAAGCTGCCTGACCCTTTGATGGCTCCTCTCAGAGCAGAATGTGATGCAGCCTTCCACCAGCAAGAGCAGAGGATCCAGGGTTTGGAGGATCGCTTAGGGAGAGTAGAAGCCAAACTTGACCTACTCCTCAACCACTTCCAGATCCCTCAGCCTCACCCCAATCAACCACCACCTCCTCCTCCCAATCCACCTCCACCTCCCCCACAGAATGACCAAATCATCCCTCACCAATCACCCCCACCAAGCCCTCACAATGACTCTGACCCTCACCTCGACTCCCCTCACCACTCACCCTCTCCTCACAACTCCCCTAGCCACTCTAATACATCCAACCACCAAAACTCCCCCAACCACTCACATTCACCCAACCAACCTCTCCACACCCTTAGCTCCTTCAGTTCCATACACAATGTGAGGTCCCTTGCGAGAAATATACCTTCTCCACCCAACTCACCTCCCCTCATCTATACAGGTGTATTTACAGACTCACCTTCCTTCTTCTATCCAAGCCCCTTGTTAATGTTCATAACCTACATGCTGTCTAGCTGTCAAGATCAAAACCATGTACATATAGTCATAGTTGATTCTAAACGGCATAAGCATAATTAATGACTCAAGTGCATGTGGACTTTACACTTCCTACAAACTGACCTGTCAGATCCAAGTTTGGAGACTGAGAAATGGAAAAGGGAATTACTTGGTATTTTGTAGGAAGGAAGATCCAAAAGAACAACTATATTCAAGACCGTACCTGGTCTGGGCAATGGGTCAAAACTGAATAAGATGTTCCTCATGCTGGGCTACTGGTGCTACTGCTCTTGAAATGGAAAAGATCAAGCACCACCAGTTAAAATCAAGCAAGCTACTACTTGACGCAAATGTAGCCTTGGTGATGTCATTCTTACCCTTTCTCTTATCTACATGATTAATCGGGTAATGAATGCATGCTTACTCATTTCATTGGCAATTGACATTTATGTATCTAAGATTAAACTTCAAACTGCCCTATGAAATGAATGTGAAGAATATGTAGCGTCTAGCCACACATGATTGACTTAAACATTTCGAAGTATAGTGATACTTATGAGATGTTCTTTAGAAACCAGTGATGATCTTATTCTGAAAATGTTTTTTAATCACATCTTAAGTCTCCATCTACTAATGATCTCAGTTCAAGCCTGTGGTTAAGTGTGTTGATAGATTATGAAAGCTTGAGTGATGTGGATGTACAAGAGAGAACGTCAACGAGTATGCTCTTTGACAAGATGAGAAGAAATGGCTGTTCTGAAGTTAATCTTGAGGAAATCTCGCCAATCTTCTTATATGAGCATTTCTTTCCATTACTCTTTATGTTGTGCATTTTTCTCTTGTCAGACATACATTAGGAATCTTAGGAAATGCCTGGAATTAACCTCTGCAAAATCTGATAAATCCAAGAGCAAATGCCAATAGGATAAAAGCCTAAGTGAGAGTAGATAACTAGGCTGGAAAGAACTATTAAGAATCTCTACCCACTGAAAGCCATATATACTGGCACATTATCACAAGCCCAGTACAATCTGAATTAAGTTAAAGCTTGATGATATTCTACGAATAATGAGATCATGTTAAGCATATTTGAAAGAACTTGATATGAGACTTGAAAATTATTCTTGTGATCATATGCTAAGAATTTGACTGCTTTTGTAACTTCGATTCATTCTTAAGGCTGAACTATTATGTGGACATTAGGAGTTTTTTTAGAATCTCGTTGTATTTACATTTCACATGTCTTCACAATCTAACACGAACATCCTTAAAGCATATTTGTTGAATTATACCTGTGCATGAAACTCTGAAAATATGCAAGATACTCCCTGTGCTATCACTTGATATTTAGCCAAAAGAGTATGAATGGAGTTCATGACTAGATAGTGAAACTGAGAAATTGTGAACTACATCTCAAAGACTGCTTTCACATTATTATTACTCCTACTTTTCAAAACCAACATGCAAGCACATTTTCTTGAGATTATTATACTAAGCTAATTAACATAAGTTTGTAACTTGGAATGTCCTCAGCATGTATACTAAGGCTAAATCTTAAGTTTTCCACTGACCATCCGGAAGCGCATGTGCTTCCGCTAGCACCTGCAGATCTCCAGTGGAAAGGTCCCCTAGTATGAAAGATGAGAGCTATCAATGCTAAATCCAAAGACCCTCACATCCAGAAGCGGATACACTTCCGCAAGCATGTGCAAGAATGGTTTCCCAACTACAGACATAGCTACCAAACAACCACTGAGGGTTGATCAACTTAGTCTTATAAGGAGAAATTGGGAATGATAAAATGAAGTTTAAATCTTCAGAAAACATCTGTGCTTAATTGCTAAAACCTGCCAAATGCACTAACTTAGGCATCGAAGTGCCAATCTTTAGCTGTTACAGGTCCCACAATGTTAAATCTTAAGTTAAGACCAACCGGAAGCAAAACCACTTCCGGATACTCTTTGACTGGCGCTGGGTGATTATTCAAATCAACAGGGAGCGCCAGTGTCTGGGTAAAGACACATCACTTCACAAAACGTTTCATCTTCCTCTATGAGAAGTTGTGCCTCCTCTGACAAAGCAAAGTGACACATGTCAAAAGGTGTGCCGTTCCAATTAAATGTTTACATTACCCAATGTGCAAACATGTGTTTTCATCTGAAGAGTCATGCCCATTTTACCCTTAGTAACTTTGCATATAAATAGGTTGTCATTTTCACTTTCACATTTTACTTGCACAAATTTACTCACCCACATATTCTCTGCATACATTCATTCATTTCTTCATCCTGTTCTTCATCTTCCTCATCTTCTTCTTCGCATTTCACCACAAACAAACCTTATCCCTCACAACAATGGCCGGCTCACATGAATCTAACCCAGTTACAAAGAAACCTTCCTCATCCAAGAAACACAAGTCGAAATCTGGGAAATCTCGGCATGAACATTCTGGGAAATCTGGGCATCGTGATGAACACCATGAAGTTTCTGGGCAAACCCAGGGGCAGGATGAACATGTCCAGGATCAGCCTGGAATTTCTGGTAGAGTGGGAGAACAGCCAGACGTTTCTGGGCATGAGCAAGAGAGGGAAGCCCAGAGAAAAGGGAAGAAGAAGAAGGTTCAATTTGTTGAAGAGCCTTCTTCCAAAAGGCAAAGGGTTGAAGAGGATGACCCTTCAGTTTACAGGGATGGGGCATTGGAGCCAGTTGCCGCCAAGTTTGAAACAGTTCAACCCTACTTCAACCATGGCATATTCATTGACTTAGCCATGATTGATGAACTAGGGTTTCCCCACCTGCGCCCTTTCCTGGAGAAGTATATGGGCTGGCTAGGAATCAACCAGGACTACAATGTCAACGTCCTGCGAGTCTTCTATCAATCTCTCTCTGGCAAAGTGAAGTACAAGAAGGTTGATGGGAAAGAGCAAATACACAGACTCTCCTTCACTGCCACTGTAAGGGGGAGAACCATCAGGTTCAACTGGAGGACACTGAATGAGATCATGGGGATCACAGAGGAGAACATGAATGAGTGGATATATCCTGAGGCGCTCAAGTACAGCAAGGAGGATCTCGTAACGTTGTATGGGACTGATGGGAAAAAGGTGTCCAAAATGTCTGACACCAACAGGCTGCTGTACTATGTTTACTCCCGGATGATGACTCACAAGGGGGGTAATTTCAATGAGTTCGCCAACATAGACAACCCATGGTTCCCCAGGATTCTCTCCCACCTGCCAATCAACCCCGGCCAGTTGATCTGTCTAGAGCTTCAGCGCTGGATAACTGGTGACAAGTCTGGTCATCTTCCCTATCCCACCATCATTGCCTTCCTCCTTGAGAAGAAGCTCATCAAGGCCACATCTGCTGTGGAGGAAGAAAACGTCAAGTGTAAACCTGTGGGAGCAACCAACATTGGGAAGATGGGGATCAAGTATGTGAGGGCCCCTAAGCCCACTCGCTCAGGATCTCAAGTGGGTAGCGCCTCTGGAACTTCAGCCCCCTCAACATCTGGTGCAGGGGATCAGGAAGTGGACTCCCATGCTAGGCCAAGCCGTGCTGCAAGAGTGCCAACTTCTGTCAAAGCCTTTGCCGAGGAAGTTAAGGAAGAACTTCTCTTTAGACTGCCTGAATCCTTGGTAGGCCCTCTCCGTGCTGAATGTGACATTGGCTTCCAGCAGCAAGGGGAGCGAATTCAGAGGCTCGAAGACAGGGTAGGCCAGATTGAAAACCACATTGCCAGGGTGGATGCAAAACTTGACCTCATTCTCCAGCACCTACAAATTCCCCAACCATCACAAGGTAACCTACCACCACCTCCTCCTCCCCCCCAAAATCCTCCTCCTCCTCCCTCAGGTCACCCTCAACTTCCCCCTCCTCCTCCACCTAACACTCAACCACCACAGCCACCTCCACAAAATGACCATCAATCCCCTCCATCACCAAACAATGATCACCAATCCCAACCTTCACCCAACCATGAACACCAAACCCAAGACACACCCCAACAATCTCCTAGCCAATCACCCCTTCACTCCAACAACTCCCCATCTCCACAAAACTCCCCATCTACACCTCCCTCATCCACTCGCACACCATCCAACCCCTTAGCCGAACACCTTGGATTCCAAACTGCCGTTCACCCCCTCAGCCATATCTATCTACGAGATTACCCACGCCTTCAGCAAATCCCTGAGGATCCTCACTTACCCTTTATCCCATTTACCCCACACTCCTCCACTACCTTCACTGCATATTCCTCCACCTACCCATTCGAAGGTCTATTCGTAGATCCTTCCTGGTTCCCCAACCAACCCACATCCCCAGAAAATACCTTACCTGTCTCTTCCCCAGAATCCTCACCCCAAACTCCATTTGGCCCTGAACCTCCACCCTCCTCTTCATCTACTCCATCCCTGGCACTCGCCCTTGTTGATGATGACAAAAGGGGGAGAAATGTGATGACCGCTCTTCGCCTATCCATGAACACAAGGGATGTGCTCAGCCAGCCATCCCTCTGGCTTGATGAAGACATCACGGCTGCCCTTCGCCGAGCCATGGAGTCTCAGAGACTGAGCGATGCTGAGAGTCTGATTCGTGGGGAAGCCATCTGATTCATGCAACAGCAGCGCTCAGATGAGCAAAGGTCAGAACTGGCAATAGTGTTGGTTGAGCAACCTGATGAACTCTCACAGCCTGAGCCTGAGCCTGAGGTTCCTTCTTCTGAGCCTTCTCCCTCAGCACCTGCACTTACTGTACTTGAGGAGATTATGTTAAAATATGGGTACACAAGGTCTGAGCCACTTGTGAGAGTGAGAGCTGTTCCTATTCCTCCTTCAGCGCCAACTTCTACTCCTGCTTCTCCAGTGGTTAAATCCAGCAAAACAAGAGTGAAGCGTGCTGTCAAAAAGGGGACAGGCATCTCTGAGCCTGCAGACAGTGAGGAAGAGCCTGAGAATCAAGCGTCAGCGTTTCAGTCCTCAGTCAGAGAACAAGCTCAGAAAGTGATGGATGATATCCCACCAGAAGTAGAGGTAAAGCTTGAGGTGGAAGATCTCACCCCAGAGGAACTCGAGAGGTTTAATGGAAACAACAAACTCACCTTCGAGCAATTCACAGTTCTGGATGCTGATAGGGCTAATGCTTTGGCTAAAGAGAAAGCAAAAGGGAAAGGCAAGGCAAGCTTGGCCCAGGACCCTGACTTTCCGGTCTGGAGTGTAAAGATCTCCAACATTCATCTTCCTCACGGTGTCATCCCCATCAACGAGACATCACTTGGTTCTTCCTCTTCTGGGCTAAGTGAGGCCGATGATCTGAGAAGAGCAATTGTGGAGTCCTTGGAGCTAGAAAGGATTAGAAAGGAAAAAGAGGCTAGAGAACTCCAAGAGATCCTTGCTCAGATTGATCAGCAGGAAATGGACGAAGCATGGGCTAGAGTGGAAGAAGAGTATCAAAAGAATCAGAGAGGGAAAAATAACAAGCGCAAGCCTTAACCCCCTTACACTCATGCATCTATCATAACATAGCATTTCATCCTTGTGTTGTTATTACGCACTCTGTAAATTTGCTTACTATGATAATTTTTTTTTCTTCTCATAGTTTTCATGCATAAGCTCTACTTGCACAATTTTGATTACTTGTATATTTTATCTATCTGTGTATTACTAACTTGTAATCTTTTGCTTATCAATAATATTTGTCTAAGTTATTTGTGCCTTATTTAATCTATTGCTTTTATTCTTCTACTAATCCTTTCATATGAACTTAATTGATAAAACTGAGTTTGTCATCATCAAAAAGGGGGAGAATGTTAGAATCTTAAGTTTTGATGAAGACTAAAATATGAAAGAATGAATCAAGTACTTAGAAAGCAATAGGTTAACATAGAATCCCAAGTAAAAGTGCAACCGGATGTGGACTTACTTCCGGATAGATTAGGACTAGCGCTCGCGGATGAATGTCTCATCCCCCAGCGGCAGCAAGAAATTCACTTGGGAAATAACTTAGTCCATAAGCACTAGATATACAAAAACCTTAAGACTAAGCTAAGATTCAACCGGATGTGAATTTGCTTCCTGTTAGATTTAGACTGGCGCTGGCTGTTGGACTAAATGACACTAAGCGTCAGCGAACATAAGCCACGTCCAGTAGAGTTGCTTCCGATAGCTTAGTGACTAGCGCTGACTGTTGGATTGAAGGACACTGAGCGAGAGCGAGTAAAAGTCATTATAATCCTTCATCCAGTAGTAGTGCTTCCGGATGTAAAAGTGCTTCCGGATGCAAGAAAGGCTCCTTAGACTAAATGAACTCCCACTGCATGTGATTAAGTGTTGTTATACTACACATCCCATAGCTTAAGAAAATGACACACCAAGTCACTTGGGAAGACTTAAGAATTAGAGTAACATAACGAGACTCACGCTGACTGATGGATTAGACATCCCCTAGCGTCAGTAGACAAAACACTAAGTCAGAACATAGTCTTAGTAAGATTACTTCCCATAGCAGACAAACCTCCCACAGCATATATAGTTCTTACTGCTACACTTGATTATATATATTACTCTGATGGGACTAACAAGTGTGTGCAGAACTTGGTTGTACTTCCGGATGGAAATGAGCTTCCGGATGAAAGATACTCTTGGCACTGAGATTCATAGACTAATACTTGCAGAGCAAGATTGCCACTTCCGAATGAACGATGATCATCCGTCAGCAAGAGTACAAGAGCCAACGTCACACACTCAGAAGTCAGAATGCTTTTGTCAGAGCAGAGCTGTCAGAGTTGCTTTTCAGAGATAAAGCAAGTCAACCCTGCTAAGCATTAATGAAGATGTACCTCTCAACGGTAACATGGGATTAACGGCTATATTCAAACGTACATATCCTATCTGCCGCCCAAGCCTGAATATTGAGGCCAAGTATAAAAGGAACATCTACATTCAGAAGAGAGACTAGAGAAACAGAGTATATTATCTGAGAAACTAGATTCTACATTCCTCTCATCTTCTACTCTCAGATCTAGATTTGTAACATTATTAGAGAGTAATTCATTTGTACCTAAGTGAGTAACATCATCTATTCTTAGAGAGAATCATTTGTACTTAAGTGTTTATCACAATCAGTTCATTGAGTGAACATATTATCAAATCCTCTAATTGATAAAGGCTGTTCTAAAGCTTGTGCTTGACGAACAGAAGTGTTATCTTACAAAAGTGAGGGGGAGCATTTAGAAGTTTTTTTCTAAATCTCCATAGGTTGCAAGTTAGCCCGCAAAACTTGTGGTTGTAAGGTTTGCAGGTGAGCCCGTTGCAAAACCTGTGGGTTGTTAGGTGAACCCGTGTTCGTAAAACCTATAGTGTAAAGGCTTTCTTGTGCCTGGTTCAAACAAGAGGTTTAGTGGATTGAAAATCTCAGGTGGAGCCTGGGGACTGGATGTAGGTCTGGAAGTGACCGAACCAGGATAAACTCGTGTGTGCTCATTCTGGTTGTTTTAATCTACACATCAAGCGCCACACCACTAGATACTCACTTGTGCTTGGGGTAATACTTCGTCACTCTCATCAAGCACAAGGAGTAAAGTTTTAAAAGGGAGAATTTTTATAAGTTTTATTCTGCCACCCAATTCACCCCCCCCTCTTGGGTGACAGCCACGCATTTCACCCCTCTCCTTCACCCCCTCCCTCACCTCCTCACTCACCACCCAGATATGGCCCTGAACCCCCTCCATCCTCCTCTCCCTTCTCCCTGGCCCTCGCCCTTATTGATGATGCCAAAAGGGGGAGAGATATTCTCACTCAACCCTCCCTATGGCTAGATGAGGACATTGCTGCTGCCCTCCGCCGTGCCATGGATCTGAAAAGAATGGGAAGAGCTGAAAGTTTGATCCGAGGGGAAGCCATCAGATTCATGCAACAACGCTCAGCCAGCAAAAGGTCTAATCTGGAAATAGTGTTGGTTGATCAGCCTGCTGAGGCTCCACCATCTGAGCCTGAGTCTTCATCTGCTGTCGTTCCTCCCTCTGAGCCGTCACCATCTGCTGAGCCTCCTCCGTCTGTGCCTGCTCGGAATGTGTTTGAAGAGATCTTGACTAAGTATGGGTATAAGAGGCCAGACCCGCCAGTTATAGTGATTGCCAAGCCAATTCCTCCTTCTGAACCAGTTTCTGCCCCTCCTCCTCCAGTGGTCAGATACAGCAAATCAAGGAAAAAGTCTGTTGCCAGAAAAGGGGTGACTGTCTCTGAGTCTTCTGAGAGTGAAGAAGAGGAACCACGTGGTCGCTCTGAGGATCATGAGTTAGAAAGGGTATCTCAAGCAGGGGAAGCATCTGAGCCCCAGTCCTCCACCCAAGCGCCTCCAGAAGAAATTCCACCACTAGTGGAAGTTAAGTTAGAGGTGGAAGACATGACTCCAGAGGAATTTGAGCGGTATGGCTGGACTAATCGGATCACCTTTGAACAGCTTGTTTGCCTCGATGCAGAAAGGGAACTTGCTAAGCCTCCTCAAGAGAAAACGAAAGGGAAAGGCAAGGGAAAGGGGAAAGCAAGTTCAAGTCAGGCTGAAGACCCCAACTTTCCTGTGTGGAATGTAAAGGTCAAGACCGTCCATTATCCCTTTGGATCCATTCCCATTTCAGAGTCACCATTTGGAGAATTTGCTGGGCTTACTGAGGTCAATAAACTGAAAAGGGCTATTGAGGAATCTCTGGAGCTTGAAAGGCAAAGAAAGGCCAGAGAGGAGAAAGAGCTCCAAGGTATTCTTGCTCAGATTGATCAACAAACGAAAGAAGAGAAGTGGGCTGAGATGCAAGAGGAGCATAAGCAGAAACAGTTAGAGAGAAACAAGAGGCACCCGCTCTAGAACCCCAACCTCTCATGCATTTTAGCTTAGGACTTTTTCTTCTTCATATTTTTCATGCATAAGTCATCTGCCTTACTGTTCAGTAATTGTACTTATGTTTTCCTTATCATATTTGTAACTGATTTACTAATGAAGTTCATCCTTGAGTTCATCTGTGTGTTATTTAATTATTTACTTAGTATGAACTTATTAGATAACTTAGTTTGTCATCATCAAAAAGGGGGAGAATGTTAGAATCTTAAGTTTTAATGAAGACTAAAATATGAAAGAACCAGATAAATACTTAGAAAGAATTAGGTTAATATAGAACCCCATATAAGAGTACAACCGGATGTGGATTTACTTCCGGATGGATTAGGACTAGCGCTCGCGGATGAAAGGCTCATCCCACAGTGGAAGCTTGTAAGTCACTAAGTCAGAACTAAGTCTAAGAGTGTTAGAGTACCAAAGCCTTGAGACTAAGTTAGGACACAACCGGATGCAGAATTGCTTCCGGAAGTCTTAGAGTAAATTGAGTGACTAGCGTTGTCTATTGGATTAGACAACACCGAGCGTCAGTGGATATAACACTAAGTCATAACATAGTTTCTAGTAGGAGTGCTTCCGGATGTGGAATTGCTTCCGGAAGTAAGAGAGCTTCCCATAGACAATTGAATTCCCACTGCATGTGACTATGTGTTATTATTGTTGAACTAACGTTTAAGTGCAGAACTGAGTATTGTTGCTTCCGGATGTGGACTTGCTTCCGGTAGCAATCAGAATGTCAGAACGTACAACAATCAGAATGTCAGAATTGCTTTTTGGCAGAGCAGAGTTATCAGAGTTGCTTTTCAGAGATAAAGCAAGTCAACTCTGCTGAGCATTAATGGAGCATTAATTGGTTCAACGGTAACAAGGGAATAACGGCTAAGTTCAAACGGCATTGTTACCTACCAAGAAAGAGAATCCTTGAAGATGCTATATAAAGAAGTTCATCCTCATTTATGAAGATCATCGAAGAAACTAGAGAGAGAAACCGAGCATACTCTTCAAGCATTCAAAGCTGCCCAGAAAAGCAAGAGAGCACTTAATACATTGAGAGTTTTATTTATTATCCATCTTGTACTCTTTGTAGTTAAGTCTCTTCATTTATTGAGAGCATTCATTGTACTTAAGTGAGTAACATCATCTGTTCTTAGAGAGAACTTAGTTAGAAAATCCTTTGTTTGAAAGGTTGAACCCTTACAGGTAGTAAGGGGGAGCGAGTCTGTAAGGTTGCAAGTGAGCCCATGTAAAACTTGTGGTTGTAAGGTTGCAAGTGATCCCGTGGTAAAACTTGCGGTTGTAAAGGTTCCAGGTGAACCCGTTGTAAAACCTGGGGATTAGTGGAACTCAATCTGGGTGATTGAGAACTGGACGTAGGTCAAGAGTTGGACCGAACCAGTATAAAAATCTTGTGTGTTTTTTATTGTTTGTTTTATTTGGTAGCACAATTCACCCCCCCTCTTGTGCATCCTCACTTTCACAATTAATTCCAATAAGCATGCGCAATAAAATATGCCAATAATGATCAAATATATCAATTAAATCACACTAATTAAGCTCAATTGCACATGCTTAAAGGCATAAAATTCGGTCCAATCATCAAGGCTACCTCTACTTGGGTCGCTGACAATTCCTCTCATGTTCTCGTTGACCCTGTAGGTTTTTTTCTTCTTTTGCCAACCCCTTTTAAAATTATATGCGAAAATTATATTATACTACATGTTTGATATTTGATGATGAGTTCGTCTTTTTTATGGCATTCAAAAAGTGGTGGATGCTGTTGAATTCACTCCCAAAGTTGAGGTGGATTTCGAAGGCATTCACTATTTTGATAATGGCCCACTCACCATTCATCACTAAATTTAGTGGTCAGACTTCCTTATGGTAAGATTTTTTCACCTTTTTGCCTTCGATTATTCTAAATTGGGTGTTTTGAAGCTGAATGGGTTGAACGAAAATTTGGGATTTTTCTTCTGATTGTTTCTATTCGTTGAATTATCCTTTGATTTCCTGCTATTGTGAAGATTGAATGGTGTTTAGAAATGATTAGGAGAGTGTGATAGAAGGGTTCTTGTCACTCACTCTATGTTCAATTTCTTTTCTGTATGTGGTGTAGAGATTGAATTTCTTGTTGGAATCCTGTATGTTTCTTTTAGTAATGTGAGCTTTAATTTCTAGACCATTAGTCATAGAAAATGTTGAATCAAGCTAAGTGCTATGCTTGTTCTGATATGAAATTTGGGGGTCTTTGCTTTTCTTTAATCATCATTTCGAATTGGATTAGTTAGAGGCAAGAATGGTGTTGAAAGGTCATGTTTGCTCATCTTCAAGGTGACAAGCTGTGCTTTTTTCTTATACATTATCACTACCACAGATTACCCCATTTACATGCGCTTATTTTGGCCTCTACATACGCTTATAAAGCGCATGTAGAGGGGGGCGCTGGTAAAGGCTCTACATGCGCTTTTTAAAAGCGCATGTAGATGTGCCTCTACATGCGCGCATGTAGAGGTATGCACATGCGCTTTAAGCGCATGTAGAGGTAGGTACCTCTACATGCGCTTAAAGGGCACGTAGAGGTACCTACCTCTACATGCGCTTAAAGTACCTCTACATGCGCTTAAAGCGCATGTACAGCTATATATTTTTTTTTAATATATATTTTTTTACATTTGCCACCTGTATACACGTAATTCTGCCACTGCACCAATGGTATACATTAAGTAGCACGTGGCTGATTTTAACCAAAATGTACCAGAAACATTTACACTTACTCAAAACCTAATAAGTCACCAGAACTTGTTTTCACATATATATAAGGGCGAAGGCCCAACAATGATACATAACTATTGGCCAAGGAACAGAAATAGTACATAACTATTTCGAGGTACAGAAATGATACCCAACTTTTCCATGTGATCAAAAATGATATTTTCACTAATATAACAATAATATTAGATATGAAATGTCCAAAATGCCCTTATAATTAAATAAACTTTTACCTATCGGCGATTAATTTAGGGGGAAGGCCCAAAAATGATACATAACTATTGGCCAAGGAACAAAACTGATACATAACTATTGCAAGGTACACCAATGGTACCCAACTTTTAATATGGGATCAAAAATGATGTTTTCACTAATATGACATTTAGATTACACATGAAAAGTCCAAAATGCGCTTATAAATTAAATAAATTTTCTTCCTCACCCTCTCCTTCCTTAGCTTCTTTATTCTACCAACATTTCCTTCAATAAATAACTCATCTACCGGTGGCTTCAACTCTCCACAACTCGTTAGGGCGATCAGGCTGCAAAAACATGAAAACGGAGAAGTTAAATGAGAGCAAAAGAGCGGTGCGTGTAGCAAAAGAGCGGTTCTTTAAGATGTGTAAGTTCGTTAATCACCCACACTTACACATCTTAAAGCACATCATTTCATTTCATTTTGCTACACGCACGCTATTTTGCTCCCATTTAACTTCTCCGTTTTCATGTTTTTACAGCTTGATCGCCCTAACGAGTTGCGGAGAGTTGAAGCCGCCGGTAGACGAATTATTTATTGAAGGAAGTGTTGGTAGAAGAAAGAAACTAAGGAAGAAGAGGGTGAGGAAGAAAATTTATTTAATTATTAGTGAAAATATCATTTTTTATCCCATGTTAAAAGTTGGGTACCATTAGTGTACCTTGCAATAGTTATGTATCATTTTTGTTCCTTGGCCAATAGTTATGTATCATTTTTGGGCCTTCGCCCTAAATTAATAGCCGGCCTGTAAAAGTTTATTTAATTATAAGGGCATTTTGGACATTTCATGTCTAATATTATTGTCATATTAGTGAAAATATCATTTTTGAACACATGGAAAAGTTGGGTATCATTTTTGTACCTCGAAATAGTTATGTACTATTTCTGTTCCTTGGCCAATAGTTATGTATCATTTTTGGGCTTTCGCCCTATATATAAACATCACCAAAATATATATGCACTACTGTACTGCAATTGTGCCCAAAAGAAGATCTACCTCATAACCAAAAGAATATTATGCACGGCCATTGCACTAAAAGAAGATCTACCTCATCACCAAAATATTTGCCACTTGCACCAAAGAATAAAAAAGATATGAACCTACATGAAAGAATAGTATAATATCAAAGATGAACTAATAAACAAGCCACAATTGATCAAAAGTCAAAGCGAAAATTCCTTCAGGGATGTCCATAATATAAAGCTACCAATTCCTAAGTAAGACTACATGCAGCAAAAGATCATATATAAAGTGAACCTTATTGATGGAAATTAAATGCAATGTTGAGACCTGCCAAAGGATAAGAATAAAACCTTAACCAACATACATTCTAGAGTAGACAAAAAGAAATATAAGATAAAGAAAATGGCACACTTAAATCTTAAGGACATCAGAAAAAATGGATTCTGCAGGTCATATCTACACTTTTAAAACCACATAATTTCAAAATACAAAACTTTTTTCTTCTTGCATTTGGACTGAGAGTTAGCATCCAAAAGTCTTTTCTATGTATAAGTACTACAAAAAAGAGTTAATAGCTAAATTTGCATTTAAAAGATGAAATGAGGAAGCTACAAAAAATGTAATTTGATAATATACTAAAATTAATGGAAAAAAGGACCACATACCAGGAAGGGCCTTTAGTGACCACTGAAACACTTTGATTGCAGCATCTATTGAACCGCTTTTTGCATGCCATGTAGCATAATCATACCATATATCGGGATAATGGTATAAATACATCAGACACTGAATACAAGGACAATGCAATAAGCAATCCCATAAATAAAAGGACAAATAAACAAAAACATGATAAAAGTAAAACACATGTTTGATGTTGTTAATACCACAACTCAATAAGGGAGAGGTTTTATTTCCACTTTCACTACATAGATCGACCCAATGTACAACGGAATTGCTTCCTATGGGCTGTTATGTAAAGTCCCTAAGTAGGAGTAGTTAGTTGTGGTAGTTGTTGTTGTTATTGTTGTTGCTATACTCTGTTATATTTTCTGTTATAGTTCGTCAGACTCTTATATTTTCTGTTATGGCCGAGTGAGACTAAAGGGAAACAATACCTATAAAACCCTTTTTGGCCCCATTTGTACGTGTGTTGTTGATTGAATAATATCAGAGTTTATATTTTCTCTCTTCTTCTTTCTCTCTTTCTATCTAGTTTTTCATCATTATTTTCTCTAAATACATACTATGGACAACATACTATTAATTGTAAAGTTATTTATAAACTATGTCAATAATGAAATATATTAGCAATTGCCATAATCAGCAGCTAGTTGCTGATAGTTTAACCAAGAAATCTTGGATTGCCACACTGAACAGGTCAATCCCCTTATATCTATATAGCCTAAATATATTATAAGGTGAGTTAACTTCTAACAGTCATATTTGGTCCTAATATCCTAACTGAACCTCATTCTAAATAATGTCACATTTTAATGAATATTTCCTTCAATATTACACTAACATATCAGATATCATGATCAATTTTTCCATTTATTGCAACAAATTCCAATTCAGAATCAGTACAAAATAAACCATTCTCTTGGGATTACCTGCTCATATGTAAATATGATTCGCTTGTTTGAGGAAGTAGAGTCTATTCTCTGGGGATTTCCTCTGGAATGCAAAATGATTATCTTAGTCACATAGATCACTATAAATTGCTATAAAGTCAAAATATAAATGCCAAAGTTTCATAGCGATCTATTAGCTATTTTGAATGATGATGCTCATACAGATGCATAATATTCTGAATGATGATGCTCATACAGATGCACAATATTCTGAATGATGATGCTCATACAACTTATAAAAAATATTTGCGTTAATGGTAAATGAATGAATACACAAACTCATGAAATCAAATAGCTAGAGCATGATCAGCATCAATTATATGTTTCATCCCACAATCAGCAATGGATTGTAAACTACAACACTAAGAAAGAACAATAATATTCTCACTTTTCAAAAGCCAAGAGTCTCTTCCATGCCATCCATTGACCTTCTTCCTATGAAAGAAACAGATTACAACCATTCATGACAAATAATTGGAGGACAATGTTCAATCTGCAAATTCAATAATAGCTTTAACTCAAAAACCTAAATTATTAAGTGAAAACATGTGGTTGGTTTAACTAATATCTTATCCGGCTTTGAATGTGGATGTAAGCCCATCATGAATTGAGGCAAAACTAAACTTTCATCATGAAAGAAAGGGGGAACAGCAACAATAATTAAACGCTAGAACACTTGATCACTAGCACTTCAATACCATATCAATGACTACTTCAACCACACAGCGTGAGCAGCAAAGTGATCCATGATCAGTTTTTATCAATATAAGTAACAAATAAATACATCTAACACAATGAAAATTCCAGAAAAAAACATAATACTTGACAGCAAGCTGAATGACAACTTTCAAGAGAATTACTACACAAAGATACAGAAAATTACCTTGGCAGATCCATTTGGTGGTACAGCAAGCATATTCCAATCGATTTCATCAACATATTTCTTCCTCTCCCTGTATACTGCCCTGGCACTAGTATATTTTGGTTGATATTCAGATATCAATCCTTTAGCCTGCGAAATACTTAAACCATTAGACTGCGTGCCCTTGGTAAATTCTTAATGAAATACCACAGAACACCTTTAGGTACAAGTATGCCATAATTTCAGATAAACTAATGAATATCAAAGACCCATAAATTACCAACTGACGGCTAACGAAATTTTCAAAATTTTCATTTCCTTCCAGAGCTGTTCAATGTGATGGGTAGGAGTAACAATGGCGTCATATGATTAAAGAACTAACATACCAAAGAGGAACCTGGAGACAAATTAACAAACACCGACTAAAAATCTATTTGGTGGCATCTTCATTATTCACAGCCATATTTTCCTCCACATACTACTTCCAAAACTTAGCATGTGCCAATAGCCAACAATATTAAATCATGATAAATATAAATTCGTATGAACAAAATTTCACAACAAAAGTATCGGAGCTTTCGATTTTGAATGGGGAAAGCATCGGAGCTTTCGATTTTGAGTAAGGGATGACCGGCGACAGCGGTGATGGTCGGAGACGGTGGCGGCAACAGTGGAAAGCCGTGGTGGGGGCGGAAGGTTCAAACGGAAGGTTCAAAATGGCCAAATGATCAAGAATTTCGAAAACCATAAGAAACCCTAACATTTCAACACTTGCATTGCTCCAAAATTCATTATAACTCAAAATTAAACAATTATAACCCATAGATCACTTAGAATCACCTTAGTTTGGTTCTCAAACAACCAATTTCCTCCCTGAACATACAAAATTTTAATTTACACAAAAACCCTAGAAATATATCTCCCAAATCAAGAGCAAAGGGAAAAGGGAAAGAAGAGACATTACCCGATGTTTAAGAGCTCTCATTAGCCTCCAAGTTCGCCGGAGAACTCGCCGGGAAAACGAATGGACCTCCGGTCATTACAAACCCAACTCTTCATTCTCTCTTTCACGCCACACACACACACACAGACGCGCAAATAGAAGGGGAAAAGGGAGGAGAGTACTCTTCCCTCGCTGGTGTGACGGCGCCACCGTTGTCCTCTCTCCATCACCACCGAAGCTGCCATTGAAGTCGCTGGAAGTTGCCGGAACAAAAGAGAACGAAGAGGATAGGAAGAAGGGAAAGCCACGATGGTTCTAGGTCACACACCACTCTCCGCCGTCGTTCGTCGTCGCCGCTGCCGTCATGAGCATCGCCGGAGGAAGCCGAAGAAAAGGAAGAGAGTTTGAAGACAAGAAACCCTAGGGGGAAGAGGGGTGTCGGGTTTTAGAAGAGGAAATCAGGGTGAGGATAAAAAAGAGGGTGGGGAAGTTTTTTATATAATTTTTAATAAATATTTTTAATAAACATGCCTATACATGCGCTTTAAGCGCATGTAAAGCACAAGGTCCATGTGTTTTAAGCATTACATATGATTTTTATCTTTTGAACTGAATTATAATATTCTTTAATTCAAAATAATTATAAGTTGTATTAGTTGATGTTCCTGTGAAGTTTTCATTGAAACAACTTCCTATACATGCGCTTAAAGCGCATGTATAGGTTTTCATTTGTTATTTCAACATGCTTTGGCCTATACATGCGCTTAAAGCGCATGTAAAGGCACAAGGCTCATCTCATTCAAACATTTCATATGATTTTGAGCTTTTGAACTAAATTATTATATAATTTGTCTCAAAATACACAAATATTGGATTATTTGATCTTTTTGTGTTGTTTTCATATAAGCAACAGCATATACATGCGGTTAAAGCGCATTTATAGGCTCTACATGCGCTTAAAGCGCATGTAGAGCCCGTACATGCACTTTAAGCGCATGTACAGGCAGCATTTCCACATACAAAATTGGTAATGGAGCTTTGAAACACTAAGTACACAAGCAGGAACACCTTATGAGGTCTGAGGAGGATCTCTTATGCATGACTCCATGTTTTGCACTTCAGTAGTGCCTTTACATGCGCTTAAAGCGCATGTAAAGGGTGTTTCAACATTTTCATAGCACCCAAAAGTGGTAATGGAGCTTTGAAACACTAAGTCCACAAGCAGGAACACCTTATTGTTAGAATCTTAAGTTTTGATGAAGACTAAAATATGAAAGGACCAGATAAATACTTAGAAAGAATTAGGTTAATATAGAACCCCATGTAAGAGTACAACCAGATGTGGATTTACTTCCGGATGGATTAGGACTAGCGCTCGCGGATGAAAGGCTCATCCCACAGCAGAAGCTTGTAAGTCACTAAGTCAGAACTAAGTCTAAGAGTGTTAGAGTACCAAAGCCTTGAGACTAAGTTAGGACACAACCGGATGCAGAATTGCTTCCGGAAGTCTTAGAGTAAATTGAGTGACTAGCGCTGTCTATTGGATTAGACAACACCGAGCGTCAGTGGATATAACTATAAGTCATAACATAGTTTCTAGTAGGAGTGCTTCCGGATGTGGAATTGCTTCCGGAAGTAAGAGAGCTTCCCATAGGCAATTAAACTCCCACTGCATATGACTATGTGTTATTATTGTTGGACTAACGTTTAAGTGCAGAACTGAGTGTTGTTGCTTCCGGATGTGGACTTGCTTTCGGTAGCAATCAGAATGTCAGAACGTACAACAATCAGAATGTCAGAATTGCTTTTTGGCAGAGCAGAGTTGTCAGAGTTGCTTTTCAGAGATAAAGCAAGTCAACCCTGCTGAGCATTAATGGAGCATTAATTGATTCAACGGTAACATGGGATTAACGGCTAAATTCAAACGGTTTGTTACCTACCAAGAAAGAGAATCCTTGAAGATGCTATATAAAGAAGTTCATATTCATTTATGAAGATCATCGAAGAAACTAGAGAGAGAAACCGAGCATATTCTTCAAGCATTCAAAGCTGCCCAGAAAAGCAAGAGAGCACTTAATACATTGAGAGTTTTATTTATTATCCATCTTGTACTCTTTGTAGTTAAGTCTCTTCATTTATTGAGAGCATTCATTGTACTTAAGTGAGTAACATCATTTGTTCTTAGAGAGAACTAAGTTAGAAAATCCTTTGTTTGAAAGGTTGAACCCTTACAGGTAGTAAGGGGGAGCGAGTCTGTAAGGTTGCAAGTGAGCCCGTGTAAAACTTGTGGTTGTAAGGTTGCAAGTGATCCCATTGTAAAACTTGCGGTTGTAAAGGTTCCAGGTGAACCCGTTGAAAAACCTGGGGTTTTAGTGGAACTCAATCTGGGTGATTGAGAACTGGACGTAGGTCAAGAGTTGGACCGAACCAGTATAAAAATCTTGTGTTTTAGTTGTCTGTTTTATTTGGATGCACAATTCACCCCCCCTCTTGTGCATCCTCACTTTCATTTGGTATCAGAGCTTGGTCTTTCTGACTTGATTCCAACGAATCTAGAAAGAAAAGATCCAGTGATGGATGCTAAACATCATTTCCTCCCCGATGTAGCTATGCAGCCAAACAAGCCTCCAGGCTTTGATGTGTTTAACTACCCCTTCTGGAAGTTCAAGATGGAGAACTTCATCAAGGCCAGTGGTCTTCACATTTGGGATGTGATTGAGCGTGGTGACAATGTTCCACTAGATGATGAAGGTTTTGCAAAGCCTCGATCTCGCTTCACCAATGATGATTACTTTCAAGTGGAGCTAAATTTCAAGGCCATTCACTATATTCAATGCGCCCTGAGTCCGAAGGAGTTCCACAGGATAAGTCACCACAAAACAGCAAAATAAATGTGGGAGGCCCTTGAGGCAGCTCATTCTGGAACCAAGGGAGTAAAGGCCAGACGCTTTGAGATGCTGGTTGAGGAGTTTCACAAGTTCACAATGCTTCCAAATGAGCCAATCAGAGAGTTGGAGCTCAGATTCACCCATCTTATAAACAATCTAGCCTCTCTGGGAAAGGACATTCCTGAGGAAGAACAAGTGAGCAAAATCCTAAAGGTGTTAAAGGGTGACTGGATTACCAAGGTGACCATTCTGCAGGAAGTCCAGGGAGAGTCAACCAGCTCTATCACTGCTTTATTTGGTTCTCTGGCTGAGTATGAACCAACCCTGTTGGCCCAAAGAGCTCATCAAGCTGCTGCTAAAGCCAAAAATCTTGCTCTTGTTGCTCCCAGCAAGGAAAGGAATGATGATGATGTTGAGGTTGATGAGGAAGATATAGACGATGAAGAAATGGCTATGATGGTGAGAAAGTTCAAAAAGTTCTTCAGAAAGAAAGGAGGCTTTCAGAAAGGAGAATCTAGCCATAAGAAGGATTATAAGAAGGAAAGGGCCCCTGTGTGCTTCGAATGTAAGAAACCTGGTCATTTCAAGGCAGAGTGCCCGAGCCTTCAGAGAGCCAAAGGGAAGGACAAGAGGAAAGCCTTCGTGTCCTCAATCTGGGTAAATAGTTCTGATGAAGAAGCTAGGGATGAGGAAGAGGTTGCAAACCTTTGCCTTGTTGCTAGGGAAGATGGAGAAGAGGCATCTTCAGACTTCGACTCCATCCATGGTGATGAGGTAACCCTTACTGAACTCCAAGAAGCTTATAACGATATTCATAGAGAGTTCTTTCGTTTATGTAAGGCTTACAAGGTGTTGAGAATGAAAAATGAATCACTTGAGTTCTCGGTGGACTCACTAAGTGAAGAGCTAGCGGAAGCCAAAAAGCTTCCGGTAGCAGATGGCAAGGGAAATCCCCAAGCGGAACCCAATACCTCAACACCAGAGAGCTGCATCAACTGCAGCAAAATCTCTGCTGAAAGGGATAGACTACAAAATGCCCTACAAAAATTCACAAATGGTTCTGAAATGCTGAATGTCATTTTGATGAATCAGAGGGCATATAGAGATAAAACTGGATTAGGGTACAAGCATAAAGAGAAAAAGTGGGTGGAACCTAAAGTGAAACCATACTTAAAGTTTTTCCACAAAGCCACTAGTCACAGCTCCACACCCTTTAGCTTCTGCAACTATTGCAACAGGAAGGGACACTCAACGTCCACCTGCAATGAAAAGAAGCATGGAGCTAACAGCACCTATAAATGGGTTCCAAAAGGAACCAGAGTAACCAAGGATCCTCCAAGAAAAGAAACTAAAGGAGGACAAGGATCTAGAACTTGGAAACATATTCCAAGGGAAGTCCGTCAGCCTAGAGCCCACACAAGGCCAGAGGCACAACACAATCACAAACCTAAGGTCAACACTGGACCAAAGGTTATGGGAACTAATGATAAAGGACCCAATAAAGGTTGGGTACCTAAGCTTGTCTAATCCTTGCAGGTCTGTCTCAAAGCATCCAAGAACAGAAAGTGATACATTGACAGCGGATGCTCGAGACATATGACTGGTGACAGAGACAAGTTCAAATCCTTGGTGATCAAAGATGGAGCCAAAGTGAATTTTGGAGGGAATCAAAGCGGAAAGATCACTGGGGTTGGAGAAGTTGGACCTGTCAAAGATGTCTATCTGGTTGATGGTCTCTCTCACAACCTGCTGAGCGTGAGCCAGAGCACTGACAAAGTAAACTGGAATGAGAGAGTCCTCAAAATAGCAGCCATATGGACAAATCATGGAGGAGAGTTTGAGAATCACAACTTCTCGGAGCTGTGTGAGGAGAATGGAATTGATCACAACTTCTCAGCTCCCAGAACCCGTCAACAGAATGACGTGGTTGAAAGGAAGAACAGGGTTCTGACAGAGATGGCCAGAAGCATGCTCAATGAGAAAGAGGTTTCTCAAGTGTTCTGGGCGGACGCTATGAGCACTGCTTGCTACATCTCCAACAGAGCCTATGTTTGCAAGGGCTTAGAGAAGACTCCCTATGAGCTGTACAAAGGTAGAAAGCCCAACATCAGCCACCTCAGAATCTTTGGATCAAAATGTTATGTTCATAACAATGGAAAGGTAAACCTGGGTAAGTTTGATCCAAAAGCTGATATAGGTGTTTTCATAGGATTTTCCCTTAGGAGTAAGGCTTATAGAATATACAACATGAGAACTAGAACTGTAGAAGAATCTATGCATGTTGTATTCGATGAGAATCCTACATGGGAACAATCCACAGAAGATGATGGGATATTAAATTTTTCAAAACCACCATCATCTTCACCACCAAAAGAAACACCAGCAAGTGATCCCAAGGAAGAAGATGAACCCAGTGATGAACCTAGGGTGCAGACGGTCCCTGATGAGGTACAGTTGCCAACAGCTAGGAGACATCACAGGGATCATCCTCTTGACCAAGTGCTTGGTGATGTTTCTTCTGGTGTCAGAACCAGAAGGCAGGTTCAAAATGAAGTTGAGTTTGGAGCCTTCCTGTCTCAGATCGAACCAACTTCAGTTGAACAAGCTCTTAAGGACTGTGATTGGATTATTGCCATGCAGGAAGAGCTTAATCAATTTGAAAGAAGCCAAGTTTGGGAGCTAGTCCCTAGACCGTCTCACCAATCCATTGTTGGGACCAAATGGGTCTTTAAGAACAAACTGGATGAGACTGGTCAGATCACTAGGAACAAAGTCAGACTAGTAGCAAAAGGGTATAACCAAGAAGAGGGCATAGACTATGAAGAAACCTTTGCTTCAGTTGCAAGACTTGAAGCAATAAGGATTCTTTTAGCCTTTGCATCCATGAAAGGTTTTAAACTATATCAGATGGATGTGAAGAGTGCTTTTCTTAATGGTTATATTAAGGAAGAGGTTTATGTTGAGCAACCTCCTGGCTTTGAGGATCATAAGCACCCTAAGCATGTGTATAGACTAAAGAAAGCGTTGTATGGCCTGAAACAAGCTCCACGAGCTTGGTATGAGAGACTCAGCAGCTTCCTGCTGGGAAAGGGTTTCTCAAGAGGCAAATTAGATAATACACTGTTTATCTTGCATAAGGATAGAAATATGTTAGTTATCCAGATATATGTTGATGATATTATTTTTGGAGCAACTAACGAGAAACTCTGTGAGGAGTTTTCTAAGACAATGCAGGGGGAATTCGAGATGTCAATGATGGGAGAACTAACCTTCTTCCTAGGCCTGCAGATCAAGCAAAAGAAAGAAGGCATCTTCATCTCCCAAACTAAGTACTGCAGAGAACTTCTCAAGAAGTTTGGGATGGATGAATGCAAGGAGTATGATACTCCTATGAGCACCACTGCCGCACTCGATGCTGATGTAAAGGGAAGTACGGTCAACCTGCCCATGTATAGGGGAATGATAGGTTCCCTGCTATACTTAACGGCTAGCAGACCTGATATTCAGTTTAGTGTAGGGATGTGTGCTAGGTTTCAAGCCAACCCCAAGGAATCTCACTTAACTTGTGTTAAACGTATTTTAAGATACCTTGAGGGAACTCAAGAACTTGGTCTCTGGTATCCCAGAGGTAACCAAGAGTTCTTATGGGCTTATTCTGACGCTGACCATGCAGGTTATAAGACAGATAGAAAGAGCACCAGCGGACAATGTGCCTTCCTAGGAGGTTGTCTGGTGTCTTGGGCAAGCAAGAAGCAAACCTGTGTGTCGCTGTCATCCAAAGAGGCAGAGTATATTGCTGCTGCAAGCTGTTGTGCACAAGTGCTGTGGCTGAAAAATCAACTGAGGGATCTTGGCTTAGAGTTCCCTGAGGCTCCCATTCTTTGTGACAACACCAGCACCATCAGCCTCGCCAAGAATCCAGTCCAGCACACAAGAACAAAGCACATTGACGTCAGACATCACTTCATCAGAGATCATGTTCAGAAGAAGGATGTCAAGGTGCAATTTGTTCCCACTCAGCATCGGCTTGCAGATATCTTCACCAAGCCTCTGGGGGTAGATCAATTTACTTTTATTAGAGGAAATTTGGGAATGGTAAACCCAAATGAAGTTTAATCTTCAGAATAAACCTGTGCTTAAATGTTAAAACCTGTAAACTGTACTAACTTAGGCATCGGAGTGCCAATCTTTAATTTTGCAGGTCCCCCAATGTTAAATCTTAAGTGTGGTTCTTCCAGAAGCAAATCTCCTTCCGGAAGCTCATTTGCTGCCGCTTAGGCATGACACTCTGCAATCGGAAGCACCAGTGTTTTGGGAAAGAAAGACACGTCACTTGAGAAAATGTTTCATCTTCTCCCACAGAAAATTGTGCCTTCTCTGACAATCTGAAGAGACACGTGGCATAAAGGTGCGCCGTTCCAATTTAAACTTATACGTTTTCCCATAAAAGGTGCATATTTTCAATGAAGAGTCATTATGAACCATCACATTGAATGTCACATTGCATAAATAGGGCACAACTATTCATTCATCACTTCTCACACAAATCGCCACTCACAAATCCTCTAAAACCCTTCCATCTTCATCTTCATCTTCATTTCATCTTCATCTTCATCTTCATCTTCTTCTTCTTCTTCTGTGCATAACATTCACTGTGCATTTCATTCACCCACACATTCACCCACACAAAAATGGCCGGTTCACATGAATCCAACCCTATTCTCCAGAAAGCCTCCTCCTCCAAGAAGTCAAAGGGTTCTGGAAAATCTGGAAAATTTGGGGATTCTGGGAAAAAGAAGAAGAGAGTCCAGTTTGCCGAAGAACCTTCTTCAAAACGTTAGAGGGTTGAAGATGACTTCTCAGTGTATCTTTCTGGGCCATTGGAGGCTGTTTCTCCTGCGTTTGAGAACAGAAATCCCTATCTTACCAATGGGATTTTTGTGGATCTGGAGCTGCTTGAAAAACTGGGTTTTGATTTATCTTCTCATCTCCAGAAATACATGAACTGGCTGGGGATTCAGAATGAATATAACGTCCATGTTCTCAGGGTGTTCTATGAGTCTCTCTCTGCCAAACCAAAGTACAAGAACGCCACTGAGAATGTGTCTGCCATTGGCCGGGTTGATTTCAAGGCCACTGTGAGAGGGAGAAAGATCAAGTTCAACTGGAGGGATATAAACCGCTTCTTGGAGGTCACTGACGAAGAAATGAACAAGTGGACCTTCCCTGAGAAGCTGGATCAGGAAGCGCTGGAGCAGGTTTATGAAACCAAGGGGAAGAAGGTGTCTGGTATGCCCGACCCAAAGCGGGTGGTCCAGTACATCTACTCAAGGATTATGGCAAACAAAGGGGGAAACTTCAATGAGTTCACCTAGCTGGACAACCCCTGGCTCGCCAAGAAACTAGAGAGAGAAACCAAGCATACTCTTCAAGCATTGAAAGCTGCCCAGAAAAGCAAGAGAGCACTTAATACATTGAGAGTTTTATTTATTATCCATCTTCTACTCTTTGTAGTTAAGTCTCTTCATTTATTGAGAGCATTCATTGTACTTAAGTGAGTAACATCATTTGTTCTTAGAGAGAACTAAGTTAGAAAATCCTTTGTTCGAAAGGTTGAACCCTTACAGGTAGTAAGGGGGAGCGAGTCTGTAAGGTTGCAAGTGAGCCCGTGTAAAACTTGTGGTTGTAAGGTTGCAAGTGATCCCGTGGTAAAACTTGCGGTTGTAAAGGTTCCAGGTGAACCCGTTGTAAAACCTGGGGTTTTAGTGGAACTCAATCTGGGTGATTGAGAACTGGACGTAGGTCAAGAGTTTGACCGAACCAGTATAAAAACCTTGTGTTTTAGTTGTCTGTTTTATTTGGTAGCACAATTCACCCCCCCTCTTGTGCATCCTCACTTTCAAGGAGGATCTCTTATGCATGACTCCATGTTTTGCACTTCAGTAGTGCCTTTACATGCGCTTAAAGCGCATGTAAAGCCCAATATCCATATCATTTTAAAGATTTTCATATCATTTTGAATTTTTGAGGTAAATTATTTTTATACTTTAACTTAAAATACTTAAATCTTGTCTTAGTCAATGTTTTTGTGATTTTCTATTGAAGTACATCTCTTTACATGCGCTTCAAGCGCATGTATTAGCTTCCTTTTGTTATTTTAGTAAGCTATGCCCTATACATGCGTTTAAAGCGCATGTAAAGCCCAATTAACATATCATTTTAAAGATTTTCATATGATTTTGAACTTTTCACCTAAGTTCTTTTTATATTTTATCTCTAAATACTTAAATCCTTTTCTAGTCATTGTTTTAGTGAATTTTCATTGAAGCACATTTCTATACATGCGCTTAAAGCGCATGTAAAGGCCTTATCCGTACATGCGCTTTAAGCGCATGTATAGATTATTACCTGTACATGCGCTTAAAGCGCATGTAAAGGACCCTCAATACATGTGTTTCTTCTAAGCGCATGTAAAGGTGCGCTGGTATAGGGACAATTTGTAGTAGTGTATGGAGTTTCTAACATTTCAGGAGTCTTTTTTGCTATGACTATGCTGAGGAAATATTGCTGGTGTTTTTATATGACTAATTTAGTTTCTATGAGTTTTCTTCAAAAGCTATTATGTTGAATCAGCAGAAATTTGATCTGACTCTGTTACAATTTATGATTTGTTTATGCTCAAATTGCTTCTATTTGATATGACTAAACCTAATATGCTAAATTTCTGATTTATTTAGTGCTTAAATTAATGGTTCTATGCTGCTAGTTTATGCTCAATCCAATGTCCATTTTTCTGCTAAAACTGACGCCATTTATTCTACATTTTACAGCTTTAATTGCTGCATAATTGCAGCCACTTTGCTGTTGTTTTGTGCAACAAAATTTTTTATGGTTTATTGCTATGTGTTTGTCATCATAACTTTTATTGATTTGCTTTACCAGTTAAATATGTGATGTTGTTGTCACTAGAAAGCAATTATGAGTGTACTTCAATCCATGTTTGTGCTCAAATCCTTTTAAAATTAGTGAATAATGTGCTTTTCATGTAGAATCATATTTGTTGATGTCATATTGGTGCATCAAAATGTTGCTGCTATAAATTGATGAAATAAATATTGTCATTTCTAGAAGTTCAGCTAAGATGCTGAACCATCTTCATGTTTGATTATTATAGAGTCGTGATTATTTAATATATTGCAAATGTAAAGTCATTGTTAGTCCATCTTCTATTCTACTTACCTTATTTTGAAGCAAGTTTTCATTGCCTTGCAGGTCTTGAAGTTGTTCTAGCAAAAGGTACTGTAATTGACATGCTTAAGACTCTACGCAAAGATAACACAATTATGATCTTAATGGTCTAATTAATCAGGTTGGATAAGACAAATTTTCATTTCATTGGTGTTGTACTGAGATTTCAATTTGATAATATGGTAAATCAGATTACAAAGGAGGCTTCCTGATTCTAAAAGATAATGTAAACATAAAAATAAAATACAACAGCAAAATAAATCCTCATTCCTTGCTGCTCCTTGGACTTCGCTTTCATCCCTTGGGTTTTCCAATTATAGGCATGCATAAAACTAGTAATTATATTAGTGTTGTTTTAATACAAATTGTTGTGTTAGTTTATAAAGTTGTAGTTATTTGGTGGCTGTGATAAAATCCTTATACTTTGGTTAACTTAATATCAATTGAATCATCTTGTATAAAATGCTAATGTATTGTTAATATGTTTTGTTTATCCATTCACTTGATAGGGAGGATGTGAGTTCTTCTTATGGGAGGATGAAGTGGCTGAGAAGAAAGGAGAATTGTTTATTGAGTCTTGCTGTGTGGACAACATTGTATTGATCATGACATTGCAGAGATTTGGTAGGAGATGTAGAACACATAAAGTAGCCTAAGGACCATGTGGTGTGTATTGGTCCTTAGTGGGTTAATCTTGTTTGCTTTTATTCTAATGATTTATGATTAATGTCGAGGGTGTAATTAAAGTACTTGAAGTTGGTAGTGGTGTAATATAAGTACTTGAAATTGGGAGTGGATATATGTATGTATCAAGTGGATGGTTGGTTGGTGTATGTTTAGAATGACAAAAATGAATGTATTTGGTTTTTGTATCAAGAATATATAGTTACTCTAATTTGGTGTAATAGAAGTACTTGAAATTGGCAGTGGATATAAGTACTTGTTACTACAGGTTTGGTGACTTGTTATTGCTTACATGCCTACTTGTTACTAGCGAAAAATTAAGTGAGGAATATATTATGCCCGGTTTAGATTAGCATTTAGAGGACCTGCTAATGTTAATGTATCATTGAGGAAATAAAAGGACTCCCAAAATGTTATGTAAATTGGGCGTCGTATAATGATCACATAATATCACCAATAACAAGTTGTCAAGCTTGCAATAACAAGTGGTCACACATGTGGTAACAAGTGTCTCACTTGCTTGGCAATTGCAAATCACGAATCATAGAGTTGATTTTTGGTCATTAACAAGTGGTCATTGAGGAAATAAAAGGACTTTCAAATTTTAATCTAAACTGGACATGGTATGTAAATCACTTAATTTCACTTAGTAACAAGTGGTCAAACCTGCAGTGACAAGTGACCACACCTGTAGTAACAAGTGTCTCACTTGCTATTGGCAATTGTTGCTAGTAACTATGAATTGTTGCTATTAAATAAAGCACAAGAGAGAGAATAATTATATACTTTAATCCGTTTCTGAACTATATGAACCTTAAATTTGTTTAGGTTTAATAGATAAATCAAATTACTCTTCTATTAGTTATAAAAATATTACTCACCAGTAACAAGGGCAAAGTTCAGCAGTAACAACAGCAGAAGACTACAATAACAACTTCTCTATTAGTTATAAAAATATTTACATACTTAAAAAGCTATACAAAATATAATACACCATCAAGTATCCATGACCACTTAACTTTTAACATGTCTAATGACATTTACAGAAGCTATCCAAAAGCCACCAAAAATGACAATAGAGGTTGCATTCATCAAAAGTCACCAAAGACATCAACTTTTTCCAACTTGGATTTGGATTCTTGCACTTATTCACAGTGTGACAAGCCTCATAGCATCTTCCACAATAATAAGAATTTTTATCCTGACATTGAAATTCAATCATTTTTCTCACAATTGAGCATATGATCGTCAGGAAGTCTTCAAAACTTGAGCTTTCATTGATTATTTTTGATTTCGTTGACCCCCAGTATATGTCAAAAAACCTTCTCCATTACTTATAAATTGTCCACCTATGTGAACAAAACATAGCAGATACTTCTCAGTTGTACTAGCCAATAACAATATCACCCTACAGAAACACATGTTAGTAGCAAGTAAACCACCAACTAGTAACTGTTAGAATCTTAAGTTTTGATGAAGACTAAAATATGAAAGAACAAGTTAAACACTTAGACAAAATTAGGTTAAAATAGAACCACAAGTAAGAGTACAACCGGATGTGGATTTACTTCTGGATGGACTAGGACTAGCGCTCGCGGATGAACGTCTCATCCCCCAGCGGAAGCAAGTAATACACTAAGCCATGACTCAGTCTAGGAACATTAAGTGTATAAAATCCTTGAGACTAAGTTGGGATGCAACCGGATGTGGATTTGCTTCCGGATGGTTAATGACTAGCGCTGCCTGTTGGGTTAGGTAACACCGAGCGTCAGTGAGTATCACACTAAGCCATAACTCAACGTCCAGTAGGAGTGCTTCCGGATGTGGAATTGCTTCCGGAAGTAAGAGAACTTCCTAAGACAAAATGAATTGCTTCCGGATGTTAATATATTGCTAGACTAACGTTCAAGTGCAGCACTGAGTGATGTTGCTTCCGGATGTGGTTTTGCTTCCGCAAGCAATCAGAATGTCAGAACGTTCAGCGAGAGCAGTGCAGTGTCAGAGTGCTTTTTGGCAGAGCAGAGTTGTCAGAACTGCTTTTCAGAGATAAAGCAAAGTCAACCTTGCTGAGCATTAATGGAGCATTAAATGAGCCAACGGTAACTTGGGATAAACAGCTATATTCAAACGGCTATGCCACCTACCAAGAGTGAGAATGCTTAAGGACTATATAAGGAAGCTCATCTTCATTTATGAAGACAACTTTGACATCTTGGAGAAATCTAGAGCGAGAAACTGAGAATATCATTCAAGCATTCAAAGCTGCCCAGAAAAGCAAGAGAGCATTTAACGCATTGAGAGTTCTTTTCATCTACTTATCTTGTACTCTTTGTAGTTAAGTCTCTTCATTTATTAAGAGCATTAAGTGTGTAACATTATCCGTTCTTAAAGAGAACTAAGTTTAGAAAATCCTTTATTTGTAAAGGTTGAACCCTTGCAGGTTGTAAGGGGGAGTGAGTCAGTGAGGTTGCAAGTGAACCTGTGCAAAACTTGTGGTTGTAAGGTTGCAAGTGATCCCGGTCTAAAACTTGCGGTTGTAAATGTTCCAAGTGAACCCATTTGTAAAACCTGGAGATAGTGGAACTCAACCTGGGTAGTTGAGAACTGGACGTAGGTCAGGTAGACCGAACCAGTATAAATCCTTGTGTTTATTGTTTAATTTTTATTTGGTAGCACAATTCACCCCCCCTCTTGTGCATCCATCCTTTCATTTGGTATCAGAGCAGGTCTTTCTGACTTGATTCCAACGAATCTAGAAAGAAAAGATCTAGTAATGGATGCAGATTATTCCTTGCCCGATGTTGCTATTCAGCCAAACAAGCCTCCTGGCTTTGATGGCCACAACTATCCATTCTGGAAGTTTAGAATGGAGACCTACATCAAATCCTGCGACATCCGCCTCTGGGATGTATTTGAACGTGGGAATAACGTACCTCTAGATGATGAAGGTCTTGCAAAGCAGCGATCCAGATACACCAATGAGGATTATGCTCTAGTACAGCTAAACTACAGGGCCATGCACTACATTCAATGCGCCCTTAGTCCTAAGGAGTTCCACAGGGTCAGCCACCACAAAACAGCGAAGGATATGTGGGAAGCTCTTGAGGCTGCTCATTCTGGAACCAAGGGAGTAAAGGCAAGACGGGTCGAGATGCTGGTTGAGGAGTTCCACAAATTTGCCATGCTTAGTCCCACTGAGCCAATCAGAGAGCTGGAGCTCAGGTTCACTCATCTTATCAATAACCTGGCCTCCCTGGGTAAAGACATTCCTGAAGAAGAACAAGTCAGCAAGATCTTAAAAGTTTTGAAAGGTGATTGGATCACCAAAGTTACCATCTTGCAGGAAGTCCAAGGAGAGTCAACCAGCTCTATCACTGCCCTGTTTGGTTCTCTAGCTGAATATGAACCAACTCTGCTGGCTCAGAGAGCTCCTCAAGCCACATCTAAAACCAAAAACCTAGCCCTTGTTGTTCCCAGCAAGGAAAAGATTGATGATAATGATGATGATGAGGATGAAGAGGAGGACATCGATGATGAGGAGATGACTATGATGGTAAGAAAGTTCAGAAAGTTCTTCAAGAAGAAAGGAGGCTTTCAGAAAGGTGAATCCAGCCAGAAGAAAGGATATAAGAAGGAAAGGGCCCCAGTGTGCTTTGAGTGTAAGAAGTCTGGCCACTTCAAAGCTGAGTGCCCAAGCTTGCAGAGATCAAAAGGGAAGGACAAAAGAAAAGCCTTTGTGTCCTCTATCTGGGTGAACAGTTCTGATGAGGAAGCAAGTGATGAGGAAGAGATTGCCAACCTCTGTCTCGTTGCCAGAGAAGATAATGAGGAAGCATCCTTAGAATCTGATCCCATCCACGAGGACAGTGAGGTAACTTTCCCTGAACTACAAGAAGCATATAATGAGGTCCATGGAGAGTTTCTCCGCTTATGTAAAGCATATAAAGTATTGAAAATTAAAAAGGAATCACTTGAGTCCAAGGTGGACTCACTTAGTGAGGAGCTAGCGGAAGCCAAAAAGCATCCGATAGCGGATGGCAAGGGTTCTCCCCAAGCAGAACCCAAAGCCTCAACGTTAGAAAGCTGCTCTAACTGCAGCAAGATCTCAGGAGAGAGAGATAGACTGCAAAATGCCCTGCAGAAGTTTACAAATGGATCTGAAATGTTAAACATTATTTTAATGAATCAGAGGGCATATAGGGACAAGACTGGATTAGGCTACAAACCTAAAGGGAAAAAGTGGGTGGAACCAAAAGTGAAACCTTACTTAAAATTCTTTCATAAAGCCACTAATCACAGCTCCACACCTTTTAGCTTCTGTAATTATTGTAACAGGAAAGGACATTCTACGTCCACCTACAATGCAAAGAAGCATGGAGTAAATAGTTCCTATAAGTGGGTTCCAAAAGGAACCAGGGTAAATGAAGATCCTCCAAAGAAAGAAACTAAGGGAGGACAAGGACCTAGAACTTGGAAACATATTCCAAGGGAAGTCCGTAAGCCTAGAGCCCACACAAGGCCAGAGGCACAACACAATCACAAACCCAAGGTCAACACTGGACTGAGGGGTATGAAGACTAATGATAAAGGACCCAATAAAGGTTGGGTACCTAAGCTTGTCTAATTTATGCAGGTCTGTCTCAAGGCATCCAAGAACAAAAAGTGGTACATTGACAGTGGATGCTCGAGACATATGACTGGTGACAGAGACAAATTCAAGTCCTTGGTGATCAAAGATGGAGCCACAGTAAACTTTGGAGGAAATCAAAGTGGAAAGATCACCGGAGTTGGAGAAGTAGGACCAGTCAAGGATGTCTATCTGGTGGATGGTCTCTGTCACAACCTGCTGAGCGTGAGCTAGAGCACTGACAAAGGAAATTGGGTAATCTTTGATTCACATGAGTGCATGATAATAGACAAGCAGGATCTGAACCTAGATAAGGCCAACCTAAAATGCAAACTTAAGGCCAATAGAAATGGAAACCTATACACACTAGATTTATGTCAACAACTAGATGAAAAATGTTTAATATCTAGTGATGAGAATAGTTGGCTTTGGCATAAAAGGCTAGCACATGTTAACTTTACCCAACTTGACATGCTGATTAAGAAAGAGCTAGCTATAGGGATTCCATCTTTTAAGGTTAAGCATGATTATATTTGTGAATCCTGCGAACGAGGGAAGCAAACAAAGTCTTCGTTTAAAACCAAGAAGAGAGTCTCCACCAGCAGGCCCTTGGAACTAATCCACATGGATTTGGTTGGGCCAGCAAGAGTGAAGAGCTTGGGTGGAAACCAGTATGCTCTAGTTGTGGTGGATGACTATTCTAGGTTCACTTGGACTATGTTTCTTGCCTCTAAGCAAGATGCTTTTGATGCCTTTGTTGTCCTGGCTAAGAAAGTGCAGAATGAGAGAGATCTCAAGATCGCAGCCATAAGGACAGACCATGGAGGAGAATTTGAGAACCATAGCTTCTTTGAGTTGTGTGAGCATAATGGCATTGATCACAACTTCTCAGCTCCCAGAACTCCTCAGCAAAACGGTGTGGTCGAAAGTAAGAACAGGGTTCTGACTGAGATGGCCAGGAGCATGCTCAATGAGAAAGAGGTTTCTCAAGTGTTCTGGGCGGACGCTATGAGCACTGCTTGCTACATCTCTAACAGAGCCTATGTTCGCAAGGGCTTGGACAAGACTCCCTATGAGCTGTACAAAGGCAGAAAGCCCAACATCAGCCACCTCAGAATCTTTGGATCAAAATGCTATGTGCATAACAATGGAAAGGTAAATCTTGGTAAGTTTGATCCAAAAGCTGATATAGGTGTATTCATAGGGTATTCCCTTAGGAGTAAGGCTTATAGAGTATACAACATGAGGACTAGAACTGTAGAAGAATCTATGCATGTTGTATTTGATGAAACTCCTACATGGGAACAATCCATGGAAGATGATGGAATACTGAACTTTCCAAAACCACCATCATCTTCACCACCAAAAGAAACACCAGCAAGCAATGCTAAAGAAGAAGATGAACCCAGTGATGAACCTAGAGTGCAGACGATGCCTGATGAGGTACAGCTGCCAACGGCTAGGAGACATCACAGGGATCATCCTCTTGATCAAGTGCTTGGTGATGTTTCTTCTGGTGTCAGAACCAGAAGGCAGGTTCAAAATGAAGTTGAGTTTGGAGCCTTCTTATCTCAGATCGAACCAACTTCAGTTGAACAAGCTCTTGAGGACTGCGACTGGATTATTGCCATGCAGGAAGAGCTAAACCAGTTCGAAAGAAGCCAAGTTTGGGAACTAGTCCCAAGGCCGTCTCATCAATCAATAGTTGGGACCAAATGGGTCTTCAAAAACAAACTGGATGAGACAGGTCAAATAACAGGGAACAAAGCCAGATTGGTAGCCAAAGGGTATAACCAAGAAGAAGGCATAGACTATGAAGAAACTTTTGCTCCAGTCGCTAGACTCGAAGCAATAAGGATTCTTCTAGCCTTTGCATCCATGAAAAGGTTTAAATTATATCAGATGGATGTAAAGAGTACATTTCTTAATGGTTACATTAAAGAAGAGGTTTATGTAGAACAACCTCCTGGCTTTGAGGATCACAAGCATCCTAAACACGTGTATAAGCTAAAGAAAGCTTTGTATGGCCTAAAACAAGCTCCTCGAGCTTGGTATGAGATACTCAGCAGCTTTTTGCTAGAGAAGGGTTTCTCAAGAGGCAAACTAGATAATACACTGTTTATTCTGCACAAAGATAGAAACATGCTAATTGTCCAGATTTATGTCGATGATATTATTTTTGGGGCAACTAATGAAAAACTTTGTGAAGAATTTTCTAAGACTATGCAGGGAGAATTTGAGATGTCAATGATGGGAGAACTAACTTTCTTCCTAGGCCTGCAAATTAAGCAAAAGAAGGATGACATTTTCATCTCCCAAACTAAGTATTGTAGAGAGCTACTCAAGAAGTTTGGGATGGATGAGTGTAAGGAGTATGATACTCCCATGAGCACCACTGCCGCACTCGACGCTGATATAAAGGGAAAATCAGTCAGCCTGCCCATGTATTGGGGAATGATAGGTTCTCTGCTGTATTTAACAGCAAGCAGGCCTGACATTCAATTTAGTGTAGGCATGTGTGCTAGATTTCAAGCTAACCCCAAGGAGTCACATCTAACTTGTGTTAAACGTAGCTTAAGATACCTTGAGGGAACACAAGAACTTGGTCTTTGGTATCCCAGAGGTAACCAAGAGTTCTTGTGGGCTTATTCTGACGCTGACCATGCAGGTTATAAAACTGATATGAAGAGCACCAGTGGACAATGTGCCTTCCTTGGTGGTTGTCTGGTCTCTTGGGCTAGCAAGAAGCAAACCTGCGTGTCACTCTCATCCACAGAGGCAGAGTATATTGCTGCTTTAAGCTGCTGTGCACAAGTGCTGTGGCTGAAGAACCAACTGAGGGATCTTGGCCTGGAATTTCCAGAGGCTCCCATTCTTTGTGATAACACAAGCACCATCAGCCTTGCCAAGAACCCTGTTCAGCACACAAGAACAAAGCACATTGACGTCAGACATCACTTCATCAGAGATCATGTTCAAAAGAAGGATGTCAAGGTGCAGTTTGTTCCCACACACCATCAGCTTGCAGATATCTTCACCAAGCCTCTAGGGGTAGATCAATTTACCTTTATAAGGGGAAATTTGGGAATGGTAAAGCCAAATGAAGTTTAATCTTCAAAATAAACCTGTGCTTAATTGATTAAAACCTGCAACTATACTAACTTAGGCATCGGAGTGCCAATCTTTAGTTTTGCAGGTCCCCCACAATGTTAAATCTTAAGTTAAGCCCAACCGGAAGCAAAATCACTTCCGGATGCTCTTTTGCTGGCGCTGGGTGATGACTCAAAGCAACCGGGAGCGCCAGTGTCTGGGTAAAAGACACGTCACTTCAACTCAGAAAACGTTTCACTTTCTCCCACCAAAATTTGTGCCTCTTCTGACATTGTGCAGGGACACGTGTCTCAAAGGTGCGACGTTTCAATTTGAATATTTACGTTTTCCCACAAAAGGTGCATATTTTCAATGAAGAGTCATTATGAACCATCACATCGCTTATTACTTCGCATATAAATAGGCCATTGTCATTCATTTATCACTTCTCACACAAATCAAACTCACAAAACTCTCTGAAATCATTCTTCATCTTCATCGCATCCTCTTCTTCTTCTCCTACATTTCTTCTGCATTTCATCCCATACACTTCACTTAAAACCCTAAACACAAAATGGCCGGATCACATGAAACAAACCCCAACACTGAGATAGCCACTGCCTCCAAGAAATCAAAATCTAAGTCTGGAAAATCTGGGCATCACTCGAAGTCTGGAAAATCTGGGCAAGTTCGCGAACATTCTGGGCAATCTGGGCCTCAACAAGAACACTCGAAGCAAAAGGGGAAGAAGAGAGTTTGGTTTAGCGAAGAACCCTCATCCAAACGACAGCGAGTAGAGGAGGATGATCCTCTTGTGTACAGAGATGGGCCATTGGAGGCTGTTTCCCCCAAATTTGAAACTGTCAAGCCCTACTTCAATAATGGGATGTTCATCGACCTGAACAAAATTGAAGAACTAGGGTTTGGGCATTTGAAGGTATATCTCCAGAAGTATATGTGCTGGCTGGGGATCAACATTGAGTATAACATCAACGTGCTGCGGGTGTTCTGCCAGTCACTCACAGCCGAGGCCAAGTATAAGAAGGTGAATGGGAAGGAGCACATTCGCAGAGTCACCTTCACGGCCACAGTGAGGGGGAGAACCTTCAGGTTCACTTGGAAAGACATCAACAGTCTGCTCGGGGTCTCTGAGGAAGAGATGAACGAGTGGCTATACCCTGAGAAACTTAACCAGGCGGACCTTGAGGAAGTCTATGACACCAAGGGGAAGAAGGTGTCTGGCATGTCTGACTCCAACCGGGTTCTTCATTATATCTACTCCCGGATGATGACTCACAAAGGGGGAAACTTCAACGAGTTCACTCTTCTTGACAACCCCTGGCTCCCCAGATTCCTCACCCAGCAGCCGATTAACCCTGGGCAATTAATCAGTTTAGAGCTGCACAGGTGGATTGAAAACAAGAAGTCTGGAAATCTTCCATACCCAACGGTCATCGCCTTCCTCTTGGAGAAATTCCTGATCAAATCCACATCCACTGAGGAGGATGAAAATGTTAAGTGCTTGCCCGTCAGCGCAATGAACATCAGCAAGATGGGGATCAAGTACAATAAGAAGGCAAAGCCAACACGCTCAGGATCACAGGCAGGGAGTGCCTCACACACAACTGCTCCCTCTGCGTCTGGAGCAGGGGACCAGGAAGTGGATTCCCATGCTAGACCAAGCCGTGCCCCGAGGGTGTCAGCTGCAGTCAAAGCATTTGCTGAGGAAGTGAAAGAGGAGATCATCTTTCGGCTGGCTGACTCTTTGGTGGCTCCCCTTCGTGATGAATGTGACACTGGATTCCAGCAGCAGGAGCAGAGGATCCAGAACCTCGAGAATCGCCTAGGAAGGGTCGAGGCCAAATTAGACCTGTTACTTAACCACTTCCAAATTCCCCAACCTCAGGGCCATCTACCTCCACCTCCTCCTCCACAAAATGATCAACCTCCACCTCCTCCTCCACAAAATGATCAACATCCACCTCCTCCACCTAACCAACCATCACTCCCTCCTCCTCCTAACGTTCAACAACCACAACAACCAGCTCCTCAGAATAACCAACAACCTTAAACTTCACCCAGAAATGTCCATCAACCATCACCTCATACCTCCCCAAACCTTTCACCACCCCCTAACCTCATAGGGCCCTCCAATCCACCTCCTAACACTCGCCCCACCATAGCCCAATCTCTTGGATTTACCTCTCCTGATCATCCACTTCACACCTTCTACTTGCGAGACCAGTCCCCTATTCGGTGGATAGCTAAACAACCCACCGCCTACTCCTCTACCTACCCCTTCGATGGCCTATTCACCAACCCTACCTTCTTCGAAAGAAACCAAGCCCTCTTCCCTAATCCTCCTTCCTCACCCAGCCCCACTTCTTCACCAGAAAGCACCACACCCACATCCTCCCCTGACAACTCGCCACCCAGACCATTTGGCCCAGATCCTCCACCTTCCACTTCACCCAACCCTTCCTCCCTGGCACTCGCCCTTCTTGATGATGCCAAAAGGGGGAGAGAAATTCTCAATCAACCCTCCTTATGGCTAGATGAGGACATAGCTGCTGCTCTCCGCCGTGCAAATGATCTAAGGCAAATGGGTAGTGTTGAGAATATGATCAGAGGGGAAGCAGTGAGATTCATGCAACAGCAGCGCCTGGATGAGCAAAGATCTAAATGGGCAATGATGTTGTTTGAACAACCTGATGAGTCCTCTTCTTCTTCTGTGCCTGCGTCTGAACCAGAGCAGCATGAACCAGCGCCAAAAGCCTCTTCTGCTGAGCCTCCTCCCTCTGTGCCTAGCCGGAACTTAATTGAAGAGATTATGACGAAGTATGGGCTAGAGAGGCAAAACCACCCACCTATTGTGATAGCCAAGCAAGTCCCTCCTTCAGTACCAACCTCTGCTCCTCCTTCCTCTCCAATTATCAAGTTTAGAAAGTCAAGGAAGAAGTCCCTTGTCAAGAAAGGTACTAATACCTCTGAGCCAGTAGAAAGGGAAGAAGAGGATCACTCTGAGGAGCATGGGACAGGGAGACCCACTCAGCTTGAGGAAGCATCTGAGACTCAGCCATCCTCTCAAGCATCATATCTTCCTCCACTACTAAAGGAAGTAAAGCTGGAAATAGAGGATATGACTGCTGATGAGTTCGAGAGGTATGGATGGACTGACAAGATCACATTTGGTCAGATGGCTTGCCTCGATGCTGAAAGAGCAAATACCAAGGCTTCCCAAGAAAGTAGAAAGGGCAAAGGAAAGGGCAAAGGGAAAAGGAAAGCCAAGGAAGTTGAGGAGGATCCCAACTTTCCTGTGTGGAATGTTAAAATTAAGGCTGTCCATTATCCCAATGGCGAGGTCATCCCCTTCTCTGATGCAACTGGGTTCCCTGGGTATGCTGAGGTTCAAGATCTGAAGAGAGCCTTTGAGGAATCCGTTGAATCTGAAAGACTCAGAAGGGAGAAGGAAGAGGCAGAGCTCCAGAGAATAATTGCGGAGATTGACCAGAGTGAGAAGGATGCCCAGCTAGCCAAACTGCAAGAGGAGTGTGAATAAAGGCAAAGAGAGAGGGAGAGGAAAAGGAGACACCAACTATAAACCCCAACCAACCCCATGCATTTTAACTTAGAAAATTTTTCTTTCCATATTTTCTCATGCATAGTTATCTTGCACAGTTTTGATTACTCGTGTATTTTATCTGTTATTACATATCTGACTTGTAATCTTTTGCTCATCAATAATATTTGTCTTTAGCTTTTTGTGCCTTATCTGATTATTACGTTTAAATCTTTCATATGAACTTAATTGTATAACTTAGTTTGTCATCATCAAAAAGGGGGACAATGTTAGAATCTTAAGTTTTGATGAAGACTAAAATATGAAAGAACAAGTTAAACATTTAGACAAAATCAGGTTAAAATAGAACCATAAGTAAGAGTACAACCGGATGTGGATTTACTTCCGGATGGACTAGGACTAGCGCTGGCGGATGAACGTCTCATCCCCCAGCGGAAGCAAGTAATACACTAAGCCATAACTCAGTCTAGGAACATTAAGTATGTAAAATCCTTGAGACTAAGTTAGGATGCAACCGGATGTGGATTTGCTTCCTGATGGTTAATGACTAGCGCTGGCTGTTGGGTTAGGTAACACCGAGCGTCAGTGAGTATCACACTAAGCCATAACTCAACGTCCAGTAGGAGTGCTTCCGGATGTGGAATTGCTTCCGGAAGTAAGAGAACTTCCTAAGACAAAATGAACTCCCACTGCATGTGACTATGTGTTAATATATTGCTAGACTAACGTTCAAGTGCAGCACTGAGTGATGTTGCTTCCGGATGTGGTTTTGCTTCCGCAAGCAATCAGAATGTCAGAACGTTCAGCAAGAGCAGTGCAGTGTCAGAGTGCTTTTTGGCAGAGCAGAGTTGTCAGAACTGCTTTTCAGAGATAAAGCAAAGTCAACCCTGCTGAGCATTAATGGAGCATTAAATGAGCCAACGGTAACTTGGGATAAACAGCTATATTCAAACGGCTATGCCACCTACCAAGAGTGAGAATGCTTAAGGACTATATAAGGAAGCTCATCTTCATTTATGAAGACAACTTTGACATCTTGGAGAAATCTAGAGCGAGAAACTGAGAATATCATTCAAGCATTCAAAGCTGCCCAGAAAAGCAAGAGAGCATTTAACGCATTGAGAGTTCTTTTCATCTACTTATCTTGTACTCTTTGTAGTTAAGTCTCTTCATTTATTAAGAGCATTAAGTGTACTTAAGTGTGTAACATTATCCGTTCTTAAAGAGAACTAAGTTTAGAAAATCCTTTATTTGTAAAGGTTGAACCCTTGCAGGTTGTAAGGGGGAGTGAGTCAGTGAGGTTGCAAGTGAACCTGTGCAAAACTTGTGGTTGTAAGGTTGCAAGTGATCCCGGTCTAAAACTTGCGGTTGTAAAGGTTCCAGGTGAACCCGTTTGTAAAACCTGGGGATAGTGGTTTTCAACCTGGGTGGTTGAGAACTGGACGTAGGTCAGGTAGACCGAACTAGTATAAACTCTTGTGTTTCATTGTTTTAAGTTTTATTTGGTAGCACAATTCACCCCCCCTCTTGTGCATCCATCCCTTTCATTGCATAGTAGAAAAAACTCTCTATGAATATCGTTGTAAGCTTCTTGAAGTTCAGTAAGGCTTACCTCGTCGCCATGGACAGAATCAAAATCAGAGAGAATTTCTTCTGTGCCATCTTCCCTAGCAACAAGACAGAGATTTGCAACCTCTTCCTCATCACTAGCTTCCTCATCGGAACTGTTAACCCAGATAGAGGACATGAAAGCTTTCCTCTTGTCCTTTCCCTTGAATCTTTGCAGGCTTGGACACTCAGCCTTGAAATGACCAGGCTTCTTGCATTCAAGCAGACATGAGTCTTTTCTTTCTTATAGCTAGATTCTCCTCTCTGGAATCCTCCTTTCTTCTTGAAGAATTTTTTGAATCTTTTCACCATCATGGCCATTTCTTCATCATCAATATCTTCCTCATCATCATCATCATTTTCCTTGCTGGGAGCCATTAGAGCAAGGTTCTTAGCTTTTGTGGCTGCTTGGGGTGCTCTTCGTGCCAACAGAGTTGGCTCATATTCAGCCAGGGAACCGAATAGAGCAGTGATAGATCTGGTTGAATCTCCCCGTACTTCCTGCAAGACAGTAAGTTTTGTAAGCCAATCACCTTTCAATACTTTGAGAATCTTGTTTACTTGATCCTTCTCTGGAATGTTTTTTCCCAAAGAGGCAAGGTTGTTTATAAGGTGAGTGAATCTGAGCTCCAGGTCTCTGATTGGCTCATCAGGAAGCATCGTGAATTTGTGGAATTCCTCCACCAGCATTTCAACTCTTCTATCCTTCACACCCGAGGTCCCAGCATGAGCTGTCTCTAGGGCCTCCCACATCTCCTTTGCAGTTTTGTGGTGGCTTATTCTGAAGAACTCCTTCTGACTCAAGGCACATTGAATGAAGTTGATGGCCTTATGATTCAGTTCCACCTTGAAATAGTCATCATTGGTGAAACTGGACCTAGGCTTCTCAAAGCCTTCATCATCCAATGGAATGTTGTCACCACGTTCTATGACATCCCAGATAAGAAGGCCATTAGCCTTAATATAGTTCTCCATTCTGAATTTCCAGAATGGATAGTTGTACCCATCGAATCCAGGAGGTTTGTTTGGAGGCATCGAGACATCAGTAAGAGTGTTCTGAATCTGATCAGCATCCATCACTGGATCTTTTCTTTCCAGATTCGTTGGAATCAAGTTAGAAAGACCCGCTCTGATACCAAATGAAAGTGAGGATGCACAAGAGGGGGGGTGAATTGTGCTACAAAATAAAACTTAGAAAATTAAAAATCACAACACTTTTATACTGGTTCGGTCCAATCTCTTGACCTACGTCCAGTTCTCAATCTCTCAGATTGAGTTCCACTAATCCACAGGTTTTACAACGGGTTCACCTGCAACCTTTACAACCACAAGTTTTACGGGCTCACTTGCAACCTTACAACCTAACTCGCTCCCCCTTACTACTTGTAAGGGTTCAACCTTTAGACAAAGGATTTTCTAACTTAGTTCACTCAATGAACAGATAATGTTACTCACTTAAGTACAATAAATGCTCTCAATAAAATGAAAAGACTTAAATACAAGAGGTACAAGAAGACTAGAGAATAACTCTCGATTACAATAAGTGCTCTCTTGCTTTCTGGGTAGTATGAGCTTTTAATGCTTGAATGATTTTTGCAGATTATGTTCGGTGCTTCATAAATGATGAAGTATTTCCTTATATAGCATCTCTCATACTCCCATGCTTGGTAGGTAACAATCCCATTTGAATATTGCCGTTAAACCCTTGTTACCGTTGGCCCCATACATGCTCCATTAATGCTCAGCAGGGTTGACTTGCTTTGTCTCTGAAAAGCAACTCTGACAACTCTGCTCTGACAAAAGCATTCTGACTTCTGGGCATATGTACGTTCTGTCTCTTGTACTCTTGCTGACGGATGAACATCGTTCATCCGGAAGCGGCAATCTTGCTCTGCAAGTGTTAGTCTCAGAATCCCAGTGCCAAGAGTATTTGCATCCGGAAGCTCATTTGCATCCGGAAGTAAAACTAAGTTCTGCACATAATTGTTAGTCCAACAGAGTAGTATATATATAATCAAGTGCAGTAAAAACTATACATGCTGTGGGAAGCGTGTTTGCTATGGGAAGCAATCTTACTTAGACTGGGTTCTGACTTAGCATGTTATTGACTTCTGCTGTGGGACGTATTCTTCATCCTTGAGCGTTGGTCACGTTATTTTACTCTAAGTCTTCCGGAAGCAATTTTGCATCCGGTTATGTCCTAACTTAGTCTTCATCAAGGTTCAATACTCTAACAGCCTAGACTAGGTTCTGACTTAGTGTCTCACTTGCTTCCGCTATGGGATGTGTATTTCATCCGCGAGCGCTAGTTCTAATCCATCCGGAAGTAATTCTGCATCCGGTTGTAACTTAACTTAGGATTCACTTTTATCCTAATTCTTCCTATGTGATCAGCTAGTTCTTTCATATTTTAGTCTTCATCAAAACTTAAGATTCTAACAAGATGAATCATTATGAACGTCATGCAAGCATGTATTATAAATCAAACTAGCACAAGAATCATGATAGCACATATGAGCATCAACCTTATCAAACATGTTCAGCTTAAAAGAATTGACATGCTCATCACAAATCACATGCATCAATGAATCAACCACACTCAAACCTAGGAGAGAATAGTCCTCGTGGGGGTGTTTCATGGCTTCTCCTACATCAAACCTTATTATTTGATTCCCCACTTGCATTGTAACAAACCCCCCTTCTAAGCTTATCACCATCTTGGCCGTTTTCATAAATGGCCTTCCTAAGATCAAAGAATCATCCATACTAGTGTCACTTGTCATATCAAGCACATAAAAGTCCACCGGGAAAACTAGTTCCCTAACCCTCACTAGAATGTCCTCAATAAAGCCAAAGGGTTTCTTAATGGACCTATCCGCCAATTGAACCACAACACTAGTTTCACTCAAATTCTTCAACCCTAGTGCCAAGTAGGTGGCCTTAGGCATGACATTAATGGCGGCTCCTAAATCCAGAAGTGCTTTCCCAAAGCTAAGTTTCCCTATTTGACAAGGGATGGTGAAAGATCCGGGATCTCTGCACTTTGAGGGCAACTGCCCTTTCAAGAGAGACGAAACATTAGTCCCTAGTTGGACTTTGTTACTTGCATTACTAGCTCTCTTGTTAGTGCAAAGATCTTTTAAGAACTTAGCATACTTAGGCATTTGCTTCACTAGCACAAGCATAGGCACATTAACTTCAAGCTTAGAAAACAAGTCAAGCATTTCCTTTTCCAATTCATCATCATGTTTCTTCTTAGCTAAAGCATATGAATTCGGAAATGGCAAATGCTTAGGGTCAAGAGATTTACCTTTGGGGGATTCATCCCCTTGTTGAGTAGGTTGTTCTTGAGAAGAGGATTATCCAACTTTGCGCTTTCCTTTTCCAATCTCCTTCCTCTTTTCCTCCTGTGAGCTCTCGGCTTCATCACTTTTCTTAGTCAGACTCTCGGCCTCATCAAGTAAATCATCAAGAGAAGGATGCAATTTGGCCTCTCCATGTATATGGTCACCAACAAAGTCATTTTTTAGGCTAGTGTGACCTCCCTCATTCAATATACTCTGCTCGGCCTCACAAGGTAATTGTGTTTCCTCCTCTTCCTCCTCATATTCGTAAGCACTACCATATTGCCGTCCACTTCTTAGGTTCATAGAATGAATGTTTTGAGGATTAATCACCACATTAGACGGCAATCCTCCTTTCTTTGCATCTTGCTCCGCTTTATTGTTCAACATTTGAGACACTAAGGTGGTGACATTTTATTGCTTCTTTAGACTCTCTTCAAACCCATTCATCTTCTCCATTAAACTTGACATCATTTGGTACATCATGTCTTGTTGAGATGTTGAAGAGCTAGATGGAGGAACATAGGCTTGTTGATTCGGCCTATAACCTTGAGCATTAGAGTTAAGACTCCCTTGGTATGATCCATAGCCTTGTTGTGAGGGATAGGCATTATAAGCTTGGAAGTTGCCTCCCCCCCACTGATTTGACCTATTATATTAGTCGCCTTTTAGGTCAATCAAAAATTCTAAACTCAAATCCACCAAGTTAATAGTGGTGAGTATTAGGTCTTTCCACAATTTAGGTTTTATATCTTGCTAATTCCAAGCTAAAGTGTCACGCAAATTATTTTCAAGTGTGAGATTGATTTTTATACTAAAAACTACAATTAAGATGCTTAAAAACAACAACTAGCCGAATAGAAAAGTGATAGAAATGAGTTTAGAAGTCACCTCCCTCTCCAAGTACTTAGTGCCTTTGATGAATTAGGCTTCATAACATTGTCACACTTAATTAAACTAGTTAAATCCTTAGGACTTCTTTAATCAAAGAAATCTACAAGCATTTAACTAATTTAATCAACCCTAAAGCTCTTTTAAGCCAAGAACATACCAAAAGCAACATTAAGTACTAAATCTAGCACCTAAGAAACACATTCATTCCACACATGACATAGGTTGCAAATCGCACACATATACATACATGGAACTACAAAATCTAAGCTTAGGTTTTCATGTTCTCAACACAAAAGAGAGATTTCAAGCTGCAATCATGTAAAACACCTCAAATCAAGATGTTCTAACCTATACAAGCCTAGATCTAGGACATACATAGGCAAAAATGTAAAACTAGCTTGAAACCTAAAAGAGAAAATTACAAGATCATGAAGCCAAATGTGAGTTCTTCAAGCACTTTTCCTTGGAGAGGAGAGGAGAAGAAGCTTAGCTACACATGGAGATGGTAAATGGAAGGAATGTTGCGTGAGAAATCATGGAGGAATGGTGAAAAATGGTGCTTGGCCGAGAGGAAGAAGAGAAATGGTGAAGAGAGAAGTTGAGAGAAAAGTTAGAAGAGAGAGAAAATGGAAATGGAAAGTTGTGTCAAAATGAATGGTTTGTTGTTAGGTTAATGAAGTGGGGTTTGATTAGTGAAAGTGATTAGTGAAAATGATGAGTTGTCAAATGAGGTGGGTGAGTTGTCAAAAAGATATTTTGATGGGTAATGGAGGGTGTTATACGAAATGCTTAATGACTAAGGAAGGAAGGGTAGTTTTGGTATTAGGTGGAAAGTGTGGATGAATGTGGTATAAATGTGGGCTAGGTGCAATGTCAAAGTTCTCTCCTTTTTCTCCAAATGATTGTGCTTCCAAAAATGCCCTTAATGAGGCCTCCAAGTTTGAATTTGAATTTTTGGCTCCATATTACCCCTTTAAGTAAGTTGCAAATCCCTTGTTTTGACAAAAGGGGTAATTTTTGTCTTATGCCTTTGCCTTTGTCACCTAGCCTCCTCCTTGCCACATAAGCACTCCCAAGGGTGTGTGGGGCCCACGTGGGACCCCCCTACAAGAGAAAAGCACCACATAGTCAAAAATGACCAAAATACCCTTGGTTACTTAAAATGCATGTAATTAAGCTAGGATTTTCCATATAATCACCTATAAGCATGTGCACATAAAATCACCAATAATGATCAAATATAACAATTAAATCTCACTAATTAAGCTCAATTGCACATGCTTAAACATATAAATTTCGGTCCAATCACCCACTTAGGTTGTTGTTGTGGTTGGAAGAAGCTTGAATTTGTAGCTTGATTTGAACCTCCCCCCACTTAAAATTGGGGTGGTCCCTCCAACCCGGATTATATGTTGAGCAGTATGGATCATACCACGGATCTTTTCACAATAATTTCTTAACTCAACTACTAAATGTCGCCCTAAAGGTCAATCAATAATTTCTTAACTCAACTACTAAGTAGTAGTGGTGAGTTAGGTCTTTTCACAATTGAAGTTCAAATTCTTGCAAGTTCAAGGAAATTAAGTCACGCAAATTAAGTGGAATGTTGAGGTTGATTTGATTTTTCTTAACTACAAATTAAATCTAACAAAAACAACAACTAGCCGAATTAAAATGTAAAAGTATGAGATGAGAGGTCACCTCCTTCTCCAAGTACTTAGTGCCTTGATGAATTAGACTTCATACACTTGTTCCACTTCATATAAACTAATTAAATCCTTAAGACCTATTTAATCAAAGAAATCTACAAGCATTTAACTAATTTAATCAAGCCTAAAGCTCTTTCAAGCCAAGAACATACCTAAAGCAACATTAAGCACTAAATCTAGTACTTAAGAAACACATTCATTCCACAAATGTAAGAGGAGCAAATCACACACACATACATATATGAAACTACACAAACTAAGCTTCGGTTTTCATGTCCTTAACACAAAAGAGAGATTTCAAGCCACAATGAAGTAAAACACCTAAAATAAAGGTGTTCTAACCTATACAAGCCTAAATCAAGGACATACATAGGCAAAAATATACATCTAGCTTGAAACCTAAAAGAGCAAATTACAAGCATATGAAGCCAAATGTTGATTTCTTCAAGCACTTTTCCTTGGAGAAGAAGGAGAGGAAGCTTAGCCGCTCATGGAGATGGAGGATGGAGGAAAGTTGCGTGGAGATCCCATGGTGGAAGGTGAGAAATGGAGGGAGACCGAAAGGAAGTGGTGAAGGAGATGAGAGAAAGTTGAGAGAAAATGTTAGAAGAGAGAGAAAGTGGAAAGTGAGAGATGTGTCAAAATGAGAGGTAGTTGGGATTAAGTAAGTGGGAGATTGGTTGATGAGTTGGATTAGGGAGTTAATGAGCTGTCAAGTGGGGATTATGAGTTGTCAAAAGATATTTTGATGGTGGTTTAAGGGGTAAGGCCGAGATGTGTAAGGTTAATGAAGGGAGAGGTATTTTCGGAATTTGGTGAAAAGTGAGGATGAATGTAGTCTTGATCTTAGCTCCATGCATTTGTAAAGGTCCCTCCTTTTTCTCCAAGTGATTGTGCTTCCAAAATTGCCCTAAATGAAGCTTTCCATTCAAATTTGAAATTGGAGCCAAATTTACTCCTTTTGGAAAGATGCTTCACCAATGCCTTTTCCTTCCTTTTACCAAAAATGGTAAAGTTGCTTTATGTCATTTTCCTTGCCAACTAGCCTTCCTCCTTGCCAAATAAGCTCCACCAAGGGTGTGTGGGGCCCACGTGGGACCCCCCTACAATAAAATATCATCAAATAGTCAAAATGACCAAAATACCCTTGGTTTCTTAAAATGCAAGAAAAAGGCTAATATTCACCAATTAATTCCAATAAGCATGCGCAATAAAATATGCCAATAATGATCAAATATATCAATTAAATCGCACTAATTAAGCTCAATTGCACATGCTTAAACATATAAAATTAGGTCTAATCAAATCCCCCACACTTAATCTTTGAACTCCGGTCAAAGTCATGCAACAAGACTAACTTAATCATTAAGCATAGTGAAGGCACTTGGAATTATCATTGAGTACAAGTTGATCTTTTTGAACCTTTCCATAGAACATCACATGGACCAAATCTAAGAATACAAAGTAGAAACAAGTTTAACAAGTAACTAAAATTAGGAGGGAATGCTAAAAGAGATTTTCCTCACCGGATTTAAGTGTTTACACTCAATCTCTCAAGTTAGGAATAATGCCTAACTAGGGTCTTTGTGATCACTCTTTGGCTCAATGCATTCCTCCTCACCATAGGCTTGTAATAGCTCTTAGTTCTCCACCCATTATTATGCATGGCACAATCAAATATAGGGGACTTTTGGGTTAGATGGAAGGCTAATATGAATGGTGAATCATGGAAGATAGTCAATGACCAATATTGTGAACAAGTAACTACCACATATAAATGCAATACAATGAGCTTAGTCTAATCAAGCATGCTACATATCACTCTCTTATTCTTTTTTTTTTTCAAGCACTTTGTGCTTCTCTCATTTTTCTTTTCACTCTTATGCCTTTGGCATACTCAAGCACTTTGTGCTATTTTTTTTTACTTAGGCCTTTGGCCTTATTCTTTTTTTCTTCTTTCTTGGCCTTTGGCCATTTTTTTTCCTATCTTTAGCTCTCGGCCTCTCACATTTTTTTTTCATGTAGAATGCTTTCACAAGATACAACAATACAAGACTAGTATAAATGCAAGTATATGCTTAAGTAACTCATTCATATATTGGTCAAGGTGGTTGAAAAGAAACGTGAATGGCCCAAAGGGGTTAATCAAAGGATAAATTTTTGTTGGTTTAGTGTTTGGGTCAAAAGGGTTTAGAAATGAAATGCCCCTTTCCTCTTCAATTGTACCATGCATTGTGATCTTGAACAAGAGCTAGGACAAGTTCTAGGAGGTGAAATAACTATTGGCCCACTCAATTCGGTTGAAGGCTTCTCACTTTTATGGCTTACTCTAATTAGTCACTTCCTCCCTAAGAAAAGTTAAGTGAGAAACTAGCTTCCTCTTTGTACCTTAAAAGTGCCCCATGTAATGCCCTAAGTAATCATCCAAAAATTCTACTTAAACACTAGAGGACAATTCCATTTACTTTCAAGAGTCATGATCAAGTTAAATTTTCAAGAAAATCATGCCAAATAAGTCCAAAAATCAAGTGTAAAAGCTTTGAATTAGACCACTTTTAAGCATATAATACACCCCACACTTAAAGTATGCATTGTCCTCAATGGACCAAGAAAATCAAGTAGGAAGATGCATTTCAAAGGCAAGTTAGCAACATAAAAGGCCGGGCAGTCCAAGCATACAAATGGCCAATGCATGTATTATTCACAAACAAACACTAAACACAACTTCACACAAGTTTTTTTTAAAATTTTTTTTTTGACTAGATGCCTCTATCGGATGCAAAACTGCTATCGGAAGGCAAACTGGACTTAGATTCTAAAATAAGGCTCTATCGGAAGCAAAAATGCTATCGGAAGCAAAATTGTTACCGGAAGCAAAAATGCTATCGGAAGACTAACTGGATTCAGAGTCTAAGTTAAGTCTCTATCGGATGCAAAAAATGCTATCGGAAGACCTCAGTTGGATTAACAGAGCACTCACGCTTGCGGATGCATGAACGCTTCCGATAGCACTTACGCTTGCGGATGCAAGAACGCTTCCGATAGCACTTAACTTAGAATCTAAATATGATTCTAGTTACAAAGACCAAGTAGATAGCTTCCGATAGCAAAAATGCTTGCGGAAACAAGGACCTCTATTCCCACTTAGTTAGACTTCCGGAAGCAAATAAGCATCACCAAGCACTAGTTTTTTTTAAAAAAAAAAACAACCGAAAACAACATACTAGAAAATAAATCTAGACAGAATTCTATTTTTTTCTAACAAAAATCTTCCCCCACACTTATAATTAAAGCAATTAAAAGTAGGTAAGGGAAGGAAAGATACAACCTCTTATGGAGGCTTGAAATTCTCTTTATACAATTTGAGCAAGTGGCCATTGACTTTGTACACACGTCCATCTTTGAGATTCTTGATCTCAACCATTCCAAAGTCATAAGATATGAGCACTTCGTAAGGCACTTGCCATTTGTCCTTAAGCTTGCCTCCTCCACAAAATTTGAATCTCACACGATAGCACAAGACAAGATCTCCCTCTTTAAACTGCTTCCTCAAGATGCCACTATCATGAATGACCTTTGTCTTCTCTTTCAAGATTCGTGAGTTCTCATATGCCTCATTCCTAAGCTCATCAAGCTCACTAAAAGTCAATTGCCTCTCTTGAGCCGCAGCATCCATATCTTCAATACAAGATTTAACCACCCAATAAGACTTGTGTTGTAGCTCAACCGGTAAATGAGAAGCTTTTCCATATATGAGCCGATAGGGAGACATGCCAATAGGAGTCTTAAATGAAGTCCTATATGCCCAGAGAGCTTCTTCAAGTCTCAAGCTCCAATCTTTCCTACTTGGCTTCACAATTCGCTCAAGGATGTTTTTGATTTGTCTATTGGACACCTCAGCTTCTTCAAGACATGAGCTTGTTGCAAAAATGGGAGCCTTGGTCACTCACAAGTGCTTTGGGCACTCCAAACCGGCAAAAGATATTAGACTTGAGAAATTTTAACACGGCCCTCGCATCATTGGCTCTAGTTGGCACGGCTTCTACCCACCTAGATAGGTAGTCCACGGCCAATAGGATGTATGTGAAGCCATTAGATGGTGGAAAAGGGCCCATGAAGTCTATGCCCCAAACATCAAAATGGTCACAATATAGCATCGGCACTTGAGGCATCTCATGTCTCTTCCCCAAGCTTCCAAACCTTTGGCACTTGTCACAAGACTTGCAATACTCATAAGCATCCTTAAACAAAGTAGGCCAATAGAAACCGGCCTCCAAAATCTTCCTTGAAGTTTTTCTAGCACCAAAGTGCCCTCCACAAGCTAAAGAATGACAAAACTCCAAGATTGAGAGGACTTCATCATCTTGCACACACTTTCTAATTATTTGATCATTACATAGTCTCCACAAGTGTGGCTCATCCCAAACATAGTAACTAGCATCTCTTTTCAACTTTTGAACTTGATGCTTATTCAAAGAAGGTGAAGTGACTTCGGCAACAAGGTAGTTCACAAGATGAGCATACCACGGATCTTTCTTTGCATTCAAGGCACACAATAAGGCATCCGGGAAGGTATCACAAACAAGAGAAGAATCATCAACACCTTCCACATCCATTGGCAGACGGCTCAAATGATCAGCTACTAAGTTCTCTCTTCCGGTCCTGTCTTTAATCTCCACCTCAAACTCTTGTAAAAGCAACACCCATCTCAAGAGTCTAGGCTTTGTTTGTGGCTTAGATAACAAATACCGGACAACCGCATGATCCGTGAATACAATTACCTTTGAATGAAGTAAGTATTGCCGAAACTTGTCTAGACCAAAGACAATGGCAAATAATTCCTTCTCGGTTGTTGTATAATTCCTTTGAGCTCTATCCAAAGTCTTAGATGCATAAGCAATCACCCTAGGCAATGAATCATGTCTTTGGCCGAGCATGGCTCCCAAGGCCTCATTAGAAGCATCACAAGATAGCTCAAAAGGTAGCTTCCAATTAGGTGCAACTAAGATAGGAGGAGAAGTGAGCCTTGATTTCAACTCAACAAAAGCTTCCTTACAAGAATTGGAGAAGTCAAATTCGGCCTCTTTTTGAAGTAGATGAGATAAAGGAGAAGCAATTTGGCTAAAACCCTTGATGAATCTCCTATAAAAGCCCACATGTCCTAGAAAAGACCTTAACTCCATTAAGCAAGTAGGGAATGGTAGAGAATAAATTACTTCAACCTTGGCTTTGTCAACTTGAATGCCCTCCTTTGAGACTAAGTGTCCCAAAACTATGCCCTTGTCCACCATGAAATGGCACTTCTCAAAGTTGAGTACCAAACCCTTCTCCACACATCTAACCAAAGGCTTCTCATGTGCAATTGAGCTTAATTAGTGTGATTTAATTGATATATTTGATCATTATTGGCATATTTTATTGCGCATGCTTATTGGAATTAATTGGTGAATATTAGCCTTATTTCTTGCATTTTGAGTAACCAAGGGTATTTTGGTCATTTTGACTATTTGATGCAATTTTATTGTAGGGGGGTCCCACGTGGGCCCCACACACCCTTGGTGGAGCTTAGATGGAGCTTATGTGGCAAGGAGGAGGCTAGTTGGCAAGGAAAAGGACATAAAGCAAAGTTTGCTCCTTTTGGCAAAAAGAAGGAAAAGGCATTTTTGGAGCATCTTTCCAAAAGAGGCAAAATTGGCTCCAACTTCAAATTCAAATTTGGAGGCCTCATTAAGGGCAATTTTGGAAGCACAATCACTTGGAGAAAAAGGAGGGACCTTTACAAATGCATGGAGCCAAAATCAAGACTACGTTCATCCTTACTTTCACCAAATACCAAAAATACCCTTCTCTCCTTCACACACTTAACCCACGGTCTACACCCTCCATTACCCATCAAAATATCTTTTTGGCAACTCATAATTCCCCCTTGACAGCTCATTAACTCCCTAAGCCAACTCATCATCCAACTAACCCACTTACTTAATCCCAACTAACTTCATTTTGACATAACTAACTTCTAACACTCACTTTTTATTTTCTCTCTCTTCTTCACTTTCTCTCAACTTCCATCTTCATCTTCTTCACTAAAAACCTTTCGGCCACCACCATTCTGAAATGCGTGGCTGTCACCCAAGAGGGGGGTGAATTGGGTGGCAGAATAAAACTTATTAAAAATTCTCCCTCTTTAAAACATTACTCCTTGTGCTTGATGAGAGTGAAGATGTATTACCCCAAGCACAAGTGAGTATCTAGTGATGTGGTGCTTGATGTGTAGATTAAAACAAACAGAATAAGCACACACAAATTTATCCTGGTTCGGTCACTTTCAGACCTACATCCAGTCCCCAGGCTCCATCTGAGATTTTCAATCCACTAAACTTCTTGTTTGAACCAGGCACAAGAAAGCCTTTACACTTTAGGTTTTACGAGTACGGGTTCACCTAACAACCCACAGGTTTTGCAACGGGCTCACCTGCAAACCTTACAACCACAGGTTTTACAACGGGATCACCTGCAACCTTTCAACCACAAGTTTTGCGGGCTAACTTGCAACCTATGGAGATTTAGAAAAACCTCTAAATGCTCCCCCTCACTTTGGTAAGATAATAAATCTGTTCTTCAAGCACAAGCTTTAGAACAGCCTCTATCAATTAGAGGATTTGATAATATGTTCACTCTATGAACTGATTGTGATAAACACTTAAGTACAAATGATTCTCTCTAAGAATAGATGATGTTACTCACTTAAGTACAAATGAATTACTCTCTAAGAATGTTACAACTCTAAAATCAGAGAGTAGAAGATGAGAGGAATGTAGAATATAATATCTCAGACAATATGCTCTGTTCGTCCAACCTCTCTTCAGAATGTAGATGTTCCTTTTATACTCGGCCTCAACATTCAGGCTTGGGCGGCAGATAGAATATGTCCGTTTGAATATAGCCGTTAATCCCATGTTACCGTTGAGAGGTACATCTTCATTAATGCTTGGCAGGGTTGACTTGCTTTATCTCTGAAAAGCAACTCTGACAACTCTGCTCTGACAAAAGCATTCTGACCTCTGAGTATGTGACGTTAACTCTTGTACTTTTGCTGACGGATGATCATCGTTCATCCGGAAGCGGCAATCTTGCTCTGCAAGTGTTAGTCTCTGAATCCCAGTGCCAAGAGTATTTGCATCCGGAAGCTCATTTGCATCCGGATGTAAAATTAAGTTCTGCACATACTTGTTAGTCCAACAGAGTAGCATATATAATTAAGTGGAGTAAGAACTATACATGCTGTGGGAAGCTTGTTTGCTATGGGAAGAAATCTTACTTAGAATATGTTCTGACTTAGTGTATTGTCCACTGACGCTAAGAAATGTCTATTCCAATAGTCAGCGTAAGTCTCGTTATTTTAGTCTAACTCTTCCTAAGTGACTTAGTGTGTCATTTACTCATGCTATGGGATGTGTAGTATAACAACACATAATCACATGCAGTGGGTGTTCAAATGGTCTAAGGAAGTTTTCTTACATCCGGAAGCACTTTCACATCCGGAAGCACTTCCACTGAACGATGGGTTATGTTCATATTTTACTCACTGTCGCTCAGTGTTATCCATTCCAACAGCCAGCGCTAGTCACTAAGCAATCAGAAGCAAATCTACTGGACGTTGGGTTATGTTCACTGGCGCTCAGTGTTATCTATACCAACACCCAGCGCTAGTCTCAATACAATCGGAAGCAAATCCACATCCGGTTGCATCTTAACTTAGTCTCAAGGTTTTGCACATCTAATGCTCCTAAACTGAGTTATTACTTAGTGGAATACTTGCTGTCGCTGGGGGATGAGACGTTCATCCGTGAGCGCTAGTCTTAGCCCATCCGGAAGTAAATCCATATCCGGTTGTACTCTTACTTGGGGTTCTATATTAACCTAATATTCTCTAAGTGTTTGCCTTGTTCTTTCATATTTTAGTCTTCATCAAAACTTAAGATTCTAACATTCTCCCCCTTTTTGATGATGACAAACTAAGTTATCCAATTAAGTTCATATGAAAGAATTGAAAGTAATAATCAGATAAGGCACAGGGAACTGAAGACAAATATCATTGATGAACAAAAGATTACAAGTCAGATATGTATAACAGCAGTTAAAATTTACAAGTAATCAAAACTGTGCAAGTTGAGCTATGCATGAAAAATATGAAGAAAAATTATCATAGTAAGCAAATTTACAAAGTGCGTAATAACAACACAAAGATGAAATGCTATGCTATGATAAATGCATGAGTGTATGGGGGTTAAGGCTTGCGCTTGTTATTTTTCCCTCTCTGATTCTTTTGATACTCTTCTTCCACTCTGGCCCATGCTTCGTCCATTTCCTGCTGATCAATCTGAGCAAGGATCTCTTGGAGTTCTCTAGCCTCTTTTTCCTTTCTAAACCTTTCTAGCTCCAAGGACTCCACAATTGCTCTTCTCAGATCATCGACCTCACTTAGCCCAGAGGAGGAAGAACCAAGTGATGTCTCGTTGATGGGGATGACACCATGAGGAAGATGAATGTTGGAGATCTTTACATTCCAGACCGGAAAGTCAGGGTCCTGGGCCAAGCTTGCCTTGCCTTTCCCTTTCGCTTTCTCTTTAGCCAAAGCGTTAGCCCTATCAGCATCCAGAACTGTGAATTGCTCGAAAGTGAGTTTGTTGTTTCCATTAAACCTCTCAAGTTCCTCAGGGGTGAGATCTTCCACCTCAAGCTTTACCACTACTTCTGGTGGGATATCATCCATCACTTTCTGAGCTTGTTCTCTGATGGAGGACTGAAACGCTGAAGCTTGATTCTCAGGCTCTTCCTCACTGTCTGCAGGCTCAGAGATGTCTGTCCCCTTTTTGACAGCACGCTTCACTCTTGTTTTGCTGGATTTAACCACTGGAGAACCAGGAGTAGAAGTTGGCGCTGAAGGAGGAATAGGAACGGCTCTCACTCTCACAGGTGGCTCAGACCTTGTGTACCCATATTTCAACATAATCTCCTCAAGTACAGTGAGTGCAGGTGCAGAGGGAGAAGGCTTAGAAGAAGGAACCTCAGGCTCAGGTTCAGGCTCAGGCTGTGGGAGTTCACTAGGTTGCTCAACCAACACCATTGCCCAGTTTGATCTTTGCTCGTCTGAACGCTGTTGTTCCATAAAGCGGATGGCTTCCCCTCGGATCAGACTCACAGCACCACCTAATCTTTGACACTCCATAGCTCGGCGGAGGGCAGCAGCGATGTCCTCATCTAGCCATAAGGAGGGTTGAGTTAGGATTTCTCTCCCCCTTTTGGCATCATCAATAAGGGCGAGGGCCATGGAGGACGAATTGGGTGAAGAGGAAGGTGGAGGTTCAGGGCCATAGGTACTGGGTGGTGAGGTTTCAGGGGTGGATGTGGGTGAGGTGGTTTCTGGGGATTGAGGAGGGTTGGGGAACCAGGAGGGATCTGTGAATAGGCCATTGAAGGGGTGTGTGGAAGAGTAAGGGGTGAATGGTAAGTGGTCATCAGATAATCTCTGAAGGCGGGGGTAATCTCCCAGATATATTTGACTGAGGGGATGAATGGCAGTGTGGAAGCCAAGGTGCTCGGCCAGTTGGTTGGGATTGGTTGGGTTGGTGGATTGTGGGTTGTGGGAGTTTTGGGGATTAGATGAAGGAGAGTGGCTAGGAGAGTGGTTAGGTGAGTGATTTGGGGAGTGATGTGAAGATGGGGAGTTATGTGGTGATTGACGAGGAGAGTGTTGGGGTGAGTCTTGAGTGGAGTTTTGAGGGGATGGTTGATGGTCATTGTTGGGTGATGTCTGAGGTTGGTCATTTTGGGTATTGTTGGGTGAGGTTTGGGGTTGTTGGTCATGATTGGGTGATATTTGAGGTTGGTCATTTTGAGGAGGAGGCTGTTGTGGCTGTTGATTGTTAGGTGGAGGAGGAGGAGGAAGTAGTGGTTGATTAGGTGGAGGAGGTGGAGGTGGGTTTGGAGGAGGAGGTGGTGGTAAGTTACCTTGTGGTTGAGGGATCTGAAGATGATTTAGGATGAGGTCTAACTTGGCATCTACCCTTGCAAGTTGAACCTCGACCTGACCAACTCGGTCCTCGAGCCTCTGGATTCTTTCCCTCTGCTGTTGGAAGCCAGCGTCGCTCTCATTACGGAGGGGAGCTACCAAAGAATCAGTCAGCCTAAAGAGGATCTCCTCCTTGACTTCCTCAGCGAAGGCCCGTACTCCGGCTGTCACCCTTGGAACACGTCTTGGACCAGGATGAGAGTCAACCTCTTGATCCCCTGCACCAGATACAGAGGGGACTGAGGTATGGGAAGCACTGCCTGCCTGAGAGCCCGAGCGAGTGGCTTTGGACTTCTTGATATACTTTATCCCCATCTTGCCAATGTTAATTGCGCTGACAGGTGCACACTTAACATTTTCGTCTTCCTCAGTAGATGTGGACTTAATCAAATACTTCTCCAGGAGGAAGGCAATGATAGTGGGGTAGGGGAGACTTCCAGACTTATTATTGTCAATCCACCTGAGCAACTCTAGACTGATCAACTGCCCAGGGTTGATTGGCTGCTGGGAGAGGAGTCTTGGGAACAAGGGTTGTCCAAGAGAGTGAACTCGTTGAAGTTACCCCCTTTATGTGTCATCAAGCGGGAGTAGACATAGTAAAGGAGCCTGTTGGTATCAGACATCCCAGACACCTTCTTCCCCTTGGTGTCATAAATCTTTTCAAGTTCCTCCTTGCCGAGTTTGAGTGTCTCAGGGTATAGCCACTCATTCATTTCTTCTTCAGTGACCCCCATTAGGCGGTTGATGTCTCTCCAAGTGAAATTGAAGGTCCTCCCCCTTACTGTGGCCGTGAAGGTGACTCTTCGAATCTCATCCTTCCCATTGACCTTTTTATGCTTGGCCTTGGCAGTGAGGGACTGGCAGAATACCCGCAGGACATTCACATTGTACTCCTGGTTGATCCCCAGCCAGAGCATGTATTTTTCCAGAAACGGCCTCAAGTGTGGAAACCCTAGTTCATCTATCTTGTTCAGATCTAAGAACATCCCGGTGTTGAAGTAGGGCTTCACAGTCTCAAACTTGGAGGAAACAGCCTCTAATGGCCCATCTCTATATACAAGAGGATCATCCTCCTCTACTCTTTGTCTTTTCGAAGGAGATTCCTCTCTAAATTGAACCCTCTTCTTACCCTTATTCTGCAACCTTCTTCGCTGTTGCCCAGGTTCCCCAGAGTGTTCTTGCTGGGGTTGCTCAACATGCTCAGGCTGTTCAGGCTGTTCTTGGACTCGCTCACTTTGGTCTTGGCTTTGCCCAGATTTCCCAGAAATTGTATGAACTTGCCCAGATTGTTCTTGATGTTTTCTGGATTTCCCAGATTTCGAGTGCCCCGATTTCCCACCTTTGAACTTGGATTTCTTGGATGTGGTTGGAACCTCAATGTTTTGGTTAGATTCATGTGAACCGGCCATTTTGTGTAGGTTTAGTGTTTGTATGAGATGAAATGCGAAGAGAAAGATGAAGAAGATGAAGAACAAGATGAAAAACAGATGAATCTATGCAGAGAGTTTGGGTGAGAAAGTGAAAAGTGAAAAGGCAAAGTGACTGTTGGTTATTTATATAGAGTTACAATGGATGCAATGCTCAGAATGGCTCTTCATGAAAGCATGTGTTTGTTCATTGGGTAACGTAAACATTTAATTGGAACGGCGCACCTTTTGACATGTGTCACTTTGCTTTGTCAGAGGAGGCACAATTTTTGATGAGAAGATGAAACGTTTTCTGAAGTGACGTGTCCCTTTGTTCAGGCACTGGCGCTCCCGCTCACTTTGACTCAACACTCAGCGCCAGCAAACGATCATCTGGAAGTGGTGTTGCTTCCGGTTGGGCTTAACTTAAGATTTAACATTGTGAGGGACCTGCAAAACTAAAGATTGGCACTTCGATGCACAAGTTAGCACAGTTTGCAAGTTTTAACAATTAAGCACAGATGTTTTCTGAAGATTAAACTTCATTTTAACATTCCCAAATTTCCCTTTATAAGGATAAATTGATCAACCCTCAGTGGTTGTTTGGTAGCTATGTCTGTAGTTGAGAAACCTTTCTTGCACATGCTTCCGGAAGCGTGTCCGCTTCCGGATGTGAGGGTCTTTAAATTTAACATTGACAGCCCTTATCTTCCATACTAGGGGGCCTTTTCACTAGGGGACCTGCAGGTGCTAGCGGAAGCATATGCGCTTGCGGATGGTCAGTGGAAAAAACTTAAGATTTAACATTAGTATACATGCTGAGGACATTCCAAGTCACAAACTTATGTTAATCAGCTCAATATAATAATCTCAAGGAAACATGCTTGCTTGTTGGTTTGGTAAAACAGGAGTATCAATAATGTGAAAACAGACTTTGAAATTTAGTTCACAATTTCTCAGTTTCACTTATCAAGTCATGAACTCTATTCATACTCTCTTGGATAAATATCAATGTGATAGCACAGGGAGTATCAAACAGATTGCATATTTTTAGAGTTTCATACACAGTTATAGTTCAACAAATATGCCTTAAGGATGTTCATGTTATATTATGAAGACATGTGAAATGTAAGCACAATGAAATTCTAAAACTTTCAATGTCCACACAATAGTTTGGCTTTAAGAATGAATCAAGTTTACAAAAAAAAAACAGCCAAATTCTCAGCATATGATCACAAGGATAATTTTCAAATCTTAGCTCAAGTTCTTTCAAATATGCTTAATATGATCTCATTATTCTTAGGATATCAACAAGCTTTAACTTAATCCAGATTGTACTAGGCTTGTGATAACGTGCCAGGATATAAGGCTTTCAGTGGGTAGAGATTCTTAAGAGTTCTTTCCAGCCTAGTTATCTACACTCACTTAGACTTCTATCCTATTGGCACTTGCTCTTGGATTTATCAAATTTTGCAGTAATTAATTCAAGGCATTTCCTAAGATTCCTAACGTATGTCCGACAAGGGAGACTATCCATTAAAATGCACAACAGAAGGAGTAATGGAAAGAAAAGCTCATATAAGATTGGCGAGATTTCCTCAAGATTTAATTCAGAACAGCCATTTCTTCTCATCTTGATAAAGAGCATTCTCGTTGACGCTCTCTCTTGTACCTCCACATTGTTCAAGATTTTATAATCTGTCAACATACTTAACCACAGACTTGAACTGAGATCATTAGTAGATGGAACCGTAAGGTGTGATTAAAAATTATAGCTCGAGTTCACAGCCAGTCAGTCTATAGCTAAGAATATTTAAGATCAGTTTGTATTAAAAAAAACTTTCAAAAATCACAATGAATGCATAAGCTATTTTCTTTTGTGAATGAGCCTTTTCAAGGAGAAATGAATTGATATGCACGAATATTATAAACCCACAAAAAAAAAGATTTGATATGATTTGATCATTTTCAAAAAGATCACCACAGGTTGAAAATCATACCAGTATTACTATATGTTTCTCATTCATTCCATAGAGCAATTTGAAGTTTGTCTTAAGATACATAAATGTCAATTGCCGATGAAATGAGTAAACATGCATTCATTACCCAATTAATCATTTAAATAAGAGAAAGGGTAAGAATGACATCACCAAGGCTACATTTGCGTCAAGTAGTAGCTTGCTTGATTTTGATAGGCGGTGCTTGATCTTTTCTATTTCAAGAGTAGTAGCACCAGGTGCCTATCATGAAGAACATCTTATTCAGATTTGACTCATTGCCCAGACCAGGTACGGTCTTGAATATTGTTGTTCTTTTGGATCTCCTTTCCTACAAAATACCAAGTAATTCCCTTTTCCATTTCTCAGTCTCCAAACTTGGATCTGACAAGTCAGTGTGTAGGAAGTGTAAAGTCCACATGCACTTGAGTCATTAATTATGCTTATGCCATTTAGAATCAACTATGACTATATGCACATGGTTTTGATCATGACAGCCAGACAGCATGTAGGTTATGAACATTGTGAATTTCTTTGAGCTTTCTTCTCTTAAGAAAATAATGTTCATATTTATGATGCTTGATGTAAAATCTCAATAATCCCATCTAACACTTGCATAAGAGATTTTACTTTCGCATGCTTTGACTCTAAGTGATTCCTTGCTTACCCAAGGAGATCTTCTATACATATCCTTGGTTTGAATCACTGTCTTATGAGAGACAGAGTTCATAGGTTTTCTCCATGTTGATCGAGGAGTCCTCTCTCTCTTGTTCTTCTCAGGATTGTTGAGTGGGACTCTGTGATAGCTCATCCTTGAGACAGAACCTTTGTTCCTTGTGGTAGTGCACTGCTTCTTATGATTGGACCAGGTGGTTGCAGCAGTGACATCACCACGAGTTCTCTTCTTTGGGGCAAGAGGAACTCTTGATCTTTCCTGCACAAGTAAGGCACTGGAAGGAAGTTTTGGTACCCATTTGTACTTGGGTCCTACATGGTTAGTGCTGGACCTTACTTGTCCTTTAGAGATCCATACAAATTTATTTCTCACATGTAAATTTTTTCTAAGACTGCATGTGTGAGAGATATGACCTGATCTACCACAGTAATGACAGATAATGGAATGATATTCAGAATGGGATTTCCTATCATTATCTTGTTGGTCAATTTTGTTTTCAAAGACTCTCTTTTCTTTTAAACCAACTCTTGAAGTTTCAGAGCCTTTTGAAAACCTTTCTTGTCCCTTCGATAGGGGTTCACAATTGGAACAATGTTCGGAGCATGTTGGAGCTTCCGCTCTCGGTTGGGAACTAGCTATTGATAGCTGTTCTTCTATGGATGGAACATTGGAAACCTTGGATGTAGAAGAAGCAATGAATTCCTCTAGTTTCCTGTTCTTTTTCCTTAAGTCTAGAACTTCTTTTGCAAGCTTACAGAATTCAATATGTAACTCATTATATGCGTCTTGCAATTCAGAAGGTTCAAGTTCAGATACCTCATTCTCCTCAGCTTCTGAATCTAGGCAGAGATCAACACTCTCTTCACTGCCGCTGGCTTGCTCAATATCAGTTTCCTGTAGCTCACCACCAGTTGATCCACAAGGGGCACAAAAGGAGCTTTGGACAGCTTTACTGCTAAGGGAATGATCAGAAGCACATATAGCATCAAGAGTGTTCCAAATATCTCTAGCATTAGAGCAATGTTTAATTTTCTGGAAATCACTGTCAGTTAAGCTTTTATACAAAATTTGCATTGCTTTAATGTTCAAGTAAAATAAATTTTTCTCCTCTTCAGTCCAGTTTACTTTTGGTTTGAAATCAGAATCATTTTCAAAGACATCCCACATTTTGAAACTCGAGTATAACACAAAACTTTTCATCCTTGCCTTCCATAAGTAAAAATCAGTATTTTCTAACAAGGGTGGGGTAGTATGATCAAAACCTTCAAAACACATTTTATATCCCAAGTCAGCCTAGGTCTTTGCACTTGAGATCGTTGGATCCTTTTAAACAAGTGACCTTGCTCTGACACCAAATGAAATGCGTGGCTGTCACCCAAGAGGGGGGTGAATTGGGTGGCAGAATAAAACTTATTAAAAATTCTCCCTCTTTAAAACATTACTCCTTGTGCTTGATGAGAGTGAAGATGTATTACCCCAAGCACAAGTGAGTATCTAGTGATGTGGTGCTTGATGTGTAGATTAAAACAAACAGAATAAGCACACACAAATTTATCCTGGTTCGGTCACTTTCAGACCTACATCCAGTCCCCAGGCTCCACCTGAGATTTTCAATCCACTAAACTTCTTGTTTGAACCAGGCACAAGAAAGCCTTTACACTTTAGGTTTTACGAGTACGGGTTCACCTAACAACCCACAGGTTTTGCAACGGGCTCACCTGCAAACCTTACAACCACAGGTTTTACAACGGGATCACCTGTAACCTTTCAACCACAAGTTTTGCGGGCTAACTTGCAACCTATGGAGATTTAGAAAAACCTCTAAATGCTCCCCCTCACTTTGGTAAGATAATAAATCTGTTCTTCAAGCACAAGCTTTAGAACAGCCTCTATCAATTAGAGGATTTGATAATATGTTCACTCTATGAACTGATTGTGATAAACACTTAAGTACAAATGATTCTCTCTAAGAATAGATGATGTTACTCACTTAAGTACAAATGAATTACTCTCTGAGAATGTTACAACTCTAAGATCAGAGAGTAGAAGATGAGAGGAATGTAGAATATAATATCTCAGACAATATGCTCTGTTCGTCCAACCTCTCTTCTGAATGTAGATGTTCCTTTTATACTCGGCCTCAACATTCAGGCTTGGGCGACAGATAGAATATGTCCATTTGAATATAGCCGTTAATCCCATGTTACCGTTGAGAGGTACATCTTCATTAATGCTTGGCAGGGTTGACTTGCTTTATCTCTGAAAAGCAACTCTGACAACTCTGCTCTGACAAAAGCATTCTGACCTCTGAGTATGTGACGTTGACTCTTGTACTCTTGCTGACGGATGATCATCGTTCTGCAAGTGTTAGTCTCTGAATCCCAGTGCATTACTCCTCTTTAAAATTGGGGGTGAATTGGGTGGCAGAATAAAACTTATTAAAAATTCTCCCTCTTTAAAACATTACTCCTTGTGCTTGATGAGAGTGAAGATGTATTACCCCAAGCACAAGTGAGTATCTAGTGATGTGGTGCTTGATGTGTAGATTAAAACAAACAGAATAAGCACACACAAATTTATCCTGGTTCGGTCACTTTCAGACCTACATCCAGTCCCCAGGCTCCACCTGAGATTTTCAATCCACTAAACTTCTTGTTTGAACCAGGCACAAGAAAGCCTTTACACTTTAGGTTTTACGAGTACGGGTTCACCTAACAACCCACAGGTTTTGCAACGGGCTCACCTGCAAACCTTACAACCACAGGTTTTACAACGGGATCACCTGTAACCTTTCAACCACAAGTTTTGCGGGCTAACTTGCAACCTATGGAGATTTAGAAAAACCTCTAAATGCTCCCCCTCACTTTGGTAAGATAATAAATCTGTTCTTCAAGCACAAGCTTTAGAACAGCCTCTATCAATTAGAGGATTTGATAATATGTTCACTCTATGAACTGATTGTGATAAACACTTAAGTACAAATGATTCTCTCTAAGAATAGATGATGTTACTCACTTAAGTACAAATGAATTACTCTCTAAGAATGTTACAACTCTAAGATCAGAGAGTAGAAGATGAGAGGAATGTAGAATATAATATCTCAGACAATATGCTCTGTTCGTCCAACCTCTCTTCTGAATGTAGATGTTCCTTTTATACTCGGCCTCAACATTCAGGCTTGGGCGGCAGATAGAATATGTCCGTTTGAATATAGCCGTTAATCCCATGTTACCGTTGAGAGGTACATCTTCATTAATGCTTGGCAGGGTTGACTTGCTTTATCTCTGAAAAGCAACTCTGACAACTCTGCTCTGACAAAAGCATTCTGACCTCTGAGTATGTGACGTTGACTCTTGTACTCTTGCTGACGGATGATCATCGTTCTGCAAGCGGCAATCTTGCTCTGCAAGTGTTAGTCTCTGAATCCCAGTGCCAAGAGTATTTGCATCCGGAAGCTCATTTGCATCCGGAAGTAAAATTAAGTTCTGCACATACTTGTTAGTCCAACAGAGTAGCATATATAATTAAGTGGAGTAAGAACTATACATGCTGTGGGAAGCTTGTTTGCTATGGGAAGAAATCTTACTTAGACTATGTTCTGACTTAGTGTATTGTCCACTGACGCTAAGGAATGTCTATTCCAATAGTCAGCGTAAGTCTCGTTATTTTAGTCTAACTCTTCCTAAGTGACTTAGTGTGTCATTTACTCATGCTATGGGATGTGTAGTATAACAACACATAATCACATGCAGTGGGTGTTCAAATGGTCTAAGGAAGTTTTCTTACATCCGGAAGCACTTTCACATCCGGAAGCACTTCCACTGAACGATGGGTTATGTTCATATTTTACTCACTGTCGCTCAGTGTTATCCATTCCAACAGCCAGCGCTAGTCACTAAGCAATCAGAAGCAAATCTACTGGACGTTGGGTTATGTTCACTGGCGCTCAGTGTTATCTATACCAACACCCAGCGCTAGTCTCAATACAATCGGAAGCAAATCCACATCCGGTTGCATCTTAACTTAGTCTCAAGGTTTTGCACATCTAATGCTCCTAGACTGAGTTATTACTTAGTGGAATACTTGCTGTCGCTGGGGGATGAGACGTTCATCCGTGAGCGCTAGTCTTAGCCCATCCGGAAGTAAATCCACATCCGGTTGTACTCTTACTTGGGGTTCTATATTAACCTAATATTCTCTAAGTGTTTGCCTTGTTCTTTCATATTTTAGTCTTCATCAAAACTTAAGATTCTAACACATTCCTCCATGATTTCTCACGCAAACCTTCATCCTTCCACCATCTCCATGTCCGGCTAGATCGCCTCTCCTTCTTCTCCAAGGAAAAGTGCTTGAAGAACTAAACATTTGGCTTCATATGCTTGTAATTCGCTCTTTTAGGTTTCAAGCTAGATGTATATTTTTGCCTATGTAATGACCTTGATTTAGGCTTGTATAGGTTAGAACACCTTGAATTAGGTGTTTTACTTCATTTTGGCTTGAAATCTCTCTTTTATGTTAAGGACATGAAAACCGAGGCTTAGTTTTTGTAGTTTCATACATGTATGTGTGTGCGATTAGCTCCTCTTGCATTTATGGAATGAATTTGTTTCTTAAGTACTAGATCTAGTGCTTAATGTTGCTTTAGGTATGTTCTTGGCTTGAAAGAGCTTTAGGCTTGATTAAATTAGTTAAACTCTTGTAGATTTCTTTGATTAAAGAGATCTCAAGGATTTAACTAGTTTATATTAAGTGAAACAAGTGTATGAAGTCTAATTCATCAAAGCACTAAGTACTTGGAGAAGGAGGTGACTTCCTAACTCACTTCTTCACATCTTTCATTCGGTTACTTTTATATTTTAGCAATTTAAATTGTAGTTTGTTGCCTAAACTCAACACTCTCAACAACCTTGATAATTTGTGCTAATTTGACCTAAGCAAGTAAAATTAACTAAATTGTGGAATCGACCTTGCTCTCACTAGCTACCTAGTAATTAGAGTATAGTTTTATTTTCTTAATTCTTTTAGGCGACAAAAAGAGTTAATCAAATTGGCGCCGTTGCCGGTTTGGTTGATTTCTTACTTGTCTTAGGTTTTTAGTTGCATTTTCTTAGTTTTTGTTGTTAGTTTTTAATTCGGTTACTCTGGACTTGTCAGCATAATTCTGATTTTGTGCCTTTTGGACATTGCTCATTACTTTTCTGGACATATTTTTGCTGTTTGATGCTTAATTGGCTGCTCTAGTTAGCCAAACTATTGTTAGGAAATTGTTCAGAAAGTTGCTGAAATTTGTTGTCTGACTGTGCTGGAATTTCAGGTTCCTTGTTTTTAAAACTGGGAACAATCTACTGCACAATAAATAAAACTGTTTTACCAGGATAACCTACCATATTTAAGCTTTCTTTTGAGATATTATTTGTGTAGAACTGATTTGTATACTGCCTGGAACAATTCGGTGAAGTCAGACTGTTTGTTGGAAAGTCCCTGTGTGCCAGTTTGCTTGCTTTTGCAATTATACATTGTGTAGCTGGAATTTGACCAGACTGTTTCTTGTGGTTAAACTACACATTTTAAGCTTTCCAGGGACATATTATTTGTTGTTAAACTCCTTCTGTATTGTCTGGAAATAATTTTTGAACTCTGCCATGTGTGCTGAAACTGTCTGGATACTTTGTTTGTGTTGGCTGGCGTTTGTGAATTGTTTGCAGGGTCTTGTTGGTTTGTTTTGCCTATTTTTGCAGGACATTTTAACGCTTGTTCTTACTGGATGGAAGAATGAGGGAATTTTCAAGGCCTTATGCCTTATTTTCACCTAATGGCATGGCCACCAATCCACAACAATTTTATGGGAGGAGACCTCCATTCCAAGAGCATAACCCTTCCACCAACACATACCATAAAGGATGGGAGGACCATCCAAGCTTCCATTGGGGGGGGGGGAGGTTATGCTACTCCATATCATGCTTTTCAAGATCAACAAGGGTATGCTCCTCAATGTCAAGATCATGACCCTTACCAAATGGGGCCTAATCCTTCTTGTGCTCAAAGGCCGGATGTGTATGCTTATCAAGAAGTTTCTCAATATGAGCCTAATCCACCTCCTTATGGCTATGGGCACAATTTTTATGATCATCAAGAGCCTTTACAAAGCTGTGTTCCTACACATATGGAGCAGAATGACTTCTTTCATGCTCAAGTGCCCAATGAGTATGCTTCTCCCTCTTCTAGTACAAATGATTTGATGATGCAAATGTGTGCATCCCTTATGGATAGGATGGAGAGGTTAGACTCTATAGTGGAGCAGCGTGCAAAGCAGCAAGAGGCCTTTAATTCATTTGCTTCTCAATGGATGAATACAAAGGCCGAGGAAGAGGCAAAGCAAGGTGACCTACCTTCCATTATGGTTGTAAATCCTAATGACATGAATTTGGAGGGAGGAGTTCAAGTTGAATCAATTCCTTGCTTTGATGAAGAAGAGCATGAACCTCAAAAGTGCCACGAAGTTGATCCTAAAATTAAGATGACTGTTGACAATCCACCTAGCACCTTTGAGTCTAATGGAGTCTTACCTAGTGCTTCTCATAGTGATGATCTTGATGATTCTATGGCTTGTTCATGTGATGAGTTGAGCATATGTGTTGACTGTTATGAGGATAAATATTCTCTTCTCATGGAATTCAATAGAAAAAAATTGACAGAATTGCAAACAGCCAATGATGATGTTGTCTTGGGTAATGATACAATGGATGAGGCCATTTCTAGGGGTGATATGCATGTTGAACATCACTCTAATTCCCTAGCGAATAATGAAGAGGTTGAGGAGCATGCAGTGACCGAATTGCCCTCTTCTATTGGGGAGAAAGAACAAGAGGCCGAGAGCTCCCTTCTCTTGGAGCAAGAGGTCTCGAAGGCGTTTATGCATGATATGGTGCCACAGTCTCATCCTGAGGATGGTGAGCAAGATGGACAGCATCCTACTCCAGTGACACATGTTCCTGAGGAAGTTCATAGTGAGGCCGAGAACCCTCCTCCCTTGGTTGGAGAATGCCCAGAGGCCGAGAGCCAATTTCGTATTGAAGAGGAGGAGCATGAAATTTCTAACGCAGAATGCAAGGTGGGAACGCCATTGGCACAAGAGCTTGAATCTGTCTCTACTTCTCAACTCATGCATAAATCATCTCAAGGTATAATTCTTGATCCTACACTTGTTACCTTTCCTAGTTCATGTAACTTAGGAACGAGGACGTATCATGAGATTGTTCAAAGTGTCATCCTTGATTTGTTTTCCATGCTTGAATTTAATGTGCCCTTGCTTGTTGTTCTTGAGCCACTGCCTACTTATGCTAAGCCTTCCTATAATATTTGCATATATAAGGAAGCATGTAGGCCATATACATTGTTCAATGAAACTGTGGTAGAACAACATGTAAATCCCTTGCGCTTGCTTTCACATGAGGATGAGCATACATCTTCCGGTTCTTTTGACTCTTGCTTGGTGAATGCTAATGATGCTTGCATGAACTCTCTTGCTGATGATTTTAGTATTGTGAGCATGCGTCTTGATGTTACTAGTCCCAAGCCTGATGACTGTGATCTTGCTGATGTTGGTACATTTACACACTCCTCGTCTAGCTACAACCCCTTGCACAAGGGATGTTTGGTCAATTTTGTGGATCCAGCTAGGTTGGAAGGAGTGCTTGATCTCATGATGGCGGCCGGATTACGATCGCAAGAAGACCTGCATTTCTATACCTCATATACCATCATGGATTGGCGAAGCCGGTTGAGGAGCATGCATGGAATCAGTGATTCGCAAATCGAGTGCTCCAACAGGGTTCTGTTTGAGACTACTTTGGAGGCCAACAATTCCGTTTGTAGGCCGACTGGTGATCCTTGGTTTTGTACTTCAAAGGGGCAAAATGTTATGTTTAACGTGCCCAAATTGATCACTATTTTTTAGCATATTGCATTACCTAATCATGTGCATCTTGATTATCCTTGTGTTTCATTGAGTTTATCTTGGCATTTCTACAACCCCTTGCAAAAGGGAAGTTTGTTCTATGTTGAAGGATCTTTTAGGATGCACAAGGATTATTGGGAAGCCAAGCAGGACAAGATGGAGCTTGCAACAAGTCCTAAAGCGGATGATCCTAGCTTGCATGTGTTGAAGGCGGAAGAGCTTCTCAAGCGGAGTTTGGAACTTGAAGCCACAAAGGAAGAACGAGATTTCTTCAATGGGAAGCTCACCAGAGATGACATCAGAAGGCTAGTGGTTCGGTTGAAGATGCTTAAAAGGAACATGGAAGTTAAAGGCAAAGTTTTGAAAGCAACAATGTATGAACCTACACTTCTAGTGTTCCTTGCAAGGAGAGTTCAGAAGTTTCTCTTGAAACTGCAAGCCTTCTGGTGAGCTAGGCGGCCAAAGGAGAAGAAGAAGGGAGCAACAAACAAGAATTCATCAAGGAAGCTTCCTCCACCTAAAGTGGCCGAACTGCACAAGCGAGATTACAGGGAGGAAGAGCTCCATGGTGTCTTAGACACAAGTGGCAGAGACATTCTAGGCCACAAAATGAAGTTTTTCAGAGAGAATTTCAAGCCTCCATAAGAGGTTGTACCTTTCCTTCCCTTACCTACTTTTAATTGCTTTTATTCTAAGTGTGGGGGAAGATGTTTGATAGTAAAAAATATAAGATTTTGTTTAGGTTTGTTTTAGTATGATGTTTTAGGTTAGAAAAATAAATATAAAAAATTCACTAGTGCTTGGGGATCCCTATTTGCTTCCGGAAGTCTCACTGTGGAAATAGAGGTTCTTGCATCCAGAAGTGTTTTAGCTATCGGAAGCTCTACACTGAAGACTTTGTTAACTAGGATCAAATTTAGAGTTAATGGACTTCCGCTAGGGGAAGCATTCATGCATCCACAAGCGTGAGTGCTTTGTTAGTGAGTTCCCTTAGAGTCCAAGTCCAATTATGCTTCCGGTAGCAGTTTTGCTTTCGGTAGCATTTTTGCATCCGGTAGCAAGTTCCCTTAGAGTCTAAGTCCAATTTGGCTTCCGGTAGCAGTTTTGCTGCCGGTAGCATTCTTGCATCCGATAGCAAGTTCCCTTAGAATCTAAGTCCAATTTGGCCTCTGATAGTATTTTTGCTTCCGGTAGCAATTTTGCTTCCGGTAGCATTTTTGCAACCAATAGGGACTAGACTTAGAATCCACATCCAGTTAGTCTTCAGATAGCATTTTTGCTTCCGGTAGTATTTTTGCTTCCGGAAGCACTTTTGCATCCGATAAAGCCTTAACTTAGAACCTAGATCCAACTTTGCTTCCGGAAGTATTTTAGCTTCCGGAAGCCTAGCGACTTGAGTCTAAATCCAGTTGGGCTTCCTAAGCATAAGTGGTAAAAAAAAAGAAAAAGAAAAATTGTGTAAGGTTGTGTTTAATATAGTTTTGTTAATAATACATGTGGGCCATTTGTATGCCTGGACTGCCCGGCCTTATTAGTTGCTGTCTTGCCTTGGTTTTATGCCTTTCCACTTGATTTACTTGGTCCATTGAGGACAATGCATGCTTTAAGTGTGGGGGGGTGTATTATGTGCTTAAAAGTGGTCTAATTCAAAGCTTTCACACTTGATTTTTGGACTTATTTGATATGATTTTTCTTGAAAATTTAACTTGATCATGGCTCTTGAAAGTAAATGGAATTGTCCTCTAGTGTGTAAGTAGAATTTTTGGAATGATTACTTAGGGCATTGCATGGGGCACTTTTAAGGTATAAAGAGGGTGTAAGTTTCCCATTTAACTTTTCTTAGGGAGGAAGTGACTAATTAGAGTAAGCCATAAAAGTGAGAAGCCTCCAACCGAATTGAGTGGGCCAATAGTCTACTTGACCTCCTAGAACTTGTCCTAGCTCTTGTTCAAGATCACAATGCATGGCATGATTGAAAATGAAAGGGGCATTTCATTTCTAAACCCTCATGACCCAAACACTATGCCAACTAAATATTACCCATTGATTCAACCCCTTTGGGCCATTCACTTTTCTTCTCTATCACCTTGACCAATGTGTGAATAAGTGACGATATCATATGCTTGCATTTATATTAGTATTGTATTGTTGTATCTTGTGGAAAGCATGTTACATGTGAGACCAAGAAAAGAGGCCGAGAGCCCTTGAGTGAAAGAAGAAAAGAGAGGTGGCCAAAGGCCAAGAAAAAGCAAAAGAAAAGAGAAAAAAAATAAGGCCGAAGGCCTAAGTAAAAAAAGAAGAAGAAAGAAAGCACAAAGTGCTTGTGTATGCCAAGGGCATTTGAGTTAAAAGAAAAATTAAGAGAAGCACAAAGTGCTTGAAAAAAAAAAAGAGAGATGTAGCATGCTTAGTGGAATTGTATTCATTGTATTGCATGCATATGTGGTGGTAACTTGTTTATATCATTGGTCATTGACTACTTTCCATTATTCACCATTCATTTTTAGCCTTTCCATCTAACCCCAAAGTCCCCTAGATTTGATTGTGCCATGCATAATAATGGGTGGAGAAATTAGAGCTACTACAAGCCTATGGTGAGGTCAAGTGCATTGAGCCAAAGAGTGATCACAAGTCCCTAGTTAGGCATTTTTCCTAACTTGAGTGAATGAGTTAAACACTTAATCCGGTGAGGAAAAATCTCAATTGGCACTCCTCCTTAATTCTAGTTGTTTGCTAAACTTGCATAAACTTTGTATCCTTAAATTTGGCCCATGTGATGCTTTAGGGAAAGGTTCAAGAAGATCAACTTATATGCTATGACAATTCCAATTGCCTTCACTATGCTTAATGATTAAGTTAGTTTTTTTTTATATGACTTTGCCCGGAGTGCAAAGATTAAGTGTGGGGGATTTGATTGGACCGAATTTTATCCCTTTAAGCATGTGCAATTGAGCTTAATTAGTGTGATTTAATTGATATATTTGATCATTATTGGCATATTTTATTGCGCATGCTTATTGGAATTAATTGGTGAATATTAGCCTTATTTCTTGCATTTTAAGTAACCAAGGGTATTTTGGTCTTTTTGACTATTTGATGAAATTTTATTGTAGGGGGTCCCACGTGGGCCCCACACATCCTTGGTAGAGCTTAGATGGAGCTTATGTGGCAAGGAGGAGGCTAGTTGGCAAGGAAAAGGACATAAAGCAAAGTTTGCTCCTTTTGGCAAAAAGAAGGAAAAGGCATTTTTGGAGCATCTTTCCAAAAGAGGCAAAATTGGCTCCAACTTCAAATTCAAATTTGGAGGCCTCATTAAGGGCAATTTTGGAAGCACAATCACTTGGAGAAAAAGGAGGGACCTTTACAAATGCATGGAGCCAAAATCAAGACTACATTCATCCTTACTTTCACCAAATACCAAAAATACCCTTCTCTCCTTCACACACTTAACCCACGGCCTACACCCTCCATTACCCATCAAAATATCTTTTTGACAACTCATAATTCCCCCTTGACAGCTCATTAACTCCCTAAGCCAACTCATCATCCAACTAACCCACTTACTTAATCCTAACTAACTTCATTTTGACATAACTAACTTCTAACACTCACTTTTTATTTTCTCTCTCTTCTTCACTTTCTCTCAACTTCCATCTTCATCTTCTTCACTAAAAACCTTTCGGCCACCACCATTCCTCCATGATTTCTCACGCAAACCTTCATCCTTCCACCATCTCCATGTCCGGCTAGATCGCCTCTCCTTCTTCTCCAAGGAAAAGTGCTTGAAGAACTCAACATTTGGCTTCATATGCTTGTAATTCGCTCTTTTAGGTTTCAAGCTAGATGTATATTTTTGCCTATGTAATGACCTTGATTTAGGCTTGTATAGGTTAGAACACCTTGAATTAGGTGTTTTACTTCATTTTGGCTTGAAATCTCTCTTTTATGTTAAGGACATGAAAACCGAGGCTTAGTTTTTGTAGTTTCATACATGTATGTGTGTGCGATTAGCTCCTCTTGCATTTATGGAATGAATTTGTTTCTTAAGTACTAGATCTAGTGCTTAATGTTGCTTTAGGTATGTTCTTGGCTTGAAAGAGCTTTAGGCTTGATTAAATTAGTTAAACTCTTGTAGATTTCTTTGATTAAAGAGATCTCAAGGATTTAACTAGTTTATATTAAGTGAAACAAGTGTATGAAGTCTAATTCATCAAAGCACTAAGTACTTGGAGAAGGAGGTGACTTCCTAACTCATTTCTTCACATTTTTCATTCGGTTACTTTTATATTTTAGCAATTTAAATTGTAGTTTGTAGCCTAAACTCAACACTCTCAACAACCTTGATAATTTGTGCTAATTTGACCTAAGCAAGTAGAATTAACTAAATTGTGGAATCGACCTTGCTCTCACTAGCTACCTAGTAATTAGAGTATAGTTTTATTTGCTTAATTCTTTTAGGCGACAAAAAGAGTTAATCAAATTGGTGCCGTTGCCGGTTTGGATGATTTCTTACTTGTCTTAGGTTTTTACTTGCATTTTCTTAGTTTTTGTTGTTAGTTTTTAATTCGGTTACTCTGGACTTGTGAGCATAATTCTGATTTTGTGCCTTTTGGACATTGCTCATTACTTTTCTAGACATATTTTTGCTGTTTGATGCTTAATTGGCTGCTCTAGTTAGCCAAACTATTGTTAGGAAATTGTTCAGAAAGTTGCTGAAATTTGTTGTCTGACTGTGCTGGAATTTCAGGTTCCTTGTTTTTAAAACTGGGAACAATCTACTGCACAATAAATAAAACTGTTTTACCAGGATAACCTACCAGATTTAAGCTTTCTTTTGAGATATTATTTGTGTAGAACTGATTTGTATACTGCCTGGAACAATTTGGTGAAGTCAGACTGTTTGTTGGAAAGTCCCTGTGTGCCAGTTTGCTTGCTTTTGCAATTATACATTGTGTAGCTGGAATTTGACCAGACTGTTTCTTGTGGTTAAACTACACATTTTAAACTTTCCAGGGACATATTATTTGTTGCTAAACTCCTTCTGTATTGTCTGGAAATAATTTTTGAACTCTGCCCTGTGTGCTGAAACTGTCTGTATACTTTGTTTGTGTTGGCTGGCGTTTGTGAATTGTTTGCAGGGCCTTGTTGGTTTGTTTTGCCTATTTTTGCAGGACATTTTAACGCTTGTTCTTACTGGATGGAAGAATGAGGGAATTTTCAAGGCCTTATGCCTTATTTTCACCTCATGGCATGACCACCAATCCACAACAATTTTATGGGAGGAGACCTCCATTTCAAGAGCATAACCCTTCCACCAACACATACCATAAAGGATGGGAGGACCATCCAAGCTTCCATTGGGGGGGAGGAGGTTATGCTACTCCATATCATGCTTTTCAAGATCAACAAGGGTATGATCCTCAATGTCAAGATCATGACCCTTACCAAATGGGGCCTAATCCTTCTTGTGCTCAAAGGCCGGATGTGTATGCTTATCAAGAAGTTTCTCAATATGAGCCTAATCCACCTCCTTATGGCTATGGGCACAATTTTTATGATCATCAAGAGCCTTTACAAAGCTGTGTTCCTACACATATGGAGCAGAATGACTTCTTTCATGCTCAAGTGCCCAATGAGTATGCTTCTCCCTCTTCTAGTACAAATGATTTGATTATGCAAATGTGTGCATCCCTTATGGATAGGATGGAGAGGTTAGACTCTATAGTGGAGCAGCGTGCAAAGCAGCAAGAGGCCATTAATTCATTTGCTTCTCAATGGATGAATACAAAGGCCGAGGAAGAGGCAAAGCAAGGTGACCTACCTTCCAATATGGTTGTAAATCCTAATGACATGAATTTGGAGGGAGGAGTTCAAGTTGAATCAATTCCTTGCTTTGATGAAGAAGAGCATGAACCTCAAAAGTGCCACGAAGTTGATCCTAAAATTAAGATGATTGTTGACAATCCACCTAGCACCTTTGAGTCTAATGGAGTCTTACCTAGTGCTTCTCATAGTGATGATCTTGATGATTCTATGGCTTGTTCATGTGATGAGTTGAGCATATGTGTTGACTGTTATGAGGATAAATATTCTCTTCTCATGGAATTCAATAGAAAAAAATTGACAGAATTGCAAACAGCCAATGATGATGTTGTCTTGGGTAATGATACAATGGATGAGGAGATTTCTAGGGGTGATATGCATGTTGAACATCACTCTAATTCCCTAGCGAATAATGAGGAGGTTGAGGAGCATGCAGTGACCGAATTGCCCTCTTCTATTGGGGAGAAAGAACAAGAGGCCGAGAGCTCCCTTCTCTTGGAGCAAGAGGTCTCGAAGGCGTTTATGCATGATATGGTGCCACAGTCTCATCCTGAGGATGGTGAGCAAGATGGACAGCATCCTACTCCAGTGACACATGTTCCTGAGGAAGTTCATAGTGAGGCCGAGAACCCTGATCCCTTGGTTGGAGAATGCCCAGAGGCCGAGAGCCAATTTCGTATTGAAGAGGAGGAGCATGAAATTTCTAACGCAGAATGCAAGGTGGGAACGCCATTGGCACAAGAGCTTGAATCTGTCTCTACTTCTCAACTCGTGCATAAATCATCTCAAGTTGTAATTCTTGATCCTACACTTGTTACCTTTCCTAGTTCTTGCAACTTAGGGAAGAAGACATATCATGAGCTTGTTCAGAGTGTGATCCTTGATTTGTTTTCTATGCTTGAATTTAATGTGCCATTGCTTGTTGTACTTGAGCCACTGCCTACTTATGCTAAGTCTTCATTTAATATTTGCATATATAAGGAAGCATGTAGGCCATATACATTGTTGATTGAAATTGTGGTAGAACAACATGTAAGTCCCTTGCGCTTGCTTTCACATGAGGATGAGCATACATCTTCCGGTTCATTTGACTCTTGCTTGGTGAATGTTAATGATGCTTGCATGAACTCTCTTGCTGATGATTTTAGTATTGTGAGCATGCGTCATGATGTTACTAGTCCCAAGCCTGATGACTGTGAACTTGATGTTGTTGGTTCATTTACACACTCCTTGTCTAGCTACAACCCCTTGCACAAGGGATGTTTGTTCCATTTTGTGGATCCAGCTAGGTTGGAAGGAGTACTTGCTCTCATGATGAAGGCTGGAGTTCAATTGCTAGATTACTTGCATTTCTATACTTCCTATACGATCATGGATTGGCGGAGCCGGTTGAGGAGCATGCATGGAGTTAGTGTTTCGCAAATCGAGTGCTCCAACAGGGTTTTGTTTGAGACTACTTTGGAGGCTAATACTTCCATTTGTAGGCCGACTGGTGATCCTTGGTTTAGTGCTTCAAAGGGGCAAAATGTTATGTTTAAAGTTCCCAAATTGATCACCATTTTTCAGCATATTGTATTACCTAATCATGTGCATCTTGATTCCTCTTGTGTTTCATTGAGTTTATCTTGGCATTCCTACAACCCCTTGGAAAAGGGAAGTTTGTTCCATGTTGAAGGATCTTTTAGGATGCACAAGGATTATTGGGAAAACAAGCAAGGGCAGATGGAGCTTGCAACAAGTCTTCAAGCGGATGATCCTAGCTTGAAAGTGTTGAAGGCCGAAGAGCTTGTCAAGAGGAGTTTGGAGCTTGAAGCCACAAAGGAAGAACGAGATTTCTTCAATGGGAAGCTCACCAGAGATGACATCAGAAAGCTAGTGGTTCGGTTGAAGATGCTTAAAAGGAATATGGAAGTTAAAGGCAAAGTTTTGAAAGCAACAATGTACAAACCTTCACTTCTAGTGTTCCTTGCAAGGAGAGTTCAGAAGTTTCTCTTGAAGCTCCAAGCTCATTGGAGAGCTAGGCAGCCCAAGGAAAAGCAGAAGGGAGCACCTTCTTGTTATTCCGCTTGGAAGCATTTACTACTTGAGAAAGCCAGATTGCTCCAGTGGAACTTAGTGACGGAAGAACACTCAGCGTCTATATTTGCGGATGGTCGAACCATACAGGACCACAAGCGCAAGTTCTTCAAAGAGAAGTTCAAGCCGCCCTAAAGGTTGCTTCTTTCCTTCCCTACTTGCTTATTATTGTTTTATTCTAAGTGTGGGGGAGGACATTAGTTAGTTAAAAAATAGGATTTTGTTTAGGTTAGTTTTAGTATGATGTGTTTGGTTGTTAAAATAAATCTAAAAAAAAAAATTCACTAGTGCTTAGGGATGTCTATAAGCTTCTGGAAGTGTCATTGTGGAAATAGAGGATCTTGCATCCGGAAGTGTTTTTGCTTCCGGAAGCTCTCACTTAGACTTGGCTACTTAGGATCAGATTGTGTTCACTTTCCTTCCGCTAGGGGATGCGTTCTTGCTTCCACAAGCGTCAGTGCATCCGGAAGCATTTTTGCTTCCGGTAGCACGTTTGCTTCCGCTAGGGATGAGACTTAGAATCTGAACCAGAGTGACTTCTGATAGCCATTTTGCTTCCGGTAGCATTTTTGCTTCCGGAAGCCTAGTGACTTGAGTCTAAATCCAGTTAGGCTTCTTGAGCGTAAGTGAGGAAAAAAAATTATCATACTATACATGTGTATTAGGTTGTGCTTAGTATGTGTTTGTTTGTAAATAATACATGCATATGGGTCATTTGTATGCTTAAACTGCCCTGCCTTTTCTGTTGCTGCCTTGCCTTTAAAATACATCTTCCTACTTGAATTGATTGGTACATTGAGGACAATGCATGCTTTAAGTGTGGGGGAGGTGTATTATGTGCTTAAAAGTGGTTTATTTCAAAGCTCACACACTTAATTTTTGGACTTCATTGGCATAATTTTCTAAAAAAAAATTATTGACTTGATTATGGCTCTTGAAAGCAAATGGAATTGTCCTCTAGTGTGTAAATAGAATTTTTGGAATGATTACTTAGGGCATTGCATGGGGCACTTTTAAGGTATAAAGAGGGTGTAAGTTTCCCATTTAACTTTTCTTAGGGAGGAAGTGACTAATTAGAGTAAGCCATAAAAGTGAGAAGCCTCCAACCGAATTGAGTGGGCCAATAGTCAACTTGACCTCCTAGAACTTGTCCTAGCTCTTGTTCAAGATCACAATGCATGGCATGATTGAAAATGAAAGGGGCGTTTCTTTCTAAACCCTTATGACCCAAACACTAAGCCAACAAAATATTATCCTTTGATTTAACCCCTTTGGGCCATTCACTATTCTTTTCTATCACATTGACCAATGTTTGAATGAGTGGTTATAGCATATGCTTGCATTTATATTAGTGTTGTATTGTTGTATCTAGTGTAAAGCATGTTACATGTGAGAACAAGAAAAGAGGTCGTGAGCCCTTGAGTGAAAAAGAAGAAAAGAGAGGTGGCAAAGGCCAAGAAAAACAAAAGAAATAAAGTGGAGAAAGAGGCCGAAGGCCTGAGAAAAATAATATGAAAGCACAAAGTGCTTATATATGATATGCCAAAGGCATGAGAGAAGAAAATAAGAGAAAAGCACAAAGTGTTTGGAAAAAAAGAGAGATGTAGCATGTTTGTTGGACTTGGATTTATTGTATTGCATGCATATGTGGTGATTACTTGTTCATATTATTGGTCATTGACTATTTTCCATAATTCACCATTCATTATCAGCCTTCCATTCAACCCATTAAGTCCCCTAGATTTGGTTGTGTCATGCATAATAATGGGTGGAGAACTTAGAGCTATTACAAGCTTATGGTGATGGTCAAGCGCATTGAGCCAAAGAGTGATCACAAGTCCCTAGTTAGGCATTTTTCCTAACTTGAGTGAATGAGTTAAACACTTTATCCGGTGAGGAAAAATCTCAATTGGCACTCCTCCTTAAGCCTAGTTGCTTGTTAAACTTGCATTCACTTTGTATTCTTAGATTTGGCCCATGCGATGTTTTAGGGAAAGGTTTAAAAAGTCAACTTGTACTCTATGATAATTCCAAGTGCCTTCACTATGCTTAATGATTAAGTTAGTCTTTTATATGACTTTGCCCGGAGTGCAAAGATTAAGTGTGGGGGATTTGATTGGACCAAATTTCATACCTTTAAGCATGTGCATTTGAGCTTAATTAGTGGGAATTAATTGATATATTTGATCATTATTGGTACATTTTCATGCGCATGCTTATGTGTAAATATTTGAAGAATGATAGCCTTATTACTTGCATTTTATGAAACCAAGGGTATTTTGGTCATTTTGACTGTGTGATGTGTTTTTCATGTAGGGGGGTCCCAAGTGGGCCCCACACACCCTTGGTGGAGCTTCAGTGGAGATAACTTGGCAAGAAGGAAGGCTAGATGACAAGTGCTCAAACTCACATCCGGAAGCAGATTCACATCCGGAAGCATAGTTATTTCAGGAAGGGAACTCACATCTGGAAGCGGATGCACAGCCGGAAGTGAATGCCCTTGAGCTTGTTGAATGAAGACTTACATCCGGAAGTGGATGTACATCCGGAAGCGAACGTTTTGGAGCTGGCGGACGCAGAGTTACATCCGGAAGCTAAAGCATATCCGTCAGCGAGTACAAGAGCCAGACTGCACAATGATCAGAAATGTCAGCTACTTTTCAGAAGTCTTTTGTGCAGAGTAAATTTAAGGCAAAGTCAGCCCTGCAGCTTGAAGGTACTTGGGGAGCATCTTTCCAAATGAGGCAAAATTGGCGCCAAGGTCAAATTCAAATCTGGAGGCCTCATTAAGGGCAATTTTGGAAGCACAATCATTTGGAGAAAAAGGAGGAACCTTTAGAAATGCATGGAGATGAGATCTAGTCCACATTCATCCTAACCTTTCACCAAATACCAAAAATACCCTTTGGGCGATAATCCCAAAGTTACTCACCACTATATATAAGCTCAACTGTAACGAACTCTCATAACTCCTCTCTCACTTCACTTTCACTTTCTCTCTCATCTAACAAACTCTCTCAACTCCATCTTCATCTTCTTCACCTTCTTCACTTCGCAAACCATCTCCATGGCCGCCATAACCTCACACCTACCTTCATCCGTCTCCATCTCCATGTCAGGCTAGATCGCCTAGCCTTCTTCTCCAAGGAAATGTGCTTGTAGAATCAACATTTGGCTTCATATACTTGTAATTTGCTCTTTTAGGTTTCAAGCTAGATGTATATTTTTGCCTATGCAATGACGTTGATTTAGGCTTGTATAGGTTAGAACACCTTGAATTAGGTGTTTTACTTCATTTTAGCTTGAAATCTCTCTTTTAGGTTAAAGACATGAAAACCGAAGCTTAATTCTTGTAATTCCTTGTATGTACATGTGTGCGATTAGCTTCCTTGTGTATGCGTGGAATGAATTTGTTTCCTAAATGCTAGATTTAGTATTTAGAGTTGTTTCTGGTATGTTCTTGGCTTGAAAGAGCTTAAGCCTTAATTAAATTAGTTAAACTCTTGTAGACTTCTTTGATTAAAGAGATCTTGAGAATTTAACTAGTTTATATTAAGAAGAACAAGTATATGAAGTCCGATTAAACGTAAGCACGAAGTACTTGGAGAAGGAGGTACCTTCCATTCCATACTTTCACACATCCAATTCTGATTAGTTGTAGTTTTTACTAGTTTTAATTAGTCTTAGATATAAAGCTTGCACACAACCTGCTTGATAATTTGTTTAACTTGTGATTATTTGACCTAAGCAAGAGATAAAACCAAACTGTGAATTGACCTAGGACTTGCTGCTAACTACTGTAGTTTAATTATAGTTTTATTTGCTTTAGCTCTTTTTAGACGACGAAAAAGAGTTAAATCACTAATTAGAGTAAGCCATAAAAGTGAGAAGCCTCCAACCGAATTGAGTGGGCCAATAGTCTACTTGACCTCCTAGAACTTGTCCTAGCTCTTGTTCAAGATCACAATTTATGGCATGATTGAAAATGAAAGGGGCATTTCATTTCTAAACCCTCATGACCCAAACACTAAGCCAACCAAATATTACCCATTGATTCAACCCCTTTGGGCCATTCACTTTTCTTCTCTATCACCTTGACCAATGTGTGAATAAGTGACTATAGCATATGCTTGCATTTATATTAATATTGTATTGTTGTATCTTGTGAAAAGCATGTTACATGTGAGAACAAGAAAAGAGGCCGAGAGCCCTTGAGTGAAAAAGAAGAAAAGAGAGGTGGCCAAAGGCCAAGAAAAAGCAAAAGAAAAGAGAAAAAAAAAATAAGGCCGAAGGCCTAAGTAAAAAAAGAAGAAGAAAGAAAGCACAAAGTGCTTGTGTATGCCAAGGGCATTTGAGTTAAAAGAAAAATTAAGAGAAGCACAAAGTGCTTGAAAAAAAAAAGAGAGAGATGTAGCATGCTTAGTGGAATTGTATTCATTGTATTGCATGCATATGTGGTGGTAACTTGTTTATATCATTGGTCATTGACTACTTTCCATTATTCACCATTCATTTTTAGCCTTTCCATCAAACCCCAAAGTCCCCTAGATTTGATTGTGCCATGCATAATAATGGGTGGAGAACTTAGAGCTACTACAAGCCTATGGTGAGGTCAAGTGCATTGAGCCAAAGAGTGATCACAAGTCCCTAGTTTGGCATTTTTCCTAACTTGAGTGAATGAGTTAAACACTTAATCCGGTGAGGAAAAATCTCAATTGGCACTCCTCCTTAATTCTAGTTGTTTGCTAAACTTGCATTCACTTTGTATTCTTAGATTTGGCCCATGTGATGCTTTAGGGAAAGGTTCAAGAAGATCAACTTATATGCTATGACAATTCCAATTGCCTTCACTATGCTTAATGATTAAGTTAGTTTTTTTTATATGACTTTGCCCGGAGTGCAAAGATTAAGTGTGGGAGATTTGATTGGACCGAATTTTATCCCTTTAAGCATGTGCAATTGAGCTTAATTAGTGTGATTTAATTGATATATTTGATCATTATTGGCATATTTTATTGCGCATGCTTATTGGAATTAATTGGTGAATATTAGCCTTATTTCTTGCATTTTAAGTAACCAAGGGTATTTTGGTCATTTTGACTATTTGATGCAATTTTATTGTAGGGGGGTCCCACGTGGGCCCCATAGACCCTTGGTGGAGCTTAGATGGAGCTTATGTGGCAAGGAGGAGGCTAGTTGGCAAGGAAAAGGACATAAAGCAAAGTTTGCTCCTTTTGGCAAAAAGAAGGAAAAGGCATTTTTGGAGCATCTTTCCAAAAGAGGCAAAATTGGCTCCAACTTCAAATTCAAATTTGGAGGCCTCATTAAGGGCAATTTTGGAAGCACAATCACTTGGAGAAAAAGGAGGGACCTTTACAAATGCATGGAGCCAAAATCAAGACTACATTCATCCTTACTTTCACCAAATACCAAAAATACCCTTATCTCCTTCACACACTTAACGTGGCCTACACCCTCCATTACCCATCAAAATATCTTTTTGACAACTCATAATTCCCCCTTGACAGCTCATTAACTCCCTAAGCCAACTCATCATCCAACTAACCCACTTACTTAATCCCAACTAACTTCTAACACACACTTTTTATTTTCTCTCTCTTCTTCACTTTCTCTCAACTTCCATCTTCATCTTCTTCACTAAAAACCTTTTGATGAAGAATAGCATGAACCTCAAAAGTGCCACGGAGTTGATCCTAAAATTAAGATGACTGTTGACAATCCACCTAGCACCTTTGAGTCTAATGGAGTCTTACCTAGTGCTTCTCATAGTGATGATCTTGATGATTCTATGGCTTGTTCATGTGATGAATTGAGCATATGTGTTGACTGTTATGAGGATAAATATTCTCTTCTCATGGAATTCAATAGGAAAAATTGACAGAATTGCAAACAGCCAATGATGATGTTGTCTTGGGTAATGATACAATGGATGAGGTCATTTCTAGGGGTGATATGCATGTTGAACATCACTCTAATTCCCTAGCGAATAATGAGGAGGTTGAGGAGCATGCAGTGACCGAATTGCCCTCTTCTATTGGGGAGAAAGAACAAGAGGCCGAGAGCTCCCTTCTCTTGGAGCAAGAGGTCTCGAAGGCGTTTATGCATGATATGGTGCCACAGTCTCATCCTGAGGATGGTGAGCAAGATGGACAGCATCCTACTCCAGTGACACATGTTCCTGAGGAAGTTCATAGTGAGGCCGAGAACCCTCCTCCCTTGGTTGGAGAATGCCCAGAGGCCGAGAGCCAATTTCGTATTGAAGAGGAGAAGCATGAAATTTCTAACGCAGAATGCAAGGTGGGAACGCCATTGGCACAAGAGCTTGAATCTGTATCTACTTCTCAACTCATGCATAAATCATCTCAAGGTATAATTCTTGATCCTACACTTGTTACCTTTCCTAGTTCATGTAACTTAGGAACGAGGACATATCATGAGCTTGTTCAAAGTGTCATCCTTGATTTGTTTTCCATGCTTGAATTTAATGTGCCCTTGCTTGTTGTTCTTGAGCCACTGCCTACTTATGCTAAGCCTTCCTATAATATTTGCATATATAAGGAAGCATGTAGGCCATATACATTGTTGATTGAAACTGTGGTAGAACAGCATGTAAATCCCTTGCGCTTGCTTTCACATGAGGATGAGCATACATCTTCCGGTTCTTTTGACTCTTGCTTGGTGAATGCTAATGATGCTTGCATGAACTCTCTTGCTGATGATTTTAGTATTGTGAGCATGCGTCTTGATGTTACTAGTCCCAAGCCTGATGACTGTGATCTTGCTGATGTTGGTACATTTACACACTCCTCGTCTAGCTACAACCCCTTGCACAAGGGATGTTTGTTCAATTTGTGGATCCAGCTAGGTTGGAAGGAGTACTTGATCTCATGATGGCGGCCGGATTACAATCGCAAGAAGACCTGCATTTCTATACCTCATATACCATCATGGATTTGCGAAGCCGGTTGAGGAGCATGCATGGAATCAGTGATTCGCAAATCGAGTGCTCCTACAGGGTTCTGTTTGAGACTACTTTGGAGGCCAACAATTCCATTTGTAGGCCGACTGGTGTTCCTTGGTTTTGTGCTTCAAAGGGGCAAAATGTTATGTTTAACGTGCCCAAATTGATCACTATTTTTCAGCATATTGCATTACCTAATCATGTGCTGTTAGAATCTTAAGTTTTGATGAAGACTAAAATATGAAAGATCTAGGCAAACACTTAGAGAATATTAGGTTAATATAGAACCCCAAGTAAGAGTACAACCGGATGTGGATTTACTTCCGGATAGACTAGGACTAGCGCTCTCGGATGAACGTCTCATCCCCCAGCGACAGCAAGTACATCACTAAGTCATAACTCAGTCTAACAACATTAAATGTATAAAATTCCTGGAGAATAAGTTAAGATGCAACCAGATGTAGAGTTGCTTCCGATTGATTAGTGACTAGCGCTGGGTGTTGGTATAGATAACACTGAGCGCCAATGAACATAACCAAACGTCCAGTAGATTTGCTTCCGATTGCTTAGTGACTAGCGCTGGCTGTTGGAATGGATAACACTGAGCATCAGTGAGTAAAATGTGAACATAACCCATCGTCCAGTGGAAGTGCTTCCGGATGTGGAATTGCTTCCGGATGTAAGAAAGCTTCCTTAGACCTAGTGAACTCCCACTGCATGTGACTATGTGTTAATATGCTAGACTAACGTTCAAAGTGCAGCACACTAAGTAAAGTTGCTTCCGGATGTGAATCCGCTTCCGCAAGCAATCAGAATGTCAGAACGTTCAGAGCAGTGCAGTGTCAGAATGCTTTTGGCAAAGCAGAGTTGTCAGAACTGCTTTTCAGAGATAAAGCAAGTCAACCCTGCTAAGCATTAATGAAGCATTAAATGGGCAAACGGTAACATGGGGAAAACGGCCATATTCAAACGGCTAACCCACCTACCAAGAGTGAGAATACTTGAAGACTATATAAAGAAGCTCACCTTCATTTATGAAGGTAACTAATATCTTTGACATCTTGAAGAAAGCTAGAGTGAGAAACTAAGAAATCCTTCAAGCATTCAAAGCTGCCCAGAAAAGAGAAAGAGCATTTAACGCATTGAGAGTTCTTTTCATCTACTTATCTTGTACTCTTTGTTGTTAAGTCTCTTCTTGTATTAAGAGCATTAATTGTACTTAAGTGTGTAACATTATCCGTTCTTTAAGAGAACTAAGTTTAGAAAATCCTTTATTTGTAAAGGTTGAACCCTTGCTGGAAGTAAGGGGGAGTTAGTTAGCAAGGTTGCAAGTGTGCCTTGAGAAAAACTTGTGGTTGTAAGGTTGCAAGTGATCCCGTTCAAAACTTGCGGTTGTAAAGGTTCCAGGTGAACCCGTTGTAAAACCTGGGGATAGTGGAACTCAACCTGGGTGGTTGAGAACTAGACGTAGGTCAAGAAGACCGAACCAGTATAAACCCTTGTGTTGCTATTGTTTGAATTTTATTAGGTAGCACAATTCACCCCCCCTCTTGTGCATCCATTACTTTCATGTGCATCTTGATTATCCTTGTGTTTCATTGAGTTTATCTTGGCATTTCTACAACCCCTTGCAAAAGGGAAGTTTGTTCTATGTTGAAGGATCTTTTAGGATGCACAAGGATTATTGGGAAGCCAAGCAGGACAAGATGGAGCTTGCAACAAGTCCTAAAGCGGATGATCCTAGCTTGATTCAGTAATGGATACAGATTATTCCTTGCCAGATGTCTCTATTCAACCCAACAAGCCTCCAGGCTTTGATGGGTATAACTATCCATTCTGGAAATTCCGAATGGAGACATACATCAAGTCCAGCGACATCCGACTCTGGGATGTAATTGAACATGGAGATCACACCCCTCTAGATGATGATGGCTTTGCAAAGCAGCGATCCAGATATACCAACGAGGACTATGCTCTAGTCCAGCTAAATTTCAGGGCCATGCACTACATTCAATGCGCCCTTAGTCCTAAGGAGTTTCATAGGATTAGCCACCACAAAACTGCTAAGGATATGTGGGAGGCTCTTGAGGCTGCTCACTCTGGAACCAAGGGAGTGAAGGCAAGACGGGTCGAGATGATGGTAGAAGAGATTCACAAATTTGCCATGACTAGTCCAACTGAGCCAATCAGAGAGCTGGAGCTCAGGTTCACTCATCTTATCAATAACCTGGCCTCCCTGGGCAAAGATATTCCTGAAAGAGAAGAAGTCAGCAAGATCTTAAAAGTCTTGAAAGGTGATTGGATCACCAAAGTTACCATCTTGCAGGAAGTCCAAGGAGAGTCAACCAGCTCCATCACTGCACTGTTTGGTTCACTGGCTGAATACGAACCAACCTTGCTGGCTCAGAGAGCTCCTCAAGCCTCATCCAAAACCAAGAATCTTGCCCTTGTTGCTCCCAGCAAGGATAAGATTGATGATAGTGATGATGAGGATGATGAGGAGGACATTGATGACGAAGAGATGGCAATGATGGTGAGGAAATTCAGAAAGTTTTTCAAGAAGAAAGGAGGCTTCCAGAAAGGTGATTCCAGCCAGAGGAGAGGATATAAGAAGGAAAAGGCACCAATGTGCTTTGAGTGTAAAAAGCCTGGCCACTTCAAGGCTGAGTGTCCAAGCTTGCAGAGATCGAAAGGAAAGGACAAAAGAAAAGCCTTTGTGTCCTCCATCTGGGTAAATAGCTCAGACGAGGAAGCAAGTGATGAGGAAGAGGTTGCCAACCTCTGCCTGGTTGCCAGAGAAGATGATGAGGAAGCATCTTCAGATCTTGATCCCATCCAGGAGGACAGTGAGGTAACTTTTTCTGAACTTCAAGAGGCATATAATGATGTTCATGAAGAATTTGCTCGATTATGTAAAGCTTATAAAGTGTTGAAAACTAAAAAGGAATCACTTGAGTCCAAGGTGGACTCACTGAGTGAAGAGCTAGCGGAAGCCAGAAAGCTTCCGATAGCAGATGGCAAGGGATCTCCCCAAGAGGAACCCAAGGCCACAACACTAGAAGGCTGCCCTAACTGCAGCAAGATCTCTACTGAAAGAGATAGACTGCAAAATGCCCTGCAGAAGTTTACAAATGGTTCTGAAATGTTGAATGTTATTTTGATGAACCAAAGGGCGTATAGGGATAAAACTGGATTAGGGTATAAGCATAAGGGTAAAAAGTGGGTGGAGCCCAAAGTGAAACCATACTTAAAATTCTTCCACAAAGCTACAAGTCACAACTCCACACCCTTTAGCTTCTGTAACTACTGCAACAAAAAGGGACACTCCACGTCCACTTGCAATGCAAAGAAGCATGGAGTAAATAGCTCCTATAAGTGGGTTCCAAAAGGAACCAGGGTAAATGAAGATCCTCCAAAGAAAGAAACTAAGGGAGGACAAGGGACTAGAACTTGGAAACATATTCCAAGGGAAGTCCGTCAGCCTAGAGCCTCCACAAGGCCAGAGGCACAACACAATCACAAACCCAAGGTCAACACTGGACCGAGGGGTATGAAGACTAATGATAAAGGACCCAATAAAGGTTGGGTACCTAAGCTTGTCTAATTTATGCAGGTCTGTCTCAAGGCATCCAAGAACAAAAAGTGGTACATTGACAGTGGATGCTCGAGACATATGACTGGTGACAGAGACAAATTCAAGTCCTTGGTGATCAAAGATGGAGCCACAGTAACTTTTGGAGGTAATCAAAGTGGAAAGATCACCGGAGTTGTAGAAGTAGGACCAGTCAAGGATGTCTATCTGGTGGATGGTCTCTGTCACAACCTGCTGAGCGTGAGCCAGAGCACTGACAAAGGAAATTGGGTAATTTTTGATTCACATGAGTGCATAATAGTAGATAAGCAGGATCTGAATCTAGATAAGGCCAACCTAAAATGCAAACTTAAGGCCAATAGAAATGGAAACCTATACACTCTAGATTTATGTCAACAACTGGAGGAAAAATGCTTAATATCTAGCGATGAGAATAGTTGGCTTTGGCATAAAAGGCTAGCACATGTTAATTTCACTCAACTTGACATGCTAATTAAGAAAGAGCTAGCTATAGGGATTCCATCTTTTAAGGTTAAGCATGATTATATTTGTGAATCCTGCCAACGAGGGAAGCAAACAAAGTCCTCGTTTAAAACCAAGAAGAAAGTCTCCACCAGCAGGCCCTTGGAACTAATCCACATGGATTTGGTTGGGCCAGCGAGAGTGAAGAGCTTGGGTGGAAACCTGTATGCTCTAGTAGTGGTGGATGACTATTCAAGGTTCACTTGGACAATGTTTCTTGCCTCTAAGCAAGATGCTTTTGATGCCTTTGTTGTCCTGGCTAAGAAAGTGCAGAATGAGAGAGACCTCAAAATCACAGCCATAAGGACAGATCATGGAGGAGAATTTGAGAACCATAGCTTCTCTGAGCTGTGTGAGCAGAACGGTATTGATCATAACTTCTCAGCTCCTAGAACTCCTCAGCAAAACGGTGTAGTCGAGAGGAAGAACAGGGTTCTGACTGAGATGGCTAGGAGCATGCTCAATGAGAAAGAGGTTTCTCAAGTGTTCTGGGCGGACGCTATGAGCACTGCTTGCTACATCTCTAACAGAGCCTATGTTCGCAAGGGCTTAGACAAGACTCCCTATGAGCTGTACAAAGGCAGAAAGCCCAACATCAGCCACCTCAGAATCTTTGGATCAAAATGCTATGTGCATAACAATGGGAAGGTAAATCTGGGTAAGTTTGATCCAAAAGCTGATATAGGTGTATTCATAGGGTATTCCCTTAGGAGTAAGGCTTACAGAATATACAACATGAGGACTAGAACTGTAGAAGAATCTATGCATGTTGTATTTGATGAAACTCCTACATGGGGACAATCCACAGAAAATGATGGGATACTAAACCTTCCAAAACCACCATCATCTTCTTCACCACCAAAAGAAACACCAGCAAGCAATCCCAAAGAAGAAGATGAACCCAGTGATGAGCCTAGAATGAAGACCATGCCTGATGAGGCACAGTTGCCAACAGCTAGGAGACATCACAGGGATCATCCTCTTGATCAAGTGCTTGGTGATGTTTCTTCTGGTGTCAGAACCAGAAGGCAGGTTTTAAATGAAGTTGAGTTTGGAGCCTTTTTATCTCAGATCGAACCAACTTCAGTTGAACAAGCTCTTGAGGACTGCGACTGGATTATTGCCATGCAGGAAGAGCTAAATCAATTTGAAAGAAGCCAAGTTTGGGAACTAGTCCCAAGGCCGTCTCATCAATCTATAGTTGGGACCAAATGGGTCTTCAAAAACAAACTGGATGAGACAGGTCAAATAACAAGGAACAAAGCCAGATTGGTAGCCAAAGGGTATAACCAAGAAGAAGGCATAGACTATGAAGAAACTTTTGCTCCAGTTGCTAGACTCGAAGCAATAAGGATTCTTCTAGCCTTTGCATCCATGAAAGGCTTTAGATTATATCAAATGGATGTAAAGAGTGCATTTCTTAATGGTTACATCAAAGAAGAGGTTTATGTAGAACAACCTCCCGGCTTTGAGGATCACAAGCATCCTAAACATGTGTATAGGCTAAAGAAAGCTTTGTATGGCCTGAAACAAGCTCCTCGAGCTTGGTATGAGAGACTCAGCAGCTTTTTGCTGGGAAAGGGTTTCTCAAGAGGCAAGCTAGATAATACACTGTTTATTCTGCACAAAGATAGAAACATGCTTATTGTCCAGATTTATGTCGATGATATTATTTTTGGGGCAACTAATGAAAAACTTTGTGAAGAATTTTCCAAGACTATGCAGGGAGAATTTGAGATGTCTATGATGGGAGAACTAACGTTCTTCCTAGGCCTGCAAATTAAGCAAAAGAAGGATGGCATTTTCATCTCCCAAACTAAGTATTGTAGAGAGCTCCTCAAGAAGTTTGGAATGGATGAATGCAAGGAGTATGATACTCCCATGAGTACTGCTGCCGCACTCGATGCTGATGCAAAGGGTAAATCTGTCAGCCTGCCCATGTACAGGGGAATGATAGGTTCCCTGCTGTACTTAACAGCAAGTAGGACTGACATTCAATTTAGTGTAGGCATGTGTGCTAGATTTCAAGCCAACCCCAAGGAGTCACATCTAACATGTGTTAAACGTATTCTAAGATACCTTGAGGGAACACACGAGCTTGGTCTTTGGTATCCCAGAGGTAACCAAGAATTCTTGTGGGCTTATTCTGATGCTGACCATGCAGGTTATAAAACGGATAGGAAGAGCACCAGTGGACAATGCGCCTTCCTTGGTGGTTGTTTGGTCTCTTGGGCTAGCAAGAAGCAAACCTGCGTGTCTTTGTCATCCACAGAGGCTGAGTATATTGCTGCCGCAAGATGTTGTGCCCAAGTGCTGTGGCTGAAGAACCAACTGAGCGATCTTGGCTTGGAGTTCCCTGAGGCACCCATCCTCTGTGACAACACAAGCACAATCAGCCTCGCCAAGAATCCGGTTCAGCACACAAGGACAAAGCACATTGATGTCAGACATCACTTCATCAGAGATCACGTTCAGAAGAAGGATGTCAAAGTGAAATTTGTCCCCACTCAGCATCAGCTTGCTGATATTTTCACCAAGCCTCTGGGGGTTGATCAATTCACATACATAAGAGGTGATTTGGGAATGGTAAACCCAAATGAAGTTTAATTCTTCAAAATAAACTTGTGCTTAATTGATTAAAACCTGCAACTATATTTACTAACTTAGGCATCAGAGTGCCAATCTTTAGTTTTGCAGGTCACCAATGTTAAATCTTAAGCAAGTGCAACCGGAAGCAAAACCACTTCCGGATGATCATTAGCTGGCGCTGAGTGTTGAATCAAAGTGAGCGGGAGCGCCAGTGCCTGAACAAAGGGACACGTTACTTCAGAAAACGTTTCATCTTCTCACATCAAAAATGGTACCTCCTCTGACAAAGTGAAGAGACACCTGTCAAAAGGTAAGCCGTTCCAATTAAAGGTTTACGTTACCCAATGAACAAACACATGTTTTCATGTAGAGTCATTATGAGCATTGTAACCTTGCATATAAATAGGAAGCCATTTTCACTTTTACTCTTTCACTTACACAAATCTTTCACCCAAACTCTCTGCATACATTCATCGTGTTCTTCATCTTCATCGCATTCCCTTCATCTTCTTCATCTAAACTTCTTCGCATTTAAACCTTAAACCCACACAAAATGGCCGGCTCACATGAATCTAACCCCAACACAAAGATAGCCACCTCTTCCAAGAAATCGAAGTCCAAAACGGGCAAATCTGGGCATTCACATTCTGGAAAATCTGGAAAATCACATGAACATCAAGAACAGCAAGAAAAATCTGGGCATGTTCATAAGACTTTTGGGAAATCTGGGCAAAGTCAAGAACAAACTGAGAGAGTCCAAGAACAGCCAGAACAAACTGGGCACTCTCAGGAACCTCAACAAGAACAATCAAAGAGAAAGAGGAAGAAGAAGGTTCAGTTTAGCGAAGAGCCTTCATCCAAAAGACAACGAGTAGAGGAGGATGATCCTCTTGTGTACAAAGATGGGCCATTGGAGGCTGTTTCCTCCAAATTTGAGACTGTCAAGCCCTACTTCAACACTGGGATGTTCATAGATCTGGACAAGATAGATGAACTAAGGTTTCCTCACTTGAGGCCATTTCTGGAAAAGTACATGTCCTGGCTGGGGATCGACCAGGAGTACAATATCAACGTCCTGCGGGTGTTCTGCGAGTCTCTCACTGCCAAAGTCAAGCATAAGAAGGTGGGTGGGAAGAACCAGATTCGGAGAGTCACCTTCACTGCCACAGTAAGGGGGAGAACCTTCAGTTTCACTTGGAGGGACATCAATCGCCTGATGGGGATCACTGAGGGAGAAATGAATGAGTGGCTGTACCCTGAGGCACTCAAACTCAGCAAGGAGGAACTTGAAAAGGTTTATGACACCAAGGGGAAGAAAGTGTCTGGGATGTCTGACACCAACAGGCTCCTTTACTATGTCTACTCCCGCTTGATGACACACAAAGGGGGTAACTTCAACGAGTTCACACTCTTGGACAACCCTTGGTTCCCAAGACTCCTCTCCCAGCAACCAATCAACCCTGGGCAGTTTATCAGCCTAGAGTTGCAAAGGTGGATAGAAAATCATAAGGCTGGATATCTCCCCTACCCCACTATCATTGCCTTCCTCCTGGAGAAGTATTTGATCAAGTCCACGTCTACTGAGGAAGAGGAAAATGTTAAGTGCGCACCTGTCAGGGCTATTAACATTGGCAAGATGGGGATAAAGTATGTCAAGAAGTCCAAAGCCACTCACTCGGGCTCTCAGGCAGGCAGTGCCTCTCATACCTCAGCCCCCTCTGTGTCAGGTGCTGGGGATCAAGAAGTTGACTCTCACCCTGGTCCCAGCCGTGTTGCGAAGGTGCCAGCTACAGTCAAGGCCTTTGCTGAAGAAGTAAAGGAGGAGATCCTTTTTAGGCTGACTGACTCCTTGGTGACTCCTCTCCGTGATGAGTGTGACACTGGATTCCTGCAGCAGGGGGAGAGAATCCAGAGGCTCGAGGACAGAGTAGGACGCGTCGAGGATCAACTAGCGCGGGTAGACGCCAAGCTAGATCTCATCCTCAGTCATCTTCAGATCCCTCAACCACAAGGTAACTTACCACCACCTCCTCCTCCTAACCCACCTCCACCTCCTCCACCTAATCAACCACTACTACCTCCTCCTCCTCCCCATAACAATCAACAGCCACAACAGCCTCCTCCCCAAAATGACCAACCTCAAACATCACCCAACAATGACCATCAACCATCCCCTCAAAACTCCACTCAAGACTCACCCCAACACTCTCCTCGTCAATCACCACATAACTCCCCATCTCCACATAACTCCCCAAATCACTCACCTAACCACTCTCCTAGCCACTCTACTTCATCTAACCCCCAAAACTCCCACAACCCACAATCCACCAACCCAACCAATCCCAACCAACTGGCCGAGCACCTTGGCTTCCACACTGCCATTCATCCCCTCAGTCAAATATATCTGAGAGATTACCCCCGCCTTCAGAGATTATCTGATGACCACTTACCATTCACCCCTTACTCTTCCACATACCCCTTCGAAGGCCTATTCACAGATCCCTCCTGGTTCCCCAACCCTCCTCAATCCCCAGAAACCACCTCACCCACATCCACCCCTGAAACCTCACCACCCAGAACCTATGGCCCTGAACCTCCACCCTCCTCTTCACCCAATCCATCCTCCCTGGCCCTCGCCCTCATTGATGATGACAAAAGGGGGAGAGATGCTGCTATCGCCCTCCGCCACACCATGGATACAAGGGATGTCCTGACTCAACCATCCCTCTGGCTTGATGAAGATATCACTGCTGCCCTCCGCCGAGCTATGGAGACTCAAAGATTGGGTGGTGCTGAAAGTTTGATCAGAGGAGAAGCCATCCGATTTATGCAACAGCAGAGATCAGATGAGCAAAGGTCCAAGTGGGAAATGGTTGTGTATGAGCAAACTGAAGATATCCCACAGCCTGAGCCTGAGTCAGAGTCTTCATCTTCTGAGCCTCCTCCCTCTGTGCCTAGCCGAAACATAATAGAGGAGATCATGATGAAGTATGGGCTGGAAAGGCAAAACCATCCACCTATGGTAATAGGCAAGCCTATTCCTCCTCCTAAGCCAACCTCTGCTCCTCCTCCTCCTCCAGTAATCCCCCAATCTGAACCAACCTCTGCACCTCCTCCTTCAGCAGTCAAGTCAAGGAAAAAGGCGTTTGCTAGAAAGGGTGCTAACAAAAGTACTACCTCTACTGCGTCTGCTGAGAGTGAGCAAGAGATTCCATCAGTTCAAGCTGAGATCATACCTGAGACTCAGTCATCCTCTCAAGAGGTGCATGCCCCTCCACTTCTAAAAGAAGTTAAGCTGGAAATAGAGGACATGACTCCTGAAGAATTCGAGAAGTATGGGTTCACGGACAAGATCTCCTTTGGTCAGATGGCATGCCTAGAAGCTGAAAGAGCAGCAGCCAAGCCTACCCAAGCGATAGGCAAGGGCAAAGGAAAGGGCAAAGGGAAAGGTAAAAGGAAAGCCCAGGAAGTTGAGGAGGACCCTAACTTCCCAGTATGGAATGTGAAGATCAGGGCTGTCCACTACCCAAATGGCGAGGTCACTCCCTTCGATGATGCAACTGGGTTCCCTGGGTTTGAGGAAGTTGAAAATTTGAAGAGAGCCTTCGAGGAATCTGTTGAGTCTGAGAGACTCAGAAGGGAAAGGGAAGAGGAAGAGCTGCAAAGGATAATTGCCCAGATCGACCAGAATGAGAAGGATGCCCACTTAGCTCAGCTCCAAAAAGAGAATGAGGAAAGGCAAAGGGAGAGGGAGAAGAAAAGGAGACACCACCTATAGACCCCACTCACCCTATGCATTTACCTTAGGAAATTTTTCCTTTCTCATATTTTTCATGCATAGTTCATTTTGTTAAGTCTTTAATTACTTGTAAATTTTATCTGTCATTGTAACTCTAACTTGTAATCTTGTTTTTATCAATGATAATTATCTGAGTTGTTTGTGCTATATCTAACTGTTACTTTTAATTCTTTCATATGAACTTAATCGATAAGCTTAGTTTGTCATCATCAAAAAGGGGGAGAATGTTAGAATCTTAAGTTTTGATGAAGACTAAAATATGAAAGAACTAGGCAAACACTTAGAGAATATTAGGTTAATATAGAACCCCAAGTAAGAGTACAACCGGATGTGGATTTACTTCCGGATAGACTAGGACTAGCGCTCTCGGATGAACGTCTCATCCCCCAGCGACAACAAGTACATCACTAAGTCATAACTCAGTCTAACAACATTAAATGTATAAAATTCCTTGAGACTAAGTTAAGATGCAACCGGATGTAGAGTTGCTTCCGATTGATTAGTGACTAGCGCTGGGTGTTGGTATAGATAACACTGAGCGCCAGTGAACATAACCCAACGTCCAGTAGATTTGCTTCCGATTGCTTAGTGACTAGCGCTGGCTGTTGGAATGGATAACACTGAGCGTCAGTGAGTAAAATGTGAACATAACCCATCGTCCAGTGGAAGTGCTTCCGGATGTGGAATTGCTTCCGGATGTAAGAAAGCTTCCTTAGACCTAGTGAACTCCCACTGCATGTGACTATGTGTTTATATTGCTAGACTAACGTTCAAAGTGCAGCACACTAAGTAAAGTTGCTTCCGGATGTGAATCCGCTTCCGCAAGCAATCAGAATGTCAGAACGTTCAGAGCAGTGCAGTGTCAGAATGCTTTTGGCAGAGCAGAGTTGTCAGAACTGCTTTTCAGAGATAAAGCAAGTCAACCCTGCTAAGCATTAATGAAGCATTAAATGGGCAAACGGTAACATGGGGAAAACGGCCATATTCAAACGGCTAACCCACCTACCAAGAGTGAGAATACTTGAAGACTATATAAAGAAGCTCACCTTCATTTATGAAGGTAACTAATATCTTTGACATCTTGAAGAAAGCTAGAGTGAGAAACTAAGAAATCCTTCAAGCATTCAAAGCTGCCCAGAAAAGAGAAAGAGCATTTAACGCATTGAGAGTTCTTTTCATCTACTTATCTTGTACTCTTTGTTGTTAAGTCTCTTCTTGTATTAAGAGCATTAATTGTACTTAAGTGTGTAACATTATCCGTTCTTTAAGAGAACTAAGTTTAGAAAATCCTTTATTTGTAAAGGTTGAACCCTTGCTGGAAGTAAGGGGGAGTTAGTTAGCAAGGTTGCAAGTGTGCCTTGAGAAAAACTTGTGGTTGTAAGGTTGCAAGTGATCCCGTCCAAAACTTGCGGTTGTAAAGGTTCCAGGTGAACCCGTTGTAAAACCTGGGGATAGTGGAACTCAACCTGGGTGGTTGAGAACTGGACGTATGTCAAGAAGACCGAACCAGTATAAACCCTTGTATTGCTATTGTTTGAATTTTATTAGGTAGCACAATTCACCCCCCCCCCTCTTGTGCATCCATTACTTTCATGTGCATCTTGATTATCCTTGTGTTTCATTGAGTTTATCTTGGCATTTCTACAACCCCTTTCAAAAGGGAAGTTTGTTCTATGTTGAAGGATCTTTTAGGATGCACAAGGATTATTGGGAAGCCAAGCAGGACAAGATGGAGCTTGCAACAAGTCCTAAAGCGGATGATCCTAGCTTGCATGTGTTGAAGGCGGAAGAGCTTCTCAAGCGGAGTTTGGAACTTGAAGCCACAAAGGAAGAACGAGATTTCTTCAATGGGAAGCTCACCAGAGATGACATCAGAAGGCTAGTGGTTCGGTTGAAGATGCTTAAAAGGAACATGGAAGTTAAAGGCAAAGTTTTGAAAGCAACAATGTATGAACCTACACTTCTAGTGTTCCTTGCAAGGAGATTTCAGAAGTTTCTCTTGAAACTGCAAGCCTTCTGGAGAGCTAGGCGGCCAAAGGAGAAGAAGAAGGGAGCAACAAACAAGAATTCATCAAGGAAGCTTCCTCCACATAAAGTGGCCGAACAGCACAAGCGAGATTACAGGGAGGAAGAGCTCCATGGTGTCTTAGACACAAGTGGCCGAGACATTCTGGGCCACAAAATGAAGTTTTTCAGAGAGAATTTCAAGCCTCCATAAGAGGTTGTACCTTTCCTTCCCTTACCTACTTTTAATTGCTTTTATTCTAAGTGTGGGGGAAGATGTTTGATAGTAAAAAATATAGGATTTTGTTTAGGTTTGTTTTAGTATGATGTTTTAGGTTAGAAAAATAAATATAAAAAATTCACTAGTGCTTGGGGATCCCTATTTGCTTCCGGAAGTCTCACTGTGGAAATAGAGGTTCTTGCATCCAGAAGTGTTTTAGCTATCGGAAGCTCTACACTGAAGACTTTGTTAACTAGGATCAAATTTAGAGTTAATGGGCTTCCGCTAGGGGAAGCGTTCATGCATCCACAAGTGTGAGTGCTTTGTTAGTGAGTTCCCTTTGAGTCAAAGTCCAATTTGGCTTCCGGTAGCAGTTTTGCTTCCGGTAGCATTCTTGCATCCGATAGAAAGTTCCCTTAGAATCTAAGTCCAATTTGGCCTCTGATAGTATTTTTGCTTCCGGTAGCAATTTTGCTTCCGGTAGCATTTTTGCAACCAATAGGGACTGGACTTAGAATCCACATCCAGTTAGTCTTCAGATAGCATTTTTGCTTCCGGTAGTATTTTTGCTTCCAGAAGCACTTTTGCATCCGATAGAGCCTTAACTTAGAACCTAGATCCAACTTTGCTTCCGGTAGTATTTTTGCTTCCGGAAGCCTAGCGACTTGAGTCTAAATCCAGTTGGGCTTCCTAAGCATAAGTGAGTAAAAAAAAAGGAAAATTGTGTAAGGTTGTGTTTAGTATAGTTTTGTTAATAATACATGTGGGCCATTTGTATGCTTGGACTGCCCAGCCTTATTAGTTGCTGCCTTGCCTTGGTTTTATGCCTTTCCACTTGATTTACTTGGTCCATTGAGGACAATGCATGCTTTAAGTGTGGGGGGGTGTATTATGTGCTTAAAAGTGGTCTAATTCAAAGCTTTCACACTTGATTTTTGGACTTATTTGATATGATTTTTCTTGAAAATTTAACTTGATCATGGCTCTTGAAAGTAAATGGAATTGTCCTCTAGTGTGTAAGTAGAATTTTTGGAATGATTACTTAGGGCATTGCATGGGGCACTTTTAAGGTATAAAGAGGGTGTAAGTTTCCCATTTAACTTTTCTTAGGGAGGAAGTGACTAATTAGAGTAAGCCATAAAAGTGAGAAGCCTCCAACCGAATTGAGTGGGCCAATAGTCTACTTGACCTCCTAGAACTTGTCCTAGCTCTTGTTCAAGATCACAATGCATGGCATGATTGAAAATGAAAGGGGCATTTCATTTCTAAACCCTCATGACCCAAACACTAAGCCAACCAAATATTACCCATTGATTTAACCCCTTTGGGCCATTCACTTTTCTTCTCTATCACCTTGACCAATGTGTGAATAAGTGACTATAGCATCTGCTTGCATTTATATTAGTATTGTATTGTTGTATCTTGTGAAAAGCATGTTACATGTGAGAACAAGAAAAGAGGCCGAGAGCCCTTGAGTGAAAAAGAAGAAAAGAGAGGTGGCCAAAGGCCAAGAAAAAGCAAAAGAAAAGAGAAAAAAAAAATAAGGCCGAAGGCCTAAGTAAAAAAAAGAAGAAAGAAAGCACAAAGTGCTTGTGTATGCCAAGGGCATTTGAGTTAAAAGAAAAATTATGAGAAGCACAAAGTGCTTGAAAAAAAATAAAAGAGAAAGATGTAGCATGCTTAGTGGAATTGTATTCATTGTATTGCATGCATATGTGGTGGTAACTTGTTTATATCATTGGTCATTGACTACTTTCCATTATTCACCATTCATTTTTAGCCTTTCCATCTAACACCAAAGTCCCTTAGATTTGATTGTGCCATGCATAATAATGGGTGGAGAACTTAGAGCTACTACAAGCCTATGGTGAGGTCAAGTGCATTGAGCCAAAGAGTGATCACAAGTCCCTAGTTATGGTATTAGAAGTTGTGGTATGAAGATTTGAAGAAGTTGTGGTATGAAGGCATCGATGTGTTTGATGCATATAAGAAGGAGACATTTAAGTTGCGCGCTATGATATTCACTACAATAAATGATTTTCTAGCTTATGGAAATTTATCTGGATATAGCGTGAAAGGGCATAAGGCATGTCCAATATGTGAAGCTGACACGGATTTCCTTCAACTTAAGCACGGAAGGAAAACTGTTTACCTCGGTCATCGACGATTCCTTGATCGGTATCATCCTTACCGTAAACTAAAGAAAAGTTTTAATGGCTTACCAGAGCATGGATTGGCACCTAAGGCATTAACTGGGGAGGAAGTTTATCATCGTGTTAAGAATATCAATAATGTGTTTGGTAAGGAAAAGAAGACTTGGGGTGAGAAGAACGTGCGGACAAAGAGGACTTGTAGTGAGAAGAATAAGCAGAAAAAGCAGTGGACTGGGAGTGAGAAGAACATATGGAAAAAGAGGTCGATTTTCTTTGATCTACCATATTGGCGCTTTCTTGATGTGAGACATAGTATTGATGTAATGCATCTGGAGAAAGATGTGTGTGAAAGTCTTGTCGGAACACTTTTGCACATTCCAGGGAAGACTAAGGATGGAATTAATGCGAGATTAGACTTGGTGGAAATGGGAATTAGACAACGATTGCATCCAAAATTGAGTGATAATGGTGAAAAATTTTACATGGAACCAGCTGCTTATACATTGTCTAAACATGAGAAAATAATTTTTTGTAATTGTTTGCGTGGGATCAAGGTGCCAAAGGGCTATTCTTCGAATTTTAGTAGACTTGTGTCTATGAAAGATTTAAATTTGGTGGGATTGAAGTCGCATGACTACCATGTATTGATGCAACACCTACTACCTGTAGCTATTAGAGGCATTATGCAAGATGACGTGAGGAACACCATAACAAGATTGTGTATGTTTTTCAATGCTATTTGCATCAAAGTTATAGACAGTGAGAAATTGGACGAGTTGGAAAATGAAGGCTACATTATTTTAACCAAATTAGAGATGCACTTTCCTCCAGCGTTTTTTGATATGGTGGTTCACTTGATCGTTCATTTGGTAAGGTAGATAAGATTATGTGGCCCTGTTTATCTGAGGTGGATGTACCCTTTTGAACAATTCATGAAAGTCCTCAAAGGATATTCTAAGAACCCTGCTCGACCTGAAGCATCAATGGTGGAAAGATATATAGTTGAAGAATGTATGGACTTTTGTGAACCATACTTGAATCGGGTAGAGGAGAAATCCACACATGAAGGTGGGAGTAATAAGATAAGGGGCCTCAAAGTGAAGAGGATGAAACGTGAAGATGTGTTACAAGCTCATCTATATGTCTTAAATAACATGAAGGAAATGCAACCTTATTTGGATGACCACAAAAGAAGTTTGAAGGTCAAGAACCCAAAGAAAACTGATAGACAAATAGCTAACGAACATAACAGGACATTCATTGAGTGGTTCAAGGAAATATATCCAGAAAGACAAATGTTTCAGAAAAAATTAAATGGTTAGCTGAGGGCCCCCTTTTTGATGTTGTCACACTAAGCCGATATGATATAAATGGGTATTCCTTTCACACAAAAACTAAAGATGATAATAGTACTGTACAAAATAGTGGTGTAAAGGTTGTAGCAGAAGCAACTCACTTTCCACGTTCAAAGGATAAACAACCAAAAGTAGCTTCCATGGCTTATTATGGAGTTATTGAAGAAATTTGGGATTTAAGTTACAATAAATTCAAAGTTCCTTTGTTCAAATGCAAGTGGGTTAGCCAAAACGCAGTTGAGGTTGACCGTCAATTTGGGATTACCACTGTTGATCTCCAAAGGGTTGCTTATATCGATGAGCCTTTCATTTTAGCTAATCAGGCGGATCATGTTTTTTATATTACTGACCCTGCAAATCCCCAATTGTCCATAATCCTACAAAATAAAAAACAAAAGGACCATGATCCAAATTCAAATCTAGAAGAAACACCACTCTTTTCCCTAAATCCGCCTCAACTTAATGAATTAGAATTGATAGATGATGACCAATTTGCGTTTAGAAATGATCATTGTGAAGGAATATGGGATAATACATAAGGTAAGTAGCATGTTGAATTAGGTTTTTGTTTTTATTTTTTTATATTGAAGTATCCACATGCTAGGATAATTTTTTGTTATTGTATATTTAATGTTTAAGTTGTTTCAATTTGTAACATATAAATGGAAAACAATTCTGACAATGACTCACATGAGGAGCAAACACATGTTGATCCTCCTCGGAAAAAGCGAGGCAGGGGTTCCACTAAGCTTTCTTATATTATTAAGCGGCAAGGAACTAGAAACTTTGAACCCCTTCATGTTGATTTTGATGAGATGATGAACCCACGTGGTCCAAACAGGCATAAGTTTATCACATATGTCGGATTTGTAGCTCGAAGCAAATTAAGCATTCTTTTTCATGATTGGAGATTAATACCTGAGGACATTAGGGATAAAGCCTGGACAGACATTTTGGTATTTTCTAAACTTTTTCTTTAATTTAATGATTATTTGATGTACTTGCTTTGACAATTGACTAAATATTTTAATAATTTGGCAGCAAAACTTCACTGTCCCGAACACTGCAGCATTTAAAAAGCATTATTTGAGGGAAGTACGTGGACGATGGAAAGATTTCAAGTCTAGGCTTACTAGAGAGTATGTTCGAGGACCCTTGAGTCATAAGAATCCTTGTGATGAGTGGACATTTCTTAAACCAGAAGATTGGAAAAAGTTTAAACAATCACGGTTAGATCCCAAGTTTCAGGTATGTTTATTCTAACTTTGTTTCAAATAAACTTTGTTTACTAATAAACTATGAATTTAAGTTGATGTTAAATTTGTTTTCTTTACATAGGAATATAGCAAAATGCAACAAGAGAAGCAGAAGCTAAATGTGTATCCTCATACAATGTCTCGTGGGGGTTATTTGTGGTTAGAAGAGCAACTAACCAAAGAACAATTAAAGGCAATGGAGGAAGCAACCCAATCAGACCCTAACGTTGTTGTACAGGCTCCCCCACCTATCCCACGTCACAGAAAATGGATAGAAGGACGAAAGAGAAGAGGGAAATATATAAACCATGAAGTAGAAAAAGTTGCTAGAAAGATTGTAAGTTATTTGCTAATGTTAAATAAATTGCAATACTAAATTTCTTTGCAAGTGAAAAGGATTGATTTTTCCGATTTATAGGATGATCTCGAGGAGAAAAGTTCCCAAGGGTCCTTCTTTCAGTCTGGTAGGATGGACATTCTTGCTACTGCAATTGGGAAGCCAGATCCTCCTGGACGAGTTAGAGCGGAGTATGGGACAGTAGGTTTGAAAAAAATATTTTAATTGTTCTCGAAACACTGTACAGATTGAACCAAGTCAAGAAATTTTGAAAAAGCTCACATCGCAAATTCGGGATGAAGTGATTGAACAAATAAAGGGTGAAGTGAGGAGTATGATGCAAGCTGGTGTTTCAAATATGGATGTGAGTATCTAACACTATTTATAAATTGATTGAGATTTTTACTTTCAGTGAGCTTATCTTTATAATTTCACAAATACTGTAGGATTCTCCTGACTCTCAAAGCACAAAGAGTAATTACACTAAGCCAATTGATCCCCCTGGTTCAAGCTTAGTAGATGAGGGGAAACCTTGCTTTCTCCATTTAGATTCCCCAAATATGCGAGCAGTTGCTAAAGCCATTCAGTACCCAAGGGCTTCCACCATCCATAATATGCCCATTACGGAGGATCTAGTTAAGGTATCTGTCTTAGCTTATGGAGGGGGGGAGGCATCTACAGATGTTCCATTTCCTACCGAAGAAGTTGCCAAAATTGGTGAAGCAATAGGAAATTTCATTTTATGGCCTAAGCGTTTTGTCTTTGATACACCGGTCACAACTATGAATGATGATGGTGGCAACAATTATGTCTCGTTGGCAGTCCTACGCAGATTTGTCCCTTCCCTACCTTGCAAGATCAAATTGATGATGGATCCAGGAGTTGTTGGACCTGATAAGACATATCCATTTGAACTTGGGTCTAGTGATGTTGGTGCATTTTTATCTATGAAAGAACTTGACCTTGGATGGTTGGAACTTGCAATCCAGTAAGTTTACTTCTCTTTACTCATTTTTACATTTCATTTTATATATCCATATAGTTATATGATCTGATTTAAGTTTTGTCTTAGGTATTTTCATGATATGTGTTGTAATGAGGGGAAATCTAAAGACTATGCATTTCTTAGTCCAATGGCACTGTTAAGGAATACAACCACCAAAGAAAAGGAAAAAATTGAGGAACACAACAATATTATGGAGGCTTATGTGGGGTTTCAATTTTCAAGTTGCAGAAAGCTTTGTTATTTGGCACCAATTCTGGATAGGTAATTTTATTCACTATGTAGTATGACAGTGTGATAAGACCCAACCATCTACTGCTGGGTTTAAATATGTATGACAGTGTTTATGTATGTGTTTGTGTAATGTTTTATCCATTAATGTAGTGAAGTTTGAAGCTTTCAATTGTGTTATTGTGTTTTTGTATGTTAAATCTGTGGGAGTCCTAACATAGTGTCATTTAATTATTCTATTTTGCATCTTTGAATTTTTTTTTTATTTCAGAGGGCATTGGAGTTTATGTGTTACTTGCCCAGGGGAAAGCCGTATTTATTGGTTTGATTCCAAGGGTCGTGATCCACTACCCTCATGTAAAAGAATTTTCATCAAGTAAGTGTGCACATATTTTGAGTTACTAAATTATTTGTGCAGTTCTCATTTTCATTTAATTGTAGGGCCATTATGCATTGGCATATCACATGTCAAACAGGTCGTGGAAGTAATAAAATTGTGCTATCTAAGCCCTTAGTAAGTCCTATAGATTGTATTTACTTAAATGTCTATCTCAATACCTTATGTTTGTATGGTATTTCCACATGTTCAAATTGTTTTGTTTCTTTTGTAGTGCCCTCAGCAACCTGGCGCAACAGAATGTGGATATTATGTTATGAGATATATGGATAGCATAATTAAGAGTGGACTTCATGAGGATTTGTCTAATGTATGTATAATTCTTAATATTATAGATTTTCCTAATTTTATTGATCGCTTCTCTTATTTAGTAAGATTGATTAATTCATATTATATTACTACTCACATACTTTTATATATGGTGCAGATTTTTTATGATGAAGAGCCTTTTGATAAAGATGCTATTGATGATATTCTGGATAGATTAGCTGCTTGGTTGCTAAAACATGGGTTGGGTTAGATATTGGATAGATTTTAATTGTTTTGACTAGCTTATATGAATAGGAATGACTCTCAATGATGTTTTTGTACATTTGTATGTAATGTTGATGACACAATCTTTTAGTTGAACTACCTATTTAGATTTGCTTGTAACTTACATCATTGGATATGATGAATGTTGTATCACAAATTGATTTTTTTTTCAGTATGATAGATTGATTTGATATTAATTAACCTAATTGTTAATATTAAAAAAATAAAAAAAAAACATTTTCCACATCTAATTTTCCAAGTGAGACGTGGAATATAAGTTAGTTTTCAAGTCTCATTTTAACGTGAGATGTTAAAACTTGTAACCTTCCATGTCTCATATTTAAATCAGATGTTAAATTTTGTTACTTTCCACATCTCATATTTAAATGAGACATTAAAATTTGTTACTTTCCACGTCTCATATTTAATGAGACGTTAAATCTTGTTACTTTCCACGTCTCTCTATCTCACGTCTCCTTGAAAATAGATGTAAAAAGCCCCAAATATTAGACGTAAAAAGTGTTTTTTCTAGTAGTGTGAATTCGGTTACTACACTTCCGATGCTAGATGAATCATTATGAACGTTATGCAAGCATGTATTATAAATCAAACTAGCACAAGAATCATGATAGCACATATGAGCATCAACCTTATCAAACATGTTCAGCTTAAAAGAATTGACATGCTCATCACAAATCACATGCATCAAAGAATCAACCACACTCAAACCTAGGAGAGAATAGTCCTCGTGGGGGTGTTTCATGGCTTCTCCTACATCTCCCCACTTGCATTGTAACAAACCCCCCTTCTAAGCTTATCACCATCTTGGCCGTTTTCATAAATGGCCTTCCTAAGATCAAAGAATCATCCATACTAGTGTCACTTGTCATATCAAGCACATAAAAGTCCACCGGGAAAACTAGTTCCCTAACCCTCACTAGAATGTCCTCAATAAAGCCAAAGAGTTTCTTAATGGACCTATCTGCCAATTGAACCACAACACTAGTTTCACTCAAATTCTTCAACCCTAGTGCCAAGTAGGTGGCCTTAGGCATGACATTAATGGCGGCTCCTAAATCCAGAAGTGCTTTCCCAAAGCTAAGTTTCCCTATTTGACAAGGGATGGTGAAAGATCCGGGATCTCTTCACTTTGAGGGCTAGTGCCCTTTCAAGAGAGACGAAACATTAGTCCCTAGTTGGACTTTGTTACTTGCATTACTAGCTCTCTTGTTAGTGCAAAGATCTTTTAAGAACTTAGCATACTTAGGCATTTGCTTCACTAGCACAAGCATAGGCACATTAACTTCAAGCTTAGAGAACAAGTCAAGCATTTCCTTTTCCAATTCATCATCATGTTTCTTCTTAGCTAAAGCATATGAATTCGGAAATGGCAAATGCTTAGGGTCAAGAGATTTACCTTTGGGGGATTCATCCCCTTGTTGAGTAGGTTGTTCTTGAGAAGAGGATTCTCCAACTTTGCGCTTTCCTTTTGCAATCTCTTCCTCTTTTCCTCCTGTGAGCTCTCGGCTTCATCACTTTTCTTAGTCAGACTCTCGGCCTCATCAAGTAAATCATCAAGAGAAGGATACAATTTGGCCTCTCCATGTATATGGTCACCAACAAAGTCATTTTGGAGGCTAGTGTGACCTCCCTCATTCAATATACTCTGCTCGGCCTCACAAGGTAATTGTGTTTCCTCCTCTTCCTCCTCATATTCGTAAGCACTACCATATTGTCGTCCACTTCTTAAGTTCATAGAATGAATGTTTTGAGGATTAATCACCACATTAGACGGCAATCCTCCTTTCTTTGCATCTTGCTTCGCTTTATTGTTCAACATTTGAGACACTAAGGTGGTGACATTTTCTTGCTTCTTTAGACTCTCTTCGAACCCATTCATCTTCTCCATTAAGCTTGACATCATTTGGTACATCATGTCTTGTTGAGATGTTGAAGAGCTAGATGGAGGAACATAGGCTTGAGATCCCACCATATTGTTTCTCGGAGCATGTGCTAAATCATCATTCTTCACAAATGGAGGATTAATCCATACTACTTAAACTTTCAGTCAACCGCTCAATAGAATTGTACAGCTTGTCGTCACCGCTCAAAGAAGCAACCTTAGGCACACCGCCATAAAGAGCATCACGGCCATAAAAGTTTTGGTGATTAGATGCCATGGTTGAGAAGAGGTGCCATCCCTCATTGGCGGAGAGGTTGAAAATAGAGCCACTTGAGGCGGCATCCACACTCATCTTGAGTTGAGGAACAAGTCCATCATAATTGCCTTTGGAGATGTTGTGATTGGGGCACGAGTTGATCAAGGTGTTAAACCGGTTCCAATAGTCATAAAATGTCTCTTGAGAAAGTTGTTGAACACCGGTTATGTCCTTCCTCAACTTAGAGATCTTGGAAAGAGGGAAATATCTATCCAAGAACACCTTCTTAAGCTCATCCCAAGACCAAGTAGCATAATGAGTGGGAAGGTTCAAGAGCCACTCCTTGGCTTTGCCCTCCAAAGAGAATTGGAAGACCCGCAAGAGAACATCATCCAAGTTGGCATTTGGTGGCTTCATGGATGAGCAAGTATGATAAAGGCCAAGAAAGTGTGTGTGAGCATCCTCATGAGGAAAACCTGTGAACTTAGGCAAATGAGCAAGAAGAGATCCCTTGATCTCAAAGTTAGCCGGGTTAGCATAAAAACCTTGAGGTGCAAATGATGCATATGATTGTGTGAACTCCCTCATCGGTCTATCATCATCATGCAATTGCCTACCCCCATCAAAATGATGTTCACCCTCTTGCTCTCGCCTACCATGCCTCTCTTGCTTTCTATGATGCTCATGCTCATGATTCCTCTCATGTCTCTCATGGTCTCTATTAGCCTCTTGTCTTTCGGCCATGATGAAGTGTTTATCTAGGATTGTGTGATTGTAGGCTAAAGGTGAATTGTGTGGATTTGATGTGGATCCTAGATGTTGCTTATGAGCTTGCTTCTCTTGTTTTTTCTTTTTCTTGATCTCCCTAAGGGTCTTATTAATCTCCCTATTCAACGGAACTATAGTAGTACTAGGGATCATACAAGTGCACTCAAGGCAACTAAATGCAAAGTGAGAAGAAATGCAAGTTCACAAGCAAAAATGGACTAATGATTGAATGAATGTATGAGTGAAATATATGCAAAGGCAACCACTTAAAGCTTCCAACAGTGATGAATTTCCTGCAAAACAAAGCACATGAACCACCAGCCAGCACAGTATATATATCCAACGAAACAGTCCAGAAATCTCCACAAAAAAATACAATCAATGCTACAGTCTGAATAGGAAAAAGTGTAGGTAACTAGGGCACCTTTCTCACACAAATTCCAAACTAATTTTTCCAGGACAACCAGGCAAACAGTGAGCAAAGTTCAATATGCACAAGATCAAGATAATGCTCAAAGTAACACAAGTTGCCGAATGAAACTAACAAGTAAAAACAAATTAAAATGTGACAACTACAACCTAAAACTAACAAGAATCAACCTAAATCGGCAACGGCACCAATTGATTTGACCTAAATGTCGCCCTAAAGGTCAATCAGTAATTTCTTAACTCGACTACTAAGTAGTAGTGGTGAGTTAGGTCTTTTCACAATTTAAGTTCAAATTCTTGCAAGTTCAAGGAAATTAAGTCACGCAAATTAAGAGGAATGTTGAGGTTGATTTAATTTTTCTTAACTACAAATTAAATCTAACAAAAACAACAACTAGCCGAATTAAAATGTAAAAGTATGAGATGAGAGGTCACCTCCTTCTCCAAGTACTTAGTGCCTTGATGAATTAGACTTCATACACTTGTTCCACTTAATATAAACTAATTAAATCCTTAAGACCTCTTTAATCAAAGAAATCTACAAGCATTTAACTAATTTAATCAAGCCTAAAGCTCTTTCAAGCCAAGAACATACCTAAAGCAACATTAAGCACTAAATCTAGTACTTAAGAAACACATTCATTACACAAATGTAAGAGGTGAAATGTGTGGCTGTCACCCAAGAGGGGGGGGGTGAATTGGGTGAGGGAATAAAACCTTAAAACTCTTTCTTAAAAGACTGCTTGTGCTCGGTGATGATGATAATAAATAATGCTATGCACAAGTCAGTATGTTATGTGATGCAAAGTAGAATGATTAAATATAAATTTATGCACACACAAATTTATCCTGGTTCGGTCACCCAGACCTACATCCAGTCCCCAGGCTACACCTGAGATTTCCAATCCACTATTCTTGTTTAAACCGGGCACAAGAGAAGCCTTTACACTTTAGGTTTTACGAACACGGGTTCACCTAACAACCCACAGGTTTTACAACGGGTTCACCTGCAAACCTAACCTCAAGTTTTACGGGATCACTTGCAACCTTTACAACCGCAAGTTTTGCGGGCTCACTTGCAACCTATACAGCTCCCCCTCACACCTAGAAGGGTTCAGTCTTTACAGACAATGATTTAACAATGATAACAATATTGTTCTTCAAGCGATAAGCTTTAGAACAGGTTTGATAGGATGTTCACTCTATGAACTGATTGTGCTAAACACTTAAGCTCAACTAAGTGGGTTCACTCAATGAACAGATTATGTTACTCACTTAGGTACAATAATTGCTCTCAACAAATTCTCTCTAAGAATATTACAACTTAAGATCAGAGAGTAGAAGGATATTTCAGATAGTAGGCTTGAGCTTCTTCATTCTATTTCTCTTGCTTATCAAAACTCTTGAAGCTCTCTTCAGAAATGAAGAATATCTCCTTTTATATCAGCCTCTGATTATCCAACCGTTGGAGAGGCAATAAGGCCGTTTGAATCTAGCCGTTGGGGCCTTGTATACGTTGTCCTCATTAATGCACAGCAGAGTTGACTTTGCTTTATCTGAAAAGGTGCTCTGACCAGCTGTTCTGTCAACACTGTTCTGACAACACTGTACTGGCAAAAGTCGTTCTGACATCTATACACTGTACGGTCTGACTCTTGCTTGTTGTCAGATGAGGACTTCGTTCCTCAAGCATAAGTCCAGGATGCTAAGAGACTTACTATCGGAAGCTCTCTTGCTATCTGAAGTGAGGCTCGTGGACTCTATCATTCTGCTTGCTATCACATAGAGGAACTTCGTCTTCCAAGCACTTGTCCATGAATGATAAGAGCGCTTTGCTATTGGATGCTCTCTTGCTATCAGAAGCTCTCTTATGGACTCTGACTCTTGTGGGTAGTATGAGCTTGAATGAATCTTCAGATTATGTTCTCCTCATCTCTCATACTCCTCATGCTTGGTAGGTAACAATGTTGTTTGAATATCTGTTAACCTCTTGTTACTGTTTGGAAGTACATCTTCTCAAACGCTCCATTAAAGCTTAGCAGGGTTGACTTGCTTTATCTCTGAAAAGTAGTCCTGACACCTCTGCCCCGATGAAAGCAATCTGACTTCTGTGTATGTGGCGTTTATTCTTGTACTCTTGCTGACGGATGATCATCGTTCATCCGGAAGTGGCAATCAAGTGTTAATCTCTGAATCCCAATGCCAAGAGTCTTTCCATCCGGAAGCTCATTTGCATCCGGAAGTGTGACTAAGTTCTGCACATACTGGTTAGTCCAACATAGCAATATATATAATCAAATATAGTAAGAACTATACATGCTGTGGGAGGTTTGTCTGCTATGGGAAGTAATATTACTAAGACTATGTTCTAACTTAGTGTATTGTGTACTTTGAACGTTAGTCCTCTTAGTCTATGATGTATCCGGAAGCACTTCTACTTCCGGAAGTAAAACCACTGGATGAAGGATTTTGTTTACTATTACTCACTCTCGCTCAGTGTCCTTCAATCCAACAGTCAGCGCTAGTCACTACGCTATCGGATGCACTTTCACTTGACGAGGTAGACTCACTGACGCTTAGGGTTATATCTATTCTATCAGTCTGCGCCAGTCAAAATCTATCAGGAAGCTATTTCACTTGACGTGGCTTTTTCACTGACGCTTGGGGTTATTCTATTTTATCAGCCTGCGCCAGTCTAAGTCTAACAGGAAGCATTTTTACTTGACGAAGTGAACCTACTGACGCTTGGGGTGATATCTATCTTATCAGTCTGCGTCAGTCTAAGTTTAACATGAAGCAACTTCACTTCCGGTTGAATCATAGCTTAGTCTTAGGTTTTGTATAGCTAATGCTCATGGACTAAGTTAATTCCCTAGTGAGTTACTCGCTGTCGCTGGGGGATAAATCATTCATCCGCGTGCGCGAATCCTAGTCTATCCGGAAGTGATTCCGCATCCGGTTGTGACTTAACTTAGGATTCTAACCATGTCATCTAATCCTTCCTAAGTGTTGATTATGTTCTCTTAAGTACTAGTCCATATCATACCTTAGTCACCATCAAAACTTAAGATTCTAACATTCTCCCCCTTTTTGATGATGACAAACCCATAGATGACTAGAGAACATAATTAAACTTAGATCACTCCCAGAGCTATATTTCTTTCCCCAGTTCTCTCCCCAGATATCTAGACATCTTATCTTATCTCATGTCTCATCTCTAGCTAGACATCTTATATCTCATCTCATGTCTCATCTCTAGACATCTCATGTCTCATCTCTCTCCCCCTTTTGGCTTCATCAAAATTCAACAAGTGCAAGCTAGCCTTATGGATGGGGATACTTCTCCCTATGTATTTGTTCTAGATTATTCAATACAACGTACGAGAATTAACAAGGAACAACAATAATGATTCATTATCCTAAATGATTGTATTCTCCCTAAACATTATGTAGGATAGCTAAACAGTGTGAGACAAAAAGAAAATATTGATTCAGTATGCTAAGTGAGTTTACTCTCCCTAACCATTATGCAAGATAACAGAACATGTTTTGCAAGGATTAAGTCTAGATCAAAACATACAAAAACAGTTCTCTTTTTGAAGGTGAAAATTCTTTTCAAATATAAAAGACATCAAAAGTAATTTTGACCCTCTCGAAATGATTAACATGATATCAAAATAATTTTGGTGCGTTTAAAATGATGATTATGATATCAAATGAAAATTTTGTGATTTTAAGTTCGTGATACCAAATGAAATCAAATGAAATATGTGAGTTTAAAATGCCAAAAGTAATTTCCAAACAAATTGCATCACAGCATCTCAAGAGTTTATTATCGATGACAGCATGTAACTCTCTATTTTCAAGGGATCATTATCAAGTAATGTCCATCTACTTCTCTTCTATATTAAGATTAATCATCACAAGATCAAGAAAAGAAGCATATAAGAGAGGTATGTTATCAATTACTTTCCAGCGTGTCATATAAATGATACAGATGTGTGAGCTGGGATGATTTTCTAAGACAGTGAATGATTTTGAAGTCAATGCAGATTGAGAAAAAAAAAACATCCTAAATTGACACCCTTACCAATGCCATGTATGTGTCATATATAAGAGATGGTAAGGTGTAGATGTTACCACAGATGAGGAATCCTCATACTCTATTAGACTCATGAATCTGAATCATGCGCAGATAAGCATGCTTCCTGACATCTTCAAGAGGTGTGCTATCTCAAGTGGAAACCCCTAGCGCAAGTGCTTTGATGATTCGCTTCGGCAAGCTGAGCCACAACCACAAGCAGACATGACTGGGCAGTCACTCTACTCTTCCCATGGTTCAATAGTTGGCCTGCTATCGAAGGCGCTGATTGTTGCGAAAGCAACCTTGCTCAGACTTGATTGATTGGTCCTGCATGTGCTTGAGGAAGCAAGTGCTTCCTGATGGTCAGTGAAAGAACTTAAGATTTAACATTGGAGACCATACTCAGGACATTCAAGTCAATCTGTGTTAATCAGCACAAGTTAATAATTTTAAGAAATCATGCTTGCTAATTGGTTTTAAGAAAATATGAGCAATGATTATGTGAAAACTAATTTTGAAATTGTCTACACGTTCACATAGTTTCACTATCAAGACATGAACTCTATTTATACTCTCATAGATAAATATCAATGTGATAGTACAGCGAGTATCAAACAGGTGGCATATTCTCAGAGTTTCATAAGCAAGTATAGTTCAATAAATATGCCTCAAGGATGTTCATGTTAGATCATGAAGACACGTGAATTATTAACACAATGAAAGTTTGAAAAATCTTTATCCTCACAAAAATGAAATACTGGAAATCTTCATGCTCACAGAATAGTTTGATTTTAAGACTAAATCCGGTTTACAAAAACAACCAAATTTCAGCATATGATCACGAGAATAATTTCCAAATATTAGCTCAAGTTCTTCTAGATATGCTCAGTGTGGTCTCATTGTTCTCAGGATATCAACAAGCTTGAAATTAATACAGATTATAGCATGCTTGTGATACTATGCCATGTTTTACAGATCTAGCAGAGTTTAATTCAAGGCATTTCCTAAGATTTCCAATGCATGTCAGACAAGAGAGAGACTATTCATTAAATTTCACAACAGAATGTGTAGGGGATAGAAATGCTCATGTGTATTGGCGAGAGTTTCTCAGGTTTAGTGTAGCCATTCCACACATCTTGATAAGGAGCATTTTCGTTGCCATTCTCTCTTGGTCATTCTCATTGTTCAAGCTTCAATAATCTGTGTCAACATTCTTAAACCACAAACTTGAACCGAGATCATTAGTAGATTGAGAACTTAAAGATGTAACTAAGAGGGGTGTATTGTTCTTGAAGTCATAGCTGCTTATGCATTAAAAAAAACTTGATGCAAGAGGTACCACATGAAATGGAAAATCAGAAATAACTTTTGAATGCTATCATGAGGTATGGTTGTCATGTAAGTTTAAAGAGGATCGGAATCTGTTTTGAAAGTTTGCATTTCAAAAAGGATCTTTCAAAAATCAAGGTGAATGCATAAACTATTTTCTTTCATGAGAGGCGCCCTTAAAAGAATTTGCTAAGCATATATGAGTAAAACGATTTAGACACCATATGAAAACTCTGAAGAAGGTTTTTAGTTTTAGTGTCAAAATTCTGAAACTAGTTCTGAATCTTCTTAACAATGTCAGAAATCTTGGAACACAATGATTCAGCATGCACAAATTCAGAAGGTTTTGACGAAAGTTCAGTTTCAAAGTGTCAGACTTCTTGAATCTGTAAAATCAGTATGCATTATATCAGAAAATGAATTTGATATGATAGGATCATTTTTAAGGTCATCACAGATAAGGGAAATCATATCAGTTTCAGAGAAATAAAATCTGTTAAGCCCATCATGCATTTACTACCCAAATGATTATTCAAGTAAGGAGGAAGGTAAGAATGATATCACCATAGCTCCATTCGCATCAATCAGTAGCTCGCTTGATTTTGGTTGGCAATGCAAGGATTCTATTTTCAGAGCAGCACCAAAATCTATGTGTATGGCATGGTGAATCTATCATGACTATATGCATAAGGATATACAAGGTTTTTGATCAAGTTAGTCATGGACAGCATGTGGATTATGAACATTATTAATTTCTTTAAGCTTTCTTCTATGATTAATATAATGTTCACATCTTGGGATGCTTAATGTAAAATCTCAATAAGTCCATCTAATATTAGCATAGGAGATTTTATTATCAAATGCTTCGTTACTACATGATCCCTTGCTTACCCAAGGAGATCTTCTATACTTATCCTTGGTTCGAAGCACTTTCTTCTGAGAGGTAGGATTCAAGAGCCTTTTCAATGTTGATCGAGGAATCCACTCTCTCTTGTTCTTCTCAGGATAGTTGAATGGAACTCTGTGATAGCTCATCCTTGAGACAGAACCATTGTTCCTGGTGGTTGCGCATTGCTTCTTATGATTGTACCAGGGGGTTTCAGCAGTTGCATCACCACGAGTTCTCTTCTTTGGGGTAAGAGGAACTCTTGATCTTTCCTGCACAAGTAAGGCACTAGGAGGATGTTTTGGTACCCATTTGTACTTGGGTCCTACATGGTTAGCACTGGACCTTACTTGTCCTTTAGGAATCCATACAAACCTATTTCTCACATTTGAATTTCTTCTAAGACTGCATGTGTGAGAAATATGTCCTAATCTACCACAATAATGACAGATAATGGAATGATAATCAAAATGGGGTTTTCTATCATTATCATGATTAGTTTTCTTTAGAAAAGCTTTTTGTTCCTTTGAAATCTCAGTTTCTTTTGAAAGCTTTTCTTTTTCCTTCAACACGTGTTTACAGTCAAAACATTTTTCAAGGCATGTTGAAGTTTTCCCTACCGATAGTGGGCTAGCTATCAGAACCACTAGTTCTTTATTAGAAACCTCATAAACTTTGGATGTAGAAGAAGAAATCAGTTTTACAAGTTTCCTATCTTTTTCTTTTAAGCCTAGAAGTTCTTTTGCAAGTTTACAATATTCAGTATATAACTCATTATATGCATCTTGCAAATCAGAGAATTCAATTTCAGATCCAGATACCTCACTTTCTGAATCTTCTAGGCAGAGATGGATACTCTCTTCACTGAAGCCTGCTTCCTCAATATCAGCTTCCAGAAGCTCATCAGTAGATGATCCACACGGGGCACGAGTTGAGTTTTGGATAGCTGTGCTTTCAAGAGATGGGTTAGAAGCATTTATCACATCAAGAGTATTCCAAATATCTCTAGCACTAGAGCAATGTTTGATTTTCTGGAAATCATTTTCAGTTAAACTTTTGTATAAAATTTGCATTGCTCTAATGTTTAAGGAAAACAAATTTTTCTCCTTTTCAGTCCAGTTTCCTCTTGGTTTGAAATCAAAATCATTTTCAAAAATATCCCACATTTTCAAACTAGTGGATTGTATAAAACTTTCCATCTTTACTTTCCACCAACAAAAATCAATATTTTCTAGCACGGGTGGAATGGTATGATCAAAGCCTTTGGAAAACATTTTTTAAACCCAAATCAGCCAAGGTCTTTACACTTGAGATCGTTGGATCCTTTAAACAAGTGACCGGCTCTGATACCAAATGAAATGTGTGGCTGTCACCCAAGAGGGGGGGGGTGAATTGGGTGAGGGAATAAAACCTTAAAACTCTTTCTTAAAAGACTGCTTGTGCTCGGTGATGATGATAATAAATAATGCTATGCACAAGTCAGTATGTTATGTGATGCAAAGTAGAATGATTAAATATAAATTTATGCACACACAAATTTATCCTGGTTCGGTCACCCAGACCTACATCCAGTCCCCAGGCTACACCTGAGATTTCCAATCCACTATTCTTGTTTAAACCGGGCACAAGAGAAGCCTTTACACTTTAGGTTTTACGAACACGGGTTCACCTAACAACCCACAGGTTTTACAACGGGTTCACCTGCAAACCTAACCTCAAGTTTTACGGGATCACTTGCAACCTTTACAACCGCAAGTTTTGCGGGCTCACTTGCAACCTATACAGCTCCCCCTCACACCTAGAAGGGTTCAGTCTTTACAGACAATGATTTAACAATGATAACAATACTGTTCTTCAAGCGATAAGCTTTAGAACAGGTTTGATAGGATGTTCACTCTATGAACTGATTGTGCTAAACACTTAAGCTCAACTAAGTGGGTTCACTCAATGAACAGATTATGTTACTCACTTAGGTACAATAATTGCTCTCAACAAATTCTCTCTAAGAATATTACAACTTAAGATCAGAGAGTAGAAGGATATTTCAGATAGTAGGCTTGAGCTTCTTCATTCTATTTCTCTTGCTTATCAAAACTCTTGAAGCTCTCTTCAGAAATGAAGAATATCTCCTTTTATATCAGCCTCTGATTATCCAACCGTTGGAGAGGCAATAAGGCCGTTTGAATCTAGCCGTTGGGGCCTTGTATACGTTGTCCTCATTAATGCACAGCAGAGTTGACTTTGCTTTATCTGAAAAGGTGCTCTGACCAGCTGTTCTGTCAACACTGTTCTGACAACACTGTTCTGGCAAAAGTCGTTCTGACATCTATACACTGTACGGTCTGACTCTTGCTTGTTGTCAGATGAGGACTTCGTTCCTCAAGCATAAGTCCAGGATGCTAAGAGACTTACTATCGGAAGCTCTCTTGCTATCTGAAGTGAGGCTCGTGGACTCTATCATTCTGCTTGCTATCACATAGAGGAACTTCGTCTTCCAAGCACTTGTCCATGAATGATAAGAGCGCTTTGCTATTGGATGCTCTCTTGCTATCAGAAGCTCTCTTATGGACTCTGACTCTTGTGGGTAGTATGAGCTTGAATGAATCTTCAGATTATGTTCTCCTCATCTCTCATACTCCTCATGCTTGGTAGGTAACAATGTTGTTTGAATATCTGTTAACCTCTTGTTACTGTTTGGAAGTACATCTTCTCAAACGCTCCATTAAAGCTTAGCAGGGTTGACTTGCTTTATCTCTGAAAAGTAGTCCTGACACCTCTGCCCCGATGAAAGCAATCTGACTTCTGTGTATGTGGCGTTTATTCTTGTACTCTTGCTGACGGATGATCATCGTTCATCCGGAAGTGGCAATCAAGTGTTAATCTCTGAATCCCAATGCCAAGAGTCTTTCCATCCGGAAGCTCATTTGCATCCGGAAGTGTGACTAAGTTCTGCACATACTGGTTAGTCCAACATAGCAATATATATAATCAAATATAGTAAGAACTATACATGCTGTGGGAGGTTTGTCTGCTATGGGAAGTAATATTACTAAGACTATGTTCTAACTTAGTGTATTGTGTACTTTGAACGTTAGTCCTCTTAGTCTATGATGTATCCGGAAGCACTTCTACATCCGGAAGTAAAACCACTGGATGAAGGATTTTGTTTACTATTACTCACTCTCGCTCAGTGTCCTTCAATCCAACAGTCAGCGCTAGTCACTACGCTATCGGATGCACTTTCACTTGACGAGGTAGACTCACTGACGCTTAGGGTTATATCTATTCTATCAGTCTGCGCCAGTCAAAATCTATCAGGAAGCTATTTCACTTGACGTGGCTTTTTCACTGACGCTTGGGGTTATTCTATTTTATCATCCTGCGCCAGTCTAAGTCTAACAGGAAGCATTTTTACTTGACGAAGTGAACCTACTGACGCTTGGGGTGATATCTATCTTATCAGTCTGCGTCAGTCTAAGTTTAACATGAAGCAACTTCACTTCCGGTTGAATCATAGCTTAGTCTTAGGTTTTGTATAGCTAATGCTCATGGACTAAGTTAATTCCCTAGTGAGTTACTCGCTGTCGCTGGGGGATAAATCATTCATCCGCGTGCGCGAATCCTAGTCTATCCGGAAGTGATTCCGCATCCGGTTGTGACTTAACTTAGGATTCTAACCATGTCATCTAATCCTTCCTAAGTGTTGATTATGTTCTCTTAAGTACTAGTCCATATCATACCTTAGTCACCATCAAAACTTAAGATTCTAACAAGAGGAGCAAATCGCACACACATACATATATGAAACTACACAAACTAAGCTTCGGTTTTCATGTCCTTAACACAAAAGAGAGATTTCAAGCCACAATGAAATAAAACACCTAAAATAAAAGTGTTCTAACCTATACAAGCCTAAATCAAGGACATACATAGGCAAAAATATACATCTAGCTTGAAACCTAAAAGAGCAAATTACAAGCATATGAAGCCAAATGTTGAGTTCTTCAAGCACTTTTCCTTGGAGAAGAAGGAGAGGAAGCTTAGCCGCTCATGGAGATGGAGGATGGAGGAAAGTTGCGTGGAGATCCCATGGTGGAAGGTGAGAAATGAAGGGAGACCGAGAGGAAATGGTGAAGGAGATGAGAGAAAGTTGAGAGAAAATGTTAGAAGAGAGAGAAAGTGGAAAGTGAGAGATGTGTCAAAATGAGAGGTAGTTGGGATTAAGTAAGTGGGAGATTGGTTGATGAGTTGGATTAGGGAGTTAATGAGCTGTCAAGTGGGGATTTTGAGTTGTCAAAAGATATTTTGATGGTGGTTTAAGGGGTAAGGCCGAGATATGTAAGGTTAATGAAGGGGGGGGGTATTTTCGGAATTTGGTGAAAAATGAGGATGAATGTGGTCTTGATCTTAGCTCCATGCAATTGTAAAGGTCCCTCCTTTTTCTCCAAGTGATTGTGCTTCCAAAATTGCCCTAAATGAAGCTTTCCATTCAAATTTGAAACTGGAGCCAAATTTACTCCTTTTGGAAAGATGCTTCACCAATGCCTTTTCCTTCCTTTTACCAAAAATGGTAAAGTTGCTTTATGTCATTTTCCATGCCAACTAGCCTTCCTCCTTGCCAAATAAGCTCCACCAAGGGTGTGTGGGGCCCACGTGGGACCCCCTACAATAAAATATCATCAAATAGTCAAAATGACCAAAATACCCTTGGTTTCTTAAAATGCAAGAAAAAGGCTAATATTCACCAATTAATTCCAATAAGCATGCACAATAAAATATGCGAATAATGATCAAATATATCAATTAAATCACACTAATTAAGCTCAATTGCACATGCTTAAACATATAAAATTAGGGTCTAATCAGGTTTGTTGACCAAAAGTACCACACTTGAGATATTTTGGCGCTAAAACACAAAAAGGAGATTACAAAGATCAAAAACCAAACGTGCTGTTCCATAAGTGGCTAAAACGACCAATTGAGCTTAAAACTTGTTTTGGTGGTGCATTTGACAAACTTTTGGGATTTGTTGACCAAAAGTACCACACTTGAGATACTTTTGGCGCTAAAACACAAAAAGGAGATTATCAAAGATCAAAATCCAAACTTGCGTTTCTTTAAGGCCTAAAACGAGCAATTGAGGCTTAAAACTTGTTTTGGTGGTGCATTTGACAAACTTTGGGGTTTGTTGACCTAAAAGTACCACACTTGAGATACTTTTGGCGCTAAAACACAAAAAGGAGATTAAAAAGATCAAAATCCAAACTTGCGTTTCCTTAAGTGGCCTAAAACGAGCAATTGAGGCTTAAAACTTGTTTTGGTGGTGCATTTGACAAACTTTTGGGGTTTGTTGATCAAAAGTACCACACTTGAGATACTTTTAGGCGCTAAAACACAAAAAGGAGATTACAAAGATCAAAAACCAAACTTGCGTTCCATAAGTGGCTAAAACGAGCAATTGCGCTTAAAACTTGTTTTGGTGGTGCATTTGACAAACTTTTGGGATTTGTTGACCAAAAGTACCACACTTGAGATACTTTTGGCGCTAAAACACAAAAAGGAGATTACAAAGATCAAAAACCAAACTTGCGTTCCATAAGTGGCCTAAAACGAGCAATTGTGCTTAAAACTTGTTTTGGTGGTGCATTTGACAAACTTTTGGGGTTTGTTGACCAAAAGTACCACACTTGAGATACTTTTGGCGCTAAAACACAAAAAGGAGATTACAAAGATCAAAACCAAACTTGCGTTCCATTAAGTGGCCTAAAACGAGCAATTGAGCTTAAAACTTGTTTTGGTGGTGCATTTGACAAACTTTTGGGGTTTGTTGACCAAAAGTACCACACTTGAGATACTTTTGGCGCTAAAACACAAAAAGGAGATTACAAAGATCAAAAACCAAACTTGCGTTCCATAAGTGGCTAAAACGAGCAATTGTGCTTAAAACTTGTTTTGGTGGTGCATTTGACAAACTTTTGGGTTTGTTGACCAAAAGTACCACACTTGAGATACTTTTGGCGCTAAAACACAAAAAGGAGATTACAAAGATCAAAATCCAAACTTGCGTTCATTAAGTGGCCTAAAACGAGCAATTGAGCTTAAAACTTGTTTTGGTGGTGCATTTGACAAACTTTTGGGGTTTGTTGACCAAAAGTACCACACTTGAGATACTTTTGGCGCTAAAACACAAAAAGGAGATTACAAAGATCAAAAACCAAACTTGCGTTCCATAAGTGGCTAAAACGAGCAATTGTGCTTAAAACTTGTTTTGGTGGTGCATTTGACAAACTTTTGGGGTTTGTTGACCAAAAGTACCACACTTGAGATACTTTTGGCGCTAAAACACAAAAAGGAGATTACAAAGATCAAAAACCAAACTTGCGTTCCATAAGTGGCTAAAACGAGCAATTGTGCTTAAAACTTGTTTTGGTGGTGCATTTGACAAACTTTTGGGATTTGTTGACCAAAAGTACCACACTTGAGATACTTTTGGCGCTAAAACACAAAAAGGAGATTATGAAGATCAAAAACCAAACTTGCGTTCCATAAGTGGCTAAAACGAGCCAATTGAGCTTAAAACTTGTTTTGGTGGTGCATTTGACAAACTTTTGGGATTTGTTGACCAAAAGTACCACACTTGAGATACTTTTGGCGCTAAAACACAAAAAGGAGATTATGAAGATCAAAAACCAAACTTGCGTTCCATAAGTGGCTAAAACGAGCAATTGAGCTTAAAACTTGTTTTGGTGGTGCATTTGACAAACTTTTGGGATTTGTTGACCAAAAGTACCACACTTGAGATACTTTTGGCGCTAAAACACAAAAAGGAGATTACAAAGATCAAAAACCAAACTTGCGTTCCATAAGTGGCTAAAACGAGCAATTGTGCTTAAAACTTGTTTTGGTGGTGCATTTGACAAACTTTTGGGGTTTGTTGACCAAAAGTACCACACTTGAGATACTTTTGGCGCTAAAACACAAAAAGGAGATTACAAAGATCAAAATCCAAACTTGCGTTTCATTAGGGCCTAAAACGAGCAAGTGAGCTTAAAACTTGTTTTGGTGGTGCATTTGACAAACTTTTGGGGTTTGTTGACCAAAAGTACCACACTTGAGATACTTTTGGCGCTAAAACACAAAAAGGAGATTACAAAGATCAAAATCCAAACTTGCGTTTCATTAAGTGGCCTAAAACGAGCAATTGAGCTTAAAACTTGTTTTGGTGGTGCATTTGACAAACTTTTGGGGTTTGTTGACCAAAAGTACCACACTTGAGATACTTTTGGCGCTAAAACACAAAAAGGAGATTATGAAGATCAAAAACCAAACTTGCGTTCCATAAGTGGCTAAAACGAGCAATTGGCTTAAAACTTGTTTTGGTGGTGCATTTGACAAACTTTTGGGGTTTGTTGACCAAAAGTACCACACTTGAGATACTTTTGGCGCTAAAACACAAAAAGGAGATTACAAAGATCAAAAACCAAACTTGCGTTCCATAAGTGGCTAAAACGAGCAATTGTGCTTAAAACTTGTTTTGGTGGTGCATTTGACAAACTTTTGGGTTTGTTGACCAAAAGTACCACACTTGAGATACTTTTGGCGCTAAAACACAAAAAGGAGATTACAAAGATCAAAAACCAAACTTGCGTTTCCATTAAGTGGCCTAAAACGAGCAAGTGAGCTTAAAACTTGTTTTGGTGGTGCATTTGACAAACTTTTGGGGTTTGTTGACCAAAAGTACCACACTTGAGATACTTTTGGCGCTAAAACACAAAAAGGAGATTACAAAGATCAAAAACCAAACTTGCGTTCCATAAGTGGCTAAAACGAGCAATTGAGCTTAAAACTTGTTTTGGTGGTGCATTTGACAAACTTTTGGGATTTGTTGACCAAAAGTACCACACTTGAGATACTTTTGGCGCTAAAACACAAAAAGGAGATTATGAAGATCAAAAACCAAACTTGCGTTCCATAAGTGGCTAAAACGAGCAATTGAGCTTAAAACTTGTTTTGGTGGTGCATTTGACAAACTTTTGGGATTTGTTGACCAAAAGTACCACACTTGAGATACTTTTGGCGCTAAAACACAAAAAGGAGATTATGAAGATCAAAAACCAAACTTGCGTTCCATAAGTGGCTAAAACGAGCAATTGAGCTTAAAACTTGTTTTGGTGGTGCATTTGACAAACTTTTGGGATTTGTTGACCAAAAGTACCACACTTGAGATACTTTTGGCGCTAAAACACAAAAAGGAGATTACGAAGATCAAAAACCAAACTTGCGTTCCATAAGTGGCTAAAACGAGCAATTGAGCTTAAAACTTGTTTTGGTGGTGCATTTGACAAACTTTTGGGATTTGTTGACCAAAAGTACCACACTTGAGATACTTTTGGCGCTAAAACACAAAAAGGAGATTATGAAGATCAAAAACCAAACTTGCGTTCCATAAGTGGCTAAAACGAGCAATTGAGCTTAAAACTTGTTTTGGTGGTGCATTTGACAAACTTTTGGGATTTGTTGACCAAAAGTACCACACTTGAGATACTTTTGGCGCTAAAACACAAAAAGGAGATTATGAAGATCAAAAACCAAACTTGCGTTCCATAAGTGGCTAAAACGAGCAATTGGCTTAAAACTTGTTTTGGTGGTGCATTTGACAAACTTTTGGGTTTGTTGACCAAAAGTACCACACTTGAGATACTTTTGGCGCTAAAACACAAAAAGGAGATTACAAAGATCAAAAACCAAACTTGCGTTCCATAAGTGGCTAAAACGAGCAATTGTGCTTAAAACTTGTTTTGGTGGTGCATTTGACAAACTTTTGGGTTTGTTGACCAAAAGTACCACACTTGAGATACTTTTGGCGCTAAAACACAAAAAGGAGATTACAAAGATCAAAAACCAAACTTGCGTTCCATAAGTGGCCTAAAACGAGCAATTGAGCTTAAAACTTGTTTTGGTGGTGCATTTGACAAACTTTTGGGGTTTGTTGACCAAAAGTACCACACTTGAGATACTTTTGGCGCTAAAACACAAAAAGGAGATTACGAAGATCAAAAACCAAACTTGCGTTCCATAAGTGGCTAAAACGAGCAATTGAGCTTAAAACTTGTTTTGGTGGTGCATTTGACAAACTTTTGGGATTTGTTGACCAAAAGTACCACACTTGAGATACTTTTGGCGCTAAAACACAAAAAGGAGATTATGAAGATCAAAAACCAAACTTGCGTTCCATAAGTGGCTAAAACGAGCAATTGAGCTTAAAACTTGTTTTGGTGGTGCATTTGACAAACTTTTGGGATTTGTTGACCAAAAGTACCACACTTGAGATACTTTTGGCGCTAAAACACAAAAAGGAGATTACAAAGATCAAAAACCAAACTTGCGTTCCATAAGTGGCTAAAACGAGCAATTGTGCTTAAAACTTGTTTTGGTGGTGCATTTGACAAACTTTTGGGTTTGTTGACCAAAAGTACCACACTTGAGATACTTTTGGCGCTAAAACACAAAAAGGAGATTACAAAGATCAAAACCAAACTTGCGTTTCATTAAGTGGCCTAAAACGAGCAATTGAGCTTAAAACTTGTTTTGGTGGTGCATTTGACAAACTTTTGGGGTTTGTTGACCAAAAGTACCACACTTGAGATACTTTTGGCGCTAAAACACAAAAAGGAGATTACAAAGATCAAAAACCAAACTTGCGTTCCATAAGTGGCTAAAACGACCAATTGAGCTTAAAACTTGTTTTGGTGGTGCATTTGACAAACTTTTGGGATTTGTTGACCAAAAGTACCACACTTGAGATACTTTTGGCGCTAAAACACAAAAAGGAGATTATGAAGATCAAAAACCAAACTTGCGTTCCATAAGTGGCTAAAACGACCAATTGAGCTTAAAACTTGTTTTGGTGGTGCATTTGACAAACTTTTGGGATTTGTTGACCAAAAGTACCACACTTGAGATACTTTTGGCGCTAAAACACAAAAAGGAGATTATGAAGATCAAAAACCAAACTTGCGTTCCATAAGTGGCTAAAACGAGCAATTGAGCTTAAAACTTGTTTTGGTGGTGCATTTGACAAACTTTTGGGATTTGTTGACCAAAAGTACCACACTTGAGATACTTTTGGCGCTAAAACACAAAAAGGAGATTACGAAGATCAAAAACCAAACTTGCGTTCCATAAGTGGCTAAAACGAGCAATTGAGCTTAAAACTTGTTTTGGTGGTGCATTTGACAAACTTTTGGGATTTGTTGACCAAAAGTACCACACTTGAGATACTTTTGGCGCTAAAACACAAAAAGGAGATTATGAAGATCAAAAACCAAACTTGCGTTCCATAAGTGGCTAAAACGAGCAATTGAGCTTAAAACTTGTTTTGGTGGTGCATTTGACAAACTTTTGGGATTTGTTGACCAAAAGTACCACACTTGAGATACTTTTGGCGCTAAAACACAAAAAGGAGATTACAAAGATCAAAAACCAAACTTGCGTTCCATAAGTGGCTAAAACGAGCAATTGTGCTTAAAACTTGTTTTGGTGGTGCATTTGACAAACTTTTGGGGTTTGTTGACCAAAAGTACCACACTTGAGATACTTTTGGCGCTAAAACACAAAAAGGAGATTACAAAGATCAAAAACCAAACTTGCGTTCCATAAGTGGCTAAAACGAGCAATTGAGCTTAAAACTTGTTTTGGTGGTGCATTTGACAAACTTTTGGGATTTGTTGACCAAAAGTACCACACTTGAGATACTTTTGGCGCTAAAACACAAAAAGGAGATTACTAAGATCAAAAACCAAACTTGCGTTCCATAAGTGGCTAAAACGAGCAATTGAGCTTAAAACTTGTTTTGGTGGTGCATTTGACAAACTTTTGGGGTTTGTTGACCAAAAGTACCACACTTGAGATACTTTTGGCGCTAAAACACAAAAAGGAGATTACAAAGATCAAAAACCAAACTTGCGTTCCATAAGTGGCTAAAACGAGCAATTGTGCTTAAAACTTGTTTTGGTGGTGCATTTGACAAACTTTTGGGATTTGTTGACCAAAAGTACCACACTTGAGATACTTTTGGCGCTAAAACACAAAAAGGAGATTATGAAGATCAAAAACCAAACTTGCGTTCCATAAGTGGCTAAAACGACCAATTGAGCTTAAAACTTGTTTTGGTGGTGCATTTGACAAACTTTTGGGATTTGTTGACCAAAAGTACCACACTTGAGATACTTTTGGCGCTAAAACACAAAAAGGAGATTATGAAGATCAAAAACCAAACTTGCGTTCCATAAGTGGCTAAAACGAGCAATTGAGCTTAAAACTTGTTTTGGTGGTGCATTTGACAAACTTTTGGGATTTGTTGACCAAAAGTACCACACTTGAGATACTTTTGGCGCTAAAACACAAAAAGGAGATTACTGAAGATCAAAAACCAAACTTGCGTTCCATAAGTGGCTAAAACGAGCAATTGAGCTTAAAACTTGTTTTGGTGGTGCATTTGACAAACTTTTGGGATTTGTTGACCAAAAGTACCACACTTGAGATACTTTTGGCGCTAAAACACAAAAAGGAGATTATGAAGATCAAAAACCAAACTTGCGTTCCATAAGTGGCTAAAACGAGCAATTGCGCTTAAAACTTGTTTTGGTGGTGCATTTGACAAACTTTTGGGATTTGTTGACCAAAAGTACCACACTTGAGATACTTTTGGCGCTAAAACACAAAAAGGAGATTACAAAGATCAAAAACCAAACTTGCGTTCCATAAGTGGCTAAAACGAGCAATTGTGCTTAAAACTTGTTTTGGTGGTGCATTTGACAAACTTTTGGGGTTTGTTGACCAAAAGTACCACACTTGAGATACTTTTGGCGCTAAAACACAAAAAGGAGATTACAAAGATCAAAAACCAAACTTGCGTTCCATAAGTGGCTAAAACGAGCAATTGAGCTTAAAACTTGTTTTGGTGGTGCATTTGACAAACTTTTGGGATTTGTTGACCAAAAGTACCACACTTGAGATACTTTTGGCGCTAAAACACAAAAAGGAGATTACAAAGATCAAAAACCAAACTTGCGTTCCATAAGTGGCTAAAACGAGCAATTGAGCTTAAAACTTGTTTTGGTGGTGCATTTGACAAACTTTTGGGATTTGTTGACCAAAAGTACCACACTTGAGATACTTTTGGCGCTAAAACACAAAAAGGAGATTATGAAGATCAAAAACCAAACTTGCGTTCCATAAGTGGCTAAAACGAGCAATTGCGCTTAAAACTTGTTTTGGTGGTGCATTTGACAAACTTTTGGGATTTGTTGACCAAAAGTACCACACTTGAGATACTTTTGGCGCTAAAACACAAAAAGGAGATTACAAAGATCAAAAACCAAACTTGCGTTCCATAAGTGGCTAAAACGAGCAATTGAGCTTAAAACTTGTTTTGGTGGTGCATTTGACAAACTTTTGGGATTTGTTGACCAAAAGTACCACACTTGAGATACTTTTGGCGCTAAAACACAAAAAGGAGATTATGAAGATCAAAAACCAAACTTGCGTTCCATAAGTGGCTAAAACGAGCAATTGGCTTAAAACTTGTTTTGGTGGTGCATTTGACAAACTTTTGGGATTTGTTGACCAAAAGTACCACACTTGAGATACTTTTGGCGCTAAAACACAAAAAGGAGATTACAAAGATCAAAAACCAAACTTGCGTTCCATAAGTGGCTAAAACGAGCAATTGTGCTTAAAACTTGTTTTGGTGGTGCATTTGACAAACTTTTGGGATTTGTTGACCAAAAGTACCACACTTGAGATACTTTTGGCGCTAAAACACAAAAAGGAGATTACAAAGATCAAAAACCAAACTTGCGTTCCATAAGTGGCTAAAACGAGCAATTGAGCTTAAAACTTGTTTTGGTGGTGCATTTGACAAACTTTTGGGATTTGTTGACCAAAAGTACCACACTTGAGATACTTTTGGCGCTAAAACACAAAAAGGAGATTATGAAGATCAAAAACCAAACTTGCGTTCCATAAGTGGCTAAAACGACCAATTGAGCTTAAAACTTGTTTTGGTGGTGCATTTGACAAACTTTTGGGATTTGTTGACCAAAAGTACCACACTTGAGATACTTTTGGCGCTAAAACACAAAAAGGAGATTATGAAGATCAAAAACCAAACTTGCGTTCCATAAGTGGCTAAAACGAGCAATTGCGCTTAAAACTTGTTTTGGTGGTGCATTTGACAAACTTTTGGGATTTGTTGACCAAAAGTACCACACTTGAGATACTTTTGGCGCTAAAACACAAAAAGGAGATTACAAAGATCAAAAACCAAACTTGCGTTCCATAAGTGGCTAAAACGAGCAATTGTGCTTAAAACTTGTTTTGGTGGTGCATTTGACAAACTTTTGGGGTTTGTTGACCAAAAGTACCACACTTGAGATACTTTTGGCGCTAAAACACAAAAAGGAGATTACAAAGATCAAAAACCAAACTTGCGTTCCATAAGTGGCTAAAACGAGCAATTGAGCTTAAAACTTGTTTTGGTGGTGCATTTGACAAACTTTTGGGATTTGTTGACCAAAAGTACCACACTTGAGATACTTTTGGCGCTAAAACACAAAAAGGAGATTACGAAGATCAAAAACCAAACTTGCGTTCCATAAGTGGCTAAAACGAGCAATTGGCTTAAAACTTGTTTTGGTGGTGCATTTGACAAACTTTTGGGATTTGTTGACCAAAAGTACCACACTTGAGATACTTTTGGCGCTAAAACACAAAAAGGAGATTACAAAGATCAAAAACCAAACTTGCGTTCCATAAGTGGCTAAAACGACCAATTGTGCTTAAAACTTGTTTTGGTGGTGCATTTGACAAACTTTTGGGATTTGTTGACCAAAAGTACCACACTTGAGATACTTTTGGCGCTAAAACACAAAAAGGAGATTATGAAGATCAAAAACCAAACTTGCGTTCCATAAGTGGCTAAAACGAGCAATTGAGCTTAAAACTTGTTTTGGTGGTGCATTTGACAAACTTTTGGGATTTGTTGACCAAAAGTACCACACTTGAGATACTTTTGGCGCTAAAACACAAAAAGGAGATTACTGAAGATCAAAAACCAAACTTGCGTTCCATAAGTGGCTAAAACGAGCAATTGAGCTTAAAACTTGTTTTGGTGGTGCATTTGACAAACTTTTGGGATTTGTTGACCAAAAGTACCACACTTGAGATACTTTTGGCGCTAAAACACAAAAAGGAGATTATGAAGATCAAAAACCAAACTTGCGTTCCATAAGTGGCTAAAACGAGCAATTGAGCTTAAAACTTGTTTTGGTGGTGCATTTGACAAACTTTTGGGATTTGTTGACCAAAAGTACCACACTTGAGATACTTTTGGCGCTAAAACACAAAAAGGAGATTATGAAGATCAAAAACCAAACTTGCGTTCCATAAGTGGCTAAAACGAGCAATTGCGCTTAAAACTTGTTTTGGTGGTGCATTTGACAAACTTTTGGGATTTGTTGACCAAAAGTACCACACTTGAGATACTTTTGGCGCTAAAACACAAAAAGGAGATTACAAAGATCAAAAACCAAACTTGCGTTCCATAAGTGGCTAAAACGAGCAATTGTGCTTAAAACTTGTTTTGGTGGTGCATTTGACAAACTTTTGGGGTTTGTTGACCAAAAGTACCACACTTGAGATACTTTTGGCGCTAAAACACAAAAAGGAGATTACAAAGATCAAAAACCAAACTTGCGTTCCATAAGTGGCTAAAACGAGCAATTGAGCTTAAAACTTGTTTTGGTGGTGCATTTGACAAACTTTTGGGATTTGTTGACCAAAAGTACCACACTTGAGATACTTTTGGCGCTAAAACACAAAAAGGAGATTACAAAGATCAAAAACCAAACTTGCGTTCCATAAGTGGCTAAAACGACCAATTGAGCTTAAAACTTGTTTTGGTGGTGCATTTGACAAACTTTTGGGATTTGTTGACCAAAAGTACCACACTTGAGATACTTTTGGCGCTAAAACACAAAAAGGAGATTATGAAGATCAAAAACCAAACTTGCGTTCCATAAGTGGCTAAAACGAGCAATTGCGCTTAAAACTTGTTTTGGTGGTGCATTTGACAAACTTTTGGGATTTGTTGACCAAAAGTACCACACTTGAGATACTTTTGGCGCTAAAACACAAAAAGGAGATTACAAAGATCAAAAACCAAACTTGCGTTCCATAAGTGGCTAAAACGAGCAATTGAGCTTAAAACTTGTTTTGGTGGTGCATTTGACAAACTTTTGGGATTTGTTGACCAAAAGTACCACACTTGAGATACTTTTGGCGCTAAAACACAAAAAGGAGATTATGAAGATCAAAAACCAAACTTGCGTTCCATAAGTGGCTAAAACGAGCAATTGGCTTAAAACTTGTTTTGGTGGTGCATTTGACAAACTTTTGGGATTTGTTGACCAAAAGTACCACACTTGAGATACTTTTGGCGCTAAAACACAAAAAGGAGATTACAAAGATCAAAAACCAAACTTGCGTTCCATAAGTGGCTAAAACGAGCAATTGTGCTTAAAACTTGTTTTGGTGGTGCATTTGACAAACTTTTGGGATTTGTTGACCAAAAGTACCACACTTGAGATACTTTTGGCGCTAAAACACAAAAAGGAGATTACAAAGATCAAAAACCAAACTTGCGTTCCATAAGTGGCTAAAACGAGCAATTGAGCTTAAAACTTGTTTTGGTGGTGCATTTGACAAACTTTTGGGATTTGTTGACCAAAAGTACCACACTTGAGATACTTTTGGCGCTAAAACACAAAAAGGAGATTATGAAGATCAAAAACCAAACTTGCGTTCCATAAGTGGCTAAAACGAGCAATTGCGCTTAAAACTTGTTTTGGTGGTGCATTTGACAAACTTTTGGGATTTGTTGACCAAAAGTACCACACTTGAGATACTTTTGGCGCTAAAACACAAAAAGGAGATTACAAAGATCAAAAACCAAACTTGCGTTCCATAAGTGGCTAAAACGACCAATTGAGCTTAAAACTTGTTTTGGTGGTGCATTTGACAAACTTTTGGGATTTGTTGACCAAAAGTACCACACTTGAGATACTTTTGGCGCTAAAACACAAAAAGGAGATTATGAAGATCAAAAACCAAACTTGCGTTCCATAAGTGGCTAAAACGAGCAATTGCGCTTAAAACTTGTTTTGGTGGTGCATTTGACAAACTTTTGGGATTTGTTGACCAAAAGTACCACACTTGAGATACTTTTGGCGCTAAAACACAAAAAGGAGATTACAAAGATCAAAAACCAAACTTGCGTTCCATAAGTGGCTAAAACGAGCAATTGTGCTTAAAACTTGTTTTGGTGGTGCATTTGACAAACTTTTGGGATTTGTTGACCAAAAGTACCACACTTGAGATACTTTTGGCGCTAAAACACAAAAAGGAGATTACAAAGATCAAAAACCAAACTTGCGTTCCATAAGTGGCTAAAACGACCAATTGAGCTTAAAACTTGTTTTGGTGGTGCATTTGACAAACTTTTGGGATTTGTTGACCAAAAGTACCACACTTGAGATACTTTTGGCGCTAAAACACAAAAAGGAGATTATGAAGATCAAAAACCAAACTTGCGTTCCATAAGTGGCTAAAACGAGCAATTGCGCTTAAAACTTGTTTTGGTGGTGCATTTGACAAACTTTTGGGATTTGTTGACCAAAAGTACCACACTTGAGATACTTTTGGCGCTAAAACACAAAAAGGAGATTACAAAGATCAAAAACCAAACTTGCGTTCCATAAGTGGCTAAAACGAGCAATTGAGCTTAAAACTTGTTTTGGTGGTGCATTTGACAAACTTTTGGGATTTGTTGACCAAAAGTACCACACTTGAGATACTTTTGGCGCTAAAACACAAAAAGGAGATTATGAAGATCAAAAACCAAACTTGCGTTCCATAAGTGGCTAAAACGAGCAATTGCGCTTAAAACTTGTTTTGGTGGTGCATTTGACAAACTTTTGGGATTTGTTGACCAAAAGTACCACACTTGAGATACTTTTGGCGCTAAAACACAAAAAGGAGATTACAAAGATCAAAAACCAAACTTGCGTTCCATAAGTGGCTAAAACGAGCAATTGTGCTTAAAACTTGTTTTGGTGGTGCATTTGACAAACTTTTGGGATTTGTTGACCAAAAGTACCACACTTGAGATACTTTTGGCGCTAAAACACAAAAAGGAGATTACAAAGATCAAAAACCAAACTTGCGTTCCATAAGTGGCTAAAACGAGCAATTGTGCTTAAAACTTGTTTTGGTGGTGCATTTGACAAACTTTTGGGATTTGTTGACCAAAAGTACCACACTTGAGATACTTTTGGCGCTAAAACACAAAAAGGAGATTACAAAGATCAAAAACCAAACTTGCGTTCCATAAGTGGCTAAAACGACCAATTGAGCTTAAAACTTGTTTTGGTGGTGCATTTGACAAACTTTTGGGATTTGTTGACCAAAAGTACCACACTTGAGATACTTTTGGCGCTAAAACACAAAAAGGAGATTATGAAGATCAAAAACCAAACTTGCGTTCCATAAGTGGCTAAAACGAGCAATTGCGCTTAAAACTTGTTTTGGTGGTGCATTTGACAAACTTTTGGGATTTGTTGACCAAAAGTACCACACTTGAGATACTTTTGGCGCTAAAACACAAAAAGGAGATTACAAAGATCAAAAACCAAACTTGCGTTCCATAAGTGGCTAAAACGAGCAATTGTGCTTAAAACTTGTTTTGGTGGTGCATTTGACAAACTTTTGGGATTTGTTGACCAAAAGTACCACACTTGAGATACTTTTGGCGCTAAAACACAAAAAGGAGATTACAAAGATCAAAAACCAAACTTGCGTTCCATAAGTGGCTAAAACGACCAATTGAGCTTAAAACTTGTTTTGGTGGTGCATTTGACAAACTTTTGGGATTTGTTGACCAAAAGTACCACACTTGAGATACTTTTGGCGCTAAAACACAAAAAGGAGATTATGAAGATCAAAAACCAAACTTGCGTTCCATAAGTGGCTAAAACGAGCAATTGCGCTTAAAACTTGTTTTGGTGGTGCATTTGACAAACTTTTGGGATTTGTTGACCAAAAGTACCACACTTGAGATACTTTTGGCGCTAAAACACAAAAAGGAGATTACAAAGATCAAAAACCAAACTTGCGTTCCATAAGTGGCTAAAACGAGCAATTGTGCTTAAAACTTGTTTTGGTGGTGCATTTGACAAACTTTTGGGATTTGTTGACCAAAAGTACCACACTTGAGATACTTTTGGCGCTAAAACACAAAAAGGAGATTACAAAGATCAAAAACCAAACTTGCGTTCCATAAGTGGCTAAAACGAGCAATTGAGCTTAAAACTTGTTTTGGTGGTGCATTTGACAAACTTTTGGGATTTGTTGACCAAAAGTACCACACTTGAGATACTTTTGGCGCTAAAACACAAAAAGGAGATTATGAAGATCAAAAACCAAACTTGCGTTCCATAAGTGGCTAAAACGACCAATTGAGCTTAAAACTTGTTTTGGTGGTGCATTTGACAAACTTTTGGGATTTGTTGACCAAAAGTACCACACTTGAGATACTTTTGGCGCTAAAACACAAAAAGGAGATTATGAAGATCAAAAACCAAACTTGCGTTCCATAAGTGGCTAAAACGACCAATTGAGCTTAAAACTTGTTTTGGTGGTGCATTTGACAAACTTTTGGGATTTGTTGACCAAAAGTACCACACTTGAGATACTTTTGGCGCTAAAACACAAAAAGGAGATTACAAAGATCAAAAACCAAACTTGCGTTCCATAAGTGGCTAAAACGAGCAATTGAGCTTAAAACTTGTTTTGGTGGTGCATTTGACAAACTTTTGGGATTTGTTGACCAAAAGTACCACACTTGAGATACTTTTGGCGCTAAAACACAAAAAGGAGATTACAAAGATCAAAACCAAACTTGCGTTCCATTAAGTGGCTAAAACGAGCAATTGAGCTTAAAACTTGTTTTGGTGGTGCATTTGACAAACTTTTGGGGTTTGTTGACCAAAAGTACCACACTTGAGATACTTTTGGCGCTAAAACACAAAAAGGAGATTATGAAGATCAAAAACCAAACTTGCGTTCCATAAGTGGCTAAAACGAGCAATTGTGCTTAAAACTTGTTTTGGTGGTGCATTTGACAAACTTTTGGGATTTGTTGACCAAAAGTACCACACTTGAGATACTTTTGGCGCTAAAACACAAAAAGGAGATTACAAAGATCAAAAACCAAACTTGCGTTCCATAAGTGGCTAAAACGACCAATTGAGCTTAAAACTTGTTTTGGTGGTGCATTTGACAAACTTTTGGGATTTGTTGACCAAAAGTACCACACTTGAGATACTTTTGGCGCTAAAACACAAAAAGGAGATTACAAAGATCAAAAACCAAACTTGCGTTCCATAAGTGGCTAAAACGAGCAATTGAGCTTAAAACTTGTTTTGGTGGTGCATTTGACAAACTTTTGGGATTTGTTGACCAAAAGTACCACACTTGAGATACTTTTGGCGCTAAAACACAAAAAGGAGATTACGAAGATCAAAAACCAAACTTGCGTTCCATAAGTGGCTAAAACGAGCAATTGCGCTTAAAACTTGTTTTGGTGGTGCATTTGACAAACTTTTGGGATTTGTTGACCAAAAGTACCACACTTGAGATACTTTTGGCGCTAAAACACAAAAAGGAGATTACAAAGATCAAAAACCAAACTTGCGTTCCATAAGTGGCTAAAACGAGCAATTGTGCTTAAAACTTGTTTTGGTGGTGCATTTGACAAACTTTTGGGATTTGTTGACCAAAAGTACCACACTTGAGATACTTTTGGCGCTAAAACACAAAAAGGAGATTATGAAGATCAAAAACCAAACTTGCGTTCCATAAGTGGCTAAAACGAGCAATTGAGCTTAAAACTTGTTTTGGTGGTGCATTTGACAAACTTTTGGGATTTGTTGACCAAAAGTACCACACTTGAGATACTTTTGGCGCTAAAACACAAAAAGGAGATTATGAAGATCAAAAACCAAACTTGCGTTCCATAAGTGGCTAAAACGAGCAATTGAGCTTAAAACTTGTTTTGGTGGTGCATTTGACAAACTTTTGGGATTTGTTGACCAAAAGTACCACACTTGAGATACTTTTGGCGCTAAAACACAAAAAGGAGATTATGAAGATCAAAAACCAAACTTGCGTTCCATAAGTGGCTAAAACGAGCAATTGAGCTTAAAACTTGTTTTGGTGGTGCATTTGACAAACTTTTGGGATTTGTTGACCAAAAGTACCACACTTGAGATACTTTTGGCGCTAAAACACAAAAAGGAGATTACAAAGATCAAAAACCAAACTTGCGTTCCATAAGTGGCTAAAACGAGCAATTGTGCTTAAAACTTGTTTTGGTGGTGCATTTGACAAACTTTTGGGATTTGTTGACCAAAAGTACCACACTTGAGATACTTTTGGCGCTAAAACACAAAAAGGAGATTACAAAGATCAAAAACCAAACTTGCGTTCCATAAGTGGCTAAAACGAGCAATTGAGCTTAAAACTTGTTTTGGTGGTGCATTTGACAAACTTTTGGGATTTGTTGACCAAAAGTACCACACTTGAGATACTTTTGGCGCTAAAACACAAAAAGGAGATTACAAAGATCAAAAACCAAACTTGCGTTCCATAAGTGGCTAAAACGAGCAATTGTAGCTTAAAACTTGTTTTGGTGGTGCATTTGACAAACTTTTGGGATTTGTTGACCAAAAGTACCACACTTGAGATACTTTTGGCGCTAAAACACAAAAAGGAGATTATGAAGATCAAAAACCAAACTTGCGTTCCATAAGTGGCTAAAACGAGCAATTGTGCTTAAAACTTGTTTTGGTGGTGCATTTGACAAACTTTTGGGATTTGTTGACCAAAAGTACCACACTTGAGATACTTTTGGCGCTAAAACACAAAAAGGAGATTACAAAGATCAAAAACCAAACTTGCGTTCCATAAGTGGCTAAAACGAGCAATTGAGCTTAAAACTTGTTTTGGTGGTGCATTTGACAAACTTTTGGGATTTGTTGACCAAAAGTACCACACTTGAGATACTTTTGGCGCTAAAACACAAAAAGGAGATTACAAAGATCAAAAACCAAACTTGCGTTCCATAAGTGGCTAAAACGAGCAATTGAGCTTAAAACTTGTTTTGGTGGTGCATTTGACAAACTTTTGGGATTTGTTGACCAAAAGTACCACACTTGAGATACTTTTGGCGCTAAAACACAAAAAGGAGATTATGAAGATCAAAAACCAAACTTGCGTTCCATAAGTGGCTAAAACGAGCAATTGCGCTTAAAACTTGTTTTGGTGGTGCATTTGACAAACTTTTGGGATTTGTTGACCAAAAGTACCACACTTGAGATACTTTTGGCGCTAAAACACAAAAAGGAGATTACAAAGATCAAAAACCAAACTTGCGTTCCATAAGTGGCTAAAACGAGCAATTGTGCTTAAAACTTGTTTTGGTGGTGCATTTGACAAACTTTTGGGGTTTGTTGACCAAAAGTACCACACTTGAGATACTTTTGGCGCTAAAACACAAAAAGGAGATTACAAAGATCAAAAACCAAACTTGCGTTCCATAAGTGGCTAAAACGAGCAATTGAGCTTAAAACTTGTTTTGGTGGTGCATTTGACAAACTTTTGGGATTTGTTGACCAAAAGTACCACACTTGAGATACTTTTGGCGCTAAAACACAAAAAGGAGATTACTGAAGATCAAAAACCAAACTTGCGTTCCATAAGTGGCTAAAACGACCAATTGAGCTTAAAACTTGTTTTGGTGGTGCATTTGACAAACTTTTGGGATTTGTTGACCAAAAGTACCACACTTGAGATACTTTTGGCGCTAAAACACAAAAAGGAGATTATGAAGATCAAAAACCAAACTTGCGTTCCATAAGTGGCTAAAACGAGCAATTGAGCTTAAAACTTGTTTTGGTGGTGCATTTGACAAACTTTTGGGATTTGTTGACCAAAAGTACCACACTTGAGATACTTTTGGCGCTAAAACACAAAAAGGAGATTATGAAGATCAAAAACCAAACTTGCGTTCCATAAGTGGCTAAAACGAGCAATTGAGCTTAAAACTTGTTTTGGTGGTGCATTTGACAAACTTTTGGGATTTGTTGACCAAAAGTACCACACTTGAGATACTTTTGGCGCTAAAACACAAAAAGGAGATTACAAAGATCAAAAACCAAACTTGCGTTCCATAAGTGGCTAAAACGAGCAATTGTGCTTAAAACTTGTTTTGGTGGTGCATTTGACAAACTTTTGGGATTTGTTGACCAAAAGTACCACACTTGAGATACTTTTGGCGCTAAAACACAAAAAGGAGATTACAAAGATCAAAAACCAAACTTGCGTTCCATAAGTGGCTAAAACGAGCAATTGAGCTTAAAACTTGTTTTGGTGGTGCATTTGACAAACTTTTGGGATTTGTTGACCAAAAGTACCACACTTGAGATACTTTTGGCGCTAAAACACAAAAAGGAGATTACAAAGATCAAAAACCAAACTTGCGTTCCATAAGTGGCTAAAACGAGCAATTGAGCTTAAAACTTGTTTTGGTGGTGCATTTGACAAACTTTTGGGATTTGTTGACCAAAAGTACCACACTTGAGATACTTTTGGCGCTAAAACACAAAAAGGAGATTATGAAGATCAAAAACCAAACTTGCGTTCCATAAGTGGCTAAAACGAGCAATTGTGCTTAAAACTTGTTTTGGTGGTGCATTTGACAAACTTTTGGGATTTGTTGACCAAAAGTACCACACTTGAGATACTTTTGGCGCTAAAACACAAAAAGGAGATTACAAAGATCAAAAACCAAACTTGCGTTCCATAAGTGGCTAAAACGAGCAATTGAGCTTAAAACTTGTTTTGGTGGTGCATTTGACAAACTTTTGGGATTTGTTGACCAAAAGTACCACACTTGAGATACTTTTGGCGCTAAAACACAAAAAGGAGATTACAAAGATCAAAAACCAAACTTGCGTTCCATAAGTGGCTAAAACGAGCAATTGTGCTTAAAACTTGTTTTGGTGGTGCATTTGACAAACTTTTGGGATTTGTTGACCAAAAGTACCACACTTGAGATACTTTTGGCGCTAAAACACAAAAAGGAGATTACAAAGATCAAAAACCAAACTTGCGTTCCATAAGTGGCTAAAACGAGCAATTGAGCTTAAAACTTGTTTTGGTGGTGCATTTGACAAACTTTTGGGATTTGTTGACCAAAAGTACCACACTTGAGATACTTTTGGCGCTAAAACACAAAAAGGAGATTATGAAGATCAAAAACCAAACTTGCGTTCCATAAGTGGCTAAAACGAGCAATTGTGCTTAAAACTTGTTTTGGTGGTGCATTTGACAAACTTTTGGGATTTGTTGACCAAAAGTACCACACTTGAGATACTTTTGGCGCTAAAACACAAAAAGGAGATTACAAGATCAAAAACCAAACTTGCGTTCCATAAGTGGCTAAAACGAGCCAATTGAGCTTAAAACTTGTTTTGGTGGTGCATTTGACAAACTTTTGGGATTTGTTGACCAAAAGTACCACACTTGAGATACTTTTGGCGCTAAAACACAAAAAGGAGATTACAAAGATCAAAAACCAAACTTGCGTTCCATAAGTGGCTAAAACGAGCAATTGTGCTTAAAACTTGTTTTGGTGGTGCATTTGACAAACTTTTGGGATTTGTTGACCAAAAGTACCACACTTGAGATACTTTTGGCGCTAAAACACAAAAAGGAGATTACAAAGATCAAAAACCAAACTTGCGTTCCATAAGTGGCTAAAACGAGCAATTGAGCTTAAAACTTGTTTTGGTGGTGCATTTGACAAACTTTTGGGATTTGTTGACCAAAAGTACCACACTTGAGATACTTTTGGCGCTAAAACACAAAAAGGAGATTACAAAGATCAAAAATCCAAACTTGCGTTCCATTAAGTGGCCTAAAACGAGCAAGTTGAGCTTAAAACTTGTTTTGGTGGTGCATTTGACAAACTTTTGGGGTTTGTTGACCAAAAGTACCACACTTGAGATACTTTTGGCGCTAAAACACAAAAAGGAGATTATGAAGATCAAAAACCAAACTTGCGTTCCATAAGTGGCTAAAACGAGCAATTGTGCTTAAAACTTGTTTTGGTGGTGCATTTGACAAACGTTTTGGGATTTGTTGACCAAAAGTACCACACTTGAGATACTTTTGGCGCTAAAACACAAAAAGGAGATTACAAAGATCAAAAACCAAACTTGCGTTCCATAAGTGGCTAAAACGAGCAATTGAGCTTAAAACTTGTTTTGGTGGTGCATTTGACAAACTTTTGGGATTTGTTGACCAAAAGTACCACACTTGAGATACTTTTGGCGCTAAAACACAAAAAGGAGATTACAAAGATCAAAAACCAAACTTGCGTTCCATAAGTGGCTAAAACGACCAATTGAGCTTAAAACTTGTTTTGGTGGTGCATTTGACAAACTTTTGGGATTTGTTGACCAAAAGTACCACACTTGAGATACTTTTGGCGCTAAAACACAAAAAGGAGATTATGAAGATCAAAAACCAAACTTGCGTTCCATAAGTGGCTAAAACGAGCAATTGAGCTTAAAACTTGTTTTGGTGGTGCATTTGACAAACTTTTGGGATTTGTTGACCAAAAGTACCACACTTGAGATACTTTTGGCGCTAAAACACAAAAAGGAGATTACAAAGATCAAAAACCAAACTTGCGTTCCATAAGTGGCTAAAACGAGCAATTGTGCTTAAAACTTGTTTTGGTGGTGCATTTGACAAACTTTTGGGATTTGTTGACCAAAAGTACCACACTTGAGATACTTTTGGCGCTAAAACACAAAAAGGAGATTACAAAGATCAAAAACCAAACTTGCGTTCCATAAGTGGCTAAAACGACCAATTGAGCTTAAAACTTGTTTTGGTGGTGCATTTGACAAACTTTTGGGATTTGTTGACCAAAAGTACCACACTTGAGATACTTTTGGCGCTAAAACACAAAAAGGAGATTATGAAGATCAAAAACCAAACTTGCGTTCCATAAGTGGCTAAAACGACCAATTGAGCTTAAAACTTGTTTTGGTGGTGCATTTGACAAACTTTTGGGATTTGTTGACCAAAAGTACCACACTTGAGATACTTTTGGCGCTAAAACACAAAAAGGAGATTATGAAGATCAAAAACCAAACTTGCGTTCCATAAGTGGCTAAAACGAGCAATTGAGCTTAAAACTTGTTTTGGTGGTGCATTTGACAAACTTTTGGGATTTGTTGACCAAAAGTACCACACTTGAGATACTTTTGGCGCTAAAACACAAAAAGGAGATTACAAAGATCAAAAACCAAACTTGCGTTCCATAAGTGGCTAAAACGAGCAATTGTGCTTAAAACTTGTTTTGGTGGTGCATTTGACAAACTTTTGGGATTTGTTGACCAAAAGTACCACACTTGAGATACTTTTGGCGCTAAAACACAAAAAGGAGATTACAAAGATCAAAAACCAAACTTGCGTTCCATAAGTGGCTAAAACGAGCAATTGAGCTTAAAACTTGTTTTGGTGGTGCATTTGACAAACTTTTGGGATTTGTTGACCAAAAGTACCACACTTGAGATACTTTTGGCGCTAAAACACAAAAAGGAGATTACTGAAGATCAAAAACCAAACTTGCGTTCCATAAGTGGCTAAAACGAGCAATTGCGCTTAAAACTTGTTTTGGTGGTGCATTTGACAAACTTTTGGGATTTGTTGACCAAAAGTACCACACTTGAGATACTTTTGGCGCTAAAACACAAAAAGGAGATTATGAAGATCAAAAACCAAACTTGCGTTCCATAAGTGGCTAAAACGACCAATTGAGCTTAAAACTTGTTTTGGTGGTGCATTTGACAAACTTTTGGGATTTGTTGACCAAAAGTACCACACTTGAGATACTTTTGGCGCTAAAACACAAAAAGGAGATTATGAAGATCAAAAACCAAACTTGCGTTCCATAAGTGGCTAAAACGAGCAATTGAGCTTAAAACTTGTTTTGGTGGTGCATTTGACAAACTTTTGGGATTTGTTGACCAAAAGTACCACACTTGAGATACTTTTGGCGCTAAAACACAAAAAGGAGATTACAAAGATCAAAAACCAAACTTGCGTTCCATAAGTGGCTAAAACGAGCAATTGAGCTTAAAACTTGTTTTGGTGGTGCATTTGACAAACTTTTGGGATTTGTTGACCAAAAGTACCACACTTGAGATACTTTTGGCGCTAAAACACAAAAAGGAGATTACAAAGATCAAAAACCAAACTTGCGTTCCATAAGTGGCTAAAACGAGCAATTGTGCTTAAAACTTGTTTTGGTGGTGCATTTGACAAACTTTTGGGATTTGTTGACCAAAAGTACCACACTTGAGATACTTTTGGCGCTAAAACACAAAAAGGAGATTACAAAGATCAAAAACCAAACTTGCGTTCCATAAGTGGCTAAAACGACCAATTGAGCTTAAAACTTGTTTTGGTGGTGCATTTGACAAACTTTTGGGATTTGTTGACCAAAAGTACCACACTTGAGATACTTTTGGCGCTAAAACACAAAAAGGAGATTATGAAGATCAAAAACCAAACTTGCGTTCCATAAGTGGCTAAAACGAGCAATTGCGCTTAAAACTTGTTTTGGTGGTGCATTTGACAAACTTTTGGGATTTGTTGACCAAAAGTACCACACTTGAGATACTTTTGGCGCTAAAACACAAAAAGGAGATTACAAAGATCAAAAACCAAACTTGCGTTCCATAAGTGGCTAAAACGAGCAATTGTGCTTAAAACTTGTTTTGGTGGTGCATTTGACAAACTTTTGGGGTTTGTTGACCAAAAGTACCACACTTGAGATACTTTTGGCGCTAAAACACAAAAAGGAGATTACAAAGATCAAAAACCAAACTTGCGTTCCATAAGTGGCTAAAACGAGCAATTGAGCTTAAAACTTGTTTTGGTGGTGCATTTGACAAACTTTTGGGATTTGTTGACCAAAAGTACCACACTTGAGATACTTTTGGCGCTAAAACACAAAAAGGAGATTATGAAGATCAAAAACCAAACTTGCGTTCCATAAGTGGCTAAAACGAGCAATTGAGCTTAAAACTTGTTTTGGTGGTGCATTTGACAAACTTTTGGGATTTGTTGACCAAAAGTACCACACTTGAGATACTTTTGGCGCTAAAACACAAAAAGGAGATTACGAAGATCAAAAACCAAACTTGCGTTCCATAAGTGGCTAAAACGAGCAATTGGCTTAAAACTTGTTTTGGTGGTGCATTTGACAAACTTTTGGGATTTGTTGACCAAAAGTACCACACTTGAGATACTTTTGGCGCTAAAACACAAAAAGGAGATTACAAAGATCAAAAACCAAACTTGCGTTCCATAAGTGGCTAAAACGAGCAATTGAGCTTAAAACTTGTTTTGGTGGTGCATTTGACAAACTTTTGGGATTTGTTGACCAAAAGTACCACACTTGAGATACTTTTGGCGCTAAAACACAAAAAGGAGATTATGAAGATCAAAAACCAAACTTGCGTTCCATAAGTGGCTAAAACGAGCAATTGAGCTTAAAACTTGTTTTGGTGGTGCATTTGACAAACTTTTGGGATTTGTTGACCAAAAGTACCACACTTGAGATACTTTTGGCGCTAAAACACAAAAAGGAGATTACAAAGATCAAAAACCAAACTTGCGTTCCATAAGTGGCTAAAACGAGCAATTGTGCTTAAAACTTGTTTTGGTGGTGCATTTGACAAACTTTTGGGATTTGTTGACCAAAAGTACCACACTTGAGATACTTTTGGCGCTAAAACACAAAAAGGAGATTACAAAGATCAAAAACCAAACTTGCGTTCCATAAGTGGCTAAAACGAGCAATTGAGCTTAAAACTTGTTTTGGTGGTGCATTTGACAAACTTTTGGGATTTGTTGACCAAAAGTACCACACTTGAGATACTTTTGGCGCTAAAACACAAAAAGGAGATTATGAAGATCAAAAACCAAACTTGCGTTCCATAAGTGGCTAAAACGAGCAATTGCGCTTAAAACTTGTTTTGGTGGTGCATTTGACAAACTTTTGGGATTTGTTGACCAAAAGTACCACACTTGAGATACTTTTGGCGCTAAAACACAAAAAGGAGATTACAAAGATCAAAAACCAAACTTGCGTTCCATAAGTGGCTAAAACGAGCAATTGTGCTTAAAACTTGTTTTGGTGGTGCATTTGACAAACTTTTGGGGTTTGTTGACCAAAAGTACCACACTTGAGATACTTTTGGCGCTAAAACACAAAAAGGAGATTACAAAGATCAAAAACCAAACTTGCGTTCCATAAGTGGCTAAAACGAGCAATTGAGCTTAAAACTTGTTTTGGTGGTGCATTTGACAAACTTTTGGGATTTGTTGACCAAAAGTACCACACTTGAGATACTTTTGGCGCTAAAACACAAAAAGGAGATTATGAAGATCAAAAACCAAACTTGCGTTCCATAAGTGGCTAAAACGAGCAATTGAGCTTAAAACTTGTTTTGGTGGTGCATTTGACAAACTTTTGGGATTTGTTGACCAAAAGTACCACACTTGAGATACTTTTGGCGCTAAAACACAAAAAGGAGATTATGAAGATCAAAAACCAAACTTGCGTTCCATAAGTGGCTAAAACGAGCAATTGAGCTTAAAACTTGTTTTGGTGGTGCATTTGACAAACTTTTGGGATTTGTTGACCAAAAGTACCACACTTGAGATACTTTTGGCGCTAAAACACAAAAAGGAGATTATGAAGATCAAAAACCAAACTTGCGTTCCATAAGTGGCTAAAACGAGCAATTGAGCTTAAAACTTGTTTTGGTGGTGCATTTGACAAACTTTTGGGATTTGTTGACCAAAAGTACCACACTTGAGATACTTTTGGCGCTAAAACACAAAAAGGAGATTATGAAGATCAAAAACCAAACTTGCGTTCCATAAGTGGCTAAAACGAGCAATTGCGCTTAAAACTTGTTTTGGTGGTGCATTTGACAAACTTTTGGGATTTGTTGACCAAAAGTACCACACTTGAGATACTTTTGGCGCTAAAACACAAAAAGGAGATTACAAAGATCAAAAACCAAACTTGCGTTCCATAAGTGGCTAAAACGAGCAATTGTGCTTAAAACTTGTTTTGGTGGTGCATTTGACAAACTTTTGGGGTTTGTTGACCAAAAGTACCACACTTGAGATACTTTTGGCGCTAAAACACAAAAAGGAGATTACAAAGATCAAAAACCAAACTTGCGTTCCATAAGTGGCTAAAACGAGCAATTGAGCTTAAAACTTGTTTTGGTGGTGCATTTGACAAACTTTTGGGATTTGTTGACCAAAAGTACCACACTTGAGATACTTTTGGCGCTAAAACACAAAAAGGAGATTACGAAGATCAAAAACCAAACTTGCGTTCCATAAGTGGCTAAAACGAGCAATTGAGCTTAAAACTTGTTTTGGTGGTGCATTTGACAAACTTTTGGGATTTGTTGACCAAAAGTACCACACTTGAGATACTTTTGGCGCTAAAACACAAAAAGGAGATTATGAAGATCAAAAACCAAACTTGCGTTCCATAAGTGGCTAAAACGAGCCAATTGAGCTTAAAACTTGTTTTGGTGGTGCATTTGACAAACTTTTGGGATTTGTTGACCAAAAGTACCACACTTGAGATACTTTTGGCGCTAAAACACAAAAAGGAGATTATGAAGATCAAAAACCAAACTTGCGTTCCATAAGTGGCTAAAACGAGCCAATTGAGCTTAAAACTTGTTTTGGTGGTGCATTTGACAAACTTTTGGGATTTGTTGACCAAAAGTACCACACTTGAGATACTTTTGGCGCTAAAACACAAAAAGGAGATTATGAAGATCAAAAACCAAACTTGCGTTCCATAAGTGGCTAAAACGAGCAATTGCGCTTAAAACTTGTTTTGGTGGTGCATTTGACAAACTTTTGGGATTTGTTGACCAAAAGTACCACACTTGAGATACTTTTGGCGCTAAAACACAAAAAGGAGATTACAAAGATCAAAAACCAAACTTGCGTTCCATAAGTGGCTAAAACGAGCAATTGTGCTTAAAACTTGTTTTGGTGGTGCATTTGACAAACTTTTGGGGTTTGTTGACCAAAAGTACCACACTTGAGATACTTTTGGCGCTAAAACACAAAAAGGAGATTACAAAGATCAAAAACCAAACTTGCGTTCCATAAGTGGCTAAAACGAGCAATTGAGCTTAAAACTTGTTTTGGTGGTGCATTTGACAAACTTTTGGGATTTGTTGACCAAAAGTACCACACTTGAGATACTTTTGGCGCTAAAACACAAAAAGGAGATTATGAAGATCAAAAACCAAACTTGCGTTCCATAAGTGGCTAAAACGACCAATTGAGCTTAAAACTTGTTTTGGTGGTGCATTTGACAAACTTTTGGGATTTGTTGACCAAAAGTACCACACTTGAGATACTTTTGGCGCTAAAACACAAAAAGGAGATTATGAAGATCAAAAACCAAACTTGCGTTCCATAAGTGGCTAAAACGAGCAATTGAGCTTAAAACTTGTTTTGGTGGTGCATTTGACAAACTTTTGGGATTTGTTGACCAAAAGTACCACACTTGAGATACTTTTGGCGCTAAAACACAAAAAGGAGATTACAAAGATCAAAAACCAAACTTGCGTTCCATAAGTGGCTAAAACGAGCAATTGAGCTTAAAACTTGTTTTGGTGGTGCATTTGACAAACTTTTGGGATTTGTTGACCAAAAGTACCACACTTGAGATACTTTTGGCGCTAAAACACAAAAAGGAGATTACAAAGATCAAAAACCAAACTTGCGTTCCATAAGTGGCTAAAACGAGCAATTGTGCTTAAAACTTGTTTTGGTGGTGCATTTGACAAACTTTTGGGATTTGTTGACCAAAAGTACCACACTTGAGATACTTTTGGCGCTAAAACACAAAAAGGAGATTACTAAGATCAAAAACCAAACTTGCGTTCCATAAGTGGCTAAAACGAGCAATTGAGCTTAAAACTTGTTTTGGTGGTGCATTTGACAAACTTTTGGGATTTGTTGACCAAAAGTACCACACTTGAGATACTTTTGGCGCTAAAACACAAAAAGGAGATTACAAAGATCAAAAACCAAACTTGCGTTCCATAAGTGGCCTAAAACGAGCAATTGAGCTTAAAACTTGTTTTGGTGGTGCATTTGACAAACTTTTGGGATTTGTTGACCAAAAGTACCACACTTGAGATACTTTTGGCGCTAAAACACAAAAAGGAGATTATGAAGATCAAAAACCAAACTTGCGTTCCATAAGTGGCTAAAACGAGCAATTGTGCTTAAAACTTGTTTTGGTGGTGCATTTGACAAACTTTTGGGATTTGTTGACCAAAAGTACCACACTTGAGATACTTTTGGCGCTAAAACACAAAAAGGAGATTACAAGATCAAAAACCAAACTTGCGTTCCATAAGTGGCTAAAACGAGCAATTGAGCTTAAAACTTGTTTTGGTGGTGCATTTGACAAACTTTTGGGATTTGTTGACCAAAAGTACCACACTTGAGATACTTTTGGCGCTAAAACACAAAAAGGAGATTATGAAGATCAAAAACCAAACTTGCGTTCCATAAGTGGCTAAAACGAGCAATTGAGCTTAAAACTTGTTTTGGTGGTGCATTTGACAAACTTTTGGGATTTGTTGACCAAAAGTACCACACTTGAGATACTTTTGGCGCTAAAACACAAAAAGGAGATTACAAAGATCAAAAACCAAACTTGCGTTCCATAAGTGGCTAAAACGAGCAATTGAGCTTAAAACTTGTTTTGGTGGTGCATTTGACAAACTTTTGGGATTTGTTGACCAAAAGTACCACACTTGAGATACTTTTGGCGCTAAAACACAAAAAGGAGATTATGAAGATCAAAAACCAAACTTGCGTTCCATAAGTGGCTAAAACGAGCAATTGAGCTTAAAACTTGTTTTGGTGGTGCATTTGACAAACTTTTGGGATTTGTTGACCAAAAGTACCACACTTGAGATACTTT